>OY292487.1:1893598-3290640 GCA_958496325.1 Nomophila noctuella | reverse complement strand
TACTTACTTGGAGGTATACAGGACATTTTTTTCAGAATTATTGTAATAGTATTTCAAAAGTTAAGGGGGGGGGGGACGCTCTAATTTTAACTTTGTATTAATATATCTCGAGACTGGGGTGTTTGATCCACATGGTTTCAAGGCGAGTTTTATTGTATTTAAAAATACCTGTTTAACGATACCCTACACGATGGGTTAAGTCGAATTTTTTTTTTAGAATTAACTTTTCGCTGTATGGGAGGGGGGGTAAAAAATGATTATTTTTCGATAATTTTAAAAACCAATTCTTGAATTATCACTATACATCTCTCCACCAATTTTCGTGGCAATCGGTTCAGAAACGGCGGAGAACGAACCAGGACAGACAGACAGACAGACATGACGAAACTATAAGGGTTCCGTTTTTGCCATTTGGCTACGGAACCCTAACAAAAGCTCTTTTAATGTTAGTTCAGTTGAAATGGTAGGCAGCCACAGCCAATTTGATAGAAAGAGCAGCGGTGGCCTATTTCATTTACCTACTGGTAGCATAACCACAATGCTTTACTATCTTCGTTCGAGCCAATTTGTAGTCCATCTAGAAAATTGTTGTACCTTACTAACATTGCGAGCTTTATTAAGGAAGTCTAGTGTTGTTCATTCCACTTAATGATCACGATCTTCATCATTGGACGACACGACCACAAAGAAATACGCAAAAAATAAATATCTATGCTTCATAACAGCATTACGAAATAGGGACTTATCTCCAACTTCGAAATTGAAATATTAATACAAATCGTTGAATTGTGGTGATTTAATAGCCGCAATAGATCACTGTAATATGTCAGGAATGAAATTGAATACCGATAATTTACTAGACATTAATGTTGGTGCCACAACAATGCCGCGTTGAATAAATCATTACTCACATAAGTAGATCTATTTAGCCTTTTCAAATGTGCCGAATGTTGAGAGTTACAAATTATATCGAACTCGCAAAACTACACTTAATGCAAACCATTGTCGTTTGTTTAATGATTACGTCGGTCTTAAAGAATTACACTTATGCGGCTTCGCAAATATCGTCGGCACTGGTGCATGCATATAAAAACATTGTCATATTATCGCTCGCTATCTCCTCAAGTTCAGCATTTCGGAGGGCCGTGTAAATATTGACAAATACGGCTTCCACGTCCTAAGGTCGTCAACCCGCTGTTCAAATATGTAATGCCATTTTCGCGAGCGCTTTCCTGCGTGCTTTAAAACATTTTTGAGTAAGTTCTGTTACTCAATAATTATATTTAGGCAACCTCGAGTTATTTCAGTGAGCGTAGAGCGTCGGTCGCATCCGCGCGGTGGCGTAAACTTGGCTCTTGAAGCGCGTTGACGCACATGAGCGATGCCGACAACTGTCACATTGTCGGCGATAACGCGCCTGAAATCCGCACGTTACGTTCGAATATTGGATAATACGTTGTATAACGTGTGCTGATGTCAATAACCCCCAAAATGCAATGTAAGAACCTTGATTAAATATAGAGCGGTTGCGAAAGAGTTGGCCGGCCGCCATGCCATCCCGACTCGGACGCCTGATAACACGGCTTTCATACATCCTTGGATAAGACCGCTCGTGTCGACCGACTCCTACGTACCGGCTTGACAAACAGCGAAGCGAACCAGTGGGTTTTAACACGGTCGCAGGAATGGACCAGAAATAAAAACTGTCTCAATAATGTTTATAATATTTAACTTTGAATATGACCCTTGTGGGCTTTAAAGTGGAAAAGAAATGTGCAAATATGTAAAGGAAGGAAGGAAATTCATGTCAATAATTTAAAAGATTAATATTTTCTTACGAGCATACGTGGGACGGCCGTGCGGCCGACGCCCTGTCGGACGTCCTAGATACCGCTGGAGCGACGAAGTGGCGAAGGATCTGCGCGAACTCCAGGCCGACAACTGGCAGGAGGTGGTGCAGGACAGATCGAGGTGGCGACGTCTGCTATTAGAGGCCAAGACTCACTTTGGGTCGCTGCGCCATCGCAGTAAGTAAGTAAGTAATATTTTCTTATCAAACGGTTTTGTTTGCGATGAGCGATGAGATTATAAAATCTTTTGTCAAAACAACAACAACTTCAGGAATTCTACGCATTTTTTTTTCAAGTATACTATAATTACAACTACTTACAGGAAGGGATATAATATTTCCTTTAAATATGCAGTTGTCTAATAAGTGTTTTAGGCACGTAGTAAGTGTTAATTTGTCGGTACAGCAGCATATTATCTGTGGTTTGGTTAACTTTATTTATAATTCATTTCCGCGATCGTTTAATTAAAACATACCGTGATGATCACCGCACGTTCAAACGTGACGTGAAAATAATTTAATCTAAGAACCAATGTAAAGCATTGATAAACTCTCATTAAAAAAAAACGTGACGGTTTGCAGTAGGTATTTTTGGTAATATAAAGTGCAAAAGTCTAAATCTTGATGCCTCACCGCAATTAATCAAGGCTCTTATCTCCTAAATTACATAAATGAAACCGTAATTAATAACATTATTATCGTCACGTTACTTATTGTTTTATCGTTCCATCAATTGCATTCGTTATCTCATTGACTAATACGATGTTTTGAAACGAACTTTATAATTGTATAGCGACCAAGTTCAATGTAGCACTAGCTTAAAATACTTTACGCGTAACGTAAACACTTACTGAAATAAGTGCCATTGAAAACTTGGAACATACCTAGGTGAAACTAGAAAATAACTAGCATAGCATGTCGCCACGTTATGAATAGATTTTTGCGATACTGGAAAATTTGGCGTTGGTCCAATTTTTATCAGTCAGTCACCATCCGAGATTCTCACAAAATAGAAGTTGCGGTAATAAAGTAAGGCGTTTATTTATTATGCTTGTTCTGCCACATTTTATTGTTTACAATAATTGCACACTTCGAGTTCCAAATTTTTACATAATAATTTATTAATAACAGGATAATAGCTAAATTTCAAATTCCCTGAATATTTTTCATTTATCTTAAATGCATGAAAAACAAAACATTACGTAAATTTGCACTAAAATTTACCATACCGAATTACCAACCAAAGTTATAGATGCGACAAACAACAGTGCAATAGGAGTGTGGATGCGTGAGATCTTTTCATAATGTTGATAAATAATTTAACTTTTTCTTTCTTTTGCAAATCATTTCGAACAAACATATCAGACATTAATTTTGGCTGCTTGACATCCGATGACCTTTTCATGGAATTAGTACCTTTCAGAGGCACATCAATTTTATGTGACTTGTAATATAAATTGGTTGTGATATACATATTATAGGTAAATCAAATACATACCGCGACACAAAAAATAACTGTAAGTATTACAGCTTTACATTGTACAATATAGGTCAAGACAAAATATGATGCTGTATCTATTCAGAATATTATTATTATACAAGAAGCGAGAACTGCGGGAGCTGACCTGTCTGGTAAAAATATTTATCGTGCATGTGGGCGCTTGGCAATAAAAATGTACACATGCATAAAGCCCGAGGGCCATGGCAGAAGAGAACTTCGAATACTTGCTGTACCTACATACAGCTCTTATGTCAAAATACCCAGCCCGCTGACCATTGAATTTAATGAAACATCTTATTCCACCGCTTCTTCTTCAATTTTTTTTTTTATACTTTCGGTCCTATAACTTAGGTAGGTAAGTTCCATTAATTAAATTAAACAAGCGCGTAGTGTTAGCAATATTGTGTCCGTCAACAACGATATAATTACAAAATATTGTATCATATTATCTAAACGATACAAATGTGCTGAACTTGAAAGTAAAGAATATTAAAAATTGTTCGCCTTTAGTTGGTAAATCAGAATCTGCAGTGCACAGAAGTGCATTGAACTTTGGAAGCCTCTTATTGTCGCCAGGCAACAGAAAAAATATTTCATGCACATGTGTCATTATCATTTGAAATGTTCACAGATTATCACGGTAAAACAAATATAATTTTTTCCCCAAAACGCCTTTCCTGGTTTAGTTAAACGGTAACGTTATGAACTAGTAAAAAGAGTTCCCATTAAATACCTACACGCAAATATTTATTTTTAGACCGCGCGGGGTGTCTAGTTTTCCTGTGGAAATCGTTTGAGGAATGAATGTAAACATTCCTTGAAATGGTTTAGATAAGAACCACAAATAGCATACAACAAATCCTTAATCCGGAATAACCAGTGCAATATATGGGAGCTTCACTGATACGGGATAGGCCGATGATGACGTCAACGTTTTCATGACATGACTAATATAATAACAAATGCGCGATTGTTCGGGACAAAGAACATGTATTTATTAGCGACATGTGAGCAGAACGGATGTGCCTGATTGATCCCGGTGCCGTATTGACATATTTATGAATGGCACAAATCAGTCTCGGTCCACCTACTGGATTTTGCAAAAGACATACCTATACCAAGTTCAAGATTTGCTATCACTTCCATAAATAATTTAGAATTTTCAAACCCATTGTCTAGATTATGGTGAAACAAGTTTCTGCGAGACGTAATTTATCTGCTTTCCAATTTTTTTGTTGATTCGATCTATGATTTATTTAATTATCTTGAGTCATAACTTTTAATGGACTTTGATTCTCTTTAATTTCCCCTGCATACAAAACCGCGCTAACCGGTTCCATATAATATTTTTAAACAACATTATATGGTCATCTATTATTCCCTTTAGTTATTATTTACTACCATCAAACATTTTTATTGTAATGATGTTGTTTAACCGGCATTAAACCTCTTTGGTACTGGCCGGTTATACGAATAAAATGTTATAAGGAAAATTGTAGCTGTCATAAAATTACTTGACGTTTGGAAATTAAAGGGAAATGTATTAAATAAGAATAATATTGTAATTAAATAATTAAACAAGCATTAGTGAAACAGTAAAATAGTCCAAGAATAATATTATTGTACAACAAAGTCTCCGAGTGTTTCATTGTCGGCGATAACCCCCTGGGTTATACATGGTCCTTCGAGCCGGATTGTAAGAGCTGGCTTACATATCAACGACGAGGTTTGGAGAAGCCGATATTTGCTGGTGTTGCATCGTGTCCACGAGCTGTGCTGTGAGGCTAGAGGAAGCGGAACATCGTGCTTCGACGAGTAATCGGCTGGAGTACCAGTACGGCGGGCGGCGCGCAGTGCAGTACGGCGGGCGGCGATACCAGCAGGCGACGGCGACGACCGAGTGGAACAGTGGTCAGGTGTAGTGACGTGTGTATATTATTTTAAATATTAGAGACTTTAAGATTTGTTGTTAGTTATAAGTTGTATATATTTGTGCTGATTATTGTTGTTTATGTTATATTGTTAATAGGTAGGTTATTGTTTATTGTTCTGCATTGAATATCTTTCTGCTTAGTTCACGTATTTAAAAATGGATCTTTATATCAGACTTCAGGAAGACGCTCACTCTAGAATAGTTAAAGCACGAATAAATTATGAAAAATCACCTAAGTCTAAAATAACAAAATCATACGTGCAGACGCGTCTATGTTTACTAGATCAATATTGGCAAGCATTCAGAGAAACCCATATGAAGATTGTTAGCGGGGTTTCATCTGAAATTTATAAGGGGTCTAGTTACTATACAAATGATTTATTTAACATCACAGAGAAGTTTTATACAGATTACAAGTCGGAATTGAGTGCAAAATTAGAATCCTTACTAGGAGAAAGTCAGTGTCAAACTTCAAATGCAGGCAGTAACGCGATCGTTATCAAGCAATGGGAGGCAAAAATAAGCGGATATCATAATCATTTGCCAACCATATCTAGTAGTACTCACAATAATCAGCCAATCACCAACAAATCGTCTCATCCTCATGTCACACCTTGTCCATACTGTTCAGAGTACCACAAATTGGCAAATTGCGTAAAGTTTGCCAGTGAAAGCTGTCAAACTAGGCGCAGTTTTGTCCAATCCAAGCACTTGTGCTTTAATTGTTTCGGTTTTAATCACTCTGTATATAATTGTCGTCATCCAACCAGGTGTCAGATATGTAAAAAGCGCCATCATACATTATTACATATATCATACAGTCCACTATCATCCGACAGTGTACATACTTCACAAGACATTGTTGTAGATACGTCAGCTGAGGCTGAGCCAGGCGCTCTTGTGACTACTTGTTTCACTAACGTCCAAACGCAAGTCCTACTGGCAACAGCCCTGGTAAAGGCACAAGCCAGGTCAGGCGCCGATATTACTCTCCGGTCTTTATTAGACCAAGGATCACAGGCTTCGTTTATAACGGAGTCTGCAGTTCAACTACTTGGACTGAAGAAATACTCAAGCAAGAGTTTAATATCGGGACTGGGAGGTGACCAGACTTCAAGTTCGAAGTTTGTAGTTTACGTTAAAATACAGTCACTTCACGATCCTGGCTATGCACTGAATGTAAAAGCGCATTTATTAAGTAAATTAACAGCCTTTGTACCAGGAAGAGGAATTGAATATCATCTGTTGCCACAAATGTCCAGTTTAAATCTAGCTGACCCAACTTACAACACACCCAACAGAATAGACATTTTACTGGGTGCTGAAGTCTATGCACGAATACTGTTAAAGGGTCTCATCAAGGGTCTAGTCGGATCACCTATGGTTCAGAATACCAAGCTAGGCTGGATCCTATCTGGAAAAGTTGAAGAAAGACGTAGTATAAATAGTGATTGTATAGCTTCCACGCAACTTCAGGTATCGGGCGAAGAAAAAACCTGCAAGAAAAGAAAGAAAATATTAGAGAAAAAGGTAATGAAGAATGAAAGTGTAAAAATGAAAAATGGTAAAGTTACTATTGGATACGGTGAATTTGGTCGGATGAAATACATATCTAATGAAAAATCTATACGTACCTCAACATGGTGTCATTGCAAGAAACAGAAGAACAATAACAGTAAGCAAAAATGGTACCCAAGCAGGAAAGAACCTCACAAGGATTACAAAAGCATACAAAATAGACTCACCTATTTAAATCCGTTTCTTCATGGCCTGGACAAGCCAAGATTTGGTGTTCGTTTGAACAGGAACCACAGTGACAAGTGGTCACAGGAGTGCATGCTTAGTTTCGGTAAATGGATTTTTAACTAGGTTTATTTTGTATACTTATAGTTTGTTTCCTTTTGTATGTGTAGAATTCTTTCTGTTATGTTTTATGTTGTTGCTTTTGTCTCTTTTATATTGTTATCAGTTATATTTTATGTTGTTGAATAGGAAGTGATGATGAGGTACCTATAGGAAGAAAGTTTTAAGTTGTTTGTGTATTAAGTTTTATGTTGTTACTGATATATGCTTTAATGTTATAGTTTATAGGCAGCTAAAGGTATCTGTTGTTTTATTTAGGTAGGTTTCAATGTATGGTTATGTTTTAGTTTATTAATGTTTAATGTTGTTACAAAAGAAGGTTTAATTGTATTTTTTGATTGATGGACAGCCCTGCATCTGTCCATGGCGGGCGGAATGTTTAACCGGCATTAAACCTCTTTGGTACTGGCCGGTTATACGAATAAAATGTTATAAGGAAAATTGTAGCTGTCATAAAATTACTTGACGTTTGGAAATTAAAGGGAAATGTATTAAATAAGAATAATATTGTAATTAAATAATTAAACAAGCATTAGTGAAACAGTAAAATAGTCCAAGAATAATATTATTGTACAACAAAGTCTCCGAGTGTTTCATTGTCGGCGATAACCCCCTGGGTTATACATGACCAGAGCTGTTGATGGTATGACTTGCGTTTGGATATTAGTGAAACAAGTCTTCGTGAGTGTTTCATTGTCGGCGATAACCCCCTGGGTTATACAGATGTTAAATTTTCACTTTTCATTGAGAGGTTTTAAACGCATTTGAAGTTGTTCAATCAAACTTTAGATTCAAAGATGATATCGCGATATGTGCGATATGTTTATTTACAAGTAAACTGACAATTGCTAGCTTTCCAGCATTTCGGTTAACACACAAGAATTTCTGTATGAACTGTATCAATATTGCGTAGGTTACTAAATCGGTCTTCTATAAATGTCGCGCATAATGCATTTGATTAAAATTGTTTCATCACAATTGGAACATAATGATATGGCAAAATATAATTCCTTCTTTATACCTTTCTTTTGATTTTAATTCTTTCAGATATACCCGCATTGTCCCTTACCTTTTTCCAACGCGAGTTGTTTGCATTGCAATTAGAGGATCATTTGACAAATGAACCAGCAAATTAATACCAAGTCCATATCTGACATTTTGCTACATTATCAAAAATGCAATATTAAAAAATATGCAAATGATTATGAACGCAGAGTCTACAAAGGCAATGAATGGCACATACATATGTAGGCGTCGGATCGCAACGGACCGCGATGAGTAAATATTTGCGACCAGACAGACCCAATCAACTGACCCTATTGTTGTGACTCACTGATACAATAGCTACAGTCATTTCCAATGTTAGAAATTATAATAATAAGCCTTCATGTTCTTTATTAGCATTGTTATTACAGAAACTGGATGAACGTTTTTTGTTCGGGTTAAGCGATCTTTTCTAATATCATAAAAGGATTACATTAATTATATACCTACTTTGATGTCAATACGATTTGTGGAATGGTTATAATCTTCATTGAGAAAAAACAAGTTGAAATGTATTTACTACGAAGTAGTTACCTAAGTAGATAATCATCGACCCGTACCATCGCTTCTTTGTTTCCAAACATAGTGAAATAGTTTGCTAAACAACTTATCGATACTCATTGATTTCCCACATACCATTATTCCATTTGGATTATACCATGGTTAGCTGAACCAACTGATAAAAGTTTTAACTTATAAAAGTTGTTATGGGCAATGTACTTATCTAATGAAAATTTATCAGACCAAATGGATCATGCTAACATGGACAGTGCTTCATCGGCTTATTAGGCCTTTATATGAAGCTGGTAAAAGAAAAATGTAAAGTCAAGTAAAAATAAGTCGAAAAATGCAAAAGGCGCATATTATGGTAAGAGGCGTCCGAACTTCGATGAGCTAAATCAGATTACACGAAGACCTAGGAGTAGAGACCTAGAGAAAAAATAATGACGCGTAAATCACCACGTACTTACAAAATCTCCTAACTGAAAGACGCCAATGTCGCTAATGAAATAATAACAAGGTCGATTCTGCATATGAATTGAAATTAATTGCTTTTATTATGAACGTCGGGGAGGTCAGACGTGCCAAAACTTGTCCGTCCATGCATGCACTACTGAAGAACCAGTCTGAATTAGATTCTTTGATTTTGCAACGCTCCAGATAAAAGCTGACGTAAACTTTGGCCAAGTAAAATTGACGTTTTGACGGCCCATAACAGATTCGTCTGGCGGGGAATGACAGGAGCCTCCAATATTTAGCATGACAAATTGAAGCAATAAATATTACTCGTATATACTTACTATAAATATATGAGTAGTTAATATTCATCAGAACATGACTGTTTCAGTATTTGTAATAGGTGCTAATCAAATTATGGAGACGCTAAACAATATTGATAGCAATGAATCAGAATTTGACTTAACTAGTAAAACATACAAATCACGTTCAGTACCTACCTGCTTGTAGGTAGGTACTGAACGTGATTTGTATCTAATCTAAATCAAAGAGACGATTAGAGACTATTGAAGAATGTATAAAAACATTCCGATATCAAGTATTTAGAAATGCTCAAATCAAAAGTTGAAATTGCATTCTGAATCAGTGCCGACTGATATGTTTCTACCTAGGTATGACAATACCTATAACACAACTTGCTGATAATAATTTGCTAATAAACAAACGTTGCCATTTAACGACGACAGTTACATGACAGTTAATAATATGCTATTTCAATCGATGACAATGGCTTTATTCAATTATCGCCCAGGAAAATGGTAATACCGTATTAAGCTCATTAATTGATTTGAATTATAGTTTGTTTAGAAAAAGATTGGATTTCTAAAAGAATATGAGCGGACTGTTTTCTAGTCTCTTATTCTTTTAATACTTAGCCTAAATCCATAAGTGGATTTATGTCATTAGGTCAGCGGCGGTGAAGGAAAACATCGTGAGGAAACCTGCACATTCAGATAGTTTCTGACTGTCATCAGTGACATATCAGTTGGACCTCACGCCTACGTATTGCCATCTAGCGGATTTTTCAATCGCAAACACCCTCTTTTCATTCAGTGATTTCTGACTTTAGTTCAGTTAGAACTGAATGTGTAACCATGATCCAATCTGTCTGGTTCCCCTCTAAGGGTTACGAAGGTCTGATGGCAGTCGCTTTACTGTAATAACCAGACTCGCCAAATCCTGGATCATGCTCCAATAAGGGGACCCCGCACAGAAACGGGATAAATGCTAGGAGGATGATCATCATCCTGTTTTTCTATTAATACTCAGATTCAAATTGTTCTAAATTCTGTTCATATTAAACCCATGTTCGAAATGTAGGTAGGTAGGTTTTTCGTGTTGAAACTAATCCTAAAGTAGGTATAAACTATGTTGTTTGTATCAAAATCAAAACCACAAACACTCCTAGCCAGACCAGTTTTGATATGATTTTAAATGCTCAAAGGACTAAGGTCAGTCAGTACTAAACGTTATTTAAGCGGTCTGTGACAACCGGCCTGTGAATAAGACTTAACCTAAAATATAAGTTATCAAATCTATTCTAGAGGAAAAAGACTAAATGTATTAAGCTTTGGATGATGAACAAAAATTATTGTTAAATGCGAAAAACACGCATATTATGCGCTGATTTTGAAAGCTTAAATTGTTATTGGGACCCCTTAAAATCTTACGTATCCCAAATATTTAGGTTAAAAAAGTAGGAGCTACACTAATTTACTGTCCAATTACCATAATGACAAAACGAATCATTCGTTGACCTGACAATGATTAAAATCATTACGTAGATATTAGGTACAAATATCAATTCATTAGTAGGCAGCTAGTAGGTATTTCGTACAAATGTGTAACTTTTGAATTATTAGAACATACCTACTTCTCTGTTTTGTAAAATGATGCAAATAAATTAAGTGATCGAAAGATTCTTCTTAGTAATACCTACATTGAGAAGTACACTTAAAAATGTTAACACAACATTATGTGACAAAGCAATGTTTACAAAATACATAGGATTCCAATCCTTATTCTAAATCAGTCGTTATCTTCATCATATCAGTTCGTTAAGTAAAGTTTCAAGTCTGACTGCGCAATGAGGAAACATTGTTTCTGTAAACAAGTCAAACCAATCACGTATTTACTAGTAAGTAGCCACATATAATTTTACTCGGATGTAATATTAATGGAACGGAGATTCTCCTTTAAAATTTGCATAGGCTTTGTTTTTCCTTATTAGCGTCTTACGTTTCGTATTCTTTGTTCGCTGAAGGCTTTTTGTGTTAGCAGTAATAACATATGCCAAGTCTCGTATTATGTTAAAAGGGAGAGTTTTCTTCCTTGTTCAGTATAGTGGTCATTGCTGTACGGATAAAGTGGTCCTGGGTTCATTTCGGATCGATTAAATGCTAACATAAAATGCAATAAATAGGCATGCAAACAATCTAAACTATGCCAACAAACCCACATGCTGTTAGTACCTAATTACCTTATTATTGTTTGAGGTGTCTATTGATAACAGAATGTTTAAACTAAAACACATTTCGGCTAAATCAACAAAAACTTAGGGACATACCCAGTCTTCTTTACAAGAAATCGAACTGAACACCTTTTGTGCATTAGACTTACGAATAAGTTATTGATCAGATTCGGTCACGTTGGAATGTTGATTTTAGGCTACTCATGTTTCATAGCTGAGCCTGAGGTTTACGATTACCCGCATTTGGCATGAACCGTAATTAGTCCCATGACGGTAACGATAATTTCATTTGAAAGATGGAGGCCCCTGCCCCGTGGAAAATTAATATGCCAATGCTTCAAACTTTAAAGACAGGAAAACATAAATTAAAAGTAATGATTTCCCAGCGTCTCGCCATGGGTCGTGAAAAGAAAGCGGCCTAATAAATGTGAACGTAGTAAAATCAAAGGGCTTGCAAGTATGAACGTTTTAAAATTCCCTTTAGTTTGGGCCGTTGCACTCGCGGACCCGTCTAACCGGCCCGCTATCTCGCGCGGGTCGATTCATCGCGGGCCAATGCGGGTATCACCATCGTTACTGCGGGCCATATTCAAACCCACTACCATGGAATATGCCCGCTCGACTTCGCTGCTGCGCTAATGCTGGACAGAATTCCATGCAACTATAATGCACAATTTAAAAGCCCCGTCTTCAAACAACGTTGCGAATTTGCGATGGTCTGAAAACTGTTTAGAGAAAACGAACCTTGTAAACTCTATTTACTTATATATTATTTTTATTTCATTAGTACAGATAATGGATTAAGTTTTTATAAAATAAATTATTATACATCTTATATAGGTATAAAAACTAAGTGTATATTAACTATGCAATCATTGATATTTTGTATATCAATGTATGCAATAGAAAAATATAGCACCCGAGTAAAATTAGAACAAAATCTCGGAATATCATTGAGTGAAGATTTGTTTCGAACTCAAAAAGAATTTGAGGAATTTAGTGGTAAAATGGGTGATAGTGATAAAGTATTTCGTACGTTGCTATGTCAAATAAAAAATGTAATAAATACTGAAATAGATCAATTAATAAGATACTTGCAATAATCGTGTTTTTTAAATTATGTCAGTTCGGGTCAATGTTTGCATTCATTTAAAGTAGGTCATCAAATTGAAAATAGGTAGGCGAAGAAGTTCAGAATTTAGATAAGCAAGAACTTGCTTTGATCTAAAGTTATTTGAGAAAACTTTCGACAAAGAAACTTAATGGCTTGCCGACACGGGCAAATATTGTTTACAGTCGCGGTTATAACGTTGGTTGGTAGGTATTGCCTACAATAAAATCCATATTATATTCTAGACTGGACAAAATGTTTTAACCACCTATTGCCAAGACGGTAGCCCATAACATAAACACAAGTTTACTACCTCCCATAGAATACGAACTCAACCATTTCGATACGGATAATTCGTTACGATCAGTTCCGCGGATGTCTATTGGAATCGCCTTGCTTTTTATTGCTGTTAATGATGACTGTGTTTATTTAATAAATAGGCATTGGTATGACAGACATGTAAACTTGACGTAATTTTTAAAAATACATTTTGTTGTAGGTAAAACGTTTTTCTTATTCGCATTCCTGAAATACGATCATGATTGATACGAAGATGATATTCTAAAATAAATCGATTATAAAATGTTCTTCTTTTGCGCACCGTGCGGGCGCGGGCGCATTAACCGTGAAGAAAAGCGCGGTATCTTCAAGGTCCATCGTGACCACGATTCACCCGAGGGCTGAAATATTTTGCTCTTCAACTCTCCTGTATAATTGCCAATTAGTTCTGCGATGGTCGATGCCAACAACAGTTGAAATTCACAAAACAACATAACTAACTGACTCACTGCGACTCCCGCTGACTATAGCTATTGGCGCTTATGCAATTGACCAAGTTCCAACACCATGTCTACTGCAAGATCAAAATGTGCAATCTCAATCCATAATTCATTCGATGCCTGGTGTTAGACCAATTTGTTTACATATTACGTCCAACAATACGAGTTATTATAAACAAATTAGTAAATTGTACCTTCATTTTAACGCATTTTTTAAATAGTTGCTGCAGTTGTTTGAAGTCTATTTTGATAAATAATAATTTTATGTCAGAATTATATGTGCAAGATATGAGACTAACAATATTCTTGTTTTGCTTCTCAAGTGACTGACCTAGGAGTAATTTTCAGGACCTCGAATTTCTTATAGGATTCTTATTGGACCAAAAGTTGGACATTTCAGTCGGCTCGTCTGCGGAGCCATATACAAATTATCAGATCATTCAATCCAGCAGCGGGGAGGCATACGTGTACATCTCAGATTTCTTAAAACCTCAGCGGTGAGCGAATCCCAAATTAGCGCCCGGCCGGCGCTATCGATTCCGAGAACAGCTGTTTATTTTAAAATCGCGATACGGTAACACAATATCGGCGGGCGCGAGGGCGCAGGATACTCACGTCTGGAGGATTCGCGGGTCCGGGAGGAGTCTTCACTCGACACTGTCAATCACTGGGTCAAAACACGCCGCGCGACCGTTTCTAAATAGGCGATCGCGCTCGCGGGGTATTTATAGAGCGGTAATACGACACCGTGCGCGGGCGTCGGTCGGTCGGTCGTGGGGCCGGGGCGGACTGCGGCGCGCGAGTGAGCCGCGGCGACGCGACCCGCCGCCGCCGCGTCGCCCGCCCCTCCCGCCGCCGCGCCGCCGCGCAGCCTGCGAGGACGATACCCTCGCACCAACCCTTTGTGTGGCCAGCCCGAGCCGCCACCACCTACATCTTACCTCCATGTATCCACATCCTAAAACTCATACCTACCTACCTATTATATTTCCATATTTTTCCCGCACGCTCCGGTTGTTTACTGTCACCTTTGTTGTGCACCTACGTTTATGAAAAATACCTCTAGGTATTTTTTCTACTTGTTTACTTACCTTCACATTCCTGGAATACCAACGATATAACTATTCCAAAAACAATTTTTATACAAACTGTTCTGATGTCATCACAAGATTCACAAGATCTGGATGATACAGAGATTAGATAGGGAGTCCAAACTAAGGCTAAAACCTGAAACTGAACCCAAGACCAAACCCTTGATAGATAAATCATAATTGATTTACCAAGTGTTTGTTTTTTATAACATAATGTGTTTTTTCTGTCTTTCGAACTTAATCTTCAGACAATTATTTTAATACCATTCTAGGATTTTTGATAGCTGTAGTTCTGTTTTTTTTATTTTTACCAATCAGTAATCATCAGTAATCAATAACAATTTTATTTTCTTGTTTTTGAATTTACGAAAAGCCCATAATGTTAAGTAACCATTTCTTTTTCTGACCCTACAAAAGTGACATACTTCAAAAGAATGAACGATCGAATGAACTGAAAATAGGGTACGCTATTGCCTTTTCTATCTAAATCAACACCATCTGCTTAAACAATATGATACTTGCAAACTGTCCTATACAAGGAAAAAAATGGGATTTAAATAAAATAAAACAAAAGATAGAATATAAAACATTATATTCGTTCACTCGCCAACCATACAACAAATGATTCAGCATTCACCGGTCGCCCGCAATAATAATAATAAACTCTATAAAAATAACTTAGGTTAGGTAATGTCCCTACTCTTCCTCCACCTCGTCGTCTGTTGTGAATTCACTTTCGTTGCCTCCCTGTTGACAAAAACAAATATATGAATACCAATAGAGTTGGAGCTTAGTGGAACTTCCACTCGAATGAGCCGCTCGTCTCGGGCAGTACCTCCACCTTACAGAAGACCACAGTGAAGTAGCACTTCATAACTGTTGTGCTATGTTTCTGCTGGTGTGTCAAGTCGCCAGAGCTCAATTGGGGAGGGTATGGGGTCTGCAAAGCATCTGCGACCCTTGTGCTATTGTTGATGTCCATGAGCAGCGGTGATCACTACAAACCAGGTGACCCTCATATTCGTTTGCCTCCCAAAAACATTAAAAAACATATCCCCCATGTAGGGCCTTTAAACCTGTGGTTTAGTAATCGTGCACGGTCTGGGGGCCCCAAGTGCAGGGTTTGGGGGCTCCGATCGATCGTGGGGCTGTGTTGGTATAGCCGAGATACTTCCGATCTCTATCTTTGCGACTTATACATATCTATATCCCGCTCACACACTCGTGTGAGCGCAATGGAGATATTAGTCGCGACCACCTGGGCACATGCCCATTGTACCCAGTGGGAAAGAGTTCTCCTCATCTGAGAAAGACCTACGCCCAGCGGTGGGCAGCTGACGTCGTGAGCTCGCTCACCTGGTCGTTGTTGTCGGTGTCCGAGTCGCTGAGGTCCCACTGCGGGTGCTCGGCGGGCACGGCGGCCGCCTCCTTCACGTCCAGCTTCATGTCCTGCTGCTGGTCCATCGCGATGTACGAATCTACGGAACAAATATTACTATTACTAGCGGCCGCCCGCGACTCCGTCCGCGTGAATTTCGATTTCCTATAGCCTAAAGCCTTCCTGGTCAAATGGACTATCCAAAACAAAAATATTTTTCAATTGGGTCCAGTAGTTCCTGAGATTAGTGCATTCAAACAAACAAACATACAAAAAAACTCTTCAGCTTTATATATTAGAAAAATAGATTTACTAGTTTTTACCCTTACTATGTCTGTATATGTGTGATGTTTGTGAACAATAAACGGTTTATATATCTATCTATCTACTATTTAGAGTGATGGTGGCCCAGTGGTAAGGACCGCGCATCACATACAAGAGGTCCGTGGTTCGAATCCGACCTGACACCTGTAGATTTTTCGAAAATCTATGTGTGGATTTGTACCACTAGATCGGTGGTGAGGGAAATTACCATGAGGAAACCTGCACATTCAGACTATAATTCAGATAGACCTTCAGTTAGGGCCGTGAAATGTTTTTTTTTTATTTGGTGAATGTCTTTAAGCTTATCCGATCCGCCATGGGAGGCCGAAGTGAGGTGCCAGCTTTAAATAAGGGTGTCTTCAAATAAAAGCCCCTGGGACTATTCCCGGGGATGGGCATAAGTCAGATTTCCCCTGTGTTTTTCTATTCATAGCGTGGTGACTATCGGCATAAACCGCTATCTGAGGAAGCCCAACGTCCATTTTTAAAATAGCCTTACTTTTTTTTTCTACGAGTTAATAGCAACCTTTGATGTCATTATTTAACTGGAAGAACAGAACAAAAAACTACAGTCAACAACGAAATGACTGCCCTTCTCCTGTCAGATCACATAATATATCCTGATTTATAGAAGCCAAATATACATTGACATCTAAACGAAAATAAAACTGTGCCCGAATTCAAGGTTTCTAACATTGACGAAATATCCACTAGAGAGAAGAATTTACTACGAACATAAAGCCTCGAGGCATTCTCTACCAGTCATTGATGTAATTCACTCCTACGCATTAAATAAATGAATGAAAACATGCCAGAAAACCTTCATAGTAAGTATAGTAACGAATGGAATACGAAAATAAGTGATGACGTATTTGATAACGGCGTTTGTCTAGTAGACACACGTAACGCCGCTAGAGGGAGTGACTAAGCGTTGAAATATTTCTTAGAAGTATTTGTGTACATCAACTTGAATTAAATTGTTGGGATATTAGGTACATCATACATATGTTAAGGAAATCGTTGATATTCTGTCCATTTTCTTAAACGTCTTTTAACAGCTCTCGCAAATGAAATTTCGTAAAGTATCGTAAAGTTTTTTGAAAATTAAATATTGTACTTCATGAACGGTTACCGCCCACTTAGTGATGGTCTACGAATAAAGATTACAAAGATTGTGCAACCGATTATAAATATTCGATAGAAATAAATTATATAAAAAGTGTAATTTGTTATTTACATAGTAAATTCAAAGTAAGCACTACACATAGTATTGTGAGTCATTTTAAAGGTAATTTTTATGCCGGTCATAAGTGCTTATATGAAGCCCAATTCAATAAATAATATTTTGAGTTTGAGTTTGTGAGTTTGACTTAATTGAAACACGGTCATGGGACGGTATTATTCGTGACATAAAGGTTTTTTTAATAAAAAGCGAGATCACTATCCTTGCGGCTAAGTTTAGGGTCACAACAAAATACTCCACCAAGTCGATAAAAAAACTTGGCAGCCTATGCTACTGCTTACAGATACAAGCCCGCCTGTCTGATATTGTGAAAACATGTGAAATAGATAAAGACAGTGCGTAGGTGTGCGAGTTGTCAGCTGTCACTGCCTGTCTGTTGAAATTGTGCGACCTTTGAGGTCGGACATAAAAAAAATATAAGACAGAATTTTTGTCATCCCATTACTTTGCCCCCTGATAGTTATCAGGAACTGATATTATGAACGCGTGATGTAAGTGACTTGTAATGGTGGGCAGCCCATTTAGTCGTTCTAACGTAGGATTCGGAGCGCAGCGCAACGTACCGATGGCAGCCGGTCGCGTCCGCTCCGTCTAAGGGAGAACTCCACCAAAGCTGAGAAGTGCGACTGGAGCGGAGATGCGTCGTAAGAAGCCAAAAGGATTTCCATGCTGAGATTGGTCATGTGATACGTCCAAAATCCTATTGGCTGCATAAGACACATCTTCGCTTCGCTCGCACATCTCAGCTTTGGTGGAGTCTCTTCCATGCGGTGAAAGACCCGGCAAACGCGGAACCGCGCGATGCCAGATCAGACTTTGTTAAGCGGTACTACTTCATTCAGCGCCCGAGCGCGCGGGGTAGAGGCTATCGTCGGGCGATGGTGCGCGGAGTTAACGGCGGCGGAGTGGCGCTGGTTTCTGTTTGCAGGAATACGTTTGGAATTGGCTTCCTATGAATCTCGTTCACGTGCATGCGTTCGGACGCATTCCGTTTCGCGCCGTCCGGTGGGAATGAGAGTGTTTGCGATTGAAAAATCTGCTAGATGGCAATACGTAGGCGTGAGGTCTAACTGCTATGTCATTGGTAAATTTTGACATATCAGTCAATGTTATGTCAAAATTTACCAATCACATACCAGTTAGACCCTACGCCCACCAATTTCCATCTAGCGAATTTTTCATTTGCGAAAACCCTTATTTTACCTAACTGCCTAAGCTGCGAGTGGAATTCTGTAGTATTGGGCCCGCCCCGATGCTACGAATGTTTATGTATTGCAGTAGGTCGTAGTGTACAACGTATGCATAGTTGCAAGCATACCTGAGCGCAGGCAGCAGGCGAGCGTGTAGAGGCCGGGCCAGCGCGGCGCCGTGAAGCGCAGCTGCAGCTCGTGCGTGTCCACCAGCGCCGTCACGTGCGCGGGTGCGGTCAGCAGCGTGTGCGACTTGCGGTCGCAGATGTAGCACCACCAGAACTCCTGCTTCTCCTACAAAAAACAAAAAAAACAGATAAATAAATATGTAACCAAATGAATAAATACATTACTTGGTCTAATACACCAATTAGCAAACTCTAAACTAAGCTTAAAGTTTGTACTTTTGAGGTTAGGAAACGAATACACAGTCATACTTAAATACTAAGCAATTGCGCCTATTGCGGGATGCAAAACGGCGACTCTTGATTTTGTAGCCAGGGTCTCGGACTGCTAGACCAACAGGCTTGTCATTTGATATACGTATTAAAAGGAGTATGTATTATATGTTTAAAAAAATATTGAGATCGGTTTTTAAAAGAAAAGTCGATGAGCAAATCATAACCGTCCGCGGCGGAGCTAGCTTGCACCTGCGCGCACACGCTGCGCTCACGCTGCGCGCCCGCTCGCGGCGCAGCGCGGGGCGGCGAGCTGCGCCGGGCGCGTCGGGTGCGGACGCACGCTACACTATGGGTATGTACAGTACAGTCATGAGCACCAACATGTATACACACGACATACACATCGACTCTTATGAAAAAGCAGTAAAGTTCATATTTGAATGTGTTTGTATACATGTTGGTGCTCATGACTGTACGCACTATGCCGTTAGCCGGAATGCGGCCAGCGGCCCGAAAAGCCTCAGTAATAATAAAATAATAATCTAATAATTGCATGTATTTTTATTTCTATTTTTGACTTTCTTTTGACATTGTATGTATTTTTTTAATTTTTTTTTTACTTTTATAATTTTTGTATAAACATTTGACAATGATATCTTATTGTATTGTATTTCTGACTAGCATGCTGACATGTTGGGAAACTGTAAGTCAGTGTGTACACTTTAAATAAATAAATAAATAAATAAAAAAAATTTATGAGCACGGTCATGCGGCTGCCGCTCAACCAATGGTCAGCCGGACGGCTGGCCGCAATTCGGCTCATCGCGTCCTGCATACATTACCTATATCAACGTCCGGCCTGCAGCCGCAAGCCACGATGCGCGACCCCTCCCCTTTCCGACAAACTAACAATGCTCGCAATGAACATAGCTCACCCCTCCCCCCTCTAAGGAAGTCCTCCGTTCAGCGTTAACTGCCCCAGATGATGATGGATTCACTTCAGCAACGGTACTCGGAATGCGATATCTTGGCCCGTCTCTCGAACCGCTCGCACTTTAAAGCGAGCAATTATAGTTATAGGCAATAATCACCTACACGAAGTGCAGACACTGCTCAGTGCGCTATTATGGCCCTAAAGTACCAGTAGGAAAATACGAGTGTAACCTGTGGTAAGTAAGGACAGTGCACGGGATGCGAGCTCTTGGAGCGTCCTTCCAGCCTCTCTCGCTTCTGCAGACGCTTCTGGAACTTGTCCCACTGGTCGTCGTCGTCGTCCTGCTCGGCCGAGGACTTGTGACACATACACAAGTCAATAAAGGCGATAGTTACCTGCGGGAAGTAGGGGCAGTGCACAGGTTGCGAGCTCTTGGATCCTTTTGCTCGGCTAAAGACTTGTGCAACTTGTCCCATGACGCGATAATAATCCTTATGGGCGTCACCGTAGCTCTACTCTCTTATACCAGTCAATAAAGGCGATAATCACCTGCGGGAAGTAAGGACAATGCACTGGATGCGAGCTCTTGGAGCGTCCTTCCAGTCTCTCTCTCTTCTGCAGACGCTTCTGGAACTTGTCCCACTGGTCGTCGTCGTCGTCCTGCTCGGCCGAGGACTTGTGACACATACACCAGTCAATAAAGGCGATAATCACCTGCGGGAAGTAGGGACAGTGTACTGGATGCGAGCTCTTGGAGCGTCCTTCCAGCCTCTCCCGCTTCTGCAGGCGCTTCTGGAACTTGTCCCACTGGTCGTCGTCGTCGTCCTGCTCGGCCGAGGACTAGTGCAACTTTTCGTACCATGGGATAATGATCCTACTGGGCGCCACCGTAGCCCTACTCCGACAACATCACTTATACCAGTCAATAAAGGCGATAGTTACTTGCGGGAAGTAGGGGCAGTGCTCGATGCGGATACGAGCGTCCTTGAACTCGCTCGCTAGCTTGTACGCGATGATTATGGATGATTATGGCCTTAAAGTACTGTAGTGTGTGTACACCTCACCCACACATTAGGCTAGATGTAAGTTAGTATTTAAGTCATTGTATGTAGGTTAATTATGATCAATTATAGCTTGGACGTCCTAACGAACAGTTGTTTAATTAGTCTCCCGCTCGCCACCTCTACAGTACCAACAAATAAAGACGACAGTTACCTGGGGGAAGTAAGGACAGTGTACTGGATGCGAGCTCTTGGAGCGTCCCTCGAGCCTCTCTCGCTTCTGCAGGCGCTTCTGGAACTTGTCCCACTGGTCGTCGTCGTCGTCCTGCTCGGCGGAGGACTTGTGGGAGTCGTCGTCGGAGCCCGAGCTGTGCGACCCGCACTCGGCATCGCTGCCAGAGTCGGAGTCCTCGCCTGGGGGAAACGCAAACAATGAAGTGAATAAGTTTATGTCATCTATTACTGTGCACAGTACGTAGAGTTCAAAATTAAAAAAATTGGCCAAGTGCGAGCCGGACTCCCGCACTGA
This sequence comes from Nomophila noctuella, assembly GCA_958496325.1. Taxonomy (NCBI): domain Eukaryota; kingdom Metazoa; phylum Arthropoda; class Insecta; order Lepidoptera; family Crambidae; genus Nomophila; species Nomophila noctuella. The sequence goes on along the minus strand of OY292487.1, from coordinate 3,268,982 downwards.
GGGTTCCGTACAAATTACAATTTTTGACGTATTAAAAAAACTACTGAATAGATTTTGTTCGAACCAATTTTCGTTGGTAGTTTTTATGGTAATGTACATTATATAATAATTTCAGTTTTATCATCCTCTTATTTTAGAAGTTAGAGGGGGGGGGGACACTTTTTTCCACTTTGGAAGGGTCTGTCACGAAAAGTATTCACTTTAGTAAAAAGTGATATTAGAAACCTTAATATAATTTTTAAAGACCTATCCATAGATACCCCACACGTATATGTTCAATGAAAAAAAATTATTCGAGTTTCAGTTTTGACTATGGGGACCCCCCACTCTTTTTTATTATTTTTCTATTTTCGTGTGAAAACCTTGTTGCGGTTCACAGAATACATCTACTCACTAAGTTTCAACACTATAGTACTTATAGTTTCGGAAAAAAGTGGCTGTGACAGACTGGCGGACAGACAGACAGACAGACATGACGAATCTATAAGGGTTCCGTTTTTTTGCCATTTTGGCTACGGAACCCTAAAAACGTATTTTTATTTTCTTTCTTATAGCTTATGAATAAAAAAATGTAAGAAGTAATGGTTACCAAATCAAATAAGAACAAAGAAGCTTATTACAAACGTCAGCTTTATGTGCTTTGCTTCCATTTATCTGTACACAAGTATAAAAAAATATCAAAAAATAAAAAGAAAGTGTCGGAACAAATAATGCGCGAAAAAAACCTTTCAAATTATATATATATATATATATATATATATATATATATGTATTTTTTTAAGATGTTAGCGGAACTTGTACTCTGAAAAATCAAAACGAGATTTTTTGCCTAAAATAGTAATTTAAATAAAGTTTTAAAATCATTGATATAATAGGTCACAGAAATAAGTTGTCTGAAAATTACAACCCCTCCCATACTTTTAACATAATAGCGTCGTTGTTCTTAACAACAACAACTCACCATCATCATCCTTCTTCTTTGGTTCCTTGGGCTCCTTCTTCTTCCTCTCCTTCTCTTTCTCCTTCTCCTCCTTGGCGTCTGGCGGCGGCGTGGCCACTGGCACGGGCTTGGCGGCCTTGGCGGGCTTCTTGGCGGCCTTCTTGCCGCCCGGCTGCTTCCGCTGCTGCTTCATCCACACCGGCCGCTTGAAAGCCTCCTTCTTGTCCTTGTCCTTGTCGTTCTTGTCGTTCTCCCCCTTTTCGCCCTTTTCGGTCTTCTCGCCGTTCTCGCCAGCGCCTTCTTCGTCCTCTCTGAAAATAAGTCACATGTGAAATTAGAATTACTTGATGTGTCCAGTATGGATTAAAAAGAATATTGTAAATAAATGGAAAGTGTATGTAGCGGTAACGTTTGCTATCAATATTCAAATACTCAAATCTCGGTTTGTGTGTGGTCAATCATCAACCACTTTATCAGCGAGTCTTTGAGAGCCACCTAACTTGTGTCACAAAATAAAACTAAAATCTAGTCGAATTCAAAAACCTCACATTTTCAATTTTGTTCAAATATTAAAAGAGGTAGAGCTTTGTGAAACTTTCACTCGAATGAGTCGCTCGTCTGGGAAAGGACCTCCACCTTACAAAAGACCACGGTGAAGTAGCTCTTCATAACTATTGTGCTATGTTTCTGCTGATAAGTAAGGTCGCCAGAGCTCAGTTGGGGAGGGTATGGGCTTTAAAGGCAGGCGACGCATCTGCGACCCTTTCGCGGTTGTTGATGTCCATGGGCAGCGGTGATCACTAACCATCAGACCCTCTTGTATGTTTGCCTCACAATCACATTTAAAAAAAAACATCCACCAATCACTAGTAGAAGTTATTGGTGGAAGGTTTTTTTTTAAATAACTTACTTGATGTTGTTCTTTTCCTTAACGGTGGTGTCGCCGAAGAGTTCCTTCATGTTGGTCCGTCGCAGGAACACGGTCACAGTCACGATGGCGCCTGCCGTCACTACAGTTGAGTTCTCGTCATCGATTACTGAAAGAAGACAATTAGTTTTTGATATAAACATACATAATTGCTATTCTCAATGGAATTTACCAGAGGTGACAATTAAACAACATTTAATAAAAAAAAAACTGGTAAAAAAGACGTTAAAAGGTTTCAAATATAACAAATCAGTAACTTTGCACTAAGACAGACATTGCTAATGGCTAGCTTGTGGGTGATGTTCATGGCTGGAATTTTAATAAGATAATTGGATTGCGTTCACTTTCACTTGTCCCGCGGTTGGCAAAGCTTGGCAGCAGACAGGTCCAGGTGGAGAAATGAGACCTTTGCATAATGGTCTATAAAATAAACAAATAGGATTCCAATGGCCTCCTATTTCAATACGTATTTTATTTATTTATTGACAGACAGGCCGTGACAACACTGATGATAGCCTGTATCTTGCTAGTTCCACCTCATACTTATCTCGTATTTAAGCAAAATTGATGTTACCATGTAAGTTACTACTTTATTGATAGTTACATATAACTATCAATTAAGTTATTGTACTGTACCAAAAGCCTAACTTATATATTAATCTGTCTAATAAAATGATATGCTATAAAATGCTAAAATGTTTAAGATTTGTAATTGTTTTAAACATTACTGCAGAAGAAGTAAATATGCATACCTTCAGTATTAACTTGGAAGTGAATGTACGGCATGTTCCCGAGCACTTTCATTAGATCATCATACTGCTTATCGTTCAGAAACCGGAGCACCTGCCTCCTTTCGTCTCCGGGCAACTGAGCCAGCTGCAGTAAAGACTTGATGTGCTTCTTGCGGTTAGTGAAATACTTCAGATGGTCTTCAGTAATGTACGGTAGCTGTAGAAGCGGTGATTTGTACTCCCATAGCCCTTGGACGATCATAGGTGACAGTTTCATGCAGTTTTCTATCGTCTCGATTGTTGGTAGGCGTGGTACTGAAAATAACAAGTAAATAATAAACTTCTGCTAAAATATAATGATATTTTTCTAAAATTATAAACATGGAAAAATTCATCTGATCTCAGGTGGCTAAGGCAGGGATCGAACCCAGCACTACTTGCAATCTGGGAAAGTTTCATAATTGTTCATGAAATATGAAACTGATTGAAACAAACACCAAATGTTGGGCTAGTATATAATAATATATGTATATAAGAACAGCAGGATAGAGGTAAATAATTGTATTCAGATTACCTAGGATCAGGGTCATCAGCGCTCTTTTTATTACTCTTTCGTACAGCATTGGACAGCTTAATGAATTTTAACTTTTTTCGCATTACCCTTTTAGTGGGATATGTCTGGTAGGGGTTAATCACACAATATGCAGGCACGGTGTTTTAATAAACAAGGTGAATTTAAAAAAAATGGTGAAAACTTACTCCTCCTAGCATAAGCGAGCGCGATCAGCTGGTTGACACAATTAACCATCTCAACGACGAGATCGGGGCAGCGCGACACCACATAGCGCCGGTCGGCGTCGAGCGTGTCCGGGAGACGCATGCGTGACAGGCGGCACAATATGCAGGCGCGGTGATTTTATATTCTACGTAATTGTAAACAACTGGGTAAACTTACTTCTCCTAGCATAAGCGAGCGCGATCAGCTGGTTAACACAATTAACCATCTCAACGACGAGATCGGGGCAGCGCGACACCACGTAGCGTCTGTCGGCGTCGAGCGTGTCCGGGAGACGCATGCGTGACAGGCGGCACAATATGCAGGCGCGGTGATTTTATATTCTACGTAATTGTAAACAACTGGGTAAACTTACTTCTCCTAGCATAAGCGAGCGCGATCAGCTGGTTAACACAATTAACCATCTCAACGACGAGATCGGGGCAGCGCGACACCACGTAGCGTCTGTCGGCGTCGAGCGTGTCCGGGAGACGCATGCGTGACAGGTGGCACAATATGTAGTCGCGGTGATTTTATAACATAGGTAAAGTTTAACAAATAGTGGAACTTACTTCTCCTAGCATAGGCGAGCGCGATCAGCTGGTTAACACAATTAACCATCTCAACGACGAGATCGGGACAGCGCGACACCACGTAGCGTCGGTCGGCGTCGAGCGTGTCCGGGAGACGCATGCGCGACAGGTGGCACAATATGCAGGCACGGTGATTTATAACCTAGGTAAAGGTAAACAACTGGCTAAACTTACTTCTCCTAGCATAAGCGAGCGCGATCAGCTGGTTAACACAATTGACCATCTCAACGACGAGATCGGGGCAGCGCGACACCACATAGCGTCGGTCGGCGTCGAGCGTGTCCGGGAGACGCATGCGCGACAGGTGGCACAATATGCAGGCACGGTGATTTATAACCTAGGTAAAGGTAAACAACTGGCTAAACTTACTTCTCCTAGCATAAGCGAGCGCGATCAGCTGGTTAACACAATTGACCATCTCAACGACGAGATCGGGGCAGCGCGACACCACATAGCGTCGGTCGGCGTCGAGCGTGTCCGGGAGACGCATGCGCGACAGGTGGGCGTGCAGGAGCGCCCGGGCCTTGATGCTGTACGCGCGGCAGAGTGGCTGCTCCTTGTTCTTCTCGCCGAGGTTCGGCAACTCGCGGAGTAGCTGGAACAATCAATAATAATTAGTGGTGGCCTCGTAGCAAGGACCGCGCCTCACATACGCAAGGCCCACGGGTTCTGGATTTTTTGAAAATCTATGTGTGGATTTGAGCCATTAGCTTGGCGTTGAGGAAGAACACCGTGAGGAAACCTGCACATGCAGATAGTTTCTGACCCTTTTTTAGCCACTCAACCGTCCGGCGCGCTTTATGACTATGTAAGCATACGTCCCGGTCCGCGCGGCCCGTCACAGCGTAAAATTGCGGCTTGTGAACTCTCGAAAAATGCTTCATAACTCATGACCTAAACGACCTACAGCTACAAAAAAAATATTGTGCTGAAGCTGATTATATACACTACCACACAACATATATTTTATTGTATAAAATTTCATAATTTTTTCTGTATTTGGGCCAAAAACATACAAAACCTTGAATAAATGCTTATTTAAATATTTCAACTTAACTTTTTTGGCATAATTAAATTTGATTGTGACAATTAAAAAATATATTATTATTCTGGGCTAAATTACCTTTCAAATGATACCAAAATAATTTTGTGTTATACAGTTGTTGAGGTACAATAAATTCATAAAGATTACCTTCTCCCTCACATTGGTCATCGCTGGTCGCGTCATGAGTAGGTAACTTTCATGTTATTTTAAGAAATCTTCAGCAGACTTAATGTATTTTTATCAAATAATTATAAAGGTATGTTAATAACAAACTAATGAATCTTCAATAAAACAAATTTTATGGAATAGTTAGAAAAAACCTTATCGGCGGCTATTGTTTGTACACGAAAGTTACAGCCTCTCGTAATAATGGGTTTACTCGATATTCATCGCCGTGAAAGAAACACCACAGCAAATATGTGCTTCTCCAATCATAAAGATTAATAAAAACCAACTGAATTATATAATAAAACAAGTTCTAACGACATAATCAGCAGTAATTCCACGCGCATGCACAAGTCCCTCAAAACACAGGTAACAACTAAACAAAAAAAAATATTATTCAGTCCAGAAAGCATACTATAGTGCCATCTATGATTTTTTAAGTGTATTAGTTAATAGAGTATCGTTCTAAAAGCTCGGGCTATCGTCACAGGCCAACAGATGGCGTTTTTAAGCAGTTTTATACACCAAGAATTTTTTTTCTCTTTTGGATACTATAGTATCCACGGACGTAAGTTTACATATTTTTTTTGGATACTATGGTATCCACGGACGGTTGAGTGGTTAGTTCAGTTAGATCTGAATCTGTACCATGATCCAATCCGTCTGGTTCCCTTCGAAGGTTTACGAAGGTCTGATAGCAGTCACTTCCCTGTTATAACCAGACTCGCCAAATCCTAGATCATGGTCAAAGCGGATCCTGCATAGAAACTAGAGTCAAGCTAGGCTTTCCAATGCTTTAAATTTTCAAATCATGCTCTTTTACATTATGTAACTGTAAATAGAATAGAAATGTTAAATTTACCATAGGAACTTCTTCATTGTCAGTGATCCTTTCAATGATTTCAGAGTTATGTCTTTTATCAAATTCACATGAGGCTGCGAGGATCATCAATGCTCTCTTTAGCGGCATTGATGGTGTTTTATGGCAAAAATAGAAATACATCTGTGTAGTATCTAATAGTACTTGTTCTCCTGAGAACCTAATTGACCTGTACCACCAAGTGCCAACCTGAAAAATAAAAAAACATGAAAATATATTCAACTCAACATCTGTACTGTAGCTGAACATTTGCCTAGTTTTAAGAACATTTTATGTACCTACAATTGCAAAAAAGATATTTGTATTGGTTTACTTATATAAGGAAGCTGAAAAGTTTGTTTGATTGAACATGCTTATCTCAGGAACTACTTGTTTAAATTGAAAAATCTTTTTGCATTAGTTAGTCCATTAGTTGAGGAAGGCTTATATGAAGCTATAGTATAGTAAAATATATGTGCGGAAACTGAAATCCACGGGCGACGAGCCGCCCTAGTAGTCTCAAAAATTATTACTTAATAATTCACATTAATACATCTTTTTAATGTAAATTTTATTACCTGAGAAGTATTGAATAAATATCAGAAGAAACTAGAAATGTTAAATTTTTAAGTTATTTGGAATGGATATTTTACAAAACCATATTTATCTGAAAAATACTTACAGCAGTGGGTAGAGCTACCATAAATACTAATGCATATAATCCTAAAACCCACACACTGTTCTCCTTCTCAACAATCCAGCTGGGGAGAGCAATACCAAAGCTCATGGCACCGGGTCCATCCGGATTGCCATATTTCTCCCAATTTCTTCTAGCTTCATCATCTGTGAGAGCCTGAAAAGAATGAACATAGTCATAATGCAATTTGTTTCATACTCTATACACTAAAATACAGTTTAACCACATATTTTTTTATGTAATTGGCAACAAAATTGTTTTTAAACCTCTCATTTACGCCATTGTATAATTATTGCAGTATAATTTATGGATTTCAATATAGCTGATAACATATTAATAGGTTATTATGTGACAAGGACAAATTAACATGTTAACCTACAGGTGTCAGTTGAAATAATTAAATTTTCATTGTCACAATACCTACAGAAAATTAAGATCTGAAGCAAATGTAATGTGCCCCGAAGGTTATCAGGACATATCCATATGAAGCACATGGTCACCAAGTTATAAGGGACATCACAAAAAATCACACTAATATAACTAAATTATACATTCTGGGAATATAATCACTATTGCCGGTTAAAAAATTTGTTTAAGAATATTGGGTTACATTATTTTATTCAGAAAAATTGTGCTTTTTTATTGAAATTAACATTAAAGATCAAACTATTTTATGAGAAAAGTTGAAAACACCTTTATTCAGTAATAGGTAATCATTCAATAAGTTAAAAAAAAACTATATGACCACAGATTGGTTAATTGATGACGTCTAATAAATAAAATATATAATTAAATTGATAGGTTAATTAATATTTCCATGGAAAGAAGAATTGTTTACTTTTATTACATTTATGCTACATACCTGGTAAGCTTTTGTGAGTTTCATGAAGGCCTTTTCATCACCAGTTTCTTTATCTGGATGTAGAATCAGAGACTGTTTCCTATAAGACTTCTTGATTTCTGCCTGTGTGGCACCAGGCGGTAGGCCCAATATCTCATAAGGATCAAAGTTGGACATCTCATAGTCAAATTGTGACACTTTGTAAGCCAGGAAACCCAGTAAAACCCATCCTGATATGATGGCTAATTTTATAAAGAAGTTTTTGACACCTTTGTAGGGTTGTGATTGTTCTATAATTTGTTGTTTCTTTATACAGTTTGGACATTGACATAATTCTGCTCGTTTTGCCGGGTCTAGAAGAACAATATGACAAATTAGTATTAAGTTAACTTAATCAACTAGGAAATAAGGAATGAACAGTTAAGCGATGACACATAAGTGCTAAAGCGACGACGCCGCGCTACGAACCTTATCAAGTAATCATAACGGTAAATAAGTGAATATTTGGTAACAGAGATTTCATTTAACTTAGTACATTGCGAAGCAAAAATTAAATAAAACCTAAAAACCGGACGTATTATTAAGTTTTAATGTAAACGAAATAAAACCAAACTTACCTTCTTTTCTTTTCCTGGGCCAATAGTAAAATGTGGCTGGAACCAATATTAAGGCCAGAAAGGAGAGGACGAAATAAAAGAATGTTGATCCACTTTCATCATATTCGAATTTTTGTCCACCCATTGTTAATTTTCAAACCATTTAGAATGAAAATCATTAAACGACACACGAGTGCGATAGAAGACGTGTCATCCGTGTCATTCTCCGGAAAAATGCTATTTGGATACACGTCCAAAATTCATTTTACGATAATGAAGCTAGTATTTAATAGTGACTTTGAAAGTGACTTCGGTCTTAATGTTGTATAGTCTGTATTTTACATATGATTTTGACAAGCAATTTGACAACATGTCAGTCTCAAAAAAATATCAAAAACCAACCTTGCAGTTTACGTGTTATGAAATAATTTTTATTTCTTGATACGGTACTACGCACAATTCTTTCATATAAAATTGAAAAAGGTATCGTTTTATTCATTAACTATGTACCAATAAATTTCCTTACCACCAAAATATTGCATTTGTATAGTTTTTTCTAATACGCAATTACATATTCTTCCACCAAAATAAATGCATAATTAGAACTTACCGCTCATTAAATTAACATGTTTTTAATGTCTTAATGTATATTTCTCACATTTTTAGATGGCTACGAGAATTGTAGCCAGTGCAACCGTGAGGGCAGTTAAGAAAAGAATGTTACCTTCAAGAGCTGCACTGACACTCACTCCCTCAGCTGTAAATAAAATAAAAGAAATAATGAATAAAGAAGAAGCTAAGGGATTCATTGGATTAAAAGTAGGAGTCAGACAACGGGGCTGCAATGGCTTATCATACACATTAGATTATGCCAAAAACAAAGATAAATTGGACGAAGAAGTAAAACAGGATGGCGTGACTATTATAATTGATAAGAAGGCTCAGTTAACATTACTAGGTGTGTATGAAAATCAATATTCCTCTATCTGTACCCTGAGACAACTTTTATTAAAAATTTGAATAATATTAAAAATTTGAAATATATTGTGTCATTCATCACACAATACAAAAATGTATGATTGTTTACATACATACATTTTTGCATAGCAAGTATAGGAAGCAAATTACTGCTACGCAGACAATTATTTATGGTATGTTTATAATGTCTAGTGGCTATAGTATGATGTGTGAAACATGTTATAATACAGCTACGCTTAGATAAGTCTTTTGGACTAGATGAAGCTGACAAATATTTATAAATAGCAATGACTGATTTTTATTATTCAATTTTTTTTTTTTCAGGAACTGAAATGGATTTTGTGGAAGACAAGCTATCAGCTGAATTTGTTTTTAATAATCCAAATATAAAAGGAACCTGTGGATGTGGAGAATCATTTAGTATATAAATTAAATGTTTTAATAGACTTAATTAGAAGAGTTATACTTAATACAATTAAAAAGAGAGGCTGCAGTAAATGAGCTATATTTCCAAGCAAGGCACACATATTTGTTTAGTCTTGAAATTGCAGAAGTTATAATGTGAACATAAAATGTTTTATGTAATAATTTTATTAGTAGTTACTTCTTCAACTATTGCAAGACACTGCTATGTTAAAACTTACTTCACCTCTAAGCTTTAAAAAAATCTACATATTTCCCTAGATACCTCTTCTATTTATTTTATTTTATGTAGACCTTTTACATTACAGGATTCTAAGGGGATGTTTGTTTGCATTAACCAATAAGTCTGCGTAGTAATAGGACTTGGATTGTAATAAATCACTACCAATCAATTTGGTATAACAATGTAATAGGTGTAACATATTGTATTATATTTACAATAAGTAGTTACGTTTTCTCAGTTTGTATATTTTGTAGATAGACATTTTTGTTTTATTGTGTTGTGATCAACTTCAAAATTATTGTAGATGTTTGACGAATTTGTGCATTACATAAGTTTTCAGAAATAAATATTATTATATAACATGTAGGTTAAACCTATTATCAACACATAACTGAAATAAAATATATTATTTCTTGATCTCATATTGTCTTATTAATCTGATGAAAATGTCTATTCTTGACATTATAGGATTGCGTGGTATGAAATTCCGACTAATAATTAACATTGCACACACAGTGACTCGCTTATGAAAAAACCATCAGTAGTTGTGGCCAAAGTTTTAACGAAACTTTTCATTTATGAACAAGAGTAATGATAAAATATTGCTATGGTTAAGTACCCAATGCAACAGCCTATTAATGTTCCACTGCACTACTGCAGCGCAAAGGCCTCCATAATTTGGAATTATGTTTTTTTGTTACAAAGATGGGTTTTCGCTTAATCACCACGCTTGCCAAATGCGGGTTGGTGATAATAAACCTGGGCTGTGTTCGGAAAACCTACACAAATTATAACCGACCTAAGAATCGAAAACAGGACCTCGAGAGTCTCGAGTCGAGACCAGCCCGGTACTTAAAACACCAGACCATCGAGGCGTTGGTTTAATTTGATTTTCCTCCCTATAAAAAATCTGTGTGTTGCTTTTTTGGGTCCCGAACCAATGAAGAAAAGATAAACGAGTTACTTTATAAAACTAAAATTTAATTTATACGCCATTAATGCAGTGATTTCTTCATTATCTAAAATATAAAAACGGTACGGCGCGGCGCGAGGTGCGACCGGACACGGAACTTATTAAAAATTTCTCTCAAAACGTTAAGTTCAACAAGTATTACAAAAAGAAAAAGGACTGTCGAACAATTTATATCCATTGCAGAGTACTTAATAAATAATGATCTTTGTTTCATAAGATTCGAAACAAAAATGAAGCTTTTTGTTCAATGGCAACATTAAATAGCTAGTATTTATATCGATATTTTTTAAATACTAGTTCCTGCTTAAGCAAGTTGGCCATTTTCTGTCTCATTCTTACAAATAACATGGAGGTAGCGGATTGAGCGCAGTATATTTTTTCTTTGTTTACGTGTCGAATTAATTTTACGATCTGTTGGAAATAGAAAGAAAATCTTTTACGGTTTATGGAATTTCTTCAAAGTGATCCTCATATAGAAGCGTTGAGAACTGTATGCAATGAATAACGGAGACGTCGGAGGGCCCAGAGGCAGAGGCCGTGGTTGGCAGCAGCCTGAAAATCCACCAAAGGAGCTTCGCCGGCCGAAAATCGTCGCCGAGGATGCGAACGCGAACGCTAGAGGTAACAAATAGTTCATTGATGATCGTACACTTTCACGAATCCATTCCAGCTCGATTCAACGTCGTCATAGTTGGTCAGTTAACTGCGTTCTGCATAATTATAATACTTCAGGTGAAAGTAAGGATTTTCATTTCATGACGTCGCCCCGTGTGACAGACGCAGCCGATCGTGCTGCAAATTGATGTCGTGATGCAAAAATTTATGTGGGTTATTGTGTCATTATTCCGATCGGTGGTGATGCGTTAGTTATAACCTATTTTCTTATGATGTTCGTATAAGAATGTTAATGGCAAACTGGTTTTTGTTGGCAGCCGATCCGCCCAAGTCGAACTTGTCGGCGGAAGCTAAGGAATGGTACCCCCCCAACTACAACCCCCAGTCGGTGCCCGTGTACGCTCCCGACCCGGCCCCCTATAGGCCTCCGCGCTTCTCAGTGCAAGATCGCCTTCGCCAAGCACAAGATCAAAACCCGTACAACTTTGATGAAATGTCATATTCCCTCGAAGATCAAGGGGACATGGATTTGCGGGTTTGTCACTTTTATAATTTTTATGCTCATACCATAATTATGTATTTTAATCAAACAAAAGTTCCAAAAAAAGAGATTAAAATAAGATTATAAAAATCAGTTGAAGCCTATAAAAAGAGAATATTGTTGCATTGGTTGTTATTTTTAGCATGATTATTAGGTTCAAGAATTGTTATCATTTGATACACAATAAATTTAATAACAATTCATCTATTGACAGGAGAACATTGCCAACCTGATTACCGTTATGTGCGAGATAACGTTTGACCCCGGCAAGTTCGACACCCTATGTGGTCCATTGGTTGACTCCTTCGCACACATGCTGCATGATTCAAAATACACCAGGGCTCTCGTTGAAGCTATTGTCAACCAGGTAAGTGGTTGTTAAGATGTAAACCTTCAATTTGTTGTATTTAGAGCAGCAAGAATACTAGGAATTTTCTGCCTACCATCAGCAATTACTCTATTGCAATTTTAATGCATCAGTTAAATTATTTTGAAAGGAAAAAAAACATGATATTACAGTTGTCCAATTTTTTTTGTTGTGTTGTGCATTATGTTAGCTTTGTCAGGTGATCCCCCATGAATTAATGGACCATTTCATTCCAGTTCATGATATATAAAAAATGTTAGAATTTCATGATTTTTAATTAATGGTATGAAAAAAACTATGTTGAACATTATAATTCTTTATATGATCAAGCAACAATTGTTGAATAGTTGATATTTTTACAACACAGTTTTGAAAGAAAATTATGAGTTAATTTTGTTACATTATGCACTCTGCCAACTGCCAATACAAACAAAATTTGTACTAGGTAAGTTGTTATATTTTTTTGTCTGGAATTGCTAGCTCTGAATGTGGATTTCTTGTATTCCTCATGTTTCAGTATTAATTAGTAGATGAATGATCTGATTTCTAAATTAGTTATATCAGAATAATAAAAAAAATCACACTTGACCTTAATAAATATTATCCACACAGGTAAGTAATATTTGATTAGCCAAGATTCTTAGTATTGTTTAAGTATACTTGCACAATTAATGATTTTGACAATATGCGTCATTTTCTAACAAAACACAAAGAAAACAAAACACGTCGGTTCCGCGGCAAGTATCAGAAAAATAAAATAGTTAATTATCGCAAAATCACTATGACCCTGTATGAAGTTAGCCTGATCAGCTGTAAACCCGTAATGACTTAAAAAGTTACTACATATTGTTAAGTTCGTTATCAATTTGATATTAGAACCTGAACATTTTAAACTAAATTAATAACTGAGAAGGTATGTATCACATGTATGTTAAATTTAAAAAAATATGAATGGCCGATTAGGTTATTTTTTATTATCTGGCGCGCCGCAAGCATAAAAACACTACTCAATACTCTAAATCACGGCAACCTGTGACGAAATTATTCTATGAAGCTACAGATTTGTGAATGCAATTGCAAACAGTAATTTAGCTCTCATTAAAGTGTCATCGTACACAATCGTAAATTCCACAAAAATTGAATTGGGAATGAAGATACTTATTTAAATTTCAGAATTAACTAGCCTTCCGCCCGCGTCTTCGTCCGTCGTCTATTTTTCTTACCTTAAAAAACATCCCTAGTTTTAAAACATAAAATAAAAATGCCACATATGTAGGTACAGGCTTTATTGAGTTATGCGCTTATAACACATTTTGCGTTTAATTTTTGTATATAAGAAGATTTAAGGTAGCTTAAACATTTTAATCGTAAAAAAACATGTTGTGTAATCGTTTCACAACAAACAAGAAGGTATAGGGATAAACTTTTGCGGGAAAGTTCTCAATAACAGGCAGCGTGAAAACGAGCAAAACAGAGTCACGTGCAGTAATTTATTGTACACGTGACGGGTTAATCCGCTGAAGACGTAGGATAGCCGCAGTTCGGTTAAGTAAGGCAATGATTAGGCACGCAATTAAATTAAAATATAAACAGTCACGTGACATGTTGCGAAAATCTATCCCGTTACGATTTTGATTAATTTCTAGTAACTAAGTAATTGAAACTACAAATTAATACAATAACTGTCGAGTTCCTTGCCGATTCTTCTCGGCAGAAACTGCCTTCTGAATCGGTTGTCATTATTACTGTTATTTTACGACGATTCATAAGTGCTTTTATTAAGCTCGATTGAATAAAGAATATTTTGACTTTTTTATTTATTTTTGCATATTAAATGAGCTCGTATGTGGTTTTGACTGAAACTTATGTCATTATACTTAAATTGCATACGCAGCATATGGCAAACAGTCGCTTATGGCATTTAGTGATAACTTCGATTTTTGTATTCTGATATAAATTCATCTCCCGATCGGTACTGTAGCTTGCAAGTAAACCGCGTTGTCAATGCGACTTTAGGGCAGCATAATGACGCACCATTCCAGTCCACATTACTATACACAGTGCATTGACCTTTCATTGAATAAACCGTAGTTACCCTCTATGAAATGGTCACCTTGCCTGTCTGTTAACTGTATTTGCATATGCGTATGGAATATATCTTAATATAATACCTCCCAGGAGCATAAATCGACAAGTGAAGCGTCGTTCCCCCCTGTGCACTGGTGATTAATTGCTTTGCGGGACTGAATGTGTCAAAGTTTTACTATGTTGATTCTAAAATTAGTGATTCAGGAGCTATTTTGTAAGATTGATAAATGTGTGTCTTTGTTTCTTTCTTTCATTACACTAATAGGACGACGGGATAATCGCTAAGTTTGAATGAATTTAAGCTGACTGAATTTTCTTCTTTTTTTTTTCTAGATATGTAGATATGTTATATTATCTATTCAAGTAAACTTATATTAATGTAACAGTGAATGTTAGGATTTATTATTTTACGACACTAGGGGCCGCCCGCGACTCTGTCCACGTGGAATTCGGTTTCCGCAGACATATTTTTATACTATAGCTTGAAGCTTTCCTCGACTTATTGACTATCCAGCGCAAAAATATTTTTTCTTTCGAACCAGTAGTCTCCGAGATTAAGCTTTCAAACAAACAAAAACAAAAAAAACAACTTTTCCGCTTTATTATATAAGTATAGATATTACCAAGACACATTAAGTTGTAGGTTGTAGGCATTACGATTACATTTTTTATATAATTATTATTATGTTAATCAATGTTGTTGTTAATCTATTGATGACGCATTTCGATGTGACCCTGCCCTCGACAGGGGCCGTGAGTTCGAATTCCATTCAGGACATGTCTTAATTGTGATATGCTGACTTTCAATAATTATGATGACCATGGGCGTACTCAGGTTCTGGGCCAGGGGGGGGCAAATCTTATTTTTATAAGCGAGGTGAGGTGGTTTTTAAAAATAAAAAAACTTAAATTAAAATAGATAAAATCTTTTTATATAAAGGACATCATCGCGGTTTCATACGTTTTTGGTCCAAATATGAAAGTGCCGGCCAACAAAAAAAATTGCTGTATTTCGTTAGAACTTGTCCCCCGGAGTATTTATTATTATGACACCAAAGCTGTAGGGCCATTGTCCTTGGTTTTATTGAAGTTCAAAAATTCAACATCTTCATACATTTTCAGTGAATTTAACTCACAAAAAAAGTGAATTGTCTACCATAACTTGTTGACATTTGAACATTTCTATTAAGATGCAGTGGTTCTTTAGCTATTTCGTAGTATTTTATTAAAAACCATCTGTATACAGGGTGGAATTTTTAAAATGGGTTTTGAGGGGCTGGTACATTAACCTAGTTTCAGGAAACGTTGTTAGGCCACCATCCACAAATTTTTGAGGTGTATTGATGTGCATTCACAGATTTTGTAAAAAAGTTACTTTGTGGCGCTGCGCTGCCAGCGAGCTGTTATGGGTATGGGTAATGAACGCGCCGCGTAATATAGGGCTGTTAAAATATTGTATTAATAATACAAACAAATGGCAAAACAATGATTTCTTAATTTTTATCGATAAAAGTACATGATAAGGTATTTAGTATGGACGTCAACATTATCCAGGGGGGGGCAGCTGCCCCCCCCCCTGCCCCTACCTGGGTACGCCCATGATGATGACCGTAATATGAATGAGTAGCGGCCGGCCGCGACTCCGTCCGCGTGGATTTCGATTTCCAATATCCTATGTGTTATTCTGATGTATAAGCTATATTGTGGTAAAGTTTCATTCAAATCCATTCAGTAGTTTTTACGTGAAAGAGTAACAAACATCCATACATCCACACATCCATACATCCACACATCCACACATACAAACTTTCGCCTTTATAATAGTAGTAGGATAGTAGGATAAAGCTACTTATTTATAATCCATACTTACTTAATTGGACTATCTTGCAATCCTATAAGAAACTTATAAGTTGAGTAGTAAAATCGGCACAAAGGACCAATTATCCGCATTTTATACATTTTTGGTCACGCTAAAAAACGAGGTTCTTCCAATTGAACATTGGCATATTTTTTTTAACAGTAAAACTGTTTCACCATTTTATAGATGCTTGCCGCACTTACTGCTTGCTGTCCCCTTACTTTATACCTCCAAATAGATGCTTAAATCGCCTAATGCTTCGTTTTCCGGGAGCGCTCTTTGTTCATGACGTGAACTTCATAGATTCATTTGTTCACCCAGTCGATCGGCGAGTCGAACTTCCGCTACAACGGTGCCCGTCTCTGCTCGATGTACGACTCGGTCGCCCCGCCGGAGGAGTCGACCTTCCGCGCGTGCCTGCTCGAGCGCTGCTCCACCGAGGAGAATAAGATCATCAGCGGCGTCGAGACCTCCGAGGAGAACATGCGCGGCTTCGCCATGTTCCTGGCCGAGATATACACCCAGCTTGAGGATAGCCAGGTACTTATACACCAACCTTTGACGGAGAGTTCAAATAGTTATGGTCACGACTCGGTAGCCTCGCCGGAGGAGTCGACCTTCCGCGCGTGCCTGCTCGAGCGCTGCTCCACCGAGGAAAACAAGATCATCAGCACCGTTGAGACCTCTGGCGGGGATCTCCTGAGGAGGACATGCGCGGCTTCGCCATGTTCCCGAGATATGCACCCAGCTTGAGGATAGCCCTTGGTATGCAACTATATACTTGCAGAGTACTTCCACACCCCACCCCCATCTCTTCTTCCTACGACTCCTAATGATGTCATAAGAAGAAGAGACTTAGTGATATTCGGAGGGGGGGGGAGCAGTGTCCTTCTGGGTTACGACTGCTCAGCATACTGCATTCAACCCCCTGGCTATAGATATTTCCTGGAAATTCGAGTGGTTTATAATAAATTAAGTTTTTAAAACATTCATTTAATTTCAGGGCGGACGAATCAAGTCACTAGGAGAGAGTCTGTGCAGAGTTTTGCTGCATCTTTTAGACACGGACAAGGAAACGAATATAAAATCTGTGTGCCAGCTTCTCAAGGTCAGTGTAAACCATTATTCATAGAGATTTATAACGAAAGGAGCTACGTCTTAAAAGTCTATTGTTGTAAAATGTGTAGTAGTAGTGCATATTGAACGATCAAATGAGTCATCAGGGTGAAATATTAATCATTTTAGTATTTAATATATTGTTGCATCTTTTAATAATTTCAATTCTGTCGAATGTTAAACAAATAATAATTAATTAATTAAATAAATTCTTTGCACTGAATGACCGCGTAGCTCGCCCCAGTATTTGACAGGACTAAACGTGATACTAACGGTTGCGGCCCAACAACCGCGGGCGCGAGCGGACCTGCAGGCCAGGCCGTGACAAGTGCTAACAAGATATGTCATTCTCATACAAAACAGCACCTCAAGTTCGAGCTCAGAGTTGAGTGCTATCTATTAATAAAGTAAACTAAAGTAAAGTATCAGCCTATTAATGTTCCACTGCAGGGCAAAGGCCTCCATCATTTCAAATCATGTTTTCGGTACAAAGATGGGTTTTTGCTTAATCACCACGCTTGCCAAATGCGGGTCGGTGAATACAAACCCGGGCTGTGTTCAGAAAAATTAACACAAATTTTGCTCGACCCGGGAATCGAACCCAGAACCTCGAGATCACGGCCCGGTACTTAAACCACTAGACCATAGAGGCGTCTATCTATTAATACGAGCCTAAGGCTCGTATTAATAAATCACACTCAACTCTGATCTCGATCTTAAGCGCGAATTTGACGTGCTGTTTTGTATGAGAATGACATATACAAGCTCAGAGTTAAGTGTGATTTATT
The DNA here is from genome assembly GCA_958496325.1 of Nomophila noctuella. Classification (NCBI taxonomy): domain Eukaryota; kingdom Metazoa; phylum Arthropoda; class Insecta; order Lepidoptera; family Crambidae; genus Nomophila; species Nomophila noctuella. The sequence goes on along the minus strand of OY292487.1, from coordinate 3,250,842 downwards.
AATACGAACCCAAATCTGACTTGCGCAGCTGTCGGGCATCGCGCTGGACGCGGACTGCCCGGCGGGCATGCACGCGGCGTTCGAGCGGCTGAAGCGGCGCGCGGGTCTGCCGCTCGTGCGCACCGTGCTGGCGCTGCGCGGCGCGCGCTGGGGGCTGGCCGAGCCCGCGCCCGAGCCCGCGCCCGCGCCTGCTGCTGCACCCGCCGCAGTGGCTCCACGCACCGCCGGCTACCTGGCCGACGGGCACTCGCTCACCGCCGAGGAGTGCGCCTTCCTGCAGAGCAACCTGCCGCCCGGCAAGAACGCCGCGCTCGAGGACGACATACTGTGAGTACTCACCACAAATACTTCCTATTTCTTAAAAAAATTTATATGTTTTTATCAAAACTGGGTGTTTGACTGCATTTAAAATAAATTATGAAGTTCTTACGCACAACACCAACTGTAGCATAAATATCATATGCTACAGTTGGTGTTGCGCTTTAATCAAATTATGACGATAAATCGAAACTACTCGTAAAAAGTGATTGATACGTCCATCATACGATACAATATCCATCACCAAAATCTAACTCCCAAATAAATTTCATTAAAGTATGGAAATCGTTAAATTAAACACGCAGTAATGTTCAACTTCGTGCCCAAATATAAAACGTCTTGTACGTTTTATGACATAAGCCGGTCATGACGATCATAGTTGTACAAATATAATAATAATTTCGCACGAAGTACCAAATAAATGTAACTTAATTACGACTTAATTTAGGGTGTACCCACGAGGAGTAGCCGTTGACCGTGCATATAATGTTTCCAGCGAGGAGCTGGAGAACGAGGCGTGGGACACGGGGATGGACGCCGAGATGCAGGAGGGCTTCCTCGAGTTCCTGAAGATATCCAACCAGATCAAGCGATAACCCTGCTCGCGCCGGCCCCGGACCTCGCGGGGGACAGACCAAACTGCGTCTTCTGTACTCTAGGACAATGAAGAAAAAGTATAAAAAAAATACAAAATACTATAAAATTCTATAAAAAGATATAATATGGCGAGTGACCAACGAGGTGACCACTCTATGATGAAAGATTATGCATGAGAGCGACAGAGATATATGTGTTAGGGCAAAGCAATAATCAAAAACAAATACCTCCATTGCGTCTATCACTAGCGTAAGACTACACAGCACACGTGCTCGGAGTACCTACTCCTCGAGCCTTTATGAAATGAACGAGAGATTAGATAGTTCGAATCGAAGGATAATAAATTACGATAATTTGAGTATAGACCCATGACATGGACCTTCCCCCGACCGTCTGAGTATCTTGTGTACCAGTTTTTAATTTTAGAGTGGTTTGGCATTTGAACATAAGAGCTTTTATTAAAATTCCACATAGCCCCCTTTAGTAATACTCTATATTATATAGTTACTTTGTTTAATCAATTTGGTCTGTTGTTCCGGGAGGAGTTATCGTGTTTACGTATAAAGCATCCGATGTATTTAATTAATTGATAATAATTAATTCGTGAATGTATTTTGAATTATATTTTTTATATAAATTTGAGCATTTCCCAGTGTATATTAGTTTGATTGTATATTCTTATTATACGTAAACACTGAAGCTATTTAAAATCAATGGACTAAATGTAAACAAGTGAACGTTTATTGTACGCGTGTCGATGACAAGATGGCGGCGGCTCGCGGGCGCCGAGTCCCGCCGAGTCCCACACTCCGCAGTGAAGGCATATCCAGCGCCGAGTCGCTTCTTGTTTACATTTCGTCTGCGTGATGTGTTTAGTGATCTCATTATTTTTCAATCGTCTTTCTATGTCATAATAGTGGAGTTGAATTTAAAAATAATTTGGACTTTGACATTTATCGTCATTATGAAATGTTTAAACTTCATCCGAGTGCAATGGCGTATTTATGAATTTTCAAATTTCCATTCCATTGAGAAATGCTAACCGAAAACGCTACTTACCGTCGAAGGCTGACTTTTAATAATTTATTTGTATTTGTAATGTACTTGTATCAAACGACACACTTACGCATCAATGCAATGTCTTCTTAATCTCAACGACTTAATTCCATGCAGTTATTAAGTAGGGTTCGTTCGAAGCGCGCGCGTGCCTGCAGCACAAAGCAGCGGCGGCGGTGACGTCACGCGCAACGTGCACGTCGCCGTGCGCGTGACGTCACCCGCGCCGCGACGCGACACGCGCGCGTGGACTCGGCGTCATCGGAGCGACTTGCGAAAATGCCAAATTTGTTAACTACAATTTACGTTGAACTTTGTTGTGATTAAATTTGCCTATTTGAAATGAGTGAGATAGAGTGATAGTGGCCTTGAGTGCGAGATGGGTTTTAATTACTGACCTAATTGCTGGTATTTAACATGAAATAATAGAATTCTCTATAGCGCCGATAGACATTCACATAGCAGTAACATAACTTATGCTAAAAATTAAGTACATTCACAATACAGTCATGTCGAATAATGAATCGCTCCTGAATACAATTTTTTGAATATATTTATGCAATACCGGATTTATTTATTTGAAGCAATTAGGAAAATGTTTATAATATTCCATTGTATTTTTGTTGCAGTGATATTACGAATGTTATAAGAATAAATGGATATTTTAATAAAAGTCATTTAAATAATTATTGTTTCATTTTACAATCCCTGTGACATGCAACTCCAAAACACCTTATAGCATTGACTTAATTCTGCTTATATTTACACCAATTATTAGATTCATGTGTAATTATGAACATAAAAGAAAATAATGTGACTTTGTAACAGTTAAATCTATCGCTTTGCAGGACATTTTACTTTGAATAAAAATATTAAAGTGTAAAAGAATATATTTTATTCAACTTGGATCCAGTCTTGGGCATCCCTTATTTATTGTGTTTAGATTCTAGGGAATAATAACCGATGGAAAAAGAAATACAAGGCAGTCCGAATTTTATCGCAGCATTAATAAATTTCATTGAACAATTGAGCAATACATACATATTTCTATCTTGCGTTATTTTTTCAAATTATATCACTATCTCACTTTTTAGGTTAGAATATTATATCAATTCACACATGATCTAATATGTCGTATTTATGTAAACATTTCTATAAAATTCCACATTAGCAAACACCTTGTTTTTTTTTTTAACTTGTCAGTATTTATGATACTGGCAAATGATCGAAAAAAAAAAGATAAGAAAAGATTCATTAATCTGAGGCCAGCTAACCTTTTACTTTTTAAATACATACAGCCAGTAAATTCATTTCGATTCAATTATTGTTTTACACAAACAAAAAAATGTTTTGCAAAATTATATTCCATACAAGTGACGTTGCAAGTAAGGAACTGAACATAACCTAAAACTATACATCCGGTAAAACTTTATAGGGGTTGAGTATTCCGCGGGGGTCCATGAGCGCCTTGAGGTCGCGCATGAGTTGCACGGCGGAGGCGGGCTTGCTGTAGCGCACGTACTGCGGCTTGCGGAACCCCACGCCGTGCTCCGCGCTGATCGACCCGTCCAGCTTGGACACCTCCTCGAAGATGTAGGGTTCAAGCATGGATGAAACCTCTTTGTTGTACTCCGGCACTGTCACGTTAATGTGGATGTTGCCGTCACCTGCAAAATTGAGAGGAAATGGGCGCTTAAACATTTTGTTTTCAATTTACACATAGTATTTTATCAGAACAGTAGATACATACTTATTACATTCTCGATTTTTTAAAAATGTAAATGAATTATGTATGTCACTGGGGTTAAAAAAACTCATACTTCTGATTATTATCTGCTGTCAGATATTACAAACAATGGCTGTATGGGCTCAGCTCCCTTTGCCTGCTGACAAGGACAAAAGAACTAAAACAAAAAACTGTCAGCCTAGCTAGATTTTTAATAATTACTAGCGGCCCGCCCCGGCTTCGCCCGTGGTACTTGTCCACTATTTAATGGATGATATTATACATAAAAACCTTCCTCATGAGTTACTCTATCTATTAAAAAAAACCGCATCAAAATCCGTTGCGTAGTTTTAAAGATTTAAGCGTTCATAGGGACATACAACAGACAACATGACAGAAAAAGCGACTTTGTTTTATACTATGTAGTGATTATACAGAGAGTAACATAGATTTTGAAGATTAACTGAAAGTTGCAAGGGTGTAAGCCGAAATCGCAAACAAAACAGTACCACAATACAGCCTTTCTACTCACCAACGTGTCCATATCCACAGACGACAATTGCTCTGTCGCCGAGCTTCTGGCGCAGCTTCGGCACGAGCTCGTAGTAGTTCTTCTGCGGCAGAGACACGTCGTACTTGAACACGTAGCCCGCCTTCAAACCGGCGGCAGCTATGCTTTCCCGAAGGTTCCAGATGGTCTGTTTAGAAGAAATTATGGAAATAAACATTGCGTAATTTTCGGTAGGTAGGTAGGCTACTTATGTTTTGTGAAAGGTTTCTATGAAACTAAGTTGCCTTCTTTTGGACAAAGCCTGATAAATACTTATTTTCCGGTGTCAAAGAGTTTGGTAGGTACCTAACTATACTTAGTATTTTAAAAATAATACGTAACTATTCTGACTCTTAAAAATTCTACGCTTCTCAGTTCTCCGTAAACTAACAACATAATTTTGTGTAGGTATTTTTTTTAAATTAACTAATATTGTTCCCCTGCTGGGCAATGGATTCTCCGAAATTTGTATAAAAAAACGTAGGTACAAGACAAGACACGTAAAGAGTTTTTTTAGTTTTATTCTCTTACCTGCATTTTTCCCGGCTCCGAGGTGACAGTGCCGTCCAATATCAATCCACTTTCCATCTCCTTCGACAGGAACCGCGTCAGCTTCTCACCGTCGTGGACCTCATCGCTTCCGTGTGTTTCCACTAGCACGTAAAATGGGTAATCTGATATTGGGTTTCTGTTGAAATTATGTAGGTAAATAAAAACGTAATATCATTGATGACGCCTCGATGGTCTAGTGGTTAAAGTACCGGGGCGAGGTCACGAGGCCCTGGGTTAGATTTCCGGGTCGGGCAAAATTGTGTTGTTTTTTCTTAACACAGCCAGGGTTTGTGATCGCCAACCCGAATTTGGCAAGCGTGGTGATTAAGCCAAAACCCATCTTTGTAACGAAAGCATGATTTCAAATGATGGAGGCCTCTTTGTATTGTAATGTAGATGATGAGAAGAAGAGGCAGATGGTTATATATTTGTGTGCAAATGATAAACATTTAAATTACTTGGATTCTTTCTTTTTCTGTTTTGCTTATGATTAATTTCAAGGGTAGGTATACTCACGGAAGATTGAGGTTCTTCACCGTCGTATTTATCGCGTCTCTGTCTGCCATTTCAAATGCGGATAGAATTTCCCCCAGGGACGATTTAGCGCTCTTATACAGCTTCAAGATATTTTCGAAACTTTCAATGCCTGAAACAAGGAACAGTAAGTTAAAATAAAGTATCTTTAATAGTAAAATTACAAAAAGAATTAAAAGGCAGCAAACTTAATTTATAACTATTCTTGGCAGCAACTTACCAAAAAATCCAACAGTTACAGCTTTGGGCAAGTTTGGGCAATGAATGGCGACTTTGGTAACGACGCCGAGGGTACCCTCGGATCCTATGAACAAATGCTTTAAGTGGTACCCTGTATTGTCTTTCTTCAATGTCTTGAGGCAGTCTATGATCGTCCCGTCTGCTTTCACCTAAAAGGAAAACTTTAGTTTTTATGTGTTAGCCTCATTTCGCTCAAATACCGAAATACAATCAGAATTATTCTATAAAAGGTGAGTTTCTACCTTTTAACGGTGTCTACACACCAAAGCCGCCGGCCCGCGGCGCGGCACAAACAATTGCTTCAAAATCAGGCCGCGCCGCGGGCCGGCGGCTTTGGTGTGTAGATGTTACGGGCAACGTGATTAATCGGGAATTATGAATAAGGGCCGGCCTTTATTAATAATTCCCAAGAGCGTTGGGCAAAGTGATTAATTTATCACTTTGACCGGCCCGTATTAATAATTCCCGATGCCTCTTGGTCCATGTAATAAATCAGTGTTTGAGATGGCTTGTATTTATCACTTGGACCGGGCATTATGATAAGAAATGTTTAAGGGTCACAAAAAAAAAAATAACCCTAACCTATTTTAGACCACCTAAGAAGCGGAAGACTAATGGATGGATATAGGTTAGGGTTATTTTTTTTTATGACCTTTTAAAATTCCCCTAGGCACGAACATAACACATGGTAACGACTTTTCATCTTATGTAATATTTTTATCTAAATAAAAGTAAGAAGTTAATTATATCAATAATTGCTTTTTTTAGTGTTTATTTTTAAATGTTCAATTGATGTGTCCTTTAACTTTTCATGTTAATATTGTAAGTTTAATAAGATTTAATTAGCAAAAACACTTCAAATAACCTATTTTATCACTTTGCCCAATATGGGTTGGGAATTATTCATAATGGCCGGGAAAAGTGATTAATTTCGCTATTTTTATCACATTGCCCAATTGAGTAGGGAATTATTAATACAGACCGGGAATTATTAATACGGCCCGGGCTTATCACATGGCCCGTAACATAGACACCTGTATACTCATTAGCGCAAAGTAAAATCGTTCGCCAACCAGAAAAAAAGCTGTTTCTATCGTGCACAACTGAAATTGCATTCTTTTTTCGAAGGATATTCTTTATACTTTTTCTATTTTCCTATTGTCTATTTTCCTTGTTTTGTCGTCTGTAGGTACATTCACTCATAGCTTCTGAATTTGTTTTTTTTTATTTGCTGGAGTTTCCTTAAGTTTAACTTACAGCCTCGACCCCCAATATGGACCCATGCAGGTTCCCGTACCGCAGCAGACGCAGGCCGCCCGCGTTGGTGCTGACGTTGCCGCCGAGCTGGCACGAGCCCTTCGCGCCCAGGTCCATCGGCATGATCAGGTTATTCAGTGGATTTTATCACAGTCCCTAAGTGTCTATAGGTACTCCCTGTTTTGTGATCCGTACAATCACTAGCAGCTTCTATGGCTGGTCTTTAGTTTCTCAAAGCATGACAACTTACAGCCTTGACCCCCAATATGGACCCGCGCAGGTTCCCGTATCGCAGTCGCGCTCAGGTCCCAGCGGCATGATCCGATTGTTCAATGGATTTCTTCAACAGTACCTTAGTGCTTTCACTCCCTGTTTTGTGGTCCGTATAATCACTTACAGCTTCTATAGCAGGTTCTTTATTCGCTATTTTTCTCTATTTCACAAAGCAAGACAACTTACAGCCTCGACCCACAATACGGACCCGTGCAGGTTCCCGTACCGCAGCAGCCGCAGGCCGCCCGCGTTGGTGCTGACGTTCCCGGCGAGCTGGCACGAGCCCTTCGCGCCCAGGTCCAGCGGCATGATCAGGTTGTTCCTTGGATTTTATTACAGTACCTAAGTGTCCATAGGTAGGTACTCTCTGTTTTGTGATTCGTACAATCACTAGCAGCTTCTAAGCCTGGTCTTTAGTTTCTCAAAGCATGACAACTTACAGCCTCGACCCCCAATATGGACCCGTGGAGGTTCCCGTACCGCAGCAGGCGCAGGCCGCCCGCGTTGGTGCTGACGTTCCCGCCGAGTTGGCACGAGCCCTTCGCGCCCAGGTCCAGCGGCATGATCAGGTTACGACCGCGCACGTAGTCGTCTACGGTCTCCAACACGCAGCCCGCTTCGCATACTAACGCGCCTGGAAATGAGAAGATTAGATCCGTAAAATTAAGCACATTGGGGAGAAACAAGGGCAGGTAATTTTAGATAGTGTCCCCAGTTTCGTACATAAGGTAATTAGTTAGGTACCTACAAAAAGTGAAGCATATGACGGCACGGTAGGATATTGTGTCCACTCTGCCTGATCATTCTTCAATCATTGCCTATATAGGCACTCAGAAATTGTTAAAACTTTTCTATCTGTAATATCATGTTTCATATATACCTGATATATCGTCCAAACTGACGATATTGTTCATCAGCATAAGGTTGATAACTATCTCATCGAAGACTGGAACGGATCCTCCCACGAGACCTGTGTTTCCACCTTGAGGACATACCGCCAGCCGCTTGTCATTGCAGTATGCAAGAATTTGCGACACTTCTTGAGTGTTTTTTGGTTTCAGAACTATTTTTGATTGACCTACAAGTAGGATAAAAATATGTATTGAAATTCGAATGTTCAATGATCTTCCGTTCAAACTGCCTTAATGTAGGGAAATTAGTCTTTAGAATTCCAAGTTTGTCCAGTGAAGATGGCAAATCGGAACATAAATTAAAACTTGGGTACCTAATAGTTACCTCTGCAGTTTTTAATCCAGTCTATGTTGAAAGGTAGAATATCGTTTTCATCGGTCAAAACTCTATCTGAATCGAGTATTGATTGAAAGTAATTAACGTCTGAGCTTTGCAATGTGTTGAATCCTTTTCTTTTCACATTGTATTTCTCCTGAAAGACAATAGGTCATCCGTTATTTTAGACACACCTGTAAAATTATCTAATTTATATCCACAAAAAAATACAATGGGTGATATGTTAAGAACTTACGTGTTTAAACTAAAACAAAGTTTGGACACTAGGCTTCATTAGGCAACCACATTCAACGTAGGTACCTAACTTTCTCTATTATACGAGTTACATAGGCACCGTCTACACACAACTTTAAGTAAGATGCTCCAAAGGCACATAAATATAACAAATAAGTAAATCTTTAGGTAGGTATGTACAATAAAAATATCACACTAGATAGTGTATAATATATCTACATCTTCTTGTTTTCAAAACAATGATGAAGAAGAAAGTAAATTAACCATAAAACCTATATACCTACACCTATACCTACGTACTTAAAGTTCAGTATTTATAAACTACTTTGACACGGATCCGAATCTCTACTAGACTGTCAAACATAAGCCTGATAGCAACTAAAAACACAACAACATAACAAAATATACCTACTAATGACTCGCCACAATAAAGACTTTAATCACACATTACGAGTAGTAGGTATTAGCCAAAGCAAATACTCACAGCTGATAGTTGCGGCAAAACTTGCGACGCCTGCCGCGTCTGTGTCAAGATGCAAGTACTTTTTGCACATCGTACTATTTGTTTGGCCGTGTTGAACATCATAGACGTTCTTTGTTTACAGAACGCCGCGGGCGACTGGTCCATAAGCGCTATAATCGCATGCCACGTGTTTATCTAGATACCTCCTACGTCACGTGTTGCGCAACCATGATAGCGATTGGAGAGAATATTTTACGGATCGAAGTTGATATCGAGATGTTTTGGTTATTTATTCTTAGAGTTTCACCCCAGGTTTAAAATGTTCCTGTGATTCAAAATGCTTCCGTTTTTATGCTTAAGAGCATAATATTCAGCCTATTGTCCCACTGCAAGGCAAAGGCCTCCATCATTTCAAATTTTATTTTCGTTAGAAACATGGGTTTTGACTTTATCACCACGCTTGCCAAATGCGGGTTGGTGACCACAAACACGGGCTGTGTTATGAAAAGTCGACACTTATTTTGCCCGACCCAGGGATCGAACCCTAGAGACAACGGCACGGTTCTAAAACCACTAGATCATCGAGGCGCATAGTACGTATTACCTATTTTCTACTGTTGACAGAGTAAATGTGGTGTTGGTTCTTATTATTTCCGTCTGTCTAAGATGGAGATAAAAATAAAAAACAAAAACCGATGCTCAATTTTTCATATTTAAAAATTCAAAAATAAATACATCCAGTACAATAATTTCAAAAAGTAACTGTATGATTACTTCAGCCCTAGGCGACATTTATTTTCTTACTCATCCGGCAAGACTTTGTACGGGTTGAGTATGCCGTGGGGGTCCATGAGCGACTTGAGGTCGCGCATGAGCTGCACGGCGGAGGCGGGCTTGCTGTAGCGCACGTACTGCGGCTTGCGGAACCCCACGCCGTGCTCCGCGCTGATCGACCCGTCCAGCTTGGACACCTCCTCGAAGATGTACGGCTCCACGAGCGAAGCGACCTCTTCGTTGTATTCGGGCGTTATAACGTTGATGTGAATGTTTCCATCACCTTTGGGAAGAAGACAAACAAATTCACTTGGCCATCAAATATACAGGGAATTACAAGGGTACAAAAAACATTGTAAGGAAACCATAAATTTGCTGAACTGTAGGTAGATATAAAAAGAATTCGTAAAAAGGATAAGGTAGGCAAAAATAAAATGTATAAAATAGCTAATCAATTTTCATGCCATTAGATTCTAATTTATATAAGGATCAAAAGACTCTATGGGATCACTTAAGATTGAGACCTCCTTCTTTAATCGTATTCCTCATAACTGAGGGTCGTAATATTTGTATGAAATGAAACACACAACAACTCCCTTGGCAATTTTAATGGAGTGATATGCCATTGCCTTCTCCATTTCGCACACTCGTTTACTCGTAGTGTGTAGGGTTCCTCACGATGTTATCCTTCACCGTACAGCTGGTATGAAATTACGCCAAAACATACCAATATGGCCGAACCCGCAGACGCTGAACTGTTTCCCGGCCAGCCGCTGCTTAAGCTTGGGCACGAGGTCGTAGTAGTGCTTCAACGGCAAAGATACGTCGTACGTCATCATGTATGTGCCGACCAGCCCCGCCGCTGCCACGTTCTCGCGAATGTTCCATACTGCCTGGAGAAGAGAAAAAAAGTCATCACATTGATACTGACCACTGCTGGAAGTAGATAAGAAGCTTCTCCCAGGATCATCATTGCCTGAAGAGAAGAAAAATCAACATAAATCTGTTGCATTCGACGCAGTAAAGAAGCCTTTTGCAGTGACGTAGATCCGTCAACAGGGCAGGTACTGATCTTTCCCTGCGAAGCTCCTGTCTCGTTTACGAAGGAAACTGCGGTAGTTAGTGAGTAGGTAGTAGGACGATCGCCTTTAGTTCCAAGCTCCTTACACGACTGTGTACGCTATGGCGGGTGCGTAAATGCATTCTGTAAAAATTAAGAAGCAGGTTGTCGGACGCCCAAAGAACCTTAGACAAGCACACTCTGCACACAAATGCAGGTTTGCCTAACTCCAACTAAACTAAGCATGTAGTTTGAACTTTGGATTCAGAAACAAAGACAATATTCATTTGGACGGTAAGTATTTAGGCAATTAGGTATACCTACCTGCATTTTTGAGGGTTCAGAAGTCACAGTTCCATCAATAATTAATCCACTTTTCATTTCGTTATTGAGAAACCGATGTAGCTTTTCTCTATCGTGGTCTTCATCGCTGCCGTGCGTTTCAAGAATCACGTAGAAAGGGAAATCGGATATTGGGTTCCTGGAAAATCATGAAGAAAAAGCAAAATAGTGTGGTGAACTTAGATGAATTCTTAAAAAATTTAATCATTGTAACTTCGCAGAGAATTTTTACGTTAAAAAAGGTAATTTACATACAAGGCAATAACAGACGAAATGTTGAAATAAGTGAAACATGAACATGTTTTGGGAAGTAAATAAGTAGTGGATAAAAATTATGATGCATTGTACTTTACGGTAGATTTAGTTTCCTCGCGGTGTCGTTGATCGCATTATTGTCAGCCATTTCAAAAGCTGATAATATTTCTCCAAGTGAAGATTTTGCACTTTTGAACAACAGAAGAACATTTTCGAAACTTTTCACACCTAAAGAGATGAAAGAATAAATATTAAAATCAAACTCCCCAATGAATTACAAAAGTCGAATAAAAATAAATACGAACCGAAATAACCCAATGAGACTGATTTTGGTTTAGGAGCACATTGTATTGCGACTTTGGTCACAACTCCCAATGTCCCTTCAGACCCTATAAACAGGTGTTTCAAGTGATACCCAGTGTTGTCTTTCTTTAATACTTTCAAGCAGTCGATTATTGATCCATCAGCTTTTACCTTAAATATAAATTTATATGAAAATATTATAAAATGTTGGAATGCCGGTTCATCAAGAAAAATACCTACTGTCGGTTTTGTGTACAAAAGTAAATTATCATCCTAGTAGCTTTAATTCGATAACATTGCAAGAGAAGAGGTAAGACATTCTCTTATCAAGCTATCTGTGCTGTTGTGACATTAAATGTGTTTATTATGTTTATTTTAAGAAGGTAGGTAGGTACTTTCTTGTAATATCTTATCTAAATATTTTTCAAGATTATGTTTTGCATGTTTCACTGAGATGTTTGAATTTAGCAGCATGTTTTGTTCCTTTCCCAGAATGAAATATTCAATTATCATAATTCCAAGTTGATGATGAGATGAATCTTATGTCTTTTTTTTTTTATTGATAAATCTAGAAACGTAACTAACAGCTTCTAAACCAAGCACGGACCCGTGCAGGTTCCCGTACCGCAGCAGACGCAGGCCGCCCGCGTTGGTGCTGACGTTCCCCCCGAGCTGGCACGAGCCCTTCGCGCCCAGGTCCAGCGGCATGATCAGGTTGCGACCGCGCGCGTACTGGTCCAAGGTTTCTAGTACACAACCCGCTTCGCAGACTAGTGCGCCTAAAATTATTACAATCAAGGATACAGTGGGGATAAAAGGCGCGCTACGGGTGCCCCCTATCCTTAAAGTTCGAAGTTACTTAGTCATAGAGGCTGGTACAGTTAAAACCGGCACTGGCTATAAGCTCCGATTACATTAAATGGGAGCAATTAAGTGAATATATGATTGAGCATGCACTATTTATATACAATAAGAAAAGATCGCAAGTAAAATAGGAATTGTTTCAGCATAGCAAGCGTCCAGCGGATTTATTTCTTTATGTTTTTGCAAGGACTAGTAACAAACTAGTCAGTGTGTTTTTGTAATTGTTCGAAGAGTGAAAGGGTTCTCATCAAAGCGGAAACATTAAAATCGTTATTTAATGTGATTTAAAAGCTATTCTACATAAAATCCTAAATTAATCAAATAACAGTTGAGGCTGCGTAAGGTAACTATATTACCCGATATATCGTCCAAGCTAATGATTTTGTTCATCAGCGTCATGTTGAGAATGATCTCGTCGAAGACGGGCACGGAGCCTCCGACCACGCCGGTGTTGCCGCCTTGAGGACACACGGCCAGCCGCCTGTCGTTGCAATACGACAATATCTGCGACACTTCAGCCGTCGTCTTAGGCTTCAGAACTACTTTGGATTGGCCTGTAATTGTAGAATTGGGTTAGGAGTTGCCTCTATAAGATGCTGCACTTCCTGCTGATGGTATACCCAATATAGCACCCGCTTTGTGTAATGGTCAAGAAGTTATCTATTACTTAGACCAAGAGGGTTCGATCCCCGAAAAGAACAAACATTTGTGTGCATGAACATGTCTGTTTGTCCTGGTCTGAGTGTTCCTACATATTTAAGTTTATTTGCTGCTGCTTCTGATGTTTTGGGATGAAGGTAATAAGCGAAAAATTTATAATTGCCCTTGTAGATGGAGGATCATGTGTCGAATATTGATCAAGCTTTTTTTAAGACATAGGTATTATGGTCTTTAAAATGACATAATTTATAGAACTAACTTAAATTACCTACTGGACCATAAGGGCACAGACTTGGAATCGCACTATTTAACTGAGACATTGAGGTATAACTACATGTTTTAAAAAAAACTGTATAAACCTTTTTTAACTAAATGACTAGGTACTTGCTACTTAGGTAGGTACTACATACCTCTACAATTCTTTATCCAGTCTATGTTATGAGGTTGAACGTCATCATCATCAGTTAAAACTCTTCCATCGTCTAGTAAAGAGCGGAAGTATTTAACATCATCTTTTTTTATCGTGGAAAAGTCTTTCCTTTTTACGTTGTATTTTTCCTGAAACCAAATACGCCTTTATGTAGGGGAGAGGGGGGGTGTAACTTAGCACAGAGGCAAATTCAAAAATTTTGGTTTCTGACCGCAGCTTTATAATCAGTATTTTTAATCAGTGCTGTGACTACATTTTCACAATAAAAATGTTTATTTTTTACTAGTTTTTGCCGGCGCGGCTTTAGCAGCGTTATTAAGATTCTTATTTTACCCCATGAGAGCATTAAATCGGGATAAAAATTCTGTTATATAAAAAGGCCTGTTTATAAAATTTCATCAAAATCAGTTCAGTATTAGGTAGTTTCAGCGTGATTGACGGACAATAATTTTTTTTTTTTTATTGTGTACTTACAGTCTGAATTTTTTTTTGGGTATTTTAAAGAAATATCGATTCACTAGCGACTCCCTGAACCTTTTTTTTTTTTTTTTGCGCAGGGAAACACTTTGACGTGCCATAACTGCAGGCTAGCTACACCTGCAGCCGTGTGTAGGGCTCGGGACTTCGTCCCACTACCTACTAAAACCCTGCGGTTTCCTTATCACCCGTGTGGTGGGAGGGCCTGGTACTCGTGCCCGGCGTGTGCCTGGCGAATGCCCAGTCCGTTCCCGGGTATTCCCTGGCCTAGAAGATCAGGCCAGGGGGGCGCCTTGGGAGGATGACGCAGGAAACGACATCATCCCCAGACATGGCATGGTAGCCTATGCAGTGCACGCAGGAGAGCTACTCCCTGAACCTGGGTACGCCCATGATTCATACTTAGTCATGCTCGAACCTTTAAGAGAGGAATTCACAATATTAATTTCTAAGGGCATGCCTACGGCATAATAGCTTTATGCATAAAAAGTCTCAGGCCGATCGGTTTCAAATTGACGAAGTTTCATACTTACAAACTTTCATCCCCCATTTTATCCCCTTGGGGGCAGAATTGATCAAAATCCTTTCTTAGCGGATGCCTACTACGTCGCCGTTGATATACCACTACGTATATCAGTCAGTCAATCAGTCAGTCTCCTTTGACTTTCATACACATATTTGGATTTGTATCCCTTCTACGTACCCTCATTAAGTATTCATTGAACAGAGCCTAGGTATTATATATATATGCTACCTAACACCTTTAAGAAAATACTTGGGAAATATTAATCCCATACCTCTATCGACTTATTTCGGTCTTTACAAAAGAATACGACTGTACTAAAGTATTTAACATGGGAACTACAATAAACAGTATCATATCAGTTATATTCTTAAATATTTACTTACAGATGATAACTGTGGAATAACTTGAGACGCACATCTGATTTGTTCCAAAATATTGGTTAATTGACATGTTTTTTTCAATAATCTTGATGAATGTAACATTTTACTAATCTTTAATGTCACGTCTCCAACAATTTGTTGAACACAACTAACAAAATTATCTCGCCAATGCCTATCTCACTCATGAAGAGAAATGATAAGTAAGTAATTAAACAAGTTTTATTTCCTCGGCGGTTAAAGTAACGAGCTTAAATAATGTGTTATAATTACTTTGATATTTCAGAAACTATATTTTTATTTATGTTATACATACGAGCTACAAAAGACTCCCAACCAGAGCTCCCAAGAGCTCCCAACATTACAATTTAATTACAAGTCGAAATCCAACAAAGCAAAGAATATTGTTTAAAACGTACTTTGAGTTTGTGATCGGGTGAGATAACAAACTTAACTATCGCTTCAACTATCTGACATATTTTTACCCAACCCGGGATTGAACCCATAAAAGACTGGCCAAACCACTAGACCATTCCACTCCAATCACGAAAAGTATGTTCCATTCGTTGACCACAGTTGACCACTATAAGTGACCACAAATTAAAACGGCACTGACGTTCGGCAAAATATCAAATCAAGATCCTAAAAAAATTGACATTTGACTTGGCACTTGACAGTTGTTTCATGCTTCAAAATATAACCTCAAAAAGTAGTCTATTGAAAGCGCGAGTGTACGTTTTACACGTGTGTTTTTGTATTTGTATTGTGTTGAATTAAAACTCATAATGGTTAAAGTAAAGGCTAAGAAAACAAAAGAAGCAAAAGGTAAAATTGAAAGTAAACCAGTAGAAAATGTGGTCGTTTTACCACCCATGAGAATGTCTGATGATCCCACGCCGAAACAGGTAAAAAGAAATACAAATAATTTGTTTAAATAAAATCTAAGCAATGTAGCTAACAACTAAACTAAGCCGCAGTGAAATTAAAACATTTTCCTGTACTTCCTTAGTATTCCTTTAATTGAAGCTTCATTTCTACTTGTGAAATATTGTATAATTTTAGGTGAAATGGATAAACAGACAGCGGGTTTTGGTGTTTGCTACTCGGGGGATCAACCACCGGCACCGTCACGTAATGGAAGACATCAAAAAGCTGATGCCTCATCATAAAACTGAATCAAAAATGGAGAGAAGCAAAAACTTGTATGTAGTAAATGAGATTAGTGAAATGAAGAACTGCAACAAATGTCTACTTTTTGAAGGGAGAAAAATGAGGGATCTGTATCTCTGGATGTCAAATGTCCCTAATGGACCTTGTGTGAAGTTCCTGGTTGAAAATGGTATGTAATAATTTATTTACCTATGTATTATTATAATTAGTGTAACAGCTTTATTTGTAAATGTCAAATTGTCTGGTGGTCAGATGGCGAGTTGCGACATGCTTACAAGTAGTTACTGGAGTCACACAAGTTTTGTGTTCATTTATTTAAATGCATTACTTCATTAACTAAAACACATGTCTTTGTACAGTTTACACCATGGGCGAACTTAAAATGACTGGGAACTGCTTGAGAGGCTCGAGACCTCTTCTATCATTTGACCCACAGTTCGCTAAAGACCCGCACTATACTCTCCTCAAGGAGTTACTGACGCAGATCTTTGGAGTCCCAAACCACCACCCCAAGAGTCAGCCATTCTTTGATCATGTCTACACATTCATGATTCTGGATAACAGGATTTGGTTTAGAAATTACCAAATCCTGTCTGAAGATGGAGGTTTAGCAGAAATTGGACCAAGATTTGTTTTAAATCCTGTAAGTAATTGAAATAATTTTGCCATTTTATTTGATGATTTTGATAGTCATGATGATTAAGTTATTGAAAAGTTTAATTTTTCAATACTCAATGCATCCATTGCAAAACTCTTCACAAAGTAATAAACTCATCGTGTTAGCTCTTTGATTTACATCAAATATCAAAATTAATATTAAATCTCCAGGTAAAAATATTCTCTGGATCATTTGGTGGTGCTACACTATGGGAAAACCCAAAATACATCAGTCCTGCTAAACTCAGGCAGGCATACTCCAAGAAAGCAGCCAACAAGTATGAGAGAAGAGTGGAAAAGAAAGTTGTGTATGAAGCCACAAAACCTGAGACTGGTTATCCAGACATTGAAGGACCTGACTTCTTCAAGGGTGATCCACTGGAGAAAGCTAAAGAAGTTATTGTGAAAGGTAATTTTTTAATGATAACATGTTACTCCGGATGAGTTATTCATCAGCACAAATTACTTTAATGTTAATAAATTGGTTGGAGAAACGCAATATATAACTAATTAATTCTTTGGGAATTCAATTATTTAAGAACCCTTGTGGTATAAAATATGTTGTATGTTATGAGAGTTTAATATAAAACTAATTTGTTTTATTACAGAGGAAATCCAAGGATCCGAAGATGAAGACAGTGCAGCTGTGCCAAGCAAACCAGTGTTTAGTATGAAGAAAAGTAAATCCAGACCCGATATGGCAATAAGGAGGAAACAATTGAAAGCCAAGAGCAAAGCTATTTCCGATCAAATAAAGAAAAGGAAACAGTTTAAGAAGACTAAGCCTAAAAAGAAGTAGAGTGGGTTAATTCAAATAAAAGACATATTATGCACACAATATTTTATTGTTTTAATGTGTATAAATCCCTTAAAAGATTATTAATTCTTTAAAATAAATTCTAGGTACTAGATCAGTGGAAGTAATGCATGAGGTAGAAGAATCAAATTAAACAGGGGAGTTATAAAATAAGCAAACAATGATCCAAATGCACTTTTAAAAATTAAGGAATAAATAAATCTTCAGGAATGAAATTCAACATACGTTAACAATGATTAAAATAGTGTGTAATGTTATTTATATTCATAAAAGTAGTAAAAATAAAAAAATGCGTAAAGTATGCATTCAATTATAATGATTTCGTCGTGCGATTTGTACTAAAATTAGGTATTGTAAACTAAAACTAACAAAAGCATTTCATTAAATTATAAAAATAATCTTATAATTAGTACCTATAGTAGCCATGTCTTTTTTTTTTTGATAAAATGCTAATAAAGTATATTTTTGTTCCTTTTTACTTGCATTATGCAAAATACAATATTTAAATCGTGTTAAAATTGGACGGTACATAAAAAGAACACATTTAAATATAGTTAATACAATGCATCAAAGAGTAGGCAAAACGTGCATCTTAATTATTGTAAAATACATTAAAACACTTCTAACAGTTACAAATATTCAAACAAGATGTCACAAAATACAATAAATTCATTGGTAAAATACATCAAAATCAGTGATTATATAAATAACGAAGAAAAATCGATTGAATAAAGTTATTCACTATAAAACTAGATATTATGATTGATATAATTCTGCCTATCTACGTTTATTATGTTGTTTGACCATATTATTATAAAATGTTATATCATTATGAAAATATTGTGCCATGACATAATATTTTAATATCCCTTGTCCTATTAATTTCTTGTATAAAAAAGCCTAAGCTTTTGAGAGTACCTACTTCATGATAATTGCATAGTTGATTGATTTGATTTTGCGTCAAATATCCCTAGAGATTGTAATGAGATCCCAATTAATGCTTTAAAATAGCAAGCTAAAAAAATATTATTGAGATACTAGTGTTTTACACACATTTGGTACTTTTTTCACACATTTATAATTCGCTTAATGTAAAATACAAGACGGTTATATCAGCCGCAACTTCATCGATAAGTGCGATGTAAGATCTTTTCTAATTTATCATTACTAAGCACCGGCTATGTAACGAGCTTAAAAATTCTATAAACAGTACATTTAAACAATGTTAAGATTTATAAAGTACATACTCTTGTTATCTAATAACAATATAATAAAAAATCTTATGAATCAAAATGTATAAAATATAGTCTATCAAAAAATCCATTTTCTGTACGAGTATTACCCATTGATTTATATTCATAGCACGCAATCTATTCTAGATAAAAAATATTATGCCTTAAATTAAATTTTGCACTTACAATTAATATCCCTTATAATAACAGTTCTCAAGAATAATCTTCAGATCTTGTTTTGCCTATTGTAGCACTGAAATTCATCTGTAAATAATATAATATTTATCATTAAGCAATTTAATTTTGTTAACGAAATTCACAATAACTTTGTTTACTTTTACATAATAAAAGCCAAGACAAGAATTCTTATTAAATTAGAAAGAGTTAAAGCCGTCTAATAACCCTTGTTAGTAAAAATAACTTAAGTCATACATTATCAAATGCAAAACATGCATCAATTTCAACATTCAGATCGGTTTCGGTTTAGTAAAAAAAACAGTACAACTTTTATTTTTCATAAAATAAATAACAGCTCGCCACAAAGTATTATTAACAATTATTTTTATAATCTCAACAACAATGCGATATTAAAACACATGTCATGTTTTTCATGATACAGATTTTTGATGTTGCTATTCTATTTCGATAAGATATGTTTTATTAGTTCCTTAGTTAGTAAAAGGCACATTTAATTGTCCTAAGAAGAACACCCAGAAATAACCATTAAGTAAACATGCATCTCATGCTTATATTTAGCATTTAAGATCTACGAGTAAATTAGAAGACCACATAGAAGATTTAGAGTATTTTAGAGTTATATAGATCTACAAAATAAATATTGCATTGCTACTTTGTATGCACGGATCACTTTAATATCACTAGTCTAATTGTAAAGTAATGAAACGGCAAACAATATTAACCGTTATTTCTATTTAACCTGGCCCGGGTATCGAATCTGCGACTCAAACTCAGTTGGTTTAGTAGTAGTAGCAGCGACTCAATTCTACAAAATCGCAATTCAATTATAATTTCGTCGAAAAGTGAAGAAGAATCGCAAACAATGCATAATATTTATCTTGATCATAAATCTATACATGCTACATGAAAACAACCTTAGCTCGTTCTAAACATATTACAAGTAACAATAGCATTTCACATAAATAAATATTTGAGCCAATAATACTCACTTGTACATGCACTGATAATAATCTCATAACAAATAAATTCATTGATAATACAGATAACATTGATAAAGCCACAACCAACTCACAACTTATATTTTAAACTAGAAACATTCACATATAGTTTCTAATGCTCAAAAACAAGCTTCAAAAACATGGTCATGCCTCATAATAGGGCTCCATGGGCAATAATAAGTTGATTTGTAAAAAATATGCCACCATAGAACCCGGAAAAATGTAAATTTATAACACTGATTAATAGAAGCAAAATATCACAATAGGGGCGCGGACAGCAAGTTAATAAAAAAAACATATTTGTTTAAAATGAATGAATAATAAATATAAAAGTAGATAGTTCTAATCTAACCATGATATTGATTATGTTAGAAAAGTTACAATTGTAAAATTTGTGGCAAAAGAATTGTAACAATTTTATTCTGTAAATAATAAATAAATTATTAACGATTTCGATCGCACCGTCCGTCCGCCCCCTATCGTCAAAAAGACATAAAAGTTAAAGCTTAGACAACTAGACATAGTACATACAATGTTAATAAGCGTAAACATGGGCGTACCCAGGGTAGGGTATGGAGGGTGTTGACGTCCCTACTAAATATGTTCCCTAGCGAAAAACAAAATGCGCCTCGTCCCCGCTTTTTAAAATCAGATATTTCCCTACCTGGCTTATTAAAATCTGATTTGCCCCCCCCCCCGCTTATTAAAGTCTGATTTGCCCCCCACCTGGCTTATTAAAATCTGATTTGCCCCCTGACTTATTAAAAACTGATTTGCCCCCCCCCCCCTATTAAAATCTTATTTACTCCCCCACCTGGCTTATTAAAGTCAGATTTGCCCCCCCTGGCTTATTAAAAACTGATTTGCCCCCCTGGCTTATTAAAATCTGATTTACTCCCCCACCTGGCTTATTAAAATCTGATTACCCCCCCCCCCCTTATAAAAAATCTGATATGCACCCCCCCCCCCCACCGGGCTTATTAAAATCTGATTCCCCCCTGGCTTACTAAAATCTGATTTGCCCCCCCTGGCTTATTATAATCTGATTTGCCTTCCTGGCTTATTAAAATCTGATTTGCCCCCCTGGCTTATTAAAATCTGATTTCCCCCCTGGCTTATTAAAATCTGATTTGAACACCCCCCTGGCTTATTAAAATCTGATTTCCCCCTGGCTTATTAAAATCGGTTTCGCCCCCCCCGGCCCCCCTGGGTACGTCCACGAGCGTAAAATAAAGCGCAAGTTCAGTACTTCTGTTGCAAGTCCTGCAGTTCTGGCTCGTCGGTGGTGTCGCGGCCGGCGTCGCGCTGGTGGCCGCCCAGCTCGGCCAGCCGGGACGAGCGCCACTTGCCGTCCGAGCCGTTCATGTTGCGGTCCTCGCACACGCACAGGAATAGCGAGTCCACCACCATCTAGCGGTTAAAAGTCGTTATTAACATTTTCTTCAAGAACGTACAATACAGGAGGCCTGTAAACCATGCTCAACCCTGAACTTCAGTAGTCGTCGTCGCCCACAATAACGTCGCCGTTATACCCACCCCAGTTCGGCTATCCCCTGAATAGTGCCTACCCCAGAAGAGCAGACACCATACGGAATATTTAGTTCCAGTTATCACCTAAAATAAATTAGGAACTACGTCAGAAGGTCAAACTAACACTCAGAATAGTGTAGTGTCCACCCGTCATCTCATCACCCAACATAGTGTAGTGATAGGACCACTTTAAAAGTTCAGTTATCACCCAAATTAAGCTAGAGTCCACTCGCAAATAGTCTAGTCCACTTAAGTCAGAGAAGATGTGCTCAGGCCGACTATGCCGGTGACCGCGGTCACGATGCACTTGCTTACCTATTCTACTTCTTTGTTTTTTGCGTAGAACCTATTAACTGGCCAGTGTTTTTTTTAATATTCCTTTTTTAAAATACAGCAGAACACTTACCTCGTAAAGAGACAGTAAGCAATGGGCAATAAAGAAAGAATAAATGCATATGACAAGCGTGGGCCCGGCGAAGAAGTGCAAGTCCGTGTTCCGCTTGAGCAGCAGCAGGCCGACGATGCCGGTGACCGCGGTCACTATACACTTGTCTTGTTTTTGGCAGTGGAACGCAATTATTGGCCATGGCGGTTTTTTTCTTTTTTGTTTTATTTTATGGAACACTTACCTCATAAAGAGACAATATGCAGTGGGCGATAAAGAATGAGTAGATACATATGACGAGCGTGGGCGCGGCGAAGAAGTGCAAGTCCGTGTTCCGCTTGAGCAGCAGCAGGCCGACGATGCCGGTGACCGCGGTCACGATACACTTGCCCAGGAACAGGATGAAGTCGCCCACGCTGTTGATGGTCGCCACTTGGAGGGCGTTGTTCACTATCGTGCTGAACGCCTGTGTGAACAACACTCGGTTAAGTCGTACTTACTCATTACTGAGGGTCGCGATAATTGTATAAAAATGAAACACACAAGAAACCTATTGCTATTGATTGCCTAACACAACTTCTAATTAAGAATTGACAAAGGATAGCTCAATACACAAAAAAAAGCGTCGACAAAATCTTCTTACATGCATTTTGATAGAAGTTTATAAATACAATTAATATATTTTACTGGTATAATCTGCTAATCACAAAAACTTTTCCCATACATATGCAAACCCCTATCAAAACGTACTGAGATTCTGTCGAAGCTGGGCTTTTTTAAGAACCAACTCCTTTATTTTGACTTATCAACAAAAACCAAATTTCATCAACAATTCTATAACCAAACCAGTCAATTCCGACAAAACAAATTTTGAAAACAATTTGAATCAATAGATTTACTGGCTACATTACTTAAAATAAAAATAAAGCCTTACCTTAGCAGCTGCCTTGCAGAAGTGGCACCTCTCAATCGTGATGATGGTGTAAGCGTTGTGGTTCAGGTAACGGATAAACTTCTCCAGGCAGTAAAAACAGCAGATACCACATTTCAGGCCGCATTTGGCGCATTCCGATCCCTTCTCCGCTCGAGAAGATAACCTAAAATAAATAATAGTAGTAGTAGTATCAGTCTATTAATGTCCCTCTTCAGGGCAAAGGCCTCCAACATTTGAAATCATGTTTTGCTTTACAAAGATGGGTTTAGGCTTAATCACCACGCTTGCTAAATGCGGGTTGGCGATCACAAATCCGGGCTGTGTACAATCAACAAGAAAAATCAACACATGCCCGACCTCGGAATCGAACCCAGAACCTCGAGACCACGTCCCTATTCTTAAACCACTAAACCATCGAGGCGTCAAATAATAAATAATTAGCTAAATTAAATAAAACAGAAATATCACAGGAACGATAAATAACAAGTTTAATGAAAATAAAAATAAACATAAAAAATAATTTCTAACCAAGTAACAGTATAAGGAACATAAATATAATTAAAATGTACTTACTTCGCATGCATATAAGTGAGGATGAGCCGTGGGATTTTGAAGAGCGTAATCAAAAATGAGCCTTTAGCGACGGAACCCAAATGGTACTTCAACAGTTTTCCAATTGAATACAATACTGGTGAATCGGCGTTTGGACCTCTGAAAAAATAGTAGATTTTAATTTTATTATCATCATCATCATCAGCCTATCGGAGTCGCGTGCTGGACATAGACATGCTTCTCCTAAGGCAATTTTTTTATTTTTATAAATCAGTCTTTAATTTTATAATAAATTATATAATCCTATTTTCATATTTTCAACCATAAACATATAAAATTTTCAGCTTCTCTAGTCTAAGAAAATGCAAAGTCTAGTAATACAATTCCAGACTTTGCATAAGTAGTAAACGGTGCATTAAAACATGCGATACGTATGTAACAGAGACACAAATGGCCAAACAGCTCAGCGATTCGCTTGCGCACAGTGCAAACCACTGTTTCAGTTGCCACTCCGTGACAGACGCAATAGAAGAGCATGAGCATGAGCACATCTAAACTAACATTCCTGCATTAAGCGACCACCTACCTAAAATACCAGATGGACACAGCCCCGGCGATGGTCATCTGCTGGCACCCCAGGATGAACTCGCTGCCCCACACCAGGCATATGAGGCAGATCCACCACATACTCTTCACCCACATGGGGTCGAATTCCACAGAGTCCAGTGTGAAAGCTGCAAGAGGAACATTATAAATTAAATATACCTTGATAGATATTCGCTATTCCACTTATCCCAGGAGACAGCAATCTGACACGACCGTAGAGAGATCAGGCGCAGGACCAACGGTCACGCTGCTTTACTGGCGCTCGCTGTCCCACCGAATTATGAGAGTGAGGGAATAGGGAGTGCACCTGTGCTTGCGCACTCACTTGTGCACTATAATATATCCTGCGTACCTGGCTGATCGTAAGATCGGCCGCCATGGCCGAATAAGGCCGGAGGATATTATTATTATTATTATCCCAGGAGATATTTGAATTTATTTTATACCTACTGGTTGGGAAGCATGGAATAAAATTTTCCAATTAATGTCTTGGGTGAATTTATTTCTATTTTTAATATTGGTAGAGAGACTTGCAAGAGGAAGAGAGCTTGTAAGATTTTTTGCATTTCCCTTGCAGGGTTCTTGTTTGTGCCTTTCTTTATTTAAGACCTTGTACACAACTAATGTATAAGTAATATAGAATATGATTATTATTAGAATTTTGTAAATCTCTACATAATATAAAAAAAGTTGCTTCCTCATTTTATTGTCATGTTTAATGTCTTTATAGCCGCTTTTGATTTAACAGAACAAATATTTCAAGACGAAATTTTAAATGTCTAAAAATAATAAAAGTAATAGTTACTTTTCAAACTGGCGCTCTTGTTAACATTTTGAGATTGAATTGCCGAGTTATCCACATAGGAATCAGGAGCCGAAGAAGACCCATTGATCAGGAAGTTGGTTTTGTACGGTATCCCTGGGTAGTTCGCCGTTGCTAGACATACCTGAAACATGCAAAAGTCTTATAGCTTTAACTGAATAAATTAAAAAATATTTTGATTACATTTTTTACCAAAACTAAAACTGCGAAATTTCCATACAAACATACATCGCGCAAGCAGAGTTTCCGCCGCGATTTAGTATATATATTCGACTATATAAACACAGTCAGGTAAGGACCTTGGTCACGAGCTAGATCACCCGCTCGGCAGAAGCTCTTCTATCTTTTAAGGAATGGGTGATTTACCTATAATAGTGTAAAGCATCTACAGACTGTATGTAGCTTTTATTATTTTTATTACTTGAGCCTTCTTTTGAGCGATCCGTTCCAGTCGTAAACATCATGACTCACCACAACAGACGACCAAAACGCGAAGAACAGCACCAGGAACAGGAACGTGATGATGGGCTGCAGGAACAGCGCCGGGATGGAGCCGAGGCAGTGCGCCGTCTCCTTGAACAATGCCGCTAGGAACGAGACCCGAGATCGCATCACGAACACTAGTAGCAGGAGGATCGCCTGGAAACATCATCATCATCAGCACATTTGTACAGCACGCTTGTTTCCATCAAGTAACACCCTAACATGTCAAGAGCACAGGCAATAATACATAGATTTAAATCGCTAGAGGCACCGTGCGTAGCGATGAGTCTGCCATCTCGTGACTCATATTCAAAACTTTTACTCTCAATGTCGGTAATTCTACTGTCAAACCACAGAAAAAAAATCGGGAATTTAGTGCCCTCTATAGTTTCTGCACGGTGCCTATAGACTACAGGCCCGTGATGAAAAGATATCGGTCATTTGAACCACCACATGACCTATCCAGAACAAATGAGCATAAAATAATAAGATTCAGCACTATGCCTTCACTTGTAAGCTGTCCAGATGAGTGCAGGGTTCGAAAGTACAAGTAGAGTAAGTACATTTTGGTCACATACGAATAAAGGTACATACCATCTAATATATGATACCATGTTAATAAATATAAGCGAAATATAACAAATATCTATTGTTTTCGAGATTTATACAGTGATGTATTGTCTACCAAAGATAGAACACTAAATAATACTCACAGTTATAATTGTGGCTATAATTGCATACCACAAAAACGCCTTTTCATTCTTCAACGATTCCTACAACATAACAATTAACTTACCAAAACATAATTAACAAAAAAAAAATCATAAATGTAAAACATAATTTTTCTTACAGCCAAGAAAGTAGATCCAGAAAAGTCTTTCTGCTTGGTTCGCAACTCATGGTACGTATACCACAGTAAGGCTGTGCCGGCCACGCTCACTATGGATACTATTATCATAAATATCCACGAGACAAACGTCGCCAGCAGATGCAGTATTGACACCATCAACAGCGAACATACTAAAAAATATAACACTGTTTAGGCACACGTATTAAACACTATAACATATTATTCTGTAGATTTGACTGAAAGATAATTGTGATAAAAGTGTATTACTCCTATTACAGATGGTATTATGGCATGAATATAATTTTCTAAGCAATAGCATTAATATCAAATATGACGGCGCTCCTTTTATCCGGCGCCCGGGCCGGCGTCGCTCAACCGCGCCCTACCCTAAAGCTGCTGACTACCCACATGGTATAATTGTTAGAGCGCTGGGCTCAAAAACCTCGAAGGTCGTGAGTTCAAATCCCGGGGGGACCACACTTTCAGTTTGTGTTGATTTTTCCAGTTTGATGAGGATTCCGATTCCATGCTTCGGAAGACGCGTTAAGCCGTTGTTCCCGAATATGATCCAAAAGGTCTGGTTTCTAAAGGTAACGGAGGTCAGACTGGCCAATTTAAGATCATTGTTGTAGAGTACCTTGGGCTCTGGGCAATGGAAGAGGATGCAACCAGGAGAGCCGCTGATATGATGATGATGATGAGTTTTCATAAAAGTTCAGTATCAATAAAGATTTTTATTTTATTTTTGTTGTTATATGTTGTTAAGTAAAGACATTCCTTCCTAAATATGAAAATATTAACAGACAGAGTTACTTTCGCATTTATAATATTAGTGGGGATAATGCGCAAAAACATTGAAAACTCATAATACACTTTCATTCATACATTTAAATAAAAATGGCTATTAGTGCCAAGAAACATTGAAAATATGACATCACAATGGATGACTCACTATGACAGCATTGGCTTCCTACACTGCGATTAAAGTATTACTCAGTCATGTTACATCGAGGTCAAAATAGATTTGACCTTGTTTCAGTATTGGATTAATGTTTTCAGCTACCTTCAAATATTGTAACCGTATACAATTGAATAATTTTACTTTCAAATAGAAATTCCCTAAATTGCTTAATAAAGCATTCCTGAAATGGTAGTAATAGCATAACTTATTATTATTAACCCTATCTAAGTGTATCTCAGTAAAAAAAAAGTAAATTATTCTTTCAATAATCCAAAACAACAGTAAAAATTCTAAGTATGCAATTTTTTGGTGAAGGACAACATGCAAATTGCAAATGTATTAAATTATAATCAGTAGAGGAAATTAGTTATAACCAACAACATTCATACATTGTATGGTAGTTAATTATTTATGCTATTTTTAAAATATGTAGTTATAAATTCACTCAACGGTTCCTTGTTGTAGCAAATGTATTATGAACTGGCGGCCTCCCGGGACTGGGGCGTGTGTATTTCGGTTTCCATACACATAGTGTCTTAATACAGCTTAAAGCCTTCCTCAACAAATCTACTTTACAATGCAAAAATATTCAATTTGAACCAGTAGTTCCTGATATGAGCATTCAAAAAAACAAACTCTATAACTTTATAATATTAGTAAGTGTAGATTACATTGCAATTTTACACATTTGACACAAAATTTGAAGAGTCAAATAAATTAATGGATACTTACTGAATGCCACAATGACACAGATGATCATCTCTTTCCAAGAGGAATAAACATCAGACAACATTTGCTCAATCGTGTCCCAACTATTGAGTAGATCGTAAAAATCATTGAACACTCTCTTGGCTATATCCTGGGCTGATTTTGGGAAACATCTGTTTAATAGAGGAAATGAATCATACACCGGCAAAGTGGGGCATGGTCCAATAGAGGTATGAAGATTATTTGTATTCTGGATATTATTCAAATTAACTTCATATCTGCACAGGTTCGAGCCAGTTTCCTTATAAAATTGCTGGATATCAGAGAGGGACTCCATTTTCCTGTTTGGACATTCCTTTACACATATTTTGAGGGACCTTCTCAATTCTTTCACATCCATGAAGAATAAATAATTCTTGTCAATAGTACTGATCCCAGCCAAAGGGAAATCTAGCAACTTCTTATTGCTCTTCACCCCACATGTATTTCCAAAGGAGTCATATCCATTGATTAACCTCTGAGGGTTTCCATAAACAAATGAAATTGCTGCAACTATTATCTGTAAAACAATATTAATTTAGTATTTATTAAAAAAAGATACAAAGCCTAAGTTGAAGTATTAAATATTAATAAAAAAAACCTTTGTGCAAACCTTTACCTAAATAGTTAATAAAGGGTTATGTAAAAGGTTTTCCATGTAAAAGATTTTCCAAAAATAATTGTAACCTACTTTTTCGAAAATAATTTACAAAACAACTTTATTTGATATGATAGGGTTGTGGGTAGATTACAATATGTATTTTTTTTATAAATATAAATAAATAACAGAAGCAAACATTCTTACCATTAAGATCCAGAAGATAATGTATATAATAAGCCACAAAACATCAGTGCATCCTTTCCTTGGCGCCTCGTTTTGAGGTGAAATTTCACTTTGGGCACACCCCATGATGCTATTTAAAATACTGTAAATTTAAAGTAAGTTTTATATTTTGATCATTCATTATTAAAAAGTAAAGTTACTGGTGAATGTGGTTTTCTTTAATAGACCTTTGTAATTAAAGTTCTAAATACTAAAAAAATGAGAGGCATAAAAATAATGCTGAAGCATATAACAAAAGATACACATTATTTTTATCAGCTGTTACAATAATTAATTCAATACACAGTTCAATTAACTCAAATAATATGAGTACTTACAGAATAAAACATGAATAAACGCACAATTATATTTATATCGGCCGTAAAAATGTAGGCAAACCAAACAATAAAATTGTGTTTGTTGAGATTTGAGACGTCAACTTGTCAAATAAAACAAAGCTTTCTTGTTTTTTCCTCTGGCAACTTTAGACTATCGTCCAAGAACCAAGATCCAAAATTATTTATTATTTATTATCGTGTCCAAGATTATTTATTTCGTAGCCATTATCCTCAGCAATAATCACAAAATGTTTTACTTGCAAGTAACACCTAAATGTAGTACTTAATTAATAAAATATCTCCTAACCACACAAGATAAAATCATCATTTTGAAAATGAGAATTAGTTTAACCTAGAAAAGAGTGGTCACGAGTAGTGACGGTCAACATAGGGAACAACAAATCCCGTGTTTGTTATGTCATTGTCAATGGATGGTTCTCAGACAGTCGGGTAAATAAAATAATAATAAAAGTAAGACTTTAGGGGTTAGGAAATATTTTATTAATATTGAAGTGATTGTGTGTGGTAAAATAAACAAAATGATCGTCCGTAACTTACTCAATAATAATAAATCGTTAATTCTAAACTTTGTCAAACGTGATTTAAACAACAATGTAGCAACTATTACGAAGATACATAGAGAAATGTATACCAGAATGTATCCTACAAAAGTGGTTCTGGCTGATGGTTCTTCTATTAATGTTAGATATCATGAGCCTAGAAAAATTATTAAGGTAATTATATTTACAAGAAAGTAGTATTATTCAGGCTAATCAATTCAAGATAGGTCAGGAATTAGCGTACCCTAGGCTCTGAGGCAATGACCAAGGATGCAACCGGGATAAGTGCTAAGATGATGATTATGGTTACAAGAAACTGATTACAGAACCTCTAGCACCTATGTCACTCACAAAAGTTTGTTTGTTACAGTTACCCCTAGATTTGTCCCTACTATCTGAAGAGGAAAAGAAACTTAGATTAGAAAAAAGAAAACCAAAGAAAAAGGTGAAGATCGCTGATGATTTAGAAGACAATTTTAATGCAAAGAAATATCTTAAATATATGAAGAAGAAATAACTTTATTGTCATATTATAGGCACCTATTCGTATTAAATTAGTTTTAGTCAAGAAGTTTCAATGTTTACTTATGTCCATTCTATCATAACTAAGTTTGTATGTAGATTTGTTTGTACATATTTCTAGTTTCGTAGTTTGTGTTCCCACTTTACATTCATGAAATTCAGATTCAAGTTTGTGTTAACTTACACTGGATCAACATCTACCCATCTACACAAAAAGCTTATGCAAATTATGTGTAATTTATAGGGAATGTTTTCCCTATAGGTTATTTAAGATGATTTACAACATGCCTCACGTGATTCAGATATAGAAGCAGAAGGAAAATTATCTGAAATATTGTTTTTATTCTTAATAAAAAAAAGTACAAAGTAAATTTTATTAATAGACACTTGCACACATTATAAGACTAGACTTCATCGCTGAGACCTATTTATCGTGCTTAAATTAAAAAAAAGATCAATTTCTGAACGAATGAATGAATCTGAATTCTTGACAGTTGACTTGACGTCTAATAGTCTGTGGCTGTGGTGTCGTGACATTTATTTTAATCCAAAGGGGTTATTTCCTAATTTCTCAAAAAAATATTCAAAAATAGGATTGTAAAGTTACTATCATAAATTAGCTCGACTCATTTTGAAACACTTAAAGCCCGCTCGTTTTGGGCTTTAATCAATTAATTTTTGAGTGTATTTAAGATGTCATTGATCGGTTAACCTCTATTTTAATTCTTACGTAAGTGTGAGCAACTTCTTCAAAATGGGAAATTCTGTATCAGCTCAAGCTTCTGTTGACATAAAGAACTTCAATACCGGTGCGGCACCTCCCCCTGAGTGTCCAATGCACAATAAAGATGCACCACCAGTGACGAAACCTGTCGAAAAACCTTCCGAATGCCCCGTGCAACATGGTCAAAACACCGCGGAGGCGAAGAAACCATCAGAATGCCCTGTTCAGCACGGAAGTGATATCAACCCCTATAACATGGCAAGTAGCAGAATTTAATGTCGGATAGAATTTTGTTTCTAAAACAAGTTGTGAGATTTGTGTGTACACAAGTTAGTTTTCGCCTTAGTTGTGTGTACTATTGCAATGCTGTTCAAAGTTGGTGTCATGGTTTTACATAATTTATATACTATTTGACCTTGAAAGTTCAAAAACCATGTACTTTCTTTATCTTTAAAGACATAAAATACATGAAAATTTAAATAAGTTAGTTATTTACTCAACAGTTCTATCATGTGATTATCCTCTGTCACACAAATAGCTATTTTGATTAATAGTACATGAATATTATAACCAGCACTAAACACATGGAACAAGCATTTATTATTTTGTTGAAGTACAATCAAGTTCCCAGTGAACTGTGAATTCTAACTTCTCTTAATTTATTGACAATGCCCATTGCAGATGCCTCCAGCCAACCAACAACCTGCTCCGGACCAGCCGTTCTCACTGCCAACCAACAGGCAGGTCTCCTCGATCCCCCGAGCAATGCCTGATGGCTCCACTGAGTTCTGGGTGTATCCCAGCCAGCAGATGTTCTGGAATGCAATGTTACGCAAAGGCTGGCGATGGAAGGATGAGGACATCAAACAGAAGGACATGGACGATATCATCCGCATCCATAATGCTAATAATGAACAGGTATACAATGTTTTATTTTATTTTTACTTACTATATCTAGTTTTTACCATATACATGAAAAGTAATATTTATGTTTCTACTGGTTTATTCATCTTGTTGGGTTTTTTAATGTTTTTATAAAAAAAAACTGTTTATAAGCAGAACAAAAAATTTTGTATAATGAACTAATTTTGTTATGTTTTTTATAGGCATGGCAAGAGGTTTTGAAGTGGGAAGCATTACATGCTAAGGAGTGCGGACATCCTAGGCTAAAGAGCTTTGGAGGCAAAGCTACACAATACAGTCCCAGAGCACAAATGCGGTCTTGGCTTGGGTATGTAGCTTATTTTAATTATAAAATGTTACCCATGAAAACCATAAAATAAAAGTTAGATCACTTATTGTATAAATCTGTAATACCGCAAAACATTGTAGTAATATGCCTTGTTTTCAAGAGCAGTAGTTTTGTTTAAGTACCTTAGATAAAATAACAATTCTTGTTGTATGTGATGATTGTGGAAGTTCCAATTAATATAATTCTTAAGAAAATCTCTACCATTTTTCATGATCACTTCAAAACCTTTTGTAACAACCTTACTTTGTCATTTCCAGATATGAATTGCCGTTTGACCGCCATGACTGGATTGTCGATAGATGTGGTAAAGATGTCCGCTACGTCATTGATTACTATGATGGTGGAGAAGTGGATAACAAGTTTCAGTTTGCTCTTCTCGATGTCAGGCCAGCAATGGATTCCTTCGAAAATGTTTGGGATAGAATGAAAGTATTCTATATGAGATACCGTTACGAGTTAATTGGCAATAAGGAAAATCCAAAGTTAACTAATTAGTTGCTTTAAATAGTCATCATTATCGTCATTTCTCCTCATTTCATTTGAGATTTCTACTGCCGGATATGGGGCCTCTTTGGAGGAAGGCCAACCATATCCTTTATGAATAAATGTTGACAAATTATATGTACATCTCATAGTGAAATCTTTATGTGGGGTTGTTCTGTCGACAAGAGACGTCACTGCAGTAACTCTTTGTGATTTGTATTTTGATGTTTTAACTTATTTAGTTTGTACTAAGTTTACGAATATAAAGTATTTCATGGATTGATTAACAATAAAATATAATCTAACCCACCTTTAAATTTTCTTACTGAAATTACTTTAGTGAGTACATTGTAAAGATATATTCCAAATCATCATACAAAATCTTCAGGAAATCTTGTTAATTAATTGGTAATTATTCTAGTAAGTTATTTAGAATTAGAATGTATTGTAACTTTACAAATAAGAAAGCTCAGAGATGTTAAGAGTGTTCCAGTACTTATTACAAAAAATTGTGTTTAGTGGTTTCAGAAATAAATACCATTAACATCTGAAGATGTTTTTATTTATATTATAATGTATGAAAATATTTTATCACTTTATACTTAAGTATCAACATGAACAAGCTGGTTGTTAGTCCCGATAGTTCCTTTGCATTCATTCTTGAACAATTCAACTTGCTGCTCAATATATCCTTCAAAATTCTTATAAGGGCAGGCTGGTAATACTTTGAACTTCGGTTTTCCTTTCACACTGTGATAAACTGATCTCAGGGTCAATATTGGTGCTCTTTCTGGGAATTTTACTCCTAAAACCAAAGACAATGAGATAAAGTTTAAAGTAAGGACAAGTTGTATTTTATTACATTTGGTTGAAAAAAGAAAGACTAACTTACCAATGTCAATTTGTAAGATCCAATGGAAATCATTCATTTCAAATAGAAAAGCTGCATTGTTGGAGTCATGTTCGAGAACGGCTCCTTCGTACTTCACAATCAGTTGTGCAAGCAACTCCCGTTTGAGTTTCTCGTTATTTAGAACATCTTGTATCTGTAATGATTTAAAAGAGTCAATTGTATTATTATATTTCCTTTGAACACATTGGTAGACATTGAAAGCTTTTTATTAACCTTATAAGGTCAGAAAGATGTAAATCAAGGTATACCTGTTATTCAGAAGCTTTTTGCTGCACCAAAGGGGGATTCTTCTATAGAAAAGATCATTCATTGCTGTAATGATCAATAAATTTCAATACTGGTCAGTCTTTTTCTTACCTTGTTGTTAAGCAATTCTGTCACCATTGGAACATAATCCATAAGAACTCCTGACTGGTGCATTCTGAAAATCATAGGGAGGTAATAAGTAAACAAGTTGCGGCTTCAAAAAGTGATATTAATATGATGATTCATATATAATGATACATACACTGGCAAAGAAATATTTCCAAGGGACTTAGTTAGCAAGGGTGATAGTATTAGTTCCGCATTTGTTGAGTTTGGATACCTCACGAGAAGTAAAGCTGTGTCAATCCCTGGATTCTGTTCAACTCTGCAACAGAAAGAATTTGCAATAAAATATTATAGACATTAAGAAAGTATTAAGGAAAATGTCCAAATATTATGAGTAGGACATGTGTGAAGTTGTTTATGTACAATATTATATTTATAAATAGGAACAAACCCTTCATTGTACAATTCTGGAAGTCTTGATGTATCCACATTAAGTTTTATTAGAAACTCAACAACATGGCCGCCCACCCAAACTTCAATATCTTTCTCAGACGTCAGAGCATCACCTAACAGAGCACTGTACTCAAAATAAGCTCTAGAACTTTCATCTTCATTTAACTTTTTTATCTGGAATGAAAACCAAAACAGAATTAGTTGATAACATATTTTATTTCAAGATTTTTTTTTTTCTAAAAATTAAGAGTGATTCTAAATCAGAGGAAGACATATTTAATCAATTGTTGTACATAGAAGCTCAAATATTTACAGACATTAGTCATTACAACAACATGCAGCTTCAGTAGGTACAGTATAGTATGACTAAAAAAATATATACAAAAGACACTATAAGTTACAAATCATTATAAAATATTAGATACCTGATGAATTTTGTACAAGTTTATCAACTCTGAAACGACATCACTCAGTGCCCTAGGGTCGTTCTCATTCCATTTGGACAAACTCGGCAATCTACTCTCAATGAATTCTTCATCAACATTGCTCAAAAAACTATCATCATCAAATCTGAAGTCCGGAGCAAACCAGGGCGTTGTGGTGTCAAAAATAACTTCCCATTTTAATTTTTTGGAACAATATGGGAGAACCAATCGAAATTGACTGTCAACTCCATCTGTACCCCCGGAAATGCGCTCTATATCTACTTTGGTTTTGCATAAACCTGTTGAAAAAACATCTATAAACAACTTAAAAGCATAAACAAATACTAAGATGAATGTAACTAGGTGTAGCTGTTCCTTTGCTATTTTTTAATGTATTATGACGATTAGATAAAATTAATTTACCTAGTTTTAAGTCCTGATATACGCATTGTATATAGGGGCGAAACGCTGGCTGAATATCACTTAAAATACCCAAGCACCCTTCATTGGACATTTTAAAATTAGTTCATGAAGTGTTAGATGTAATAAATGGTGCTTCAATTTAATGAAATGCTGTCACAACATATAGAGTATAAATCAGCAGACTGGTAAAATGTTTAATGATTTTAGTACAATTTGTTATGATTGTGATTTCTCAAAAATTATGAGAATGACAATTTGATACTTAAGTGACAATGACAGCTGGCAATTTATGTTTTTGATCTGCTGTTTAAAGCAAAGATATTACAAACCATTCGTATTTTGATTTATTTATAACAGATTTTACACAAAATGATATAACCTTGGTGTATTCTCTCGTTCTAATTCATATAGCCAAGGTAATCTTAATATCTTCTATTACTCTTCAATGATATTATATTATTATTGTCGTCCAAACCACACAAATCGGGATTGAAATAACTTCTTTCATGATAAAGTCTCGGCTTGATCTTCAGTTATCTAATAACTTATCTTTCTGCAAAATAATTAATCTCTAATTTTATTTATTTGAAGAAATCATAAAATAATTCCAAAAATAATTCCAACAACAAACACGTTCAACTGTCATTTTGACGTTCGATTCTGGGTTTTCGCGCCAAATTTTCCCGCTGCAAATTGTCATATTTGCGAGGTCAGCGACTTGAACGCGTCCGTGCTTGTTTCATTGAATTAGTATAAATATTTTTATCGTGGTTTCCTTCTTCTGCACTCAATCGTAAGTTAATTTTACAAGAAATGTGTGTGTACAGAAATTCTGCTGAAAAACAATCCATTATATGTTATTTTCTCAACATTAGTCCCAAGACTGAGCCGATTGCCGTTATGATGTTCGATAGTAAATTTTCATGCTTAACTAATTCTCTTGTTATTTAATGCTTCTGTAATTGGTTTGATAAGTCTACCAAATGTATTGATATCTCAAACCTTTGGTTTATAGACAATGTTCGAGGCACGCCTACTCCGCAGCTCCATTCTCAAGAAAGTGCTGGAAGCCATCAAAGATCTCCTCACACAAGCTACATTTGACTGCGATGACAATGGGATTCAATTACAGGTCAGGATTTATAGATGTTTTGTATGTAAAATTGTATAACCTCAAAATAAATTTAGTTTCTGAACAATTATTTTCTGTTAATGTAGGCAATGGACAACTCCCACGTTTCCCTCGTATCTCTCACTCTGCGTGCCGATGGGTTCGACAAATACAGATGCGACAGAAACATTTCCATGGGCATGAATTTGGGAAGGTAAGTGCATGAAATTACTGAGTCCAAAGTGTTGTTTGAATAAAAATTTTTGTTTACATATTTACTAACTTGGAATGTGGTATGTTTCAGTATGTCGAAGATTCTTAAGTGTGCTGGTGACAAAGATACGGTAACCATGAAGGCACAAGACAATGCAGACACTGTCACATTTGTCTTCGAGAGCCCCAATCAAGAGAAGGTGTCTGATTATGAAATGAAACTGATGAACCTCGATCTTGAGCACTTAGGTAAGCAGGAACATATGATATCCAAACTAAGCTCAAAGCTTGTAATATGGATGCTAGGGAACTGATAGACATACTTAAATACTTTTTTAAAATTTTACAAATATACTTAAATACATACATATAACACCCATACCAGGTCAAACTGACCTGTTAATGACAACCTTAACATGACTGCTACACCAAATGGATCTAATTTTATGTTTATAATTATGTTACAGGCATTCCAGAGACTGAGTACAGCTGCACAATCCGCCTCCCAAGTGCAGAGTTTGCTAGAATCTGCAGAGATCTCTCTCAGTTTGGAGAATCTATGGTTATTTCCTGCACCAAAGAAGGTACCTTTTTTATTTGTTCAAGAGAAATATGTTCATTCAAGAGGTATAACCTTTTGGTTCCTTTTAATATAAGTGGATTTTAATTACTGATGCTTGTTTTATTGCAGGTGTGAAGTTCTCAGCATCAGGAGACATTGGTTCTGCCAATGTTAAGTTGGCACAGACAGCCTCTATTGATAAGGAAGAGGAAGCCGTGGTTATTGAGATGGATGAACCAGTCACCCTCACATTTGCGTGCCAGTACTTGAATTACTTCACAAAGGCCACATCTCTTAGCCCCCAGGTGAGCTTACTATACCATGACTAAATAAGTATGCATTTGTAATCTTTTATGACTCTAGTCATTTCAATGCCTTTTAACCCTTTCCATGCCACGAGTTTTCGTCAAAAACGTTCACCACACGCCACCGCAATATAACTGGTTGATTAACTAGTGCTGACAATGTTGAGTATCGATATTATTAATTTGTAACAAATAAATCATTTGAAAAAAATATTTATAGTTATTTTTTAAGTTTCTTGGGTTTTATTTTATTACTAGCGGCCGCCCGCGACTCCGTCCGTAGTTTTTACGTGAAAGAGTAACAAACATCCATAAATCCATTCAGTAGTTTTTACGTGAAAGAGTAACAAACATCCATTCATACAAACTTTGGCCTTTATAATAGTAGTTATGATTTTAGTTACATGAAATAAAAATATCAATAATGACCGGTAAGTTTTTCTAATGTAAATACATCTACGTATTCCAATAATCCTCTAAAAAAAAGAAAATTACAATCACTTTATTGTGTCAAACCATGGTTGCACCATTAGATTGGGACGCTTTATAGTACATATTATATTTTTTTATAACTTACCTGTTGATTATGTAAGAACACTTCAAATTCAACATCATCAGTTCCTTCTAAAATCCTAATCAACTCCTCTGCAGTGGTCATATTTCAATAAACATTAATTTATTAACGTAATAAATCTACACAGCAACGCAAAGCATAACACAGTAAATAACATAATTTTGCAGGGTACTTCCATAATTTATCGATATCTCCAACCCTCATTGTACAACACTAAATAAGTAGTTCTAGAAACATCTATCGCCTCTGACGTCACTTCCGTGTCTGATATATCAGACGTTGGCGTACGAGACTCATGCATGATCGTGTCGCTATAGTGTTGTGACATACTATGCAATTTACTGGATTTGATCATGAAACCCAGTATCAATCAAATCCACCAAATCAAATTTTGATGCAAAACATGAATCGAAAATAAAGCGTTTATCAATGTAAACGCTTTATTTTCGATTGCATTATTATCGAGTGGATCATACAGGTTTTTGTTTTGGGCATATTTTTTGTGTGTTACGAAATCTTGCCAAGTTTTACATTGGTTAAACTTGGTAAGATTTCGTAACACACAAAAAATATGCCCAAAACAAAAACCTGTATAATTTTTACATTTTTGAATGTTTCTATTTTGAGGTACCAGATTTCTGGTTTTGGTAGGAACATTGAAATGGAACGCCAATGTCTGATATATCAGACGTTGGCGCAGAGGGTCCAAGTAAAAAAAAAAAATAGTATGAGTCGATTCAACACGGTTTTGTTTTTAATAAAATATCATTAAAATAACATTATAATACTTTATGAAATTGATATTTTTGATTAACTAAAGTATAAACAGTCTGAAAATTGTATGCATATGTCGTCACGTACTATAACGATAAGAAAAAATAGAGTTAAATTGGTTAGATATTTATGTCTGATATATAAGACGTTGGCGGCGAGGGCACGAAAGTTAAATGTCTGATATATCAGACGTTGGCGTGGTAAGGGTTAAATTGAAAAAAAATTATCTCCTTTCCTTTTTAATACTTGGTGAATCACAGTTAGGTTTATCTTTTATTGTATAATCATCCATTTTATGTTATCAAACAAAATATGTAGGAAGCTATTTATCTTGGTTGACTCGTGACTGTTCCTAAAGCAATATCATTTTTCCAGGTTCAACTGTCTATGTCTGCTGATGTACCCCTTGTGGTGGAGTATCGTATTCAAGATATTGGCCACATCCGTTACTATTTGGCGCCGAAAATCGAGGAAGAAGATAGCTGAACATTGATAAAATTTTGTTTTGTATTTTCTTTATTAGATCTTATCATGTTTCACACTCTTGTTATATCTCTCAGTCCACTATACACTGTGTGTATTACTATATAAATTGTGATAACGGCAAAGGGAGAATAAACGTATTTTTAATATAGATAACTCCTTTTTATTTAAACACTTTTTTTACTTATAATTATTTATTTCCATATACTATAATTATAAATAGTACACAAAATTATCCATGTCCATGTTTTACATGAGTATTGAATAAGGAAAAAAAGTCATTTTGTTTTGAATAATCACAAATTCAAATAATGGAATGTAGAAATTATTACAATTCTTAGTATAGATAGGTCACATTTAAAATTCATTACTTTAGGATGTATTCCTAAAATAAAAAAACTTCATCATAAATCCGAATTAAATCAATAATATTATATATAAACATCCATATCTGAAACCACAAAGTAAGAAAAATCTATTCCACAATAATATAATTGTTGCAGCTAAATTAAAATCGCAACCATTAAAGTTGCTAGACTAGACATTGTTAAGTCAAATCTAAAATCAATTAACTAAGAACTAGGGCAATACAAAATTATCATTTTCAGTAATTAATCAAGTACTAAGTAAAAATAAATAAACTTAAATATAAAGGAGGGTGGAGCAGGATCTTAAGTGACAACCGTTACCCAACATTGCTACATTTTGATGACAATACTATAATTTCCCGTCCCGTCCAGGTTCCGCAAAGGCCATGTACATTGTACACATTTGTGATTTGTTTTTTTAGAAATGATTTTGAGCTACACATCCTACTACTATTATAAAGGCGAAAGTTTGTATGTGTGGATGTATGGATGTATGGATGTATGGATGTTTGTTACTCTTTCACGTAAAAACTACAGCTTGGATTTGAATGAAACTTTACCACAATATAGCTTATACATCAGAATAACACATAGGATATTGGAAATCGAAATCCACGCGGACGGAGTCGCGGGCGGCCGCTAGTATAAATTATGT
The DNA here is from genome assembly GCA_958496325.1 of Nomophila noctuella. NCBI lineage: Eukaryota > Metazoa > Arthropoda > Insecta > Lepidoptera > Crambidae > Nomophila > Nomophila noctuella. Next base: position 3,210,510 of record OY292487.1, on the reverse strand, counting down.
TTTAGTGACAAGTTTCATGGCATACATTTTATAAAATCTTGAAATTACATTTCAAATAATAAAAATGGCCTAACAAATAAGCTTTGTAAATTGACGCCGACTCGTCGATGCCTATCGAGTATCCACTGGAGAGAAGTTCAAAACCATTTTTGAATTTATACAAAAACTCGCCGCGTATTCCACCGGCCCCGATTCGTTTTACGAAATATTGCTCCTACTTCAGTAGATACTACCTCGACGTCGAGCTTCGGCACGTGCGAATTTAAACCGGACGGTGACTGGGGAACTAAAGTCAGTAGCGGTTTTAGTGTAATGCAACGACCCGGGACGCCGGATAAAAGCCGACCTATACTTATAGTTGGAAGTTTACTTAGCCGTAGAAGTCTCGCCCGGGGCGCTGTTCGAGTTAAAACCGGCACTAACTATAGTCTCCTTATTAGGAATGTAGCACTGGGTCGAGTCGTCGCTCACTGTTTCCACTTCTTGGCGGAGAAGAGGACGGCGCGCTGCTTGAGGAAGAGCGAGTAGCTCTGGCGCCGAGGCAGCGCCGCGTCCTCGCACGCGCCGCCGCCGCTGGTCCCACCGCCGCGGCGGCCGCGTCCTCTTCCTGACACACAAATAACACACGGTTAATAACGAGGACACCTTCCAAAAGGTCACAGTAAATAACCGATATAATATTGCTGAATAGCGAGGCACTGTTTACCATCATGCAAGTATAGCTTCAAAGAGTATCATTAGCTTTATTGGTCACTTTAAGCATTACTATTTTTAACCCTTTGACAGTCGTGACATGTTTTTTTTAAATATAGGAACAATAATTGGAAGACTATCTTTATTGTAAAATATTTTTTTTAACCCTTTGATGATTATCATTATCCCCTCCGTAACCCTTACAAGGGAAACCAGACTATTCGATCATAATCAGGACCAACAGCTTAACGTGCCTCTCGAAGAACGGAATCAACGTCGTCCTTATCAAATTGGAAAACCATCACAAAGTGAAAGTGTTCCCCGCGGGATTCGAACCCACGTCTTCCAAGGTTTTAGCACAGCGTTCTAACTACTACACCACGGAGGCAGTTAATAACGGTGACGCAAACTGTTAAAAGAAACAATCCCAACTAATATTATAAATGCGAAAGTAACTCTGTCTCTCTGTCTGTCTGTCTGTCTGTCTGTTACGCTTTCCCGCTTAAACCTCGCAACCGATTTTGATGAAATTTGGTACAGACAATCTTTAGACCCTGAGACAGAACATAGGCTACTTTTTGACCCATTCCAACCCCCCACTTCCCCGAAATGAGGGGGTGGAAGTTTGTATGGAAAATCTAAACTACTTGAGTTAGACGCTTGAAATTTGGCATGCAGGTCCTTTGTAAACTTGATGCTTAGTTGCAAAAGGTTATTGCAAAATTCCCACGGGAACGGGAGTTAGCGGGATAAAACATTCGTATAATGAAAACCGACATCCACGCGGACGAAGTCGCGGGCGGCCGCTAGTATTCATATAAACAATTCGTCACCTGCTCCCCCTCCTCGTCCTCAGGACTCGTTCTTGACGTCGCTAGGGCCGGGCTCATCGTCCCCATCGGGCACGTTCGCCGGGCTGATGATCTGGTCGTGCAACGTGCGCAGGTGCCGCAGCAGGTTCGACTTCACATTGAACCCTTTATTGCACAGACCGCATACGAACGGACGCTCGCCTGCAAGGGGAGATTTGTATGACCGGACTGGACATTTGTTTCGGTCACATTAGAATGCATGCTTTATAATATTTAATGCGATTAGGCATACAGGCAGGATTGTATAACAGGACTGGACTTTTGACAATCATTTTGCACTTGCAACTAACTTGTGTAGCATTAGGTCATATGTAGGTATGCGTTATAAAGTAGACTAGCCAAGATTTGTATTCTGTTAACTGGAAACTCTGGCAAACTTAAATAACTGAACTAACTACAATATTATCTTAAAAATGGTTTTAAATTGGTAAGTCTTTCAGGAATTTATAAATATGCTGAAAGCAGTCTTAGGATGGGTATTTAATAAATGTTATGTTATTATTAATTTTTTAATTTGGTACCCCAATCATGTGGGTGCCAAGATTTATAATTGTTCTATTATTGTAATTATTATTGCTTGTTAAAACTACCAGTAATAGCAGAAGTTCTTACCTGTGTGCGTACGCATATGTATGAGCATAGATGCGTGCGACGGGAATGTCTTCTTGCAGTGCGAGCAAGTCTTGTTTTGCACGCCCTCTGTGAAACGATTGTGACGTTTTGGTGGGGCACTGTTGTTTGATATGGCCAATTCTAGACAACCGACATCGAACGACATTTAGAACAGGGTCCGTAAAGCATCTCGGTTAGACAATCACATAGCAGCAATGCTTTGTTTGGACAATGCAAATGTTTAAAAGGTAAAACAGGGAAGTTAGTGTGCGGTTAAAATTTTCGAAGCCAAACAAAGCATTCTGGATTTAAAATTTCGTCTGAACATAACTGAAGTGATTATCATGGGTGTAGCGGGTTCGGCAATGTGTTAATAAAGGGGTGATAGAGGAAGGTTCGAAGTAATGTTAAAATCGAAGCGGTAACGTTTTGTGACTTGATGTGTTGTCTAGAATTAGCCACATACATAACAATCAGATTTCAGCTATGTTAGTTTTAATGCTATACACATATAAATTAATGTTAATAGTATACTAAATATAAATTTATTTAATTAGTTATTTGGCTAATGGATGATGGAATCAAAATAAGGTATTTGATGTAATGTATTATTTACAAATAGTCAAAGGCAGATTTTTTAAAAAAGAGATACATTATTTTACTTTGTTGCCCTAATAAGTAAATAATAACTCACATTTGTTTGTATACGTAGTCCAAAACTAAACGTATTGTCTACCTCAAAATCGTATTCTTTTTTTACCTAAGTTACTATTTAAAAAGTTTGGGCTGTTAAAGTGTTAACATTGATTGATATTGTAACGCAATTTATATTATGGTTATGATTTTAAGGTTAATAATTGATAAATAAGACAATGATTACTTCTTCATTAAATAGAAACTTTGTACTTTCATTGGTGTAACAGTATATTTTTTTAATATTATAAATATTTTTCGTAACAACGATTTCATAAATGTAATATTAGTTAGTTAAACAAGAGTACATAATTCAGCAAAATCTCACTCCATAATCTATCCAATGATGAAGCCATATTAAGTGCAGGCCACATTGGAAACGAATTCAAAACTAAGCGGTTTGTTTCTTATTTCACTGAGGATTACTTAGTTTAAGCGCTTATAAAAAAATGTTTATTAAACCAACCATACTGCGACAACCAACACAACGTGAAAGAATTCTCCGCAGGATTCGAACCCACGACCTCCGAGGTTTGAGCACAGCGCTCTAACCACTACACCACGGAGGCATCCTGCTGAAAAGTACTTATACTAAAGGATATACAGATGTGGTACTGACCTGACTCGGTGTGCGTGCTCTGTATGTGTCGCACCCACTCCGCGGGGTTGGGGAAGTGCTTCTGGCACAAGTCGCAGCGCAGCAGGGCCATCGTCTCTTCCGTGTCGTCACTCTGTTGGAATAATTATGTTTTATTTAATACGATTTTAAAGTTGTTAGCAAAACGAGTTGTTGACTGTATCCATTGGTTGCTGGTTGATATCCGGCTCGAAGGACCATAAAATGTACCCTTTAATTTTATTACATGTTAAGAAGCTGTCATTTTCTGTGACATGCTTGTCGAATGGTAGTAAAGTGAACGCCTCTAACGATTAGCGGGTCAAAGTGTTAGATGAGGGAGGCTGTCTGTCTGTTACGCTTTCCAGCTTCAACCTCTGAACCGAATTTGATGAAATTTGGCTTAGACAGTCTCTAGACCCTGAGAACTAATATAAGGCTACCTTTTATTGCTAAAAAAAGGGATCTGAAATCCTCGCGGTCGAAGTCGCGGGCGGCCACTAGTAAAAACTAAATAAATGTGTGAGTGTATAGTTACCGGGGAGCGGTGCTTGCGCTTGCGCGCGGCGGGCGGCTGGTCGCGCGCGTGGCCCTGCACGTGGCGCACCCACGCCGCCGGCACCGTGAACACCGAGCAGCACAGTTCGCACGCCAGCGGGCTGTACACCTGCAGACGAAACGTACGTGAGTTCCACTAAACGAGCCGTCTTAACCCATTCACTGCCCCTACCTACAACTGAAAGCATGAATATGCCGCTTTGTATAAATTTTTATATGTGATAAATTATTTATTATACATTCGCTGGCACTGAATGGGTTAAGCTTAACATATTATTATATTACTGAGTGTTAAACAATTTAAATAGGGTGCTGAAAAGAAGCACACAACTCAGCAGTTAGCCTGATATAAACGAATTTTACTAAAACAACAAATCTATACTAATATAAAGGAGCTGAAGATTTTGTTTGTTTGTTTGATCACGCTTATCTCCGGAACTACTGGTTCGATTTGAAAATTCTTTTTGCACTGGATAGTCCATTTGATGAAGCCGAACAAATCCACGCAAACGAAGTCGCGAGCGGCCGCTAGTAAACTGTACTTACATTTTCAGAGAACCTAAAAATACTTACATCCCAGGTTATAATAATCACTCTAACAATAAAATAACTTACCAATCCTTCCTCTTCAATGTCCATTTCGTCAACCGGCTCTGTTTTGACGCTCATCTCCGCTTGGAACATCTCCGCTATCGACCGCTCCTCCTCCTCTATGCTACTAGCGTCCCAGTCCGGTTCGTCTTTAATCTGAACTTCCGTAGTCGTATCAATGTTGCTTGTTGATGACTTTTCTGAAAATCAGGAAATTATTTGTAAGCGTTGCCTTTTAAGGTCCAATCAGTTTATCCAAAACAGTTGTAGTCAGGTGATAACTGCAACTCAGAAAATAATTATTCTGATGACAATTGACAGGCCTACTGGTTGGTGACCTAATTAAATTCCACTAGGGGCAAACATGTGTGCCATAGATATCTACCCATTCCCCAGCATCCATAGTACAAGCTTCAAGCCCAGTTTAGAAACAGGCGATTGGAGTGTAGTTCATGGAATTTATTAATTTAAAAGCAGTGATAAACTTACTCGATGAAACCGAAACATTATCTGATGGTTCTTCTTCCTTTTCTTCATTGTCCGTGTTCACAGTTTTCTGTTTCTTTCCATACTTCCGCTCTGCCGCATGCCTCCTCAATATTCTCGGAGGCGGGGCTTCATCAGGGGAGTCTTCTATCGTTGTAGTTGCAAGTGTAATGTTTGACGATGCGGATGATGTTGGAACGCTGGTCACTATTGGTGTTGAGTCCGCTGTGGGAGCAGGGGCGACCAGTATCGTCTGACCCTTAGGACCACCAGGCCGAAGTGTCGCTTGGGTCCCACCTTCAGTAGTCTTAATGAACACTAGCTTTGGTGGACCAATGAACATGGGTCTGTGAAATAATAAGTTTCATATCAAGAAAGTCCTTGTTACAAAATCAAAAACTGGATAAATATTATCAATGATATGAGCTATGAAAACTTCTTGGTTTTAAAATTGTTGAAGATATTTCTGTCCAGGTAATTTGAAAGGAATTAAAGATATTAATGGCTTAGTTTATTGTACACAATAAAATATTGAGAGTATTATAATGAGAGTATGTTCTAATCCATTTAGATTTTTGAATACAAATTAAAATTATTTATGATGTACCTTGTAACCCCTTGTGCCTGCATAGGGCTGAATGTTTTGAGCAGCTTATCATCTTTCTTAACAGCTATCTTTGGTTGCGTTTCATCTGGTTTCTTAGTGGCCGCTACTTGCACTTGCTTATTTACATTAGCAGCGTTTGTCGGGGTCGCGGTCCTCTCCGCAGGGGCCCCATCTGCACCAGCTTCATCCGTCTGCCTCCATAGACCTCTAATTTTAAGCACCTCACCAGCTTTCAGTACTGTATCTAAAACTTCATTTGAAACTGTTGTTTCACCTAAAATCAATAACCAAGAATAGATTTTAACATTTAGCTATTCATAGTAATAACAGTAGATGTATTCTTTGATATGGATAAAGTTATGTAAATATGATAAAAAAAATAATTAATTAGTTATGCCATCTTAAAATCCCCTTGATTTGTTCCTGTTTTACACAGTCAACAGTTGATGAACTTCTTATAAATATCTTTACTCAAATTTAAGTTTATATTATTTTCTGATGAAACTTTGTGCCTACAGCTACTAGTTTATGTTGAAACAATACCTAAGCTAAGTTCCTTACTTTCTACTTTGGAAAATTAAAGTGAATGTTTTGTTTACATACTCTTGCAGATGAATAATTGTTAAAGTTAAAAAATCATTAATTTCAGAATATAAACAACGATGGTGTCCCATACACTATCTCCAGCTCTACAATAAACATAAGTAAATTAATATTAAGAAAAAGCACTGACCTTTATACATATATTCAACTAGAATCTTCAGCGCCTTGGTGGATATCTCTGAAGGTAGCACGACGTACAGCATGCCGCCCATCCTCGTCACCGAGCGCTGGCCCTCGAACAGGCTGCACAGGTACACGCTGCACGAGCTCAGGATGAACTTGTGCGCGGGGATCTGCGACCCGTCCATGGTGCACAGAACCACGTCCGTGAAGCGCTCCGACCGCAGCAGCGCCGCCACCGACCCGTTCAGATGCGAGCTGTGCGAGTGCCATTTCAACTGGTACGTGTCCGTCGACGTCATTGTAGAATATTCATCTTGCACCACTCATTTCTAACAGGCAAACGAATAAAACACAATTATAACCTACATTTCTCTATGTTTACAATTTTACATCGCAGAGCGCGTCTCGAAAATTACTCGTTCGACTACTCACTCACAATTCACTTGACATAGGTTTGCTATCTTTATCCAAACATCCTTCGTTTAGGTAAGCAAAAAAAGGACGGAGATATTTTCACTAAACAAAATGAAAACGAGAAATAAATGAGAAAACTGGGTACCGGAAAAACAACAAATAATGCACAAAATGTCAAATCGGCGTCACTGTAGTTTTCGGAACCGGAAAAGAAAACTAATTAAAATGCTAATAAATTAAAATTTTTTTTTTTAATTACAGTAACAACTATAGAATATTTTTTAATTATGAAGAAAAATAAAAATTATCTAAAGAATTTACCTTGAATTATATATAATGAGTTATCGCGATTTGTTAAAACCTTTTACAACTTCAACTTCCTATTTCCGATTATTTTAGATTCAAACTAGTACAAAAATTATAGTTACAAAGTATATGAATAATGCGCGCAACCACCGCGTGCGACCCTCAAGCCGGGTGTGCGGCGGCTGCGGCTACAAAAATCGATAGAATTCGTATTGATTTAACTCGAAAAGCGGGGTTGCGCGTTTATCTGATCGATCCACGCCGGAGAGCGTCGCCTCGCGGCCGCGCCTGCGTCGTGTCGCGAGGGGCGCTCGGCCGGCGCCCGCCCTGCACCAAGCAACGCCACCCTGTTCACGCGCAAATACAGATACAACTCTGCTCACAAACACAACGCTATTTATTACGACCTACAATGCACCAAAAACTGTATGAACTTCACAATTATTATTTTGTTTTGTTTCCGCTTTACAGAGATTTCGTTATTTAAAAAACAAGCTTTACCCTGGAAAGTGAAATAGAGCAAAACTATCTAATACATTTATCTAAGAAATAATTCAGAAAACATGTTGTACTGCTTTATGATGCATACTCCTGATACTTCACTATTTTACTTCGACAGGGAATCGATCGACCCAGGTTTCGATTCCCTGTCGTGTATCTAGTACCTACCTAATCCAATCCCACACCTACATACATATTTAACCATATTCCCAGGATCTGTAGTATGTTAATACATAGTGACCTATTTAATGTCATCTATCTATACCTATGCAGCAGTGAAGAAATATGAAATTAAGATTACTGAATACTTTCTTAACATTTACTCGTAGACACTAGGACGATGTCGCGAGCAGAAACTTGTCTAAAATGCCCAGTTTAGATTTTTTTAATAAAAAGCGTTTTATTAAGGTTTGTTTTTATGCAGCAAGTGAAATGCAAGGTTGCAAAATCAATAACAATTCTATACGCTCGTACGCTGGGGTAGAGGTAGGGCTTTTTTATGGGGTGCCTAGTTGCTAGCAAGTTCACCGTATAATCATGGTAGTACCTACCAATGGTGCCGATTACTATTTAAAGATCTATTACATTTGCATTTTAACTTTTATTTGTCCTTATGAAGAAGATAAGCAAAACGGAGATAACTATTAATCGTCAAGATAAAGTATTTTTTTTTATTGTAAATTGTACCAAGTAGGAATAGAATCTATGACCCGTACAGCATGTTGCGCAAAGTCACTTTTTAACCTGCCACTGAGCAAAAACATAGTTGTGGCGTGAGACTGAGTAATTTTGAAGATCCGAAATTATTTCGTCGGATGTAAAAGTTGTAAAAATAATTCCTTTACAAGACGTGTAGGTGTAGGTGTATACAATTTATTGTATCGTTGTGACCTAAAAAAAACGAATATTCTGCTTACTCTTTACGTCACATGATACCTACATAGATAGATTTACATGTTAATCGCCAATATAATTTTTTTTTAGTTTTCTGCGCAGTGATGTAAGGCAAAGTATATATTTTTGTAAAACACTCATACTGAGAATTTGTGTAGGAGGCAACCCTAGGTTTTATACATAAACCTACGCATTTAGTAATTTGTAATGCTCTGATAAACAAATATTAACACGTAAAAACAAACAATATTAACACGTTTAACCAATGTTCGTAAATTGGATGGATGGTGGTTTACTATAGACTGTAGGTATTGGTACTTATACTTACGAGCATTATATGGGTCATCGCAAGAATCCCTTGAACAAAACGCATTTACATTTTTATCGCTCTGGTAGCTTTTTTTTTACAAATGTTCGCAAACTTTATGAGTTCCATATAAGTAAGTACTCTATAGGTCTATAGGCCTATCGCAAGAATGCATTTGGTAATATAATTTCGCTTTTAGAAAATCATATAATTTTAAAGTTACGAATATTAGTTCTATGAAGGTTGATTATGTATTATACCTACAGCTACGAGCACAGAGGTCATCGCAAGTATCCCAAAGTTATGAATATTAGTTTGGCTAAATGCACAAACCGCGCGAAGCCAAAAAACAAAATACCTATAAAAATAAAAAAATATTAGTTCTATGGAGGTTGATTATGTATTTTACCTACAGCTACGAGCACAGAGGTCATCGCAAGTATCCCTCGATGACGCGGAGCGCAGCGGGCGGTAATTGTGCGCATCGCGTGCGCAGACATTATTGATCGCGACCCCCGCGCGGCGCATTTCATCCCTTTATCTACTTCGACGGCTATGTACCCGTAGGTGGAAGTACATAATGTGCTCGCCGGCGACGAAATCGGATCGTGACGAAAAGTAGTTTAAAGGAACTATTTAAATATATTTTTCGAAATCGTAACGTGACGAAAAGAAGTTTAAAGCGACTTTTTAATATTTTTTTTAATTGTACAGAGAATGTCCATGTTGTATGTATTTAGGAAACACGAGGCTTAGGGATTAACGAAAACTCTGCAAGACACATATTATAAAACTTACCAGCCATGGTCGAATAATGAGAACCCTGGAATGTCTGGGGATCGAACCCGCTACCTCTCGTTGTACATTTATAATCAAAACAAATACGCAATAATGGTCATCATTTTGAATGTTTTCTAATGGATAGCGACTTCTTAACTTTTCTTTCTTGGATTAAAACCTTCGACAAGCAAATCAGGCAGATTTTATTTAAAGTATAGGGATTAACTATTACTTCGTTTACTTTACATAAAAAGTAACTATGTATACCTATCCAAGCCAAGTCACACAACACTAAACCTTAGGCTTGGCACGATTTTGTCTAGATTTCATTACTTTTTAGAGATGAGCAAGCAGCTCCAATCGAGACTTGGCTAGATTTTTTACAGAATGTTTTTGATGGGATATAGTATAACAGGGATTAATCCATTATGATGGATGACAACTCGGCCCGATCCTCGGCGACTCGCATCCCGGTCCTGCCAGCCATCGTGCGCAGATTGTCACTCCACCTCGACTGAGGGCGGATCGGGCTTAGTGGAGAGCCCTAGGAGAGGCCTGTGTCCAGCAGTGTACTGCGATAGGCTGATGATGATGATGGATGACCAACTAGTGCATCCGCGTAAAGCGAAAATTTTAATCATCGCGTATCAAAAGCGAGCTCTGGAGTGGATACGCGTTTCAGCAGGTGTCTTAGAAAGGAAAGGATGAATTGAAGACGGGTATTATTGTAAATAATAACAATGTTTAAAATATTTATCAAACACTATAATAAAAGAAACTTAAATCACATTAAGTGATTATTTAAGTTAAAACATAAACTTCAAAAAAATGTTTAACTTAGGCTTAGACCATTTACCAAAAATACACAGGTGTGTATGAGAGAAAAAATATGTTTATCACATTTATTTTGCAAGGTAATCTGTGTTATTATTTAGATAATATCACACAATGAAAAAGTTTAACCTTATATATAAGTTTAATTTTTTTTTATACAAATGATTACATAAGTATGTAGGTACTATTTTTATATTGAAATTTTGATCATTTGCGGTAACCCAATCAACAAATAACTAACAGTCTATATTTTAATTCATGGTAAACAGTTAACAAACTTAACAATTAGTGATCACAAATAGGGATGATGACACCACCAGCCATGTGACTTTCTTTTATTAACTGTCAAAATGATTTCTAACGATGAAGCTTGTATGGAAATACTCTATTATGACGTCACTATTTTTGTAGACAGTTGTGAAACTAATAACTGTTTGTGATTAAAAATAAAAATCTTATGAATGACAGAATACAAACCAACTCATTAGATAATTTAAAGCATCTTCTTTTAGCAAAATAGTATTGTAAAATTAATAGTGATATGAGTCATCATCCCTATTATACAAATCTTATTATAATATTCACAACAGTTCAAATAACAATGAAATTAAACTGAAGCCGGACATAATAAGCCACAACTGTTCATGTAGGTACTACTTGCTTATGATATAGGAAAATAAAGCATTATTCAGTCCAGCCAGAGTGCCCCGTGTAGACATCGTAATCTTCACTAGATGAATATTCTTCTGTCAGATCAATTACTTCAGGACTAACCTCAATTAATTCACCCCATGAATGTCTTGTTCTACATGGAATTTGCCTGTCACACACAATTTCCTCTATTTTATCTTCATATTTTGGTGTTTCATTTTCTTTGGAATCATTAACCACTACATTCTCTGTTTCACAATGTGTCACCTTTTTGGATTTGGAGGATCTCTTTTTACGAGTATTTGGATTGTAAAATGTAAAAATACTAGTGCCAAGACCATCAGCGATCTTGTAACCTTTCGATTTGAGATACTTAACAGTAGCCCCGTCAACGTAAACTATTCTGCGAATACTAAACTTTCTTGGTAATGTTTCAACAACCTTCCAACGCGATGTGTCTAACCCAGGATTGAGTCTTTGTAGCATGTTCAAAACACGTGGCAAATATCTACAAACCATATTATTTGACTTCCACATCATTTGTATGGGTTTCGGGTGATTTTTATAATCAACCACTTTGAGTTTCATATTCCCAGATATAATTAAGCCATTGAATGATTCAATAAATTCTAGAGATCTTTGTCCTTCACAAGTTATTGGTAAGGCTCCTTCATTTGTGTTTACACCCACATTAATGATAGGTAAAGGATTTGGAGCGGCTTCTAGTTTTCCAAATATTGCCATTTTGATTTCCTCAACTTCTTTCAGATTGAGCAATGTGTTAGGATAGTCTTTAGGGATAATCATTACTTTAAATGATTTGTCTAGAGGTTGCGGTTGAGTCTCCCATTCATTATCATGTGTCTTAGTCCAACTAATTTCATCCCATGAGGATCCAGGTCCAGAAACCTGTTGATGTAAGTCAGCATTTAGATTGTTTTCCGGATCAGGAGTGAAGCATCTTCTTTCTTCTGCCTCTGGTATAGTTTGTTGATCATAGTGAGGTATACTAAAGGACTCATTAGCTTCCCATCTTCTTCTTTTGTTTGTGTTTTCAATTTGAGAATTATTTTCCAATGATTCAAAATCATTAGAAGTGTAGTCCCAGGAACGTTTAAGTGCATGGCTTCTGCTTGTCTCATGGTTTTGTGTATTGAGTTCTTCATAAGGTGAAGTGTAGTCCCATGAACAGTTTGATACTGGGCACCTATTTGACTCACCATTTTGTGTATACAATAGTTCTTCATCATAAGGTGAAGTGTAGTCCCAGGAATAATTTTGTACTGTGCTCCTGCTTGACTCTCCGTTTAGTGCGTGTTCTTCTTCATAATACTTGGCATTGGTAGGTCCGTAGCGCCCACAAGTACGAACTTGAGGGTTGCTTTCATGTGTAATTGGATATAGCACGCGGTTTGCTATAGCATCATTTCTTGCAATCATTGCAAGTCGTTTCTTTGATTTTTTCTTCTTTCCCATTGCTGATTATTTCAACAGTTGTCAGTAGTGTATTATGTTTCCTTCTTCACAGGTTAAGTATGGTTTAACATAAAAACTTTATCCAATTCCACTCAAACGTTAAGTCATTGAAATATGGTAGGTAGATGTTAAAATTCTTCACTCTAGTTTAGTGTCTGCCAGCAATATGTAGACAGTAATACTGGAAACGTAGACTTAAAACAATTGTTTTACAAGTTCCATGATGACTAAAAACCAGGTGAATAAGAAAGTATAACTTTATGAAAAGTACTTCACAAAAGTGCGCCAGTCAGCAAAATATCTACAGAGAAAAAAAAAACCGTGAGAAACAAAAATACAGAAAAAAAATACCACATGTCAAATGACATGTAGTAAATAGTTCTAAGAATAAATTTTATAGTGTGACAAAACTATTTTCTTTCAACGGTTATTAAAACTTGTTAAATAAATAAGTATGGATGTTTTTCATGATAGCACGGAAAATAAATTGGTAAAGAAAAAACATAAATAACAAAAGATATTCATGTTTTTAGAATAACATCAATCTGGTTAGTCTTTGCTTAATTTAAAAAAAAATTGTGCCACTTTAGCTGTCTGTCAGCGTCTGTTAGTGATGTGCCCAAAGATATTGGATATCAAATCTTTGTCGGCGATTTTTGATAACCGACTATTAGCCTAGTGGCAAACAAAAATACTCTTGTTAACAAAAAGTACTCGAGTACTTTTTCTACTAATAGATTTTTTTATTTATTAAAATGAAAAACCTCATCGTTTTTCATTTTAATAAATTTTCGTGGTAATCTGTTCAGTAACGGCGGAGAACGAGCCAGGACAGACAGACAGACAGACATGACGAACGAAACTATAAGGGTTCCGTTTTTTGCCATTTGGCTACGGAACCCTAAAAAATACTTTAAAAACGTAGATGCAATGGAATATTGCATTATTTGAAATTAATTTTATCCTTTAATCCTTGATAATATATAGCGTAGACACTCGTCTTCTAACTTTAGGGACATTGTTTTTGATTGAAAACTTGTAATGAAGAGACAATACAATATTACACGATTCAGTTTAACAAAGTTAATATAAATTCCTGGACTCAAGTAGGTAATCGAGTACCACACTCATGGGTACTCGAGTATGCGAGCCCATGTATGTACTCGATTACTTACTCGATCGAGTCGACCCGTAGTACTTGGCACATTTCTACGTCTGTCATTGATTGACATTTGTTGTTGATGAGATGATGTTAGAATTTTAGTTTGTTGTGGGTTCTTTTTATAATTGTTTAACAGCCTATCTAGTTTATTATCCATTATGAATCCTCAAAATAAATCAACTGCGCTATCTGCTGATCTAAATAATTTCATCTATGGCGTATCGCGGAGGAATTCGCAAAACGCACCAGAATTAACTAAAGTCGGTATTTCACTGCTCAAGAACTTCCCAGCTGCCCGCGATGCTGTTTTGGAGTATTTTGCAATGGTTTTTCACGATGCTGTTAATGTTTCGTTAAATCAGTCCGACTATGAGGTAAAAACAGAGTTATTTCTGTGTATTTATGTTGCGTATAATGATATCCTAACCTTTAACTTAAGCTATTAAAAATAAATATAAGTAGAATATCACAATTTGATACGTTTAGTGACTTTCTGAAATGAAATGAGCTTGGATAGACGGTCACCTTTGAAGACCGGTACAGTTTTGAATTTTTTTTTTTACTTTTTGCTTATTAATAACGTCTGATAGGTATGACTTTATACTTGATTACTTTATTTTGATGAAATTTCAGTGACTTGTAACAGACCTAACAATCATAGGATTACAGATTATATTTATGTTTGATTGTAATGCCTTGTATCTTGATCTTGCAGCCTGATATTAGTGCAAATGGATGTTTAGAAAGTGTAAACATGATTGGACCAGAATTGAGTGCTCTTGGGCAGTCATGGGCGCCTTTTATTGCACCGTGGTGCATAAACCTTATCATGGACATTGCTACTAAGAAGTCTAATATACCAAGTAAGTTTAAAAGCAATATTACGACTTTGATCCAAATTGTCTAGTTTCTTGTGTGGTTTGCTGAGGTCAGACGTAAGTCACCCCAATGTAATGAACAGGCTTGCCAATTCACAGGATCATAGTCAATCGGCATCCATGGCACTAAGGCAATGCCTGAAGATGCAACCGGATGAAGCACTAAGGTGATGATGTTTCTATAATATGACATATTAATTGGTTTTATTATATTTATTTTAGATGCAACTCTTCAGAGCACTGAACCCGTCCGCACATTACTGGATATGACCACTCAGAACTTGACACTACTTAACTCAGAAGAGAGGGCTAAGTGCATCGACATGATGCTAGGTGAGTTGATCATTGATTGAATTGCTTCATGAATAAGATAATATTTATTTAATTGAATAAAGTTTATGAAGTTATCTATATTTTAAACTTTTTCAATTAATTGTAAGGATATTAATAAGTGGAAATAGCAGTCAGACTTCACTAAATAACTTTAGGATGTCACAGTATTCATTGTGTTAAAAAATCCTATAGAATACATAGTAGTGGATGTTTTTCGGCATAGTTACTATGGTGCAAATGGCTGATGATGATGGAATTGAATCATTAACATAAAGATTTGTAGCATGAGCTAGAGTGAAATCATCATGTGTGTCATTGGTGAAAGACTCAAGCTGTAGTTTTTTTATTTGGGATAGCCTGCGGTTTCACCCTCGCCAATTTTTTTTTTAAATATCCTTCATTTCCCCCACATTTTCAGGATCAATAGAACCCTATGTTCACCAGGGATAGTGTAGCTGGCAAACAGTGAAAGAGTTATTCCAATCAGTCCAGTTTTTGAGTTTATTCTTTACATACAAAAATACAAATCTTTCCACTTTATCATATAAGTGTAGATGACTCATAAGCTCTACTCTGTCGCCTATTTAAATACATTTTATTTTTTGTTTAACCCAGGGTCGTGGGCGTGTTCGTGGGCAGTGGGGTGGGTGGGTCGCGCGGAGCCGGCGCTGGTGGCTCCGCGCGCGCTGGCGCTGGGCGCGGATGCGGCTCGTGCCGTCCTCGCGCATCTCGCCATGCACCCGCCCGCCATGGCGCATGTGAGACAGGCGCTCGTTGATCTGTTTCATGTGAGATTTGATATATCTTATGATTTGTAATAGTAAGCTTAGAATGTAGCCTGTAATGTAGAAAGATAAAGTAACAACATAGGTGATAAGATTTCGTTGTTACATAACATTCTCTGTTGGATCATTAGTTGTTTGAAAAAGAAAAAGAAAGAAAATTATTTATTACTTGGCAGCAATCGGTGAATTGATGTAAATCAAACTTCTTAGTAATGTAAGATTTTTTTTTAATGGCCAAGTAAGTTGTGATTTGATTTCACAACTTACTTAACATAACTTTTAATAGGGTTTCACTTGAACTGATAATTTAATTTAATCTTATTCCACAGGAGGCGATTAAGGAAGACAGCAAAACAGAAAAGAAGCGCGACGTGATTCCATATCTGCTGAATTTGGCTTCCAAGTCCGATATTGTTCTAAAAGCTCTTACTCAAGACATTGAATTGACATGTAAGTTTGACCTTCCTCTTTGGTGGTCTATGTTTGAAGAGAGGCGATGTTGATGACGGATTGTAATGTTTTGCTGCAGTGACGGAGGAGGTGATGACTCGCCTGGCGGCGGTGTGCGTGTCGCAGCGGGGCGCGGGGTGGGAGGGCGCCACTCCCGCCGCGCTGGTGTCTCTGCTGCTGCGCTGCGACGCGCGCTGCCTGCTGCTGCTGCTGCGTCTGGCGGGGACCTACCCCTTCTGCCGGCAGCTGCTCGGTGAGTGTCTAGTGTGGTCGAGGCAGTGACGGAGGAGGTGATGACTCGCCTGGCGGCGGTGTGCGTGTCGCAGCGGGGCGCGGGGTGGGAGGGCGCCACTCCCGCCGCGCTGGTGTCTCTGCTGCTGCGCTGCGACGCGCGCTGCCTGCTGCTGCTGCTGCGTCTGGCGGGGACCTACCCCTTCTGCCGGCAGCTGCTCGGTGAGTGTCTAGTGTGGTCGAGGCAGTGACGGAGGAGGTGATGACTCGCCTGGCGGCGGTGTGCGTGTCGCAGCGGGGCGCGGGGTGGGAGGGCGCCACTCCCGCCGCGCTGGTGTCTCTGCTGCTGCGCTGCGACGCGCGCTGCCTGCTGCTGCTGCTGCGTCTGGCGGGGACCTACCCCTTCTGCCGGCAGCTGCTCGGTGAGTGTCTAGTGTGGTCGAGGCAGTGACGGAGGAGGTGATGACTCGCCTGGCGGCGGTGTGCGTGTCGCAGCGGGGCGCGGGGTGGGAGGGCGCCACTCCCGCCGCGCTGGTGTCTCTGCTGCTGCGCTGCGACGCGCGCTGCCTGCTGCTGCTGCTGCGTCTGGCGGGGACCTACCCCTTCTGCCGGCAGCTGCTCGGTGAGTGTCTAGTGTGGTCGAGGCAGTGACGGAGGAGGTGATGACTCGCCTGGCGGCGGTGTGCGTGTCGCAGCGGGGCGCGGGGTGGGAGGGCGCCACTCCCGCCGCGCTGGTGTCTCTGCTGCTGCGCTGCGACGCGCGCTGCCTGCTGCTGCTGCTGCGTCTGGCGGGGACCTACCCCTTCTGCCGGCAGCTGCTCGGTGAGTGTCTAGTGTGGTCGAGGCAGTGACGGAGGAGGTGATGACTCGCCTGGCGGCGGTGTGCGTGTCGCAGCGGGGCGCGGGGTGGGAGGGCGCCACTCCCGCCGCGCTGGTGTCTCTGCTGCTGCGCTGCGACGCGCGCTGCCTGCTGCTGCTGCTGCGTCTGGCGGGGACCTACCCCTTCTGCCGGCAGCTGCTCGGTGAGTGTCTAGTGTGGTCGAGGCAGTGACGGAGGAGGTGATGACTCGCCTGGCGGCGGTGTGCGTGTCGCAGCGGGGCGCGGGGTGGGAGGGCGCCACTCCCGCCGCGCTGGTGTCTCTGCTGCTGCGCTGCGACGCGCGCTGCCTGCTGCTGCTGCTGCGTCTGGCGGGGACCTACCCCTTCTGCCGGCAGCTGCTCGGTGAGTGTCTAGTGTGGTCGAGGCAGTGACGGAGGAGGTGATGACTCGCCTGGCGGCGGTGTGCGTGTCGCAGCGGGGCGCGGGGTGGGAGGGCGCCACTCCCGCCGCGCTGGTGTCTCTGCTGCTGCGCTGCGACGCGCGCTGCCTGCTGCTGCTGCTGCGTCTGGCGGGGACCTACCCCTTCTGCCGGCAGCTGCTCGGTGAGTGTCTAGTGTGGTCGAGGCAGTGACGGAGGAGGTGATGACTCGCCTGGCGGCGGTGTGCGTGTCGCAGCGGGGCGCGGGGTGGGAGGGCGCCACTCCCGCCGCGCTGGTGTCTCTGCTGCTGCGCTGCGACGCGCGCTGCCTGCTGCTGCTGCTGCGTCTGGCGGGGACCTACCCCTTCTGCCGGCAGCTGCTCGGTGAGTGTCTAGTGTGGTCGAGGCAGTGACGGAGGAGGTGATGACTCGCCTGGCGGCGGTGTGCGTGTCGCAGCGGGGCGCGGGGTGGGAGGGCGCCACTCCCGCCGCGCTGGTGTCTCTGCTGCTGCGCTGCGACGCGCGCTGCCTGCTGCTGCTGCTGCGTCTGGCGGGGACCTACCCCTTCTGCCGGCAGCTGCTCGGTGAGTGTCTAGTGTGGTCGAGGCAGTGACGGAGGAGGTGATGACTCGCCTGGCGGCGGTGTGCGTGTCGCAGCGGGGCGCGGGGTGGGAGGGCGCCACTCCCGCCGCGCTGGTGTCTCTGCTGCTGCGCTGCGACGCGCGCTGCCTGCTGCTGCTGCTGCGTCTGGCGGGGACCTACCCCTTCTGCCGGCAGCTGCTCGGTGAGTGTCTAGTGTGGTCGAGGCAGTGACGGAGGAGGTGATGACTCGCCTGGCGGCGGTGTGCGTGTCGCAGCGGGGCGCGGGGTGGGAGGGCGCCACTCCCGCCGCGCTGGTGTCTCTGCTGCTGCGCTGCGACGCGCGCTGCCTGCTGCTGCTGCTGCGTCTGGCGGGGACCTACCCCTTCTGCCGGCAGCTGCTCGGTGAGTGTCTAGTGTGGTCGAGGCAGTGACGGAGGAGGTGATGACTCGCCTGGCGGCGGTGTGCGTGTCGCAGCGGGGCGCGGGGTGGGAGGGCGCCACTCCCGCCGCGCTGGTGTCTCTGCTGCTGCGCTGCGACGCGCGCTGCCTGCTGCTGCTGCTGCGTCTGGCGGGGACCTACCCCTTCTGCCGGCAGCTGCTCGGTGAGTGTCTAGTGTGGTCGAGGCAGTGACGGAGGAGGTGATGACTCGCCTGGCGGCGGTGTGCGTGTCGCAGCGGGGCGCGGGGTGGGAGGGCGCCACTCCCGCCGCGCTGGTGTCTCTGCTGCTGCGCTGCGACGCGCGCTGCCTGCTGCTGCTGCTGCGTCTGGCGGGGACCTACCCCTTCTGCCGGCAGCTGCTCGGTGAGTGTCTAGTGTGGTCGAGGCAGTGACGGAGGAGGTGATGACTCGCCTGGCGGCGGTGTGCGTGTCGCAGCGGGGCGCGGGGTGGGAGGGCGCCACTCCCGCCGCGCTGGTGTCTCTGCTGCTGCGCTGCGACGCGCGCTGCCTGCTGCTGCTGCTGCGTCTGGCGGGGACCTACCCCTTCTGCCGGCAGCTGCTCGGTGAGTGTCTAGTGTGGTCGAGGCAGTGACGGAGGAGGTGATGACTCGCCTGGCGGCGGTGTGCGTGTCGCAGCGGGGCGCGGGGTGGGAGGGCGCCACTCCCGCCGCGCTGGTGTCTCTGCTGCTGCGCTGCGACGCGCGCTGCCTGCTGCTGCTGCTGCGTCTGGCGGGGACCTACCCCTTCTGCCGGCAGCTGCTCGGTGAGTGTCTAGTGTGGTCGAGGCAGTGACGGAGGAGGTGATGACTCGCCTGGCGGCGGTGTGCGTGTCGCAGCGGGGCGCGGGGTGGGAGGGCGCCACTCCCGCCGCGCTGGTGTCTCTGCTGCTGCGCTGCGACGCGCGCTGCCTGCTGCTGCTGCTGCGTCTGGCGGGGACCTACCCCTTCTGCCGGCAGCTGCTCGGTGAGTGTCTAGTGTGGTCGAGGCAGTGACGGAGGAGGTGATGACTCGCCTGGCGGCGGTGTGCGTGTCGCAGCGGGGCGCGGGGTGGGAGGGCGCCACTCCCGCCGCGCTGGTGTCTCTGCTGCTGCGCTGCGACGCGCGCTGCCTGCTGCTGCTGCTGCGTCTGGCGGGGACCTACCCCTTCTGCCGGCAGCTGCTCGGTGAGTGTCTAGTGTGGTCGAGGCAGTGACGGAGGAGGTGATGACTCGCCTGGCGGCGGTGTGCGTGTCGCAGCGGGGCGCGGGGTGGGAGGGCGCCACTCCCGCCGCGCTGGTGTCTCTGCTGCTGCGCTGCGACGCGCGCTGCCTGCTGCTGCTGCTGCGTCTGGCGGGGACCTACCCCTTCTGCCGGCAGCTGCTCGGTGAGTGTCTAGTGTGGTCGAGGCAGTGACGGAGGAGGTGATGACTCGCCTGGCGGCGGTGTGCGTGTCGCAGCGGGGCGCGGGGTGGGAGGGCGCCACTCCCGCCGCGCTGGTGTCTCTGCTGCTGCGCTGCGACGCGCGCTGCCTGCTGCTGCTGCTGCGTCTGGCGGGGACCTACCCCTTCTGCCGGCAGCTGCTCGGTGAGTGTCTAGTGTGGTCGAGGCAGTGACGGAGGAGGTGATGACTCGCCTGGCGGCGGTATGCGTGTCGCAGCGGGGCGCGGGGTGGGAGGGCGCCACTCCCGCCGCGCTGGTGTCTCTGCTGCTGCGCTGCGACGCGCGCTGCCTGCTGCTGCTGCTGCGTCTGGCGGGGACCTACCCCTTCTGCCGGCAGCTGCTCGGTGAGTGTCTAGTGTGGTCGAGGCAGTGACGGAGGAGGTGATGACTCGCCTGGCGGCGGTGTGCGTGTCGCAGCGGGGCGCGGGGTGGGAGGGCGCCACTCCCGCCGCGCTGGTGTCTCTGCTGCTGCGCTGCGACGCGCGCTGCCTGCTGCTGCTGCTGCGTCTGGCGGGGACCTACCCCTTCTGCCGGCAGCTGCTCGGTGAGTGTCTAGTGTGGTCGAGGCAGTGACGGAGGAGGTGATGACTCGCCTGGCGGCGGTGTGCGTGTCGCAGCGGGGCGCGGGGTGGGAGGGCGCCACTCCCGCCGCGCTGGTGTCTCTGCTGCTGCGCTGCGACGCGCGCTGCCTGCTGCTGCTGCTGCGTCTGGCGGGGACCTACCCCTTCTGCCGGCAGCTGCTCGGTGAGTGTCTAGTGTGGTCGAGGCAGTGACGGAGGAGGTGATGACTCGCCTGGCGGCGGTGTGCGTGTCGCAGCGGGGCGCGGGGTGGGAGGGCGCCACTCCCGCCGCGCTGGTGTCTCTGCTGCTGCGCTGCGACGCGCGCTGCCTGCTGCTGCTGCTGCGTCTGGCGGGGACCTACCCCTTCTGCCGGCAGCTGCTCGGTGAGTGTCTAGTGTGGTCGAGGCAGTGACGGAGGAGGTGATGACTCGCCTGGCGGCGGTGTGCGTGTCGCAGCGGGGCGCGGGGTGGGAGGGCGCCACTCCCGCCGCGCTGGTGTCTCTGCTGCTGCGCTGCGACGCGCGCTGCCTGCTGCTGCTGCTGCGTCTGGCGGGGACCTACCCCTTCTGCCGGCTGCTGCTCGGTGAGTGACAAAGAGGTGGTAACTCACCTGACAGCGGTGAGCGTGTCGCAGCGGGGCGTGTGGTGGGATGGCGCCACTCCTGCAGCGTTGGTCGCTTTATTACTTTGTTGTGATGCGCGCTGCTGGCTGCTGCTGCTCCACCTGGCGGGGAGCTTTTCTGCTGAGGTGTAGTCTGGCCTTGTGGGGGAGTGCTGCGGCTGCGCTAAGCAGAGGGTTGCTAATTCTACCTGCAGTTGTTCGGTGACTTTCCATGCCTGTTTTCGAGACACTGGGTGCTCCCTTCTTCCCTGTACTGAGAGACAGATTTAAATTTCCTTTTCCACAGAACACCTCCTTCAAAAGCTGGAGTACGAATGCCTGTACCCCGACAAGTCCATTCCGCTGCTGACCAGCGCGGCGGAGGAGATCAGCATAGTGCGGGAGAAACTGCTCATCGGGAACAAGATGGAGCAGTACTCTTGCGCCAGGATACTGATATTAGTTTGTGAGTATTGAACTATAATAACAAATGTTGTAAATCAGTTGAGAATTAGACTATGTTTCAATGAATCAGTAATTTAAAAAAAAACTGCGTTTTCTTAACTTTTACTAATATTATAAAGCTGAAGAGTTTGTTAGTTTGTTTGTTTTTTTGTGTTGGATAGTCCCTTTGTCGAGGAAGGCTTTAAGCTATATAATAAGACTATGTGCGCGGAAACCGAACTGGAAGCGGACAGAGTCGCTGGCGGCCGCCAGTACCACAATAAAATAGTTGAAACATGATCTAAAGCCGACAAGTAAGAAGTCTATGTAATAATCCTAATAATAAATTGCACCGCGAAACTATCATGACTGTTCAACATAGCCGTACAGAAGTAAATTAAGCCTTTGCCCTCAAAACCGAATCAGAAGCATCAACTTCTTTCTAGCGTTGCGACTAATCGCACCCTCCCATTTCAGGTTACAACCTCCCCTCAGAATTCGTGAGCACGATCAGCTACCTCCTCCAGTATTCACGGAACGACGCGACCCTCGCTCTGCTCGTGCGCATCATATCTGGCACGCTCAGTATGCACGTACCAGGCGACTCGCCAGATGTCAACATGGATACTGAGAGACACCAAGGTCTGGTCAAGACTGCTGTGGAGTATGCGTTGAGAGATGCAATGAACGCTGATTCGGAGATCAAGAGGCTGTTTATAGAGGAGAGTGATCTGACCCATCAGAAGACTAGCTTGCATTACTACTGCTTGAATATCATCACGCTGCTCAGGTGAGTCAAGTATTGTAATTCTAGTTCCATTCTTCAGTTAAGGTATGTTTGTCTCTCGCCCGAAGTCAATATGGATACGGAAAGACACCAAGGACTGGTTAAGACTGCTGTGGAGTATGCGTTGAGGGATGCAATGAACGCAGACTCGGAAATCAAGAGGCTGTTTATAGAGGAGAGCGATCTGACCAATCAGAAGACTAGCTTGCATTACTACTGCTTGAATATCATCACGCTGCTCAGGTGAGTTAACTATTGTAGTTCCATCCTTAGGTTCAGATATGTTTGTCTCTCACCCAAAGTCAATATGGGAGGGACATCAGGGCCTAGTGAAAACTGCGGAAGAAAATGCGTTGAGAGACGTAATGAATGCTGATTCGGAGATCAGGTGGCTTTTTATTAGTCTGCTGAGCGTCTGGGCATTCCTGTTATACAATCTGTAACAAAAATAAGCAATAAAACTTAAGCCAGCTGTACATTCGGTGATATATAATATGTTGACTAGTATTAGTTAGCTGAAAATCTTATAGTATAAGAA
Organism: Nomophila noctuella; assembly: GCA_958496325.1. Lineage (NCBI taxonomy): Eukaryota > Metazoa > Arthropoda > Insecta > Lepidoptera > Crambidae > Nomophila > Nomophila noctuella. The sequence goes on along the minus strand of OY292487.1, from coordinate 3,187,445 downwards.
TAAACAACATCAATATTTTTTGTTAAAACATTAAGGTTGCAGCCCTACAAATAGGTCAACTAACCTAATATAAAGATCAATAATGCAGAACCTGTCCGGCGCTTGCGTTTTTAAATAGGGTTGTCCAAAATATTGAAATAACATTAAGTAATAAAAAATGTATGAAAAATAAATTAACAGATTTAGTAATGAGATTTTGTCAATGGAGTCCTTACTTGATGTATGAACGTACCCTTAAGTATTATTGCTTATTTTTGTTACACGTTGTATAGTAAATTTTTTAAGCATTAGCAATAACAACATTTTGGTATTTTATAACAGGCACTATTTGAGACCCTATCTGAGGTTAATCATGAGCAAATAGTTTCTAGTCCCACTCCATTTTTTACTTCTCGGTGGAGTTGAAGGTCGTTAATTCGACGCCGCAACCGCGCCCACACCGCTTCGCTACCCCGTTCGCTGTGGCAGGCGGCAACATAGTGTTGCGTGTTAACGATCGCTTCCGTGGTCGTATTACAAATTCTTAGGTACCCCGACGTGCGTATTAATAAATCGCTCTCAACTCGGAGATCGATTTTGAGAGCGATCTTGACATGCTATTTTTATATAAAACAGCATCTCAAGTTCGCTCTCAGAGTTGAGAGAGATTTAGGCTCGTATTAATAAATCGCACTCAACTCTGGGCTTGAACTTGAGCGCGAACTTGAGGTGCTGTATTATATGATAATGACATATCTAGTTCGCACTCAAGATAGAGCTCATAGTTGAGTGCGATTTATTAATACGAGCCTTATTTATACGAGCTTTAATGACATTCCGTTGCGCAGATGGGAGAACTCTGGCCAGACGGCGCACCTCCGCACGCGTCCCATCGGTCGCGCGGTGGAGGCGAGCCTGTACCGCGTGGGCGGCGCGCTGGCGCAGTGCGCGGCGCTGCTGCGGGCCCGCGCGCCCGCCACGCTCGCCGCGCTGCCCGACATGCCCGTCTGCCATGCGCTCGCTGAGGTAACAGGAACTAATAGATTTTGTGATTTTTACTTTGACTTTGAATGAATTTGACTTTAGGTTTTATACTTTCTGTGCATTTAGACTTTAAAAATAAAAGAAATCGACTTTGACTATGACTCTAGACTTTAGATTGTATACTTTCTTTGCATTTGACGACCCGCTTGGTGGTCAAGATGCCTATTACGCAAGAGGTCGCGGATTCGATCCCCGCACAGGACAAACATTTGTGTGCATGAACATGTCTGTTTGTCCTGGTCTGGGTGTTACATGTATCTATTTAAGTATATTTGTAATACCACTGTTGATTCTGATGTCCGTAACACAAGTGCTTAAGCTACTTAACACGGGGTCAGATAAATGTATGTGATATTGTGAAATATTTATTTATTTATTTACACCTAAAAATGAAATAAATCTAAGATTTAAAAGACTTGATAACTTCACTTTTGACTTTGTTTTTGACAAGACTTTCACTCCAGACTCTGGACTTGGTCTTTAGAATTTGACTTTATACTTTTAAAATAAGATGTAAACTTTAACTTGGGACTTTTTTACAGGTACTAGATAGAGTAGATATGTCGGGAACAAAAGGACCTCCGCCGAGCGTGGAAGTTATTTTAAAGGTCGTTCAAGCCACAGTCAAATATTTCTTTAGATGTCTTCACGAAAAAGGTAAGATTATGTGGTTGCAAACAAATAAAATACCTTACTTTTATTAATCACTACATTATTTCCGTACTGTTATTTATTAAGTCCATCAGTTTTTTTAGTAAATGATTATTATTATTATTTAGATCGATCTGCGCCACATAACTAAATTAAAAATAATAATAATAATTTAGAGGTGTGACACCTCACTACACAAGGTCATAGATAACACCGGGTAACAGCATATCTGTTGCATGAGATTTTATACATGAAGCTTTGTACTTAAATGTGGATATTTTTTTGTTTGCCTACAATTGCAAAGATTCAACCCAACCATAACACATCAAACTTGGTATCCAAGGTTTTGCGTTTGTTGGCGACGAAAACCCGAAGTAGTCAAAAAATGCTATTTTCACACAGTCCACATATAAAAACTAAATTATTGGACCACTAAAATACTCCAGAAACAACACAAAAACAATCAAAATTATTCAAACATGTCCGTCTTGAAGAAATTATAATGGAATTAAAAAAGAAACCAGTTAAGTTACATCGCTATTGTCAGGAACTATCGACTACCTATGCAAATCAAGGTGGTACCTGTATCTCACAAACTAGAGCTGCTACAAAAAATCTGAAGGTAGATTTGAAATCAGCGCACCCAAATTAGTAAACAACAGTAGAAAAATTTCATGCAACAAAAAAAAAGTTTGATTTTGTAACCCTGTGTAATTAAAAGAACTCTAAATACACCCACAGACATAATGGACAAACTCCGCGGCGTACAAACGGCTTGCCGCCTGCTCCGCAAGCTGTGCATCCACAGCAAGCTAGCGCGCGCGGTGGCGCTGCGCGACCTGCTCGAGACCGCCATGTTCCGCGAGGAGCGCGCCTTCGGCAGCAGGTCCGCCGCCGACGATGCACTGGCCAGGGACTGGGCGCGCGATGACCTGCTCATACACCTCAACCAGAAACACGTGAGTGAATTATTAGTTGCGGGTAGAAAACTTGACCAAGGAGGTAAGATGTGAAGAAGTAATTTTTAGGTGCGACCTCAGCTCTGGAGTGGTTGCTGCTTGTGTCTAAGAAAGCGTAGGGTAGGACTCACTTTGGCTGGCAGGAGCTGGATACGAGAAGCCGAGGATCGGGTGACATGGAGAACGTTAGGACAGGCATAGGCCTGGCTACTGGCTACTGGATCTTCATCCAGCCCACTACTGAATATAGGTCCAGTTGTGGACTGCGATACGCTTCTGCTGATGATGACACCTGGAGATGATGAACATTCCCGGCAAGCTGTGCATCCACAGCAAGCTAGCGCGCGCGGTGGCGCTGCGCGACCTGCTCGAGACCGCCATGTTCCGCGAGGAGCGCGCCTTCGGCAGCAGGTCCGCCGCCGACGATGCACTGGCCAGGGACTGGGCGCACGACGACCTGCTCATACACCTCAACCAGAAGCACGTGAGTGTAGATCACTGTATAGGTGTACCGGCAAATACGCCAGCGGTGGGATATGGCGACGTAGGATATTTGTAGAATAAAATTCTTGAATGTCAAGTTAAACTGTTGTCATTATAATATAAAATATGTACAAATTAATCAGGTAGGTTATGAGGTAAGAGGCAGAAGCTAGAGAAAATATACAATTTAAAAACAATTGACGGGCGCAATTCAAATATCGAACGCGCGCCGCGCTCTACATTCTCTTTTCTTAAATGAGTTTTTATGCGGCCAGTCCGCGGAGGTTTTACACCTCGACAATAGGTAACTCCTGCAGACGTTAAGCCAGCGTTGGCGAAGGCTCCACGGCACCTGCCTCATACGCCTCATTTCAGTAAGTTTCTAAGTAAGCGTAGTGTAGGACGCATGATGACTGGCTGGAGATAAATAAGAGTGGCCGAGGAGTGAAGCAGATCTATGTCCAGCAATGAACTGCAATAGGCTGATGACCATGATGACACTACGGCAAATACGCAAGTGCATTTTCCAAAGCAGAAAGGAAGGCCTATATGCCCATGGTTCTCAGAAGAAACAACCCTCAAATATTTTTTGTTTCAGGGTCCAATAACGCAGTTGACGCAAAGCCACACGTCAGTCTTCCACGCGGGCATTATCGGTAAAGGTGTACGAAAACAAAATGGCGCCGACGACGGCAGCGGCATCCCGCCCATACTCACCACTAATAACGAATTGCTGATGGGCGCTCTTATGTCGTGTATGGTGAGTGTGTACCTTATAATATTAAGATTTAAAATTTTAGTTGCTTACTACCTAATCATATATTTTTTTCGAGACGGAGCCGAACTATATCTTGTATAAGGGCAATGGACAAACAATTTCTACCTTATATTAAGATTTAAAATTTTAGTTGCTTACTACCTAATCATATATTTTTTTCGAGACGGAGCCGAACTATATCTTGTATAAGGGCAATGGACAAACAATTTCTTGAAAACCTAAGACTGCTTTGTGGTTCAAATACAAATTGAATTAACAAGCATAGGTACTTAAAGTGCAGGTCGACTTTATCATATTTACTCATCGTGTTATATTTTGACACAGGATGGTAACAGTGGTATAGTAGAGGGAGCGACATCGGTATCACTATTGCTGGTGGAGTTGGTTTCACCAGACGTGATGTACAATGGACTGCCGTGGCCCGATGAAGACTTCACCAAGGTTAGTAACTAACATGTGTTCAATAGTTTTCTATTTGTTAGACATTTCTAGTCTAGTAGTTAGTAGTCACTCAGTACATTTTGTTTAAAAAATGTCATGTTGCAAATACTTACTGAGTTAGTGGGGGCAGGCAATGTTGAATTTTTTAGTCCAAGCAATTTATTTATTTTATTTTTAATATGGCTCGAAGGACCACGCACATTGAATGGTCCTTCGAGCCGTAGTTTTCTCTCTGCATTGCTCGTGAGATCATGCATCAAGTCTACACTACTGCCTCACTCGTGCCCCGCAGCAAGTGAGCATCGAGCGCGAGCTGTACATGCGCGGCGCGCTGGAGGGCAGCTGCGCCGCGCGGGCCGCCCTCCGCCGCGCCGCCGCCGCGCGCCCCGCGCTCTGCCTCGCCTCCGCGCTGCTGCGGGCCACGGCTGCCACGCTGCTGCACCGTCTGCGCGCTCTGCTGGGTGAGTGCTGCTGCGCTGGCGTGCGTCACTCGTGCCGCAGCGAGTGCGCATCGAGCGCGAGCTGTACATGCGCGGCGCGCTGGAGGGCAGCTGCGCCGCGCGGGCCGCCCTCCGCCGCGCCGCCGCCGCGCGCCCCGCGCTCTGCCTCGCCTCCGCGCTGCTGCGGGCCACGGCTGCCACGCTGCTGCACCGTCTGCGCGCTCTGCTGGGTGAGTGCTGCTGCGCTGGCGTGCAGCACTCGTGCCGCAGCGAGTGCGCATCGAGCGCGAGCTGTACATGCGCGGCGCGCTGGAGGGCAGCTGCGCCGCGCGGGCCGCCCTCCGCCGCGCCGCCGCCGCGCGCCCCGCGCTCTGCCTCGCCTCCGCGCTGCTGCGGGCCACGGCTGCCACGCTGCTGCACCGTCTGCGCGCTCTGCTGGGTGAGTGCTGCTGCGCTGGCGTGCGTCACTCGTGCCGCAGCGAGTGCGCATCGAGCGCGAGCTGTACATGCGCGGCGCGCTGGAGGGCAGCTGCGCCGCGCGGGCCGCCCTCCGCCGCGCCGCCGCCGCGCGCCCCGCGCTCTGCCTCGCCTCCGCGCTGCTGCGGGCCACGGCTGCCACGCTGCTGCACCGTCTGCGCGCTCTGCTGGGTGAGTGCTGCTGCGCTGGCGTGCGTCACTCGTGCCGCAGCGAGTGCGCATCGAGCGCGAGCTGTACATGCGCGGCGCGCTGGAGGGCAGCTGCGCCGCGCGGGCCGCCCTCCGCCGCGCCGCCGCCGCGCGCCCCGCGCTCTGCCTCGCCTCCGCGCTGCTGCGGGCCACGGCTGCCACGCTGCTGCACCGTCTGCGCGCTCTGCTGGGTGAGTGCTGCTGCGCTGGCGTGCAGCACACCGTCACTGTAGAGAGTATTTCAACCTATCGTCGTCGTTCGGTTCTCAACCTCACTAGGGCGCAGACCGCTGCGCCGCTACGGTACGGGCCTCGAGATTCTCCTTGCCCGGGCTACTTCTCGGGCACTCCTGTGAGGTATGTCCGGCCCTGTCCGGGGTCGATCGATCTCCCTCCCCGCGTCGCTGCGGCCGCCTATGCGGATGACCAACTACTGTTAGAGAGATGGTTGAATTTAGGAACCAGTTTGAAATTTCCGTTTCCGTCGATATTTTTCCGGTCAAGCCAAATAATTTATTTCTGGGCTTAAACAAAAAAACAGCTCTGCACCTACGCATTTATTTATGCTCTATCGCACGCTCTGAGTATGAGTAAATAAATCAAGTGTCTAGGAACCATTACAATTACAAGCACTTAAATACTAATATCTTTCTACCGACAGACCGTCACACGCAATCAGCCGAGATGGCTCGCGAGCGCGCCGCCCTGAGCGAGCTGCTAGCGACCATGACCCTCGGCCAGCTGCTGCCGCACCCGCTCAGCCACATGCTGGAGCTGGCGCCCGACCTCACCGCCAGCGAGCTGGTGCAGGTGCTGCGCGACTGCCTCTGGAACTACACCAGGGACCACGTGCCCTCGCCAGCATTGTTCACGTGCGACTCCACAGGTAATTACAGAACCACAGATTGCGATAATATTGTGGTTTTTAATTAATAAGCCAATCGCTTTCCACTGCTGGAAATAAACCAAAAAAGTCATCGAGCCAAATTGAAATAATCTTAAAGATCTTACAGACATAACTATGCAGAGATATTTATTTTTATTTTAAATACGATTTACTCATGAAATGATGCCATATCTTTTGGTTTCTCGATAAATCCAATAAAGTAAGGTCTGATTATGTTTATTTTTCATTAGGTCTACATTGGCGGGATCCAGTTAGTTGTAAGCCGCCAGCAACATACACTGACACACTGCGCTTAATCATACAGAAGAGGATCGCTCGATTAGGACATCTCTACCCTATCATGTTCCTAGCAAGGGAAAAGGAAACCCAATAACCTATTTGTGGATCAAAAGTGCCACGCTTGGAGGAAAAGTGTCTTATACTTAATTATAAAAAAAAAAAATGCTGTATTAGTCACTTACTGGTGATTGTAAATAGTGTAAATATTTTTTATGAATAAAAACTTTGCAAGAATTTTTGTGTTTTCATATAAGATTATCATTATGTTTCTTGTTTATAAAGCTAACTAGCGGCCGCCCGCGTGGATTTCTTTTTTTCGAAATAAAAAGTAGCCTATGTTCTGTCCAAGGGCGGATCCAGGGGGGAGGTCACAGGGGTCATGACCCCCCCCTGAGCGAGCTCCAGTACTTAGGTCGACCAGTAATTGAACAAAAAATATATTGATTTTATTATTATTTATTTGTAAATTTTGTCACTCACCATACATATTTCATGTAACTTTATACCTTCAAAGTATTTAAGTAATTTAATATAAAAAAAATCTACACTATCCTCGGGGAACATAGGGTAGGGTATATTTGAAAAAAGAAATTACGTGAGGGTGAAACCGCAGGCCAGATTCGCCTTGCGACTGAAGGTCGTGAAAAGGGGTTCCGCACGGAGATTATGTACTCTAACACCACCAGAACAGGCAGCATTCCGGGATGCTCTCAGCGAAGCTATCGCAGACCAACCACCACCCAAAACTGCTGGAGTAAACGAAGAATGGAACCACCTGAAGGAGCTAATATGGAAGACGGCTGTCAGGGTCTCTACTCATAATAAACCACCCGATCGCAGACAAACCTGGCTATCCACTTACACATGGCTTTTAATTAAACAACGTAAAGAGTTTAAAATGCAAGGACTGACCAGTCAAGAAGATCGCGAAAAATACTCTGAACTAAGCACAGAGATCCAACGACGCTGTCGCCATGACAAGGATAGTTATGTTAAGGGCATCTGCTAAGAATCGAACACCATGCTTTAAAAATTCAAAGCTCAGACCTTTTTAAAAAAGTCAAACTTCTATCCAAACAATTTAAACCCAAAACATGGCTGATCGAAAACGAAGATGGTGCCCAGCTTCAGAACCTTGATGCAATAACGGAGAGATGGCGAAAGTATTGTAAAGACCTCTACAAAAGCCCTCATGCCTGTACTTTATATCCTGTGTTGCCGGCGTGGAAAGATATAGAATTTGAACCTCCCATTTTGCTATCAGAAGTCACAGCCGCCATAGCCACGCTTAAAACCAAAAAAGCACCTGGTGCAGACCAGATAACGGCAGATATTCTCAAAGCCATGGGAAGCGCGGGAGTAAGTGCTTTGCACTGTATTTGTAACAGCATTTGGCAAACGGGGGTATGGCCGAGGGACTGGGTTGAATCAATTATTCTACCACTGCACAAAAAAGGCTCCACTGCAAAATGCGATAACTACAGGACTCTGGCACTCATATCCCATGCTAGTAAAGTGATGCTACATATAATTAACAACAGAATCCGTCACTTTATGGAATGGCAGATTCCGCAGGAGCAGGCAGGCTTTGTTAAAGGAAAAGGGACTCGCGAACAAATTCTAAACATTCGCCAACTAATCGAAAAGTCCTATGAATTCAACACACCGATCATCTTGTGCTTCATAGACTACAGTAAAGCCTTTGACTGTGTCGTCTGGTCTGATCTGTGGAACATACTTAAAGAACTAGGAGTGCCTTTACCATCTGATCGCATTAATTCAATCGCTTTACGTGAACAACCAAGGAGTAGTTAGAGTGGAGAACGCGATTTCGGGACCTTTTGAGTTCGGGAAAGGGGTAAGACAGGGGTGTATACTCTCACCGATACTGTTCAACGCATATGGGGAATATATCATCAGACGTGCCTGTGAAAACTGGGAGGGTGGGGTCACTATAGGTGGCACCAAAATCACTAATCTCCGTTATGCTGATGATACGACACTGTTGGCGACTAGCGAGGCTGAGATGGCTGAATTCCTTCGGAGAATTGAAACCTTCAGTGCAGAACTTGGTCTCAAGATAAACCACTCCAAGACCAAGCTGATGGTTGTCGACCGTACCAACAAGTTACAGCTCACAAATGCTCTGGATTTGGACAGGGTAGATGACTTTATATATTTGGGCACCAACATCAGCAACACTGGTTCCTGTGAGAAGGAAATCAGAAGACGCATAGGGATGGCCAAGTCTGCTATGTCTCAACTTCATTGCATATGGAAGGACCGGAACATCTCAAGAAAAACCAAAGTGAGATTGGTAAAATCACTTGTGTTCTCCATATTTGGCTACGGGGCAGAAACTTGGACATTGAGAAAAGCAGATCGTGACCGTATTGATGTTTTCGAAATGTGGTGTTGGAGGAGACTGTTGCAGATTCCGTGGACCGCATTCCGAACTAACGTGTCTATTTTGAAGGAACTCAATATAAAAACCAGGCTCTCTACCTCTGCCTCAAAAAAGTTTTAGACTTCTTCGGACACATTGCGAGGAAAAACGGTAATAATCTGGAACAGCTCATCGTTACCGGAAAGATTGACGGCAAAAGACCGAGAGGCCGAAGTCCAATTAGATGGTCAGACCAGATCCGCTCCAATCTAAACACCAACTTCCACGATGCTCTCCACTTCGCTAAAGATCGTCACAGATGGCGAACCATTGTCAGAGACAAAATAATTCCTCACGTGGGGAATCACGACCCTCAGTAATGAGGAATGCGACGCGAGGAGGAGGAAACCGCAGGCGCAAGGCTAGTTTGCAATATAACCGAATTCCTGCGGACGAAGTCGCACTATATTTAGTACCACTTAGTAGGTACACCAGACCAGTGACCCCCCCCTTGCTCCAAAGCTGGATCCGCCCTTGGTTCTGTCTCAGGGTCTAAAGATTGTCTGTACCAAATTTCATCAAAATCGGTTGAGAGGTTTAAGCGGGAAAGCGTAACAGACAGACAGACAGAGTTACTTTCGCATTTATAATATTAGTTGGGATAGATTAATCTTGAAAGACATCATAAAGCTGCCCGGTGCTGCCACTTATAATAAACACTATTTATTATTATGAGAAATACTGTTATGTGATTCAATACGACTACGATATGCTATAAATATATTATTTTTTATTTGAATAATAATTTAGAACATGATACACGCAGTATTTTTTTAGTGGAATTTTTGATTGATTCGATATTTTTTCATATGTGGAATACGTATTTTTATTTCACTGGTGAAATGAAACGTTTTTCCTTCGGTTGACAATGAAATGACATTGACACATGACAGTGACATTTGCATTGTTATTATTGCGTTGATTTCAAGTTGATTTGGTCGGTGCACTTGATTTCAGTATTTTAATGTTATCCTAGGAATTATAAGCCTTTTCAATATTTTCACCCGCACATAAAAAAATGGCAACGCAGAGCACAAACCCAGAAACCATGGAGACGGATGCAAAAAAACCCGTGTGTTTGATTATTTTAGGTTAGGATTTAAATTTTATTTACTGTTTAGAAACATGGTTAAGAAAGTATATTTTGAATAAACACAACATGAAATGACGATAGCGGCCGTTGTTGGATTTAAATTGTTTGTGTACCATATATGGTTTCATTACAGAATCCCTTAATAACAAAACTATACTTTTCTTGTATTTCAAGCTGCATATATGCATCTAATATTCTCAGGAATGGCTGGTGCAGGGAAGACTTCCTTCACAAGACGTCTGGCAGGCCATGTGGTGAATGGATCAAGGCCATACCTGATCAATTTGGATCCAGCGTGCAGAGAGGTCCCATATCCAGCAAATATAGGTGAGATTTCTTATAATGAAATAAAGTATTAACATGTGATATTAGCTTATTTTAGATAATTAATTGTAAGCTTTTTTATACTTATTTGATATGATACTAAACATGTTAATACTTTCTTTTATTAGCATTAGAAATCATAAAAAATTTTAGGAATGATGACAATTAACAAATGCTTCATAATCCTGTTTATCTAACAAGATTTGAGGGAGTTATTTCCCTTATTTATTTATTTAAGGAATAGGGGACATGCAAAGTTGATTAGGTAGGTAATTAATGTTTATTGTTACAGATATTAGAGACACAGTAGATTACAAAGAGGTGATGAAGCAGTATGGGCTAGGACCCAATGGCGGAATAGTCACAGCACTAAACCTTTTCTCCACAAAGTTTGGGCAAGTGGTGGATTTAATAGAAAAGGCTGGTCAGAAACACAAGTACTGCATTATAGACACACCAGGTAAAGTACTATCATGAACTCATACAAATGCTTTTTGTGGTAGTAGTGGTAGTAGTGTAGTAGTAAATGTAAAAGATTTAATCTCAAAAATTGGTTAAAAACTCTTATTATTTCCAATTGGTATTTCAGACAAAACCCAACATAATAAATAACAATTAATTTTATTGTTATCAATCTGGGTAGGTATAAACCTAAGAATAAATAAGAGTTAAGTTTATATTCAAGCATTACCTATACAAGTTTAAGCTACTTACCTAAGAATCGGGTCTATGTTAGTATGTTATGACATGAGGTATTAATTAATTTATTATTAAACCACAGGTCAAATAGAAGTGTTTACCTGGTCGGCATCAGGCACGATAGTGACGGAGACATTAGCGTCATCCTGCCCCACAGTGGTGGTGTACGTGATGGACACAGTACGCAGCGTGTCGCCCGTCACCTTCATGAGCAACATGCTCTACGCCTGCTCCATCCTGTACAAGAGCCGGTTGCCGTTCATTGTGGTTATGAACAAGGTTGGTACTGAGTTAATGACTATAAAAGCACAGTTGAGATGGAACATCTAAATCAGGAGAGTAACAGGTCAGAATTGCATAGATAAAGCAGGAGAAGGTTGAAAGGGGACTACATCAAAGTGGTTGAAGAAGACTTGAGATGATGAGTATTAAAGGATAAGTAGAAGTCACATGGGATGGGGTCTTTTAGCATAATTTTTTTTTAAAGATATTTATTTAGGAGAGGTAGAGTTTAGTGGAACTACCACTCGAATGAGCCCCTTGTCTTGGGAAGTACCTCCACACTATAGAAGACCACAGAGAAGTAGCATTTCATAACTGTTGTGCAATGTTTCTGCTGGTTAGTAAGGGCCGGAGTTGAGTTGGGGAGGGTATGGGGTCTTGAAGGCAGGCAATGCATCTGCAACCTTTGTGTAGTTGTTGATGTCCATGTGCAGCAGTGATCACTTACCATCAGGTAACCCTTTTGTTCGTCTGCCTCCCTATAACATTAAATTAAAAAATTATATTAATCATTAACCCATATATTCACAGACGGACGTAGTAGACAACGCGTACGCCGTCGAATGGATGCGCGACTTCGAGGCGTTCCAGGAGGCTCTGAACGCGGACGGATCCAGCGACGAGGGCGAGTCGTACGTCGGCAACCTCACGCGCGGCATGGCGCTGGCGCTAGACGAGTTCTATACCGACCTGCGTTGTTGCGGCGTCAGCGCGCACACCGGGAAGGTCAGAAGACACACACGCACGCCACACACACACTCACACACACACACACACACGCACACGCACACACACACTCACGCATATTCACATACACACGTGTGTATGTGTGTGACATACACACGTGTGCACACACACACACACACAAAAACACACAAATATACACGGTCACAGACAAACAAAAATGTTCACATTCCCCCATCGCATCACATTCGCACAGACACAGACGTTTGCATATACATGTATTTAAATTGTTAGATTTGCCCCAGCATACTTCGAAATTGGCACTAAAATAAGAGGGAGACAGCACGTTGACCATTGATTTTAACGGGTGATTATCCACATGCTGTCTCTCTCTAAGAAGCAACTGTCGCTCTTATTCTAGTGCCAATTTCGAAGTATGGTGAAGGCAATGATGTGTTATTTTTTTTGTTGTAATTAAACTTGATAGATCCAGTCTAATTATTCATTATTTTTTCCAGGGCATAGATGAATTCTTCAAATTAGTTGATGAAGCTGCAGAAGAATATGAAAAGTAAGTAGTATAAATGTGTTCATTCACTTTCCACTAGCTCTGTTTAATCTAAGAATGTTTCATCATTCATTTTAATTTTTCAGAGAATACAAAGCAGATTGGCTAAAAATGCGAGAGGAGAAATTAGAAGAACAGAAAAAGCAGGAACGGCAATTAAAAGCTGTGAAAACTGGTAAATATCTTTATGTTGGGATTTTTGCATTTCTTAATATAAATTATAGTGACTCATTTCAAAAAAACGTTGACAAGTTACGTTTAGTTCACATTTTCGCCACGGAATGCGCTACTGCTATCTGTTACTCAATCTCTTACACTTCGCTCGCACTTAATAATAGTGTCCTGTATATTTTCAGAAGGATCAGACGAAGTGATAGGCAAGAAGAGTCTGATAGACGAAGTACCGGGCGGGCGCGAGATAGCCGACGTTTACTTGAAGCACCCTGGCAACGAAAGTTCCAGCGATGAAGAGGGCACCGAAGTGGGCGCCGGAGAAGAAGGTACCTACTACATCGCATAACATAACAAAAAAAAAAGACATACATTCATTACTCTAAAAATGCAATTTAGACCAGGTAGGCTAGCCAAGATGCCACTTTGACGATTATTCGCCAACGCTAGGGTAGCGACTTTCTCCATTCCGCTCACACAGATAGTTCGAGTTCGGGATGGCAATATAAGTCGCGACGAAAACGTTGGCTAGCGTACCAGGCCTGTAAATTCAGAGTCATAGTCGCAGCGTGCCCTGGGCTCCGAGGTAATGACAGACGATGAATTAAGAACGCGAGCGATTATACAATAGAAGTGTGCGGGGTTGCGCACCGGACGCACGGACTTTGTGAAGCGAATCGCCGATTAGCCGCTACGCACATCCACTTTGAATACTCCCATAAGTATTAAGGTACAATGTTCCCCCATGATCCATGATCTCGGTATCATATCATACCTTACGTTTTGACTTCTGCGTTAAATTAGTCAGTTGATCACCGCTAGCCTTACGTGGCGCTAGCTATTCACTCCTCACACTTGATTTATCTAAATAATAAATAGTATGTTTGACACTGTCATTGGTTTTTCAAACTGTAACTTAACTTATTTTGTTCCAGATGACAAACCCGAAGATGTAGCAACATTCCAAGAGTTCATTAGGAAACACGTGAAAGCCAACACCAACCCGAGCAATAACACGTAGTAATAGTAACTCAGTAGATCTGTCGGCTGATTCCACTCAGCTTTATTGTTGAATTTGTACATAATAATTAAGTTCTATAAATAAAATAAATACAGAATCAATTGTAAGGTTTTTATTATAACAAAAGAGCTAAAACAACACAACCAAAATTATAATTCTTATAAGTGGGAGAAAACTGAGGTGCATTTATTGGCATTGGTGTGGCGTACTGACTACTAATGGACAAAGACAATTTATTAATAATCTGCTTTATTTAAACAGTTAGCAGTATTTTTGATAAAGTATGCATTTTCTCTTTGTCACAAAAAATTAAATCCCAAATGTAAAGCTCCTCAAAATCGCATGCAATTTTATTAGCCTCTAAATTTTCCGCAGAAATGCAATTAACACAAATTATAAATTCCAATTGACTTTGCATTCATTTTATACGAGATCTCATAACAATTTGTCACGAGCGAACAATTTTATTGTTGTTACACAAATTTGGACAACCTATATACAAAAATAAATAATTATTTTATTTATCGATTAGTAAAAACTACAATAAAGGAATGGTTCATAATAATAGGTACACTGGTTATGAGATTTCTACTTACAATCAGTATCATGTTAAAGTACAGAAGTATTTTTCGTAGATTTTTATCATCCCTCACAATTTAACTAATATCAAAAAATAAATAAATAAAATTATACATCGTTTTCATAAAGGTAACACTGGTACTGTGATAAGATGCAGGTTTAAAATTTAAACAATTATTTCATCAATTGCAATAAGATAGTCTTCTTCTATGGGAATCTCTTCAAATGCTCCTTAAATTCTTTGAGTAAATATTTATATTTTAAACTCGAATAAATTAATATTATATTATAATATTTTGGATACTAATAAATTCGTAATTAAGTACCTGTAAATTAAGTTTCTTCTGCATTATGCTACTTTGAAATGTTAAGTCGTTTTGTGTTTTTTATGTAGATAATGACCCAATCGGCTGTATCTACAGTTCAACTTATAATAATAATTTGCGAACAAAGACATAACAACAATTGCGCTAAGCATTTTAACTATCTACACTTGTTATTTGAACAGTTGAAGTACCTATTTATGTGCCTTTGCATATCATCGAGTGCTGCAAACGAAGACGACCTGTCTATAACGTCACCGCATGACCATTAGTCGAGTGGCCGTTTGTTTGATGTCCATTGACGGCTGGCTTGGGCGGGGCGACGCGACCGGCTCTTTCTAACGACGCATCGGACAGTTTCCACGCCGGTAAGTACGAGAGATGGCCGGCGCAGTCTGTGACAGCCAGCGCCGGGTTAGGCCACGTGTTCTGTGTACTGCCTACGGAGGTGTAACTGAAATAATAGGAAAATAACAAAAAATTGTAGAGTTGTAGGTATTCAACTTTAAAAATTTGACAATGGAAGAGTCATACTCGCGCTTTCTGTCTCTATATTCTCAAAGCTGAGATACTGGGCCGTTGTTCACCTATGTGGGGCCCTCAGAACCTGGTCTAGGGGCCCCAATCGATGTCGGGGACCTGGGCCCGTGCCCAATGTACCCAAACACACAAATCTTCGTTCTGACTTTACGCATAAAGAACGGTAATATCACGGCTAGAAGTTGTCACTTGTCATCTCTGGTAGTGTCAAAATGGAGGAATTCTTACCCTTTTTCATAAAGATTGCAGTAAGGCACTTTTCGCTGCAGTATGTAGCTCCATATCTGATGGTAGGACCAGTCGAGCAGCGGGAACACACGCACCATTTGTGGCCAGTTTGAGTCTGTTTTCTGTAAAAAACATATATTTTCTGAATCACGGATGTTTCTTTGGCGGCTGGTACCGCAATGGGAATGCCAACACCAGTCATTTGACTTTCATTAATTAACTTTCAAAACGATTTGAAATTATGAAGTTATGGAATAGCACACTATGACTTCATTATTTTTGAAGTCAACTGAGTAATCAACCAAACTATTTTTATTTATTAAAAATCCTTACATTTAAACGAATACAAACCAATACATTATTACTAAACAGTGGCTTATTGTTCATGACAGTGACCCCAGAGTAGCTACATCAGAACAACTAGTTCAGAGAGTCAATCACTTATTTTTGTAGAAAAGTGTTTTGAAATTAGAAGAAACATGTGTCAACACGGGGTCTTAGTTGCCGGATCTATTCAATAACACTACCAACTTTGGTTTGGGTTCAAAAGCCACTTATGATGTATCGGATCTGAAAGATACAAGAGTATTTCGTACAATAAAGTATCGTACCTGCATAAATTTCAAGTCTTTGCTGTAAGGGTCTGTCCGCCTCGTGCCCATCAGACACGCCTTCAGCTTCACATCATCATCCAATAGCCTCTGAAGAGTTGTCTTCATCTCCCCGTCTGTCACCGTCAGAGTCACCCCATAGTGCTTTTCTACTTCTTTAACAAACTCTTCTATTTCACTAAACGGGTCTTTGTTACGCATATACACAATTTTAAGCTCTTTCTCTATGTCTTTACGGTCGTATATTTGTTTGAGTACGTTTATCGTTAAGTCGAGAAGGACTGTGCAGTCTTTTCCTCCGTTGAATGATATGAAAACTTCGTCCAGTTGAAACTGTTTGAAGCATTGTCGTATTATCTGAAACAAAATATTAAATATTTAGTATTTAGTATGTAGTTTCTACCTCTTCACCAATACATTTTCCATTAATTGCATATTTTTCATAATTAAGAAATGCTAATTTATTGGTATAATAATGTTAAAGTTGCCCGTAGCTTTAATATCCCAATCACTTACAATTTTAGCCCTGAAAATACTTTATAATCAGAATTCATTTGACGATAGAGTTACTAGAGGAGACCTATCAACACTTAGCAGTAGCTTAAGCAGTTAAAACATTTTAGAAACTCAATTAAAATAATCAAAACACGATTACTTTATCATACGCGAAGGATAAATCTTTCGGAAGTTACTTCGCATTACAATTACGTTTTGCTAATCAGATAAAAGAAATCACGTTCTAACGTAAGACTTATTTTTATCTTGATATGATTTATAAACAACATTTATATGAGCTAATAAAAAGATACATCTGCTACCAATTCAGGAGATTTGTAAATGAACTGTGGTGCAAAAAAATGGCAAAGTCATCGCCAATGAACTAATGTGCATGTTTGGATGACAATGACAAACGTTACTACCTACTTGGTACAATTGTGAAGTCATACTTTATCAAAGTACTTCGTGAACGTTACCAGTTCCTGCTAAATATTGAGCCGTATTATGTTCTGTGAATCGACTTTCCAAACCGCGTTTCACATCTGCGGCCTTGTCATCGTTCTCTAATGACTATACGAGGTCAGATAATTTTTTTTGTTAGGGTCAATAAATAGGTCCTATTTACAGTTATCGAACATCTTGGATCCTTGCCTAAGCGCTACAGTGTTAGTTTACCTGATGACTCCTCGTTAATATTTATGACACAGCTAATAATGCTGAAATGTTTCTAATCATTCTTGGGCGAAATTCATCTTGTTATTAAGTGAATCTTATAGCAAGTACCATCCAGACCGATACAGACATGTTGTAGCTCAGCACTGCGATGATCAAAACCCCTTTTACACCAGATACTTTGATCGTAAATCGATTGTGAATGAAATCTGGGCCTCTAGTCATTGAGGTATATACTACGTATGTACCTATAGAGGGGACATCGAGGACAAAATCGATGCGTCAACGTGGGAGGGAAAATATCTGGTTTTTTTTTCATCTATGATATGACACGCCACTACCTTAACTTTCATCCTTATTAGTCCATGGATAACAGTGCGTATAAGAAAATGTATTACTTCGAGATGTCTACTCTATACGTGGTAGTAATACCTCAATGCTTCTAGATAAGTTATCACTTTGAGCAGTATTTTCAAACCTGGTTACCACTTCGACTAATATGGTCAACCTGTGCGGTTGACAATGACTTTATCACAGTGAAAATACCCAATGTGGCAACTTGTCTACGTACCCCGATCCGATTTCTTTATTTTTCGCAAAAACCAAGTGCTTATAAATAATCTTCAAACTCACCTGTTCACTCTCCTCCACGACCCCCGCCACGTCAGGCAGGCCGGTGACGTCGTCTCGCCGCTGCGGCATGGCTGCCAATGCTCTGAAACGACCACGCACACCCAACCGTTACCACGTTGAACAACTAAAATAATAACATTAGCATACGCAAATAATGTAAGAAATAAGTGGGGTGAAATAAAACAACATCGGAACGTTCGTTGATCCGATGGTTTTTGAAGTTATTTTCAGCGCATAGCGCATGTAGTTGGTTAATCGTTATCATAAGGTCGAATTTGGAATTGAAAGGTAAACAGTAGAAGTTCTACAAAATGGTCAGAGTCGAATATTTGAAAACAAAGCTCATTCTCAACGATTTGTAGACAAGAGCAGAACTGATTCCTTGCACATAGACTAAAACTAAACGGGGGCGTAGCAATACTGGGGCAAGCTGGGGCGCTTGCCACACTCTGGCTTTGGTCTTGAGGGTGAAAAAAAATTCAAGTTACAGGAAAATGTTAGGAAAGGAGGAGTTTAGGTTGACTGCTGTCCCACCCTGAGCCCAAGGGTGGCTACGATGATGAAATTAAACAACAGTAGTTGCAGTTGCAGAGTACAATGTTGCAATGATTACCATACCTTTGGTACCTAACTACGCGAAACATTCACATCAAGTTGTCACGGAGGACTAAGCCGAATAATAGCTGCCAGCTGTGGCCAATGTGTGTGTGGGACGAATATCTGTTCTGATCATCTGCCCACATCGGATAGTCTCCAGGCAAAAAGAAATATAAAACGGAAAATGTTTTGTTTTGCGTGGGCGTAACCCATCATCGGAAAACTGTTTTTACTTCAATATTTCTCGTCAGATTTATTGATAATTCCATACACTGCCTTCGTAAATTCCATATACTTACGTCCTTATAATAATAGCTGCCAGCTGTGGCCAATGTGTGAAAATTTTACATTTTTTTTATGTACATAATGAAAAGGATTATTTATTGTTAATTATGTATTTTGTTTCAATTTTAAACACTGGGAACGAATCTTCGCAGTATTCCCATTACCAAGGGTTAAATACATATTATAAATTGGAACTTGGAGCAACCCTCGACTATCCGTTGTTTTTTCTGGGATCTAGTTGTTCATCCTTTCCGATTTTGGAACCATGATCCCTATTTAGTTAAACAGAAAATTATCAAACTAGTTTCAGAACTAAAATAGTTGTTAGTAAGTTCATTTATGACTAGAATACTCACTAAGAGACGACATGCAAATCGAGAAATTACGTAGACAGAGCAATACCTTGATCAAGATCTCCGACAAACAAGCCCCGTCGGCTTCACTGGGCGTGCGTCAATACAATTCGATTCCTTTGAGTGATTAGATGCGCTTGTGCTAGACAACGTACACATTTAATGTAGGTACTATTTATAGATACTAACGAGTTATAGATAACGTTTTATAATTACGTTTTCCTTTAGTTTTTTGTTAGCAAGTATTCACAGTACCCAAGACTTTGGTCTGTTGAGTTATTCTGATGGATAATACGCGTTTTCCTTCGTCTACGATATTAGTAAGAGAGCCCACGACCAAAATTTTTGTCTCATAGCAATACGGCCAAAACCGCATCAAATCGATAGATACGATTATCCTGAACTCGAAAATACCAATATCAGACATTTTCCGCGTAGCGTTTGATCTGACCGAATTTTCAAAATTGTCAAAAATTTTACCGAACTGCATCATAGCAATATGTCTGATTTGCAGACTGTAGTTGAATGATAGTTCTGAGATACCGGAAACATATTTTTCAGACGTTAGTGGTGTAGCGCAAACCCGTAAAATCATTTAAAAAAAATAAAAATGAGACAAAAAAAATGTCTCATAGCAATACGTCTGAATTTTTTTTTTATTAGTAAATTTTGGTTATTTGATGCGAACAAAACAATTTTCAGACGGAAATGTGAACGCATTAAATTTTGAGACCGTTTTGAAAATGTTAACAAATTTTACCGATCGGTATCATAGCAATATGTCTGAAAATTGTTGGACATGATAAAATAAGTTGTCCACATGTGCAAAAAATTTATATCAGACAAATTAAGTGTAGCACCTTCTCTATCAGACAACTTTTCGATACTCAGGTATCATTTAAAAATCGTATTGAGGCATCTTGAATTTTCTGTTACAAACCAATGAATACGTTGCGACCCTGAATTTATTAGATGATCATTAACGAAGAATTTACCCGAGCGAGCGTCATTCCAACGTTTGGAGCAGCTGGCGAGTGAGCTGTATAATAGTAAGAAAGGGGCAGGAGCGTAACAAGCGCTGAGGCTGTTGAAATTAAATACTGATTGATTTGATAGTTTTGGTTTTATTTAAAGCACACTTGAGTAACTTTTACAAAAGAAATAAGTAATGACATCTGTCATCTGTCAAAGTACATATAATAGACAAGGGAGATTCTTGAATATCTATAAAGGCTGTACATTTAAAGAAACATTTAACAGAGGCGTCGGCCAGGCGACTCCGAAACGTTATTTTCGTTTTTGGGAGTATATGCTACACTTAAAGTGTCTGAAAACAGGTTTTTGGTAATCACGGCAGCAATACGAAAAGTTGAAAAAAAAATTTATCCGTATTGCTATGATACAGGTCGGCTAAATTTGTTGACATTTTCAAAAATGCGCTCAGGCTATATGCTACGCGCAAAATGTCTGAAAACAAACTTTTTCGTAATACAATTATAAAATCTATGTACATTTTCACTATCAGACGTATTGCTATAATACCGACTGTCTTTTTTTTTTGACACAGCAGAAATGGCCTCCCACGCAGTTGCTACACTTTCGACCGTTACTACACACCTAGTCGGGTTCAGAATCATACAATCTAACGATTTTATAGGGTTTTTGCCGTATTGCTATGAGACATGGTTTTGGTCGTGGGCTCTCGTACCATATTATCTTCATTAGATAATAAATACTACTTTATACTCCAAAAAAATCTTGAACATGTTTGTGCCCTGTACTTAGTTAACATCTTTTCAGCACTAAGTCTCTTCAAATAATCTTGGTCCAACAGGAGTCGTATTTCTTCATGCGGATTAAAGTAAGCATGATCAGATGTAAGTTGTAACTACATGAAAACGAACTGAATCAAGCGTCACTGTAGCGAGTCGACCTCGTTGATATGATGAATACTTACTCTAGTAATCAGTTCCACTCCGCAACACCATTCTTGAGGACTGTTTCCATAGAAGGAAAAAAAAAATACGCTTTGTTAATAGCCTTATGTTATGTTATAAAAGCTTCAAGCCGGACTTTGAGCAGAACCTAGGAAAATTACATTTTAAAGCTTACTATGTGTTTGTTGATGTTAGCACGAACTAATCTCTCTCTCTCTCTTCTACTCTTTGATAAATCAACCGTTTATTATTGACGTCAAGAATCATTGTTGAAGATCTTTATGATATAGATTTGGGGGGGCCAGCAACGACTTCCGAGTGGATTTCGGTTTCCTCACACATAACGTTTTTTTTTAATGTACAATCCAGCCCAAAAATATATATTTTTCAATTCAAACCCGTCGATATTGAGATTAGCACGTTAAAACAAACAAACTCTCCAGCTTCAGCTTTATAATATAGGTATAGAATAAAATATTTTAATTATGGTAGGTATTGTCTTTCTAAAAACCCTCTGAACAACACACAACAATGTAACCTAGACACGTTTGTTTCCCCAGGCCGAAAAAGCTCTCTAGGACGACAGAAGCCGGCAAACATGGCCGGTCTAGACGTGTCGATATAAGGACCTTTGAGTGATTAGACGCGCTCCAGCCGCTCACAAAGAGCCACATCTCATCACACCTTTGTCGTTTGACCGGTGGCAAGTCATCTAGAACATTGCCCGATTTCTAGTTTGGGGAGAGACTTTTTCAGAACGTAACGTAATAATGTCTGGGTGTTTGGTTCTTTGCTATGCTTTCTACTCCCATCTATAGGTACTACTTTAATACGGCTGAAGAGTTTGTTTGTTTGATCGCGTTAATGTCAGGAACTACTGTTGTCGAGGTAGGCTTTAAGCTATAATATATAGCACCATGTGTGCGGAATCCGAAATCCACGCGGACGAGACGAGGGCGGTCGTTAGTCGTTTTTATAAAAATCTTCTTAACAACACACAACAATCTAACATATACTAGATTGTTTCCCCAGGCCTAAAGGCTCTCTAGCACGACCGAAGCCGGCAAACATGGCCGGTCTAGACGTGTCGATATAAGGACCTTTGAGTGATTAGACGCGCTCCAGCCACTCACAAAGAGCCACATCTCATCACACCTTTGTCGTTTGACCGGTGGCAAGTCATCTAGAACATTGCCCGATTTCTAGTTAGGAAGGAGACTTTTTCAGAGCGTAGTAATGTCTCTGATGTTCGGTTCTTTGCTATACTTTCTACTCTCGTGATTCGATAATGATTAGATGTATTTGGAATAATCAAACATATTTTTTTTGTGTGCCCTGAACTCTTTTCGTAATTTGATGTTAAAGAATGCACGTTTATTGATATCTACAACGCGAAACCTACAGTTTTTTGGCTCTCTGTTATCTATACTAATGAAATAAAGCTGAAGAGTTTGTTTGTTTGAACGCGCTAATCTCAGGAACTACTACTGGTTTGAATTGAAAAAGTATTATTGTGTTAGATAGTCCATTTGTCGACGAAGGCTTCAAGGTTTTATATAATATTGTATGTCGAAACCGAAATCCACGGGGACGAAGTCCCGGGCGGCCACCATTAGTTCTTCATAAAGTCATTGATATACAAGAATTCGCATAGCTTAACTACTTAAAAGTATGAAGGTGAGAAAATGTCAAGTTTTCTTATAGATTTAAGTAGGTACCTACTCCTACGTATCTACGGTAATTACATAGTGTAATGTAAGGGCAAACTACCTTAATTTAAAGCAGCAGTATAGTTTCAGTAGGCGCTATTCTCACGAATTTATTAAGAGTAATTAGTTTCAGTTGCGCACTACAGTGTGCCTGATTAAATTATCAGCAGTAATTTGAATACTGCCAATAAGTACTACAATTAAAGAGTAGCTACATTGCTAGGTATAAGGTTAAGATATCATCCTTTCCTGCAGTCATAGTCTTTCGGCAAACGTAGAACAAGATAGATAATTATCAAAATTACTCCATCCATTCATGAGTCTTACTGAGACAAAGGAAACTAGAGATACTTTTTATGTAATTAAAACACAAGGACATAAATCAGTGACAGTGTCACGCTTTCGTTAACATATTTCCTTATCTACTCGACGGATTACATGTACAGATTTCTACAGATATAATGGATATATATTGATATAGCTGAGAGTTATGAGTACTAAAGTTTGACTATTCTGCTTTAGGCGTGGTTGTTAATAATGAGGCAATGCTATACTTAAAGATGATTATGACACTAAACTAACTATATCTAAAAGCTAAGAGTTTATCAAATATTCGTACAATGTTACAAAATATATTATGGCTTTTACAGCTAATCGGCGGGTAGTACAATGTAGAAGCGATTTAAAATCAGTTGTTTTGATATTCATTACAATCAACTATTTTATTTCATAATATTGTACAAGAGATATGAATGAATTGGCGTAGTTTTAACGTCACATACTTACGTTTGCAATATTAGCAATCAGTTAATGCTTTATGATCATATGACTTGTGGAAAATTCTATATTACAAGTGGAATTGGACCCACCACCACAAGGTATTAAATCAGTATCAAGTTAAAGTTAAAGATTGTTAGTTTGTCTGACTTTGATGAAAATTGGTATACAGGCAGGGTATTGGCTGACTAAGGTGAAAGGATACTCTTTACTTTATCGCAATGAAATGCTGCCATGGGATAAAATAGGAATCTTAATAACAAGGGCAAAGCCACTGGTAAAACTAGTGAATAATAATATTTATACATCCCATAGCCATTTCTTATATTGCACAATCTAGCTCCAACTAAGCAAAGCTATTTATAACTATCAAAACTATAAAAAAAGCATTTGTACCTGGAATGAGGGAAATGATACAAAAAGTCTATGTAACTAATTTATTGAATCATAGCTACATTAGTAAAAGTATGTACATACAGTTTATTAAGTGATAATTCAATTGTATTACTTGCCTACAATATAGAGTAGGTGTACTACGGATTACTGTTTCTATTAAAGGATTAGTTTTTATGAAATATCAGAATGTTATTGTAATGTAATGTTTGCAAATTATAATGGATTATTAGCAGAAAACAAATCCAGATAAAACAATGTAAAACTATCTACAGCAGTTCCTAATTTTCGAGGCACTGCCTTTTCGATGGAGGTTCATCTATCTTAACTTGATTACTTGAAAGGTTTTGATTAAATACAATGTCTTTATTTAGCCTAAAAGTCACTCTCATCATTTCTTTTTTTGGTGATACATTTCTTACGTCAAACACATCAAATATGTATGGGGTCATATCACATTCCATATGACTACTGACCATTTCTTTTGCCACCCTCACAGGGTCATCACCAATTGCAAAACAGTATACATGAACAACTATATCAAAATTATATTTATCTATAAGACTTTGGTCTTGTATAAGGCCTTTGAAATATTTCAAGAATTCTACAGCCATGGCCGGTAAGTTCATTGTAACATGAACTTTATGACCGTTCAGACTTTCATTGCCTTTGCAAAGCTCAGTCAAAAATTCACTAAATACAGTTAAAATAAAGTCTTTACCATCTAAGTTGTATGACTTGAACATTTTCATATTAAGCTTATTCATCTCAGCATTATGGTTCAACCATTTGTATGAGTCTGGATTCAAATCATTTGCAAACACTTTACACTTACGTTTAGCAGCGGGAATTGAGAATGGTCCAACACCACAGAATATATCAAATAGCACATCTCCCGGCCTCAGGAAGCCCAGGATCCTCTCATGCTCTTTTCCGAGGCGTGGGTTCCAATACACTTTGGAGAAATCAAATTGAAAATTGCATCTATTCTCTTTCACGGTCACTAAGTAATCTTCTTCACCTGCAATCACCTCCATGTTGAAGTTGCGGTATGTATTGTCAATGATATTGCTCTTGTTGACGACAGTTCGGCATGATTTTATCTTTTCAACCAGCACTTGGCCAATGAGTTGTCGGTATTCAATAAGATGTTCACGTAGGTTCAGATGTAGGATGTGTCCAATTTGCGAGTAGCTGCTAACAATTTCCTCTCCTTCGGGCAGCACTGCTTTGAAGATTGTTTGGAAGTTCCAGTTGTTGTATCCCAGCTGTACTTCTTTGGTAGAAAAATTCTGCTCATTGACTTCAAACTGATTTAAGTTTTCACGAGTTGGTTCCGATATGTCTTCCCATCTGGTGATCTGGTCAGGATGCAAGTACAAACACTTCTTGAATATTTCATCCTCGTGATTTTGAATAGGCTTGAAGTTGTCTAGCTTAAGGAATATTGGTCTGCAGCATTGAATGATTCTTGACAGATGCTCTTCTTTCACCTTCAGAACTGGCACTTGAATTTCGCGCGAGAATTTGGATCGGTCGAGCTCTTTCATGCCCCGTACACCGATAGGCACTAACAAACTTTTGCCCGTCGAGGTCATTTTGTGCAAAAAGGCGCAGATTATAGTCAAAGTCATACAAAATACGGGATAAATACGTGTGCACCACACATTGGAATACTAACCTATTTTGAGGTCAGAGCTTGTGATTCTTCAGGTGGATATAAACTGTCCTTAAATGTTCGTTGGTATTTTTGCGAACTGTTCTCACTGATAATAAGTTTGTCACTGTATTTTTTGGTAATTAAAGTCTATGTACAAATAACACTGAACTTGTTGAACTTGTCAATTTGACTGCTGGTGCCGTTTGACATTGACGTGTCTTGTCATGTGACGTATTGACGTTTACGAATCCGTTCGGAAACGCACGTGTTGGCGTAAGAAGAATCAAGTTCAACTAGGTACGTTTCAAAAAGTAGATAAACCTAGAAAATACAAGAGAGAGACGAACTTCTTAGCTATCCATGGATTCTTCGTGCGGATGCCGGGTCCATCACGTGGAACAGAGAGGAATGTCAGTCGGCGCCTGGGACTTTCGACCCAGCGCACAGTGGTCCCGTCGTAGGTCATAGGGCTGAAAATCGATGATCGAATTATGATGTCATTTATCGTTTACAGGGTACACTAATAACCAGACTACCCCAGTGTATTAAAGAAATTGCAATAATATTCACGGATCAATACTTTTTGTGCACCCAAAGTGGTAACACTTCATTAGTGCTCATTAGCGTTTTCTTTTCGCTGAAATTTGTATTGTTTTCAAGGTGTTGTTTTCCTAAGAAATTGATAGTTTTTGATATTTTTGTGCCATGGGTATTCAAAAAGAAGGTATGTACTACATTTGCAATCCTAATCTACATTTTTTTCGCCTGTCATTATCGATAACCAGCACCGTCAATGAGAGACTTCTGATTTCCTTGTTTTTTGACGCTTTCCCATATTCAACTAGACTTTTACTTAGGAAGGAACGAATCGCCAAACATGAAACATATATCAAAATAATCTCTGGTTTGCTTAGTTTCAAGAACAGTAACATCTAGGTGCGCCAAAGTGCGCTGAGAATTGCTATAGGTCATTGAAAGTACTAGGTCGTATGTAGGAAAATTTCATACCTTAGCGATTTTTAAGGTTTTTTTGTTTTTTGTTCTACAGGGGCCACCATCAGGTGTTTATTTCCTCGAATGCTTGATCTCAACACTTGGTTAGCTGCGATGAATAAAGAAAATGAACCAAATAGATGCCGTGTCGTGTTTTGAATGCTAGCAGATTCGTTACCTGACGCTGACAATATCCAGACCAATTACTTGAGAGATTTAATTTATAATCTCTGTAAACGATTTGCTGCATATTGGAAGGAACTAGGGAGGTGAAAAGCTAAGCTGATTGCCAAATATATAGGGGAAAAATTGATTTGAACGTAGATACACCCCGAAGTGAAGGAAGTGGCGTATCCAATGAAGGATACTGCACGAATTTTTTTCATAATTCTGTAATTTCTTCTGAAATAACCGGTATTAAAAAAGATCTAATAGATATGTAGATGTAGACACCTTCTGCAGAGCCTCTCATCATGATATAAAATAAATTCACAAAAATACAAAAGTTATTCTTTTGATACTGCCAAACTGCTTGTTGAGGAATATCATTGGTATAACTTGCCTTCTATACATATGATTTTAATGCACAGATCAGAGGTGATCGATAATTCTTTATTGTCTATCGATGAATTGTCAGGATAGGCCGCCGAATCTTGTAATAAATTAATTAAATTATTTAGACGCGATAACACTAAGAAACATTACCGAGATGTGACTAACATGGATCTTTTAAGCAGACTTCTTCAAACTCAGACCCACTTATTTTAGTATAAGGAAGTTACCGTGTAGGAAGAAGTCTGCATTAGCAAAAGAAGTGTGAGATTTATTATGCATTAAACCATAATAATGCATTTTTCAAAAACGGTAACATTGTAAATTATAATGTTTTCTTATCATGTAAATAGCTGTTGTTTTATTTAAAATAAAAATGTTCTGTTATCTATTATGTAGTTATTTGTTTTTATGTTTATGTCAATTAAAATAATTTCAGAAATAATAATAAATAAAACCAATTTTACTATTACTTGTTTACCCCTATCAATACTTACTTTTTAAGTGTGGAGAAGTGATTTTTTTTGGAAATATATATATACCATGCTTATAAAAATAAATTGTATTACTTGTTACTACCCTTATCAACTCAAAACATTCATTTCTGAGGTAAAAAAGCTATTATTTTATTTGTAATCCGACCTGCAACCTCTATGACCGCCCTTCTTAGGAACCGGGACCACTGTGCAGCGTGTAGGTTTAAGTGGGGCCTTTATAAATTATACTAACGATCACCTTTACCGACGACATTCCCCACCCTTTTCAACCATATTTGGTACGAGCCGAGTAAAGCGGCTGTAGTTGCCCTTTCCAGTATGGAGCTAATATTTGATCTTGGTAATCCTAAGTCCTTCAGTAGTTTGTAGAGAGATTTCGCTGGTATACCTCTCGCACCCACTTCCACAGCATACAACCGTGCTGTATAACCAAGATTCAAGAAAAGTTTTCTTTGAATTACTGAATTCCAAAAGCAGAAAAAGGCGGGCGATATACTCAGATTGTATGTTGTAAACAAGATTGCAATTTTTTAAAAATATTAGTGTGTAATGATTCCAGATTTACATCTAGGTATTAACTAGGTAAGGCGTAACTAGGTAACCAAGGGCCCCGGGACAAATTAAACACTGGGCCCCCCTGGTACCTATGAGTTTGAAATTTCTCTACACGGAGTTGCAACCTGTCCACTTCGATCAAGCTTTCTGGATGCGGGGGCCCCCTGATCTTGTGGGCTTCGGGGCACTGCCCTAGAGGGTAGGCAATCGGTGTGTTAGTCCAAGGAATTAATTTATTTGTATTATTTATTTCATTGATTACTTCACTATATAACAACTCTTCTTTCTCCTTCCTAGCGTTTATCCCGTTTCTATACGGACTCCACTATATAACAACGATATAAAATAAATCAATGATCTGCACAGTATATTTTTTTCAATTACTTTTCTATTTCATCCAGGTAAGTCCGTTAATCAAAGTCTAGCCGGTAAGTATATTTGTGCACCGGTCCGATTCCATTCGTTAGACTGGTCTATCGCCTTCGATCTATTACTTTAATTGAATGCGAGTCAAAAGGGCGCTTTTAGGGCGGTCTGGCAAATCAATTAATCATTTCTAATACGCTCCGAGTTCGATAGATTAATTTAAGTGAGATTATTTGATATGTTGCGGTCTGAAGGACATGGTTATTCACTTGCAACCGTTGTTACGTTATTGGAATAACAATAATTATTGTAATATGTCGAAAAAATTTGGCTCCTAAAAGGGGTTATTGTACCTACATTACCGAAACTTCAATAATATTCTCCGAACCAAGTTTAGGGTAGATCAGTTACTATGTATTAATTCATCTGAATTCATCTGTACTATGGTGAACTTCCATGTAACGCTCAGCTAACGGTGATCATTACTACCCATGGTTTTAAATCGATGAATATGCTCTGACAGCCACCAGAAAACTGTGATTATTTTGTTTCACATGAGACGTATTTCCACATGCTGTCACTGCGTTAAGAAGCGACTGTTGCTTCAAATTATTGCCATTATCAGAGCCGGGTGAAAGTATGGCGGCGAGGGAATTTCTAACGATTTGAAGCTATAGCATTAACAACGGCTAAGACTTGGAACACACGAAGCAGAAATAACGCGGCGGCAATGCATTTTCGATACAAAATTACGCGACTTAATAATAATTATTATAAAAATGCATTACCGCCAAACTTCGTTAGCGTATTTTCAGCCCTGTGTGTTTCTAAACTAAGGAGTTTGCATCAGAGCTTGGGAACTAAGAAAATACTAACTCGATGCGAGCAATCCACACCGTATGAAACTGCACTGCGCGGTGTAAAACCATTATTGCCTGCATTCGATCTTGCGAAGGTACACACAGGGCGGGCTAATAATCTTGGCAGACTTGAAGTTACGTTAAAATATTTAAAAAGGAATAACTTTTTTTTTATAAATTAGTTATTTATCAAATGATGTTAAGGTAAGGTACAATTTCAACTTAAACCATTTATTCCTAAAATATTGCACGTACTCGTATCAAGCTGGTAGAGGCTCGTTTCATGGGGGTTGCATACCAAGACCTAAGTTAAGTTAGAACTTGACTCATGTCTCGCGTAGCTGTCGTAGGTTTTCAAACTTACCTATGTGCAGACCACAATCTACATATGACCTAAGTATGGAAAAGCTACGCGATCTAAGCTATATTCTTTTATGTTATCTGTGGCTATAGTAACTTAGCTCTTGGTCTGCAAGTTCTGCGACCCACAAAGGGCCGTCTTTCACCTATTAGAAGCCCTGGGCACATGGACCTTGAAACTTCTGGTTTGGCGATCATGCGGGGTCTGGGTGGCCCGAGTGCAGGGTCTAAGGCCCCCATCGATTGCGGGATCCTTGGCACATTGTGCCCAATGGGAAAAAAGGGTCTAAATCCAGAACAGTGTGGCCAACTTAATTGGCTAGCCCTGGAAAACGTGTGGAGCTCGCACCGTAGAAGCACCGGCGTTTCCCTAACGTTTTGTTTTGAAATGGTTTTCTTTCACCTCTCTCTGTTCAATTAATTAAGAGAATGCTAGAGAACGCTTTTATTACCCGGTAACGGTGAAAGGAGAATAACTTTTTTAACCCGCACTTGTTTAAGTAAATAATAAAGGTTTAAAAAACTTAAACGCATTGTTTTTGGTTTGCAACAGTATGGTTGCCAAACTTGGTCGAAATCTGGAAGTGAAAATCAAGTCTGAGAGTGGCTTCTGCAAATGTGTTAATTTTCATTATGGGTCTCTGGTCCCTGAAAAGTTTAATTCATTCATTTTGCCAATATTTCCTCTTATTGCAATTTTCTTGAACTATCACGTTCTTCGAAGAATAATTTAATCATTTAAATGATAGACGTAATGGGCATTAATTTACCTCATGCACTTAGCGTAGAGTAGGTAGGTACCTAATCTGTACTGTGACTTGCATTTTAATATGAGCTCTTTAATGATTAAGATGAGTCGTTGAAAAAGGAGGCACGACCTTAACTCGCTTAAGAGCGTCGAATTAACAGCTTTAAAAATAATTAAAAAATGAATGCTTTTTACTGAAGATAAGTTTTATAACACCGTGTGAGGAACGTCCATGATTGTTTTCCCAACCTTTGACGAATCACGATGGAAGTCTCAACAAAAGAAATAAAGAAATTGTATAGCAGTAACTGTTGTTCAGTATGCGGAGATTTATAAACTTTTTATGACCCGTACCGTCTGCTTTTATGATGCTTTATTAAGAGTTCCTTCGGAATGCGAGCAATAAACTTTTTACAAGGGCATCAGGAGAGCTTTCTATCGTATTTCATTTGCGTATCGGCTACATGTTGCTCCCAACCAAAGATAAAGTAACCGTCGCATTCAGTTGACGATCGTGTCATTAGGGCCAAACGTTTGCTGCACTAGTTAAAAACAACAATTTACGAGTATTACTGCCCATTTCCCAGTAAAAACTTGGTTTGGTAATATTGATCCACTGCTGACAAATTAATTATACCAGCCTATGTTTGTGAATGAGCAATAAGGCGCAAAAATATTATTACACTAGCGGCCGCCCGTGACTTCGTCCCCGTGGGTTTCAGTTTCCTCACACAGGGATGTATTATAACTTAAAGCCTTCCTGGACAAATTGACTATAAGCCTAAATAAGTTTTTTCAATTCGAACCAGTAGTTTCTGAGATAAGCGGGTTCAAACAAACAAACTCTTCAGCTTTATTATATAAGCAAGTATATATACATAAAAAACAAGCAGTACGACTATGAAGGATTTAAGTAAAAAATGTGTTTTTACGTACAATAAACCAGACTCCATCTCCAAGCAGATATTAAACAATTTGCTTTCATGTTTTCGTTGAACAAACTGTTATTTAGATAATCACTGCCTACAATTTTCTTTTATTAACTAAGGGTTAAGATAAAATAATTCCGTCTGAAATACTTTATTGTCTTTTTAGTAACTCGACCATAGTGAAATGTTCTCAGGAAAATACTTTATAAAGTTGTCTGGAGGTCACATTGTTTGACCTTAAATATCTTCTACCTTTATTATTATACTTATCTTTTGTTTAAACTCTCGCCAAACACAGAATAACAGCAGACTGTACTGTGTAGAAAATGTCTGATGAGAATATTGTTTGTTATAACTCGCATTTTCATTCTAATGTTTTGACTGCCTTACCTGTACCTACGCTTCGAAATTAGATTGCGGAGTTTGTAAAGTTTCCTCAACAGCTTTATACACCCTTAGGGTCTAGCCACAGCTACGGCGGCGAGCGGCGCGGCGAGGCCGGCGACGGCCGCCCTAGTCGTGGGTATGGCCGCCGCGCGTTCGCCCCGCGCATCTCGCCGCCGTAGCTGTGGCATGCTTCATACAATTTCCTTTATTTGATTTTTTCGCTCGCCACTTTCGCTGGCGCAAGACGCATCGCAAGTCGCACCGCTGTGGGCTGTGGCCAGGGTGTTATTGGCCTTATTATGATCCTAACTATATTCCGAACCATCTATGATAGACGAATAATTTATACTAGTCTGCTAACTTTCTATGATCAACGGAGATTTTTGTTTTCATGCGAGACTACTAAAGAAACTGTAAAAAATATTGTACTGTAGGTACCTACTCGGATATATTTCAAGACCAGACGAGAGATAGAAAAAAGGCAGTCACAAAAGGTAACAATAGCAAGAGGTAAATTAGAAAATATATTTTTATAGACTACAATCTAAACTAATATAGTAAAGCGGAAGAGTTTGTTTGTTTGAACGCCCTAACATCAAGAAGTACTGGTCGTACAAAAAGTACTAGCTGGAGAGCTGGCAAGCATTTTTGGGTAGGTGCTTGAGGCAAGCTGAAAACTTGTCCTGTACCTCTCCTATTATATCCCAACACGAAACTGCAGACCTGGCTGGTGAGTAGCGGGGCTAAATCAACCCCCAAATTGTTAAAAGTATATTTTTTTTTAATCCAAAAATATACTTGAGGCAATTTGCAATTTTTATATGTTGTAGTTTAATATTTACAGAGTATAAAAAAAAATAAGCCAGACGATTCAGCCGGGGTTTTAACATTGCCAGGCCCGTCCAAAAATATTTTGCAAATGAATATAAAAAATGTGTTTGAGGCAACTTGAAATTTTAATGGAGTATTATTTATAACTAAAAAATAAGACTCTCAAAAAGACAGATCATTTCGGTGGGACTTTCTACCTGCCAGGCGATCTAACAAAAGGCAATGCCGATTTTGTTAGGGAAGGTGGCGTCTTTTTTTTTTCGAGCAAACTTGGTAATCTATATTCTTGAGGGCATTACAAACGATTTTTGCTATGGCAGTAAAGCTGTAAACTCAGTCCGAACTGAGTTAATCAGGTTTGAACTTTTTTTGGCTTCAGACATTTTTCTATGGGAAATTGTTTTTTTTTGTTTCTTGCGTCCATCGACGAAACGTGAAAATATATATTCTTGAGGTCATCACAAACAATATTTGCTATGGCAGTGACGCTGTAAACTCAGTCCGAACTGAGTGAGACTGGCCAGAACTATTTAAATGTACGTTACAAGTCGTGATGACCTCAAGAATATATATTTTCATGTTTCGTCGATGGACGCGAGAAAAAAAAGTTGCAATTTCCCATACAAAAAAGTAGGAGCGAACGCCTAGAGTGAAAACGTTCTAGGCTGTCTCACTCAGTTCGGACTGAGTTTACAGCTTTACTGCCATAGCAAATATTGTTTGTGATGACCTCAAGAATATATATTTTCACGTTTCGTCGATGGACGCAAGAAACAAAAAAATTCAATTTCCCATAAAAAATGTATGAAGCGAAAAAAGTTCAAACCTGATTTATTTGGTTCGGACTGAGATTACAGCTTTACTGCCATAGCAAAAATCGTTTGTAATGCCCTCAAGAATATAGATTACCAAGTTTGCTCGAAAAAAAAAAGACGCCACCTTCCCTAACAAAATCGGCATTGCCTTTTGTTAGATCGCCTGGCAGGTAGAAAGTCCCACCGAAATGATCTGTCTTTTTGAGAGTCTTATTTTTTAGTTATAAATAATACTCTTTTAAAATTTCAAGTTGCCTCAAACACATTTTTTATATTCATTTGCAAAATATTTTTGGACCGGCCTGGCAATGTTAAAACCCCGGCTGAATCGTCTGGCTTATTTTTTTTTTATACTCTGTAAATATTAAACTACAACATATAAAAATTGCAACTTGCCTCAAGTATATTTTTGGATTAAAAAAAAATATACTTTTAAAAATTTGGGGGTTGATTTAGCCCCGCTACTCACCAGCCAGGTCTGCAGTTTCGTGTTGGGATATAATAGGAGAGGTACAGGACAAGTTTTCAGCTTGCCTCAAGCACCTACCCAAAAATGCTTGCCAGCTCTCGGGCTATACCGTACCACTATGTTTGCGGAAACCGAAATCCACGCGGACGGAGTCGCGCGCGGCTATTATTTAAAGACTTCGATACGAGTATGTTTTGGTAGGGCTTGGTCCGGTTTGGTAATATCTGAAGATCAGTCAAGGGTGTTTTTACGACCTGAATCAATTCCGCCCTGCTTACAAATTCAGTAACAGGCCTATACTGTATGTGCCGGTTATGTATCGATAACAGTTTGACGACGTCTTAAAGTCCCCTTTAAATATTGCTGGACCCTAATATAGTATGTAATTGGGTTTGAACATTTCCAGTTTAGGACGTTACCGAATAACGGTGCTTTAGTTGAAACATGTTTGAATAGTAAACTCTGTGAATTGGTTAATATGCGAAATTGACTAATCATGTGTAGTGTAGCAGTAGCATAAATATTAGAAGGTAGGTACTATTTGTTTTGTTTGTGGTCTCGTATAAAGAAAGAGGAAATATGCCAGAAATCACTACGTAGTATAAAACAAAGTCGCTTTTTCTGTCCCTATGTGTGTTGTATGTCCCTATGAACGCTTAAATCTTTAAAACTACGCAGCGGATTTTGATGCGTTTTTTTTTAATAGATAGAGTAACTCATGAGGAAGGTTTTTATGTATAATATCATCCATTAAATAGTGGACAAGTACCACGGGCGAAGCCAGGGCGGGCCGCTAGTTATAGATAAACACATTTCATCCGCACCAAGAGAGTTTTTGGTTTTAATCAGCACATATACAAACAGACACAGTTTTCGCCGGGGTTTTAGCAGTATTTTCGAACAATGTGCCAATCTCGTATTGGATAGTTTACTAGTGAATATCTCCATAGTCCTTAATTACAAGATTGGATATGACCATCTATATCAATAGCTCAGTTAATTGTGCAATAACCAACTCTGGCCGTGTTGTACGAGCTGCTTACGCTCCGATAACAGTTTAACGGCGCCTTAACGTCGTCATTTACATATAGCTGGACCTTAATAGAGTAATTGGGTCTGACCGTACCGTGTTCAAGACGTAAACTACGCCACTTGCAACTTGGAGGACAATGAATGATGGTTAAATTGACAAGTTATGTTGCAGAACGTAACTTGTCAATTAGTTCGTGAAGTTGGTATATAATGTCGGATGTATTGATTTGTAGCGCCTTTGTTGCAAAATCTAGAAAAGGGTCATGGAGTTACAGCAGATTTGATTAGTTGGTTTGGGAAATCAGTACATTTAATAACGGGCTTGCTACAAAATAAGTAACTTATTTTTATATTATTAACACATTGGGACTCTAAATGTTGAACAACTTATGTTCCTATGATTATAACAGAATCTGAATACATCTCAAAGATGGAAAATATCGCAGAAACCGACAAAGATTTCATTTTAAATCTGGCTTCAATGTTTCACTAACTTCTACGTAGTCAGGTAATTTATTTGTTAAGTACAAACGTTGAGCGTATTAAATGTTTGTAGTCGAGAAACTTCGGTTCCCCTTAAAAAGATTCCGGCGGAGCGTCTTCGCTGCCGTAACATTAAAATCATTTTCTTTACGGACCAAAAAATGAGCTGCTAACCGTTAGTGGAGCCAGATTTTCCCTCCCTTAATATCTTCATAACGCAATCTTCAGGCTGGAGATAAAGTAGAAATATAGAAAAGTAGCTCAATCATATTATACAGCATCTTTTCTCGTTATAGTTTATGGATTAATGCAGTCGTTTTTTTATTTAAAGTTGATAGAATGTAATGTAATTTTATATGTGCACTATTTTGGCTTATTGGCAGAGTTTAATAAGTTTAAACAATTTCGTTTTAATATTACATTTTGTGTCATTTACACTTATTGTAATGTACCTATAGTTAATTAAGTAAGTTTTATGACCGATCATATATACATATATAAATAATGTAAGTGGAAAAGAATTGTATTTTGTATCGTAATAAAATGTTTAAAAAAAAGGCTGTTAATTCAAAAATGCACAAGACATCATAAGTTTCCGGATTCAATTTGATATAAAAAAGCGAGTTCTAATCCCTTGAGATATGTTTCCTTCCTTTGTCAATCTTTTGAAATTTGTACTATTTTCCTACTTAAACATACAAATAATATGTACCCATTGTACAAAATACCTACTCCCTGGCTATATGACGTAATACCTTTGACGAAGATCGATACATTGTAGCGAACTTGCGGGACATGATTAAATTTTCTGATAAGAAGTTTATGCCGAGGGATTTCTGATTTTGAATATCAAAAGGAAATCCCTATAGTTCTCCTGTTTGCGAATGACAGTCACAGAGAATCTCGTTTGACAAATAGCTCGTAATATTAACTAAGACAGGTTTAATATCTGATTCTGATTTGAGACGAAATGTCTCAAGAAACTCGTGTGTATCATTTGTTACGAGTGGATTATTATTCCTGTAATACTAAGTAATATTACGATTGAAATTATTTAAATGTCTTTATTAATAAATTACATAGGGTTGCCACTGTGAATGTTACATAATAAGGCAGCCCAGAATACATAAAGCTCAGATAGTAGAAGACCAGTGGTTTTGGCCAACTTTAACTCTTGGTTGTGTAATTGACCTTTCTGAGCAGCAATATGCAGTCATTTGCAATTTACCTACATAGAAATTCTTTCGCACGTCAGAACTTTTTTTACCTAGGTACTAGAACTTCGACGTGAATGGAAATGTCATAGCGGAACAGTCAAACATGTATTATGGTTGCATTATTAACTCAGAAACTCCAGGGGCCCATTGTTTTTTAAAGTGTGTCCTGTTGTAAAGTGGAAGAAGAAGACAGGTTACTTAAAATTTGCTTATGGGCGATAAAAATTGTCGGATTAAGTTTAAGAGATCGTAAATAGATGATGCTCGTGTTAGCTATGCAGTCGTTAACTACTCGTATTAAACCAAAGTTTTCCTCACGAATGCTCGTTGAATATACTCCCATGTATACTGCAAATTTTTTAAGGGCGAATTGTTTAGAGGAAATGTAATAGAAACTTGCTATGTTCGTCCTGTAAGCTTCGCCCCCCTCCACGTTGCTTATGGGGCAGGACGAGCGTAGTAATTGTTTTACACAGATAAGACACGACCAACTGTCCCTCAGTCGATTTTGTTGATTTTCTCGAACATTGACTTTTTACTTGCTGAATTTATTACATATCCACTGAATAATTCGCCATTGAAATATTTGCAGAACATTTTGTTACACATTATATTTCCGGTATAACATACTTCCTCACATGTACTACACCAGTATCGATATTAAAATACGTAAAAAGCGTTCCCCTGGTCGTTTAGTGAGCCGTCACCGAGCATCTTGGAGTTGAACCTCTGAATGCGTTAACGGCCCGTAATGGTGTTTTTATGATTCCCACCGCCATCAGGCCGGGCCTATTGTCTCTCGCTAGTGATTTATTCCCGCCCTCGAGATGTATTACGTGTTTACTGGGGAGGTGTTGAAGGTGTTTACTGTGGGGGACTTTTTATGGGACAATAATATGATTTAGTTAAGGATGGAGGCGTTTCAAGAAGAAGGGAAGCCGTTTCTTAAATCATTTGGCTAAGGTTAGGGATTTTGTTGAGGTTAAGTTTTAGTTTGTGTTGGAAGGTGAATTTAGTTTTATGTATCGGATATTTTTTTATAGTAAAATTGGCACCGTGATCTATTGCCCAAAAATTAACGGATGCAGAGGCAGATCTTGAATGCAAATGTTCAAAAGTCAGAGGAGTCTACGACGTAGTCCATAAAATAGTGCCCCGTGCTCAATGTGGCTCAATTAAATAAACCATTGTAATCGCAAGTCATCAGAGGTTTCTCAACAAAGAATTCAATCTCACTAAGTAGTAATCATGTACATTCCAGCAAATATATCTTAGAAGCGGATATTGTGAAAGGTCATCGGCTGATCCGTCTCCCCTCAGCAGATTGCCGTCAAAACCTTCGAATTTATTTGTGAAGACGAAACTTAATATAAACACAATTTTCCCCGATCACAAAACGTTCACTTATTTATTCCGTTTGCGCCAAATTCAATCGTCAATTTGGCGAATTCATGTAATTTATTTCTGTTCGCCGTTCAACGTTTGTTTTCGTCGATTCAATATTTATTTTTGAAATTTTCATTCACCGTAACGCTCTGTGAATTGTTAAAGTCAACGTGTGAATTATAAAATTATGCGATTTTTTTTTATTATCATTGCGGTTTGTCGAACAAATTAACATGTGAATGTTTGCGGTCAAAACAAACGTGTTTATTTATTGCTCCGGGAATTACGGCCACCGCGTTGCGATGTTCTGCTTTTAACTAGATTCAATGTTATAATGTTATTGTATCAAATATCATTGGTAAATTCCATATTTGGATTAAAGGGTTGTAAAATAAATAAAATGTCAGTATATTAATGTGCTACTTTGCGACGCACAAAGAAAGGCCAGTTATTGCAGTCAGTCACTTTTCGATCGTTTATGAGCGGGTTGGTGTCACTGCCATCCATAGACTCTACAAGAGTCGATGATGCTTTGCCTGTATTGTTTGCCGAGAAAAACTAATATGAAGTGATTATTATAATTTTCAGCATATCGCAGTCCAATGCTGGATAGGCCTCTCCTGCGGCTTTCCAACTCGACTCATTCGAGAAGTAGTTTCACTAACACCTCTCCCTCAGTCTAAGACTACTCACGTGCCGGTGTCACGTTCTAAAAGTAATTTCTATTAAATGAAGTCGCAAAGAGCCTGCGGCGGGCTACTCGTAATGTAACCGATCCGCGCGAGGTTATCTCCGCAAACAGGACGCGGCAAAAAGCGGCGTGTGCAATATCGCGCCGCGCAAACATTTGCCCGCGCTGTACAAATGCCGCGACGAGTTGGCGCGAAAGCTCTAATATCCTTCCAAAGACTCTGTGGTTAAGCCCTCTGGTTATGAGAAAGAAATTAGCTTTTACTGCATTTGGTTATAAGTTATTAGAAGGTATTCTATGTTAGAAAACGTATTCTCTTGATTACTAATAAAAAGGATTATCGATCCGCGCGAAGTTATCACCGCAAACAGGACGCGGCAAAAAGCGGCGTGTGCAATATCGCGCCGCGCAAACATTTGCCCGCGCTGTACAAATGCCGCGACGAGTTGGCGCGACGAGCTCTAATATCCTTCCAAAGACTCTGTGGTTAAGCCCTCTGGTTATGAGAAAGAAATTAGCTTTTACTGCATTTGGTTAAAAATCGCGTAGGTAGGTACCCTACGGGTAATCTGCATGCTCATAAAGAAGGTATTCTATGTTTGTAAAGCGCTTTTAATACCAAATAAGAACTGTAATCGATCTGCAAGAGGTTATCTCCGCAAACAGGACGCGGCAAAAAGCGGCATGTGCATTAAAAACTATCAATTCAGACGATTTGTCCGAGTAAGTTTTGTCCGAATTGACGCTACTCGCAACATCGCGCTGCGCAAACATTTGCCCGCGCTGTACAAATGACGCGACGAGTTCGCGCGACGAGCTCTAATATCCTCCCAAAGACTCTGTGGTTAAGCCTTCTGGTTATGAGGAAGAATCTAGCCGCCCCAGTTTTTATTGAGGAAATTCGTGTGTTGGTAATCGAATCGCTTTAAAATGGTGACCAAGAAGATACTGTACCTAATATCCACCCCAAGTGAATTCTACGGACCTTATTTACTGACTGAAA
This sequence comes from Nomophila noctuella, assembly GCA_958496325.1. Taxonomy (NCBI): domain Eukaryota; kingdom Metazoa; phylum Arthropoda; class Insecta; order Lepidoptera; family Crambidae; genus Nomophila; species Nomophila noctuella. The sequence goes on along the minus strand of OY292487.1, from coordinate 3,147,561 downwards.
CATAGCAATTAAAAATGTGGTAACTGTGATGTTTCTGTTGAGTTCGTGTAAGGGTAATAATAATCTGGCTACAATATGCTAATAAAGCGGTTTTTATGTTAAAAAAATTATTCTTTTAAATACTAATAAAAAGGATTATCGATCCTTGCGAGGTTATCTCCGCAAACAGGACGCGGCAAAAAGCGGTGTGTGCAATATCGCGCCGCGCAAACATTTGCCCGCGCTGTACAAATGCCGCGACGAGTTCGCACGACGAGCTCTAATATCCTCCCGAAGAGCCTGTGGTTAAGCCCTCTGGTTATGAGAAAGAAAATAGCTTTCACTGCATTTGGTTAAAAATCGTGTAGGAACCTACGGGTAATCTATTGGCTACAACATTCTCTTAAAGAAGGTATTCTATGTTAGAAAAGTGCTTTTAATACCTAATAAAAAGTGTAACCGAACCTTGCGAGGTTATCTCCGCAAACAGGACGCGGCAAAAAGCGGCATGTGCATTAAAAACTATCAATTCAGACGATTTGTCCGAGTAAGTTTTTTCCGAATTGACGCTACTCGCAATATCGCGCCGCGCAAACATTTGCCCGCGCTGTACAAATGCCGCAACGAGTTCGCACGACGAGCTCTAATAGCCTCCCAAAGACTCTGTGGTTATTTAAGTTATTATTGTGGTTAAGCCCTCTGGTTATGAGAAAGACATTAGCTATAGCTGCCGCTGTTTTTGTTTGGAAAATTCGTGTGTTGGAAATCGAATCGTTTATAAATGCTGACGATGACGATAATACATGTAACTAATATCCGCTCCCAAGTGAATTCTAGTGACCTTACTTATATCAGATATACAAACGTGGTAACTAAATACGCAAAAGTACATACCTTAATTGTTAACTACAACACTTAACTATATATTTCATAAAATATATAGATCAGTCAAGACGTGGTTTATTAACAAAGAATTCACTCTACGCGGAAAAGGCTAGGCACTAAAGCAACTTACTAACTTGGTCGACAATCTTGTATAATTGCAGTTTCCCAATTTTCTTTTCAAATATCGCAACCAAGCAACAGTATATTTGAGAGCAGTGGTTCATTATTGTACAATTTCAAGTCATTTGCGAAGAAAACTGTCCGATCGATTTATTTATATGTGTAACGTGATGCCGTGATGCGAAAAGCTTTGAAAAAATAATATGCAATTTAATTGTGGCTCGATATACCTAGGCTCCTCTCTGCCTGATGGTAAGCAAAAGAGGAGCCCTAATTAAGGGTGCAGTACCTTTATGGTATCATATTCGTTGGCATCGCCATACCGGCCCGCAAGATACTTCTTCTCGCTTCGCTTAAAGGTGCCAAGGATATTATTAGAAGATACTTACTGTCACTATTCGTATGCTGTGTGGCAATAGACTCAAACAACGGGACATTCATAGACCGGATACGGCGGGCGCGGCTGCTACAGGCTACAGCTAGTGGTTGATAAAGTTTTTTAATTTAAATTTGTGTCTCTCGAAAGATAGTTAAGATTGCGGCACTTTGTTGCAAGAGACGCAACAATGTTATCATATTTTTGCATCCGCTTTTACTTTGTTTTTTGGCTTTGCTTGTTTAATTGGCATTAATTATAGATTATTTAGAATTTATAAATTTTTTATTATTAATTGGGTGCTGAAAGTCTCAGTATTGTTCATAATATGATGTATTAAGTAAATTTTTCGGCTTTCGGAATAATCCTCAAAACCCGTGACCGCGTTTGACTTATTCAAACCGAAATCTAACATGGTTGTTAGTATTATATTTTTTGTTTATGTGTAAGTAATAAGTAAAAATAACATTTGAATTAAGAACGTGTTCCAAATCGGACTTTATCCACAAAACACTATAAAAAATGTATAAATCCTTATAAAAACCAACCAGTCAAAAATAAAAACATTGAAGTATCTAAATGTACATACACACTGTGGCCAGCACGTGTCAAATCTATTTCGAAATAGCTAAGCTCAGAGGTAAAATTGCAACCTATTCAAATACCGAAATCCTTCAGTGGGAGCAGTGATCCTGTTTCCAAAGTCAACAACTGGTCAGTTGGTCAGAGCGGTCGGGCTGTCCCCAAGGCATCGGCTGCGTTGCATGCAAATCAACGATACACTACGTTTTACGAATGGTTGACCAAAGATGAACGAAAATGGCACATGTAGGTACTCATGACTCTGTCTCTCTCTCTCTCTTTGTACCTCTCTCTCCTGGGTATTATTAGTCCCATCTGATAATGGGTTCTGCCTTCTTTATCTTCCTCTTCCACTTTGCCCTATCGGACGCATCGTCTTCGGAGACAATGCGGAGGTCCTTTTTGAGCTCATCTGCCCATCTGGTCTTTGGTCACTCTCTGGGTCTTGAATCATGACTAAAACAAAATAAAATTTAATCACGCATACCGTCCCATAAAAAAACCCAAAAAATGTTTTCGGCGCATTTGGTCAACTTATATATAATAACTAAGGTATCCCTCCCCTCTGGCCGCATCAGCGCAGATTCGGTGAGGGGTCGGAGTGGACGCCATGACCAAAATCGGTCTGAAGAAGAAAGAGAAAATTATGTATTATACTAAGGTCCTTTTTCTGATCTAAGTTATCTATGACGGCAAATGTATGTTTTTACGCGCACTAGCCAATAGTACATTTTAATATAATATTTTTTACATTTCGTCCTTCTAAATCTGAATAAGAAATCTTGTTCAATTACAGCAAAATCTCTTCTGTCTTGGTTTTACATTGTATCATTTTCTATTTTTTCCTTGGACGGCTCCGGCCTAGACCCCGCTGTCTTTACTAACCTAATTTATTTCCTAGACGACGTTTCTTTGCTCTACTCGTTGTACTAATTCGATATTTCCAGCTAAACTTACGAAGGTCTACATGTTCACGGAATAACGGAATACTAAGAAATAAATGTGATGACGTTTGTATTATGGCTTATTTCTTGAACCTTATTCCTTGAAATATACCGTTTATATTGTTGGTTCTGAAACAAATAAGAGAGGAATTACTGAGAATAGTATTTGTGTCTTAGTACTGTAGAAGATAATATATAAACAAGCCAAGCATGTTTCGAAATTTCTATAGCTCGGGTTTGTGATCACCACCCAGCAGTCATTTATCACCAAGTGACCAACATGCTTACATAAAAAATACACTTCAACGGTGAATCTTAGTGAAGGCTGAAATTACGCGACCGAAGTTCGGACTGAATTTTCTATAAAAAATTTACGACGTAATTCCGTCATAGTGTGTCATCTCATCTCTTATGCAAAAGCGTGTCATATTATGAACACGATGGAACGTATATTCAGCCGCGTTTTTTCCGTGTATTGTGTTCCTATACTAACACTAAAGCCAAGTGTTCGCTTCCGAGAAGTGCTGTGAAGCAATAAACGTTGCACTCAGGTATTAAAAGAGACACTGTAACGCACCAATGCCTCCAAGTCTCCAAGTCTATATTGCGCAGTAAAGAGTCCACATGTCACGCGTATGTTATCCCTAGAGGGACTGTTAAGCACCAACAAATAAGCACTGGAAAACTTGTACGAGTACGTAGTTATTAACGCAAATATGCAAGTTGTAGATTCATCACTGAATTGGAATGTCTTGGCTAAATTTCATCCTTTATCCTGATATATTAGCACACACAATATGTACGGACGTAGGTATATGATATTTGACCTCTTTGGTGTAATTCGTACTGATGTACGCAGGTTTTAATCATAAAAAAAATAACCACAGATACTTTTAATTTTTTCTTATTTGTATTTTGTCGCTTATCAAATCTTGGCAGTTTATGACGACGAAAATAAAAAAAATAAAAATGACAAATAGTTTTATGTCAAGTGAAGTTTTTTAAGTAAAAAGCAGAACTGCAGATTTTTAAGTTAAAAGTACCAATTAAGGCAACGTTATTGTTTAAGTATCTACATTAGAACGATTACTTTATTTCTATCGATATGTCTTCTACGACTTCTGTTGCGACGGAAAGTACTCCAGTCCATCTTGAGAATATCTACCATGCTGAGTATTTGGAATCTTCTTCTGACCCTGATATGAGCGAGTGGTCATCTCTGTTAGAGATTGAGGAACCAGACTCTCCCAAAATGGTTTTGTATAAGCAGGGTTTATACAAACCTGGGAGTGGGGAGATATGCGCGAAATACATCCCTATGTCTGATAGTGATGTGTTGAACCACATTTACTATGCGTATCCGGGGATAAAAGACCCCGGTATTCTTGATGCTTTGTTTAAACCAGGTATTTTAAGGATGATTTCTATTTTAAGTATAGTTGTTATTCGGATTCTTAGTTCTCTCATCCTTGCATTTATCCCGGCTTAATCCTTTGGAGATCCCAGAGTTAGTAGCGATTATGTTCCTAATGACCAGACCGGTTATCGCGTTGTATTCTAATTTATGATACCTGACCTACCAAATTTCTTATTTGACATAAACATGTAATGTAAACGGAAAATTATTTCCAGAAAAACAAAAGATATATAAACTAGATGGCCAAGATCTGTATCTGGATTTATGTGAAGAAATGCATTTAGCTCCAGTCAGAATATTCCATCGTGGTCTCCTTCAAAAAGTTATCAACCTAAATGTAAGAATATGTGTCTTTCCAATTAAGATTAAACTTGCCTTTGATTACTTTGTGTCACAAATAGTCGAATATAAATTTTCTTGATTTTAGCAGGTTAACCATATAAGCATTATTCGCAAGAGCCATATTTAATTTTTGGAAACATAAACATATGTAGCTATACGATATTCAATTAAAGCCGTTTATACTTATTCATGTGGCTTTGTCGATTTTGTCAATTACATAAATTTAAATCAAAGCCCGCAGAGAAAAACAGTGGTTGTTCATTTTCTTTGAGTTTTTTTCGGAAAGCTGCTAACCTATACTCGCTTCATCTTCAAAGTTTGCTAGTTCTCTTTTAAACTTAGCAATCCAATTAAAACTATTGCTCGTGAACAAACAGAATCTTAGAGTTTTAAATCTTTCTGTTATCTTAATAAATCAAAGCGCGAAAATCAGGACGACTTAGTTCTATTAGTGCAACCTGATTCCCGTCATTTATGAATAGAAACTTTTATATTGTAAGAGTTGGTGCATTGCTCAGTTTTGATGCCATATGTCCATTTACGCTTATCTTATGTTAATAACAAGAAATTTCATAAATCTTTTGGTATTCTCCGCACACCAATGAAATAATTATGCAAAACACCGTTTTACTCACCATCATACATAGTTCCCGGTTCAGGAGTATGCTTTTTATTTATCACGTTGGCAGTATTCTTGAAGTCATTTTGGACATAATTTACATGTCCACCTACTTTGAATTTACAACATACATCTGCGTTCATAATTAATCATTCGCTTTTTTTTTACGCCTCGTGCGAACATTTCTCTTAGTGAATGACGTCGAACACAGAGCAACCAATTATTCACATTTCGATACACTATTTCCAGCAATCGTACGCCCATCGCTTTGGAAATTACCACACAGATCAATTTGCAATTTAATTATCTGCCCGCTTGTACTGGTGTCCATTCTGGTTGTAGACTGCACTAGACGAGTTATTAGCTATCTAGCTTGTTGTGAATTCTATAGGTGTTTTGGAATTATAGGAAAACAATTCAAGTTTTGAGATAATCAACTAGTATTTTGCGTATTCTGTAACGAGTAGGTACCGTTGACAAATACGCTTTATCAATGAGACTTACTCGTATTCACAATAGTCTATTTTAATTAAGCATAGTATTAGACTAGTTAGATGTTTTTTTCATGCAGCATACATATTCGTATTTTCACTTTCGAAATGGATAAGACGATCTATTATGTAATGTGTGTCATTGTTTTAGACCCTTCAGTCTACGAATTCTCTTACCAAAATATTTTTGTAAAAGTTGATGACGCGTGATAAGACTGTTGATTACTTAGTTTTCGAAGCACGGAGGTGCCATTACTACTGTAACAACTTGTTCTGTTTGTTCTAGTACTACGGCATCAATCCAGCTGGTGTCCGTCCAATGTGCCTCGCGCTAGCTTACAACACGTTCGTGCGTCGTCTCGACCTTACCTCCAACTATCTGGACAACGACGCCTGCTACCATCTGGGACAGCTGATCGCAGTCAACACCACGATCACTGAGTTGATACTGTCGCAGTGCAAGTACGAAGGTTTATTTCCATTGTCATTATCGTTATCTTTATCAGCAGTTGGGGAAGGTTTGGGGTCTTAAAGGCAGGCAATGCATCTGCGACGCTTGCGCGGTTGTTGATGTCCATGGGCAGCGGTGATAACATAAGAAAAAAGGAAGTGTTGCCGTTGGCTGTTGAATGTAGACCTCCTCTAGATCAGGGGTTATGATGCCCAATACACCACGTTAGGTAGGCTGTTTGGTGACCTATTATGGCTTAAGGTCCACACAGGAGAATGCTGCGCTAACGTTTCCGACGAAATGTCCCAAAATTGCACTATACGACGAGTCGACGACACGAAGATATGGGGTGGTTCTATTCTAGGCTGACACTTAGCGGCGAAGATTTGTTTAGCTTATTTAGATAGCTGCCAATTTGTAAGACTCGCTAAGTATTTTCGATAATTACAATAAATAATATAATCAATAGTAAGTGATAAAAAAAAATCTTCAGGTTACGACCAGAAGGATTGAAGAGGGTAGTGATACGTCTGGCCACCCGCAAATATCTTGACATCTTGGACCTCTCCAGAAACGATTTGGGGGACGTCGGCTTTGAATATCTCGCAGAACAACTCTTGAAAGGAGCTGTTATTAAAAGGTAATTAGTATCTGAACTTGGTTTAATTTTTAAATGTGTTTAAATTAATATTGTTGTGATTCCCACCCTTTAAAAAATGCCAGATCTTCTCCAGATTTGGGCACAAGTTTGGAATATATCCATATATACATATAAGAGGCGTTTTCGTTATGACTTTATAACTTAAGAACGGGCTCGCCAATGCAAACCTGATTTTCAGGGTTTGTTCGGACTATTTAGTAAACGTTTGATGTGAAGATTGCACAAAAGTAGTCGAGTGGTTCTTCATTTACCACACGAAGAACGTACCGGGCCGCTAGTTATTACTATTTATGCCGATAATTTCTTTCAAGGTTAAGTTTAAGCTACAATGATTTGACATCCGTGGCGGCGCTGTCATTTGCAGCGGCTATCGAAGGCAACCAGGGCATCACGCATTTAGACTTGTCGTGGAATAAACTATTCCCGCCTAAAGGTATGGCAATATTGATTAACTTTCTTAAAATGACTGATCACTGGGTCAGCCCATTCAGCCGTGTTGCCTGGCGTGTAGCTTAATGGAGTATATTTTGTATAATTGACTTACTTTATTATTATCAGTGATCATAGTTTTAGCACATTGAGCCGTGTTGCCTGGTGGGTTATTGGAGTATATATTTTGTACACGTTTAGTATTGACATGACTTTTTAAAAAGGCGCCATTAAACTGTCGCTGATATTTTCACTTTACTTAAAACTCTCCCACAGAGGTTGTCACTTCGTTGCCGCAATTCCGAATCCCCTTTGGCGTTGCAGATAAAAAGTTAAAAATCCGTCGGTAAAGCCTACGAATGGCTTTTGGTAAAAGTAATATTTATTTCGTCGGTTTGTGACGTGCGGTCGTATTTCGAACGTGTCCAATATGCTGATATTGGGAGGCAATATCCGATACGGTATCGATAGCCTGCTCGTGATGATTGAGCCGCCGATGTGCTGCGACGTTAATTGACCATTATCCTTGCTTTATTGGTTACGGTATCATCAGCTCATGATGGATGCTTATTGGGGAAGAAATTAACGTGCCCGAACGCAGTCCAATTATCGCTTTTTTAATCTCCTTGTTTGTTTATCTGAAAATTCTTCCTTGAACAATTTCGAATTAAAAAAAATGTATGGAAATATGCAACAACTTATTGTCATAATCAGCGCTGGATGTAGGCCTCCCAAAGATTTGGGTTTATGTCCATAGTCTCATGCTGGCGGACGGGTTGGTAAATGGACGCTGCACAGGTGAAGGCTGCTGCCCAGCCCCCCCGAATTTTCTTAAGTCGCTTCCTACAACTCCCACAAGTAGAAATCGGGTAGTCCTATTCTTGGTCGACACTACATTGCAAGTATATATTTATCCACGCACATTAGTCATTCCGTTGCGTTTATCAGCCCCTGTTCTATGCGCCACGGGTTACAATTAAAGTTAGAGCTATAATAGTCGCGGCTAATTAGCCCGCCTAGTTTAGTGCGAGTACTTCTATGACTCGCGCGTTTGGTTGAGAAAAATGTTTTATGAACTCTGGATTTACTTGGTTAAGTGAGCTGGAATTATTCTTTGTAGATCCTGTTCTTGTTTTGTATTATTTTCATTCCTTGTTAAAACTGAAGGACCTTATTTTTTTACAATTCATTCTGGAATTAACAATTTAGGACGGCTAAAATTTCACGCAAAACGTGCATGAAATAATTAAGAAAAACGAGCCGTATGCGCGGTATTGATTAATCTTAGAAAAATACTATTGTGAGTAGTGAAGTGGTTTTTAAAAACAAATATAGACGAGTCCATAGTGCAGGACTCTTTTGTCACCCGCTGCACTACGAGTACTGGTGAAATATGCAGGTAGACAAATTCATAGGTGCACATGGTTATAATCGTATTTTAAACCATCGAAAACCGTTTCAAATTCATCTTAATGCATCTCCATACGTTTGAAGCTGCGTTGGATTTACAATCCGAGTATATTCATGTGCACTTGTGCCGTTCATCTATGGGTATGTGCGTAGTAAACACAAGCTCGACTTCATACAAAATTTACTTTCCAAACCATATCTGCACGCTTACAAACAGGTAGGAGCGAGGAGGTAGGACTTTTGTCATATATTTTTAATGAGTGGTGTCGTCTGTATGCAGTCTAAAATGTTGCATACGACTCCCGAGTGCATCTTTTATGCGTTGGAGTAGCGACGGGTATGATACAGTTTGGAAACACTTCGCGACATGCTCATTTAAATAGGAAAAGGTTTCCGTACAGGTTTATTTTGTAAATCGAATAAGGAACTAGCTGCGATTTTGCAAGCAATTTGAGCACACCGTTGGAGGGGATTGGAATGAAAATTGGTTTTCTTTTTCTAAAGTAAATGTAATCTTAGGCTCGTATTAATAAATCACACTCAACTTTGAACACGATCTTAAGCGCGAATTTGAGGTGCTGTTTTGTATGAGAATGACATTCTCAAGATTGAGCTCAGAGTTGAGTACGATTTAATAATACGAGCCTTAGATTTGCTTGTGACAGCACCTGTTTGCTAGAAAGTCCAGTAAAAATCAGAACAGTTTTGAACTGTGACAACAAGAACGCTAGCTAAACGCAATGCCATTTTAAATAATTCGGCGCAATTAACGTACGTGATAAAATAAATAAAAATAAACAACAACTTGTTCTGTACGCGTCCACAACTTTTTGTAGGGTGTATCCCAGTAGTTCCCTCCGGCGTTTGTCTCTTGAGGGTACAATGGGATTTTATTTCTATAAACGTCCCTGTTGTCTTAAATGTCATCGGCAGAGGGGACAATTGGGACATACCTAGGCCATTCAATAAATACTTAGCCTCGCTGCCAGATGCTGCTTTTATTTAAAAAATGTGTTACTATCGTGTAGTAAATACGTTTTGCGGTATACTGAGGACTTTTCAGTCTTCTCCCTTCATTTGTTTTATTTTGACAGCCTATGGAAGTGAGCTTGTCGGTCAGTTGGTACAAAAATGGAAAGGAACAAAATCGTTAAGTGATTAGATTCTTGTTTTTGGAAGGAAAAATGCGCATGGAAATCAAAGAGCGCTAGAATGCTGTGATTGGTGACGCTTCTCCTTTCATGTTGACCGACGAAAATTGGTTTAATGAATTTGATCGTAGCCGCACGTCGGATTTTGATGAGCGAAGCCAACCCTAGCTAAAAACGGCTTCTACGGAGGAAAAGGTAAAAAAAATCACGTTATCGTGTTGGCAGACCAGCGATTGTAGATTCACGAGATAGCTGAGACTGTGGGCATTGCAAAAAGAACACTGCATCATATTCTGCACTATGAATTGGGTGTAAAAAAGTTGTTGGCGAGGAGGCTGCCGCGTTTGCTCCCACCTGACAACAAGCGCAACCGTAAGACAACATCGTCATCATGTTTGGCCCTGTTGCAACGCTATCCAGCGCAGTTCTTTCAGCATTTTATGACCGTCAACAAAGCGTGAGTTAAATGGAACACACCAAACCCAGGGAACAGAAGAAACAGTGGACTTATCCCGGCAAATGTGCTCCAAGGAAGGCGAAGACTGTTAAATCGGCCGTACTGGCAATGGCCGCTGTTTTTTTATATTCACGAGGTATGATCTACATCGATTACATCGAGAAGGGTAAAACAAGTATGGGGCTCCACTATTCCAACATACCGGGCCGATTTGACGACAAATAGAAAAAAAAACGGCTGCATTTGGTAAAGCAAAAAGTGCTGCTCCACCACGGCAACGCGGCGGCTAACACCTTCGCCGTTGTCATGGCCAAATTGGTAGAATTGTGCTACAAATTGTTGCTCAATCCATCGTAATCCCTAATTTTGGCTTCTTGTGACTCTTTCTTGTTCCCAAATTCGAAAAAATCACTCGTCTGAAAAAGATTTGGGTGGAATGATGCGGTCATCGCCTCCCCAGAGACCTATTTTGAAGACCCTGGGAAATCGTATTTTTTGGATGGGTTAAAATGGTGGCAGCATCGCTGTGCCAAGTGTATCGATTTGAAAGGAGACAGTTTTGTAAAATAAATCTAAACTTTCTTAAAAAAATGTTTTTTTCATATTTAGGCTAAGTATTTATTGAACCGCCCTCGTACGTTATGCCTTGAGCCCCCCCCTAGCGTCTATTCATTTAACTATAATAAAAAGAAGCGGAATAACATAGATTTAGAAGAGGTGGGTACGAGCCCAAATGCATCATTAAAACAGCCAAATATAACCTCTTACAAAAGCATGATATCCGATTTTTTTACTTTGACATCAAACCGATTGAAAGACCCGAACGTTTGCCCGAATTTGGCGAATAGCAGTCTCACTGCCATATGCACCATCTACTCGTGCCTTTAGAAGTAACGATGTGAATACACCTCATCCTTTCAGTTGTAAAGAGTCTCGAGTAGTAACCGTATCTCCGCTCAACATAGTTTGCGAACGACTAAAATTAAATAATGAAATGGCCGGTCCCGCAGCCCGGGGCCGTTTTGGAATCATTTAGCAGTCGGGAAGTTTTAGCCGGCTATTTGGTGACGCGGTTCATAAATATTGAGCGGACGAGAGTGGTGCGATGTGTGGCCGCTGCTTTGCATTCGTGTTTTACAACTTCTTTATATTGACTAGTAGTTTTCAGCTTTTCATATTAGTAAAAAACTGAGACGTGGATGTAGATTTTGTATAATGTTTAATTTTAAATAATAAATATGATTATGCTCTTATTATTTTAAGAGGTTTAAAAGAATATGTATATGCAAATTAAAAGCTAACTTATTTTCTAGCCCTTATGTAACAAGACATCGACTTAGGATTAGTAGTACAAGTGTGTCTATTTGCGAATAGGCAACGATGGCAGAAACCATGAAGTCACTATAAAAAAGAAGCATAAAAAGTTTGGATTTAACCTACGCGTTAGCAATAAAACGTTCGACATAAATAGCATTAACAATGTATTTTATTAATTTGGGATAATTTTCTATTTAATAAACACTGGATAAAGTACCTAATTTATATTAAATTTGATTGACACGGATGAAATATAATTCACTTTATTGTTCTCATAAATAATGTGTTTATATTTATCAAGTTTTAATACAGCTGGGTGTCTATGATTCATAAATATTTAAATGGACACGAACACAGCTCAGACCATTTTAACTCAACACGTGTGCTCGTCAACTAACTTATCGTATTGTATAAATTACTGGACTCGCTAAACTGTCAGTTAGGAATTTAAAGTTTTCAAGGTATTTTTTGATAATATAATGGGTGCGGGTTTTCACATATTGTTTCAAATATTATTGTCATCATCATAGTCGATTCCAATTAGATACTTGAAGACACTACTTGGGACCTCGGGAGAAGAAGATGTAGAACTATTTATAAGCTTGATAATAAAATAAATTAAATCATTTCACTAACAGGACGTTGGAATAGGGTCCTGCTATACACACTGATGATTTATAATGGTTTAATTGTAGAGGAATGATTGATGTAACTATGTTTGTGTCTTCCATATAACTAGGTAAGTATGTGGAATCAATACTGTTAAGGCTGACTGTTAAAATGCCCTTCATAGATCCAATCCTAATGCTTTAAATTTTGAATCCCTTAATTTTCAATGTAGAATCTGGCCAAGTACGGCATGATAATATTATGAGGTAGTATTTGATTTAAATAGAACCACTTTTTTACTGTAACTCTAAGAAATGCAAACCGTTAAAGTGGGAAAGTGAGTCTTATCAGATTGCTTAAATGCAGCTGTTTTTCTTGTATTCCAATTTAATTTAAAGTTAGCTTAACTCGGATTCCGTACTTGTACAACTTAATAGGATAGGATAAATATCAAGCACGACGCTAATGGAAATGTTTTCTTTGATTGTGTTTTTTTTGCTTTATTTTAAGGACATAGCAAACTTCATACTTATATTTATCAATATGAAAGTATGTTTGTTTGGAAGTTTGTCCGTCAATCACGCTGAAATTTATGAAAGGACTTTGATGAAATTTGGTAAACAGGCAGGATATGGCTGACTTAGGTGATAAATCCCCCGTAAACCTAAATCTATGTAGTTTAATTCTTCATAATATGAATATCTATATATAAATGTTGATATGTTGTATATATTGTTTCAGAAATAAACATTCTCCTCCGTCAGTTGGGTGACAGTAGGAATCTAACGGAGTTGTATTTGTCATGGAATGGATTGACTGCTGGAATAGCTCTGAGGAAGTTGTTTACCCTTCCATCATTACGGTTACTTGATTTAAGCAACAACAGGTAATATTCAAATCGCACGAAGACATGCCAACTGGTCTGGTCAGACACTGGCTACAACCCGTTAAAAAAAAGTATTTAAGTATGTCTATCCGTTCCCAAGCTTAGTTTGGGGCTAGGCAATTGTTGTGTTAGTGCAAGACATTTATTTATTATATTAAAATACAACCAAATGCCTACACGGCAATTATCCATTCCGTCATAATTCTTAAACAATTGTAAGAAAGACGAAGTTCTACTGTATCTACCGTTCATCATAAATGCTACAGAACACTAGAAGGAGGTAAATGCGGTCACCAACTCGCTTGCCTAGCTAGTGACTAAGAGTATTACGACTCATTTAAGGGGAGGCTTAAGTCCAACAATGGACTGTATTTAGCTGACTGTCGATAAATAATACTGTATGATAAAATCATATACCTACATTTTAAAAACAAAAACTGCTCATGAATTTTGCCCTGCCATCCATCTATTTTTTCATTTAAGATAGGACATTAAGGGTTTCGCGTTGTTAACTTGCCTCGTACAGTCAGCGTCAGATTGATAGTGACACTCCTCAGGGTACTCAAATAAATAGATGCAACCAAATGGAGTTAAATGTCTGTAACCGGTCTTTATGAAAAACATTTTGATTTTATTTGGTTGCATTTATTTATTTGAGATCTCTGAGTGTCACTAGGACACTATCTATCTGAGGCTGACTGGTCGAGGGTCCACTTGTTTAAAATATTACAGCAAGTAAACAACGTGAAACCCAACCGCTTGTTATGTCTTAATGACCTAATGGTTTGTCACCGGCGCCATCTTCCTCTTCCAACGGCTCTTGTTGTCGCTAAATTGTTGTAAATTACTTTATATTAACAAAAATTGAGGTGAACTCAAACGTCCTGTTCACTAAATAAATTAGCTTAGGTCATAATCATGTTATTTTGTTACTATTGTCTCTGTTTATAGTTTATAGTGACGAAGGCAAATAAAACGTTTACAATGAAATGAAGACCACACGGGAAAAACAAAGAATGTCAAAAAAGTACAATTAAGAGAAAATCAGTTTTATATAGTTTCAAAGTCTATATTTCTTTCATTTTGGACTCTTTTAAGTGAAATATTGAAACAACTTATTACTATGTTAACATATGCTTTGCCTGTACTTCTAAAACTTGATTTGTTTAAATAAGTTTTAAATTTTGGTTCAGAATCTGAAATTAGTGACTATACTCCATAGCATAAACCATCTATGTCATTGACATTCCTGGTTTATGCATTGCATTGACATTTACTATTACAGCTCAATTATAAGAAATATTTATATTATAGAAATGTTACTTTTATAATACATAATAATAATATATTAAACATATATATCTAACATTTAAAAAAGAAATATTTTGGTTTCATAGTGTTTGAATGATATTTTTTTTAATTTTCTTTTAAATAAATTATTCTTTAAAACAAAATAAAAAAAATATCATTCAAACACTATATTACTAATAAATTGTTATAAATCTATTAACATGTATTTAATAATATCTTTTTGAAACTTATTTTACTACTAAACAATCACTATTTGAACCTTATAAATTGTTACAAACTTAATAAGTATTTAATAACATCTCTTTGAAACTTATTTTACTACTACATTATGGTAATAAGACCCCCCCTAATGTGGAAGTGAATTAAAATAACTTTTTGCTTGATGTGAACAAAACTCCTTTAGAACTTGAAGATCGCTGTATTTTTCTTTGGTGATTGCCAGTGGTTCTGAAAACATAATAAGAAATATTAATTAAATTCAAATACCTACTGTAATTATACAGAATTTATAAAAAAAATATATTTGTTGCTAAACAAATAACAAACCTTGGTAAGCTGATGGTGGCATATAAAATTCGTTTTCCTGACATTTTGGCATAACTAATTGATTCTTCTTGTTTTTCTGAGTTATAATGCTATTGTAGAACAGCCCATTGTAGTTAGGTCTGTACTGAATAGAACCTTTGTCAGAAGAGGTTTTAAACTCCCGAATTTCTTGAATTTTAAATGGAGCTGTCTTCTTGTAGTTTCCATTTGATAGAAAATCTACCCAGTTGCGTACTATTTCTGGTTGTTGTTCTACATTTACAACAATGAAAGGTTCAGGTTTAGATGGATGCTAGAAAGTTATTTTGTTCATTTACAGTTTGTAATTGATTAAAATGACGAAGTAATCGCTGCCTTTCTATTGCACTTACATTCTTAAAGCACTGTAATCGTTTGCAGAAACAATCTTCTCCGTGTTCATGACTTTGTAATCGGATTTGCTTCATAACATCTTTTATTCGTCCTTTGCGTATTTTTTTCCGGTCAGGCGATTTAACGTGCGTATCTTCATCACTACTCGACATTGCAATAATACTGTTTCATTAGATTAATAGATACAGTGTATTTAAAGCGAAAAAAAACAATGCAGTGGCTTCACTCAACTTTTTAGGTTACGTTATGAAAAAACTAGACAACTCAAAGTGTCAAAATGACAACGACGGTTTTTAACGTTTGACGCGCGGACATAACCGTTTCTTGCCATGGACAAACAAATACAAATTGTACTATAACAGTTGACTACGATGATTTTACCCAATTCTGATTTTTGTAATAAAATGTTTCCCTAAAAAGCTAACAGATGGCATTAAAAAGTAAGTTTCACAAAAAAGGTGACATTCATTGTTTTTCCCGTGTGGTCTTCAAATATGTATGGAGTTGTCACAATAATGTCACCAAACATGATTATTGACACGCTTGCAATGGCTTTTATTTCAAGCTTTTCCGTATATAAAAGAATTTATTTTAAGGATCTATGAAAGTATCAGCTTATTATGCTCAAAAGATAGATCGGCCTTAAAACCTACCAATAGGCAATAATTGACTTTTGTCTCAAAACTTGTTAAATTTTTTCAACCATTACCTATTGTCTGGTGATGTGACGATCTTTTTCACTTCTCGTTTTTTTGTTCTTTGTGTTTGGTATGTTTTGGCCGCAGACAGTTGCAGATAGAGAATCCAGTTTGTTAAAATAATTATTAAGTTTTCACCTCGTCTTAACAGGGTAACCAGGTTATGCAATTTATGTAGTATTCTATTTTCATTACTCAGATTATCAACCCCTGCTGCAAAGGCGGTGTATGCCAGGCTGCATATGGCTCAACAACTACATACACTGGATCTTTCCCGGAATCCGTTCACACCGGGAGATGCGTTGTTGATGCTTCAAAAGTTGAAGGAAAAGGAGGTGGTCGTAGAAAACTTGTTGCTGGATGATGTGATTGTTAGTAAACAGTTTGCTGAGGTAAATAAAACATATGTACAGTATATTATATTTTAACCTTCAATATGCACAATGAAGTTTGAGAAATTAAGTTTCATAGTAAACGCTCATTAGTCCTAAAGTTTACTTTGACGCAGTCTAAAACAAGTATATGATTATTTCATGAAATATTAATGATTTCCCATATGCTCCACTAATCTTAAACTGCCTTTAAACACTTTAAAATATATTTTGCGATACACACTGGTATTTTCAAATAGAAAGTTTTGTTCAGATTTCAAATAAAATGTTGGAGATTCGCCCTGTAACATGTCTTACATGACTACCTACTTCATGGTGTATTCTTTTAGACATTAACACCAAGTGATGTCGTATAAATCCATCACTCAATAAATAGGGAAATAGTATTTCAAAGGCAGACAGGCATCGCATTTACAACACCAAGTGTCTCAATGATCGTTGCTTCCCTATAAAATATCCTGAGCAATTTTTTAAACTGTTAAATTACTTCATAGACGCTTCATGAAATTTTGGAACTCGAACATCGGGCTAACACCAAAGTAACCCATGGGATGGTAACGAGAGATTACACGCTGTCCCTGCCGGATCTACGAGCTATCGTCATGAGGAGGCTCTTCTATCTGACGAGTTTGAATCAGAAGTGTTCTATGGATATGCCGTAAGTTCAACATTACGCACTTTTTAGGGTTCCGTAGCCAAAATGGCAAAAAAACGGAACCCTTATAGATTCGTCATGTCTGTCTGTCTGTCTGTCTGTCTGTCTGTCTGTCCGCCAGTCTGTCACAGCCACTTTTTGCCGAAACTATAAGTACTATACTGTTGAAACTTAGTGAGTGGATGTATTCTGTGAACCGCAACAAGGTTTTCACACGAAAATAGAAAAAAAATAAAAAAAGTGGGGGGTCCCCATAGTCAGAACTGAAACCCGAAATATTTTTTTTCATTGAACATATACGTGTGGGGTATCTATGCATAGGTCTTTAAAAATTATATTAAGGTTTCTAATATCACTTTTTTCTAAAGTGAATACTTTGCGTGACAGACCCTTCCAAAGTGGAAAAAAGTGTGTCCCCCCCCTCTAACTTCTAAAGTAAGAGGATGATAAAACTGAAATAATTATATAATGTACATTACCATAAAAACTACCAACGAAAATTGGTTCGCACGAAATCTATTCAGTAGTTTTTTTAATACGTCAAAAATAGAATTTGTACGGAACCCTCAGTGCGGGAGTCCGATTCGCACTTGGCCAATTTTTTATGTTCATCGGGAGATCCACCAGATAATGTTAGTATGCAAAATGGTCTAGTGAATACTGCGTTCTTTTTGGTGAAATTATCTAGCGATATCAGGGAACCCCAGTGATTGCTTAAGACTTTAGGTCTATAGTAGTCTTGCAAAAATGCAAGAACAAGACCAAGACTGCAAAACCTAGACCGATGTTGGGCAACAATAGTCGATAGATAACCCGCCATCTTACTCGGCTCGCAAGGACCAAAGGTACACCATCAGGTTTTAACTTGGGTCTCCTTCTGAGACTGAAGTCTTGGATAATCTTTCGACCGATACGATGTATACCACCACGGAATTAAATCATGAAATATTATTAAATAATAATGCTTTTCCCAGGTTATATTTCCTAAAAGAGTATAAGGAACGTGAAGACCCGAAGGTAATGCAACCGCGAGAGTTTATGCGAGCTCTCAAGAGTTCTGGAGCGCCGCTGGACGAGGGCCTCATTGATGAATTTATGAAGCTCTTTCCAGGACCCAAGTTGGAAAAAGGAGGGAACACCATTCTTCTTCAAAGTTAGTCAATTTTTATTTTGAGGTTGTGGCATCATACTGTTGTAATTTCTTTATAGTACTAGTGGCCGCCCGCGACTCTGTCCGAGTGGTTTTAGGTTTCGCACACAAAGTGTTACATTATAGCTTAAAAACATCCTCGACCAATGGACTTTCCAACACAATAATTTTTTTTCCGTTCGAACCAGTAGTTTCTGAGATTAATGCTCACACAAAAAAAACGCTTCAGCTTCATTATGTTAGTTTAGATTACTTTAGATTGTTTGCAATAACTATAGGATTTTGTGTTTTTAACAAATCTTCCTGATCATGGGGCAGGTTTAAAGTCCAGCTGTGGACTGTAGAAAGCTGATGGAGGTGATGCGTATTTATTGAGGCTTTACAGAATGTTACTCAGGTATATATGTACGTATTATTGCAGAGGTGGTGGAGTTCATCCGAAGGTTGTGGCCGGAGAAGCAGCTGCCTCCCACGCCACCACCGGAGCCTGTGCCGGAGAAAAAAGGGAAGAAGAAGAAACAGAAGAAGAAGAAGTAATATAAGCACTGTTAATAAGTTGTAAGACTGATTAAAAATAATAAGTAACTTGGTTTTTCATTTTCAGAATTTAAGGCAACAGCTATGTATTAAAGTTTTTATTCGAATGATCTTGTAGAGTGATCCAAAGAGGTTTTAAGATATCCAATATGCTTAATAGCTGTTTCTTGTGGTGGTTTAGTTATATTTTAGTACTAAACAAGTTTGATTTCCATATTAATTTCCTTTTATTTTTAATGGCATAGGCGGCTGCAAGCAAATCGCAAATGAGCTAGCAGATCGTCTGATGGAAAGCAATCACCGCCGCCCATGGACATCATTGACACCAGAGGAATCGCGGATGCGTTGCATTGCAATATAAAAAACTATAGCGAGAGGAATATAAACTGAAAGGATTTCGTTGAAAATAGTCAATAATAGCATTATAATGGAGTAATCATAGATCAGTGACGCTTTTATATGAAATGCCCCGGGAGATCACTTCACAGAAGTACTGTAGAAGTACAAAGGAGAAAATATGCTAACCGGAAAACACGGAAAATGAATTTCCAACCAGACTTGTTAATACTTCTTGAGAAGCGAAATTAAATAGCAGTAAATAACTTTCCTTATAATTTAACGTGGGTTGAACGGATTCTTTGAATGCTCCTCACCATTGAGGATTTGAAAGAAAATTTTAGAAGCGTGTAATACATATTAGAATGTTCTATATTAATAAATAGGTTGATGTGTTATATAACAGGACGTCTAGTTAGGCTGGTATCTTGTGGGGGATTGTTTTGTGCGTATTTCATATTGCTTTTTGTTTTTCTTTGTAATAAATGTCCGTGTTGGGTTAGCAGCTCATCCACACTCATTTAATTGATAGACAATGGTTTGTTGAAGTGTTGAATGAAGAATTAAGTCTAGAATCTGCAAGGTAATTAGGGACTTATATCGGCGTGATAAAATCAGGTGGCCTTTAGTCTCAGTTCTGTGATAGGTAACTTTAAATAATGTATTTTTTTACAATTTATTTGTTAAAAATTTAAAATGTAAAAATATATTCAGATCCGGCACGAGTGCACTGAACTAATGATGATGCTGCTTTCAGCTACAGAGTATAACTACTTCTCATGTTATTATCATTATTTGTCCGAAAGGCCGTGCTCCTCTCTGATTAGCTGTTCCGCAGTAGTACGGTCTGCTCGAATCGAGTAGTAGATTGATTGAACTTGAGCAACAAATAGTCAATTTCGTCTACCTTGCTGAACGTCAATCTAAGCATTAACGAGCCGGCTCGGTTATCGCACACGTCACCCGTCCATCGCCGGCCCTTTAACGTTTAATGAATAAGCGAAAATTACCTTTTGTTCCGATGGAGGCTTTATGCGGCACGCTTAATGAGGTTTCCAGTTAAAGGCGGTTTAATAATTATAATTAAGGCGCTGTCGTCAAAGATTCGAGGTCGTTCGTCACTTCGTAGTTCTTTGAATGGTTTGAAAGTCTTTTTAGACTATCCATAATTTTTTGGGCGGAATAAAAGCTAGTTTCTTAGCGTAAATTGATTTGGGAAAATGTTAATTATATTTCTCAGTTATCCGGCTTCCTTTCATAGGTATTTTCTACAATGGACTGGGCATTCGCCAGGCCCCGCCACGCACGACAACTAATCCGTCTCACCCAATGGTGAGAAGGAAACCGCAGAGTTTTAGTTGGCAGGGGGACGAAGTCCCGAGTAGCGTTGCAGAACTATCGATAGTTTGACTATCGATAGTTAACCTCGAAAAATAGTCACAATATCGATAGGACTATCGATAGTATCGATAGTATCGATAGTTTTTAATCAATACTATCGATAGTATCGATAGTATCGATAGTATCGATACTATTAGTACTATTTTTTATGAAGAACTATCGATAGCTAAAAACTATCGATAGTATTGTTACATCGATATTAGGCGAATAAGCAATAGTATTAATTTCTGAATGAATTTGATTAGTTAAATACTTGTGTACTAAAACGTCAGATGTTAACGTAACCTTGTTCTTCCATGATCCCTAAGAGCCTTGCACTTGCAACTGAACACAAAAAACGCTATTCTCCGTATTTTTAAATGGCGCTAATGCATGACCAACCTAAAAGTGGCGGCTCACGGTCGTGGCCTACTTGAATTCGTTCCCATACCATTTTTTTTTATTCGTTCTATGTCATACGCAGACCTACTGCAAAAATCAAATAGACGTTGTTGTTAAATATTTTAAATAAATATCTTCATTGAACAAGACAATTAAAAACTATCAATACTATCGATACTATCGATAGTATCTAAATTCGATAGTATCGATAGTATCGAAAATATTGCTGCCCATCAATAGTATTGCATACTATTGGCTATCGATAGTATCGATAGTATCGATACTATCGATACTATCGATAGTCCTATCGATAGTATTACTTTTTATCAAGGTCACAATAGTATCGATAGACTATCGATATTTTATACTATTGGTTGCAACGCTAGTCCCGAGCCCAACACAAGCCTGCAGGTCTGGCTAGCCAGCAGTTATGGATTGTCAAAGCGTTCCCTGCGGAAAACAGGTATTTTCTACAACCTTCAGTCCTCAAAAATTTGCTGCTAAATGCAGCAACTTTTTTAAGTACAGCACAACAACCACGAGAATACAGGTTAACGCGCAATGCAAATACATTACCTCTTTTCGGTTGCTTGGTTTCCCTTTGGGAGTCTAAATATAATTTGTGTCAAAATTTAATTGTCACCAGTAGGCTATATTTAACCTGTAGGTCGTGGTTAAGCTCTTGGAAGCGTCTACAGATGTAATGTCTAATTTCTCCTTGTCGTTTCATTCACAGGGTCTTGCTCTTGATAATTCATTCTAATATTATAAATGTGAAAGTTTGTTTGTTTGTTTGTTTGGATGTTTGTCCGTCAATCACGCTAAAATTACTGTACGGATTATGTTGAAATTAGGTATACAGGCAGGGTTTGGGCTGACTTAGGTGATAGGATACTTTTTATCCTGATTAAATGCTTCCATTGGCTAAATAGAAATCCGCGCGAATGATGTCGTGGGCGGCCGCTAGTATGGTACTGAAATAGTACAGCTACTGTTTGTCATAATTAAATTTAAATCTATCTCCGTTTTATTGCGTTCGAGTTTATAACGCGTATTAGAATAGTTTATAAGGGGAAAATTTTAACCTTGCACTTCCAGTTATCGTGTGCACTGTCTAGGATAAGTAAACAGTGTAATGCTCTCTTGTTGATTCTGCACTCATTATACTAGTATTGTGTGAAAACTTGGAGTAGCAGTAATCTCGGACAAATATAAACGTTATGTAAACGTTATTTGTTATATGGGCTGATAAGTAATGATGTTCGGTCTTCCGTCAGCTGGTGTTTGCATTGTAACTACCTACTGTTCAGTTGCGTCATTTGTATAAAATATTCGTTTAATCATGTAAACTTTTTATGCTTTTCTGTACCTATTTTTTTAAAATGCCTAGTAAGCAATGTTCGCTTAACTGACAGAATAACCAGCCAACCATAACCGGCTTTAAAACAGTTGGTTTCGTAATAGTGGGGCCCACAGACCATGGCCTAGGATGGGCCGTAATGCCGATCAATCGATCGCGGGGCCCTGGGCATGTGCCCATTGTGCCCAGTGGGAAAGAACCCGCAGACCCTAGAGATGCGGGCCAGATCATCTGAAACATTTCTCTTTACGGTGCAAATCTCATTTGAAATTAAAGCAGTAAACTTAGAACTGCATTCAAATTTATTGGTTTCACTTTGATGCGAATGAAATGAGATATCATGCATGCCATCTGTAGCCAGAGACGCAACTCGTTGTAAAATAAGGATACTTGTAAACTTGAAAGAAAACTATAATAAAACAAATAAATAAAATATATAAAAACAGTGCGGGGCAAATGGAAAAAAAGGTGGAATTAGGTAAGAAAAATATGACCGTTCAAAATTATTACTTCTTCCTTGCTCTTATTATTTTATGGCGGCCTCCGCACCATCCAAACAAGGGTAAAGCTACGGTTTGATTTGATATTTTTGACAATTAGAGGTAGGACTCAATTGGCGCTTTTATTGAGTCTATTAACATTCGTGTACCTTATAACATAAATATATGCTATTGGATTCTTTCCTGCTAATAAATATCACTTATAGGTATATTCAAATGCACGTACATACAGTGCACACACTTTGATGCGCCATAGATGGCACGTGAACGCATTAAATCTTCGGACTTGAAAATTCAAACGGTATTTTTATGGCGGCTAAGTAATGAAAACTTAGCGAGTGTGACGTCACACCGTCGTATTTGCTTTACTGCTTCCAGTTAAGGAGGTTTATGTGCGAGAGAATTAAAGAGGGGTTTACACGGGGGCCAAAAGTCGCACGATTATTGCTGCGCGGCGAAAATCGACCGTCTAAATGTTAATTCGGCTAAGTCCCAAGTGACTAAAATCGCAAGCCCCAAAGTTGGGTAGCATCCGACTTTGGCCGCGCGGCGCCTGGCCGCATGTGGCTGGTGACTAAAATCGACCATGTAAACGAAAAGTTGCAGGCGATCGCCCACCGCATTCTTCTCAACACTTTCGAAGGGAATGACCGAGTCGCATGCGTTTTTATTCACCAATGTAAATGGGCTAGCGATGTGGCTTGGTAAGACAATTTGTGAAGCGACCAGCCGCACGGCGAAAATTGACCCGTGTAAACCCCGCTTAACAGAAAACGCTGAATAACGACAAGAAAAACCTAGACACAGGTTAATAGCGCGATTAAAAACTTTATGGACGGTTTTTACACAACAAATTTTTGGTAGCTGTTTTCTTTCTTAAATGGGATGTATGAAGATTGGGGTTAAATCTTCTTTAAATAAAAGAAGGCAAAAATGCGGTCACTTGGGCCTCTAGATTAGTAGCGTGAATCAGCACTTTTTTTATACTAGCTGGACTTTTGTGTATTAGTTCCTTTAAAACACAGACAAGTAAAACTTAAACCGACTTTATGCTCGTTGTGTGCCAACATATTAATCTTACGTGACCTTAAAAATCAATCTAATAAACATTATTGCAGACATTGGCCACCCTTGTATGGACGATATATGTATGCTTAATAAATCCATAAACTTTACTTCAATAAATTAACCCGTTTAATCGATAACTTATCACAAGCGATGCGTTGACGAATAATGTTTAACTTTTTCGAAATGCATTCTCATAATTCATTTAAGTAAATCACATGAAAGCATAGGCACAGTGCATAGGTAAGTTGACCATTGATTTGAACGGGTGACTGTAAACGTGCTGCCTCGCTCTAAAAAGCGACTGTTGCTCTTATTATAGTGCCAATTTCGTGGTATGGCGAGGGCAAATCTAACGATTTAAATCTATGCATTTAAGCATATTTTGTTTCCCCTTGCTTGTTTCAAATCGGGCTCTGAGTCGTCCCGAGTGATGCGCCGACGCAGTTAACCGGATCACGAGATTATTATGCGTACTGGTACTAATTTTGAACGGCTTTGGGCTTATTCGGAGGAACGATTAATCTTCTATTTATTGGTATCTTGTCTCTTTATGCCGAACGTGTTTCACAGAGTACATATAAGTACATACTTATGTTTTCTTATTTTTATAAAATTTGCCTTATGTTCAGACAAAATGAATATCTTACCTTCCTCCGTACGGCGCGGGGTAAGCCACTGCGGGAAGGAGTTTATATGAAAGACCGTATAAAACTTCCATATTATGTTTAATATTTTCATTATCGATGATCTAGGTATACAATGATTACAGAGAAAATTTGAATATGGTCTTTCTTCATCTAACACGATCAGTCAAGATTAGATGCCGGGTCTCTCGGAATATAAACTAGACCGTTTCATTATCGTCTCGTCCCGCCCTATAACCACCACGTATGTAGGGCGAGAGTTTGGAACTGGAAAGTTGTCGGTATTAATTCCGGACCGAGCAAAACAAACCGACCGAATTTATAATTGTACGTTACGCCAACCATTATTTAGATTTAAGCAAATCAGAGAGCGGGCAAAACATTGCTTTTCACTTACACTCGTGTCGTTTGTCTCAGAGTTTTTGGTGTCTTGGGAAGTTGCTCGAGAGATATCTGTAGAGATAAGGGTGGTCGTTCTGGTTAAGATATTTTGTGATACGTTTGGTGACTTCGCACTTTTAATGAGTATGAGAATGACGGATCGAATTAAATGTTGTAGTTGGATGATTGTGTAGAATTACGAGTACACAACATCGTAGCAGTAATATCGTAGCACAGTATCTAGCTAGGGAATCCAAAATTTAATCCTAAATTAGGAAGAAATATTTAGGCTGTGCCTTAGCCGCATGTATTTTGAAGATACTTCTGTATGTATTTTGGGAATTTAGTACCAGTAACATACCTATGCCATCATAATCATTATCATCATCATGTAGCGCTTCTCCCGCTTGCATCCTCGTCCATTGATTCGAAGCCCAGGGTACGCTACGACTATGATCCAGAATTGACAAGCCTGGTTTGATAATTACATTGGAGCTACATACCTATGTATAGGGTCAATGAAAGGAAAATATTGATGACAAAAATGGCGATTTTAATATGCCATCATGTGATAACATAATTTTTAAACATATCTAACAAAAAAGGGGTTATTGTTTCTTGTGATGCTGATTTCTGTTTCATATTGGTGTTGGATCATTCTTAAATTGTACGCAATTGTTATCTCTTGCCGCGAAGTAATTATTGCGACACCATTACATTGTCGACGACCGCACATTAATTGCGCCTAGTACATCTTTTCATTCACGTTTCTTGGAATTCGTGTTTCGATATTCGTTCTATTTCCCATTTTGTTTCTTACTGAAACTTCCGCAGAGTAATTAATGGAAATTGAGCGAGATGACAACTAAGCCTAGGCGTGTTGATGCTTTGTTTTGTTCATTAGCGTGTAACTCAATCTTCTGGCCTCTTTCAAGTTAGTGAATATTGACATTTAGTTCTATTCTAAGTGTAAAAAGACACTACGCTGAAAATACGCGACCAAAGTTCGGCGGCAATGCACTTTATATACAAAATTACACGACGTTATTTCGGCATGGCGTGTCATCTTCCATATAAAAAAAATTATGGCGTAGTAACATTGTCGCTTTTTTTCCGCCTTGTGTGTAAGGTAAGCAAGAAGGTATCTATCTATTCACGGATGCAAATACCTACATAAAAATGGTGGAATTGATTAGTCATGCTCACACATTTGCACATTCTTTATTTGCAAACTTTGTTAGTTTTTAGCTAACAAGTGTAGCTTGCGCTGCTTAACAATATCGCAGGGAATACCGGTTTCGTCTATTTACAAAAGCTCAACCAGGAAGTGCTTGAGGTTTAAAGGGCAATGACAAATTACCATCACGTGACCATCTTTGCTAGTTTGATGTCCTCTTACATAAAAAAATAACAAATCATATATTCATCGGTTGGCTTGAACTAAACGATATGCGGTGAAAACACTCACTGTAAACTGTAAAACTTTTATGAATTGATCTAAAATAAGTGATGAAATTAAATCACACAATACGCAAGATGCCGCGGGTGGTACATCGTGGTCCTAGTATTACAGATGAGAACAAAAATACTTAAAGGAACAAGTTTGATTGTAATATCACACCGCTGACAATACCTGTAGTGTGTAGTCAGATTCTGGCAGCGCGTAAAATCCCGTTAATCTCATTTCAAGTGGCGAGTCGCTCCTCGTGTTTGTACCGGCGACGCAACGCTCTCGCAGTCGTGTTTCAACGTCAGTTTTGACTGCACGCCGAATTTATGAGCCGTAGCCAGCCAGCCAGTCAGCCGTAACCAGCCGGCCAGTTTGCGACTTTTTACTCATAATTCAATGGAATATGTTAAGCTTGCTGATACATAATATGATTATGTGGCTGGTCAATGATGTGTTAGATGTACACTTGATTATGTTTATGATGTCCCATTTTGATCTTTGCGCTTTGAAAGGATGAAGATCGAGCCAGTATCTTTCAATATCTGGCAATAGACTCTCTGGCAATACCTGTGTATATACCTGATACAGTCAGATTCTGGCAGCGCGTAAAACCCCGTAAATCTCATTTCAAGTGGCGAGTCGCTCCTCGTGTTTGCACCGGCGCGACGCAACGCTCTCGCAGTCGTGTTTCAACGTCAGTTTTGACTGCACGCCGGATTTATGTGCCGTAATGCCGGCCAGTTTGCGACTTTTCACTCAGATTTCAATGAAAGATGATAAGCTGATACGCATTTTTATGTGACCTCAAGTCAATGAAGTGATGGACATTTGATTTAACTCTTCAAGAATGATGGGCAGCAGCTTTTGTCATTTGTCACGCTCAGATACATAAGTCAGATGCATAGCTGGGCACCGTTAATAAAATAGTTAACTTCGTTAATCGTTAATCCGCTGCAAAAAAAGTTAGTTTCGTTAAACGTTAAATCGTTACATTTCGGAAGAATTAACGCAAGTTAAAGTTAACCGTTAATCCGTTAACTATGAGTAAAATTGCATTTTAATATCGTTGCGTTTGTGAACTTATAAAACCTGTTGGTTGGTTTAGATTCTGGAAGTTAACAGGTTAGGAACAAAAAAGAATACTTGTATAATTCAAGTAAATGTGTAATTGAATCGTCGAACATAAGGTGCATATTCCCATTCATAAACATTAACATGTTGATATTGAAGTTGTCGTCTGAAAGCGAGGATCGTTTTGGTGTTAAAATGTCTTTACCCGTGGAAAACAGACGTTCTACAGCAGCGCTTGAGGGTATCAAAACTCAAACTCAAAATATACTTTATTCATGTTGGCCTCTGCAAGGCACTTATAAATCGTCAATTAGTACAATAGAATGACTCGACCACCGACTTCTTAATGCAGTCATCTACCGAGAAGAAGCGGCAAGAAACTCGATAGTTGCTCTTTTCAATCGCCAAATAATAACAATAGTTTGTCCATACAATAAGATAACATACTTGTACTAGGTCATACAGTTACCTCTTTCAAGTATATAATTAAAAATATATTTAACATGAACAGATTAAGTCCTAGTCGACCAGTCCCCAAAGGCGGCACCTGTTCACAAGTATGACGTATGTGTCAGCCATCATCTCACTCAACCATTTTAGAGGGAATGAAATGACCCGCCACATAGCGCCACCACCCCAGAGACATTATAGTGAGCATGACTACTAGGACCCAGGCCATCCAACCATCAAATGGAATAACAAAATTTTAAGTAAAACAACACTATATGACCCAGTCTAGGTACATACACTTCATAAAATGTATACATATGTATAAACAAACAGAACAACATTTTACTTTAAAATACAAACTTGTCTAATAAATAATAAAATAATTTGGAACAATACTATTCTACATTAGTTACATGTCCACATTGCATAAATAAAATAATATAAGCGTGAGAAGAAATGGCAAGAAAGCTAGCACATCAGTAGCTACAGCCCTCCATCGTTCAGGTAGTCTTCAACTCTATAATACCCTTTTTTCATTAAACTAGTTTTAATATAAGACTTAAACTGATGTAAGGGTAAGTTAACAATATCTAGAGATAATTTATTAAATAATTTAATGCTTAATCCAATGAAAGAATTTCCAATCTTTTGAAGTCTAATGTTTGGGATTGCAAGCTTATGCCTATTTCTTGTATTAAATCTATGACAATCCGACTTTTTTGAAAACTGTTCGAGATTTTTTCGTACATACATAAGACAATCAAGAATAAATTGTGATGGTACAGTTAGTATATTTATGTCTTTAAATACTTCCCTTAAAGAATCGCGAGTTTTGAGCCCATAAATAGCACGGATAGCTCTCTTCTGCAGTATAAATATATTGTTGATGTCAGAAGCCGAGCCCCACAAAAGCAACCCATATGACATGATACTGTGGAAGTAACTAAAATAAACTAACCTAGCTGTTTCCACATCAGTCAGATTTCTAATTTTTCTCACTGCATACGCAGCTGAACTAAGTCTACCCGTTAAAGCAGTGAGATGAGGGCCCCACTGCAATTTAGAATCAAGTGTTATTCCCAGTATAGCAAGCAGTATTGTATTTAATAATTATATCTGTTCCCCGAGGAATGCAGCATCGTTTAATGAGTCCTTCGATTTAATGTCCAGCCACATTTTAACGAGACTGTGCGCTTTACTCTTTAAAGAGTTGGAGCTCTTTGGTTTTTCTATAGACTGAGTGACAGAATTAAAAAGTCTTCCATCCACGTCATCATCGTTGTTATTCGTATTGCTTCCTTGATTCTCATCGCCATTCAAACTACCACGCGCCGCGCGCGCCGCGCCCGGCACTGTCTAGACCTGTTTTTCGCGCCTCGTCCCGCGGAGCCGTGCGGTAAATAGTAGGCATTGGATTAACGATTAACGGACTTCTGCATAATTAACGGAAGTTAACATGTCCGTTAACATTTTTTGAAGTTAACTTAAAAGTTAATCCGTTAATCAAAATGTTAACTTCGTTAATTAACGATTAACGGATTAACGAGTTAATGCCCAGCTATGGTCAGATGGCTGTGAAGCCCCAAAGTAACCAGCCAATTGTCTAATTTGCCAAGCCCAGGAATTAACCTTTTTCTTGTCTGCACTTTGATGATTGATTATAGTTGTTATACTTTCTAACTTACTGCGAGGGCAGCGTCGCAATGTGAGTCTTAGCCTCTGATTACAAATATAACCTTAGTCTGGCCTGCGCCACATCCCACCAGTTGCCTGCCCGGAATTTGCGCAGATCCTTCGCTACTTCATCTAAGTATTAGTTCGTCTATTGTTATGATTACCAAAATTTACTATTTTATGTGTGTGTTATTAATTTTCTGTGTGTAAGGCTTAGTTGTAAACTTACTCTATTGCTCAACCCAACTGATAGACGTTAGTATCCTTTTCGTAGGTATTTCGTGCTTTATCCGAAGTATGTATGGCCATGTATTCACGTCGTTATAGGCTCGAGCACTAATGAGGTCGCATTCACGGAGTTAGAGCCAGACAACTAGAGAGCCTGAATGCGTCTACCTGGGCTGAAGTAGACGCCACAGACTACACATCTTCCACAAGAATAAATAGCAGTAAAACGTGATACTTTATAAGTATGCATTTTTGTTTTGGGGTAGGACTATTTCTTAATGAATTTAATTCGAAAATATAAGATTTTAGACTTTCGCGTCGCATTATATCACTAATATTATTTAACGCGGACTAAATTAAGTATTTAGCGGTCCGCTTGCGACCACGGTTGTTGTAACGCAGCCTAAACGTCAAGCAGTAAGTAGTATAAATATACTACATAATTAATATCGCGTATGGTCCCGTTAAATAATATTAGTGAATTCGAAAATATGTCATTCGAAATTTGGTTCCTGATGATACTCGTAGTAGCTTGGACGGAGAAACTTATTTTATCTTGGACAATATTTAACAAAAATATAAAGTAATGACTCAGCAAACCATTGGAGCCAGACAACTGATAAGAATCACTTCTTCTACATGATAAATATACATATATAATGGTTTATCGTCTATCTGTATTATGTGTGTGCATGAAACACACGTGACGGTCTTTAATAAATCAGCGTGACTGATAAATTCCGACCTACAGAAACAGGTAGAGCATTATTTAAACAACATTGTGTATTTATTTAATTTCCTCAACAGCACTATTATAATAATAACAACAACATTTACTTCTATTTTTTTTTTAATAAGTGTAGAGAACTGATCAATCACTAAAAATATCAATAGACCTGATGGTAGATATCAGGTCTAATGATATCAATAAGATCACTGACTCGTGATTTTGTTTGGCTTCCATTAGATATTACGAGTAAAACCACGTTATATTAAACATTCTTCTTAGATTTATACTGGGTTAGAGTCATTAAATATAGTATAATAACGGCGGCATTAACGAAGCTTGTCAAAGTTTAAATTAATTAAATATAAATATATGTGTGTACAGTAATTTAATTTTATAACCACTACCTACTTCACTTTCTGATTAATTGTCCTAAGGTTGGCTGGTAGAGTATGCCATACATGATGCATTTAGTACAATAAAGATTAAATAAACCAAACAATATGAAAGGTAGATATTTACAAAATATTAATTTTCGCTTTTTCTAGTGACTAAATTAAAAAATACTTTATAATGCGTGGTTTACTGTTTGAGGAAAAAAAATATACAATGCTTTGTAAGAATACGCAAGACAAAAGCATAACATTACGAACGAAAACGTATTAAGAAAGTGTTTACTAAAATAACCTCTATGTTAGTAAACATTTTCCTATTACGTTTTCAACGCTTCGTATTATAGGTAAGTATGATGTATGTACAATTATTAAATACTTTTATGGCATTCTTTTTATAACGATATGCGTGGGTATTCGTCTGAATGTATATTTAAATAGCTTATATTGCTTAATTGTATATTCTTATCACAAACAGAGATCTCTACAAATATTGGAATTGATGGAGTAGTTATTTCATATAAAGTTTATCACATAACAATCGTAATACAAATAAACGTAACTAAGATAAATAATCTTCTCAATTAGTATGTTCTTTCTGAACCAACACAAGTAGTAGAAATCTAGACATATGGAGACGGTTTTATTGTAATATCATTAATTTTTAAAACATGGATTCTGTGGAGGATCAAAATTGTAAAACAAATGAGGAAAAACTGAAAAGTGTCGAAGAAGAAAAAGATGAATCTGACGAAAGCTCTCCGCTGAAAGAAAACTCCGAGAAGAAACCACAACATGAAGAAAAGAAGAAAATTACTTTAAGAGAAAGATTAAAACTCATTAAGGAAAATGTAACGGTTGAACCTATAATGGCTTGCTACATAATGCCCAGTGTTTTGGCGTCATTAGCAATCCAAAATTTGAATCTAGAAAAGGCTTGCCGTGTCAACCTTAATTACAGTTCTGAAGTTTGTGAGGCGCTAACATTGAGGCAGACCGAAAACTATACGGAACAAGAGAAAGCAGTTCAGACGTTAATAGCGAATATTCAAGTTTGGAAGAATGTGCTGCAGACGGCGATACCAGTAATGCTAATATTGTTTGTGGGAGCGTGGAGCGACAAAACTGGGAGACGGAAGGCCTGCATACTCATGCCTATAGTTGGAGAATTTGTCACGTGTATCGGTTTTATTGTAAATACGTATTTCTTTTTGGAACTGCCGGTTGAAGTGGCGGCTTTGACGGAGTCATTCTTCCCGGCTATCACTGGGGGCTGGTTTACCAACTTTATTGGAGTGTTCAGCTACATCGGGGATATAACGACGACGGAAAACCGCACGTACAGAGTAGGGATTGTGAATATGTGTATGTCACTTGGATATCCTGTAGGCAGTGCCTTGAGTGGTGTCTTGTTGAGGTGGATTGGATACTACGGAGTTTTCGCCTGTTCGAGCACACTGTATTTGTTTTGTTTAGTGTACGGCTTCGTGTATTTGGACGACCCGAAGCGAAAAGATACGGAAAAAAGCGTAAGTATTTTAAGGTGTTTTCATAACGTCTTGGAAAAGTAATATTTCTTGTGTTCGGAAACCAATTTGCTTTATATGCCACTCACAGATTTTCTTATATTTTAAATTATTATAGACTAATCTATTTGGAGCAAAAATATTTACTAAATAGTGAATCTGACAGGTTTAGTTTGATGCAGAATTTGGTTCCCAAATTGAATACAGGTAAAATATACTTTTAAATTGTTACTGGATTACTTTTATTGTTAGGAAAATGTCTATATCATTTCACAACATAAATTTGAATTCAAGTTAGAAATGTAAAGCTGCTGATGAATTTATTTCTATATTCATCTAGAGAACTTGTTTAATGACCCGTAAAGTAATAACTGTACGTCCCATTTGTGTATTATGCAACTGACTAATTCACTAATTAAATACACGAAGTTATATGTTTATGGATCTCGCAACTTTAGCAGAAGTCAAACTTTGGTAATTTCTATAGCCAACAGCGCAGGTGATTCATAGGTGGGGAGAGAATTTAACTCGTATTGCGATTTGGTTGTACGGTCAAATATTATTAAACTATACTTAAACTTTCAAATTAGTTACAAACTGCATACTATTGAAGCTTGGGTGAAAGTCGCACACAACCGTGCGTCATTTCGGTATGCGGAAGGATAATATAATTGTCAGGTACTAACAGCCTTTTTTCCTTGCCTAGCAAAGGAAAATAGGCTGATAGAACCTGACTATGCTTTTTTTTATTCTTTACAAAATTATGGATACCTTTAATAACCTTTTCAACCATCGCGGCCGCTCTTATGATCACGCGATGTTATAATGAGGTACGCGGGATATATTATAGTGTCATATCAAGTTTGTGCGTAAGCACAGGTGCACTGCCTAGTCTCACACTCTCATAGTTCCGTGGGATAGCAATCTGACAAGACCGTAGAGAGATCAGGTGCAGAGACAACGGTTGAACGTACCTTCCTAAGCACGAAGGAGCTCGTGATGAAATTTTACGGTCAACCATCCCATGACTGATGGCCTCTGCCAAAGTTACTTTCATATTTTCTAACTTAGCTATCGCAGGCCGAGCGCGCTAACCGCTGCGCCATCGAGCTCCTCAACGCAATGGAACACCATCGGCAGATACTTGACCTCACCAACTTTGATTTCCAGAAAGGTAACGGATGCACTGGCTTCCTGAGGGAGTTCTTCGACGTGGCATTGGTGCTCGACACGTTCAAGGTCGCGTTCAGGAAAGGCGCCGGCAACAGGCGGCTCCGGGTCTCCCTGCTCCTCATTGTGGTCTGCGTGGTCTTTGGACCGATGCATGGTATGTAATAACATTAAAGGAGACCGAAAATCGACGACCGAATGTAATGAATACGTTCCAAAAATGAAAAGAAAATAAATGGCGCATATCCTTTTTTAATTACTGTTAAATGTTGAGGATTGGTTTTTTTTACATTTTTGAAAAGATGACAACCCGAAATCATAGACAAATCTTTGTCTGAAATACAAAGTTAAACATGAAAATGTGCGTCCTTGTAATGGACGACTTTTATAAATTTACGCAAGAACTATTCGCACCCATTTTAGTTAGTCTGAATCTGAATAAATCAGTATATCAAATTAAAATAGTCATTATTTAATAAATATAAGACGACACTTATAAAACGATCATGTTTATAAGAATTAAATTTTTAAAACTTGGTAGTCTACAAGCGTTTATATTATTCGTAAACGTGTATACCTATGCAAAAGTACACTCGCATAAGGACAATGTTTGCAAAGGCTTATCTCTTTAGCGACCTAGAAATATTTTCTGTGGAAATATCTCATTTTCCCAAAAGTACTCTTTCCATTTCAGTAGCAAACAGGTAGATACGTTTAAGCAATCTACTGTACAATGTAACAGAAACAACTTCCCATTTAAAATGTGGCATTGACAAAACGCGTCCTTGTCCAAATTAAATAAATGTATAATTCTCTATTAAGAAAAGAAATTTCGTTAAATCCCCGAGGTCTTGAGCATTTGAGATTATACGAGAGATGAAGTTAAGGCAGTAATGAATGGAATTTTCCACAAAAATATGCCGTGAAATAAGTACTCGTGAATGTTTTGTACACCGAGTTTTTGTTTTGAAAGCGTTTTGTGGAACGCAAAATACCTAAATACGATTATAATTAATTTGCTAAAGTAGGACTAGATGAAAACCATTGATATACCTAAGAAGTTAAAAGTCGAAAATCGTTTGAAGTCTGGCAGAATTTTTTCCATACTATCGAGACTTGCTAAATTGTAGATCAATGTACAAAAGTAGATTGTATAGATAGGGAAAAACCTCTGAAATAGAAAATAGAACTTGCTGAACAGGAAAGTGTAATTCATTGACTTCTTTTCTTAGTATGTCAATGAAAGTTTTGAATAGATTTACTGTCCAGAGATATTTATTTATTTTATTTATATTGTTTGCAGGAGAATTCACCATCATGTACCTCTTTACGCGGTTCCGGTTCAACTGGGATGAAGTGCAGTACAGTATGTGGTCGACATATGGAATCGTCACTAACTTGCTGGGTATGTTTTTGTATTTTTTATGTGATAGGGAGGCAAACGAACAAGAGGGTCGCCTGATGGTCAGTGATTACCGCTGCCCATGGATATCAACAATCGTACAAGAGTCGCAGATGCAGGCGGCCTGTCTTTAAAAACCCCATACTCTCCCCAACTGAGCTCTGGCGACCTTACTCACCGGCAGAAACAGCACAACAGTTACGAAGTGCTACTTCAGTGTGGTCTTCAGTAAGGTGGAGATACTTCCCTAGACGAGCGGCTCATTCGAGTGGAAGTTCCACAAAAGTCTGCCTCTCTTAAATTAGTTATTCTGCTTTAAGTTAACCGGCTACGCTTACTCACTTAACGCTTAGATGGTCTGGTTGTTTAATTACGAGCCGTGATCTCAAGGTCCTGTGTTCGATTCCCGGGTCGGGGAAATTCATAATTGATTTCATATTCGTATACAAAAATAAACATAAAGTTTTACTTACTAAGGTCGCTTTTTTTTAACATAATGTAACATAGCTTGTAAGACAATCTTGTTACTAACACGATATAGATACTGTCCGAAATAAACTTTTTTTTTCCCAAGCACAGCATTCTCGATGAGTCTGATAAGCTCGTGTTCCACCTAAGTCCTGAATCCCCTGGAACCGCTTTTCTCATATACGATAATAAGCCTAAAGTGTTTCTCGCTAAGATCGATTTCGTTTTGCAGGCACAGCATTCTCGATGAGCCTGTTCAGCTCGTACATGAAGCTGGACGACACGCTGCTCGGCATCATCTCCTGCACCAGCAAGGTCATCGCTTCGTTCGCCTACGCGTTCGCCAGGAACGATCTTGAGATTTATTTGGGTATGTACGAAGTTACGACAGGAATATAAATATAAAATATTTCACAACATCACATAGGTACATTGATTTAACTCCGTGGTGTGTAGCTTAAGCACTTATGTTACAGATATCAGAATCAACTGCGATGCGACAAATATACTTAAATATATAAATATAACACCCAGACCACGACAAACAGTCGTTTTCATGCACACACATATTTATCCTGTGCGAGGATCGAACCTGCGTTTTGGCCTAAATAGTCAACTTCTTAAACATTGTAAAGTCACCGCTTGGTCTACCAAGCCTTATTTTTTATTTGTAGTTAGATAAACTACAAAAAAAATAAAACGTTGTTTATATATATAACTGTTTTCTTGCAGCACCCTTGTTGGAAATTTTGAATGGGACATCGTTCATAGCGATGCGATCGATAGCTACGAAACTAGTCAGCGGCGAAGAATTCGGTAAGCTTTAACTACAAATTTTAATTTTTATGTACATTTTACATTCTTCTCTCACTTTTGGAACACAGATTGTTAGAATTATGTCGTGCTTATGATATTTACTTACGATCTTAGTTTGGGAAATAATACTACATATTACGCATTCATTCAAAAGATAAACACTGGCAATTCTTTCAATGAGGTATATCGCACTTTAGTAACTTCCCTTTAAACTGTCATCATCAACAGCCTATCGCAGTCCACTGCTGGACATAGGCCTCTCCTAGGGCTCTCCGCTCAGCCCGATATTCGGCGACTTAAACTGTTTTTTTTAAATCACTTATGAACGATTCGAACGCCAACGACTCGTTTAATGGCTTTAAAGTAAGATCTCCAAAGTGCTAAGTGCAACTGCAACTAACATTGAGAAGGGGATTGAATAGGCCCCGGTGGGATTTAGTCCACTGCGTTAGCGGGTGAGGCGGGACATCTATCTTGCTTTGTTGATGATGAGACTTAAAGCGATATGTGTAGCCAGCCATAATGTAGGAAGCTATTAGCTTCATTTATATATTTTTTCTTTTTTAAGCAGTTCTAATGATTGTCTGAAAAGGAAAAGGCTGCCAGTTTCAAGT
Source organism: Nomophila noctuella (assembly GCA_958496325.1). Classification (NCBI taxonomy): domain Eukaryota; kingdom Metazoa; phylum Arthropoda; class Insecta; order Lepidoptera; family Crambidae; genus Nomophila; species Nomophila noctuella. The sequence continues at coordinate 3,110,715 of OY292487.1, read as the reverse complement.
TTGTAGGTACTACATAATTTTCTATTTTCTATCGTCTTATTTCATTCCGGGTAAATTTGAAGTAAGCAATGTAGTTAAAAGAGGCTGCCACCTTGCCTCTAAAGTGCTAAGCTAACATTGAGAAGGGGATTGAGTAGGCGCCGGTGGGATTTAGTCCACTGCGCTAGCGGGTGAGGCGGGACATCTATCTTGCTTTGAACGCGATGCTGCATCACACGATTGCCTCCGATCGGCGATAAGGATTTGGCTACCGTTGCAGGGCACGGCACGTAACACGGAAAATGTGCACTTGGAGGTAATAGTATTTAAAATACAGTCTTAAAGCGATATGTGTAGTCGGTTATAGCCAGCCATGTAGGAAGTTATGAGCTTTCCATAATTTTTTTTAAGCAATTTTAATGATTGTCTAAAGAGGAAAAGGCTGCCAGTTTCAAGTGTGTAAGTACTACATAATTTTATTATCGTCTAATTTTATTCCGGGTAATAAATTTAAAGTAAGCAATGTAGTTAAAAGAGGCTGCCACCTTGCCTCTAAAGTGCTAAGTTCGACTAACATTGAGAAGGGGATTGAGTAGGCCCCGGTGGGCTTTAGTCCAGTGCGCTAGCGGCTGAGGCGGGACATCTATCTTGCTTTGAACGCGTTGCTGCATCCCACGATTGCCTCCGATCGGCGATAAGGATTTGGCTACCGTTGCAGGGCACGGTAAATGTTCACTTGGAGGTAATAGTATTTAACATACAGACTTAAAGCGTCTATGTGTAGTCAGCGATAGCAGGCCATACTGTAGGAAGCTATGAGCTTCCTATAAATATTTTTTTTTAAACAGTTCTAATGATTGTCTCAAAAGGAAAGGACTGCCAGTTTCAATTTTGTAGGTACTACATAATTTTCTTTTTTCTATCGTCTAATTTCATTCCGGGTAAATTTGAAGTAAGCAATGTAGTTAAAAGAGGCTGCCACATTGCTTCTAAAGTGCTAAGTGCGACTAACATTGAGAAGGGGATTGAATAGGCCCCGGTGGGCTTTAGTCCAGTGCGCTAGCGGCTGAGGCGGGACATCTATCTTGCTTTGAACGCGATGCTGCATCCCACGATTGCCTCCGATCGGCGATAAGGATTTGGCTACCGTTGCAGGGCACGGCAAGTAACACGGAAAATGTGCACTTGTAGGTAATAGTATTTACCATACAGACTTAAAGCGATATGTGTAGTCAGCTGAAGCCAGCCATAATGTAGGAAGCCATGAGCTTGCTATAAATTATTTTTTTATAAAGCAGTTCTAATGATTGTCTTAAAAGGAAAAGGCTGTCAGTTTCAAGTTTGTAGGTACTACATAATTTTATTATCGTCTAATTTTATTTCGGGTAATAAATTTAAAGTAAGCAATGTAGCTAAAAGAGGCTGCCCCCTTGCCTCTAAAGTGCTAAGTTCGACTAACATTGAGAAGGGGATTGAGTAGGCCCCGGTGGGATTTAGTCCACTGCGCTAGCGGCTGAGGCGGGACATCTATCTTGCTTTGAACGCGATGCTGCATCCCACGATTGCCTCCGATCGGCGATAAGGATTTGGCTACCGTTGCAGGGCACGGCAAGTAACGCGGAAAATGTGCACTTGTAGGCGGTGTTTCACTGACTTCGTAGCCACTGGTCTTGGGTTACATTCGGGTTTCGGTAGAAAACATGTGATAGAAAATAATTGTAACATAAGGCGTGCTTGATGCGTATTTGTGGGCGATGAAAGGCAGGACTTTGTGGAACTTCCATTAGAATGAGCCGCTCGTCTGGGGAAGTACCTCCACCTTACAGAAGTCCACAGGAGCACTTCGTAAATATTGTGGCATGTAGGCCTCTGCATGGCACTTATAAATTGTCAATAAAATAGCACAATAGAATGACTCGACCACCGACTTCGGAATGCAGGGTAGTTAGGGAGGGTACAGGTGTTTTAAAGGCCGGCAACGCATCTGCGACCTTTGTACGGTTGTTAATATTCATGGGCAGCGGTGATCATGTACCATAATAATGGTATAAGTGGTAATATGGCTCTGGTCCGTAAAATACATTGTTAACTTTATTTTCATTATGTGTCAACGGGCCATCATTAAAGTCTCTTGTGTTATTTGATTGAAACGAAACGAAAGAAAATGTCCAAAACTTGTTCTTGCAGATCAAAACCTATTAATATTCTTTTTCATTTTAGTTTTAATCTCTGAACAAAGAAAATAATATAGCCTAATGACTATATACTGCTAGGATGTAGTAAGAATAACGCAAATGAACGATGAGAGATAATATTTCCAATAATGATATATAATACATAGTTCATACGCTTTCTACTCGTTATTGTACTATTAATACGTGGAACTTATTGCCGCAAATAATTTTCCATTTCCTTTGATATCAGAACTTTTAAACGAAAAATAAAGTATAAAACGCTCAGTTAGTTACTTATAGTCAAAAATACATATTCTTTGTCTTCAGTTACTCATTTTTGAAATATTTAAATATGTAAGGTGAATAAAACATGGTAACGCTGTAATTTAATTATCTACTGAGTATTTAGATATTACAACAATGAGTTTAAATATTTCCACATCGTTTAGTTGAGTGTTAACTTAATATCTCATGTTTGTTATCACTGGACATAGCATTGTGACGTGCATGTATCTTACGTTGATCGCATAAGACGGTCAGCAATTACCTCTGATCGACTATAACAAACCAGGATTTAGGTGTCCACAGCTTGTGAAACAATAGGTAACTACTAATATTGACACATAAGACACAAAAGACATCCATGTGTGTTCTTTTAGCAAAATTCATATTTTTGTCACTTCATACAGTTTTTTGCATTAGATAGAATAGAACTTAAAATGTTTACACCTAATGTGTTTAAATCAATTATGACCATGGGTTAGACAGCGTTTTAAGAATGGCCGTAAAAATAACCTCGAAAATTATGATGTATATTCTTTCCAGGCAAAGTGAACTCCCTCTTCGGCCTAGCAGAGGCCACGATGCCGCTGGTGTACGGGCCGCTGTACTCCCGGACTTACACAGCTACCTTGGATATACTGCCCGGGGCGGTGTTCCTACTCGGGGCTGCGCTCACTCTGCCCGCTATTGCGATCTTTGGGTAAATATTATACATAAAGAACTGTACTGATAGTTGACCGCATATTGGACGCTCGGTCTAACGTTCAGTCGCAATGCCGTCGGTGTACGGGCCGCTGTACTCCTGGACTTACACGGCTACTTTGGATATTACTGCCCGGGGCGGTGTTCCTACACGGTGCTGCGCTTACTCTGCCGGCTATTGCGATCTTTGGGCAAATATTATACATAAAGAACTGTACTGATAGTTAACCGCATATTGGACGTTCGGCCTGGCGTAAGCCACGATGCGCTGGTGTACGGGCCGCTGTACTCCCGTACTTACACAGCTACCTTGGATATACTGCCCGGGGCGGTGTTCCTTCTGGGCGCCGCGCTCACTCTGCCGGCTATTGCGATCTTTGGGTAAATATTATGTGTTTATTATACTAATATGGAGCTGTACAGACAGTTCCTTCATATATCGGTCGCGCGGTCCACTGAAGGTCACATTGTCGCTGGTGTACGGGCCGCTGTACTCCCGGACTTATACAGCTACTTTGGATATACTGCCCGGGGCGGTGTTCCTACTCGGGGCCGCGCTCACTCTGCCCGCTATTGCGATCTTTGGGTAAATATTATACTTATAGAACTGTACTGATTGTTGTCGTAAATTGGAAGGACGGTTTAGTGGAGGTCGCAATAGCACTGGTGTACGGGCCGCTGTACTCTCGTACTTAAACGGCCACTTTGGTACAGTACAGTACAGTTTGATACAGCTACATAACATAGACTACCCGGGGCGGTGTTCATACTCGGGGCCGCGCTCACTCTGCCCGCTATTGCGATCTTTGGGTAAATATTTTGTTTTGCTTACGCAAATAAATATGTATATGGTAAACTGCCAGTCACTGGATGGTGGTTCTTGGAGGGTTGATGTTCCAGTTTTTGCCATTTGGCTGCGGAACCCTCAAAATGGCTCGATGCAATAATATGTCGCTTAGCTGCGTGCTATAACGAGAAAGGTCCTAGTAACTATTGAAGAGATGATGTGAGAACTAAAGCTGTCAATGCTTTAACTAGCAGTATAATATTGCAGCTACGATTATAATAATAAGACAAATCATTCTTTTTCAGATGGCTGTATTTCGAACACAAAAAAGATATACGAAGAAAAATGGCGGAAGCTGTTGTTGCTGAAAAGGCTTAGTTCTACCACGAAAATGCTCTCATTGTAATTCTGATGCAGGAATAAATATTTCCGTTTTGTAGAAAAATATTCTCCAATGCACCAAAAAGTTCAACAACTTTTGCCGAAGCACTAGAAAGAGGAACTTATTGCCAGTGTTCTGTTTCACTATTTTATTGCTGTAAGTTCTTCCGAGCGAAGCGTGAAGAAGCATCTAGTAGGTAGATATAGGGAATTGGGTTGGACCTTTTGCTTACCGATTGTGGGAAAGCGGCTAAACAAACGATTTATAAAGAAGTCGTGGGTTTAGTTGGTGATAAGTATGATAGTTCTGGCAAAAACCAAATGTTCTTAATTTCAGGAAGCCTGTGTGTTATGTGCCAGCACAATAACAATTCTTCCTTTGATAAAATAATTAAGACAAAGTGGATTTAAATGGTTCACTGGGTGAATAACTGAGAAAATAAAAGTACCTCTACATAAATATACTCGTAGAATGTTGTTTTTGCGTTCATTGACCTGTTTAACAGAATTAATAACGTCTTTTAGCGTTTGTTAATTTTTTTTAATTAAAAAAGTTTGTCATGCTCAAAAAGCGTGAAATGGCGGGAATGTCACATTCAGCTAAAGATTTTATTTTTGGTACTTTTTCATTACGATAATCTAAATTGTGGAATCTGAATTTTACTTGTGTTACTTAATTGTTAGATTTGTTTATATTTCATAATGTTATGTTAAATTAATTCATGTATTAAATAATGTTTATAATATGTACAATCTGTGTCATTTATGAAGTATAATACTTAAATTTTACTTTGAATCTTGGGTATTTTGGTATCATTTTTAGTAAATTTGCTTTCAAAACGATAGTAAGCTTGGTATGCCGAATCAATCAGTGGGAAGATTCAAACTTTTCAAAAGTCGCCATAACATAGTGGAAAGATATCTCCTCCGTTGTAGCTCGTATTTCCAACATTAAAATACGCTTTGTATGCAAGCTGTCACAGATATTGGAAGAGTATTTGCGCCGGACAGCATACAACGACAGAATGATTACTTTGCATATGTATACCATGCATATGTATATGATATTCAATATAGGTGTAGTAAAGTGTGCTTGAAACCCACTGTACAGCCACGAGGCATATGTGATGCAAAGACAAAGTGTTGTGCATAGATTTTAATCTATGGTGTTGTGTGAATGCAGGTAGGTAGGAATTTGAATGGTAGTGAAAGTTTGTAAGTAATAATAATTGAAGGATATACGAGAAGAGGAGTGTGTTGCTTGCCAAATGTGGGTTGGTGATCACAAAATCACAAACCCGGGCTGTGTGTGGAAAAATCGACACCAATTTGCCCGACTCGGGAATCGAACCCAAGACCTCGAGACCACAGCCTGAGCGAACAGTCGCATACTTACGATCTATGGAGACTTTACTTACCGACTTAAACGCCCCACAACAGTTAAGTGATAAAAATGGAGGTACATTCCCAGGCGACAGGCACATTCAAGTGGAAGTTCTACTATGCAATAGCAATACCTCTCCGAAAAGTTCCGTACCGATCGACTAGTCGAAAAAATTGCGTCCTTTGTTAAGATTTAAATTCAAATTGCCTGGCAAACAATTGACAGTTGAAAAACAAGCGCCAACACGGCGTAGGACCAAACGTAGGACCCATGTGTTAAATTTTCCATCACAGTTTAAAAGGCCAGTGCCTACGCCAGGCATATTTCCCTTTCATCACAGTATAACCGTGCCGCGCTTCGTTCATAACTGCATTACTGCGCAGGAGAGCGACCTACTCATTTGCTGCGAGCAATGGACGGTTTAATCCCGGCACGTGTACGCAGCTCCGTAAATCTCATTTGGAACGCGGCCCCTGCATCGCACGGGCTTGTTTCAGTGGTGTCTGTCCGCCGTTTGTGACGACCACAGGTAGTGAACCGTAGAGTGATACTACCGGTAGAGATAGATTGCGTGGAACTGTATTTCTCTTCGCTCGTAGCTTATCGCATGGTTAGTCTATCAATACGGCGTTTTATGATTGGGGAAGCAGAAAGTGACTCTCGATTTCGTATAATATTGAAGGCTCTTTCGATGACAACATGTTTACTGCTTCAAACCTTTTAATGTTACCCAACAGCTTGTAATAAAACTGATTGTAAAAAGTAAAATAGCGTCCTTTGGTTAAGGCCTAAAAACAAACAAATGACAGTCGAAAAAAAACTCCAAAGCATCACATGGCCCATGTCGTATTTCCCTTCACAGTATAGCCGTGTCGCGCTTCGTTCATAACTGCATTACTGCGCTCCTGCGCAGATAATGCAAATGAGTAGGTCGCTCTCCTGAGCGGCCTACTCATTTGCTGCCAGAGCAATGGCCGGTTTAATCCCGGCACGTGTACGAAGCTCCGTAAATCTCATTTGGAACGCGGCCCCTGCATCGCACGGGCATGTTTCAGCGGTGCTTGCTCGCCGTTTGTGACGACCACAGGTAGTGAACCGTAGAGAGATACTACCGGTAAAGATAGAGTGCGTGGAAATTGTGCACGGGTTTTATTTGTCTTCATTCGTAGCTTATCGGCTGGTTTGTCTATCAATACGGATTTTTATTATTGGGGAAGCAGAAAGTGCCTTACGATTTCTCATAATATTGAAGACTCTTTCGATGTCAACATGTTTACTGCTTCAGACCTTTTAATGACATTGCATAGCTTGTAAAGAAACGGATTGGAAAAAGTAAAATAGCGTCCTTTGTTAAGTCCTTAAAGTCTGTCAAACAAATGACAGTCGAAAAAAAACTTCACAGCATCACAAGACCCCTGTCATATATCCCATCACAGTATAACCGTGTTCCGCTTCGCTCATAACTGCATTACTACGCAGGAGAGCGACCTACTCATTTGCTGCCAGAGCAATGGACGGTTTAATCCCGGCACTTGTACGCAGCTCCGTAAATCTCATTTGGAACGCGGCCCCTGCATCGCACGGGCATGTTTCAGCGGTGCTTGCTCGCCGTTTGTGACGACCACAGGTAGTGAACCGTAGAATGTAGACGTACTACCGGTAGAGATGGAGTGCGTAGATTGTGCATGGGTTTTATTAGAACTCACTCTAAGGTTCGGATGGTTAGTCTATTAATACGGTTTTTTATTTTTTGAGAAGCAGAATGTGTCTCTTGATTTCTTATAATATTGAAGACTCTTTCGATGTCAACATGTTTACTGCTTCAGACCTTTTAATGATACTGCATAGCTTGTAAAGAAACGGATTGTAAAAAGTAAAATAGCGTCCTTTGTTAAGTCCTTAAAGTCTGTCAAACAAATGACAGTCGAAAAAAAACTCCAAAGCATCACAAGACCCATGTCATATTTTCCATCGGAGTTTAACCGTGTCCCGCTTCGTTCATAACTGCATTACTGCGCAGAAGCGACCTACTCATTTGCTGCGAGCGAGCAATGGACGGTTTAATCCCGGCACGTGTACGCAGCTCCGTAAATCTCATTTGGAACGCGGCCCCTGCATCGCACGGGCATGTTTCAGTGCCGTTTGTGACGACCACAGGTAGTGAACCGTAGGGAGATACTACCGGTAGAGATGGAGTGCGTAGATTGTGCATGGGTTTTATTAGAACTCACTCTAAGGTTCGGATGGTAACTCTATTAATACGGCTTTTTATTATTGGGGAAGCAGAAAGTGCTTCTCGATTTGTCATAATACTGAATTCTCTTTTCGATGTCCACCAAGTTTACTGCATCAAACCTTAATTGTTACCGGATAGCTTGTAAAGCAACTGATTGTTAAAATAAACATGGCGTCCTTTATTAAGGCCTAAAAAGTGTCAAACAAATGACAGTCGAAAAAAAACTCCACAGCATCACAAGACCCCTGTCATATATCCCATCACAGTATAACCGTGTTCCGCTTCGCTCATAACTGCATTACTGCGCAGGAGAGCGACCTACTCATTCGCTGCGAGCGAGCAATGGACGGTTTAATCCCGGCACGTGTACGCAGCTCCGTAAATCTCATTTGGAACGCGGCCCCTGCATCGCACGGGCATGTTTCAGTGGTGCCTGCTCGCCGTTTGTGACGACCACAGGGAGTGAACCGTAGAATGTAGAGATACATCTGGTAGAGATAGAATGCGTGGAAATTGTGCATGGTTTTTATTTGTCTTCATTCGTAGCTTATCGGATGGTTAGTTAATCAATACGGCTTTTTATTATTGGGAAAGCAGAAAGTGTCTCTCGATTTCTCATAATGTTGAAGACTCTTTCGATGTCAACATGTTTGCTGCTACAGAACTTTTAATGATACTGCATAGCTTGTAAAGAAATTGATTGGAAAAAGTAAAATAGCGTCCTTTGTTAAGTCCTTAAAGTCTGTCAAACAAAGACAGTTGAAAAAGAAACTACAAAGCATCACAAGACCCATGACACATTTCCCAACGCAGTATAACCGTGTCCCGCTTCGTTCATAACTGCATTACTGCGCAGGAGAGCGACCTACTCATTTGCTGCGAGCAATGGCCGGTTTAATCCCGGCACGTGTACGCAGCTCCGTAAATCTCATTTGGAACGCGGCCCCTGCATCGCACGGGCATGTTTCAGTGGTGCCTGTTCGCCGTTTGTGACGACCACAGGTAGTGAACCGGAGAGAGATACTACCGGTAGAGATAGAGTGCGTGGAAATTGTGCATGGTTTATATTTGTACTTACTCGTAGCTTATCGGATGGTTAGTCTATCAATACGGCTTTTTATTATTGAAGGACCAGAAAGTGACTCTCGGCATATGAAAATACTGAAGGCTCTTTCGACCTCTACCATGTTAACTGCTTCAGACATGTAATGTTGCCGGATAGCGTCTGCTTGTGAAGCAACTGATTATTAAAAGAACAATGGAGTCTTTTTGTGAGATGTAAAAATCGATTACATGCCAAATGACAGCTCTGTTGATTTAAAAGCGCCAATACCTCAAAGAATCGATGTCAACACAGTTTAAAAAGCCAGTGCCTACGCCAGGCATATTTCCCGTCACAGTATAACCGTGTCGTGCTTCGCTCATAACTGCATTACTGCGCAGGAGAGCGACCTACTCATTTGCTGCGAGCAATGGACGGTTTAATCCCGGCACGTGTACGCAGCTCCGTAAATCTCATTTGGAACGCGGCCCCTGCATCGCACGGGCATGTTTCAGTGGTGCCTGTTCGCCGTTTGTGACGACCACAGGTAGTGAACCGTAGAGAGATACTACTGGTAAGGATAGAGTGCGTGGAACTTTATTTGTCTTCGCTCGTAGCTTATCGGATGGTTAGTCTATCGATACGGCCTTTTGTTATTGGGGAAGCAGAAAGTGACTCTCGATTTCTAATAATATTGAACACTCTTTCGATATCAACATGTCTGAAGGTCTGAAGCAGTAATTCAGACCTTTTAATGATACTGCATAGCTTGTAAAGAAACGGATGGTAAAAAGTAAAATAGCGTCTTTGTTGAGGCCTAAAAGTGTGTCAAACAAATGACAGTCGGAAAAAAAAAACTCCAAAGCATCACAAGACCCATGTCATATTTTCCATCACAGTATAACCGTGTCCCGCTTCGTTCATAACTGCATTACTGCGCAGGAGAGCGACCTACTCATTTGCTGCCAGCAATGGACGGTTTAATCCCGGCACGTGTACGCAGCTCCGTAAATCTCATTTGGAATGCGCCTGCATCGCACGGGCATGTTTCAGTGGTGCCTGCTCGCCGTTTGTGACGACCACAGGTAGTCAACTGTAGAGTATAGGGGCATCCCTATACTGTACAGTAGCATTACTGGTAGAGATAAAGTGCGTGGAAATTGTTCAGGGTTATCGTCAATAAGTTAGCCAATAGTAAGACGTCACTTCGACTTTATTAGTGTGGCACCAGAAAGTGACGCTCAACATCTTAAAATATTTTTTGGCTCTTTCGATTTTTTTCATGATTACAGCTTCAGATATTAAAGTCACCGCAAAGCGTCCGTGTGTAAACCAACTAATTGTAAAAAGAAAAATTGCATCCTTTGGTAGGGCCTAAAAGCTCAGCCTAGTCTGTCAAACAAAATATGACAGTCGAAACAAAAACTCTAAAGCATCACAAGACCCATGTCATATTTCCCATCACAGTATAACCGTGTCCGGCTTCGTTCATAACTGCATTACTGCGCAGGAGAGCGGCCTACTCATTTGCTGCCAGCAATGGCCGGTTTAATCCCGGCACGTGTACGCAGCTCCGTAAATCTCATTTGGAACGCGGCCCCTGCATCGCACGGGCTTGTTTCAGTGGTGCCTGTTCGCCGTTTGTGACGACCACAGGTAGTGAACCGGAGGGATATACTACCTAGATAGAAAGGTAGAGATAGAGTGCGTGGAAATTGTGGAGGGTTTAAGTCACAAAGTTATCTGATAGTAAGAGTAAGTCGTCAATTTGACCTTTTCATTGTGGGGCCAGGTGACGCTAAACATCTTGAAATGCCTGAGGAGGAGGCTCTTTCGATTTGCCATGTTAACAGCTCCAGACATAAAAGTCATCAGATAGAGCGCGCGTGTAAAGCAACTAAATGTTAAAAGAAAAACTTTTTTTTGGTGCCTAAAACCTAAAAATCTGTCAAACAAATGACAGTCAAAAATGTTTGTGATGACCTCAGGTAGTGGTAGAGTGATGTACATACGAGTATTATGGGAAGAGCTAAAGCGTGTGGGAATTGTGCATAGTTTTGGCAGAAGTTAATGTGGTCAGTCTTCTTATTGAGGGACTAGAAAGTGACGTTCAACGTCTTTATCTAATATCCTTTTCACTTCCTGTAAAAGTAGTTTTATTTCAGGAGTAACAGTCGCGTAAACCTAAGAAAACATTATCCCTTTCACGTTTACTGAAGAGCGTAGGAAACTTGAGTTATAGAGGGAAATGGAAAAAGGTTTTTACTTCAATACTTTAATTATCCAATTTTAATTTTCATCTCATTCATTCAAATATTCCTTTCAGTCTTTCTCATTGAGTGCCTGATTGTTAATTTAAGAAATATCATAAAAAAGTGCTCTGTTAGCTTTAACATTTACAATATGTCGCCAGTTATTTTTTCGCATGCTTTAAAGTTCTGTTACATATTACATATTATATGTATATTTACACTCAACATGCTCACATTTTTTAATTACTATCTTGCCTTAGGCAATATCTGAAGCATAGGCTAATTTATTTTTTTATCGCAGTCAAATAAGCCAGCACCAGAGCCTCACTCAATAGGTAAATTAAATTGAAAATATAATAACTGTCATATCACAGTACCACTTATATTAATGATCCTTGTTGAAAAAGCGCGGGAAACCTTCAAACTTGGCGGGTGTCTTTTTCCGTGTTAATTTTTTATAATTATTTATAGGATCAGTTTGGTGGTTTAAATATTCATTTTCATTCATACATCTAAGTACTTATTGTTTTATCATATAGTGTATACATTTGCCGCATTTGGTAAGTGACTATTTAAATTTCGCTTCCCATGACGAACCTCCCGACGAACCGGGGGGATTCGTCCCCCCGGCTAGTGCCTTTGTCACCGTTTATTCCAACAACGAGTCAGGAATGGAAACAGATTGTTCTGCGTCCACAAGATCTTTGAAAAGAATGAAAAAAAGACGGAGACAACTTGTTTCCGAAAACTCAGCATCTGATTGCTCATGCCATGATGGAACTGTTTCAAAATCTCAAGCTCCCATACCTACATCATCATCTCCCGTTGTTGCCCCTAAAAATTCAGAAAACGTACAAAATGCACCTTCCTCACATCCTGTTGGTAGGAAAACGTATTGCGAAACTGATATTGCGCCTTTTATTTTACATGTTTCCAAAGTCACCGTATCTCCGGACGATACGACTTCAATGCACCCAGTAATGTTTGGTAATTTCTTGAAAAAGAATAAGTTTCAAAATATTGTAAATGGTAGCGTTAAAAAAATAGGCAGGAATAAAATATGTATTGGATTTACTAACTTCAAAGATGCTAATGCTTTCATAAACCACAAGTCTTTGGAATCACATAATTATAAAGCCTTCATTCCTACATTTAATGTCACACGTATGGGTTTGGTAAGGGGAGTTCCTTCTGAGTGGTCACCTGAAGAAGTAATGACTAACATTTCTGTTCCTGTGGGATGTGGAGAGATAATTAAAGTGAGACGTATCAATTATAAAGTATTTGTTGATGGAAGTCCAGTTTGGAAACCCACTCAGACTGTTGTTGTTACTTTTGATGGCCAAGTGCTCCCCAAGAGAGTATTTTTATGCTATAATGCCTTAAATGTTGATTTATATATTTATCCTACCATTCAATGTTATAATTGCTGTAGATTTGGTCATACAAAGACGCAGTGTAGGTCCAAACCTCGCTGTTATAAATGTGGTAAAGAACACAATGGTGATTCTTGTAGTACTGTAGAAGATGATGCTTCTTGCTGTTTGTGCTCTGGCTATCATTTTGCTACTAGCAAAATTTGCCCAGAGCTAAACAGACAAAAACAAATAAAGCTCTATATGGCACAAAATTGTACATCCTATGCTGAAGCTGCCAAACTACATCCTCCAGTGTCCAAATCATATGCTGACATGTTAGTGTCAGAACCTGTCCCCCAAGCTCCGCAATTTAAAAATAATAACAACAATAGATATCCCTCATCTTCTTATAAAAAAACTATAACATTGAAACAGCGTAGTGTTTCTAATTCAGTACAAGGTTACAATAAGAAAGAACACAATTCATTAATTAAAGAATTTTCAATCCCTGCACCTGCCAATGGTTGTGCACTACAGAAATCGAACTCTGAACCTAATAATCAATCTCATGCTGAGTTAATTTCAGCAATTATACAGTTACTAGCTAGTTATAATATTATTCTTCCTTTACCGTCCAACGTTGCCCCACTAACTCGAGATTATACTGAAATTCCCAATTATGGATCAAAGGATCTTACAGTGGAACATACGTAGTGTAGTGAGTAATAAAAATGACCTCATTTATCTATGTAATTCATACAGCCCATTTGCAATTGCTTTGTCAGAGACTTGGCTTAAGCCAGATAAAATTTTTAATTTAAATGGATACTGTGTTGTTAGAGATGATAGGTTGGATAGAAATGGAGGGGGAACAGCTATTCTAGTCAAGAATACTATTCCCTTTTCCAATGTTAGTTTACCATCTCACTGTGATGAAATCTCAATTGTTGCTATACAATGTTATAAAATATGTTTGGTGTCAGTCTATATACCACAGCCATCATCAGATATTCTAAATGAACTTAATAACATAATCTCTGTCTTGCCCAAACCATTTTTGATACTTGGTGACTTTAATAGTCATCACACAGCATGGGGAAGTTCTCTCTGTAATACTTATGGTAATCAGTTACTGGATATTATTGAATCATATAATTTATGTTTGCTGAACACTGGCAGCAGTACTCGTTTAAATGAACCAAGTCAGAATGTAAGTGTTGTTGATTTGTCAATCTGCTCCCCGAACTTAGCTTCATGCCTGTCATGGTCTACCCTTCCTCATACATATGGTAGTGATCACTACCCCATTATTTTAGAATTTCCATCCGTGCAGCTACAACATATTCAATTTAAATCTTTGAGAAAATACAAACTTCCTAAAAATAATACTAAATTATGGGAATCTTTTAGATGCAAAGTTGAGGATAAAGTAAATTTATTGCCTTCTGTAAATAACAATAGTGACATAACTTGTGCAGAAACTTTAACGGACATTATCTTAACGGCAGCTAATGAGACTTTTCCACTTAAATCAAATACTACTAATAGAATCCCATCTCCACCGTGGTGGGATAATGAGTGCTCACAGGCTATAAAGAAGAGGAAAGAAGCAGAAAAATTATATCGTAATAATATGACAGCCACAAACTATGAAAACCTTTGTAACATTAAAAGAGAAATTAAAAAACTATTTAAGACTAAGAAATTTGAAGGTTGGAAAACCTTTTGTTCTTCGGTTTCCCCCAACGTCAATCCCACCATTATGTGGAATAACATTAGAAGATTTAGAAGTGCTTTTAATAAGTCATCTGTTTCTGTCCTTCCACCTCCCCTTGCTAATGAATTTTTAGATAAATTAGCTCCTCCATGGGTCCCCGAGAATATACCGAGTTGTGTAAACCATTCTTCATTGTTCCAAAATTGCCATTCCTTGGAAAAACCTTTTGCGCTTTATGAACTCAAAGGAATAATAACTACAGTTAGAGAGTCCTGTCCTGGCGAAGATGGAATATCATACTCTTTCTTTTCTAACCTAAGTGATAAAGTTCTTATTTACTATCTAGACGTCATAAACAGTTTCATGATGACAGGAAACATCCCGCTAGCATGGAAGTCTCAAGTAGTGTTGCCAGTGTTAAAACCGAATAAAAAACGAAATGAAGTCTCGAGTTACCGACCCATAGCCCTATCGTCAGTTTTAGCCAAATTGGCTGAACATCTCATAAAAAACCGATTAGAATGGTTTGTAGAAAACACACAAGCCCTTTCAAGTAACCAATACGGTTTCCGAAAATGTAAGAGCACCACTGACAATTTAAGTATTTTTACCACGGATGTCAGATTAGCTTTCACTTTTAATGAATCCATAGTTGCTGCGTTTCTAGATATTCAATCTGCCTATGATAATGTAAATCTTACTATCTTGAAAAATAAATTACAAACCTTAAATGTCCCTCCCTTGCTTATCGATTTTATAATTAATTTACTTAATGAACGTACAGTGAAACTTATGTTTGACTATGATTCGGATATGTCGAGAACTATTTGGAAGGGTTTGCCCCAGGGGTCGGTATTGAGTCCTTTATTGTATAACATTTATACTTTTGACTTGGAGTTAGTTATTGAGAATAATGTTAAGTTACTCCAGTATGCCGATGATCTTCTTCTTTACTCTACAAATAGATCTATAGAAACAGCCTCTGATATTCTCTCTTCTGCTCTGTCATCTCTTAAAGTTTGGATGGATGAAAACGGTCTAAGCCTGTCGGCTAATAAGAGTGCAGTAGTTGTTTTTACCAGAAAACGATCTATTCCTTCTGTGCAAATTAAATACGATGATACCAGAATCCCAATCGTGAATAGTTTTAAATACTTAGGAGTTGTTTTAGACTCAAAGCTGTCTGGGGGTCCCCACTGTGAACATGTAGTAAACAAATGTGAACGTCTCTTAAATATTCTCAGATGTTTATCTGGAATATGGTGGGGCGCACATCCGTCTAGTCTTAAAATATTATATAATTCATTGATTCGTAGTGTCTTAGATTACGGAACATTTTTATTAGAGCCTGGTAATATCACAGCTTTTCAAAAGCTCGACAAAATCCAGTATAAAGCCCTTCGATTAATTACAGGATCCATGAAGTCGAGTCCCATCAATGCCCTCCAGGTAGAATGCGTTGAGCCCCCTCTACGTTTAAGACGTCAATACCTGTCTGACAGATATATTTTCCGCTCCATACAATTTGCTCATCATCGCCTATTTCCCTTATTAGAATCACTTATTGAAGAAATAGGTTCCTCAGATTATTGGTCTCACAAATCTCCTCCCTGCTTAGTCACAAGCTACAAAAAATATATGGATTTACATTCTCCCACTCATCGCTCAAATCTTCTTCCCCCCTTTGAAGCTTGTTATGATTCTCTGATCCATATTACACCTGTAATTCTTGATGGTATTGATAAAGATCTGACGGCACACTACAATTTTAAATTTATTATTGATTCAAGTTTCAGTTCTCATCATCATATATTTACAGATGCTTCTAAACATAATTGGAGCAATGTTGGTGTAGGTGTCTACCATTCACAGTACAAAATAGTTCAAAAAGTCAAGCTCCCGCCTGAAACTTCTATCTTTACAGGAGAATGTTATGGTCTTTTTAAAGCTGTGGAATATATACTGATAATGAAACTTCGCAAAACTCTTATACTCTCGGACTCTAAAAGCGCACTTCAATCACTTGAGAAATTCCCCTTACGAACCAAAACATACTTCCCCATCATTTTCGAAATTAGAAAATTACTTTTTAAATGTTTTCAAAATAATTTGTCAGTACAGTTTATGTGGATCCCTAGCCACTGCGGTATTGAGGGCAATGAAGTAGCTGACAGATTGGCAAACGAAGCCATAACCTGTGGAGACATTTTCCCATATAAAAATTATTCTCATGATCTTTTATCCCTGCCCATCAAAGATCTCCGCCGTGCCTGGGACGATCTCTGGGTTATCAGTTCTCGTGAGAAAGGTGCATTCTACGCTTCCATTCAACCATCAATCCCTAAAAACATTTGGTTCAAAAATTTTACGCTGGGGAAAAAATCTCTTACTACTATTATTCGCATGCGTTTAGGTCATGTGTGCTGTGCACTCCTGCACATCTGTCCAAGATAAGAATTATTAGCAACGGGACATGTGATTGTGGTATGGGCATGCTGGGCGACCTCAATCATATTTTCTTCTCCTGCTCCAAATATGACAGAAATAGATTTATAAATCAACTTGTTTCTTTGAAAATTCCTTTCCCGACTTCCATCATGTTACTTCTTGGCACAAATAGTTCATTAGTCTATCATTGTATAGCTTTATTCATTATTCAAAACGCCATTAAAATATAAAATATTACCATCCGATTCATTACACCATTACATCTCATTCCCATAAACCTTCCTGATCCTTTACTTTAAAATCTTCCTTTATATTTCGATCCTCGATGTTTCCCTACCTTTCAATATTTGTCAGTGGCTAAATGCACAAACCGTGCGAAGCCAGAAAAAAAAAAAAAAAAAAAAAAAAAAATGATCCTTGTTTATTTCTTCCATTGCCGCTAACGATTGGCCAGATTTTTACAGATATTAATTGCATAGTTGGAATTAGGAATCCGCCATATTTGAATCTCGTCGTTTCTTTAGGCAGGCGCGAAGGGCTCGGCTGGTACTGGCGGCGTGATGGGAATGTCCAGTCGCTTTTCCTTATTGTCTTTCTTGTGCTCGCGGTAGAACCATCTAGAATAATAAAAATATTATTATGTGAAAATTTGGTAAGTGTTCAAAAATCGAACGAACGTCTGGGAAAGTGCAAGTACCTCCACCTTACAAAAGATCACAGTGAAGTAGCATTCGTAACTGTTGTGCTATGTTTCTGCCGGTGAGTAATGTCGCCAGAGCGAAGTTGGGGAGGGTATGGGGTCTAAAAGGCATGCAAAGCATTTGCGACCCTTGTGCGGTTGTTGATGAGCATGGGCAGCGGTGATCATCAATTTTGTAACTGTCGTTGGAGTATTACATCTTGAAACAAGTATAAAGGTGCTTACCCAAAGATAGCGAGTGCAGGGATGGTGGCTATCACACTGACAAGGAACACTGTTCCGGGTAAAAACTGAAGAGTTGCGAGATACACCCGAGAGTATAAGGGCGCGAATAACAGAGGCATGGTTGTTTCTGCTACTCCAAACAATGAGTATACTTTCCCTGTAAAAAACACACGAAAATTATGAACTCAACATTTTATACATAGGTATTTTATTTAATAAATATATTATGACAGCTTTTAATCAAAAAATCCGTGAAATTTCAAAACTACTTCAATTTCACTAATATACCGGCTTAAACATTTGGTTAATCTATTATTTTCAAATATGCCTTATAAAACTTACTATTCCACGACGAAACCTTTTGCATTGACTCCCATAGTTGGTTATTTTGTTTATAAATAATTGCATCAAAAATATTTTCTCTTACATCATTTAAAATTCCTGATAATAATACCTTACCTAGTTCCTGGTAGGAGACCAATTTTGAAGCGATTGATCTCAAAGCGATGGCGGTGGTGCCGTTCAATATCTCCACAAGGGGCGCTGGAAGTTAAATAACGATGGGTTTTATTTCAATATCCTGCCAGTCAGAAACACTCCGGCGCTATTAAAAAGAAAACTTTATTTATTCAAAGATGCTTTTTATGAGTCGTCATTTGTCAATGTTGAGGAATTTAATTATACCAGACCAGAACATTTCAGAATCCATTCACAATTTTTTTTCATGGCATTTATTTATTAAATTTTTGTTAGAAATTTAAAATAAAACGAAATAAGGGAAATACGACCCTGTGGATCATATTTGAGACCAAAAGCTCTCCAAAGCACGGAATCATCATTCTTACTTAACAATCAGGTGATTCAAGCCTGCAATGTCCCAACCAAACTAGGAAAACCAACACTCAAGTGAAAGCTTCTCCTGCGGGATTTGAACCCACGACCTCCGAGGTCTTTGATTACAGCGCTCTAACCACTACACCACGGGGGCAGTCATTACTTACCCAAGTAAACTTCGTAATCGTTTCTAGCGAACGCCAGCACAATCGCTCCACCGATTTTGCTCGTGGTTGATATCATGCCCAACACTGCGTCGTCTGCTTTCAACTTTTTACTAAACACACTTATTGAGAATAGTGTACCTGAAAATAAATGAGATAACTTGAATTTATACGTCTTGACGATGTATCAAGATTTTAGTTTTAGTTACTATGAAGATTGATTATTATTATTAGGACCAAGGTAAAATGTGCAAAATTTTACTGAGGTATGGTAACAATCTTCAACTAATTATTTTGATGCTAAGACGTAGATTAGCCTTTTGAAGGAAACTTCATCAAAAAATAATTAACATAGCAGTGAATCGGTCACCAGAAACATAAAACCAAATTACATATCAAACAAAGATATAAAGAAATGAAAACTGTTTGACGATGGCCATATAAATTAAGATTACTTGGTATGCACATAGAAATGTAAGCGTTTCGTAGTTTGTGTGGCCTTCTGAGAAGTTGTGAATGAACAAAACATGAATGAACTTACCAACAGAGTGAGTGACGAGGTTGTAAGTAGAGTATATACTGTATTTCACTTCATCCCAGTTGAACCTGTATCTGGCGAAAAGATACATTATACTTAGTTCACCTGCGAAGAAAAAGGAAAAATATTAAAGCTGGTAAAATTGTATGAAATTTTTTGACCCTATTTCTAAAACGTTTAAATGATAATGAAATTTATTAATACGGCGGCGTGTTAAAATAATTCCGAGTCACATAATCCAAGCATTTAATAAATGTGTCGTTAGAGCGAGCACATAAACAGCTTGTAAATTTAATTATTTCTATGCTAAAACGTTATGTAATTCCATTTGACACAATCAAATACCGCCAAAATGTAAAACTTTTTTATCGACTGCCAGTATTGCGTTGCCTAGGCCTATTATCAAATAGTTACAAAAAAATATCGAAATATCTTCGCTAAGATTAATGATATTTTTTCATAGATTATTGAAAAAAAAATTATATAATGTCAAAATTCCGCTGGCAACTTTAATAAAAAAAAAAAAACAATTTCACACATATTTCGCCATCTTTGTTCTCCTCTCCGACACGAAGTTTGAGAAAAAAAGTAAAACAAAAATGGATCGCGCGAGGGAAGATTCAGTTTGTTCGGACGACAGACGCGGCCCAGTGAGCCGCATGGACGGCAGGAATTCGATTGTAAAATATCACAGTTGTCTATTGACAGAACTAGGAAAGCCGAGCGGCTAAAATGCAATCAATCAATGCAACACAATGCCGCATTGTGTTGAAACAAATACGGTGCAAGCGTGTAAAATGTAAGGGCGACGGTGTTTTTTTTTTAATTTATTGAGTGGAAAATGGCCAGGTTTTTCTTTAATAATTATAAATTATGCGCTTTATTTTGTTTTGAATTTTGTTTGATATCCATCGAGGTGTTTTCAGTGATTCATATTTGAATGAATTGAGTATTTACGTAACATCTGCCTGCATACCTTTCATTTCATATGAGGACAGCTAACCAATACTCGTTAGATCAAAAATATATTAAACGTTCCATCGAAACAGCCCGAAATGTGTATTCAAAATAGGTCATTCATAATGTTCAGCATACATGGGAATCAGATCCGATCTGCCGGGACGTCCATTTACTTATTGGCTAGATTGCCTTTTTGAATTTCAATGAATGAATACTGACACTTCGCCGGTTTGCATATAGTCCAATGAACATCGAGGATGTCACATAAATATCGCTGACGTTGATTGGTTTATACGTCACTTTGTTTTGGAATTAATAGTGATGTGTCCCTTTGTGTCGTATTTACACTATCAGCTTTAAAAATATGGGACATTTGGTCCAAATATTATGAAAATTTTTAGAATTCAAATATCTACTAAAAAGTAATATGTGTAAGTGGGTGTTTAAAAATGCATTGTTCTTCCCATGGACATTTGCAACTGAAAAAGAGATTCAATGCCTTGCCTACAAGGCTTGCATCTTGCGGAAGTCTTACTTAAAGGGTAAAACGCACTGAGTACGAGCATTAGTTAACGGCCCTCTCTTGTTGATCAACACGTTACTGCAATAAAAAATATTGTTTTATTTAGGGGCATCTAGCGCTAATCAAATTATAGCTTATGTTATCAGCGCAAGGTAAACATATTCTTTTTGTAAATACGTCGACAGTAATATTAATGAGCCATACAAAACACGTTAATGAAACAAAGCTTAACCTTAAGTAGACGCGTCCAAATTCACGTATTGCAGCTGGTTGTATGAATCACAAACGGGAATCAGCATTTGTTGGCATTCTCGAGATTTTTCTAATATATTTTTCAAAAATATTATCATAAATATTCATTTTAAACATATTTTAAAAGAAAAACCTCGACATAATGGCGTAGCTCGTAAAAATAATAAAATACACAAAAACGTATAAAAAGTATTTTAACATCATGATGTTGTGTGTTCAACTTTATGTTTAAGTAGAGCACGCTCACAATGTTTGAGTTGCAGATCTAACACAGTTCATACATTTAATTCAACTGAACAATCTGAGAAACAAACAATATCTAGAGTAGTTTTGCATCACTTAAGGAATTGTGTTCGGCTGGAATTGAATCCGCCTAACATCCGCGGGATATGTTCGGATAAGTTTGTTTTAGTTTATTTAACGTTGCTCGCTTCGAGAAGAAGGGTTACTTAATGAATCGAATACCTATAAATAGAGTAGTGGATAGAAAAGTTGATTTACTTCTTATTAGATGGTTAAAGCGCTGAATGACTAGTGAAACATTAAAAACATTTTCTTTTCGGACTCTGTAGGGAATATTTGCCACTTCCGTGTTAATGTACAAATCAGGTACATTATAATGCACGGAAGATAATATGTATCAATGGCGGAAGCTTGAAATTAAAAGCAATAAATGCTACAGCTAGAAACTGTATTGAGGTATTGTGCTCAGATTAGCTTAAATGTTAATCTGATCATAATTTAATTCCAACACCATTGATTGAAAATAAGTTAAATGGAATCCTATGCATGGAAAATATGTCTTAATCGAAAATAAATAGAAATATTTTTTATTCGAAAAGGAGTGAAGAAAAAGCGAATCCCTTAAAGCGAGATTTCACAAGAGCGCCGCCGCCGTGGCGAAGCAATAAATCGCTTAAGGAGACAATGTTTAAATTTATCGTACGTGACATGCGTTTTGATTTACACCCTTTTGTTTTTGAGGACCACCGTATAGAAGTGGGGATGAGAGGGAATAAAAAATATATTTAAAATCCATTCAGAGAGTTATCACCAGAAACAAAAAAAAGTAGTAAGTACAAGACGCAAGTCGAAAAATGTTTTGCGTGTTTATGGAGAACACCCAATCAGGAAACCCACTTGTGGGGTTTTCCTTTTAGAAGGAATCTTATTGGACCCCGAAACAATCCAAACCTACTCGTAAGGCCAAACCGATTTGTTAGGCCAAACCTACTCTTAAGGCCAAACATACTCTTAAGGCCAAACCTACTCGTAAGGCCAAAACTACTCGTAAGGCCAAACCTACTCGTAAGGCCAACCCTACTCGTAAGGCAAAACATAGACCCACATCCTTTAGGTCATTGACCTGGCCAGTGGCACCACTATACAACGGTGGCAGTAATACACATAACGCCTCAATGTCTAACAATGTTAGGTATTTGTAAGTGTCAATATTATCACACTTGAAATATTCCTCGAGTCGATAATATACCAAACAACGACACAGTGGTAATAACAACTCATGTTAGTGAGAGGATTACGTCATCAAACAACGTAGGAAACGGTCTTTGATAGTTACATATAATCGATCGGGTAGTTCAAATAATGATTAGATCCAGTATTTACTACCAGGAAGCAAAGACATGAATATATTTTAAACAATCGATATTCATAATAATGTTAGTGGATGTTGTTTGGATGTTTGTCCGTCAATTACGCTGAAACTACTGAACAATTTTTTATGAAATTGTGGTATACAGGCAGAGTACCGATTACTTAATTTATGGGATAAAACAGGAATATAGCAACAATCTAGTATTAATATTTTATACTGTGAAACAAGTTCTCATGTTAATGAGTATGTTGACTTCAGTTAATGTTAAGTTGAGTTCATTAATAGACAAACATTATGTTCCTTCATTTGTCAATTCTAAGGAATGTTAATGAGTGCAGGTCACTTAACGGGTAAGTGATAATAACCGACTTTGGACACGCGCATTATCGCAGGATAAATAATTGCATTGTCTTTCTTTAAGGAAGACATAATTATGCCATTTTCTTTGGTTAATGTTGTTATTCATTGGATTTAGAATATTGCTCGACGTTCTAATTAGTGTATAAACTTTGTTTTAGAGGCTAGGTAAACATTGCTAATTTACTTTCTCGTAAAAACACGCATATGTTTTATGTGCATATGGAAACCTCGTAAAGACACGCATACATTTTATGTGCATATGGAGCACTTACATAAATGAATACAAGTGCATATGTTAATTGTTCATGCACAAATAACAGTGTACTACATACCCCACATCGGTCCAAATGTCAAACACACGACGGTCAGTATCAGGCATATCCGCAATCGTCTGTTGTTCGGGCCTTTCTTAAACGCGATCTCAAACGTCTCCTTAAGGCTTTGGAAGTCGAAGAATTCTAGCAAAGAACCAGTGAAACCGGTCCGCTTTACCTAAAAACATAAACATTTACTACGAGTATTTTTGCGTGGTTCTAAGAATAAGCCACTTTTTGCGTGATTCTAAGAATAACACACACAAGTTTAGCGTTTTTATACTTGCCTTTTCCTTGTTTTCGAGCCAAGTGTGATCCTTTATCATGAAGAATACGTAACAAAAGTTCAAAAGTTGTAACGACGCCGATATACTAAAAACGCCGTAGTAGCCCAAATATCTCAGTAAAATTCCGCTCATACCCATTCCTATGGGAAATCCGACAGTCATACACAAATTTAATATTCCCATGCGGAAAGTCCTCGTTTCTTTTGACGTTATATCCCCGAGGTAGCTGAAGGTACCGAGGAACATTGTGTACCAGCCACCTGTTAACGATGGAAATATGACCTCCATAAATACTGTCAATTCCACCGGGACTTGGTAGAAGAAGTACGTGTTGATCATGTTAAGCATGCACGTCATGAATTCCCCGAAGATCGGCATCAGCATGCATATTTTTCTCTTGCCCGTCTTGTCACTCCAGGCGCCTATGAAGAGCATCAGTAATGTCGGCACGCCTGTGTGTATCACGCTCTTCCAAGCTTGCACCGACGCCATTAGTTTCTGAACCTCGTCTTCTTCGAAAGTGTGATTCTCCCGTTTCCTCAGTCTCAGATCGGTGCAGACGCTGTCCCCGAAGTCCAAGTTGACCCGACACGCCTTGTCTAAGTTGAGGTTCTGCGTCGCCAGCATGGCCAGCACGCTCGGCATCACAAACAATGCCAGTACGGGCTCCACCGTCACGTTCGACTTCACACACCTTAGTTTCTCCAGGAATGACATATCCCGAACTTCTTTGGTTTCCGATTTGAGAGGTAGTTCCTCCGCCGTGTCTTGCCGCGTCGCGCTCGTTTCCGATTTCTCCGACTTGTCCATTTTGTTCCGAACTTGTTCGCGAATTTAACGAAATTTTCGGCTCGACAGAACGGAGCTTGAATAAAGTTAGAATAAGTTCGAAGACGAAATGTTAGGAATAAAATAGTATGTTACACCTTACTGTACAAGTTGGCAGAGGAAAATCCTTGTCAATTTATTGTCACATTGTTGATTTAGCTAGAGCACATCTACACACCACCAAGATAAATAGACGATCTGATATTGAACGAATGTTGAGCCGTCGTGGGACGCAGCTAGCGCACTATTGTTCGCCTTTATGTTAGCAAACACTCTTATGTTGCCGTATCAGTCTTTAATGCGTCCACAAACATACTCACAGAAATCGAAAATAAACTCGGCACACCATTACTCAAATAAGTCGATCGATTCACTGATACGGGATCATCTCCGATGTCACAATGCGCCGCGCCGCGGACGAGAGACTACACTCGGTGAATTTAAAACAATTTAAATTAGTCAATAAAATTTTATTACAATTTTCACACGTGATCAAAAACCCTTATTATGAATTGTTCACTGACACGTTCACTGATAAATAAATGCTCGTTCAACAGTCAATTGGAAACGATTTAGACTTCTTTATTCACATTTTCCATTTCTTCGATTTGTTTGTTATCTTCCCTTTGTTCGAAGTACATCCATCTGGAATGTTGAATAAACACAAATTATCTTAGAAAGGACGCGGTGGAGGGACGGATGCCACAGGGATACGGCTAGTCGTCCGCTTGTGTTTGGAGTTAATGCGTTGGTGACAGCACTGTGTTATTGAGAGTGGTTTGCACGGTCCAGTGACGGCCGTGGTAACATAATAAGGACAGTGTGCTGATGTATGATGTAATTGCCACCACGAACAGTATATTATAGGTCTGACCTATCTATGAAACACTCTAAATATCAATTGCAAATTCAGGTTATCTAGAAAAATAAAAATGTATGTATTTACAATAATAAGATCGAGATAAATAATACATGCCGATAAAGATGATTATGGTTTTATAAACTTTATTGTATGTCATAAAATTGTATTAGTCAGTGCAGAAAAATAAGTAGGAAGTTTTATTAGTTATGTTGATTAAAAATGATAAAAAGAGGTGTGTAAATAGGTTCAAAACGTGTAACAGTGAATACATATAGCGAAGAAAAACCTTCAGAAAATGGCATCATTCCAAATAGGATTGGCACCAAACAGGAGTTTGGCTGTAAAATGGAAATAAAACGCCGGGGTTTGCGTGTTTACATTCTTTTTTCTTCGACCCTAGATTCGGTAACGGTTCAGGTGAATTAACTTTGAAACGCTTTTGATCGCTTTAAATCGCAAGTGTATGGGGAATACGTTGGTCTTCAGATACGGAAAATAAATAAGAAACAATAAGGATGATAGATCTGATTTTGTATGAAATATTCATCTTTGTATGATGATACAAATAAAATAATTATTTAATGAAATACCTACACTAAACTTGATAATGATTATGAAGTACAAACAAATCAAGTGATTAAATCCCATACCAATGAAATTCTAATCTTCAATTCGCTTGAGACCACGATTGTTGTAACATAAATTGTGCAAAGCGAAATGTTACTTTACTACGCATAATCATCTGTATTGGTATTTGAAGTAGCCACTAAGTAACACCAATTTTATTATATGATTCGCTAAATTCGCTAAACAAATGAGTACACAAATTCTTTATTAGGAATATGAAATGCGGTTAGTCCACTTGTCTCCACCGGTGTCTCCACTGGTGGAGACAAGTGCACTGTTTAGTCCACTTGTCTCTACCAGTGGGGACACCGGTGGAGACAAGTGGACTAACCGATGAAATGTACAGTTTCTTTGGCAAATAGCTACTATACATATATGATTTTATATTCACAAAATGTATGTACCTACAGTTTCTATTACAAACGACTATTCATTCAGTTACTCTTTTTGAATAGAATATGTTTTATATAGTTTGTATAGTACAGATGCCGCTTGTATTCATTTAGGTAACTTTGGGGCAAGATAACACAATTTGTAAGCATCAGTCTATTCTGAGAAACGGCAAAGAGCGTGTATCCTTTCACATAATGATTTCGACCCTCGGGCATAAGGAACATAGATAAGGATGAGGAAATTATCAATTTTGTCATTATTTATTGCGTTCCAGGAATATCATTCATTACTCATTGAATCCAATGAGTTAACTATATTCAGGAGTATAAATTGTACCTTCTAAGGTTTTTCGGATGGCGGAATAGGATGGGCAGCATGTCGGGATATGATATGAAAATGAAATGAAAATGAAAATGATAATGAAAAAAAAATAATTCAGCAATTTGATTCACTTAGTAAATTCTTTTGCACGTCAAAACTTTTTTTACCCTACCAGCGCGCAGCGCCTCGACGTGAATGGCCTGCTGAGAAGAGACGCCGCAAGAATATCAACAGTTTTGCCTTTTTTTTTTAAATAAATTTCAATTTTAAATAATAATAATTTTAAATAATATGATAAATAAAACATGCAGCTTAATAATGTATGTGTATGAACGCAAATAGCTTGATAGCCTTTTATTACTTTTCTTATTCTATTCACATGATTGTAAATATGAGTTAGTAGATAAGTTCCTAGATAGCTCAAGAAGAACGTCTGTGTAAACGAGTATACATATTAGGGAGTTGAATATTTGTTCAGTTCTAATTCATGCAGAAAAATAAACCAGAAGAACCTCTTATATTAAGCTTAGTAACAAAATTTAAGATTATTCCCATTCGTTCCTTGAAAGGTTAAAGGAAAAATCTCAAACTAAGCTTCACTTAACGCCTCAAGTTGGGTCTATTTATAGCGCACTGAAATAGAAAATTCGAGAGACGAAATGTTATTTGTTTCTTTGAGGATCTCTTATTTTCTTACACTTGGGTCTGTTTTGTAAATAAAAAGTATCTATTACCTCGAGAGATACGGGAATAGGGTTATATTTGGATGACAATTTTTAGAATAACATCCCTAGAGATAAACCTTTTATAACCACCCACATCTCTTCTTAAATCCCTATTGGGCTTAGAAAATAATGTTACTAATGGATTTAATCACTTTCAAAGTAGTGTTAAGACACGAAAGTTATTTATTCAATTTACCATTTATTGTGACTGGAATTTTAATATCGATGATGATAAATTTTCTTTGCTGTTCAATTAAAATATGTCTTGGAAGAAGTTTGTATTATAGATAAAAATATTATCAAATGCCAGTGGTAATGTTTAGTCTCAGTGTGAGATTACAAAGCCGTATTTATTAAACATCCAATAACGTTTGTATCATTAGCCGTGTGAAGAATTTAGTGATGAAAGGGAAGTTATGATTTTTAATGGCCAGTGAATTTTATTTTTCATTTAAATTGTATTTTTAGCCACTGAAATATCGAAATTATTACTTACTAGCGGCCCACCCCGGCTTCGCCCGTGGTACTTGTCCACTATTTAATGGATGATATTATACATAAAAACCATCCTCATGAGTTACTCTATCTATTAAAAAAAACCGCATCAAAATCCGTTGCGTAGTTTTAAAGATTTAAGCGTTCATAGGGACATACAACACACATAGGGACAGAAAAAGCGACTTTTTTTTTATACTATGTAGTGATTTCGCTAAAGTTATTTATTAAGTCAGCCCTGTAATTTTATCCCTGTTATTAAGTCAAGTCTTTCTAAGCACTGCCCAGTGTCTAGATAAATTAATTACGAAAATAAATAAGGCGTATGTTCATGTAGTAATTAAGAATTACACAGTACGATTTTGTGGGTTTTTCCAATAACAAACATGTTTTTTTAATGTGTTCTGTATGTTCGAGTAGATCAATCGACGACCGGGCTACTCCGCATGGGGTAACGAAGTAATATTTTCTTTATATTATGTAGATTAACGCGTGCCGAAGTCGTTGGTAGATCTATAAAATTTTGACATTATTATTGACCATTTTTAAGAGCCTCACTGAGACCTACATTAATAAAGTATCCATATTTTGATTAGTATTTTTATTGAATTAGGCCAATTTTAAATTTATTTTTCTGCCAATCAACCTGACTCATATCCATATTTATATGTTAGTTTGAGTTATCCGTCAGATAAAATGTGACCTTATCTCAGAGTGGTAAACATTTCTGTTAAACTAAAGAAGCTGGTTTATCAATCCTACCGATATGGGAAATCGTATAGTGTAAAAGCCAGCTATACCTCCACTCAGCACCGACTTATCATAAGTATTGACACAGGGTATACCTAGATATTTACCCTCTTGCTTCGCGAGTATTTTCTCTGCGTAAGAAATGATGGAGATAAATGTAATACCATTAGCTTGAATAAAATATAAGAGTTGTTTAGTACTAACCTAGCAATAATCGAGGTGGATGTTCGAGGGATTTATAGTTGTTTACGCGGGAAAAAGACATTTGGAGTAGGTTCCCGTCAACATTGTTATAATAATAACGTTTCTTTTAGCTATTTATGGAGGTAAGCTCATCTCATTGGCTCTCTCGCGGCTGTTTACTATACGGCTTTTTTATACATAGGAATAATATTTGTCTCTTTTGACGTTATTTGATGATTTAACTGCTTATTCAGTTTGGTTTTCGCCTAGAAACAGTTTACTAGTCGACTTTGATAAACGATACAATTTATATTTTGTATCGTAAATCAGATTGATTAAAGATCATAACGCGTTACGAATTTAAAAGGAAGTAAGAAAAATACTCCAACATTAATGCAAGAAGCGCTGCGCTGGTTCGATTCCCGCCTGAGCCGCGAGATCTGATGAATTTTTCTTTGTTTCCAATTATAACTCCTACATTACCTAGATATTTTTTTTATTTTCATTATAAATGTATGGCATCCATTATTTGATTAAAAAGTGCAACAAACAAAAAAGTATTTAACAAGTTCAGATAACTATACAGACCTACCAAATCGTGAGTAAAGTAAAGCTACAAAAACTCAGATGCAAAAAATAAGACGTTTGAAATTAAACGAGGTAAATAGTTTCGTCCGCTTTGCGCAACTCTCAAGGAATATTTTTCTTACATCAAGCGAGGACTATTATTGTGTTAACTCTGAGAAAAGTTAATAGAAATACTCCGTACTGCTTTGTAAACCAATATAGGAGGAGTAGAAGATTTCACGGCAATATTTCCACAGTATTGTATGAAGTGATGATCTTAGAATTGGCTGAGAATTAGATTGTGGAGGGAAAATAATATATTTGTGAAAGATGAAATACCCATAAATGTTTTGAGGAAATTTAAAGGAACAATCAAGGTCATGAAATTGAAGTTAAAGTGTTTCAATGGACGTACTAAAAAGTTACAAAGGTGGATTTGGATTAATCAAAAACCTGGGTTGATTTCGGAAAAACAGCCACAAGTTTTTGCCCGAGCTGGGATTTGAACCCAGACCTTCCAGTGTTACTTAATAGTTTTTTTTATCTCACGAGAATATGCCATATCATGTACACGCGCGAGTACAGCGGCCCGTACACCAGCGGCATCATGGCCTCCGCCAGGCCGAAGAGAGAGAGAGAGAGAGGTGACAAGCTGGTAACTCACCCGAATATCGCAACAGCGGGTACAGTCATGCCCGCGCCGAGCAGGAACACGGCGCCGGGGAGTATGTTCAGCGTGGCCATGTACACGCGCGAGTACAGCGGCCCGTACACCAGCGGCATCATGGCCTCCGCCAGGCCGAAGAAGGAGAGGTAACAAGCTGAAAACTCACCCGAATATCGCAACAGCGGGTACAGTCATGCCCGCGCCGAGCAGGAACACGGCGCCGGGGAGTATGTTCAGCGTGGCCATGTACACGCGCGAGTACAGCGGCCCGTACACCAGCGGCATCATGGCTTCCGCTAGGCCGAAGCGAGAGAGAGGTGACAAGCTGGGAACTCACCCGAATATCGCAACAGCGGGTACAGTCATGCCCGCGCCGAGCAGGAACACGGCGCCGGGGAGTATGTTCAGCGTGGCCATGTACACGCGCGAGTACAGCGGCCCGTACACCAGCGGCATCATGGCCTCCGCTAGGCCGAAGAGGGAGTTCACTTTCCCTGTGAAAAGGAAACAAGTTAAGAAGACTTTGGTTGAGTTTCTTCTTCTTCTTAGTCGTATGTCTCCATAATTGTCGTCGTTATTTGGGTAAAAAGAACAAAGCAACTTGAGACGCCTTTTGCTCTGATACTGCTCTAAATAAAACGGCATGTAGCAAGCCCGTTTGACATTAAATAGCACAATAACAACGCATGATAGTTCTATGGGATGATAATCCTGTAGTTATTTTGTAAATCATTCAAATGCATATTTCTCTATATTGGATATTTGCTCTACGTCGGAAACAAACATGGTCATTATATTTTATTCATTTGTTGTCTCAATTCAATTGTTTGTCTTACGGAAAACTGTAGCTTTAAATTGACGATGCAGATATTGAGGAGCAGTTGGCAGAATTGTCTGTGGCGTTCGAATCCCTATCTTGTCAACTCATGATCGCCTTAGCATTAACACGTAATTCATCTGTTTCTAACACATGAGTTGCAATATTTCTAGTTGATATTTATTTACAATATTAACAAAAGATCACGACACGTCACACCTATACATGTAATTGGGGATTTCCTCATAGAATCCTGGTGTTACTGAATAATGAAGGTTAAGTTAACATTCACGTGCTAACTTCCATATTGTTATTAAATTTTAGACATTGTAAAAGTTTATCGTGGATTTAAAATAATAAATAGCTTTAATAGATTAGGCATAATAATTCGGTCTCTATGTTATTGCTTACAGTAAATATGGAGATTAAAGACTTTAAAGGGTAGCTATTGCAACATGGTAGGTGCTTGCTATCATTTTCGAATAAAATAAATCAACTAGAGGCCGCTCGCTAATTCGTCCTCGTAGATTTCGGTTACCGCACAAATCCATATAGTGTTATATTATAGTTTAATGGTTTCCTCGACAAATGGACTAGCCAGCACAAAAATATTTTTTCAATCCGATCAAGTAGTTCCAGAGATTAACGGTTTCAAACAAACAAACTCTTCAGTTTTATATTATAGAATATGTTTATACAAAATATACAAATATGTATACTATCCTTAAATATTGTATAGACTTTGATGTAAGTAATTTAGTTATCAAGACAATAATATGTGTAAGAGGGAATATGTTTTAAAATGTATCGCAGCAGAAACTTGAGCGACGAGGCAGTCTTATTATAATGAACAGCGCACTCCCTTGTGTACTATAATATTATATTTTCAGTAGATAGTTAGTTAATTATAAATTAGAAAACCGCTGAAACTCGGCTAGGAAGACATTAATAATGTGATTGCATTTTAAAAGAGGCTTACTGTGGAGTCTCCTGTCGTATTTCTTAAAGCATTTACGTTTAAGTGAACGTCTTGTACATACTACTCTAAGAATATTAATAAAATAAATTAATAAACATCTCACAACATCACTCCGTGCTAAGAAGCTAAAGCACTTGTGTTATAGATATCAGAATCAACAGTGGTATTACAAATATACTTAAATAGATACATATACCTATTCACCCAGATCAGGACAAGCAGACATGTTCATGTACATAAAATAATGTTTGTCCTGCGTGAGGATCGAACCCGCGATGCCTTGTTCTAATATTCAACTTCTTGACCGCAACACCAAGCTCGTCAAACACTAAGACCTAATTTCTTCCCGTGGGTTCCTGAGAAGCCATTAGGGATATTTTGGAAGCAGGAGTTTTTCCTGCGTTTTACAGTTCGTTTTTATTTTTTAATAGGGAGACAATCCAACAATATGGTCACCTGATGAAAAGTGACCCCAACTGATCTCTGGTGGTAACGGTATTTGAAAAGCATGGTTCTGTGCATAAGCCCACTTTTGGTGAGACGTACGCCCAGCAGTGGACTATGACAGTGTGATGGTGTAATGATTATGAAGTCATAATGCAAGATTTTGAACAAGACGAATATACGTATATAGTATATACAAATACATATATTTTTTTATGGCAGAGGTGGCAATCAAGTCAGCGGGTCACCTGATGGTAAGCCATCACCGCCGCTCATGGACATCCGCGACACCAGAGGTATCGTAGATATCAGAGGTATCAGAGAGTTGAAAAAAATAGCAAAGACATTACTTGGTACATTTCAAGCAAGGATTCGTGTTGGTACAACAGAACGCCGATAATCCGAATTAAATGAACCGGAGCAGAGTCGGATAATAAACTTTGTTATGTGTAAAATATAGTCCTACAATTACTTGAGTTGACCTAAACTCTGATCGAGATAATCAGAGCATGTTTCAAGTATAAAAAATCACAAAAATAATAGAGGTAACTTGGGTTTAATTTTTTTATATTTTTCGCAGAGAAGCGATTGGGATAATTGGACATTCAGATAATCGGCGTTCGATTAATCGGGATTCTACTATTAATACATTTCCTGACTATATAATTTAATTTCTTGTTTAAATCCATCCAGGCAGTCTATACGGACGCAGTCATGTCTAGCAAACACGCTTTAATGATAAAGGTAATGCATTAATTGCAATATAATACTGCAATTACATACGTTGCATAATGGCTGGCAAATATTATTTACATCGTTGCCGTTACAGAATTACTAACAAGATGCATACATCCGAAGTCTTATGTGATCGCAATAAGGTTTAAATTCGTGTGTTGGCTTAGGTATATTTGCATATTATTATACCAATGAGTTATTAACGTGTCATATGTATTTTCATACGCCGTGACAATAGTAATTCCTTCTATTAATCTTAAATAAGATACACGTGCTCTAAAAAACATTGTATTATCTAATTGTATTTGATGTAATGGTTCTGATTAACAGAATTTACATGTATTTAAAATAAGTACAGACATTGACTTACCTAACTCTTCGCTGGTGACAAGCTTGGAAGCGATCGAGCGCATTGCGATGAAAGAAGTTCCATTGAATATTTCCACAAGAGGTGCTGTAAAGAAAAGGATGATTTAAAACTATTTTTGTAACCTGCCTTTTGTGAACTTTTTCCCTTTAAAATTCATATCTTCCCCAATTGAGCTATACATACTTTACTGAACGAAAGAAACGTAACTGGCCAGTTATGAAGTGCTACTTAGCTGTGATCTTCTATTAGAATAGAGTGGAATAATTATTATCTATGCACTATGTAAGTACGTACGGTTAAACCTTACAGATGGCCATAAATAACGTCCAATTTATTTTTTTCATAACCCTATTATAATAAAACAGGACTAAACGGGAAATTAATAATATAGAACATGTACATAATGATATTACTTACTGCTTGACTTTTCGGCTGCGTTGCAACAACCGTGGTCGCAAGCGAATTAAAATCGCGTTTAGTCCCACTAATACCTATAACTGTTTATGTTGCTTGTAATAACTATTCATTTCAAACTTACCTATGTAAATTTCCAAGGTTGTGGTGGCAAAGGCAAATATGAAGGAGGCAAGTATTTTACTGGTGCAGGAGATGATGCCGACCACCGTGTCGTCCAGCTTCATGAAATCGCTGAATATACTGATTGAGAATAAGGTGCCTGTGGACAAAGTGATATTTGAGTTTAAATATGCCATTTATGTTGATATGATTTGTGATGACTACCTATTAGCCATTTTCTGTTCGGCCCTAAGGTTGACTGTTAGAGAATGCCATGAGGCATTAAGTCCACCTTTTGTTCCTTTTATATCATGCAAGTTTAAATAAATGACACGTATGATCTAAGTAAACTTGAAGGACTTCAATCAATGAAACCATCAATTTTTTTTAATGTATCCCCAAGTTACATCGACAAATAAGTCTGAAAACAAATGTTGAGATTGACAATAATAATGATGTTCGGTACAAAATATTTCCCTGGATGGGAATTTTGAACATACATTTATACTCTTCGAGGAAAAAGTCAAAACACTTAGATCAAGAATTGTGAATCTTGAATGCACTCACCGACTAAGTTTGTGATGATGCTGTAAGTGCAAAACATGCTGAACTGCACCTCGTCCCAATTGAATCTATACCTCATGAATAGGTACAGAACGTTCATTTCACCTGTTAACAAAAACATACTCGTGAGCATCGGAATATACATAAGTTGAAGAAATATATCTAAGAATCACACGGTCTAAACTTGAAACAAAATTAGTACCATGACCACTACTATAAACATTGTTTAATGGTTAGAGCGCTTGCCCAGATTGCAAGCACTGGGTTCAATTAGAAATATCACTATTATAATATATCCCCAAAGTAAAATAGAACATTGCTAGCATCTGTTGTGCTGATCAAACCCACATTCTATGTTGTAAAAGTAGACTCAACAATAAATTACACCAAATATGTGCGTGCTTGTAGGCAAAAAGAATATTTGACGCCTAAAAGAATTTCAGTTCAGTGTAATCAAGTTGCAAAATAAACTCTTTGACTTTTGACTTTATGCTTCCGCATGCTTGGATCCACATGAAAATAGCATGGCAATTTCTACAAAGTAAAGTGCTCTGTGGTCCCAACGTTTGCATAGCTGTATCCGTAGTTTTGGTACTTGGGAAGACAGGATGTCACTATAAACAATCAACTTATGAATTCATTGAGTGCATGCATGCCTGTGTACTCGGGAGAGCCGTAGTACGTCATGTGTGAGGTCAACTGACCGACCGCCGGGGTGTTTGAACTTTCTCGTCAACGGAATAAGGTTCTTAGTCGAATGCTAAATTACCCGCGCTTTGTACAGCGTCGGAACTGACCGTGCTCAAAGGACGGTGGGTACACTGCTAGTTCCGTATAATAAAGGTTTTCATTCGATTTGATTTCTGAAATGGAGATGGAGCTAGTAAAGTGCATCAAAGCGACGGATGTGCTGGCGTTTCGGGACTAATTCGTGAACCGAAACGACATTATGTTGTAAGCTGTATATTGCGGTATTTGACTGACATGACAAATTGACACTTTTATTATACGTCAAAAAAGTAAGCTTTTACGGAAAACTGTATCTACTACTAAGCTATGACGTCACAAGTAAGTATTGTCACATCAATACTTGTTTAGTTCACAGTTAGCTGTATTTTGTTAAAAGCGTATTAATTTGTTAATGTTTAGTGCTTGCTTTAATTACTTTACCGTGAGAATTTAATATTTTTTTTTAATGCAGTCAAGTAACCAATTATCCTTACGTTTTAAGGTACTAAAAGGATTGACTTCACGACTGTAGGGATATCAAGATCAAACAGGAAATCGGTTATCCGGCGATAAGTAGCACTTGGTTTGGCAGTATGCGGGTTATCCTGGCCTTAGTGATGTTGGCAGGAAACGCATTTGCGACTTTAAATGTGGTGTTACAATAGTCAAAGTTTGTTCTACTATCAACCAAACTGTTGCGGTTTCTTTCGTACGATCCTTACCTTAGTAATACTGAAGAGTTCGGTAGCCTTCAGCGGGTGTATGTCGTACAAAATTTATGTACACTCACCATGTAATGGTCCGAATATGACGCAGACGACGACTATGAGCAAAGACACGCGCAGACGCCGCCGCCGCGGGCCGCTGCGGAAGGCGACCGCCAGCGTCTCTCGCACGTGCCGCGCGTCGAAGAACGATGCCTAACGCTATGCTACTGCTTTGAACCTATGCATACGTGGTTCATCATCATCATCAGCCTATCGCAGTCCGCTGCTAGACATAGGGCTCTCCACTCGGCCCGATCCTCGGCGACTCGCATCCAGCTACTGTCAGCCATCTGCGCAGATCATCACTCTACCTGGCCTGAGGGCGTCCTACGCTGCTTTTTGGAACATTTGCTGAAACGCGGTATTTACTCTAGAACAATGTCACTTACCATGTAATGGTCCGAATATGACGCAGACGACGACTATGAGCAGAGAGACGCGCAGACGCCGCCGCCGCGGTCCGCTGCGGAAGGCGACCGTGAGCGTTTCTCGCACGTGCCGCGCGTCGAAGAACGAACACACCCAGCCCCGACAGCCCACGGGCTGGTCCTGCGACGCAAACATTATTATAATCATACTAATATTATAAGGTTTTTTTAGTGGCAGAGGCGGCAAACGAGCTAGCGTGTCGCCTGATGGTAAGCAATCACCGCCGCCCATGGACATTCGCAGCACCAGAGGTATCGTTCAAGTGTTGCCGGCCTTTTAAAAGTGATGTGGGCCTCCGGCACACTCACAAACCAGACGAAACACAATAGTAGATACTGAGATATGGGAGAGGGTGGTACTACCCCGGACGAGCCGGCTCATTCCTGCTGTGAAACAGCATGGCTCTACCACTAGCAAAAAGTTTTAAAATTATAAACAAAGAAAATTCATCAGCGCCTCCTGCAATCCGGGCAAGCGCTTGCAATTGGAAGAGGTGTTGGGTTTGATTCCCGCCTGAGCAACATAGGGGCCGATGAACTTCTTTTTTATTATTTTAAAGTTATTAATAAGAAATAATAAGCATGAAAAATGCTTAACTGAAGTACCTAAAATAAATATTGTACTTAAAAAGGTAATTGTTTTCTAAGAAGTGTATTTGACCTATCCAAAAATTATTTGTCATGACAGAAGGTTGAAACTACATATTTAATGAAACAGCACATAAGGTATTTTATTGATTCTTTCTTAAGAGTTTGCTCAATTAATTCTGCCTCCTATTCTATTAAAGAAAGCAAGTCAGTAAGTTGGACTTGTAAATTAGGTTGGGATTAATTAGGTACTTGTCAGTTCTCTTTGCTTTCCAATGGTAACTGATCAAATAAATATGTAACAGTACAAATTAATAAGTAACGTATCTCTAGTAGATGTGAAGTGCACTGGCTCCCATACTAATGCATTTATCTATACCAATATAACAAAGCTGACAACTTTGTTTGTTTGTTCAAACGCTTTAGTCTTAGGAACTACTGGATTTGTGAAATATAAGGACGATATCTACGGACATTTTTAATCATTATCGGATAGGTTTTTGATGGCTTATAACGTCGTTTGGTGACACAGATTTGCATACTAAATCGATAAAACTGTTTCCAAGTAAACCTATTAGTGAGAATGTGAAAATAGGTTCAAAATCTATGTCATATTTTTCACTAGTCAGATTGTGTTCTAGTGTGAATCGGTTAAAGCATGTTTAAAGCTATTAGTGAGATAGTGAAACAAGGTTAAAAATATATTTCATATTTTTCACTACTCCGATTTTATCTAGTCTGTAAAGGTTAAAGGCTGTTTTTGTCAGTTTGTTAGTTTAAAAAATTCGCCACAAATATCCGAACTGAACCGTTCATCAGCCGTCCCTCAATCAATGTCCCAATTCACAATACCCGTCGGCCACTGGTCACACTGTCGACTAACTATTTTTAAATGAATTTTAAACTTTATTACTTGTATTTTTTTGTTCAAAAGTCGGCAACGTTTTTGTACTGTGCTCGTTTAGATGTGAGCTGTAGTAACATTTAGAAACTGTATAAGGAATAATAAGGATAAAGATAGTATGACAAATCTTAGGAACTTTTAATTTCTTTTAGTTTAAATGATGTCGGGCTGAACAATTGTTGGACAACGTTAGGTGAAATATGGACAAATGTTTACAATGACAAAATGTATGTAGACAAGTGAAAATAATAAAAATAACGACAAACATTTTGCAAGTTTACGTTGATATTTCAGTAAGATTTAAATTTCCGTTCCCATGTTTTTAAGTAATACCGCGTCTCAATACCTACCTTTAAAAATATTTTACGCGCGCAACGAAAATTTGTATGTGGAAATGGAAGAAATACTGAAATCCCACATAATACCTTGTTGTGCGAACTCGAATTGGACGCGTACGGTAAAGAAATACTATTTTTACGTTACATTTTTTCATTTACATTCTTTTATCAGATTACGCTACACACGGGGTGAACCTTTGTTACTGAATTCGACACGTCAAGAGAAAAATCTCGCATAATTTGCCTAAGTAAAGAATAGCGACAGGCGAAGGTAGAGGATATCCGGATAGATCGGCCGCGTATAAATCCGAGTCGACACCTATCTGAACCTCGCGTAAAATCGTTGATTGCGTTACGATGCGCCCGCCCCCTCGTTCGAATTTGCGTTGTGGGCTCGGGCAATTTATCACTTAGACGTAGACGTAGGACTAACCGGCCTGTCGAGCGTACGCAGAGAATGATGTATGGCACCGCCAGGCTTATCTTAACATTCACAGATACTCTATTAACCCTAGACTTTGATCTTGCAGCGCTACGCGCGAACTTACTAACATCCACTGAAACTCCAATCTGAACATCCTACGGACACTAATCGCGCTGAGAACGTTTGATTCAAACATGCAGCCCTCATCGAATATCAAACTAAGCAAACGCAACTTACTCTCTGCCGCTCCTCCGATATGACTGGATCCTTCAGCCGTATGTACCCGTAAATCAGACTCGTAAAGTACAAGCAGTTTGATATTAGGAATATTCCGTAGTATCCGATCTGTTGCAGCAGTATGCCACTCAGTGACATCCCTAATGGAATTCCGAGGGACATACACAAATTCGCCACTCCTACTCGGAATGTCCTCATTTCTTTTGTTGTTACGTCACCTATGTAGCTGAATACACCAACGCACACAGTGATCCATCCTCCGGTTAACGACGGAAACAGATCCGAGAGGGCCGTGACCTCCAAAGGTAATTCGTAGAAGAAATATGTATTCAGGATGAAGCTCGTGCAGCAAAGCACTTCCCCGACTATCGGGAGTAGTATGCACGCCTTCCTCTTCCCTGTTTTATCGCTCCACGAGCCCACGAATAGCACTAGTATGCAAGGAAACGCAGTCTGCACTATGTTCTTCCACGCCTGCACGGACGCCGTCAACTTCTGCACTTCCGCCTCCTCCAACGTATAGTTCTCCGTCTGCCGCCTGTTCAATGCGGAACACACTTCGTCACTATACCCCAAGTTCACACGACACGCTTTCTCCAAATTCAAATTCTGCACAGCCAGTCCTGAGAAAACATTCGACATGATATAACACGCAATGATGGGCTCCACGGTAATGTTCGACCTGATCTGCATCAGCTTCTCTCGAACGCTTGATCTCGATTTCTTAGCTTTCGGTTCATTTTTCACCGGGGCCTCGACCGTCGCCGGTTTTTCCGTTGCCGCGCTTATTCCGTTCATTATGTCCAAATCTCGTGTCTACCGTTAAATATCAATCAATCATCGTTGCTCCGAGATGGCTCGCCCTCAAAAGGTTCGTTGAGTTCTTCTTAACTGTCATAATAGGTTGTTTATTGAGGCACGTCGCGGGCACATCATCACATCACTGGTGGCGGCGTGTGATCAGTTCGCGGTTCCCACGGCGGGCGGTACGGCAGTGTCGCAAGTCGGGAGCAGACTGGGATCTATTGTCTTAGGAGTTGAGTGGACGGATACGCGGTCGAGTGGTATCATTATACGCAATTGGGCGGGCGATGTGTGTGCTCGCGGCGAGTGGTCCCGAGAGTGGAGCCGCGCGCTGGGTCGCTCGTCACAACCTTGCGATAAGTAGCCGTTTATCCCATTAGAGCAATGTCTGTCATTACATGAAACAGTGGGTACAGAGCTCGCTGTCATTAGCACGGTCAAGGTACGCTCTATGCGTGGGGGGCGTTTTTCAACTTCGTTCCTGGCGTAAGGACTTTCAATGTCCAATTTCGCAAATTTTTGCGCAGTTGAGTGTAATTCAGCGACGGCTATAATTGTTTCCGCCGTTTGTTTGTTCTAAAGAACACTATGACAAATGTTCAGAATATGTAGACTCATTTTTTGTCGCTTTTATTGGTGTTACCAAATTTTTCTTATGCGTTGTTTTTTATAAGTATTTTCTGTACTATACTTCGTCGGTAGAAAGTATTCAACGTTGATCGTGCAAAACGTTTGCAGTAGGTATACTGAATAACAAATATTAATTCCATTAATTCATTTGTTATCAGTTAAACCAGGTTTTTAGTTAAAGTGTTCATTAAAAAAAAAGGTTTATTCTGTTTTTTGTTCAAAAACATCAAACGCGGAATCGCTGGCTGATATTTTTTTTTATGCCTAAATACGAATACGTAATGATTTCCGACGAAAAGTACAAAACAGACAATAATTGAAATGAATTTTATGCACTCAATTAATTTTAGAATAACACAAACAAAAGCTATGTAGAAATCATTTCATGAAGCTCGATGAAAAAAATGAAGTATTCCTTTGACCCTTTACAGTTTTAATCCAGAAATGCCAGGAAATTTCATTGTCAATTAATAAAAAAAAACACGAGCTATTTATAATCACAAAGCGCTGTGGCACAATGAATTATTATCCATGTATGTAGACTGTTACTGCGCTGTTGGAAACATAAAAATAACACTTTATGAGCTCCCGTAACGACAGGATAAAATAACTCTCCGATAATTGTCGCTGTCAGCGCGTAACTAAGTACATTTAGGTCCTAAATTTGGCCATATATTGGCAAATCAGGTATGCTCTGTCCTTCTTTTTTACTTTTGGTAAGACTGAGAGGGTGACAGTTGGCCGTGTTTGCCAAATGTGGAAGGTTCGTAGCGGCGAACTGGAAGGAAACATTAGTCAAAATGAATGGCTTCCTTCGGGAGCTAAGAAACTATTGGTTAACCGCCCTCAGCCTATCGAATGCTGATGTTGGCTCTGGTATTTAAATGAAAAAAAATTGCAACGATACTTGCAGTAAATTTTATTGTACACTAGTTTTTACCAAATTTCATCACATTCCACTAGTCACACTGAACGGAAGTGTGATCGACGGGCAAACATCCAAACTGACAAACTTTTACATTAATTAATATAAGAATGATACATCCGATTTCAAATCGCAGGCACTGCTATAGTTGTTGGTTTGATATGAAGTATTTTATGTACAAATATTTTTCATTTATAATAAAAAAACATTTAATACTGTGTATTGCTTTATGGCATAGCATTTTTCCGAGTCCAATTTAAGCATTTACGGTGCTAAAAAATATAATATATGGGGGCTGTTTGTCCGTTGACTACTAATCCAACACATTTAATCCACAAAAGTGTCAATAGATATTTCTTTTTAATCATTATAAATCTAAAAAGATTAAAAGTATTGAGATTCTTTTTTGTTTTAAAATTAATCGCATTATTGACATAGAAGCCTGATTTTTATGGGCAGTTGGTCCTTAAATCAATTCTATTAGATTACTCAAGCTTAAGCTGGGAGATTTATAGCACCGTTGTTATAGGTGAGGATTTATCACCGATCTTGTTTTAGACACGTATCTAATTAATCTTCAAACCATTCGAGTCTTATCTAGAAAATATTAGTTTGATATAAATTGGTTTATGTAAAAGAAAACAAATTAACTTTATTATAATTCGGTTGGACTTTTACGACCGATCCAATTTTCTCTTGGGTAAGACTTAAGTTGGTCAATAATATTATGATCCTTTTTCTGAATTTCGATGACAGATTATTTTGATCAAAAGGAGACGTCTTTTGAAAGTTTTAATCGGTTTTTATCTCTCTCTAAAAATATTCAAACATAAATCAAACAATAATTAAGTCCCACCAAATTTTAACGATGATCTTATATGACATCCCAACTAATATTATAAATGCGAAAGTAACTAACTCTGTCTGTCTGTCTGTCTGTCTGTCTGTCTGTCTGTTACGCTTTCCCGCTTGAACCTCGCAACCGATTTTGATGAAATTTGGTACAGACAATCTTTAGACCCTGAGACAGAACATAGGCTACTTTTTATTTCGAAAAAAAGAAATCCACGCGGACGGAGTCGCGGGCGGCCGCTAGTTTACCATAAAACGTAATACCTAATTAGAACCGGCAAAATATCAGGGGAAATAGTATAAGTAAGTACTTATTAAGTACCTAAACAATTTGGCGAGTAATAAAATATCAGTAGTTTCCCGGCCGTAGTCCGCTCTTGTCTCTGTAAAGGGCGCCATAAAGATGTTTATGACGTAGGGAATTGCTTGTATTCCCTTCTTTTCGTCTTTTCTTTGACGTACGCGAGTGCAGGATATCTATAGTTTAAGTTGTCTTGAAAGTATTTGGTAGATTAAACTGATGAATCTAATCTATACTTCTATACTACCTACTAGAATAAAGCTGAGAGTTGGTTTGTTTGTTTGAACGCCCTAAAGAAACTACCTACTGGTTCTAACTAAAAACATAATATTTTTGTTTTGACTAGTACATCAAAATTTGTCGAGGTAGGCTTTATGCTATCGTTTTATACTTATGTGTCTGGGAACCGAAATCCACGCAGACAGAGTCGCGGACGGCTGCTAGTTTCAATATAGGATAGCTGCTAAATAAAATCTTAGACCTTACGTTATATTCACCAACTAAAAGCTTAATTTACTACTAAGGCATGTAGTGCCGATCTAGAATAGTGCTCACCAGCCCAAGGTGACTATGGCTATAACCTCCGTATTTATCTTTATCCAGAAGTAGAGTGCGGAAGCCGATGATGATCTGTTTTCTTATCACAATTTGGTATCGGAAACCTGACTCATTTCTGCATATTTAGTCGGGAACGGCGGAAAATAGAGGGTTTTCAGATTTTATGTTTAGAATTAAGGTTTTCGAGTCTGCCTCGGCTACGGTTACTTTGCCTTTGGGAGTCATTGTGTTGTTTGTCTGGACTATTTTAGTTCAGTAACTTCACATCTTGTTGGTCTTGTGTTCAAGGATGGGCCAAAATCTCAGGATCTGCACATTTTGTGTCTACTTTCTCAAAATTATCTCAGGTTTGTCAGCACCAACATTAGACAAGCGTTGTGATTTAACGAGAAACTTGGGAGTTTATCCAGTAGGGTCGATATTAATAGTCTGATATTTTACTTTTTATATATTGGCCGTCATTTGTTTTGCTTCGAATAGCGAAAATATCTTTCATCATTATAGGCTCCAGTGCGGGGCTTGTCCATACAATGGCCGTCGTAAAGCATGTTTACGATGTAGGAAATTGAACTGGCTCTTCCTTCCCACTAACACCGGTTTATGCCGGTTTACCCTCTAATTCCGCCATTACCCAACAATTGGGGTACAAGATTAGGGATATTAGTGAGACTGAGAAGTTGCAAAGTTGTCGACAAAAACTTTGGACTGAACTGAAAATAACGAAAATCGAATGTTATGAGAACTAATCCTATATATTAAACTTTGTCATCGTGTGACAAGATATTCAAGATAAAGAACACACTAGGCTGAAATCACGCTACGTAATTTCGGCATAGTGTGGCATCTTCCATTTAAAACACGTTACAGGCGTAGTTAAGTCAAACTGGGTATTTATGCTTCCAGACAATGTCCTCCTCTGAACACAGTGACTACAAAATTTGCCTAAAAACTAACGGAAGACGTAATTTCTGAATACAGCTTGGAGAATACGGTGAAGTAGACCCAATTCAGAGCTCATTAGTACTGCGGTGAGTCGACTGCTCGTGAAGAAAGAACCCTGTACTTACATTAAGAATAGACGTGGGTTGTCGCGGAGCCGGGGAACTGAATTGAATGTAGCGGTGGAGTTTGAACCGCAGTTAACGCCAATGGTTCCGTAGGCAAAGATTTTTCTGTTTGAATCTTGCTTGTGTTTTGACTCTGGTATAGATTATATGTATATTTATAGCTACTTGTGTAAGGTAGAAGTTAAGTGCCAGCGTATTAATTTCTTGACCGAATCCTCCAGTATTGGATGGTCTATTTCCGATTCTGACTTTGTCACAATAATAGTTATGTGAATTTGCCAAATGATCGAGCGAAATCTGTTACAATACATATATACTACTCAGGCATTGGGCCTGGGAGAGTTCATATTTTTTTTTGTATCGGACAACATAATATTTTTATAAGTACCTACTGATATTAGTTGAAGGGACTAAGCGTGATATTTAATTACTAGCGGCCGCCC
The DNA here is from genome assembly GCA_958496325.1 of Nomophila noctuella. Taxonomy (NCBI): domain Eukaryota; kingdom Metazoa; phylum Arthropoda; class Insecta; order Lepidoptera; family Crambidae; genus Nomophila; species Nomophila noctuella. Next base: position 3,066,363 of record OY292487.1, on the reverse strand, counting down.
GCGACTTCGTCCGCGTGGATTTCGATTTCCAATATCCTATGTGTTATTCAGATGTATAAGCTATATTGTGGTAAAGTTTCATTCAAATCCATTCATTACTTTTTACGTGAAAGAGTAACAAACATCCATACATCCATACATCCACACATCCATACATCCATACATCCACACATACAAACTTTCGCCTTTATAATAGTAGTAAGATGAAAAACATTATATACTACTTATTAATGCTTGACGTTTCGTGTGTGTTACAAGTTACAACTACCATTGTCGCAAGCGTGGTCAGTCTACTTGCGAACGCGAAAGCCTAAAAGGACATGTCCATAAATGTATGGACCAAAAACCCAGAATCGACAGGAATGAAATGTATACCAGTGTATTGGCATTGAAATGTAATATAATGTTACCAAGGGGGCAACCCTGAAATCGTTATAGTATAGGAGCTAGAAGCAAAATAATTTAGGGAAAAAATTCGAACAAAACAATAATAAAATCAGTTTACGTCATGTTGTGGCATTATATGACGTTGTTTTAATGTTGTATCACTTGTGATAATTATCATCATCATCTTTCACGAGCAACAGCAACATAAAAACAACATCATATTTAATCGCAACATAACAAACACTCTGTTTTTTGATTTTTTTTTCTTTCCCATAGATACTTCAATCGTTACAGTACTGTGTGTATTATTGGTAATTCTGTGGCTAAAGATTGAAAATATAAAAATAATTGGTATAGTATAGGAGCAAAGAGCCATATTGGGGGTGAGAATATCGTTGTTATTATTATGCTGTTGCTTGTGAAATGTGTTTCTGATAATTATCACAAGTGAAACAACATCAAAACAACGTCATATTAAGCCAAAACATGACGTAAACTTATTTTATTATTGTTTTGAACGATTTTTTTCCTTATTTTATTTTGCTCCTAGCTCCTATACTATAACGATTTCAGCGTTGCCCCCTTGGTAACATTATACTATATTTCAATATCAATCCACTGGTATACATTTCATTCCTGTCGAATCTGGGTCATTTTTTGGACATCACCTTTCGTATATAATATTTTTAGATAGTGACACTCTCTTAAATTCTATATCAAGAACAAAGTAATCCACATTGCACTATAATCCCATTACCTCACCTATGTTTAGTTTCGAAGCAATACTCGTAAAGACTGACGGGAGCTCGCCATTCTACATCACGGTTATGCTCCGTGAAATATGGAGGAAGTACTTCTGTATATGGTTATGTGTTTTGTGTTCTATAAGGTTTGAGGATATTATTAGGATAGTAAAGTGTGGTGGTTGGTTTGAATGCGCCGTAACAGCGATATTGTAGTTAGCGGGTAGTTTTAAAACGCTTGGTTCGTTTTAAGGATCGTAACAGTTTCGGAAAAGAAACAGGTTAAATCGAATGAGAAAGTTACCTTCACAGTAGCTTTTCGTCTTAAAACCAAAAAGTTAGATTGATGATTCAGTCAGCAAACTTTGGCAAAATTTGGAAACTGAAGGAAAGTGCATAATAATGCAGCTGGGGCCCCGTCTTGCTCCGGCTGCATTATGGTCTTGGCTCGCGTGGTGGTTTGGAGGCTAGAACTCCCCATTCGTCCATAGAGAGGGTCCCTCCTCCGTCAGTGGGCAAATAACAGCATTAAGAAGCCACATGGCTGCAGGCTCAGCATTGTTGATCGGCTTCGTGCCACCTACCGCGATTCCTCCGGATCAAGGACGATGAGGGAGCGTCGCAGTAGTTTTAGTGAGTATGCCAGCCCAGACACCCGTTTAACCCGTCTGCCTCCGGGCGATGGGTAAGCTTTAGCATGAAATTCCCCTGTGACAAAAAAAAGGTTCACCATTTAACATGTACAGTCAGCCAGAAATGTCTGCAGAAGGTTTTCCAACATCCACCGCGGACCCCCAAAGCATAGAGCGCGACAGGTGAGCTAATGAACCGCTAAGGTCACGCGCCGGCAATTCCGGGACGTCACAAAGTTGCGCGATAACGAACCGATACCAATTTTGTGCCGAATAAACGCTCCTACGTGGCCCTGTTTAGTTGCGGTACACTCGGCGGGATGTTTCCGCCCGCATCCCGGTTGGGACATCCTTGTATTTATTTACTTGTGGATTGGTTAATCTTTTTACTAGGGCTTGGGAATAAAAACATTAAAAATCGTTTAATGGTCAGACTAAATAGAGAGAGTTGTAAAAAGTGGTTTGTAAAGTTTTTTTGTGATTATTTCACTCTTTTTGTTACGAGCCAATTAATTGTAGCTTTGTTTGCATCTCACTGCAAATTATTAAATTGAGTATTATTTATGTTGTGTTTTTATTTATTAAATGAGAACCCCCCCTCAAAAATTGTTGCTTGATCCAAATGCTGCGAAATATTAAAGAGCGTCTTGCAGGGCTTAATCTGTCTGGGTAGGAAACTTGATTTTTGCAGCTCTTCGTGTAAAATTGTACTACATTATAGACATACGTGAGTCGCTGTTTCCGAGGTGTCTATACTATTCCTACATAGAGGACAAACCGTGTTTTAACGTCAAACATAGTGCTAGAATAATCTAATAAACACACTTGTATAACAACAATGTTTCCTGCATCTTAAAATTTTACGCACACTTGACTTGTGTCATAAAGACACAGTGTCATTTCCGTAAGCATTCAACATTTAATGTAGCCGAGTGTACGGCGGCACAACTTTTATACGTTATTTAGTTGGCCGTTCCAACGTTAGGATATTATTTAATAAGGGACATAACTTAGACGGCACATGGCTTCAGTAATAATAGTGCTCATGTAGCTATCTACAGCTCTATGGCTTTTTCTTTTTTTCTTTCCTGATGGCAAAGTTATTGCCACCTACCTACGTATAAGTATATAATATACTCTGTACTCTTTTACAGCTAATACGATATTATTTTTAACATATAATTTTCTTTAGCGAATAAAGTGAGGAACAATTTATCGAACTTAAAACACTTTTGATAATAACTATACAAGTTTATAAGGCATTAATAAATAAATATTTCACAACATCACATACATTGATCTGACCCCATGTTAAGTAGCTTAAGCACTTGCGTCACAGACATCAGAATCAAGAGTGGTATTACAAATATACTTAAATAGATACATATAACACCCAGACCAGGACAAACAGACATGTTCATGCACACAAATTTTTGTCCCGTGCGGGGATCGAACCCGCGACCTCTTGCGTAATAGGCAACAGCTTGACCATTAGACCAAGCGGGTCCTCAAATTAATGCTGGTTATTATAATTAGATTGTATGATCCCAATGTTTTTCCGAAACCCAGGTGTACTCACTAGTCAGTCAATATCACTGGCTATCATACTGCAACGCACCGCTGTGAATGCCAGATACAAAATCGCGTACAATGGAGTGGTGATTGCATGATTGCTTGCAAGCTAGTTTAAATCATAGTTGAATAATGTATTCTGTTCATTTGTGAGCCGGCGTGATAAAATTGATAAATGCGAACGCGGAGGCAAATGATGTATGAAATTACGTTTTGATAAAATATTGGAGCAATCTCGAAGGGGTGACGGCGACTTTTCGCAGAAGATGTAAAAGATAGATAAAATAATAAGTGTCAGATTATTTTTACGATGAGTGAAATTTTGCAGGATATACTCTGATTTTCAAGCTCAATCTCAATTTACTTGTCATTGTGTTATAGGATATTGAGATATTTTTCAGGGAAGCAGAATAAGAGGTAGAGTTTAGTGGAACTTCCACTCGAATGAGCTGGTCTTCTTTGGAGTACCTCCACCATACCACAGACCACAGTAAAGTAGCACTTCGTAACTGTTGTGCTACGTTTCTACGGGTGAGTAAGGTCGCCAGAGCTCAGTTGGGGAGGGTATGGGGTCTAAGAGGCAGGCAACGCTTCTCTGACCTTTGTGCGTTTGTTGATGTCCATGGGCAGCGGTGATCACTTCCCATTAGGTCACAATTGCTCATTCGCCTGCAAAATAAAATAAACAGTCCAAAATCTTCAATCTTTTTTATCAACGTGTCGTAAGCAGTTGACAATCAAAAATCTGACTTCTGTATAGCAACGGCCTAACTCTGAAGCGGTTATTAGAAGAGCTGTGGTTCCGGAAAACAATAACTCCCGTCCCATCTCGCGCGGATAAGCCGGTGCAATCAAACTGCGCCGCGGGGCTGTTGGGAACTTTTAACACCCGCCGCTGTTGCAACGATAAACAAAAAAGACTCAAGTGAGACGTGTAGAAAAGAAATCCATTCGCAATTTTAGGGTTAAGAAATATGTATCACATTTAAATTGGTGGATCAACAACTGCCTTGAAGACCCGATACCCTCTCATACTGAGCTCCGAAGACCTTACTCACCAGCAGATCTGTTGATGTCTTCACTCTTCATTATTAAGACAGCAGCTGGTGCTAAAACATATTTGAATAGTTACATGCCATCGCAACACTTCAACCCGCTCTGAAATGTGCACTACAATTTGAAGCGACCGTCGCTTTTTATAGCAATGACAGCATGTTGGAACGTACGTCATGTCAAACAAAATAATGCTACACTTTTCTGGTGTCGGGACATCTAACGATTTGAATCGATGGTGTTAAAAGTTCCCAACTGCCCGAAGCAGTTTGATTGCACCGGCTTACTCGGAGGAGATGGGACGAGTTATTGTCCACTTCAATCACTGCTTCAGATAAACGCTTGAGACGAGCTGTTTACGACAACGACAATAGATGACAGATTTTTGATTGATATGGATTAAACATAAATCTTTGATAGGAGAATGTAGCGTTTATGCTTTTGTGTGACATAGTAACGGCTTCGGTTTCTTTACAATACAAAGTGACAAAGAAAAGCGAGCATGAAGTACGTAAGTACATTTTCAGTTTAATTTAGGTAAATAGACTTACGTACTTACCCTTACCACTTACCTAACTATATAACGAAGTTGTATTAAAAAAATTTAAGCATTGACTGCTTTTAAATTAACTACATTATTTTTACTAATTCGATAAATATAAAATTACCGAAAGCTTAATTTACGAAATCGGTCGAGCACTAAAAACAAATAAAAAGCTGAACAGACCCATGCAGCATCTGCACATCTAATAAATTAAAAACATCTAAAACATGTTCAACAACTTTTATCCGGTAAGTCAGCATGCAAAAACAATTTGTGGGCACCGGTCCATCTTGCGGCGATTCTTAAACTTGAACGCGCGGATAAGTTGCAATATTATTTAAATTGAAAAAGAGATGTAGCGGTTAGAACCTGCTGTTCTAAAATTAAATTTGGCGATGATTTTTTTCTTCCAAGAGACTAACTGGCCAGTACTTTTCAGAAAAAATAAAGTAAAGTATCAGCCTATTAATGTTCCACTGCAGTGCAAAGACCGCCATCATTTGGAATCATGTTTTCGTTACAAAGATGGGTTTTGGCTTAATCACCACGCTTGCCAAAATGCGGGTTGGTGATCACAAACCGGGCTGTGTTCAGAAAAATCAACACAAATTTTGCCCAACCCGTGAATCGATCCCAGGACTTCCAGACCACGGCCTGGTATTTAAACCATCGAGGCGTTCAGAAAAGTTTAATTTATTTTATTTTATAGTGGTTATAATGACCTCTTCTAAAATCAATGAGAATTTATTGATTCGCTTGCTCTTTAATCAATCTTTCCAATCCAGATGTAAGTCAGTAAGTTAATCTTGAAAGGAGACCGGGACTTGTGGGCTTGAAATGTAACAAGTTGAGCTATGGCTTAAAAAATTGCTCTTTATTTTCCATTCATAAATTACAAAAAACTATCTCAATTTTCTTTCTTAAAGCGAAGAAATATGAAAAATAAGATAATAAACATATTTCAGTATCGATTACATTCAAAATCAATTAAAGCGAATGAGTTTACACATGTACAATTATTAGCGGGTAGTTCAAAAAATGTAATTGTGTTTATTATTTTTAAATATAATGAGCTATAATAACAAATAAAATATCGACTAGCTGTAAAAAATCTAAATAATAATTTCCAAAATAATTATTATCGATTCATATCGATATTAATTGAAAAAGCTACTTTTTTTAGTCTATGCACTGTTGACATGACAACGAAAATAACGACATTGACAGCTGCTGTTTCAAATCAATCGTTTCGTATCTCTCGTCTTGTACTTTTACGTTTCGTGAGCTTTTCCGACTGATTTTTATTTTCAAAACAACCACGGCTTTGTTTTTACGGATTCTGATTGACCCTGCGGAACTTTACCTCCATACTGGATACGGAAGATCTTGCTTACACTTCTGACTTGGACCTGTTATTTTGGATTACACTGCCGGCTTTTGGATTGGAAAGTGACGCTACGGATCGCTGTGTGAATCATTGGATAGCAACTAAGTAGCCGCTGTAATACCCTAGGCCGTATTGTAGGCAGACGAACTGTAGGCTGCTGGGCGCATGTCATGTGCATAATACGGTACATGAGCTGGGCTCGGTACCAAGACTATATTTACCACCTGCTCAACTCTTGGATGATATTATTCAATTGTATTATAAGAAGGATAAAATAATACAAAATATTAATCTTTTTATTTTTAAACAAACTCCCCTTAACTCCTTACCTTTTTACCTACCTATGACTTTCCTAATTCTTCTACAAAATAAATGAATTCAATATATAATAATATAATAAACTAGCGACCCACCCTTGCTTCGCTGATTCCCCAAGAAACTTGTATTTTTCGGGATAAATGTAGCCAGTATCAGTTTACCTCTAACAATAACAGTTTTTTTTATAATGCAATTTATCTTTACAATACAATAGTAGTTTATATTATGTTACTGTACTGTAGGCATCAGCTGTTAGGTATAGGTTATTTCATAACTTCACTTTTTTAAATTCCTCAATATCTTTGCTCTCCGATTGACAAAACTCACAGAATTTCCAGTAATGGTCAGATAAGTCTTACTCTATCAATTGACACTATTTTTATCTTTTTACATTCAGGCCCAAGATTGTATGTAACGGTTTCGGTCTCCTTTTCAAACTTGTTTATGCGGACAAGTTCCAATATCTAAATGGAGCCAGCCTAAACACTTAGCTGAATGGTTTACGGTCCAGGCATGTTGCAGGCCACTACATGCGCTATCAGGGTTGCCCTGGTAAACGTATGCTAACTATTGGTATATTTGTATTAATACCCTCCTAGCCGAATTCGGCCATGGCGGCCAATCTTACGATTAGCTAAGTACGCAGGATATATTATAGTGCACAAGCGCGTGCGCGACCACAGGTGCACTCCCTATTGCCTCACTCTCATAATTCGGGACAGCAGTCTGACACGACCGTAGAGAGATCAGGCGCAGGACGGCCTAACGTGCTTTCCAAGGCACGGGGGTGTAATTACACTGCCAACTTCCAAACTCCGGACTGTGTCTGTGTTATCACAACCGGAAACCATAGACACAATTTCATCGGTCCGACCCGAGATTCAAACCCAGGACCTCCGGCGCGGCCGCCGCATTAAAGTGCGACACACTAGCCACTGCGCCACGGAGGCAGTTGCCTATTTATTAGTTGTGTATAAAGCACTAGCGGCCGCCCGCGACTCCGTCCGCGCGGTTTTCGATTTCCGCACACATAGGTATACACACTATAGCTTAAAGCCTTCCTCGTCAATCGGACTATCAAACACATAAATATTTGTTCATTTTCGACCAGACGTTTCTGAGATGAGCGCGTTCAAAAAAACAAACAAACTCTTCAGCTTAACTATATTAGTATAGAAGTATAGGTTTTTACTTGCTAAATATAGGCACTATATCTCGTTAAATGTTCTTTATGTTTAGTTTCACTCATTCCCGTTTCCATTCTTTCATACAGATTTTTGCGTTTGCACAATAGAAACCTAAAACGGACTAGAGATCGGTTAACCACTCGGTGCAGTGAAAACAATAAAAAGTAATTTGGTCGTATTTCATATTTATGTAGAATCTGGCATCCCTAACCGGCGCTGCTATTTGCATCGTGTTAGATATCGAGGTAGGTAAAAACGGATTTTAGAAGTGGTGGTTTATTGCCGTTTTGTGGATTTAGTTTTGAATAAGTATCACTTTTTTGAGTTTGCTGACTGTACGTACGATTTTAAGAAACTTTTGTTTATATCACAAATACACATGTACAACAATAAGTTGGTCAGAGCTTTTTTAAAATTAAATAATAAATGAGAATTTATAAATATAGATATAAATAAATATTTCACAACATCACATACATTGCTCTGACCCCGTGTTAAGTAGCTTAAGCACTTGTGTTACAGACATCAGAATCAACAGTGGTATTACAAATATACTTAAATAGATACATATAACACCCAGACCAGAACAAACAGACATGTTCATGCACACAAATGTTTGTCCTGTGCGGGGATCGAACCCGCGACCTCTTGCGTAGTGGGAAACATCTTGACCATTACATCAAGCGGGTCTTCAAAATTCATTAATGATTTGTTGATTAATTCAAATTAATCAACGAATCTTTTACGAAAAGGTATCTAAAAAGTGCTTCTAATTCAAAGTTCTGCAACGAACGCACGCACATTTTACATTTTCCCGACAAACAACACTTTACCTAAGCCACAAACAAATATTTCACTTCCCATTCTAATCGCGAAAACTTAAAAAAATACAGCGTCATATTTTAGCCACTCACCTCGAGTAATTACGAACTAGTATAAATATTTGTCCAGAGTTCCGCTGAAAGGGGACCATTCCGATGATTTACTCAGCTAAAAGTGTTCAATTTCAAGAGGGAATGTTCTATTCCGGTGCGATTTTTAATAATCGCGCTGAAAGTTGACCGATTCCAAAGCTGGAATTGAAAAAGTTGCGCAATTTCTAACGGCGGATCGGTGCGACAATGTGTTTGTTGCTATTTAGTCGAGTAATTGTATCTGAAAAAGAAAATAAATATTGCGGTTAGAACATGCCGTTTCAAAATTGAATTGGTCGTTGTTTTTTTTTCTCGTAATAAACTGGCTGGCCAGTAAGTCAGATATTATTATAACAGTGCTTGGAAAAAAAAACTGAAAATAAGAATGCTTTCAAAATCGGGGCTCGAAAGACAAATAAATCAATTTTCCAGTTGTTGATGTAACGCCTGATATATAGTTTTGTAATCATTTGATCGAGTGGAGCATTTCAATCGACTGTTCTAATTTTTAATATATCAAAGACGAATTAACTGAACGACAACATTTACCTTACAGTACAAACAAACATGCATTAGATTAGCTCATGCGATTGAAATCAGTTATGCCACGCGATTTTCAATCTTCGCCCTCTTACCATAAGTACATGTATTGAAAGACCTCTCGAACGAGCAAACTCACCTCGGGCTTTTGGAATTCCGTCATCTTACCTCTTCACTAGTGATGGGAAACGGAAGCGTTTTATGCTTCCGGAAATTTCTGTGAATTACCGGTGGCTCTTCTTAGAATCTCAGGAAAGAAGGAAAAATGTAAGAGGATTTTGGCTTCGTTTGGTGTGTAGGTTGGTATTAAGATTAAATTGTTTTTACAAATTCATTACGAAAACAATCTGATAAATTTGTTTACTTCAATTAATTAAAAAAAAAATTAAGATACATTACACCGAGCAAATATTGATGTTAAAAACTTTATTTTATCCGTTGCCTGCACAATAGCTACTGTCTTCTGTGAATGTTAACAATCAGTTACTGTTATGAAAAAATTGGCCAAGTGCGAGTCGGACTCCCGCACTGAGGGTTCCGTACAAATTCTATTTTTGACGTATTAAAAAAACTACTGAATAGATTTCGTTCGAACCAATTTTCGTTGGTAGTTTTTATGGTAATGTGCATTATATAATTATTTCAGTTTTATCATCCTCTTATTTTAGAAGTTTGAGGGGGGGGACACACTTTTTTCCACTTTGGAAGGGTCTGTCACGCAAAGTATTCACTTTAGAAAAAAGTGAAATTAGAAACCTTTACATAATTTTTAAAGACCTATCCATAGATACCCAACACGTATATGTTCAATGAAAAAAAATATTTCGAGTTTCAGTTCTGACTATGGGGACTGTCGACTACAGGCTGGCTAGAAAGCCATAAAAGAAGTTTACATATTATGTCACTCTTTGACATCTGTCTCTTCTTCTCTCGCCTTCCTAGCGGTAAGATCGTTCTGGTTTGGTTGTATTATTTTATTATTATATTTTATCTTATTTCATACTATTCTTTTATTCATACAGTCCACTATCTCCCTATCGTCGACAGGGACCCCCCACTTTTTTTTATTATTTTTCCATTTTCGTGTGAAAACCTTGTTGCGGTTCACAGAATACATCCACTCACTAAGTTTCAACAGTATAGTATTTATAGTTTCGGAAAAAAGTGGCTGTGACAGACTGGCGGACAGACAGACAGACAGACAGACATGACGAATCTATAAGGGTTCTGTTTTTTTGCCATTTTGGCTACGGAACCCTAAAAATAAACTAATAGTTATGAATAACTTTATATGTGTCCATCAATATTCGTACATAACAACTCTACCGAAACTTTGTAAATAATCTGATCTGAGCCACCCATGAGCTGTGGTAAGCTAGTTAGCCTTCGCTAACTATGCTTACTAATGAGTATTAATTCTGATTACTACTGTTAATTTACCTTTTTCGTAAAACAAAAAACTCACTTACCTAATATCCAGTTTTCGCGATACTGATACATCACTATTCCGAAGCGACATGACAAATAGATTCGAACCTTCACAAACGGATTTTACGGTCGACATTACATCGCATACCGATCCTTTGTAAATAATTCTCGCCTATGAGCTGGGGTAAGCTAGTTAGCCTCAGATAGGCCGAGTGTTGTGAGGGATCACCCACACTCGGTCGGCATACCGAAGGGCCGCATTACGAATAACGAATAAATGATCGGACTGACTTATCAACGTTTTATGAGAGGAGCCGTGATAAAAAGTTATCGTAATAATTTTACTCTTGAAAATGTTGGATGTATGGAAAAGGGGGGAATGGGATAACATATTGGCGTGGCGACTCTGTTTTCATTCGAGAGCTGTTTTTAATATAAAATAATTCCGATCGATTTTGCGCTGAAATTGTGTTTTTTTAATATGTTGGTTGTGCGCAACGGATGTTTAAAACAAATATAATTAGGAAAGTCTATCCATTCCTTTGATTTGGAGTTAGACTTTTTTAGATAGTCCAAAGATTTTTTTATGTATTTATTCCTCAAAAATAAAAAACACAATCCTTAATATCAAAACAATCTGCATTATTCAGTGAATATAAATAATAAATCTACAAGTTATTGCGCTGATAAATCACTACCATCTATCACTCAAACCGCCGAGGACAATAAAAGGATTATTCCCAATAAAGTTCTAATAGATGAGTTCTCGGGCGGGCGTAAAACACCACCGAATCTTCTGAGGGTCGTAGATTCGCCTCGAATAAATCCCGCGAGGAATCCCAGCGTGGAATCGGCAGCAACAAGTTATGTGCGTGGGGATACGACTGGCAATTACTAAGATGACCAGACTTTTGAAGGTTGAAAATGTTTTTTACAAACTTAAATAGTAGTGCGGGGGCTAGGTTACGACGTGTGAATGATCAATAGTGCACTTAATATGCACATACGGCGTTGCCCAATCAACTCTTCAGTTAAGGCAAAATTGAACATGAAATTAAGTTTTTATTATTTATTATTTATTTATACGGCGTTGTTGTAGTTAGGAATGGAAGTCATGGTTGAAACAGCCACTCCAACATAAATTTATAATAATAATAAATAATAAACTCATTGGACTAACACACCAATTACCTAGCCCTAAACTAAGCTCGAAGCTGCACAAGCTTGGATGCTAGGGAACGGATTTATACATATAACACAAAAACCAGGACAAACAGACGTGTTCATGCACACAAATGTTTGTGTGCATGAACTGAATGAAAATAAACAAAAGAAATAAATTGGCAAAAAATATAAAATAAAATTGGAAAAGCGATATCTGTTGTTTATATTTTCGTAGCTTTTCTTGAATCTTATATTAGCATCAGTTGTGTTAGAAGAAGGATAGGTACATTCTTCCTCACTTTCAGATCCGATCAATGTTAGATTATGTAATCATGTATGTATTAAAATACTACCTCAGCTCAAGCCGAAATATCATCACTTCCAAATCCTTTGAAAGCTGTAAGATAATTAGGTGGTGTGCCTTGAGAGCGTTTCACACGGTAATCTGTACAAGCCGCCAGTGAGAGATTAGTTAGAGCAACTTCGCACGGCATCGTTTAAGCTTGCCTTAACGTATGCAGACACTTTGCCGTAAGTCCTGCGCGCTCGTTTAATGGATATGAACCTGGTGTTGTATGTATGTGTGTAAGTAAGCATGGAAAGTAATACCACATATTGAAAGGCCCGTTGGTCTAGTGGTCAGATCCCCTGTCTACAAAACCAACGATCGCGGGTTCGAATCCTGCTAAAGGCAAAGCATTGTGTGATGAACATCGGCATTTGTACTCGAGTCATGGATGTTTATAAAAGTACTAGCGGCCGCCCGCGACTTCGTCCGCGTGGATGTCGGTTTTCATTATACGAATGTTTTTTCCCGCTAACTCCCGTTCCCGTGGGAATTTTGCAATATCCTTTTGCAACTAAGCATCAAGTTTACTAAGGGACCTGCATGCCAAATTTCAAGCGTCTAACTCAAGTAGTTTAGATTTTCCATACAAACTTCCACCCCCTCATTTCGGGGAAGTGGGGGGTTGGAATGGGTCAAAAAGTAGCCTATGTTCTGTCTCAGGGTCTAAAAATTGTCTGTACCAAATTTCATCAAAATCGGTTGCGAGGTTTAAGCGGGAAAGCGTAACAGACAGACAGACAGACAGACAGACAGACAGACAGACAGAGTTACTTTCGCATTTATAATATTAGTTGGGATAGTTGGGATTTACGTATGCCTATCCGTTCCCTAGCATCCATAGTACAAGCTTCAAGATTAGTTTGGGGCTAGGCAATTGGTGTTTTGTAAAAGATGCATCATTACTTGTAGTCCAAGTCATGATGCAACATACCACGAGAAACAGTCGTTTTTACTCACGATTTATCGGATCAAAAATGAAAAGCTTTACTCGTATATAAACAACAACAACAACACAAAGTAAAAGGAATTATTTCTATTTAATAAACGCGGTGAACTTAACTTCGATCTAAGATAAGATTGCACACAAATATAATCTTTAAAGACCCCACTTTAATATCACTCGCGCGTTGAAATTCTTCGAGCAAACTTTACGATTTCCTCATACATTCCTGTCCTGGCGGATAAATCAATAATCAGCTTACCGGTCGGGAATTTATGCTCGGAATTATTTACGTGGCGAGCCGGGCTATTGAGTAGAGTACGCCAGAACTAGCGGCTACTGAGCAGAGCTATGTGAGCGGTATTAGCCGAGCGAAGCGAGCTGAGCGAGCGAACTGTTGTTATATGTAAAAGTCAACATCAGGCAACAAACATACCTATGCGCAATGATTTAAGACTCAGGAGGTTCACTATGATGAAATACCTATTTTGCAACGTTCTTAATATGGTAGTAAATATCGTTGCGATGCCTAGCCATAGAAGTTTAGTAGGGAATGGAATATAACGATAACTCAGTCATTGCATGTTTTTGTGCAACATGATTTTTGCAAGAGCATTTTTCTGCAAAAAGAGTACTAAAAGCATTTAAAAAACAATTCACGACTGTTGTGTTGTGCATAACCACCAGAGCTAAATAGAGGAGGGCAAGTAGTTTAAAAGGCAAGCGACCAATCTGCGTTTCTTCTGTAGTATCTATGTTGAACCTGGAAACTACTGAGTACTTAGATCTATGTGAGCGGGCATTAAGGCGTCCAAGCGAAGTGAGCTGAGCAAGTCGTTTGTAATTCGATTGTGCATCACTAGCATTATTAATGTTGCCAAAGGCTATTATGGCGGTAGGTATTACACAGGACTTATTATCAAAGTAAACAGTAATAGTAACCTATCACGGTGAAATTAAATTATCGTTAAAATATTAAGCTGCAATGAACGTATTCAAAAACACTATGAATAATTTAAAATTCGTATTTTAATATTACAGTATTTAATTTCGAAATTCCTGTTTAACCGCATGCATATAACGAGTGTACTCTGATAAGTTTTGGGAATCCGTTTAAACGTAAATATTGCTTTAGTGGGTATGGTATTTATATTGATGATTGAGAAATACTCGTATTTAACGTAGAAAAATACGTAATTTATACCAGATGATTGAAAAATATTGAAAGTAAATAGGCGAATAAAATATTGATTACACTTGTTAAACATCTGTCTGACTTCTAACTGTTATTAACCCAGTTCAAAGGTCACGAAAATGTTTGTAAAATACCGAAATCACTGCAAATACCCAAACAAAGTAACTACAACCAACAAAACAAGCAAAACTCTACACATTAAAACAAGGTCCTAATCGGGTAGTTTTTATTCCCCGCAGGGCACATCAATTAGTAGCACATGCCACTAGCTTTAGATTTTAGGAGGTGCCGCGGGTAATCCTCGAGAGTTATACAGTCGCCTCGCTCGGGGACACGGCATGGATCAACCTTCCATGGAAACGCTTCTAAAAATAACCCTCCTATTATATTATTTTTCTCATCTCAAAAAGGAATCCCATTTAAATTGGTACTCTCTGCGTCCAAATATATATTTCCTCAGTAAATACTCCTTCCTCATTTATTAATGCTGGCTGGTTATAAAAATGCGTATTAAGTATTGCGTAAAGCGTAAATGTAATGCAAAATATTAAAATAAAAATATTTCGTTGAATTGCTATTTATTTTCCTGAGTGCTGAAATCTGGTGAGGATTCGCTCCAATATAATGCATCCGGCGTGATTTTCGGAGAAGTGGCCCTTGTGTCAGCAGAAGTTTTATCATGCATGGAAATTCGTAGAAATTAAATCACTTCTATGAATTTTCATGCATGATATTTCATTCTGAAATAAATAATTGTATTCGGTGTTAATAACTTTTTTGGTTCCTGTAATTTTTAAAAGCTTCTACTCGTGCTAGCACAGGACTTTCCCAAAGCGCATTTACTGAAACCGAGATCAAAGTACCTTTCGCAAAACGCGTACTCAGCTGAACTTCGAACTAATTCCAGTTTCAACTGTCAAGCTCAAGAAGTTGCGAGCATATCGTTTCTATCGAGTCTTAGTCCGGTGGCAGCAGTTTAAAGGCGACTTATTAAAACGGTCGCTCTTACAAATGTCACGTTAGGGCGCTCCTGGTGCATAAAAATTATAAAAATGCTTTGCACTAAGCCACCAAGTGCCTAGCCCCAAACTAAGGTCGAAGCTTGTTGTGCTGTAGATGCTAGGGAACGGATAGATATAATTATATACTTACTTTTATAATCATCCCTGACTAGAGTTCAAATGTCGATGTTCATTACACAAACATTTGCCACTAGCGGGATTCAAAACCCGCGTCTCTTGGTTCTACAGCCAGGGTCTCTGACCAATAGGCCAACGGTGTCAAAAACAAATGAACAAATTCCAATTCCAACTGTCAAGCTCAAGAAGTTGCGAGCATATCGTTTCTATCGAGTCTTAGTCCGGTGGCAGCAGGTTAAAGGCGACTTATTAAAACGGTCGCTTTAACAAATGTCACGTTAAGGCGATCCTGGTGCATAAAAATTATAAAAATGCATTGCACTAAGCCACCAAGTGCCTTGCCCCAAACTAAGCTCGAAGCTTGTTGTGCTGTGGATGCTAGGGAACGGATAGACGAATTATGTATTTACTTTTATAAACCCATCACTAGAAAATAAATGTCGATGTTCAACACACAAACATTTGGCCATATGGGGATTCAATACCCGCGTCTCTTGGTTTTGTAGCCAAGGTCTCTGACTAATAGACTAACGGTCCTGTCAAAAACAAATGAACAAATTCCAATTCCAACTGTCAAGCTCATGAAGTTGCTTGTATAATTGTATATCGTTTCTATCGAGTCTTAGTCCGGTGGCAGCAGGTTAAAGGCGACTTATTAAAACGGTCGCTTTAAAATATGTCACGTTAGGGCGCTCCCGGCGTATAAATAATGTCTGGCGGTCGGCGCCGGGATGACTCCGGACTACAGCCGGTGTACGCTCCTCTGGAGATAGCTGTGGACATGCCCGATATGTCGTCGGATATGTAGGAGACGCTTTTTCATTAATTGATTTTGATCCTTAAAAGTATAGGAAAATGTCGAGAGTGATTCTAAAAGTGAAGTGAATTATGTTCCCAGAAGGATTATAAATTCTCCTTCAGAAAAGCTTCAAAAGTTTCTCCAGAATATAGCTAACAGTCTAACAGGTACATGTAACCGTATAGATTTTTTGGCTAAAAATGTTCTCTTATTTAGAGATAAGTTTCTTTAGTTGGTCGTTGTGACCAAGTTGATGGGAGAATAAAGAAGAACATGAATTCTGGACGACCCGATTTTCGCGGTGTTCTGATTTACTGATACAGAGGGTTTAACGAGATCACACAGCAGACTTCGGTATCTAAGGCTGATTTGTATGATCCAACTGGACACCCAACAGTTCTTCTGTAAAACTATGGCTTCAGCCATATCCTCAGCTAGGTCCTCCCAATTCCAACCGTCCCTTGCGCCACGAGTGTTCGCAATGGCCCAGGCGGTCGGCGCGTGGAATTTACACCGGCCGCCGCCCGCCGTGCGAGCCATTACATAAAATTCGATCCGCCCGAGTTATGGACGGTGTTAGATAATAACCTCTTCAGTGATGATTTATGGCTGAGGAAATTTTGACCGCTTGATAAGTGATATGAGATGTGTGTTATTCATATGGGCCTTGCTGGATAATTTTAGATTGGAGGTTACATTTATTGCATTGCTAATTCAGTATCCCAGAAATGGGGTTTTAGGATGGGGGGTTTTAAAAATACCGTTGACGACTGCTTTGATCAGTAAGTATGTCACTAACTGGGCCGTAATCTTTTTGATGTTGCAAAGATGCTGTGGCTAATGATGATGAGGCTTCTTGATATTTGAGCCCTAATTTCTGCTCAACTTTAGGTCTAGTCACTTTCAGTGGAAAATCCAAAAGTAATATTTGCCAAAAACAGGTGAGCTATTTGCCTGAAAATAAAAATGGCTCCAAAAAGGATATTCCCAAATAAAATAGACTAAAGAAGTTTATTACCTCCCCCTCGCTCTGAAAGTCATAAAAAATATCAGTTCGCGTTTAAAAGAAATGAATTTCTGCCCCATTCTATTATAATAAAACGCCCTAAAAGCCTTAACAGCGACTAAACTTTGGTTGGCTTTAAATCTTGATTTACCAACAACAAAAACAGTTGTCATTAGTAGCAAATGGAAAAGATTAACCTTAAAAGACTTTAATTTAGTTGATTGCCAGCCAAATGTACGAATGGTTTAATTTGATAACTTTGCGCACGCAAAAACAACATTTTCTTCGCCCAGACTGGGAACCTAATGGCTTCGTCTCAATTAAACTTGATAATACGTGATGTCTTTAACAAGTCCACGGAGAAATTTTTAGAAACAATTTCTCTTTGAAACTGTTTCAGGAGTTGAGGTCTCATGTCGCAGTTCTGCCTTGAAAATGAGTACAATTATTTTTTTTCTTTACACGTATTTTTGTAGATGACAGAAGATTTTTTCTGGGCAATTCCGACAGTGGTCTGCAACAGGCCTGATGATGATGATAGATACAATGAAATGGCTATATTTAGTTATTTTATGAAACTCCATCGTCTCGTCTGCATGGGCGCGGGAAATATTATTGGCATCAATAAGAAGAAAAATGCATACGGTAGTAACAATTTATGTAGCGTATCCATTGACCCGCATTTTGTGGGCAACATTAAAATTCTCTTAGTTTCGTTGCATCGCAAAAAGTTTCCTTGTGCAAATGCCCTTACACAAAGCCATCATGAGAGTTAAGCCATTCTGAGCTGCCGGGGACATTGCAGTTTTTGCTCGGATGCACATTACAGGCAGACCAACTCAACAACATTAAAGTTTTTCCATGCCTTGAACTCGCTTCTAACGGTTAATCAAAGGAATGTTCATTGAATAAACTTGAGAGAACTAATGCGATGATAACACAGTTTATTTATGAAACTGTATTAACTTGCCTTTTGCGGAGAAATGAAGTTTGTTCGGATTGTTGTATGTATAGTAAATTGACTATAAGACTTTGAGGTTCGATCCCCGCAAAGGACAGACATTTGTGTGCATGATTATGGCTGTTTATCCTAGTCTGGGTAATTTAATGTATCTATTTAAGTTTATTTGTTATTCCACTATTGATTCTGATATCTGTAACACAAGTGCTTAAGCTACTTAACTCGAAGCCAGATCAATGTATGTGATGATATTTATCTTATGTAAGTTACAATTGTGAGACATCGCAGCTTAGTTTTGGATGAAGTAGTACAAGTAGTCTTGGGTTACATTTCCAATTTCTTGACTACGTGGTTCTGGCAGGAATAGTTTAAGTAAAACTTGGTCTCCCACTAAAACAAGATCCAAACTACCACTCTGGTAAGGAAATACCCACGTATCACCCCTACCACCCAACACATTGAAGGCGATGCCCTTATTGTTTTTTATATGCCACTGATGTTACCGCAAAGTTGGCCGGTTTTGTTCAAACTACACTTACTCTGGGCACGCCACCACAGCCACTCTTTACTTGTTTATTATCACTCTGCCTTTATTGATGTCTACAGGCGGCGGCGACCACTTACAACAAGATGTCTCTCTTACTCGTTTGTCTGATGCTACAAGTAAACCTGTCTAAACAAACATTCTCAAGTAAGTCGTGTGTAGGATTGAGCCCAATCTGTATGGAGTTGTAGGATGCAAGAGCTGTCTCTTAGCAGAACTACGCGATCCGCCGGCTTGTGCAGCCGCGTTTGTACTATTGAAGTAAATCCATCGCGACTAGGGCTGGCACGCTTGATATAGTGGGTGAAGAATGTTTGGGTGTTACTCTTTGCGAAAATTCGAAAATGTTGGATATTTCAATTTGTCTATGACATAGCAATAACGATGAAGTGTCACATAGACATAAAAAAAATCTTCACATGAAATGTAAATACACAATTAAATTAATGTCTCTTTTTTTATTTAAATGCAAGACGAGGTCAACTAAAACTGATGTTTTTCTTTTTAAAGCTCCGACCCAGAGAGTTAAAGACTATATTTTTATTTCTTTGATCTAATCATATAATTGGGGTTTTCCACATTTCAATGAACTGATGAGTCCTTAAGATTTATTGCTGCGATAACTTTGTTTTCGCAGCTCCTAGTGTCTGAGTACCATTTTATCACTTTCTCCAACTTATTCAAAAGAAAATTGCTGAAAAAGTGTTCTTTACGTGCCCCATTCCACATAATGGCTTCATTCAGTGAAGAATCGCTGTAACATTGAATTGAATGACTCGAACGACTAGGCGTTTGACATCGATACGATCAGGCATTTCCAAACGCATTCACACAAATGAAATACCAAAACACGCCCCCAGGTATCACACATCTGCTTCCATTTCGTTCAATTCCTCAAGGTCCCAAGACGCCAGTTAGAAAAAGTCAATAAAATGTAAATGTTCAACCCTAAACGATAGGTATCTTAAGTGCACAACAGTCGTATTTCAGCAATACACCGGGCGATCGAAATAAACAGAAATACAAACGAAAGACTACCTTCTTACAAGGAGATAGAGCTTAAATTTTAGATGGAAGAGTGAGAGGTGAGCGCTTCGAAATTTGAAGCAAGCGAAAACGGATCTTACAGAGGGGTGGGTCGGTTCAGAAATGGTTAATTTCCTGTGTACAGAGGCTCTGTAAGCTGTGTTCTTGGTTGTTAATTGGGCTGGACCGTGGTGTGGATTATGTTGAGTTTTTGCTGTATTCCACCATAATTACTCTGAGTGCTCAGACTTAAGCTGTGAAGTTCAAAGGCCAGTGTTTTATGGGAACTCGTTAAATTCAATTGAGTTATTTGAATTTTAAAATGGCCTGTGTTTGAGTTGTGGTTTACGGATTATTACTTGTCTGTAATTCTTGCTCGCTGCCTTTGACACTTCTTTGCAAAAGCACTTTATTTATTGTCAATTAAAAACGCGGACTTGTTAAAAATTTTACACACAAGGAACTATTTAGAAGGTTTAACCAATAAATAAGTTTTATTTTAAGACGTTTTTAACAACATTTATTTTAATTGGTTTGTTATTTTATTTTATCTTCGAGTTATTGTAGAAAAAGTAACGAATTTTCTCACAAGAAATTAAACATACACCCACTAAATTAACTAAAGAAGTAGCATAAAAAATTGGTTAAGATACATAGTTTGTATTCCGATGACGAAACATTTGTTTGTGACAGGCCTGTTGGTCGAGTGGCTAGAGACCCTGGCTACAAAACCAAAGGTCGCGGGTTCGAATCCCGCTAGGGGCAAATGTTTGTGTGATGAACATCGGCATTTGTACTCGAGTCATGGATGTTTATAAATGTATTTAAGTATGTCTTTCCGTTCCCTAGCTTCCATAGTACAAGCTTCGATCTTAGTTTGGGGCTAGGCAATTGGTGTGTTAGTCCAATGAATTTATTATTTTATTATTATTATTATTTGTCAATATCGGGATTCGAACCCACGACCCTTGGTATTGTAGCCAAGATCCCTGACCACTAGACCAACGGACCCGTCAAATAATTAAGTATTAAATATCCATGCACGAGTATTATCAAAAATAAAAAAACTACCAAGGCAATTTTAAAGAAACGAATACCTAACTCACAATATATTCTTAATTTTATTCGATATCTTATGTTATTCGATGTTCGAAACTGGTAGAAAATTACTAAGTGGCATTTTTATGTCTGCTAAGACGAACTGGCCTCAGTTTTCTTCCGCAAACCCAATCGATGTTCCACAAACAACCATCTGAAAAGAAACAAAAAATAGTGAAAACCTTTATCTATACTAATATAACAAAGCTAAAAAGTTGATTTGTTTGTTTGCACGCACTAATCTCAGGATCTACTAGTCCGATTTTTATTGTGTTGGATAGTCCATTAGGTGCGGAAACCGGAAACCACGCGGACGAAGTCGCGGGCGGCCGCTTGTGTATAATAATAACCTTAGTATTTAAGAGAGTTTGAGCTTTGTGGAACTTCCTGTTGAATAAGCTGCTCGCCTGGGCGAGTACCCCCACCTTACAGAAGACCGCAGTGAAGTAGCATTTCGTAACTGTTGTGCTATATTTCTGCTGGTGAGTTGGGTCGCCAGAGCTCGGTTGGGGAGGGAATGAGGTCTTTGAAGTAAGGCAAAGCATCTGCAACCCTGATACGGTTGTTAATGTCCAGGGTACCGGTCATCACTTTCCATCAGGTGACCCTCTTGTTCGTTTGCGTCCCAATCACATTAAAAAGTATGCTTTTTCACAACTCTAAAATTTATCTCAAGAACCCCGTATCATCAATCCTATATATTGTTAAAAATCTATTTGACTGTTTGATAGCCAATTCAGTAGTAGCGTTGGCTAGGATACATATTGGTCGACAAAACTATGGTCAAATATTTTCATGGGAAATAGTACGGACATATACAACTCAAAATACTAATATTATAAAGGGATTTTTTTATTGTTTGTTTGGTTGAATTCATTTGGCTACGACCGATACTAGAAAACCGTTTGTATTACAATTTTGTACAGGTAATGCAATAAAACTATGTCGAGAGGACCGCTGTTGTACCTATAAAGGACTTAGTATGTCTAAAGGTTTATTTTTAATTCAGTCTATTTTACCTTTGTCCAGTTATCTTAAAGATACTTTGGGTTCAGATAAAAAATAAATAGAAACAGCGGCAAAACAAACAAATGGCCCGAGTTAGGTTTCTCACAATAGTGGGGATAAGCCTCCTCATAATTTCACTTTTAGACATGTGAACGACGTGGGTTTATCCTTTATAAGATTGTCCATTAAGAAATAAGAAAAGAAATCCAAGTATTCTTTGAACCTAAGTCTTTGAGAGCTCACGTATTCTGTGCATCCAAGTATAAATTATCTATAAAGAAATAATGTGAAAATGTTTAGTATGTTTTGATCGTCATTTTGACTAGCGGGTCAGTAAGTCAACTATGAATTAAAAGTTACCGTCTCAATCACGCTAACCAAAGTTCTAATGTGTAAACCAAACTATGAAAAGAAAATATACCTAAAGTATAACAGATCACCACACAGATCAGGGTACTAACCATGGTTAGCGATAACGAAAGATACGGGTATTATAGGCTATGCCCCAATTATTCTATACTTTGTCCGCTTAGAACATGATTCTTCAGTAAAAAATACTAAAGGACATAAAATTTGCTTCTTTGCTATTCACTATTAAAAATTCATGCATTGCATTCATGTTGTATTGCTTCTAAAGGCATTTTCTATTAAAGATTTATTTTAAAGCCATTAATCTGTACTAATATATAAAGCTAAAGAGTTTGTTTGTATGTTTGTTTGTTTGAACGCGCTAATCTCAGGAACTACTGGTCCGATTTGAAAAAATCTTTTTGTGTTGGATAGTTCATTTCACGAGGAAGGCTTTAGGCTATTGGAAATCGAAATCCACGCGGACAGAGTCGCGGGCGGCCGCTAGTATACTAATATATAAAGCTAAAGAGTTTGTTTGTATGTTTGTTTGTTTGAACGCGCTAATCTCAGGAACTTCTGGTCCGATTTGAAAAAATATTTTTATGTTGCATAGTTCATTTGACGAGGAATGCTTTAGGCTATTGGAAATCGAAACCCACACTAGTACTTACATAAACGCGATCAGAGCAGGAGTGGTCATGATCGCTGCAAGCAGGAACACGGCTCCAGGCAGGACCTCCATGGTGGCTGTGTACACGTTGGTGTACAGAGGAATGTACAACAGCGGCATCAGGCTCTCCGTGAGGCCGAATATTGAGTTCACCTTCCCTGTAATAAGGTTGAGTTTAGATTACTGACTTGTAGTTTTATGGACCCTTTTTACTGGAGGCAAACAAGCGGGTCAGCTGATGGTAAGTGGTCACTGCTGCCCATGGACATTAACAACCGTATAAGGGTTTTGAAAACCCCAAACTCTCCCCAACTGAGCTCTGGCACCCTTACTCACCAGCAGAAACATAGCACACTAATCACGAAGTATTTCTTCACTGTGGTCTTCTGTAAGGAGAATAGCACCTCCCCAGACGAGTCTTCATAACACAACATAACACAATTAATTTGCATTTTGCATTATTACGACTATAATACGGTTTCGATTACTCAGAATACTTTGGCTTCAGAAGTGTTTTTAATTAAATTATCATTTCCACCGAAAATTACAAGCTTAAATAACAATTATTAAGAGATGAGAATTACTCGTATCGGTTGACTTAACGATCCATTAATATAATGAGACAATAACATTCGTAGAAAATGGAATACTTCTATTAATGGTGTGTAAGTAAAATAGCGGTAACATTTAGCCATTAAATAAATTATTATCAGCCATGATAAAACTCGATGTCACAGATAAAACGTTTTATTTCCACTCTCATTTGACATCTCAAAGGCTTGTAAATCGTTTCTGTTTGTGATATGAGCTCATTCATATGAGCTTTTGTAAATACACGTGAAAGTATAATATTTTGTAAATACATATAATGAGTTCGCATTTCACGGGAAATATGGACGTTTGAAAACTTCTCACAAACGGAATTTAGCTCTATTTTCTGTAACAAGGTTTCTGCTACAACTTTGTATGTTTTGAGGACTCTTTATATCTTTGTTATTAACAAGTTAAAATCTGGATTGTGTGTTCTGCGTCACTGATATTTCGAGTACCTACCTACGATCAGTGCTGGTTTTTAACTGTAGCAGTGCCCTGGGCGAGTATTCTGTGTGGCGCCCTGTACGACTAAGTAAACTGCGTCGGGGGCGCCTGTGGTGCCCCTTTTATCCGACGCCCCGTGCCCAACCCTTACACTGTTACTGCCTACGATTACAAAATTAAAAACGTTCTTACCTAATTCATTTGATTCCACTAATTTCGAGGTAATGGATCTTATAGCCAATAGTGCTGTTCCATTCAATATTTCTACAAGGGGACCTGAAAAATAAAGAGTTTTGTGTTAATACAATTATGCCATTGCATTTTATCATTATTTTAACAAAGATGGGATTATCATCGTCACTCTAGCGTTTGTAACGGTCGCTATCTACCTCGGCCAATGCCTAGGAGTCCAGGATCCGCTATACGACTCCTTCTTTTCCACTTTGCACGTATTACGGCATAAGTGTAGTCAGAACCTTGGCACGAATATCATCTTAAACGACGTCAAACCAGCACTTTTTGAGTCCCATACCCTTCTTCCGGCAGCCGGCGGTGGCAGCATAGCAAGACATTATATTATTATCCACGTAACTGGCCGGTGTATTTTAACAAAGATGGGATGTATCACACAAGTCTTACCAAGGAAGAAAATTGTTTCGTTGGGAGCGAAGCAGTAGACGAAAGAAGATGCAATCTTGCTAATGGTAGAGATTATGCCCAGCATCGAATCATGCCATTTCAGGTACCGGCTGAACACGGTTATAGAAAATATAGTACCTGAAACATAAACAAAATTGAAAATGAAGGCAAAGGAAATAAGAGATCGAATGACTAAGTTTTTATTTATAAATAAAATTATGAATATTTTTAAAAAGGCTGAATTCATTTTAAAAACTTTAATACGAAGATAATCTTGAAAGTTGAAACTTGAAATTGACAAAAAATTACAATGTGTAGAAAAGAATATCTTGCTTAATTAAAAACCTGGAAAGCACCGTTTTATTTCCTCGAAAAATTAGCGTTTCTGGCCTTTCAAAGCAGTTTTTTGATCATCAGTTTGAAGGTTAAAAGTTTTGGACTTACCTATGGTGTGTGTAACGAAGTTATACGTCTGGAAGATACTGAATTTAACTTCGTCCCAGTTAAATCTGTATCTGGTTGACATGTACAAAATTGACATTTCACCTGAAAGTAATTTTACATACAAAATATAATATAATTGGTTTAAGATTCATTTTAATCTATTTTATTAAACAATCATTTACTTTAATTGTAAGATCATCTTATCGATTCATTTTTAAAATAGTGATAATGCATGCTTGTTGTCGTTGGGATACAAAGACATTGATGTACTACCGAATCCTCGGTTATGCTTCCAATTGAATCAGGAAAGTTCAATGTTCGTGTCTAACTGAACACAAAAAAGGAGGTTTCTTATTTCAGTATTTTGTTAACTAACACATAGTGGGCTTTAACCTTACCAAACATAGGGCCGAATAGTATGGTGACTACGAGTAGAAGAATGCACATCCTCAACCTTCTTCCATTAGGTACGTTGCTGAAGACTACTTGAATAGTTTCTTTGATGTTGGAGAGATCGAAGAAGGTTCTGCAGAAGTGAAGGAATCCACGTCTGTCGTGCTGTTAAAGAAATAATGGCTCATTTGAATGGTTGACGGCCCGATTGGTGTAGTGGTCATGAAGTTGACTATTAGACCAAGAGGTTGCGGGTTCGATCCCCGCACAGGTTAAACATTTGTGTGCATGAATATGTATGTTTATCCTGGTCTGGGTGTAATATTTATCTATAATATATAAAGCTCGATTATCTATTTCTATATTATCCTGTGCGGGGATCAAACCCGCGACCCCTTGTCAAAACTAATCGTATTAGATAAAGCTCATTGTTATGTGTATGTCAGTCATGATTTCACGTGTAATTCCAAATGCAGGTCAGAAAATGATCGTTAACCTATTAACAATCCTAATTGACTAATATTGAATCATGTTAGCAAACGTCATTATCGTTGTTATTCCGATCTCATTGTTACTGATAAATTAGGCGTAGCTAATAAGATAATCTTTTACTACAACTTTAATGATGAACAAATAATATCATTAGACTGTTTGTCACCATTATAAAGCACTTTCATGAGGTACCATGTGTAATAAATATTTGTGGCAAAACAGTATATTAAACTAGATTATTTATTTAACAGGATTAGTTCTGAGAATCGCTGATTCATACTTTTATGATTTTGTCGATTAGATCGTAAAAGGTACCTAGTGTTATATAAAAAAAAATTGACATTGTTCCATTTAAACTGTATTTACGCAAATTGATCAACATCGTGCCTTTCGAGGAAAGGAATCATCAAACTTGTTGGAAAATCGGATGATTCAAGCCTGCATTGTCCTAATCAAATTAGGAAAACCAACACAAAATTAAAGTGTTCCCAGTAGGATTCGAACCCACGACCTCCGAGGCTTGAGCGCGCTGTATCCACATCACCACGGATGCAGTTCATAGCTGCAAGAGCTTTATCCCGAAATGAAGGAAAACTATTATAAGAATGAAATATATGGACATTTCTGTGGCATCCAGACACGCTTTCAAGTTTTATAATAGTCAGATCAGAGGTGCGATTCACTAAGAGCAAATGTCATAAAAGCCTTGTTCGTGTAATCGTTGACAGTATTTTTGGTATTCTGTAAGAACTATTTCAACGCTGGACGATACTAAAACATCGGACGATGTTAAGGCTGTCTATCACGGGGGCGTGATTTCAGCCGTGAGCGCATTGAAAGAGTGTCACTTAGTGAATTGCATAGCTGAGTATCATGAAAGTGAATATATAATAACACGTTTTGACCTAGATGTTATTTCAATTTACACGTGCGATAATAAAACACAGGGGCACATAAAAAGGAACTGATACGATAATCCGGTCTAATGCGAAGACAATTATTGTCGAGTCATTAGCGGATCACAAGCAGTAAAACTTTTATGTTTTTTACGATGCTGCTGTGTTTTGTTTCTGAATATTAAAACTGGTTTGATTAATTAGTCCCAATGTTTTTTAGTTTGTCTCGCGGATGAAACCGCAGGAGTTTTGTAATAAAATTACAAAATATAATATTTGTATGTATACTTACGAGTACATGCATTATGTTACGTTCAAAGACCAAAAACGATAATTGAGTGGAAAAATTCCTTACAACGCGTTGTAAAAGTTATATTTAATGTCATATTTTTGTTGTGAAAATGGGTTATGGCTTAATCTCCACGTATGCCAAATGCGAATTGGTGATCTAAACCCAGCCCGGGTTTCGGTTATTTAAAAACCTACACAAATTTACCCGACCCGGGAATCGAACCCAGGCCTTTGAGATAACGGCCGGGTACTTAAATGACTTGTCCACATTGAGGTATAGAGAGTAAGTATAGAATTTAGAGACAGTGGACATCGCGAACAAAAGTTATGCGTCAACTTGGAGGGAAGGGGGCGGATAATTATCTATGAAATGACGAGCCATTATCTTTAATTTTCGTCCTTTGATGATTGTACATGTTTTTAAAACACAACACGGCATTTTTCATTTACAAAAACGTCAGCAAATAGTACAATACAATATACATATGTCAACTTTGTTGTCCATGGACCACTATGCAAGTAAGAAAATATTTTATCGAGATGTCTACTCTATAAGTAGAGTAATGCCTCAATACTAAACTTGACCATCAAGGATATCTTTCATTATACATCAACAAAAATATTAAATTTTAAAATAATGAAAAAAATAATAAAGTCACTGCCCTTACAATATTTCACAGTAAAACCTATCTCGAAGAAAGCTTCTGTCTATTGCAATGGGTGCGGTTCAAAAATAATTCTAAGCGATTGGTAAATTACTATTATCATTTAAATGTAAATTTTTATTCGATAAATATAGTCGAGAAAATATTTTAAAAAATAAAACGAGAAATTAACTAAATTTTTACGTTTGTGGTACATGGATCGTATAACATAAAGTTACGTTGTACGTAAAAAATATTTAATTACAACATTTCCGTACCGCTTTATTTATTGATGTTAAAATAGATTAGTTTTATCATGACATGATAATATTTACTCTTATTGAATTGCATGCCCCAATGATCTACGGCTTTTTAATTAATACCATCCTTTTATCGAAAAGCGCCTATTTTGCGCTGAAGATCGAACGAGCTGTGTGCGTCTACTACTAACCAAGAAGCAAAAAAGTACATCTTATCAATTCCAAGAAAAAAAAAATATCTTGTACCCAATTAATAATCTCAGCAGGGTAGGATTTTAATAAGTCATCTTTTGATTCTTAAGAAATCACGTTCCAAACAAGAGAGATTCACGCAACCTTCGAATTCCTGATAATGAAAAACGTCCTCGCCACAGTTAATCGTGTTCTATTTGATAGCTAGATAACTTATGAGTCTTAATCCGTAAAAGTTGAAAGTGTTATCACTTACTTTTTTCTGGTCGCTGCTCCTCGGAGGGTCTTTAAGAACGATCGCATTATATGCAATGTTAACCAGGTGTATGCCCATTGCAATTCCATAACTTCCGTAGTACCCCAAGTTGCTGAGTATAAAACCACTCGAAGCTATACCAATGGGAAAACCGACTGTGAGACTGAAGTTCACCATCCCCATTCTAAAAGTCCTCGTCTCTGTCGTTGTGATGGCAGATATGAATGCAAATATTGTTATAACCATAACACACATTCCCCCACTAAATCCTTCAAGAACAGCTTCCGAAAACACCAGTGTTTCTAAATTCAGTTCGTAGAAGAAATATACTTGAATTATACTGTTAACACAACACAACACTAACCCTATTAGTGGTATTATAAGGAATATTTTCCGGTGTCCAGTTTTGTCCTGCCATGGTCCTACAAACAGGCCGATTATGCAAGGAACCGTCGCTGTTATGTAGGTCTTCCAGGATAGAGCCGACGCCAGGAGCCTCTGGGCTTCACGTTCATATGAGTTCTGGTTTTCCAACTCTTGCTTCCTCATTGCTGTGCAGATTTCATCTGTGAAGTTGAGATTCACTCGACATGCTTTCTCTAAACTGAGGTTTGTTGTTGTCAGTGTTGTTATCATGAATCCTATGATGAACATCATCACTGTTGGTTCTATTGTTACATTGCGAAAGAAGTATTTAACATTATCTACGAATGTTTTTTTCTCTTCTGCTTCTGGTTTTGGTTCTAGGACGTCATTATCAGCGTTCAATGGTATTTCTTCGGGTTCAACCACTTCCACTTGGTTGCTATTTCTATTTCGATAGGCCATTGTTATTTCCTTCTTGAAATGCGGAACGAATAACACTTGTCTCAATGAATTATGGTTAACCAATTTACCGAACACATTGGTTTCGTTGTTTAGTTATAAAAATCTTTATTTTATAAAATGAGGTCGACCCGGAGTACTGTCCGGCCTTAAATGTATTAAACTTTAACACTGACTTATCGCATAGTGATTAACGAAAGATAGCGATAATGCGTTGTTTATCGCGAATTGACTATAATTCTCGTAATATTTGTAATATTTCTTCTAATATTTGCTTAGAACTTTTTTATTCATAACGTTGTATCATATTTTTGTGAATAACTATGGTGTCATCGTTTTCTTCGAATTATTTAACATATGCGTTGCTCCGGAAGGCTTTTTCTGATAGGATCTATTTTCATTTTCATAATGTATTTACAAAGGAGTTTGTGAAACAATAACAAAATCAGCCCATCAGCAGCAGGTGTTGGAGTTTGATTTAATTATCACATTTGATAATCCATTTTTTATTTTTAACACTTACTCTTAGTTACTATGCTAAAAAGATTAAATAAAAAAAAGTTGACGGGTTCAAAGTGTAACACTTGGTAGATGATGAATAAAATTGTCATTTTAACTTATTTACAATTTAATCAAGATTAAGGTAAAGCCACCTGATCCAACACATTTGACTAAATCAGCACAAATAATTTGAAGAATCTTATAATATTTGTAGAAACTTAAATTAATAAAAAAAAACAATCAAAATACTTAAATCGAATGTTGGCTCTGGCATTATGCATTGTTAGTCAATAAAAATAAAACTAGAGGTACAAATAAAACTATGAAATTAATAGAAATACTGTCATAAAGTAGATTATTTTCCTACAATTAATTAGTCCGCAACTCATAATTTTAGCGATCCATGTATATGCAACGAAACCGAAAGGAGTGTATTCCTAGCGAATAGGAGGAGGAGGATTAATCTGATCAAACAGTTAACTTTTAGAAATATATCACAAGTAATTTTAAAAAAACTTAATCAATTATTAAAGTCATATCTGGTGAGTTTATTGCGGCACTTCTTCTCAGCAGGTCACAAACGTGCAAAAGAATACATATATCAGGTAAATCAATTTACTGAATTAACTTTTCATGGAATATTATGTCACTTACATAATTATTCCTTTAGCTTTCTTTTTTAACAGTGTCCTTAGTTTCGATATCATCAGATTTAAGAATTTCAAGATTAATAGCAGGTTCGGCAATATTGACTATTTCAACGTTTCCTACAGGACAGAATGTGACGGGAGATTTCTTTAATTCTTCTTCTTTTCTTTCTTCCTCTTCAAGGGCTTGTTTCCTTGATTTCTTCTGCGCTATTCTTTGTTGTATGTAGAATGTTCTGAAATCATCATGATTGTTATAAGTAAGTATTTATTGGGCATTCAGTAAAAAAACGTTCTCATGAATTTCACCATAATGTAGCCGTTATATACTATGGCATGAATTTAAACATTATGACTTATAATTAATTTTCTTACAAAATATCTGATATTAAATCAAAATTCATGCCTCCTTGTGCAAAACTATTTACTTCCCCTTTTGTAAACAGCAGTAAATCCAGTTCCACCGCTATTAAGTATATTTTATATATAAACATATATAATGTATATAGTATTGAATAAAATTATTTGTATTATCTTAGTTTTGACGATTCGCTAGTGCTTGTTTGCAAGCCTATTTCAAAAAATTTATTTGTTTCACTGAAAATATTTGACTAATATTAAATTAAAAGAAAGCAACTTACGTGACAATGATAGAAGCGGGTATGATGAGGACAGCGCTGATGATGAAGACTGTTCCAGAGAAGACGTTGAGGGTCCTCATGTACACCCACGCGTAGAAGGGGTGGAACAACAGAGCTGCCACTGTCTCCGTCAATGAGAATAGGGAATTCACTTTTGCTGGAATAGAAGAAAGAAATATTAAATAATCAATTCATTGAACTTATGGTAAACGGAGACGTGTCAGCAACCAAAAGGGTTTTGGCTCAAAAACTTGACCATCTCAGAAATGTAACTGTTTTGGCCCTTAAAACACATCTCCGCTTTGGTGGAGTCTCACCATTACAACCAACAAAATAACATAGCTCAAAACTATGCTCGAAGCGTGAACTATGGATGTTAGGGAACGGAAAGATCTTTTATAACCATCTATGTCTCGAGTACAAATGCCGATGTTTTACACAAACATTTGCCACAAGTGGGATAAGAACCCGCGACCCTTTGTCATAAGCCAGGGTCTCTGGCCACTAAACCAATGAGCCCGTCTAAATATTGTTCTTAATGTCTATGTGAGGCTCGACTATGTTATAGACTGCTATAGTGTGGTTATAGTTTGAATGTGCGTCCGTATTTTTGAGGATCTTGATATGAATATTTCTCAGGCTATATGTGTCTTAACATGTTGATTTGATGTCAATGGCGATTTAGGTAAATTTCTAAACGAAAAGCCAACAATAAATACTTTACAATCCGCTGATATTAAAAAACACTAAAGCACCCATGATGTAATCAGTGGTTTTTCTTTTACAATTTGACCACTATTTGATCTGTTGTTTATTTTTATTGCGCTAGTAAGTTATTCGGACGGGGGAAACCCCACATTACAAATAGGTTTTTACATAAACATTTTGTTAGTAACCACTTAAATTCACATGCGCAAATTCAGTAATTCAGTTTTTATAGCAATGACCGTCACGTGCGAAGTTATTAAATTCTGACGCAAACATCATAGATTTAGGTAAATCGTTACATTTGCCCTCGCCTATTTCGAAATTGGCACTAAAATAAGAGCAAGACAGCATGTTGACCATAGATTTAAACGGGTGACAGTCAACGTGCTGTCTCGCTTTAACAAGCGACTGTCGCTCTTATTTTAGTGCTAATTACGATGTATGGCGAAGGCAAATATAACGATTTAAATGTATGTTTGCCATAGATGACCTCACCATACTTCGACCTGTTCTGAAACAGGCCCTGGAATATGAAGCGACCGTCCCTTCACATCGCGTAGTAATCTTAGGCTCGTATTAATAAATAACACTCAACTCTGAGCTCAATCTTGAGTGCGAACTAGATATGTCATTCTCATACAAAACAGCCAGCGCCTCTAGTTCGCGCTCAAGTTCGTGCTCAGAGTTAAGTGCGATCTATTAATACGAGCCTTAGTAACCATCGTACGTCATGGCAATAAAAATAATGACACAGTATTTGGTGGCGGGGCATTTTTCGCGAGTTCAATCTATGGTCGCAAATGATAGAGATAAAAAGTCCGATTGAGCGTGTTAACTAGTTAAGTGTGCTTACCAGTTTCCTGTTTTTCAACTAATTTAGATGTAATTGACCGCAAAGACGTAAATGTTGTCGCGTTTAGAATCTCAACCACTGGAACTGAAATAATAAAACAATTTTAAACATGAATGACGTGATTTCTTTGCATTTTATAATGATGACACTATTATGATACCGTTTTGGTACCGCATCCGTTGCCATGGCATTCATGGGTCATCTTTTGTTTACCATCAGGCTGAGTGAAGACAATAATAAGCACTAGCCTATGAATATCCCACTGCAGGGCAAAGGTCTCTATCATTTAAAATTATGTATGTATTAGTTATAAAGATGGGTTTTGGCTTAATCACCACCCTCGCCAAATGCAGATTGATCACAAACCCGGGCTGTGTTTGGAAAAATCGACACAAATTTTCCCGACTCGGGAATCAAACGCAAGACCTTGAGTCCACGGTCCGGTACTTAAAGCACTTTATCGAAGCGTTCTACCGTGGAGCCAATATTAAAACAACAAATACTAAAAACGATAGAAAAACTATTCGTTAATTTTTTAAAGGACCGCGAATTTGTTCGAATATGCCGCTGAGTTGTCACCAATTCGGTTTTGACAAGGGTGATGAATAGTTCGACATTTACTCAACAACAAAACAAGAATACCTACTTTTATAGAATTACGCTAACTGTTAATGTTACGACATGGTAGATATATGAGATAAAATATCCTATTTAAACGACATATTTGTAGTCTACATATTACATCACTTTAATTCTCTCGAGCATTATAGATATGTAATCTATGTCAGACTAATTTAATTAGCACTCTGCATCTGGTATGTACATAAATAAATATACAAGCGACAATGTTTATATGTAATTGCGTTTGATAATCGACGCAAGAGCGCAAATAAATCCTTCATTGATGGTAGCGGGTACAATTATAAATGATTAAATTATTTGCACAATGCCATCAACAAGTGAAGCTTAGCTTGCACTACGTTGGATGCTAGACAAAGGATGATTTTATTATACAACTAGCGGCCGC
Source organism: Nomophila noctuella (assembly GCA_958496325.1). NCBI lineage: Eukaryota > Metazoa > Arthropoda > Insecta > Lepidoptera > Crambidae > Nomophila > Nomophila noctuella. Next base: position 3,032,661 of record OY292487.1, on the reverse strand, counting down.
CAGCGACTCCGTCCGCGTGAGTTACGATTTCCGCACACAGTCTTACTAAAAATAGCTGAATAAAACAACGGTCTACGTGCATGCAGTCAACTTGCACACTTTTATGGGACTAATTACTTAGGATAGAAATAATAGTCAAGTTAAGTGACGCAAATCGCTTAACAATAATCTGGAGACCTTATACATTTGAGAAATCATCTGTTCACCGCGATTCAAATCCGCGGCCGCGCCTCTAGCGAGGTGCGCCATCTATCGGCACATTTTGGAACTAAATAGTTCGCTAGCACAATTTACAATGATAAAATAAAGGAATATACAATAGCTTATAGCCTACCTCGACAAATGGTAAGTGGTAAGTGGACTATCCAACAAAAAATGTTTTGTCAATTCGAACCAGTAGTTCCTGAGCTTAGCGCGTTCAAACCAATTTGGATCTTGAGTTGCACGTGTTATTTTGAGTCAACCATAAAAGATAGACATATGCTGTTGAGGGATATTTTTTAGGCAATTTTATGTAGAATATTTCCGTCATACATGATTTCTATGTGACTTTAACCATTAAGGTTGCACGCGCGACTGATGCTTAAGAAATGGAGTAAATTCTCCCGTTTTCCCCACATTTCCCTTCACTACGCTACTCCTGTTGATTGTAGCGTGATGAAAAGTATCCTATAATATGCCCAGGAGTATGAAGAATAATGGTACCAAGTTTCGTCAAAATCCGTCCAGTAGTTTTTGTTTCTATAAGGAACATACAGACAGACAGACAGACAGACAGACAGACAGACAAAAATTTTACTGATTGCATTTTTGGTATCAGTATCGATCACTAAACACCCCCTGATAGTTATTTTGGAAAAATATTTAATGTACAGAATTGACCTCTCTACAGATTTATTATAAGTATAGAAGATGACAAACAATGGCGGCCGTCTGCTCTTGTTATGTTATGCAGCATGAAAGAAAAGAAAAGGTAAAGTATCAGCCACTTTCACGCTATAACTACCGAACCGATTGCTTTGAAATTTTGTAGACGAAAAGTTAGAAGTTCAGATTATATAATAGGGTGATTTTTATCCCCGTAAAAATGATATTCCCGAGGAAAAACAAAAATATTGTTCTCAACATAACCGAATTCCACGCGGTAGTTCACAATGACACATACATTGATCTGACTCTGTGTTAAGTAGATTAAGCACAAGTGCATTAGCTACTTACCTAGGAGTCAGATTAAGGTAATTTAATTTTATTTAATTTATCTGATCACCATAAGGTTACATTAACAATACTTAAAAATACATGGTGACGTTAAACAGGCTTAATGCAAACTTAGTTATAGGTGACAACAGTATGCAATGAGACAACAACCATACTAAATAGAATATGTATGTGATGTTGTGAAAGATTTATTTATTTTATTGGCTTGTTTACCTAAGTACATTTCGATGTCCGACTGCACAAACGCAGTCCAGATGGATCCCACGAACTTGCTCGCGACTGAAACGAGGCACAGAAGAGAATCGTCCACCTGCATCCTCTTGCTTAGGACCGTGATTGAGAACATTGCACCTGGAATGATAAATGTTATCAACTGACGACCTTAGACGGCTTAGTGGTTTAGCTAAGAAGTTTCACCGTACAGAAAAAACCGGCCAAGAGCGTGTCGGACACGCCCATGAAAGGGTTCCGTAGCTAAAAGATAGCCCGACCGCTTAAGAAAACATTTAGTAAGGGCAACTGCACGTCATAAGTTGGTCGAGTTGTATAAAAATAACTATGTATGATACAGGGTTCGCTATAGTTTTCGTTGAAAGTACTTACTTGGAGGTATACAGGACATTTTTTTCAGAATTATTGTAATAGTATTTCAAAAGTTAAGGGGGGGGGGGGACGCTCTAATTTTAACTTTGTATTAATATATCTCGAGACTGGGGTGTTTGATCCACATGGTTTCAAGGCAAGTTTTATTGTATTTAAAAATACCTGTTTAACGATACCCTACACGATGGGTTAAGTCGAATTTTTTTTTAGAATTAACTTTTCGCTGTATGGTAGGGGGGGTAAAAAATGATTATTTTTCGATAATTTTAAAAACCAATTCTTGAATTATTGCTATACATCTCTCCACCAATTTTCGTGGCAATCGGTTCAGAAACGGCGGAGAACGAACCAGGACAGACAGACAGACAGACAGACAAACAGACAGACAGACATGACGAAACTATAAGGGTTCCGTGTTTGCCATTTGGCTACGGAACCCTAAAAAACATTTGTGTGCTCTCTCTCCTCTCTCTCTTTGAGTCGTATTCCTCATAACTGAGGGTCGTGATCATTGTATGAAATGAAACACACAACAACTCTCATGGCAATTTTAACGGAGGGGTTTGCCATTGCCTTCTCCATTTCACACACTTTCTCATAGTGTGCAGGTATCCTCACGATGTTTCCCTTCACCGTACAGCTGGTATGAACTAACGCACATAGATTTTTTGAAAAACCAGAGGTGCGTGCCTGACCGGATTTGAACAGCCGACCTCACGCATGTGAAGCGACGCTCTTACCACTAGGCTACCAAGCTGTTTTTGCAGTGTGTGCAGTTTGTATAAAATCATATACCTACTGCCTACATACCGCACACCTAGAATAAGACTAGTGTTACTCTAAATTATTAGATATACAGCCAACAGCAAAATTAAGTTATGTCCCACAGAAAAGAAATACTTTCTGAATAGTCTTACGGTAAATCAAATCTTTAACTAATGTTAAACTTTGTTTTATTTCGGTCATTTACTGCCCTTACTGTACTTGTACTAAATGGGAAACTAAGACGATGGTATTGTAGTAAAAATTATAGATAGCCGTTCTCGCCTGACGAAAAATATTATTGAAAACAATCCAGGCAACTGGGACCGCGATCAAAGTTATGTAGTGGTCCCAGTCGCCTGAGTTCTCAAATTGCTGTCAGGCATTTCTCTAAAAAGTTAATAATATTTTTATTTGTCTCTATTTAAACAAGAAAGAACAAATATTTACCAAACGAATGCAGGACGATCGAGTAACTGGAATACAAGCCGAACTTCACCATGTCCCAGTTCAAACGGTTCCGCACGAACAGGTAGAAGATTGTGTATTCCGCTGAAAATGTTTTTGTTTTATTACATATGTGGAATAAACCTAAATATCTTATACTCGTACAAAGTTTTGGACGAACATGCCAAATGATTGAAGGTTTTTCAGTAACAGTATTTTTTTTATGCGTTTGTAAGACTTAATGGGACTTTATGGGAAAAAAGGGACCTTTCGCACCATATTATAATAAGAATCGGCATTTTATTTATAGTAGTCACTTATAATAATAATGGATTAGAATGATCTCCGTTCAGCTTTAGTCAGTGTTCTTTCATTCAAGATATGGAGCAATAAAAGTTTGTAGACTTTATAATTGTTGAAATTAAGGAAACCACTGCATTCATTAAATAAAATCGGACCACGAGAAAAGTTGCTTATTTATGCAGTCTTGCAACCTTGATGTTGTCCAAGTCGACGTACAGTGAAAAAATACTAAAATTAAAAATCTGTCCATTCGGACGATTGGTCCGAGTAAGGTTGGTACGAATTGACATTTGCACGATAAAATAAGCCATTATTAAAAAAAAAACTTGAAGTACTTACACATAGCAGGGCCATAGAGTATGAAGACGGTGAAGAGTGTGAAGATCACTCTGACCCTCTTATTGGAGGGGCGAGGTCGGTACGCCACCCTAACCGTCTCCACGACGTGAGTTACGTCGAAAAACGACACGTTCGAACTGTCTTTGCGCTCTATCTGTGAAAATAATGTATGTATATTATATTTTAAGCATTTACATGGATTTTTTATTACTTACATTGTTTATGGGTGAAACGCGCTATTTAATAATAATTTATACATTCTTTGGACTTACATACCAATTTCCTTTCTTCTAAGGTCAAAGCTTGTATTAAGGATGCTTGGGAACGGATAGACGAGTTATATACTAACAACAGGTAGGTTTTTAGGAGTGTAACTAGCGACCCGCCCCTTTTACACGGGAAAACTGTTAATTTAAATGTGTAGGTATTATATTGTGAAAAAAGTAACAGTCAGCAAAAAATGCTTAAATTGTGTTTTTTTTTTGAAGACTTTATAGTACAATTAGAGGTCTAAGTTAAGAAATGTCAAAAATTGCAAAAAAACTGTTCCCATGCATTTTTAAATAAAAATTGCTTTGCCAAAAATTTTAATAAATACTAATTTGATTAAATTATTGAAATACTTTGAATAATGTCGATTGTCTTTTGAAGGCAAACTGTCAATGGGATCATCTTAGCTGAAATGGAATGTAAGTATGTAACTACCTAGTGATTGTTCAAGGTCAGGTGCAAGACCGCAATTGTTTTGGGATACTAATACTATACAAGTACTTTTCGGAAAACAGTGCCTAATTCATCGTACAAATATTAGCATTTTTGTTAGTTAATTCGTAGATATCGTTAAGTACCCACGAATTATCGCACGGTGGGAGATAATATGCGTATCTATTAAAGCCATCGCGAAGTAATTGTCGTCTAATATTATGATATCAGATAATTCAGTTATAAAACAGAGGACACAATTGTGTTTAACTTATTATTTGTTTCGATATTGGTTGATGTGTGTTTTGAATCAACGGTCAGACAATAAAATAAAAGTAAGTATGAGTATGTATAATAAACGAAGAATATAAATAATAAGTACGAAAGGCATAAAAAACTTCACGGGCATTAAACATCAAATATACAACTTATACATACATAAATGTTTTCCCTAGTGAGAATTCTTACAATAATTTTAAAAAAATAAACAAGAGACAACACCTCTTAACTACAGCATATTTGGCGACTTTGTTTTACGGAAAACTAATTTAATAACCACTCATTAACATAAACCCGACGCAATATGTGCAGCTTACTAGCATTTCTATGAAGTTAATGACAGAATTAGTTGGGAACCAGTCAACAAGCCTCTAAATAACTACATAGTATAATAACAAAGTTGCTGTCTTTTACTAATACAGGTTTCCTTATAATTTCATGTATATTATACATTCATCCGAACTTCTTCAATACAAAAGTTTTGGGATATGTTTTTTTCGATTTCTGCCACTACTAGTATTCAAAACACAAATAGTCCGATGTAGTTTAGAATTCCTTATATGAAATAGAATCGACTGGCATGACAAAAACATTTGTTTCTGCATTTTTTTTGCATGAATGCAGATCGGAATTTTCAGAAAGTAATGGATAATTGCGTAACAACAACTGTAACTGTAACGGTTAATGCCCTTGCCCTTTAAAACCCACTTTAAAATTTAACCCTGCATGTAGTACTGCAACCGTGCGAAGATGGGGCGGGTGGCTAGTTCATTTCGAAACACTTAACAACAATTGCCTTCGCTACAGATATGATTACTACAAAAGTCAATAACCTGTTAAAATGGCATACAAACGCATCGATATCTTGATGTAATAGGTCAATGACCTAGCATTCCGTTTGCAAAGTTCCTTAACTAACTAAATAAGTCATTGTTTGTGCGACCCGATCGCTATGTTAAAGAGGACGCGGTTAAATATTCCATCCACGACAAAGATTCACATAAATAATTTGTTTGGGTTCGGAAAAATTATAACATTGGTAGCATAAGTAACTAGCTTATACCCGCTTTGCCCGCGTGGAAGTAGAAGCAAAATCAGTTAAGTACTTTTGACGCGATTGACATTATTCAAGACCCCTGTTTTATCCTATGGAGCATATATTTAGGATAAAAAAAAATATTCTATCACATAAGTCAGCCTATACCCTGCATGTATACCCGATAATCAAAATTCGTAAAGTAGTTTCAGCGTGATTGACGGACAAACATCCAAACAAAGAAACATTCTCATTTACAATATCAGTGTGATTAGTGTTATACTGGTTTGTGATATAAAATGCTCAAAGATCTGCTGGTGTTGATAAATAGGCCTAGAATAGGTGATTATACACATATTCAAAAGGCAAAGAAATTATTTCTAGCATTCAAAGGTAAATAGGACGGGCCGAACTAATCTTCCTTTAAAACATTGCATGTATTGAACATACAGGTTTAATATTTGGATTAGTTTTGAAATGCAGGTAAATCAAACGTCCATGTTACAAAAAAATATTGTTACAAAAAAACCCGCATCAAATTGTATATGGCCTTCCATACACAATTTGATGCGGATTTTTTAGATTCTTGCAGTGATTCCGGAGGAATATTTATATTTTGTATTCTACATGTACGAGTACAATTTGACGGGCACTTTGGTCTAGTAGTCAGACCTTGACTCCAACACTTCCCCGCTAGGGGCAAATCTGATGAACATCGGCATCTGAACTCGAGTAATAATAATAAATAATAAATGCCTTGGACTAACACACCAATTGCCTAGCCCCAAACTAAGCTCGAAGCTTGTACTATGGAAGCCAGGGAACGGATAGACATACTTAAATACTTTTTTATAAACATCCATGACTCGAGTTCAAATGCCGATGTTCATCACACAAACATTTGCCCCTAGCGGGATTCGAACCCGCGACCCTTGGTTTTGTAGCCAAGGTCTCTAGCCACTCGACCAACGGGCCTGTCCGAAATCCCGCTAATGGATGTTTATAAAATAATTAAAGTATTTCTATATATGTTACGGGCCATGTGATAAACCCGGGCCGTATTAATAATTCCCGGGCCGTATTAATAATTCCCTACTCAGTTGGGCAATGTGATAAAAATAGCGTAATTAATCACTTTTCCCGGCCATTATGATAAATTCCCAACCCATATTGGGCAAAGTGATAAAAAAGGTTATTTGAAGTGTTTTTGCTAACGAAATCTAATTAAACTTACCATATTTTCTTGAAAAGTTAAAAGAAACATCAATTGAACATAGCAATTTAAAAATAAACACTTAAAAAGCAATAATTGATATAATTCACGTCCTACTTTTATTTAGATAAAAATAATACTTAAGATGAAAAGTCGTTAACGTGTGTTATGTTCGTGACTAGGGGAATTTTAAAAGGTCATAAAAAAAAATAACCCTAACCTATATCCATTAAATTAGTCTTCCGCTTCTTAGGTGGTCTAAAATAGGTTAGGGTTATTTTTTTTTGTGACCCTTAAACATTTCTTATCATAATGCCCGGTCCAAGTGATAAATACAAGCCATCTCAAACACTGATTTATTACATTGACCAAGAGGCGTCGGGAATTATTAATAAGGGCCGGGCCAAGTGATAAATTAATCACTTTGCCCGACGCTCTTGGGAATTATTAATAAAGGCCGGCCCGTATTAATAATTCCCGATTAATCACGTTGCCCGTAACATATACATATGGTACGCCATGTATGCTAGTGAACGGATACGGATACGAGTTTCGAGCTTATTTTGTGGTTAGGGAATTGGTGTGTTACTCCAATGAATTTATTTATTTATTTATCATAGTTGACGTTAAATAATGACGGACGAGCATATTTTTCGTATCAATTTTTATTGGCTAGCAGGAGCTGGATGCGAGTCGCCGAGGATCGGGTTGAGTGGAGAGCCCTAGGAGAGGCCTATGTCCAGCAGTGGACTGCGATAGGCTGTTGTTGATGATGGTGATGATGATTTTTTTTACTTGTATTGTGCATACTTAACTTAAGTATTGAAACAATCTTCTTCCGGTCTTGTTTTTGCTACATCATTGGCAATTAATGTAATTATTAGACCTTCAGACGGCCTCTTTGAAAGGATTCGATGTATGATAAAACCTACTGATATGAGAGTTATTGAATTGTTATTCATGGATTTGAATTTCCTTGTCACGTCGACAAGCGTTTTGTTTTACTACATGTATGTTAACACATTTTGGCTGTAAACTAAACAAAACAATAATTATGTCAGGGAATAGTTGTGTTTAACATAATTGATATTGAAATATCTTCTAAAACAATATATGGGTTTCGTCGGTCTAGTGGTCAGGGACCCTGGCTACAAAATCGCGGTTTCGAATCCCGCTAGAGTCAAATATATGTGAGATGAATATTTGTACTCGAGGCATGGTTGTTTATAAAATAATTTAAGTATTTCTATTCGTTCCCTAGCTTCCATAGCACAAGCTTCGAGCTTAGTTTGGGGCTAGGCAATTGGTGTATTAATCAAAATAATTTATATCTTATTTATTTAATTTCATTTGAAAAATTATAGGGTTGAGGTGTCTCCCGTGAATATAAAGATACACTGGAATTTATCGATACAGGATTCAGTGATACTAAATATATCGCGATTGGTTGGGATTATAGTAATAAATTATTAAGATTATGACTGTTCTGAGGGATTATTAATGGCATTTTACGCATCAAATTTGAATAATAGCAGTTTTCGAATAAAGAAATGAAAATAACTTGCTTAAACAACAAGGCAAAGAAGGAAAACAATGTTATAAAGGTACTTACAGGTGGCAGTCCTTGTTCCTTTAGCAATTTGTTTGGCTCCTTCAAACAAATGAATCCATAAATTAGAACAAAGACGAACATTATCGCCGTCATTGAGAAGACTCCGTAATACCCAAACTTCCTAAGAAGGATCCCACTCAACGCCACGCCTATCGGAACTCCAGAGGTCATGCAGAAGTTGACGAGTCCAACCCTGAATGTCCTGTTCTCCTCCGAAGTAATGTCACTTATATAACTGAACACACCCAGGAACATAGTCACCCAACCCCCAGTAACAGCGGGGAAGAACGTCTCCAAGAACACAGTGATTTCAACAGGAATCTCATAGAAGAAGTACACGTTGATCAAATTACTTATTGACGTTAGAAGCTCTCCGATAATTGGTAGGAGGATGCAGATTTTCCTGTTACCAGTCCTGTCGCTCCAAGCTCCAAGGAACATTATAATAATACACGGCAATGCTGTGTGAATGACACTCTTCCAGATATCTATCGACGCAATTAGTGCTTGCACTTCTTTCTCGTAACTTGAGTAGTTTGAGCTCGTCTTCTTGATAAGGGCATCGCACACTTCATCTCCAAAATCGAGGTTGACTCTGCAAGCTTTGTCCAAATTGAGATTTCCCATCGCAAACCTCGAGAGCACGCTGGGCACGATCAGCCCTGCAAGCAAGGGCTCAACTGTCACATTCTTCTTCACATTCTCTAACTTCTCCTTGAATGTCCTCTTTTGTTTTTCCTCTTTAGGTTTGTTCAATGGGTTCTCTTCTATCCATTCCGCTTCCTTCTTTTTCGAGTCCGCCATTTTGTTTATTTTGTAGTTTATCACAAAGTTTATCTAAATGTTCCAATGCTTAATTCCCATTGTTCTCGATATCCATTATCACGCACAGAACACGGTGCACTATCTACAAACGTTGCTAGTATATAAACCGCAAATATATGAGCGCTCAAATGATTACCCGATGTATTTACACACTCCCGATATTATTTGTCTGATATCAATAAGCATGGCTGATAATAATTATTGAATAGATTATGAAAAGTTCTTTTGTCGCTCTGTCAATCCGTTCGATAGTGAATTTAGGTTAGCATATTAGTATATCTTTGGGTCATTTTCTAAGCGAGCGACTTCCAGTGGACTGTTTTATGTACTGCAATGTGTCTGCCCGATAGGTGGCTTATATAAACTGACATACGCGACTAATGTTTGCAAACGCTGGTTGTAGGTCTTAAATGAATCCCCGTTCTATCTAATAGCTAATTAGCGTGATAGTAATAGTACTCATTATTATCTTTCGCATCAGCTATTAAATTATATTGTTGTTTATTTCTGTGCATACTTATCTCAAAGGTGACACGTTTTACTAATTGTTTTAAAGCTGCAATTGTTTTGAAGTGTATTTTTATTTTATGTTGATTGTTATAATAAAACAAATAACTACAAAATGTTTTCAATTTAAATAAAAATTACTGTGAACAAAAAACAATATTACTACTACAGTGAGATGAGCTTCAGCTATTTGTCGATGTAGGATGTAAACTATTTTAGTTTTCCTCAACAAATGGATTTTCCAAAACAAAAATGTAGGTACCTTTGAACAAAGTACCCAACTGCCTTCTTTAATTTATTCACAGCTATTTTCTGCCGCTAAAATAAAGAAGACAGAACTTCGATCTAGAAATGTGATAAAACGCGTTGTTTGATGTTTGCAGCTATTTGTAATTAATTATTATATTGTACCTTTGCACATGTGGGTGTGGTGTTTCTATTTTACTGAGAAGATATAATACAAATATTGTGTTTATATCGTATGCAAAGATTTAAATTGATACATAACTCGACCCGCTCTCAAATGCACTGCACTAAAATTTGAAGCGACGGTAGCTTCTCATTGCAGTGACAACATAGAATCGACGTACGTCACGGCAATGAAAATAATAGCACATTTTTTTTTTGTTTGACAGCATTAAAAATAAATTCTAGAACTCGAACATTAAAATAATAAATTCATAAATAAGCACATATATTTCTGCTACAGTTACTGTTGCGTTTTTATCAAATTAATACATTTGATTGAAACTAAAAAGTATTGATTTGACACTACTAACATGTGACGTCATAGCCAAGAATTTCATATAGTTTCTTAGACAAGATTACGTTTTAGCGTTTTTGACATTTAATAAAAGTGAGTGATTCGACCTGTCTGTCAAATACCGGATTGAAAGTTATGCCGGGATAAACCACGGCTGAAAATTGGAGGGTATTTGGGTATCTATTGTTCTGTGCAGTGTTAATATTCGTTAAAGAAGATCATAAAATATAATAACTGATTACGATTCCCTCATTATATACGGAACAAAATGATCGATTTGTTATTAGCAAATGATTTACTAAGTGACAAAATAATTTGTATCAATATTAACACTACAGCATTAGTTATGATGGACAAACGTCATGAAACTTTCTGACGATTGAGATTGAGATTTGATAAATTCATTAAAGTTGTCATTTGGCAATTTAATCACGCAATAAATCACCATCACTATAGTCCATTTCAGCTAAGATGATCCCAGTGACAGTTTGCCTGCAAAGGAAAATCTACACTATACTAAAGTAATTAGACCCTACCATAAATCATGAAAACACTTTGTGGAACTTATCGCCTTTAAAATAAAGTTTAATTTCGTATAAGAAGTTACAGGGATCGTCTTGACTAAAATGGACTATAGGATATTGACTGTAAGTTGTCATTTGGTTATCAATCACGCGAATTACACAAGAAATCACCATCAATAGGATATTGACTAGAGATTTATTTTTTTCTTAAAAGATTATTCAGCTATCTATTATCGACTCTCAGTAAAATAAGATCTCCATGACGTGGTACATATGTGTTGTGGTCACGCAAGCTTAGACGGATAAATTGATAAATAACAATCTGACTGCTGGTAATACGAGGTTGTACGCCAGTCTCGCCGTCTTTAATTTTATACTTTTATGTTGTACTTGTCGATGGAAATGACGAGATATTTTCCTGGTGCATCTATATTTCACATTATTATTGCTCATTTAAGCAATGGAATATTCCAACATAATGACTGTAGGCACGGATCTGGATCATGATCAAAGCGGACTCCGTACAGAAAAGGGATAAACGCTAGGGGTATAAATGACTGTAGGCAGGTCAAATATTACATTTATGCTATCTATATACTAGATACTAAAGCTATAGAGTTTGTTTATTTGTTTGAACGCGCTAGTCTCAGGAACTACTGGTCTGAATTGAAAAATTATTTTTGCGCTGGATAGTTTATTAGATGAGGAAGGCTTCAAGCTATAGTTTAACACAATGTGTGCGAAAACTGAAATCCAAGCGGGCGGCCGCTAGTATTGTACTATAGTAAAGTGACGAGTAGTATACGTGGTAGATTCTATATTCTACCACTACAGAAAGTTGCAGGTGTTTTTTTTGTCGAATTATGCGTAACTAGCTGCCGCCCGCGACTTAGTCCGCGTGGATATCGGTTTTCAAGATACAAATGTTTTTTCCCGCTAACTCCCGTTCCCGTGGGAATTGTGCAATATTCTTTTGCAACTAAGCATGAAGTTTACTATGGAACCTGCATGCCAAATTTCAAGCGTCTAACTTAAGTAGTTTAGATTTTCCATACAAACTTCCACCCCCCATTTAAGGGATGTGGGGGATTCGAATGGGTCAAAAAGTATCCCTTCAACTATCTCCACTTAAAAATCTCGTGAATTCGTCGCTCCGTTTTGCCGTGAAAGAAAGACAAACATACAGACAGACACACTCTCCCATTTATAATATTAAGTATGGATAGTACCTGTGTTACATAGCACATTATTCACATCGAAACATGGATCTCTATCGGCGCATGGATAAACTTATTGTGAGTTTATTTGTTTTTAACACAATGTTTCTTAATAAAAACTAAGCCAACGTTATTTGAGGAAATGTTTTCTTAGATTAACGCGACTACCAGGTACTCATTAATTTCACTAATCCGTTGTTAAGTGGTTTTCTTTAAATAGCAAAATAGCTATTTTTGTGCACACGTCATTGGAGGTAATTGTGTATAGTAATGAAAGACTGATTAAAGATTATTGCTAAGCATGTTTTACCCATCTCTGTAACGAAAACATAATTTCAAATGATGGAGGCCTTTGCACTGCAGTGGGACATTAATAGGCTGATACTTTACTTTATAACTTTACAGGTCCATTTTGTCACTTCAAACACAATTATTTATCGCTTCGACTGTTTACTTTTTATCCGTTTAGACTTCACAGTACAGTTCACAAATGATTAATTGTGGTTGTTTACGAATTCATTAATTTGCTTACTTTTTATACACACTCGTTTTCTTCATAAACCACTGACCACAATCCAAACAGTGCACGTGAACCAGAGTTATTCGCCGTATGACCGTGTGTATGTCGTGGTCATATCGTTGAAATAAACATTTCATGAAATGGCTAAATCAGTCTGACCAGATCGTGAAATTGTCTACATTATTTTGGGACGGACAACGTGTTTGATGGATGTAGTTTAAGGTTATTTTTTAAAACTTTCAACTTTCACATTATTGGTGGATGCAGTAATTCTTATTCCTAGCGTTTTGTCCCGTTTCTATGCGGGGTCCGCTTTGACCATGATCCAGGATTTGGCAAGTCTGGTTATGACAGTGAAGCGACTGCCATCAGACCTTCGTAACCCATAGAGGGGAACCAGACAGATTGGATCATGGTTACACATTCAGATCTAACTGAACTATATAGTCAGAAATCACTGAATGTGCAGGTTTTCTTACGGTGTTTTCCCTCATCGCCAAGCTAATGGCACAAATCCACACATAGATTTCGAAAAATCCAGAGATGTGGGCCCGGATTCGAACCGCGGCGGACCTCACGTATGGGAGGTGCCGTCATCGCCATCGCTTTGCATGGATGGTGGATGCAGTAATTATTATTCTGGAATGTAGATGAGTTTACGATCTGGTCAAAGGTACTTAAGTTAAGACTTGGCCATTTCTTGAAATGTTCATTTCAACGATGTGTCTACGACATGTACACAATGAGCATTTGACATAACATCCGTCCGAGTTAACGTCGCGATTATCTACTTGAATGCCGACTGTATTAAAATGGATCGACATCGCCTACAGATGACGGGATAGATGCATTTAACTGTCCTCCGTGCTGGCTTAGAATCGAGGTGCTTGATAGCGTAGTGGTTAGCGTACTCGGCTTGCGGTTGTTAAAGTTAAGCAACCTTCGCAGATGCCAGTCATCGGATGGGTGACCGAAAAATTTCATCTCGAGCTCGGAAGGCACGTAAAGCCGTTGGTCCGAATTATGAGAGTGAAGGAATAGGGAGTGCACTTGTGCTTGCGCACTCACTTGTGCACTATAATTATATCTTGCGTACCTGGCTGATCGTAAGGGCGGCCGCCATGGCCGAATACGGCAGGAGGTATTATTATTATTAGAATAGTAGTAGGTACCCCATTTCTTCCCATGGAAATGGAAAAAGTTGACTAGAATGTGGGACTACGGTAAGAAGCTCTCCCTTGGGTTTTATCGTTCACCATACTTTTTCTCTTCTCGCAGGGAAACACATTAACGTACCATAACTGCATGCTAGTTAGGCATGCAACAGTGAGTGGGGCTCGGAATTTCGATCACACTAGGTAGTGGGAAACCGCAAGGTTTCCTTCTTACCCGTGTGGTGGGAGGGAACGGTTCTTGTGCCTGGCGGGTGCCATACTGTTACCATCTTGCGGACATAAAGCGCCTGCCCAGCATGCAACCAAACAGTTAGGCGTAGGCTGGAGGTAGGTCCAGCAGTGGACTGTAAGAGGCTGATGATGATAATCATCTTGAAGGGTATCAATCCTGAGCCAAGACTAAACATTTTTGAAAGAAAAAAAGAAAGAAAATACATTTATTGGCTATAACTCAACACACACACAGTTCAAATATGTACAGCAAACTTAAAAAAAAAAATATTACAATAAACAGCAAGAACAAAAACTAACACAAGACAAACAAAACAAAAGAGATAATACAAAACAGATATGTGTGTGAGTGTGTGTGTGTGTGTGCGTCAAGCAAGCCAATCAGGTCCGCATGAGTTCAGCATGAGTTACTACGGCGGCCTAGTAGACCACCGCGGCAACGCTGTTGTTCTGGTAGGACCTGCTTGGAGTGGCATGTTTAATATTAAATAAATACTTATAGACAGATATTGATAAATAAATACATAGCAAAATATATAATTTGAATAAAAAAGTGCAAGATTTTATAAGAAAAGCAACACACGTACCTACATAGAGAGAGTAATATAAGAAAAAATAAATAATATTATGAAATGGAGGATAACATTTTAAAATAATTACAATAAATATAAAAGTATGCAATACTAAACCTAAAAAAATAAATATTAATTTTGAGCATCCGCATTATGCTTTCCATTGTCACTTTGATTGAAGGTGAACTAACGAAACGCCAAAATAGACTATGGACGTCACAATCACATTGGGGGCGTTTGGGCGAAAAAAGCGTTTGCAAACGTTTGTAAACAAAATGGCGATTGTTAGCGCTAACTGTACTGTTTTCGGCCAGGACGTGTTTGCTAACTGTCAGTTTACTGTGTTACCGCTAAACAATCGCCATTTTGCGCTAACAATCGCCATTTTGTTTACAAACGCTTGCAAACGCTTTTTTCGCCCAAACGCCCCCAATCATTCACGTCACATTTACAATGTCATCTGTGACCAAAACTAAAGCACATTTTGCCACGTCGGCAGCAAAAATTCACATGATACCCAGGAGGTTTATGTTTTTACCGGTCGTTAATAAAACAAACTTAAAACAAGTGTGGATGGGCAGACGCCAGGACACAGGACGGAGTGAGAGTCGGAGAGGGGGAATAAGGTGACAAACTAACCTCACGCGGTGGCGCGTGGGAACGACGAACCACACTATGTGACGCGAAAAACCAGAAGGAATTTCTGTTTTTGGTGAAGTAGATATTAATTACGTAGTATGTATGAAGTAACTACTTACTGCTTTTGAGTCCGCTTGTGACCACGGTTGGTCTAACGCAGCCAAAACGTCAAGCAGTCCCGTTTAGGCCCGTTTAATAATATTAGTGTTGTAACACGACAACATTATAAAATAACAGATGTCACAACTCCCGCCATAGGAATAGCACGTGCCTACGTAGTTCCGCCGCTTGTCAATAGATGGCAGCCCCAGTCCTCTATATAACGGTATCGTTTCGATTCTCCGGTCATATAAGGTCTCTCCATACATTGATGTGGAGCAGTACTAACATGCCTCCCTGGCATTACATCTGCCTAGCTTTGTGGTTGCTTCCATGAATATGGAACTTCCGCGATCTAGCAGATAGTATTATCATGTAGTACTCAAGTACTGATTGTAGGCACACGGCCTAGTGCTTTCACTCTCGGGTGAGACACTTTGCCGGGTCCAACCTTGCAACATTGTACGCACGTATCTAATAAACGTGTACCAGCTACGCCGTGTCTTACTGATCCAGCGTCACTCGGACCCCCGGACCCTACCTCGTCGGGACACCCTCCTACAGTGTTATAATGCAGCGAGAAAGAAAAAAATCTCATAGGTAAGGTAGAATAAAATCTCATAGGTAAGTTAGTAGATATTAAGAGGTATGTAGAATGTTCGTAATAAATAGACGACTTCTACCAAATCAGTGGTCAAAATCAAACACCAATACAATAAATAAAGACACAAAAATCATAAATAATATACCAGAAAATATTTTTCATAAAATTTAATCATCACTTATTATTTTCATTCACTGCCTCAATTCTCCTTTGTCGAGTCTCCCTTCTGTGTTGAACAAAGAGCCAGCTGAAATCAAACAATGTATTGTTTCTGAATAGTTCAACTATCGCACCGCCGTCGTGTGAAAGGAAGCAAATGGAACTTTATTTCAAGTCAAGTAGACAAATGCAGTCTGTGTTGGACGAGAAAAATGTTTACAGCGCAGCTTTGAGACTTGTTTCAATAGGAAAGTGTTGTTTCTTGAAATGACGACTAAATAATGGATCGAAAATCTATTGGAAATTAAGGAAAGTTCTAGGCTATTTTCTTTACCTAGACAAGCATTAAAATCTTGTGTAACATTAAGTTATAAATTAATGTTGGAAAATAAATTAAAAGTATTTAAAATGAATCTACCAGCGGCTAACCGCGACTCCTTTCCTGGTTAATCAGTTTCGGACACATAGGTATTACTATAGCCTTAAGTCTTTCTCGTCAAATGAACTATCCAACACAAAAATAATTTTAAAATCCGACCAGTAGTTCCTGAGTTCAAACAAACGAACAAAAAAACTCTTCAGCTTTATAGATTAGTAAGTACAGATAAGGTTAGATAAGCTTAAATGTTGGAAAAAGTATTAAACTATGAATCTATTTGAGAGTTCAATTTTCTTTTTTCAATTCCCATTTGTTATTTCAATAGGAACTCAGAGCAGTATGCGTTATTAAATAAACAATAACGTTTGCCACGTGCGGCTTATTTATGATGATAAATGTGACCACACCACCGCGTTATAATCATTATGCAACACATCATACACTATTTAGTAGACCTTTGTCCTATATCTATACTAATATCATAAAGCCGAAGAGTTTCTTTGCTTGTTTGTTTTGAACACGCTTCTTCAAATGGTTCGAATTGAATAAAATATTTGTGTTGGACAGTCCATTTGTCAAGGAAGGCTTTAAGCTATAGTATGTATAACATTATGTATGCATAAACTAAAGATGGAGTCGCGGGTGGTCTCTAAAAGTATATACGAGAAGTACATTATTAAAGATCCGTTTTCTTTTCTATTTTTTTCAGGTGCCCAATATATACGCAACAACTGTTACCGTCTGCATCTCATATTGTGTTCATCCAACTAGCTACTAAACTCCTACACTTTCCTATCCACTTCAGTGGAAATAAGCCCACCCTTGGACGACAGACGGGTCCTTTTCTAGAGTGATGCAAAAATCAATAATATATGTATTATGTAAATCAAGACAGTAGCTCCAATGTAATAACCGGGCTGGTCAATTCATTATCGTAGTCGCAGCGTGACCTAGGCTCCGAGGCAATGGCCAAGCATGCAACCGGGAGGATCCGCTAGGATAGTGATGATGAAAAGTAAAGTAAACTAAAAGAATCAACCCATTAATGTCCCACTGCAGAGCAAAGCCCTCCATCATTTGAAATCATGTTTTCCGTACAAAGATGGAGTTTGGCCTTATCACCACGTTTGCCAAATGCGGCTTGGTGATCACAAACCCCGGCTATTTTCGGAAAAACCAACACAAATTTTCCCGACTCGGGAATCGAACCCAGGACTTCAAGATCTCGGTCCGGTACTTAAACCACTACACCATCGAGGTGTCATGATGATGAGTATATGTAAATCCTTACATCAGAATGGAGATTGGAGGCACAGTCAACGTTGCACTGTACAGAAAGACAGCACCACTAAACTTCTGTAGTGTTGCAGAATATAGCGATGTGTACGTCGGATCGAACATCATTGCACCCAGTGTCTCCACAAGACTGAATAGCGAGTTCATTTTCCCTGGAAAAATACAACTTGTTAAAATACTATGTATGAACTCACAAATTGTCATCTAGCCTCAACTGCCATACAAAATGAAAATACAAAATTCTGATCGCATTATTGTCATTACGAGCATGAGTAGAACAACGGAATTTAGATTTCACAGTGTGATAAATTATTGTGGAACTTATTAACTACATAAAAATATGTACAACTGTGACGAATTCCCACAGCAGGCATTTTTCTGTGTCAAAAAAAACTAAGTGGCAAATGTACAAGAACCCCAACACTTGGAGATAAACAGGAAAAAACTGTTTGTGTATTTATTTGAAGCCTTTTTACATGCTAAGTGTTAATAAATTACACCTTGATGTATAATTTTTGGAATTAGAAACTTATCCGGATCGCAAGAGGTTATGGGTTCGCTCCCCGACTGACCCACCTGAGATCAGTCGGATTTTTCTTTGTTTATAAATAATAAAAAATAATAAAAACTTGGAATAAACTGGTCTTACCTAACTCTTCACTAGGCACCAACTTTGATGCCATCGACCGGAGTGATGTGAATGTTGTTGCATTCAAGATCTCGATTATAGGCACTGAAATAAACAAAATAATTATAAAATATTCACGTTAAAAAACCTTATTCCATTAAATATTATCGTAAGAACAATGAGATGATTTATGACTGCTTTTGTTTTCATTTGATGTATAAGGTATGTTAGATCTAAGCATTGAAATATTTCAAACGCAGTTTTAAAATGAAGCGTTATGTAAATACGAATTGTATTGTTAATTTTCATCTATCCTAATTGTTTTAGCTTCTGAGACTATTATTCCAAATTATAATAATCATACTAAATAGTGTTGAACATTTATAGAGATTACTCGCTTAATCGAGAACCATATTAATATCACTGAATATGGATTGCCTGAGGGTAACAAATGAGACATTATACAATTATTGAAAATTGATACATGAAGACATAAAACGTATGAAACGTATTTATTATAACGGAACACAAACTTGTATTTTCTACTCCTACTTAAACTAAAAAAACTTCATGAAGTTTTATTTCGATTGTATATATTATTTTTTTCAATAAAAGTGTTTTTTATGATCTGACTATATACATACATACGGAATACTATACGGAAATAGCATATTAAGTTTATCAAGCCTTCATATACGTTTAAAAATAAAATGTGAAGAATATTTATGTTGAGCAATAGTTGCGCAACAAACAACATCTCCAAATAATACTTTACCCATATACATCTGGAAGTTTGTGTGTACAAAAGCGATGTACACGGATCCGATCAGCTTGCTGGTGATTGAGATCAGGCAGAGCATTGAATCATGGAACCCAAGCTTCTTGCTGAACACACTGATGGAGAATAACGCTCCTGAAAGTAATAGTTTTGTCAAATTTAAATTTATTATGATTTTACAAGATTCAAGTGGGCTCAGGGTTGACCTTCGTTTATCAGGGGCACTCTTACAGAATATTACAGTGAAGAAGCACTTTATAACTGATCTAAATGTAACTCATTCCATAAGTACCAGTAGTTTATAAATAAAACATGGTCCTTATGAGTCCAGAAAAAGGTTGATTGATAGACGGCTATATATAAGAGAAAGAGAAAGAGAGTGAGAGAGACAGAGAGACAGAAGAGAGAGAGAGAAGAGATAAAATGTTCCTCTGTTTTACAAAATTCAAGGAAATTCGTGTTCTTAAATGACCTTATTCGAGATATCAAGTGTTTGCAAGAAAAATAATCTTTCAGTTTGCTTCTGCAATTGAATTGATATTTTTATCATTCCGACACTTCCGTGTAACAAACCCGTCAAGCAGTGCAGCCAGATACTTGACTGTGTCTAGCTTAAAGTACTTATGTCGAGAGCGTCAATGAATGACCCTTATGCGTTTGTGCAATGGATAACTTTGAAATTAAATATTTAAATCATGTTATTGAACAAGTTAATTCGAATAGGTTCTTAGGTCTAATCATAGACAGCAGTTTGAACTGGAAATCACATACCGAAGCTCTAGCATCAAAATTAAGTCGATATTCTTACGCGCTTTATATGTTTAGTCCAGTAATTTTAGCAATTTTGATCCACGATCTGCGGAATAATTCCTAGTGAGCTGAATTTTTGTATACACCTTTATTATGATATTGTAATGATGATGTGAAAAATCGACATTGATATCGTGCCGGCTAAAAAAGTTATAGGGGTCCAAACGTCACGAAAATCAGTTTTTCGCGAATATCTCGCGATCTATTGCTCAGAGGTCAATAATGGTTTCATAAAAGTTGTTCGTCGTAAAATTGTCTACAAAAAAGGTCTCCTGCAATTTTCTGTAGAATTAACCGTTTTTGAAATAGAGACTAGAACGCACTCACATATGGTATTGTATACCGTACGCCGCATACCAAGGCATAAACCCTATTGTTTTTTGTTAGTATGATGTTCTACACATAGAATTATAAAGGACTTGTAATACTAGTACAGTAAGGAAAATAGGAATATCAGCTATAAAAAACTAAGTGGCAATTTTTTTTGTCACTTTATAACTCAAGAACGGGCTCACCGATCCAAACCAAATTTTCAGGGTTTGTACAGACTATTTAGTAGATGTTTTATGTGAAGTTTGAACAAAATCGGTCTTTTTTTTTATACGTAGCGAAGCACGTACCGGGCCGCTAGTAATGATATAGATATGCTATGTCCAGTGACGTTTGGACCCCAATAACTTTTTTAGCCGGCACGATATCAATGTCGATTTTTCACCTCTTCATCACAATATCATAATATAGGCGTATACAAAAATTCAGCCCACTAGGATTTTTTCCACAGATCGTGGATCAAAATTGCTAAAATTCACATTGCATATCTATATCATTATGTACTAGCGGCCCGGTACGTGCTTCGCTACGTATTTATAAAGTGAAGCGACCGATTTTGTTCAAACTTCACATAAAACATATACTAAATAGTTTGTACAAACCCTGAAAAGTTGGTTTGGATCGGTGAGCCCGTTCTTGAGTTATAAAGTGACAAAAAAAATTGCCACTTAGTTTTTTATAGCTGATATTCCTATTTTCCTTACTGTACTAGTATTACAAGTCCTTTATATTTCTACTAGCGGCCGCCCGCGACTTCGTCTGCGTGGATATCGGTTTTCATGAGCCTATGTTACTCTCCATCCCTTCAACTATCTCCACTAAAAAAATCACGTTAATTCGTAGCTCCGTCTTGCCGTGAAAGAAAGACAAACATACAGACAGACAGACACACTTTCCCATTTATAATATTAGTATGGATATGTAGATCATCATACTAACAAAAAACACACAAACAAAAAAGGGAAAAAAACAAACAATAGGGTTTATGCCTTGGTATGTGCCGTACGGTATACAATACCATATGTGAGTGCGTTCTAGTCTCTATTTCAAAAACGGTTAATTGTACAGAAAAATGCAAGAGACCTTTTTTGTAGACAATTTTACGACGAACAACTTTTATGAAACCATTATTAACCTCTGAGCAATAGATCGCGAGATATTAGCGAAAAACTGATTTTCGTGACGTTTGGACCCCTATAACTTTTTTAGCCGGCACGATATCAATGTCGATTTTTCACATCATCATTACAATATCATAATAAAGGTGTATACAAAAATTCAGCTCACTAGGAATTATTCCGCAGATAAAATCTAAAATACCTGGACTATTAGCAAAAACTGTAAATACTTCCGCTGTTCTGACATCATACCATGGTTATGTTGCACCTCTATTAAAGTATGGTATTATATTCTGGGGCAATTCTTCTAATAAAGATCTGATATTTAGAGCACAAAAGAGATGCATACGGGCTATATGTAACTTAAAACAAACAGACAGCTGTAGGCAAATTTTTAAAGATTTAAAAATACTAACCCTTGCCAGTCTATACATTTTTGAAATTGTTAAATTTGTAGTAAATAATCCAGACCAATTTGTTAGAATGAATAGTAGAAGACACAATTTTAGGATATGTATACCTCAAAATAGAACAACACTCTTAAACCACAGTGTTTATTGTATGGCACCCCGAGTATATAACCATTTACCAGAGAACATATTAAAAATAACGGATCAGCATATATTCAAACGTAAAATAAAATTGTTGTTGTTAGAAAAGGCTTATTACTCACTACAAGAATTTTTGTGTGACAAATTGTGACATTATGATTGTATTTGTGTTTATTATTTTATGATTGTCTCTGTGTTTAATATTTTATGATTGTATCTGTGTTTAATTTAATATTTTATGGTTGTATCTGTTTTTAATATTTTATTAATATTTTGTATGCCGGTAGGCAAAGTGTGGCTGTACTATATTAACTTGAACATCCTGTAACCTACCCACATTTACAAAAAAATAAATGAATTTTGAATTTTGAATTTTGAATGTATTATACTTGATTCATCTATTTGTTGAATTACTTAAAGTGTTATAACTCGTAGTTCAATGAAATATTATAATTGTGGAAGTACATACTTTCTTTAAGTGCAGCTAATTGCAACATACACTCGATTGAGCCGCTCGTCTGAGGAAGTACCTCCACCTTACAGAAGATCAGAGTAAAATAACACTTCGTAACTGTTGTGTTATATTTTTGCCGGTGAGCAAGGCCGCCAGAGCTCATTTGGGGAGGGTATGGGGTCATAAAGGCAGGCAACGCATCTGCGACCCTTATGCGTTTGTTGATGTCCATTGGCAGCGATGATCACTTACCATCAGATGACCCTCTTGTTCATTTGCCTTCCTATAAACAGACAAAGTATACAAAGCGATGGAGTTACCTATTGAATGCGTTATGATGCTGTACGTAGAATACATGCTGTACTTAATTGCATCCCACTTAAGGCGATACCTCACGTACAAATACATGATTATTCTTTCACCTGAAACATAAAGACAATGCAATACAATTGTGATGTAAATAATATGATGTATTTGCTTTAGATTTAACAAACTCAATAAACTACAAATAATGGAAATCTTTTGTAAGCAACCCAGATTCCACGAAGTGACAAGTCTACTTATCTTGTTCACACTAAGCTCTTGCTTGGAGTTATCTTATTAAATTATTTGTGAATTTTCATCTTCAAATGAGTAGAAATGCCTTGTCATGCCAGCCTTAAATGGTAATACTACTGCATTTTACGTCAGAGAGTTCTGGAGTGGACTCCACATTTCAGAAAGTGTCCCAAAAGTCGTAGTGTGGACGTCCTCAGGAAAGATGGCTGGCAAGCGCTGGATGCGAGTCGCCGAGGATCGGGCTGAGTGGAGAGCTCAAGAAGAGGCCTATGTCCTGGAGTGGACTGGGATAGGATGATGATGATGTTGATTTTACGTCAGAAGCCACTAAGACTAAGAGCCTTTACGCATGCTCGGCCTTGGCGTAGGTATGTAGGACACCGAGTGCGACTACCCACTAAACACCAAGTACTTCCTCACGGTTGCCGTCCATGTGCCTATTGGGGCCCAGGGTAGCATGCACCCCATAGAGCAGCGCTCCCTAGTTTTTTTATCGGTCACCATAACGCGGTCACCTACCAGCCTGCCCAGCATGGTGACTATGAGCATTACCCATATGCGGGGGAGGTCTACATTAAGCAGAGGACACCAGGCTGTCAGATGATGATAAAAAGCCACCTGGCTACACGAAATATGATGACAGTCGTAGTTGCTCACCGTGGTTGGGTCCGTAGATAATGCCTACCACCAACAAAGTCATGATTATTTTAGCTCTCGTATTTCCATCTCGCTTTTTGAAAGCCACTTGAGCAGTATCTTTTATCATTGTAAATACATCTAGAATGGAAGTTTTAACCTGAAAATTAAATTGATAATCTGATTAACAAATAAGTTTTTAATCTCCTACAAGAAAAATAAAGTTATGCAATCGTAAATAATATTTTTAACTCATAATTGTTTGTTAGTTAGGAAATTAATATAAACTAACTTACGCAACATTGGTCATTAAAAATATCTTACATGAGGTAAGTACATGTATGAACTTACCTTTTTATGATTTTCATCAAACTTTTTGGTGCAGCTTTTTAGATAGAAGCAGCCATACATCAAATTTAGAAACAGTATGGTAGCAGACGCAGCAAATATTCCATAATATCCCCACCATTTCAAGAGGACTCCACTCAATGCTGTCCCAACTGGCACGCCTGCTGTCATGCACAAATTAACCACCCCGACTCTAAAAGTCCTGTCTCTATCAGTAGTCACGTCACTGATGTAACTAAATACTCCCAGAAAGACTGTCACCCATCCTCCAGTGATCGCTACGAAGAACGCCTCAAAGAACATGGTTACTTCCACAGAAATCTCATAGAAGAAATACACGCTAACAATATTGCTGAGACAAACGAGCAGTTCCCCAAGAATTGGGAGGAGCATGCATAGTTTTCTATTTCCAGTTCTGTCGCTCCACGCTCCCATGAAAATTACCATTAATGTAGGTAACGCTGTTTGGATGATGCTCTTCCAAGATTCGATGAATGATATGACCCGTTGCACTTCTCTCTCTTCTATTGTGTGATTTCCAGTTCTGTCGATGAGTGCGTCGCATATCTCATCTCCATACATCAACTTGACTCTGCAAGCTTTGTCTAGATTCATATTCTGTATTGCTAACCTTGAAAGCATCGACGGTATGATCAACCCAGCCATTATCGGCTCCACAGTAATATTTGATTTCAAGTAACATAGTTTCTGGTAAAATGTCCTCTCTTCGTTCTGCGGCTTTGGTTCAGGTTTCTCAGTGAATGGCTGTTCTTCTGGACCTTTCTCGTTTGTGGTAGACATATTTTCGTTGATGCTGTCTTCGTAAAAACCAGCAACAAACTAACGTTTATGTATCTTGTCGGAATTCATCTGAGTTCTAATCAATACGTTCTGAACACACAGCGTGTTGTTTTTTCGTTTTTATTTAAATATATTGAATCTACATTGATGTTGTCCTTGTTTTAGTCCTATTCTGCAGCGCAGATATGTATTCCTCTATAATTAAGTAAAACAATAACTTAGCAGTTACTTTTCGGGCTCTATCTTGGATTTGCTTTTTTCACCAAACCTTTAATAGGGTTCCGTAGCCAAAATGGCAAAAAAACGGAACCCTTATAGATTCGTCATGTCTGTCTGTATGTCTGTCTGTCTGTCCGCCAGTCTGTCACAGCCACTTTTTTCCGAAACTATAAGAACTATACTGTTGAAACTTATTGAGGAGATGTATTCTGTGAACCGCAACAAGGTTTTCACACGTAAATAGAACATATACGTGTGGGGTATCTATAGATAGGTTTTTAAAAAATATATGAAGGTTTCTAATATCACTTTTTTCTAAAGTGAATACTTTGCGTGACAGACCCTCCCAAAGTGGAAAAAAGTGTGTCCCCCCCCCTCTAACTTCTAAAATAAGAGGATGATAAAACTGAAATAATTATATAATGTACATTACCATAAAAACTACCAACGAAAATTAGTTCGAACGAAATCTATTCAGTAGTTTTTTTAATACGTCAAAAATAGAATTTGTACGGAACCCTCAGTGCGGGAGTCCGACTCGCACTTGGCCAATTTTTTTTATAAAGGTACTCCCTTATGGATTGTCTTTAACACCGTAGGTACGTAGAAGCAGCAAATATTGTATGCTGAATGGAGGTTTGAGTCTCACCTATAAATGATTTCGATATTGTTTTCTTATGTTATTAATGTAAGGCTCTTAGGCTAGGCCGTCATTTACGCATTTCTAATGCATTTTTAGACCAAGCCTTAAGATCCAAAAATACATTTCAAATGCTTAAATAACAGCTAACAAGAAACTTTAAAATTACAACACCTTGTAAACGCAGTGTTATCAATGTTTAATTGTGGTAATGAAGTAATGAGTATTTGCACAAGGCGTGTGTGGAGCTACTGCATCAACTTTGATGTGGAGATAACTCTTGTTAGTACAAACCATTCTTTTATTTGACTAAAGATAGACTTACTCTTCTATCTATACCAGAGTATACGTTGTATTGAATAATATTTGTTCGACAGATAGGTCAATGGAACGGGACAGTTGTAAAGATGATCTGGTAAAATGTAGAAATATGAAATTTTAAAAATTATTTTGCGGTATTCACAGTGTCACTGTGATCCACTTAATAGTTAATAGATCATACTAATATTATAAATGTGAAAGTTTGTTTGCATGTTTGCCCGTCACGCTGAAACTACTGAACGGATTTTGTTGAAATTTGGTATATCTACAGGCAGGGTATGGACTAACTAAGTTGAACTTTTAACCCGATTAAATGCTCAAATGGGATAAAACATGAATCTTGATAACGAGAGCAAAGTCGTGGGTAACTAATTCTAAAAGAGTTGAAAGCACACGTGTCAATCCTGTAGGTTACGACACCAAGCATACAGTGTAATAACTTGATGGATTTCTTGACTATTGTGGCACGAAGAAATAAAAATGAAGTACCTTTGGAATGAAATTCGAAAGAACTGACGCAAACCGTTGCAGTCGACAAGGGTTTCCATTAAATTAAATAAATATAAACTATAAACTAATAACTTTATTAAATAAACATACGGCACATAAAAAAATCATAAAATCTATATAATTATCTAAGTTGCCTAATTAAAGCCTGAACTAGGATTCCCTGTAATTTCAGGCGGTAAAAAGGAATAAGTGGAATTTTGTAGTTTTCTCAAAAGTTTCCAATAACCCTTACTAATTATTATTGAAGCCAAAGCTTTGAACACATACCAAGGTAAGCAAGTTAAAGTTTTTAATTTACAAAACATCGCTTCCAAACATAATCTTCTTTACCCGCTTTGTAGGTTTTTGATCTAGTCTTTTAATGCGAAACCAAACTTCGGTCAGGAATTAAAATTTAAATTAAGTTCTACCTTTCAGCTTTTGCTTTCAGGAGATTTATCCGAAGGATTTCGGAGAATTCCAATACTAAATTATTTATTGCCTTTATAAGCTTGTAGACTTCAATTAAAGTATGTTCTGTTCGCTGGAATTCTGCTGAAATGGGATGACGGCTTCCAAAATAAATTGTGAAACGTGAAGGTTAAAACACATGCAAAGATAAACACACTATATTTACATGGGTTACTATATTTATATTTACATGGGACCCAGTTTCTTAAACAACCTCAACCCGCTCATCTACATGCAACATTCCTCTTAAACTTGCCAACAAGAATCTTGAGGAGGTAAAGGTTTTCCGTTACCTGGGCTGCATGCTCCGCAACGACAACAAACTGGAAACTGAGATTGCCACTAGGATATCGAGAGCCGCAGCTGCATTCGGAAAACTAAACGATAGAGTTTGGAACTCTCATGATCTCCAATTAAAGACCAAAATAGACGTGTATCGTGCAATCATCCTGCCGATTCTTCTTTATGCCTCTGAGACATGGGTGACCTACAAGACAGATATCAAGCGCTTGGATGCTTTTCACATCAGGTGTCTACGTTCTATATTACGTATTAAGTGGCAGGATCGTATTCCAAACACAGACATACTTCGCAGGACTGGTGTGAATGGCATTGAAGCTCTGCTGATGAGTGGACAACTCAGATGGTGTGGACACCTTGTTCGCATGAATGACGCCCGTTTACCCAAATCCCTACTTTTTTCCGATCTACAGTATGGCAAGCGTAAAGTTGGTGGCCAGTACCTGCGCTTTAAGGATGTTCTTAAAAGAAACTTAACAGCCTGTGGCATATCTCCATTAGATTGGGAACATCTTGCATCAACCCGACCCGAGTGGCGCAGGAGGGTAAAGGAAGGCGTTAAGCACTTTGAACAGGTCCGTCTGCATAATTTGGATACAAAACGAGCAACAAAGAAAACCCGCCCGAAGCCAACTTATAACTACACTTACAATGCAATTGGAGAACTATATTACACAAGTTGTGATCGCAGCTTCAAAACTAAGTTTGGTTTTGCGAGTCACATCCGGGCACATCAAAGAAGACAGTAATATAGCCAGAGTGTCGCCGCCGGCGGATACGTCGAGGAGGACATCATCATCATCATCATCATCATATTTACATGGGACTATTTCATTATTATATCCATAGTAAGATACGTATAAAGCGGACTTTTACACGTATAGTGAATAAAAAATAATATACATAGTTTATTTAACGTAACGTACCAGGCAAGTCAATTCAGGATCATAGTCGCAGCGTACCCTGGGCTCCAAAGGAATGGCCGAGGATGCAACCGGGAGAGGAGCTAGGATGATTCGGTTCAGTCGAGACACTAGATATAAACAATTGTTCCAAAAGTATTACCCAAAACGAAAATCTTTATAAAGAAGGCAAAAGTAAGCAAAAAGGCTGTTTATAGGCCAACAGGGTAACGAAACACTGGTCTGGTGTAATAAAAAAAGAGTACATGCAACATTTAAATTTAATCTACACAGGTAAACAGGTACTTTGAATTTAGAACTAATGTTATTCTTTTTTAAACCGCTAACAGTGACATGAATTGCCATAATGGCCGCTAGTTTTCAGATGTTTATTTTTTCATTTTCACATTCTACACTACTGAGTAGCGTGTCTTTTTTTTCATCGGTCGTCGCTGTTGCCTCTGGTTGCGTTGTGTTTTGTTTCCCGTCAGCTTTCTGGTCACATTTTCTGTGCTGTATAAAGAACCATCTGAAATAATGAAATTAAAATAATTATAAATAATACTGCATTTAAACGTAACTGTCTCCGTGGTGTAGTGGTTAGAGCGCTGTGCTCAAAAACTACGAATTCGGATGTTGTGGGATCGAATCCCGCGGGGAAATCTTTCACTTTGTGTTGGTTTTCCCAGTTTGCAGGCTTGAATCACCTGATTGTCCGATAAGAATGATGATTCCGTGCTTCGGAAGGCACTTTAAGCCGTTGGTCCCGCTTATGATTCAAATGGTGTTGTTTTTGCCTTGGGAGGGTTACTGAGGTAAGACGACAGTCGCTCTATTGTATTAACCAGGCTGTTCAATTCAAGATCATAGTCGTAGCGTACTCGACCGAGGATGCAACCGAGAGAGGCGCTCGGATGATGAAGGCACCTTTTTTATGTATTATCCTGATGCAAACAAATAACAATCTATACTTACACAAATATGGCTATAGGCGGTATCGTAAGAACTGTACTAATGTAATAAATAATTCCGACATCAATTTTAAGGGTCATCATATAAATCCAAGAATACAGGGGCCCGAAGATCATCGACGTTACAACTTCCATCAGATTGAATAGTGCTGTCATTTTTCCTGTAAAATATATAATTTAATAAATTTATTATCAACAAAAACATGGAAAAAATGTCACAGTACAATTTATCGAGCCCAGTTTGAGTTAGTAATTATATTTAGTTAGTCCATAATATTTAGCATGGTTGGTGCACTAGCTTATTATGTTACAGTGAAAGTATCCCAATGTGAATTAATCTTAATCACAAAATTAAAAATAAGCTTGATATTTTCGTTAGTGCAATTTCTTCACGAACTATACTTAGTTTATATTATTATGGTTTGATGAAATCTTTTTATTTAAATTTACATATTTTTTTTAACTTAGAAAAAAGTCAAGACTATTACAACTAATATAAGGCACACACATATGTAAATTGGTTTAGTTAGAGTCCTTGGTTGTACTATTTACAACCTTAACGCAGTAGGTGCACGGGTAAATAGGTATTACCCTAACCACTGGTGTTTAAAGCCAGTGGGTGAACGGGTCACGAGTCAATTTCTCAACCATTACACTAAACCAATAGACATTAACAACATTACTAGAGGTAGAACGATATAATATGTAGTTGAAAGTGATAATTTACCTAATTCATCGCTCGTAACTAATTTAGATGAGATCGACCTGAGCGCGGTGAAGGATGTGGCGTTGAACATCTCCACTGCAACGGCTGGAAGATACAGAAGGGTTAATGTTACGTGTGATTAGTTTGCTTGGCTTGGACATTCTATCTATATGTGGACTTGTGTCATTAGCTCGACAGTGAGGGAAAACACCGTGAGGAAATCTGCACATTCAGATAGTTTATTCTGACTTTAGTTCAGTTAGATCCGAATGGGCCACCATGATCCAATCTGTCTGGTTCCTCTATATGGGTTACATAGGTCTGATGGCAGTCGCAAAAGATCAGTAGTATGACAGTCTGACATGATGAGAAGTTAATTATTTGATGGCCTTTGGAGTGTGACCTACTAATTACATTATTACTAGTAATTTATATTACGGAACTTATCTCTAATTAGACAACCATCTTAACTTGACTACAAGTAAATAACAAGTAAAGTGTTACCTAAATACATTTGTAGGCTTGTCCTCGCAAAGCCGGTGGATAATGCTCCAA
The DNA here is from genome assembly GCA_958496325.1 of Nomophila noctuella. Lineage (NCBI taxonomy): Eukaryota > Metazoa > Arthropoda > Insecta > Lepidoptera > Crambidae > Nomophila > Nomophila noctuella. The sequence continues at coordinate 3,002,051 of OY292487.1, read as the reverse complement.
TAATCTTACTCACACTTGACATGAGTCCGAGGACCGAGTCATCCCATTTCAGACGACGACTGAACACGCTTATTGATATCAACGCACCTAGAAATAAATAAAGAATATTATGTCCTATATAAAAATGAAATCTTTTTTTTGGTATACAATATAAGTTTTCAAGAGAGTTAGAGCTTAGTGTAACTTTCACTCGAATGAGCCGCTCGTCTGAGGAAATACCTTCACCTTGCAGAAGACCACAGTGAAGTAGTTCTTCATAGCTGTTGTGCTCTTGGGGATGGTATGGAGTCTTAAAGGCAGGCAACGCATCTGCGACTCTTGTGCTATCATTGATGTCCGTGGGCAGCGGTAATCACTTACCATCAGGTGACCGTTTTGCTCGTTTGCCTCCTTACAAAATAAAAAGCTAGTAAACTGATTGCGTACAATTCTACTCACAGCGGCTAATTTTAGTGTTCATTTTAAGTGAGTGTTATATGTTATAAAAGTATTGAAATAAGGTAGCTCCACATTCCATTATATTTCTGTGATTGTCTAAAACTTAGCTAACGATAAGGGTGAGATTGATTGATGTGATTTTATTTAATGTAACGAAACATAGAAAATTAATTTGAATCCTTCATTACTGTGCTACAAGGTTTAAGTAAGTCGTTTTTACTGCCGGACACTTGAATTGCTTAAAACCACATTCTCTGTCAAAAAGGAGTTATTTTTATTTATAAAATAAATGTCAAATGCAACCATGTGAAGAAAATGTTAACCATTTCCCAAAAACATCAATCGTAAAACACCAGATTTTTTTTTTTTTTTTTTTTTTTTTTTTTTTATTAAGAATAAGTGGGTATTTGACCGCGATCTCACCTGATGGAAAGTGATAATGCGGTCGAGGGTGGAGCATACCCACTTATGAATAACCTATTTACTCTGGCCTTGAAAGCACCAAGATCATAATTTTCAGGAAAAACAGAGGCCGGCAAGGAATTCCATTCTTTGGCGGTTCGTATAATGAAGGAGGAGGCGAATCGCTTCGTTCGAGCAGGAGGTATGTCGACAATGTAAGGATGGTATCCCGCCGTGCGTCTGCTAGTCCGGAGGTGGAAAGGACCTGCAGGAATTAGGTTGTGGAGGTCTTGCGCGCACTCTCCGAAGTGTAGCCGGTAGAACACCGAGAGACAAGCCACGCGGCGACGGTGGGCGAGAGTCTGTAGCTTCCTTTTGACCAGTTTAGGATCATTTATGATTTTAATGGCACGCCGTTCCAACGAGTCGAGTGTAGCCAACTGATACTTAGCAGAGCCATCCCAAAGGTGAGAGCAGTATTCCAAGCACGACCGAACTTGTGCTTGATAAAGCTGTAGAAGCTGTTCAGGCTTGAAATACCGTCTGACCTTTGAGAGGATACCAAGCTTTTTAGCAGCAATTTTGGCTCTCGACTCGATGTGGGGGCCAAAGTTAAGGTTGGAAGTCAGACTCACACCCAGCATCCCCAGGCGGTCGGTAACCGGCACGGACACACCACGAAAAAGTCGGAGTATAGTGGAACGTACTCCGTTTAGCAGTGAATAAACACGCCTGCGTTTTGGTAGTATTAAACCTCACAATGTTGGCGTCGCCCCAATCGGACACAGACCTTAATGCGAGATCAAGTCTATTCACCATGGTCTCTCTCCGGGACTGGGTCTCGGCCGCGCTGGCTCGGGCAGTGGATAAATATCTCTCAGTAACCGTGCTGTCATCTGCATACCCAAAGGTACCGGGTATGAGCAGATCGTTGATATGCAGCAGAAAGAGAGTTGCAGAGAGAACTGACCCTTGAGGGACACCGGCATTTATCGCCAATTGATCAGACATGCATCCATCTAGGACTACACGAATAGATCTACCACTCAAGAAGTCTGAAATCCAGCTACACAGATCGGGCGGTATGCCATATGCTGGAAGCTTACCAAGCAGGCTGTTATGCCAGACCCTGTCAAAAGCCTTGGATATGTCAAGGGACACAGCCAGAGCTTCGCCGTGTCTCTCGATGGCTTCACCCCATAAATGGGTTGCATACACTAGAAGATCTCCCGTGGATCGATTTCGACGAAAGCCGTATTGTCGATCACTGAGGAGGTCATTGTCTTCTAGGTATGATAGGAGGCGGTTGTTCAATACACGCTCCATGACCTTACAAAGTAAGGAGGTGATTGCAATAGGTCTATAATTGACAGGGTCTGCGCGACTGCCCTTCTTGGGCACAGGCTGCACATTGGCAAGCTTCCAACACTTAGGGACCAATCCAGTCTTCAGTGAGAGGCGGTACAGACGAGTTAAAACAGGGGACAATTCAGGTGCACAGGTTTTTAAAATAATTGCTGGAATACCATCAGGGCCACTAGCTTTATTCACGTCCAATGAGCGCAGAACTTTGAGTACCTCTTTCTGGCGAATAGAAACTGACGGCATTTGAGGGCCAAGAGGAGGTAACTGAGGTGGAGAAGTACCGGCAACATTGAGTCGTGAATTTTCCGCGAATAGAGAGGCGAACAGATTCGCTTTCTCCAGCGCGGTATGAGCCAGCGATCCATCAGGCTTCAGCAAGGGTGGAAGTGAAGAGCGTGCAAAATTACCCTCGATCGATTTGGCTAGGGACCAGTATGCCTTACTCCCAGCAGGGTAAGAAGACAACTTGGATCCTATTCGACCTATGTGTTCGAACCGGGCTCTCTGCAGTGCTTTTTTGCATGATTTGGCAGCTTTATTATAGGCCTTCTTCTTGACACCCACATCGGGATCTTTGCTCCTCCTAGCGTTCGCCCATGATAAAAACGCAGCTTGTTTCTTGGCGTTTGCTGATTTGCAAACCGCATTAAACCACGGGCTAACTTTACTATCGAGAGTTGTATCATGGAAGGGGATAAAGTATTCCATTCCCTGACGCAACACCTCGACAATTGAAGAGGCGCAAGACGAAGGGTCATCTGAAGAGAAGCATATACGCCGCCATGGGTAAGACGCAAAGAAGTGACGCATCTCATCCCATTTAGCTGACTTGTATCGCCATAGTCGCCTCGTGCCTTTTTGGCTTTAAAGCGGAGTTATACTTTTTTTTTATGATTTTTGTTTTTACTGAATCCATCCCAAAATTCCCTCGATCGAGCCCGCAAAAGTTTTCGGAATGCAATCAAATAACCGAATGTCCAATCAAAATGTAACGCTATCCCGAACGTCATATTTGATCAAATAGAACCCGTATTCAGGTATGGAATGTTAAAATAGTTCCGCAAACTCGATGTCGTTCAATATTTGTCTATTTGCCTATTTGCCTGTTTGCTATTCAAATCAACAAATCTCCCCGTACACGTATTAATCCAATTAGCACATACGTTGGGAAACTATGAACAAATTATCTCTAATATGTAAGTTATGTATTGTATATGAAGGAGGATTGTGTAATTACTGCCTATATTCGTATGAGAACTAATAACTGTCGTCTTACCCTACGGGCAAAAGACAAAGCCGGATAATTTATTTGACATGACAACTATTATGGGTACCTACACGTGGCTCTTACTATGACGTTACGTGTTGGCTAAAAGGTTTGTACATATGTATATTGAGGAGCTCGATGGCGCAGTGGTTAGCGCACTCGGCCCGCGGTTGCTAAAGTTAAGCAACGTTCGCAGATGCCAGTTATCGGATGGGTGACCGAAAAATTTCATCTCGAGCTCCTCCGTGCTTCGGAAGGCACGTTAAGCCGTTGGTCCTGCGCCTGATCTCTCTACGGTCGTGTCAGACTGCTGTCCCACCGAATTATGAGAGTGAAGGAATAGGGAGTGCACCTGTGCTTGCGCACTCACTTGTGCACTATAATAATTATATCCTGCGTACCTGACTGATCGTAAGATCGGCCGCCATGGCCGAATACGGCCGGAGGGTATCATTATTTACATATGTATATTACTTAAAGTCAAAATAAGAAGTGGATTTTAAATAGTAATATTCTTCTGTGGCAGCACAGACTAGAAAAAATAAATAAGGACTCTCCGTCACCTCCTAACAAGCGATAAAAATATTTCATACAGCTGGCAGCTTAGTAATAAATTATGTTAGGAATACATCAAATAATGAATAAACGTACCTAAGAAATGTACGCAGATGTAAAAAGTGTTGTAGAAGCTGTACTTCACTGCATCCCAATTGAAACGGTATCGGGTGAAGAGATATCTCGTGGTATACTCCCCTGTGGAAAAATAAACATAACTTTTTTTTAAAGTATTCTTTAATAAACATAATTATTACAGACCTACAAAAGAAATGTAATACAAATATTAACCGCGTATAATCAATTGATACAAAACAAAAAAATATAAATTTATTCCTTGGACTAACACACCGATTGCTTAGCCCCAAAATAAGTTCGAAGCTTGTAACATGCGTGCTAGGAACGGGATAGACGTACTTAAATACTTTTTTATTTATAAAAATATACCATATTTCGTGTAGGTTTCACGAAACTTCACGAAACACCTTTACACCCAGACAGACCAGAACAAACAGATATGTTCATGCACATAAACTAATGTTTGTCCAGTGCGGGTATCGAACCCGCGACCTCTTGGTCTATATAGTCGATTTCTTGAACACTACACTATGCGGGTCTTCAAAAAATGTATCAAAAAATAAATGATATAACTCAAAACAGTAAAATCTAAAGATAAAAGCACCAATATTAACATCAACCACTCACAAAAACACTTCACATATACAATTTAATACTCAAAACGTTTAGGAACATACAGACATCCTTTCTTATTAATATCTGCTAGGATTTGGATAAACCAAACGTACCGTAAGCCGGCCCGTATATAAACCCGATGGATGCCAGAACCAAAATGGACTTTGCCCTCCGGTGATTGGGACCCTTTTTGAATGTCACTTGAAGAGTGTCCTTAACATGTTTCACGTCAAAAAAGGATTTCAGGAAACCCCATACGCCGGGGGATTCTCTCTGTAATTACATATAATGAATGTCAGATTCACAAATATAAAAGTGGATGTAAGGGCGGAATGAAATAAGTAGGTAGCGATATGTATTGGCGAGTTTTGTGGTGCCATTTGCATTTGTAAGGTAATTTAAGCAATTATACACGTAAAATATTTTTACTCTATGTAAAAGACATTAATATAATTTATTTAAAAGTAAGTTTATCTAAAAATGGAGTTTTAGAATATATTTATATTGTTGTAGGATTTAAAATAAATATTATTCATCGTCAGGTAAATAAAACTTTTTATGTATGTATGCTAAGTGATCAAAAACTTGTAATAATATTATTGATCGTAATAATAAAGAGTCATTTACCTTTCCTTCCTTCTCACTAAGCGGTCTCTCTGGATCCTTGATGTTAATAAATCCATAAACGATACTAAACGTGTACAGCACTGAAGTCAAGCTAAAGACACCGTAATACCCTATATGCTTTAAGAGGATGCCACTCAACGCGGACCCTAAAGGGCCCCCAGCTGTGAGACACAAGTTAGCAACTCCAACTCTGAAAGTCCTCGTCTCCTCACTTGAAACATCACTGATGTAACTAAACGCTCCCATGTACGTCGATATCCAACCGCCCGTGATAGCGGGGAAGAACGCTTCAAAGAACATAGCCACTTCTGCTGGCAGTTCTTTGAAATAGTACACGTTCAACATATTGCTTAGGCAGACCATCAACTCCCCAAAAATTGGGAGGAGGATACAGATCTTTCTCTTCCCTGTCCTGTCACTCCACGCTCCCAAGAATAGTATGAGGAAGCTTGGTATTGCAGTAAGTAAGACGTTCTTCCAACTTTCCATGCCGGCGATGAGCTCTTGAACCTCCACTTCTTGAGCCAAGTACGTGGTCCCGTTCCTTGCGAGCAGAGCATCGCAGACGAAGTCCGTGTAGTTTTTGTTGACCCTGCAGGCCTTATCCAGGTTGAGGTTTTGAGTTGCCAGTCTGGATAATACTCCTGGTATGACGTAGCATGCCAGCGTCGGTTCCAATGTTATGTTTTCTTTCACATATCTTATCTTCTCCCTTATAGTTTTCCTCTCTACCGGTTTTTTCTCCGCTCCATCGCCTTCGCCTTTCAAAGGGACCTCTTCTGCTGATACCATATTCAGAATTGAAATATGAAATAATGAAAGACGTCTACTGAAGGAGATCACAATAACATCTTGATAACAAACTAAATATTAGCTTGTTGATACGTAAAAATAGATCGGTATTAGATAGTACTGGCAAATAACGTTCGATGTAATTATTATCTCTGTTTCGTTAAGGTACATATTACATTCAGTTGCATTGTTGCATCATTGCAAGAGGTACCGGTGGAATTAAAAGCGGTGAAAAATATAAGTTTTATAACAATTCTCATTTCTAATATAACATTTTTATAATATAGAAAATTAATCGCAAAATGTGTCATCATGACTTAATTAAAACATTTGACTAAAACCATCGATTTATAAAACGATTTTAAGTTTTAAAAAAATCATTTCCACAATATACAAACATATTTTAATTCGAATGAATAATTAAGCTCCAGGCGCTTTGAAATTTGTTAATTTTGTATTCTAAAAAGATTCAATTCAAAGTTCTATTGACTAATTTAAAACTAGATCAATAACTAAATTGAATATAATGTCTGTTGCTCTTATTTATATAACGGTCATTAAGGTCATTCATAAAGTGTGAATCCAATTGCAAAAGTTGATGAAAATTAATAGAACTTCACTAGAAAACTTACCTAATTATAAGTATTGTTAGCCAGAGGGTAGCTGAAAGTGAGATCGGTCAATCTGTGTTGTTGTGCAGAGCTATACTTGAATGAATTTATATGCTACGGTATGCTGTTTTGCGGCTGTTCTTATGTATGCTTGAACCTTCAATCTACGCAAACGATTTTTATTAGCTTTTTTCATTAGATTCAAGAGGTAGGTTTGGTATGCAACCACTGATAATTTTAGTTGCACCCGTGCGATGCCGTATTTTTATAAAGATTAGATTCGGCGGTTTCCTCGTAGTCCTACTAACTTTTCTATCCGAAACGGTAAATATTTAAGTATATTTGAATCAACATTTTTTTTTAAAGTATGTAGGTATATCCGTTCCCTAGCATCCATATTAGAAGCTTCGAGTTTAGTTCATGGCTAGGCAATTGGTGTGTTAGCAGGAATTTTTTATTTTAATAAACAAAGTCTTTGCGAAAACGCGTAACTACCAAGCAAATCTCTTAAAGCGTGTTACAGCTAAGCCAGAACACACAGGCACTATCGTCAGCGCCTGTCGAACATAATAAGCCCCTTTGAGTGGCGTTAGTCACGTAACAAATGAGGGAGTACACACACACGAATATTTTCATTCCTCTTTTGACGTGCTCTTGGGTGGACGTTCCCGATGCTGTCAGCGTATTCGAACCTACTTAAATTATTAAGAATTTATTTTTACCCGTGGCTTTGCCCGCGTTATCAAGATTCCTGTTTTAACTACTGAACGGATTTTGATGAAATTTGGGTATGGGTGGTAGAATACTTTTTATCCCGATTAAATCCTCCGGATAAACCAAATATCGCGCGAACAAGGTCGCGGGCGGCCGCTAGTAAATAATAATTTTAATAGTATAGTCTATGATAATTTAAAAAAGTTAACTTTTCTTTTCTTTTACATGCTTTGTTAACCTTAAATGATAGTAACAATTAAATATGGTAGTTTTAAGTTAATGTGTAGTTTTCATGTAAAAACACGCTGGTAAACCATAAAATTAATACATAAAAAATAAATATAGTCCCTTTGATAAGTTAAACGATACGTAAACGTAACGTATTTAATGACTTATCATTAAATACGTCAAGTTTCTATAATTCATGCACTAGTTTGTTCATACTTATCTTCTTGTACAATGTCTATATTGCGCAATTGTTGTAATATTTAAGTTGAACAAAGTCAAATACGAGGGCAGTCAAGGGCGATAAACAATATGAATCCAATGACAAACTTTGCACTTAAATTATATTAAAATATGTTTAATCCAGAAATATTCGAATTCAGGAAAAACAACAGACATTTCGTTTATTTTAAACTCGTGTCGTAAATACGACGGGTTTTGCTGTACTTTTAATATTAAAGAAACAATGCGATGTGAAGTCAAACTTATTCTTTATTTTATAAAGTTTATGGGCTTGTTACGGTTTTAATCAATAGTTATTAGTAAAATCGTTCGTTAGCTATGCCAAATTTTAGAGAGCTGTAGCATAATTTTGTTGGATACCGACGGAGGTTGATTACTAAGGTTACATTTTACATGAGAACTGAATAAAGGCCATGTGAAGCGACTGTCGCTTCATATTTCAGGGCCCGTTTCACAAGGTTAAAGTGTGGCGAGGGCGATTGTAATCTATGATTTAAACCTGGCGAATGTGAGTGTCGTTGGCGGGAATGATGCAACGCCTCGATGGTTTAGTAAGTAGCTTAAGTACCGCACCGGAGTCTTAGCAGTCAACGCTAGGCGTGGGCCTCTTCTAAGAGCAGACTGGAGCAACTAACTTACCTCTTGTTAAACATTTTAATCGATATAATTGTTCTAAGTGAAAGCCTATGCGAATCCGAGTTACATTGGCGGGAATGCGGCGCGGCGAGCAGCACTGCGCGACTTACCCGCAGTAAACACGCGGGGCTGTGTCGCCGTGAGAATAACATCCCTGCTGCCGGCGCAAAGGATGAGATTACAGCGAATGTACCAATAGCTTCTTGATTTTAAAGACTTCAATGGTCTAGTAATTTAAGTGCGGGGCCGTGGTCTAAAGATCCCGAGTTTAATTTCCAGGTCAGGCAAAAAACATTGGCTCGTTATTCCCGAACACAGCCCTGGTTTGAGCTGATTATCAATCTCTATTTGGCAAAGGTGGTGATTAAGCCAAAACCTACCTTTGCAATGATAACATGATCTCAAATGATGAAGGTAGGTCCAAATGCAAGTGACGTTAGCGGGAATGCGGTACGGCCAGCAGCACTGCGCGACTTACCCGCAGTAAACACACGGCTGTGTCGCCGTGAGAATAACATCTCTGCTGCCGGCGCGAGGGAGAAGATTACAGCGACAATACTGGTAGCTTCTTGATACTCAACACACCGTTGATGCGGACTGCACTGGACCGGGACCGGCGCCCTTCAGGTTAACCAGTGCACGACAATGGGCTGATTGATTCAACGCGACGGCCTCGTAATTTATCACCAGAGTTCAACCGTTCCCTATACTGGGGTTAGTGACCCATTATTAATCAGCATTACTTAAAGGCCGGCAACGGCGATATCTCTGGTGTTGCGGATGTCCATGGGCGGCGGGGATTACCTAACATCGGGCGACGCGCTGGCTCGTTTGCCGCCTCTGCCATAAAAAGACAACTGGAGGAGCCCCAGTTCTGCTGCTGGCTGCACCAGACATGATGATGATGACGATTGATGCCCTGCTCCTCGCAAATCAAAAGAGGGAATCGGGAAAAGGCACTTCGCTCCCGCTCATACTTTGCGCTCTAATCTTACACACATCGCGGCATTTTATTGACGTACAATTGCGTTTGCAATATATTCGCAGTATGATGTGGTTGGACGCGTGTGCTTGTGAGAAATCGCCGAAAGTCGCGACTTTTCTGGTCGCCTCGTGTTGTTTACGGGGAAAAAATGGTACATACTTATTATTATGCTTCTGTTTGGGGGGGTGCAATTGTTTATTTTCATAATAAAAATACAGCTGAAAGGCTCAATGAATCGTATCAGTACACTAAATAGATCTATGAATACCGGGTCATAGTAGAAAAGGAGAAACAAAATGATTTTCAGTAAAGGTTAAACAAATACTGGTTCACATGGCCAATAATAATAATGACGGGACTGAAATGAACTTACCTGTTAAAATCCAAACGGCGAAGACACTCGATCGTGTGTGTCGGTGATAGCCCACCATCATCACCAGGCTCCATACTTTGTAATTGTGATTGATAATACTTTTATTAATTCACAAACATTCACAAACCATCAATAAACTTGTATCACAGAGTAACGTCTTGTTCTACAGTTCAGGTAAGACTGTCCACTCTTTGATGGCACTCCAGGTTCAATACTAAGTGACAAACGCCCCCTCCCTATCACACCTGATCTGATAAACAAGTGACGTCAGTTAAATTCGAAAAAAATAATATAAATTAATTTATTATGTTTCACACTTATAAAATAGTTTAAACATCAAAATATATTCAGCTTGATTCAAACATTTAAACACATCTAATTTAATAATAATAGACGCGTTTTACCTGAAATAAAACGCATATTAAACTACTTACCTTATTAGAAGCTTACAATATTGAGATAGGCATATATATTTCCCGTCTTATTTTGCCTCTTTTTCTAGCGTGTAGCTCCGTCTCTCTCGCTCATCCCCTACGTCACCAGGTAGGTGGGGGCGCCAGAGACTTGATAGTCCGGCGCCGACATTAGCATCGTCATTGCGTCGAAATATTGACCAGGCAGATTTAAAAACTAAGCTTCTAATAAGGTAAGTAGTTTAATATGCGTTTTATTTCAGGTAAAACGCGTCTATTAAACCACTTGACCGTTATTAGAAGCTTACAATATTGAGACCTGTTTGTTATCGCCTGGTGACCATAAACGCCAATGTGACATGAAGGGTAAAATACATTACAAAGTAAACACCTATGTGTGCGCATCTATATGCGAGAGAGAACATAATTTAATACAAATATATAACATGATATAGAACAAAATAACATCTTCAGTTTTACAACAAAAATTACTCGTAAGGGGATGAACAATAATAAATTCCATTCCAAACAAATAATAACCTATTTTCCTTTTTTATAATATTATAAGTCATACCTAACTTCAATCAATTAATCGTTTGTGTAATAAAGCACTAGTAAACTATGTATTTAGTTTACTGGATTGAAAAGACCGCCAACTGTTGTAGCAGTTATAGCATTATCACCAGAATCAATAACCTTCCGACAGTAAAATTTCTTGAAAGTGATTTCTGACCTCCAGTTTCCTTGTGCTAGAATACTATCGAGCGGATAATTATTCACCCAGTTCTTGGATGCAACTGCGGACCGCGTACTGCCCGGTGGAGCCGAAATACCGGCTTCCTTGAATAAAGATTTTATCCAACCAGCAATCACTGTACGTGAAGCAACTTTCGGGGAACCTCGTAATGTAATAAATAAATTAGAAGAATTGCTGTTTGACCGCCTTTCTTGCAAAATGTTTATTGTTTTAATTACCCAGTATGAAGGACTGAGATTTGGAACTTCAGGGTTGTGAAACAACTCCCACCCGGACTGTCTGTACTCTCTACAGTCAGTCTTGGAACCGAATAGTGGCCAAAGAGTGACACTCTGTTCGTTAATTTTACAGTGATCATTGTCAACAGCAAGTAAAGTTAGATCATGGACCCTTCGTCCAGAGCAAATTAATAATAATGCTGCCGTATGACGGACTACTTGAAAATGTTATTAATATTTATATTGTAATTACTCAAAAATTTGATAAGAATATTTACATCCCAAACAGGGGCTTTTGGTACTTTCAAATGGTTTTGTGAAATTGATTTAAGAATATGTTTCACAAGCACATCATCGCTTAACTTTCCAGAGGAATCAGCATTGCATAATGTCGAAATAACAGACTTATGTAAAAGAATCGTGTTGTATGACAGTTTTAATTTTAAATGCAAGTCTGCTAAAAACTGTGCCAGTTCAGATCCTTGAAGAGAGTTAGCGTTAATACTAAGCGAATCTGCCCATTTCACCCAACGGTTCCAAGCAACGTTATACGTTTTTCTAGTGGAAGCTCGCCACGATCTTTTTAGAAGATCGATTTGTGAAGGCTCCCATGTTTCTACCTTATCGGTCCACCCCCACAACGCCAAACTTCTAACGTCATTTCTTCTACCTTGGGAGGTGGAAGGCCGGTCGATGTGTCCAGTAAGCATCGCCTCAGGTTTCTCACAGAGAACGGGGGTGCAGAAGCTCGTGTTTTGAGCTCCGCTCGCCAAAACACCTTCTCCCACCGAGGGACCACGATCAGGTACATTCCTTCGGCTTGATTGAGGTGAGCCAACATTCGAGGTATGAGAAAGGGTGGTGGAAACACCCAGGCCAGTGGAAAGTTCCATTTCACGCTGAATGCGTCGTGTATTAGGGCTTCGTGGTCGTTGAGATCTAACGTCGCATAATTCGCTACTACCCGGGCTTGTTTGGACGCAAACAGATCGATTACGGGTACTCCCCATTTCGCGAAAATTTTGTTCGTGCATTCCGGTAACAGGTGCCACTCTGGAGGATGTCGATGTCTTGATAAATGATCTGCATGGTTGTTGAATTTGCCGGGTATGTAATGAATTTTGAATTGAATTTGATGTTTGTCGAGGATATTGAGTATTTGATAAGTTAAATCCATAAGAACACGTGATTTCATCCCGCCCTCGTTGCGGAGATATGCAACCGTAGTTCGATTGTCTGACTGAATCAGAATTGTCGCATGCTCCATTTCGGATGCGCGGAGTTGTAAAACTTTTAGGATGCACAGCATTTCCTTGCTGTTGCAGTGTAAATCTCTTTGCTCTTGCCTCTCGGCTATGAAACTGAGCGGACGTGTTGTTGACTTGTTTAAATAAATATCAAGTTGAGTGGAGCTGCGCCCCCGAGACTCCGGACCGCTGCCCCTCGTGTCAGTGGAGCGCCCTCGCATCGAGGTGAGCCCCATTCTTTTTGGCGCACTCGCCGGATTAGATCCTCCGACCTCCGCGTCGCAGCTCGCGGCCTGCGCCTGTTGCCACTACACCAGCGGATCGGTGAGCGACCGCGACGAAATTACTCGCTAGAAGCTACGTGCGCTCCCACCAGCTACGAACGATAACGCCTACAAAAAATTGGTAGCAATTATTTGTTTTTTTGGAACTTGTCTACGAATTTACTTCAAGTACCATGAGTGATCGTTCAGAATCTTCACCCACAAATCAGAATGAGAACGGGCGGGAAAAGGATGGAGGTCCCTGCATGAACGACTTCATGCTGCGAGTGGATGCTATCCTAAATAGATCAGCGTCGGAGACAGATCTACTACGAACTCCTGCGCTAAGCTTTATTTCTCAGCGAAAAAAGAGGACAAGAACAGAACTGGAAAGCTCTCCTTCCTACCAAATGAATGATTTTAAGGAAGAAATGCGCAAACTTATGACTTATTTCGCCGCTGCCCAAGCCAATGAATTCAAGCAAATGACTGCAGTGCTAAAGGATATTCAACAGTCAAACCACAACATCGAGGAATCGGTCTCATACCTTGCCGCACAGAATGAAGAATTTAGGCAGAGAATAAATGAATTAGAAACACAAGTGAAGCAAGACAGGGACTACATAAAAATTTTAGAAAGCAAGTTAGAAGAAATGCAACTTGAAAGCCGGAAGCCCAGCTTTGAAATAAAAAACGTGCCAAAAAAGCAAAATGAAAACAAAGATGACCTCATAGAAATGGTCGTATCTCTTTCTAAGTCTGTAGATTGCAACATAGCCAAGTCGGATATCAACGACATCTATAGAATACGACCAAAGAAAACCTCAACCAGAAGTCCCCCGATAGTCGTAGAAACCACTTCCACTTTATTAAAAAATGACATAATGAAATCAGCAAAATCATTTAACGTCAAACACAAAAATAAACTCTGTGCCAAGCACCTCGGATTCAAAACCCAGGAGGACACCCCCATATACTTGTCTGAGCACCTAACCCCCAAGGCCGCGCGACTGCACTTCTTGGCGAGAGAATTAACCAAATCTGGAAAATACACGTTCTGTTGGACTGCTTACGGAAAAGTATATGTAAGAGAGAATGAAAATTCTCCAATAATTTTGATCAGAAGTGAAGATCAAGTGCAGCAACTTTTACACGCACAGCAACAAGAACCGCATGGAAGCTGACTACATGACACTGGCGTGAGCATAAAAAATCCCCTGGCTTTGTTTTTCTTGATTCCGATATTATCTGTGTTGTCAGAATTTCTCGACAGATTGTGCCTTTGTAGTTTTACTCTGTTTCTTCTTAAATTTGATTGTAGCATGTTAATTTGCGATCAGTACCTATCTTTGCCATACACTCTTCATGAAACTTTAATTCACTCAAACAACGTTAAATACACCTACTATATCTTCATAGATACACAAACGACACCTACTTACTCGTCTACTTGTGTACTCATGCAAAATAATATTAACCGGTCAATACTGCCATTCATAAATAATTTCCAGACAATAAACTTATGTAATATATACTCTATAAAAGTACCCAAAACAAGCTCAATTTTTATCTACATCAACAAATGGATTATGTACTCATTAACACTTACACATTACACTTCGCATGGACGTTTGATTCAACAGCCTGCAAACATTTCGACAGTGAAATATGTCTGAGTCTTTTCAAAATTTGAACATGATAGACGAAATTGAAATAGCACGTACTATAGAGTGTAACTGTTCTGAATTGTCATCACATATAACATTAAAAAAAAGTGATCTCACCATAATTTCCCAAAATATTCGTAGCATTTATTGCAATTTTGATGATTTTTTGGTGTCGCTGGCTGGTCTTTCATTTCATGCTGATATTATGGTACTAACTGAATGTAGACTTAGTCTAGGCAAACCTATACCTCAGCTCGAAAGCTATAATTCGTATTTTACAACAAATCATTTGAACCAAAATGATGGGGTTGTTGCCTACATCAAAAAATCACTACATCCTAAAGTTAAGGAAATAAAGCTTACTCATGCCTCATGCTTACAACTTGATGTTCTCAACAATACTATTATATGTATATACCGCTCCCCATCAAACACAAATACTGATAGATTTATAGAATCACTTTGTCAATATCTGGATTATCTGAATACGCAAAATAATGTTGTTATAACTGGCGATATTAATATCAACATTGCAACTAAACCTTACGAGACGACACAAGAATATAATAGTAGAACAAATTATTTAAATCATCTCGCCCAATATGGAATTCTCGCTGGTCATACCCTTCCGACAAGAGAAAACAGTTGCTTAGATCACTTAATGATTAAAATTAATAAAAATAAATTTACTGCCACAATAGCTATCTTACAAACCACTATTACTGACCATTTTACTACCTTTCTTTCTATTTCTAAATGCAAAGCTAAATTCTCTAAAATTAAAACCAAAACTACCATAGATTATGACAAGGCTCTAGAAGACCTTAAACAAAAAAATCTCGCGGAGCTACTCTTTTGTAGGGATCCTACCATTGTTTCATCCCGCCTGATAAGTGTACTGCAACAATCCCTGGAAGCGAACACTAAAACCACTACAATTCCCAGAAGTCAACGGACTATTAAACCATGGATAACTCCAGGAATTCTGCGCTGTATCAATAATCGAAACAAACTCCAAAAACAGTTGCGAAGGGATCCTTATAACGATGTCTTAAAAATTACATACACTCGGTATAGGAACTTCTGCAACAATCTGATCAAAAAACTTAAGCGGAAATATGAAAGGGATCTGATTTCTAGCTCTGTTAAAAATAACAAGCAGTTGTGGAAAAATATTAAACAGATAACCTATAGTAACAAATCATGTGATGACAAGACAGATCTTAGTAATATCAGGGCTACTCCGATTGATTCAGCAAATTTCATTAATGGGTACTTTGCGAACATAGGGAAACATCTTGCCCAGTGCATTCAACCAGCTTATTCTCAAGGCATTATAAGTTCCATCACTGAAACATTACCTGTCCAGACGAACTCTTTTGTTCTCCTAGAAACCGATCCAAGCGAAGTAGAAAAAATTATTATGAATTTAAGAACGGACAGTGCTCCCGGCTGGGACAATATTCCTGTCAAATTTCTAAAGCTCGCAAGGGATATAGTCACTCCAATTATAACTTATCTTGCTAATTTATGCTTTGAATATGGAGTGTTCCCGGCCCCACTAAAGAAATCCATAATCACGCCAGTATATAAGAGTGGAGACAGGGAAGATGTT
The DNA here is from genome assembly GCA_958496325.1 of Nomophila noctuella. Lineage (NCBI taxonomy): Eukaryota > Metazoa > Arthropoda > Insecta > Lepidoptera > Crambidae > Nomophila > Nomophila noctuella. The sequence goes on along the minus strand of OY292487.1, from coordinate 2,985,945 downwards.
GGCAATTACAGGCCGATTTCAGTCCTGCCGGCTATTGCAAAAGTTCTGGAGAAACTTCTTAATTCTCGATTAATTGACTATCTGAATAGGTTCAAACTATTATCTTCTACACAATTCGGTTTTAGAAGGGGACAATCGACAGAGGATGCAGTTGTTGGGCTTAGTGAATTAGTGACTGACCATCTCGATAAAGGGAACAAATGCCTATCTGTCTTTTTAGACCTCAAAAAGGCATTTGACACGGTCTCTGTCCCCATACTGCTAAACAAGTTAGAAAAAAATGGAATAAGAGCCACTCCACTATCTCTTTTTAAAAGCTACTTAACAGAGAGAACACAGCGAGTAAGGTTGGATAGGTACACAAGTGACGATATCGTAGTCACATACGGGGTACCTCAGGGAAGCGTGCTGGGCCCCACGCTATTTCTTATATATATTAATGACCTCTGTAGTATGAAAATCGATAACGGTAATATTTTCTCTTACGCTGACGATACGGCAATTGTCTTTTCTGGTAAGGATTGGAACTCAGTTAGGGCTAATGCGGAACGTGGCACTGCACAGGTTGCAAAATGGTTAAGGAACAATCTTCTAACATTGAATACCACTAAAAGTAATTATATTTGTTTCAGTATCCAAAACCAAAAACAACCAAGTTCCGACTTTGTCCTCAAAGTCCATTCTTGTGATTTGGGCACAGTTGGAGTTGACTGTGACTGCGCTACTCTTGAAAGAACTGACAAAACGCGTTACTTGGGAGTAATCGTCGACCAACGCCTTTCCTGGTACCCACATCTTGAGCAAGTTGCTGCCAGAGTAAGGAAATTGATTTGGATATTTAAAACATTAAGACATGTGGTACCTCGAGAGCAGAGCACCTCGAGAAACATTCTCAAGGAAATCTATGTGGCGCTGGCGCAGTCAACTCTAACATACTGTATTCCTATATGGGGTGGAGCAGCTAAGACAAAGATGTTGAGTCTAGAGAGAGCGCAAAGGGCTTTACTAAAAGTAATGCACTTTAAAAAGAAGAGTTTCTCTACAAGTTCCCTTTACTCCATTTGTAAACTTCTCACTATAAGGAAATTATACATTCTCTGTACGGTGTTAAGAAAGCATAAAACAGTAACCTATGAACCTAGTATAAAATTAAAAAGGAGAAATTATACTGTAACATATACTAAAACTAAGACCGCATTCGCTGAAAAACAATATAGTAAACGCTCGGCAAAGTTATACAATAAAATAAATAAACATATAGATATATATAGTAAAACACTACGTGAAAGTAAGAAGGCAATCACAGAATATCTTTTACCACTCAATTATGAAGAGACGGAGAAGCTGCTGCAACAGTTGAGATAGGTAAAGCTATACTGAAGACACAATGCAACGTAAATAACATTTTTCCGAGTACATACATATAGTTAAAGCACAACACGTAACATACATCACATACCCTCCTAAACTCAGAAAAAAAAAAATATTTTTAATAGTAGGGTGAGAACTTAAATATTGTATATTGTATACTGTATAATTAATATTAATATTGTAAAAACGTTTTGTAGAGTATAGGGTCACATCAATGTTCGCATTTTCATTTCAATACGGTGTTTGATTAATTTGCAAAAGTTGTTTATTTGCGTGACTTGATGTGCTCCTTACTATACAAATATCTAGCTAAGCAAGAGCGTAGTCACCTGACACAGGCATATTTTTGCTTACTAGGTGACTACGATCACAATTACCTATGTACTTTCCTTGTTATTATGCAATAAAAGATTATTATTATTATTATTATTATTATTATTATTAAATCCTGTTCCACTGGACTCCAGGTGCCCGACAGGGAAGCATTGTTTAGTTGGGCACCCCATGCAACGTCTGAGGCGTCCGTTGTGAGGAAGAATGTTGGTGGTGCAATGTGCAGTGGTGTTGTTCGATGATAGCTCTGCAGCCACCACTGCATTTCTGCAATAACATCGTGAGGTAATGTGTGTTTTGTTAACCTTACTTGGTTTTTGGGCAAGGTGTTTAGAAATCTGAGGGTTGCACGGTAATTCAGGCGGCCTCGAGGAACAACGAAACTGAGAAAGTTTAGCAGACCAACCACACTTTGAATTTCTCTTAGAGATGCCTTGCCCTTTTTTAGAAGTTTGGTCAATTTCCGGGCCACGATCAGATGCTTTTCTATTGGTAAACGCTTCTGGTTGGTCCACGTATCCCAAACTATTCCTAGATAGTCTATGGTCTTTTGAGGTGAAATGACTGACTTTTCGTAATTGATTTGAAACCCCAGATAAGTCAGTGTTTCTAGTGCAATCGTCACATGTTTGACTAATATGTTTGGGTCTTGATGAGCTATCAGAAAATCGTCCAGGTAGACCACTATCCTTAAACCCTTTTCTCTCAATATTTGGGCAACCCAATTCGAGAGGCAAGCGAAAGTTTTGGGTGCCGAACTTAGTCCGAACGGGAGGCACGTCATCTCCAGTATTTCTCGTTTGAACAGAAGACGAAGAAATCTCCTGTGGGATTTTGCTATCGGCAAATGAAAATAGGCCTGGGATAGATCTACTTTGCACATCCAATCTCGGGCATAGAGAAAATCGGGAATGCGATACATATTTATCAGTCGAAAGCGATCCGCTAATACGTATTTGTTCAATCTTTGCAGATTGAATATTGGTCGTTGGGACCCATCGCTCTTTGGGACTAAGAACAGAGGTGAGATGAAACTTGGTGAGATAGTTGCTGTCTTTAGAACACCCTGTTGTTTCATTTGAGAAATTATGACACTCATCTCCTCCGACTCTTTTGTGCGACGACGATCGCTCAATATATTTGGGATCATGAGAGGTGGCCTTTGCATGAAAGGGATACGATATCCTTTGATTAATTGAAGAAGAAAATGCGGGGCTCCCATCTCCTCCCAGTGGCTGTAAAAATGAGTTAATTGACCCGCTCGGAATGTGCGTGAGTCATTGTCTTCTCTGTTTATTATTACCCCTATTGGCAGAGGGGGAATGGATACGCTTGCGTCCTCTTTGTGATGGCGGTGGAGCCATTGATCCGCGAGATCGAAAGTTATGTCCCCTGAAGTTATGGTTATTTGTATTATTATAACCTCTATGCTCATGACGTGATACGTAAGTGTTTCTTTGTGTAGGGTATTGGTATTGGTAACCACCCTGCGAGGGTTGGTGATATGAATCACAGCAGTGGCTGGTCGTACCATGCGATGGTACACCACGAGAGGCTCGTCCCTGCGAGGGAGGCCGCACTGCTCTAGTAGGGTTTGAGTTACCGCTACTTATTTTATTAACTGGCCAAAAGGTCTTCTTGATTCCGCCAGATTTTTCTAAGGCATTTGTTAACTGTTCAGAGTTGAACAAATGAGAGTTTGATGGAGGAATTTTATTGAGAGAAGCACGCATCAAGGGATCACGAACGTGTTTAAGAATTCCGTCTCGTCTCATTTCTATAGTCTCTGCTCTGTGGCCGCATACCATTTGTAAAATATCGCTTGATATTTTATGGTATTCTCCACTGAGCAAAAGTTCTCTAACTTTGTCGTTAATTTTATGTAGAGAAGCCTCTGATGACTGTGACCAGGTTATTAAGTTGCGTAAGCATCCAACAAAAACTTCCTTTTGTTTGAGAATTGCAAATGTTAAAGCCGCAAAAGTTTTATCGGAGTAAGCTAGATGACGCGTGGTATCGTAAGCTTTTACCAATTCGTTTGTTTCAAGATCCGTAAAACCCGGTGAATGATTATAAGCTTTTTGCGTCTCAGAATATCTTATATCAGACCATGTAGGGTTATCTAATTTTTGAACATCATTAAGCAATTTCAAATATTCAGGTGAAGTAGGCGGAATAGATGGCTCCTTCAGCTTTGTTCCGAAATCAAAATTTAAATTCATGTCATAAACCGCGTTTTCAGAAAAAGTCGGCGCCGGCGGCGCCACCGCCGTTTCCGATTGCACCTGGGACGCGAGTTCACAATAAGAATTTTCATTGTATAGCTGACCGCTTATCACCGATAAGATATCATCCTCATCATTACAATAATAATTATTCAAATCAGGTCTACTGAAATCACTAAATTTCGCTTTCAGGTCACTCATTTCTTTCGAAATTTTTTCTAATGCTTTTTGATTTTCTCGTCTATATTTTTTAGAAGAACGCTTAGATCTCTTCCTCCTTTTAGAACCCCGCGAAGATTCTGCAGAGGGGGATGAAGAAGACGAACTAGAACTGCTTGTGCTAGTCGAGCTTGAACTTTGTTTGCGAGAGCGAGCCTTATTTTTATTAGTTCGAGCTGGGCCAGAAGTACCGGCGCCAGAATTATCATTGAACTCGTTATTCATTGCGATCTAAAAATAAAATAAAAAATCCCTGTAGGTATCTATCTGTGCGAGCAAAATCTGTTTTCAAGACAAAATAATGTAACGTGAATTTACGTAAAGAGATACGTGTAGGTTAAAAATATTTTCCAAATTTAAGAAATATTGGTAGGTACTCGTATAAAACATTCGGAGCTCAAAAATATTCACACAAAAATAGCCCGTTAAATACCTACGTCTGATAAATACTTTTACTTCCGCTCGATACACAAATGAAATTTACTTAAAATTGAAATCACTATTGGTAGGTACCATCGCTAGAATCAAAGTAAATCTGAAAGAGGCTTAATTATTTTTTAAACCACCGAACGGTAAAACCGTTTAAATTTCTATAGGTTTGAAAGTGGACACTTACATTTTTATGCAGATCTCGAACAATTCGAACACTGTATTACACTATAATTTAAAATTATAACCGACACCCGCGTCGACACTTAAATTCCGGGGTAGGTGTACTACTCCGACGGGAAACAACACGCCAATGACGATGCTAATGTCGGCGCCGGACTATCAAGTCTCTGGCGCCCCCACCTACCTGGTGACGTAGGGGATGAGCGAGAGAGACGGAGCTACACGCTAGAAAAAGAGGCAAAATAAGACGGGAAATATATATGCCTATCTCAATATTGTAAGCTTCTAATAACGGTCAAGTGGTTTAATATTACAATTTAAAATGTAAACGGAAGCGGAAATGTAACAAATCAAAGATAGTAGTGCCACCTATATTGACAGCAGCTACTGGAACCGGAAGCATTGGTAATTTTAATTTTAATGGAAGCGGAAGTGATCAAACAAACCAACTATTTATAAAAATAGTTCATTATTGAAAATAAACTCTAAAATTTATAAAAATATATGTACTTTATTATATTGCATTTACAGTAGCTTTACCCTTGTAAAAGTCCTTGTTATTGGTTTAGCTTTCTACATCATACACATCGGACAAATAAAAGTAGGAGAAACAAAGTACCGAAGTAAGATGTTTGGTGTTCTGATACGTCTAAGAAAAAAATCTTCGCGGCAACAAGTCATCGCACTATGATAGCTTCGGTGTTAGGTTGTCGATGTATGCATGTTCTAAGAAAGATGTTTCGAACACACACATATAAGATTATAGATATAAGCTAACTTTAGACAAAGGTAGGTACTTATTTGTTGTTTTTTCGATGAAATCATGCAGCTTTGACATCTCTTGTCATTGTTCAGATTGTTATCTTAAACGGTATATTGAAAGCAGCAATTAAAGATGCGGTTTAAAATGTCATTGTTGCTTACAATTCAAAGTTGCAAAGCTATTCTGGACGGCGCCGGTTGCTTCAGACCAAATGTACCGAAGTGTACAAGGAATAAGTGGGGGGTGCTACTGAGAGCGGACTTTTTGGTATATATATTATACAAAAAAAGAAAAAAAAATTAAGTCCTAACACACATCTATTGATTACCTCCAAAATAAGCATTACTTGAAATATGGTCGAAATGAGTAAGGCACTAAAATAAACTACTCGCGAATGAAATCAATTACTTACCCTACTTTTAAGAGCTAGATGGCGAAGAGGTGAGGGCGCTCGGTCGGCGATTGCTTAGTTAAGCAACATTCGCAGAGGCCCGTCATCTGATGGGTGACCGAATAAAATCATCTCGATTTCCTCCGTGCTTCGGAAAGCAAGTAAAGCCGTTGGGCATGCGACTGACTTTTCTACGGTCGTGTCAGACTGCTCTCCCACCAAAGTATGAGAATGAGGGAATAGGGAGTGCACCTGTGCTGATCGAAAGATCAGTCGCCATGGCCGAAAAACGACCGGAAGGGTTATTGTTTGTATTTCAAAATCAGGTACCTTATGTTTTGAGTTATTTCTAATGAATTTATAGAAAATATGTAATAACATCATAATGTACTTACCCACACTTTCTCGTATATTTAGGAAAACTTAATTTCTCGCTGGAACCAAGAACCCACCCAATTGCTCAACTATAAAGTTACTGCAACAGAGAAAGGGCGCAGTCTCTTAGTGGGGCGAGAAGTGTTCCTACCGAGTTCGCGATATTGTATTGACGACTTCATAATTCACTACTTGTTTGTGATTGTCTCAAAAAAGTCTGGAAAATTTAAGTGTAATAAAATTGTAAACACAAATGGCCCTGAATCTTCCTGATTAATTGTCAAAGAAGATTCAGATTCAAGAATGTTTTTTACTATAAAAGAGATTCAGTGACAATTATAATAAATTAGCGGACGCCCGGGACTCTGCCTGCGAGGTTTTCGGTTTCCGCACACATAATGTTATACTATAGCTTAGAACCTTCCTCGACAAATGGACCATCCAACGCAAAAAAAATATGTAAAACCAGTAGTTCCTGAGATTTGCACCTTCAAACAAACAAACAGACAAACAAACTCTTCAGCTTTATTATGTTCGTGCAAATTAATAGTCACATTTAAAGTTCCAATGTGAGTATAAAAGCAATGCGAACATTAAACAGAACGTAGTTAAAATGCGTAATCGTATTTCCTAGACTAAGAGGAATGGCTGGCGCATTAGTAAGCAGTCGTTCTCGTTCGAAACAGTTGAGGAATTAAAATCACTCTTTGTCCGGCAAATTGGAGATCTCAGATCCGAATCGAGCGCAATAAAACCTGGATCCACGGAAATAAATTAAATGTAAAACGTACGGGGCAATTTGGAAAATAAATTGAATTTCATTGCCGATTCAAGGGACAACGAGATGCAGATAACAAACGTATGGAGGGTAGGTACCAGGAGAAAGATTATACAGGTTTTATATCTGCTACTGATTAACAACATCTTTTATTTGGTTTAATTTAATTATTTTTTGTGGTTGGTCATAATTATACTTGCAAATCTTTAGCTACATATGTGAAATAATGCATTATTTACCTTTTGCAGTATCTTAAATAGGCCCATGATACTTTTCACCTTAGTGATGTCAATCAACTTTGATTGAGTTCCTGAGAGTCCATTTATGAGTGTATCGTTTTTGTTCCTTTCAGACGCTTTAATTGATCTGTACGTTTTTCTTGGCACTAAATGATTTTCATTTATGTAAACTGGATAATACAACATTTAAAAAATGTCACATATACCACGTTTGGAGCACACAAATAACACAAACTTTCAGTAGTAAACTTTCGGGACTAAACACGATTTTAATTATGTTGATAATATAAATACTACTTACTGCTTGACGTTTCGGCTGCGTGGTCGCAAGCGGACTGGTGATGCGGGGCGTCATCTGCTCGGGCGCGGTTGAGAAAGTTCTTCCTCTACCCCCAAATTGTCATTTATTGAATTGTCACCCACACTTTTGCGGCACACAACACTGTTAGTATCGGGGTTAATTTTACACGATGAAAATCGACTACACGCTGAATTATAGTAATGAATGAATGAATTTATTTATTTCAGGTAACAAAGGCTCATGTAATGCAGCGCGAAAGTCTAAAATCTCATATAACTAAAGCTGTTGATGTGTCAACACGCAACATGTTTATCCAACACAGAAACTTCCATACACAAATTACTACAAAATCTTTATGTACGTGTATGTTGGGCTATTCATCTGGCATTACGCATTACAACGCAAATAGGCGCAAAGTCTTCGCAATGACGGTTTAATTTCTGCCGCGCTAATAGTCGGGTCTTGCCTATCTGTCAGCGTAATTCCCGGCCGGATATCCGCGCTGTAATACTGTAATACCACCGTGTAATACGCCGTAATACCAAGGTGTAATACCTGTAATTCAGCTGGCAACGTTTGTAGTCCAAATAGCTGGCGTGTAAGATTTTACGCGGCTACCTCGGCTTAACTACCGGACAATAATCTGCAGGATTTCAAAAGCGTTAGCAATTTGTTTTGAACGCCAGCTTTTAAAAATGGCTGCGGTTCCAGACTTAATTAGGTTTTATCTGTTAATGAAACTATTCGGGCGGAACTGCTTTTGTTAAGAAGTGTGTGAAATAAGGTTATTTTCTGGGTGTATTATTTCTACCTGATAAGAGTACGTTTTTGAATATTTGCATGGAATAAAGACCTACAGGATTCGTTTCTAACATATTAAGTTTAGTTTACATGATTTCTTGAAAAATGATAACACACATAACATTAATTGCTTGTTTAACTAACGTAGGAAAAAATTAACTTTAATTTATGGAAATTGTTCACAAATAGAATATTTACACATTATAATAACTATGTAAGTTGTAGTGTGTATATATAGTCAAAATAAGTTGATTTTTTTTTATTCAAAAAACATAAATTCATATTAACTGTGTCTATTTTTAAGAGAGGTAGAGCTTTGTGGAAATTCCACTCGAATGAGCCGCTCGTCTGGGGAAGTACCTCCTCCACCTTACAGAAGACCGCAGTGAAGTAGCACTTCGTAACTGTTGTGCTATGTTTCTGCTGGTGAGTAAGGTTTCCAGAGCTCAGTTGGGGAGGGTATGGGGTTAAGGCCGGCAACACATCAACGATACCTCTGGTGTCGCGGATGTCCATGGGCGGCGGTGGTTGCTTACCATCAGGCGACCCGCTAGCTCGTTTGCCGCCTCTGACATTAAAAAATATATATATATATATATAAAAAAACTGATTGCTGAACGCATATCCGGTCAAACTTAAAAATAATGTAAGGGATATAAAAAATCAATAAAAAAGTACAGTTCATCATAATAATTTATTTAACAGACTCATCCAAAAGAAATTACATTATCATTGAGCAAATCAACGTAGAAACATGAAACTTCTTCGTATAAAATTCGTTAATCCAATTTAACATAATAACTACTCTAATAGCTACATTATGTAAAATTAAACGTTTTACAAACGAATTTTACTATTAAGCGAGCTCAGGCTTGGGTAACTAAGAAATACTCTGTATATACAGGTTAAAAAGAATATAAATAAATACCACTTAAAACAATTTCATTTCGAAGTAATTCAAGTAATAGTATTAGTTATTTGCTTGGTATAACACACCAATAGGTCCACTCTTAGCTTAGAGCTTGTTCTATGGCTATTAGGAAAGGATTAACGTGCTTTAATACTTTTATGTAAATCTTCATATTGATTCGAGTACGAATGCCGATAATCACTCAACAAACAATTGCTCCTAGCTAAATAAACGATCTACTGTTGATAAAGGAAAGTATCATCCTATTAATGTCCCACTGCAGGGCAAAAGCCTTTATCATTCGAAATCATGTTTCTGTCACAAATATGGATTTTGGCTTATTCACCACAGATTTTGGTACTACGTTAGATGCATCGACCGTAGTACCTCAAGCCCACGACCCGTACTTTAACCACTAGACCATCAAAGCATTATGGCTAGCGATGATAATATTTATGTAATTTTAAAATCATTACAGAAATATATTTCAAGAAACATCCAACGTTTCGCAAATGTAGGAACTGGTTCTATCTCAAAATGGGATATTGATTCTGACTTTACGCTATGGTTGGAAACGGTGGTTACAGCAGAGTTTGCGGTTTCCATTTCTACGTTATACAAACATGGGAGCACAAACAAATCGGTTAGTTTACTACTGAATGTTTTCCGTGCATTTATTCGGTTAGATTCGGCACACAAGTATTGACAAAATTACATACTGATAGTTGAAAGTAAGTAGCTTACATACGTACTGCGGTCTAAATTTGACCACATGTGGACCAATTTGACACATTTGTGGTCAAAATTTATAAATTCTGCACCACAAAATATCGTAGTTACTATCTATCATGTTTTTGTTTTGTCCTGTATTATAATATTTAAGAAATGTATTTTTTTAAATAAAGAAAATATTATTACAACATAATGTACAATATACCTGAGCTCGCGTGTGGAGAGACACCTTCTAACAATAAACTCGGCTATCGATGTTACTTCCAAACCTCTTATACGAATATAATATTGTCTACTTTTTCATACATAAATTATTTTAGTTTTCATATTAATAATATATATCGTAAGACTCCTCATATAATATTATCATACATTACTTTAATATAACGTAAGATATTCAGTTACACAGCACAAAATTTCAAGTCAGTTTTAATCTCAGACCAATCAGAGATTTCGGTTTAAATAATTTTGTTTTTAAATCTACCAACTAGTTGCAATGTGAAATCGAAATTATTGGCACCACTTGTCGTCAACACAAACTCGAACTTTTGATTTGTTGTATTAATTAATTAATTAAGTACTTAATAAATAAATTAGTAGTTTTTTTTAAAGTATAGAATGCAATAAGTATTTGATGCCACAGAAAATTCATCAAATTCTTAATTCAAATAATTGAAAAATACCCCTTATCAAACAATGTGTAGCAAAGGTATTTATAGTGACCGATGCCAATAATTTCGTTGCCACAATTAAATCCACTTTTTATATTACAATGTAGATATTTTTACATTTAATACTCAATCTAAATATTCTGCAAGTTTTACAGCTAATAAGAACCTTTATGTACAAAATATCGACATAATATTGGCAATTAAAAGTTCAGTTAGGGTCTTCACACGTAATATCAAAGTTTTCTCTAAAACGTCTTTTGAAAAGTCCTTTAAAGACCTTTTCGACTCATCAAAAACATAACTTGTTCATATTATGTTCAACTATACATATGAATTGATTGTATGGGAAATACTTCAAGGTTAAACCTCTGGGTCGCTCTTAGGTAAGACACACACAGGGAACCTATACCCTTAAAAACACGCGGATGAGGGAAACAAATGTATGGTCGGTCTCTAGAGTATCGTTGATTTATAAGTTTCTTTGACAGCAAATGCTTTACGGAGGTAGTGGCGGAAAAAGATTTACCGTAGTAACGTGTGAAGACCCCAAAATCAAAACTAATCTAGATAGATATAATGTTTAACGTTTGAAGCAACAAACACACACATGAGAGGAATGGAAACAGACAATCCGGTAATATTAGTAGTAGTAATAAAGTAGGGAACCAACTGTGATAAGTTTTTTGTTACGTTGATGGAAGTACAAAGTCAAAATCGTTAACGTCTGAACATCAAAAAACAAAAATATTATGTTATGTATGTCTGTTGCAGCAAACAAAACAATTAAGTTTCACCGCGAATAACCAAGGCGAAAATTCGTAGTTTCAGCCACCACCATCTTACCGTTCATAAGCTACATCTACATGGTCTAGAATTATGCTCGAAACCTATGATTGTGTTTATATTTTATCAAATAAAACAAACATAATAATGAACTTTTAACTATACAAGGGATTACGTTTAATTCAAGAATGAAATAAGTTTTTATTCTTTATCACAACACCATTGATTTAAAAATAACATATAGGTACGAGTAGTATAACTATACAATTTGAAAAAAATAAAACTATTACTTAACTGCTCTATTTATTTATGAAATAAAGCCTTCTGCTTTAACATTTTTAGTTGATCTTTAACAAAAAACTTTAAAAAGCGAGGCAGTATCTTTAGGTAAAAAAATCAATACTAACGAATTATTTAATGTTAAACGCCGTAATTGTTGATCTTTGATTCAGTAACTGGAATAAAATGAGTATTAAACCATATTATAATGCTGGTTAAAAAAATAACATAGATTTTTACTGCATCATGAAAACACTATTTTCATGAAGTTAAAAGCAAGAGTCCTCGGTTCAATTTCTAATGCAACAGTTACAGTATTTTATGGGAAAGAAGCAGACGATTTTATCAGATTGCTCGATAGTAATTGATTTTTGGCGCTTGTAAGCTTATTAACACTACGAGTATTATGGGAGAACCGAATGTTACCGCCATCGAGCTCTAACAATTCACTCGGAAATAAAGGCGTAGTCTAATTTCCACAAAAAGTAATTGCAATAAGTAATAGATATCTAATAACTTCATACTTTACGTGAAAGACAAAACAAAATAAGTGACTTACTAAAGTAACATTTTGTAAACATAATTTGCAATCTCTGGCGATGAAATCATTGACCTCTCAAAGCAGTCTCAAATTCAATTTGAATTTCTGTGAAATATTTCTTTATTATTCTGTTAGGAATTATAATGGTATTTGCTTCATCACATCAAAAAGTTTTGATTGTTAAAGCTTAGTTTTAAGCATATTAAATTAATACTTTTAAGTGAACGCTCGTTCTTTTGGTACAAAAATTTATCCTTGAATTAGATTTTCTATACTCATACATCAGTGTTTTTTGTGATGAACGTCGTTTTAACATCTTTTAAGATAAAGCACTTAGAACATCTAAAACAAGATTTGCTTTGCAAAACAATAGTAATACTGCCAATTTAAATTTAAATGTATTAATCATGCAACCAAATTAAACCAATATTAAATAAGATTTCTCACTGTCCGATACGATTGAATAATTAAGATACATTGATGAATAATTTTCCTCAAAAATCAAAGATACAGCAACCCTTATACACCAATATACAAACGCCAATATTTAATTAAAATGTATTAACCTATCCGTCTACATCTCATCTACTAATCTCACAATTTATTACGATGACATTAAATGGCTATCAATTTAATAATCAACTTACATTATACATAATTTATATACATTTTGTATAAATGCGGCTGTTTTGGCTACTAACGAAACTATTTTGAAAGTAAACACACATGGAAATTATTTATTTCACTTTCCACAAATGTTATTAATTCGTTGTATAAAGTATAGAAAGTATGTATATTTACAATAGGACCAAATCTGACATAATCTGGAAAATTTAAACATTTAAATTAATTATGAACTCAACTAAAATAACATAATAAACGCTTAAAATTAATCAGTTTAATGCAGAGTAAAGTTTTAATAGTAGATATTTATGTGTAACTCAATATGAAATATTATATTTATTTCACAGAAATGACTAGTAACCGCTTTTTACTTAATTTTCGTATAACGACATCTATTGTAATAGTTTCGGCTTACAAAGTAATTTCTTAATTAAAACTCTTATTTACATTTAATCATTATTTTTTTACTTGGCAACACCAGGAGCTCCAGCGGCCATACATCATCGCAGGATCTCTCTGAAACAAAAACAATTAATCAATAAACTTTACTTAAGTTATACTAATGAAACAATAGTGGATAAATAATTTGTTTGTGTAGTAAAATATTCGCAAAGAATTATGATTTGAAAACAAAGTTTTGACGTGTTTCGTCTGCGATAGATATTCGCCAAAAAAAACAATAGAGCACAAGACATTGCTAAAATGTTTTTCCAGTGCGGGGATTGAACCTGCGTCCAATGATTTTACGAACAGGCAACCTGGAGCAACGTTTCTCATATCGTCATTTTACCAACAGGCAACCTGGAGCAACGTTTCTCATATCGTCCTATCGGGAATCGAACCTTGGCCTTATTGTTTACCCGCTACCTCTATATGGACTAACTCCTTTATCACAAAAATTTGTGTAAACATGATGTTTGGTAGCCAAGTAATCGCGAAAACAATGTGTTTAAACAAGCTTAATGGATTAAATGTTTTTAAAAAGATTACCTTAATATAACGTCACATAAGGCGATGGTGGAGCAGGCCACGATTAGGAAAATGGATGCTGCGAGACCTGTGAACAAAGAAAATTGTGTGAAATTAATATAAAAACAAAGTAAAAATCCATAAATCCTTACTAATATTGTAAATCGGAAAGTCAGTTCCTTTGTTTGTTCCGCTTTCACGCTGTAACTACTAAATCGATTGCTATGAATTTTCGCAGACGTAAAGTCGGTAGTTCGGATTAAATAATATGGTACTTTTTATCCTGATATTCCCGAAGGAAAACATGAATATTGTTTGCAATATAACCGAAATTCGCGGACGGAAAGCAAGTAAATTAATGACATAAATCGATCTGTTTGGCTTAAAAACAGACATGTTCAATTATTAAAGCATACAAAAGAACCCGCGACCTCTTGATTTAATAGTCAACTTCTGGATCCTTACACCAAACGGGTCGTAAAATATGTTGGTTTTAATTTATTAATTAGCCATTTGTTGGGAAATAATCTGCAGTTTTGTTTTCATAACAACTCATGGTTAACTAAACTCAATTAGTATTTACTGTTTCATGTATGAATTAATGAGTGAACGCTCTTTCCATTTGAATGAATAAATAAAAACACCGCTCACTTCCCATTACATAGCACACGAATACAAAACAAAAACGAAACGGGGCATAATTAAATATAAAATATGTTACAGAAAAGGGAAATATTTCCCTATTTCCCCCGAAAATGGAAAAGGACAAATCGATTACAGAATAAAAAGGGGCATCTCTAGCGTATCAGTTTACTGAGGCCACATGTTGCGGCTGTTATTTGATAATCCCGGTCAATGGGGGGGGGGGGGGTTAAGGGGTCCCCCCTTGATATTAGGGCCTCAATATTGAGCTGGCCTGGTCCGTCTTATTGATGAAGCCGAGTAAGTATTGGTTTTGGACGTAATTGGTACATCTAGTTGAGTTTGATTGAGTTTGTACACTCTCGGCTTTCTTGAGGGCTGTATCTGATCACATATCGTGTCAGAAAACGATTTTATTAAGAATGGTTTTAATACCGTTTTGAAACTATATTCCTAGTGATATAGTAAAGAATCGTTTTTGTATTACTATATTATTATATAGTTTATAATTATATCCCTAGGGATATAACTATATTACTGCTACATCTATCTTACTGCGACATATCTAATAGGCAGAGGTAGAATTTGTGGAGGCTTCATGTAGAAATGTAGCATCTGAGTTTTTATTGCGCATTTCAGAGCAAAAGCCACCATGTTTAATCCAAAAAGGCAAGACGGCAAGGTACCCAAATTGTTAGAACGGAGAGACATACTTAAAAACTTTTATAAACATCCATGACTTGAGTACAAATGTCGATATACATCACCCAAACATTTGCCCCTAGCGGGATTCGAACCCGCGACCCTTGGTTTTGTAGCCAGTGTTTCAGCTCAGTCGTCAGCTCTTACCACTAGACCAACGGGCCTGTCTAAATAACACAAAAGATTAAAAAAACACAGCCGTCAAACAAAGTTACACGTTCACCGACAAAAGACTTAACAATAACCTATTTCCCTCCAAAGTGTATGCAGTAACCGCGATCAGTGCTTGTTTGTACATCGTGCTTGTTTTGCGGATAAGAGAGATAAAACAGTATTTATTGCGTATTCCTCTCTCTGTGTTTGCGTTTATCATAAAACAACATCGCTATTTGCTGAACAAATGCTGCGGTCGGCTCTCTTGCGCTGAGGAAGTGGGAAATCTATCGGGTTAGAAAGTTACGCTTTTGTTATTAGGGTAGTTTTAGATTGCAATGGAGTGTGTGCCTGTATTAATGTGCAGTTAAACATTCGTTCTCGTGTTAATTTGTAAATAAAATTAAATTTTGACTTTATGCAATGATTACTTGTCATTGTCACGTACATATGTACCTCTGTAGATGTGTTTAGTGTTATGTGTTCTAGTACTACTAGTACTAGAGTGCATATTGACGACTGGAGTGAAATTAAATAAATAAAAAGAAAATGATTTCACGCATGAAACCCCAGTTCAATAATTCTAAGCACAGTTTAATGTGCGATCTAGTTTTTTACAAACTGGATTTTAAAATGAATCTATTTCCTGCTAAAGCAGAATAGTATTTTTTCCTATATTTAAGCAATACCATCCCTTAGAGTCCATTTAGGACGTAGGTTCTTTTCCAAATGAAGACGAAAAATACATTTAGACGTTACTGAATATGGCTGAAAACGCAATACATTTGCGTCACAATCACGTGGTACCTCAAATTGTCGAGGTTACCTTGATGTCATGTTTACCTTCTTTTTGTTATCTCATAAACTCGATACTGGGGGCTACCCATATTAGAAAACATGCAAGAGAACTTACTTGCAGTATTGACATCGAAACGTCACAAGGAGTCATGTTGTCAAAGATAAATAATTGTGGTAGGTTTTTTACAAATAAACGTTTTAAAAGACTTCTATGAATCACGTAATCTGTGCTAGTTAACTAAGTATTTCTTACTTTAAAAATGCTAGTTTTTTTAGCATTAAATTGGAATAAAAAGTATCCTGTCACCCCAGTCAGCCAATAATACCCTGCCCGTATTCTTAAGTTCATCAAAATGTGTTCCGTAGTTCCAGGCTTCCAGCGTGATTGACGGACAAACATCCAAAGAAACAAACTATCACATATTTTATCATATTAGTATGATTAGTCGAGGCAATAACGAACTTCCAGAATGATCTAGATAGCAACTTGCCTAAAGTCCTTGACTTTCTTATCTACTAGTTCTTACCACAAAAAAAGCAAAGACACATCTTTGAACCAGACAACGAAATACGAATTTGACTTCCGAATAAATGAGAGTGTCCTTCACAAACAAACAGACATGGAGCTTCCGAAATATCTAAGCTGAGTGTCACCTCATCTCCACACATAAATAATACAAGGCAATAACAGCGAGCCGGCTAACTGCGGCGGCGTGCCGGTGTTATTGCGAGCCCCCGCACTCGATCCCCCGCCCCCGAATATAGGGCTGAACGGACAAACCTACGAGGGGAAAAATATTTAATTTGTGTGTATTCAATTTAGTGTTAAATGGTTAGTCATCATCATCCTAGTGCCTCGAAGCAGAGCCCAGGGCATTTTTTGAAATGTATTAGAAGGAAGTTTAATTTGTCATTTGATTTTTTTTTATGTCATAGGCGGCAAACGAGCTAGCGGGTCGCCTGATGGTAAGCAACACCATGGACATCCGCGACACCAGAGGTATCGTTGATGTGTTGCCGGCCTGAGCCCGATACCCTCCCCAACTGAGCTTGGCAACCTTACTCACCAGCAGAAACATAGCACAACAGTTACGAAGTGCTACTTCACTGCGGTCTTCTGTTAGGTGGAGGTACTTCCCCAGACGAGCGGCTCATTCGAGTGGATTTTCCACAAGGCTCTACGTCTCTTAATTAAAGTCTGTGACACGTTTTGTGATTGATTTTTTGTATTTGAATAACGTGGCAATAAGGCCAGAGCCCACAAATAGGACCTAATTAATATGTTCTGT
Source organism: Nomophila noctuella (assembly GCA_958496325.1). Classification (NCBI taxonomy): domain Eukaryota; kingdom Metazoa; phylum Arthropoda; class Insecta; order Lepidoptera; family Crambidae; genus Nomophila; species Nomophila noctuella. The sequence continues at coordinate 2,968,444 of OY292487.1, read as the reverse complement.
GCCAGTAACAATTAATTCAAAATAAGAATTTATAAGAGATTGAGATAATTTCAAATTTTAATCAATTCAACTTTTATTTTAAAAATAATACAGGTTTATAAAATAATGCCCACAATCACATAACAGCTGATTGTGACAGGTGGATCGAAGGTAGTACAGATACGCAGCCATAACTTACTGAAAATATATTTATTTAAGTGAAAGAGATTAAGTAAAAAACACACTTGGCGGAAAAAATGCGACCGAAGATCGACGTGAGCTCGCCTGCAATGTATTTTATATGGAAGATTTCCCACCATGCCGAAAGTACGTCGCGTAATTCTATATAAAAAAATGTATTTCCGCCGAACTTCAGTCGCGTTTTTTCCGCTTAGTCTGTTTCTACACTTTAAGCTCGGTAGCCTAGTGGTAAGAGCGCCGCGTCACATGCGTAAAGTCGGCGGTTCAAATTCGGTCAGGTACGCTACGCACTTCTGGACTATTAGTGTGTGCAATGGAGAAGACAATGACAAACCTCTCCTTTGGAATTGCCACGAGAGTTTGTTGTATGTTTAATTTCATACAATAATAACGAACTTCAGTTATGCGGAATACGACTTAAGGAGAAGGAGGACACTTAGAGCGTCTTAGACAATTTCGGTGCCTTACGTCGCCTCACAGGCCTACTGGAATCCCACAAGCACCTAATGCGACATTCTTACGTGACAACGATTTATCCAACGTGTATTGTGTTCACTTAATTTATGGAACCGTTTAAAACCGTTCCGGACGGCATTATTTTCTCATATTCAAATGAAAAAATTGGGCCGTTCGGGAATGTACAGGTGTTGTAGACGAAGGGCCAGAGGTCAATAAAATATACAGATGCGTGTAAAAAAATATATAAATTTAAATCTTTTTATTGTTGCCATTGATTGAGCTGCCTCCGTGGCAAAGCTACAAGTTCTCAGTAAAATCCTGGGTGGACTGAAAAACTGTTTCTGAGTGCTCCTGATATAAGCGCGTTCAATCAAACCAACAAACAATTCAGCTATATTATATTAGTACCTTTAGATTAAACGTCACAAGCTAAACGCAAAAGATGTTCAGCCCCTGCAGTATTAATTGTTCGGTTGCTCTGATTCTGTCAGATTGGCGGCAACCGCGGACAGTATCGCTTTTTTATGCTCCCATTGATTCATTCGAAGTAACAACGTACCGAATAAATTGAGCCTAATCTCTCTGATAATGGTATTGGAGTCCGAGTGGTATTGTTCCGTTTGATACTTTGATACAATCTCTTCATTAACAAAGTGATGTATTTAACGTTTGAAGTCACATTGTGAAGAGACTTCGTCCATTTGATTCGGGAAAATAGCTGACTTTTATTGCATTTCAACTCTGTATCCGTTCTGTTATTTCTAGCAACAAAAAAATCAATTTATTATATTTAAGCGTTGTTCACTTGACAAGTAACATTTTTCAATAAGTAATACGCGTAGTATTAATTTTTTTTATAAAAGTAGGCCTAGGGCCAAAATTGGTGACGAGTAGAGTAATTCATGATTTTGGTATGACTTGCTTCCAATTTATCTGTTCTTCTTCATCAAAGAATGGTGAAAAGCCTCCCCAGTAAAATAACAACTTTATGACCTATGAGATCTTAAAATTTTATTCAAAACTTTTGCCTCGATCTTCAATAACTGTCCACGATGTCTCATGCAAACATACTTTTTGATGTTTTTTTGTTCATACATTTTCACAGAATTCAAAAAATATTTCTACACTAAATGCCAAACTGAAATCGGCTCTCTTATTCAACAAAACCACCATATCCCTTGTTTGCCGTCCACACTGACATCTAGCAATAAAAATAATTGTTTAACCTCGTCCGTAGGTGTGGCTGACGCATTAGGGCGGGCGATCCGTCACTGTCTAATAATGTCCTGCGCCCGCGGTTCATAAAGGAGGGCAATTTATCTTATAATTTGCTGTCTGCTGGCGGCTTGACGAGCGTTCTTTGATTACTCAGCTTTACGGCCGTGAGCTGGTAGGAGATAAGCGGGAGCGGTAGCGAGTAAGGAAGAAGAAGAAGAAAACCAGAAGTTTGGCAATTTATTTCCTTGCCGAACTATTAAGCGATGTAATGCGTTATCTGCATGGGTGTTTCCGCCATCCTATAACCTACGAAGGAAACCGCAGAAGTTTAGTGGGTAGTAAGAGAAAGTTCTGAGCCCCAAACACGGCTGCAAGTTTTGCTAACCTGTAGCTATGGCGTAAAAAGTAAAAAAAAAAGTTGACGATCTGCACAAGATGGCAGGCGGGAGCTTCATGAGAGTCGCTTAGGATCGGGCTAAATGGAGAGCCCAAAGTCCAGCGGTGAACTGCGACAGGTTTATGATGAAGATATTGAATATTATCATCATGATTCAAGTTTTGGAAAGTCTACCGTATCGACTAAACGAAGTGGCTTTCATCACATAATGTGACTGCAACTTTTCGCCAAACAGCAATATTGTGACCGCAGCCTATTTCCAAAATGAGAAGCTATGTTTACAGGTGATCGTTTTGATAGGTTCGGTTAATGATCTAATTTTGTCAAAGTTGCTGTTTTGATATTAAAATGTCGACAGCGTTGGCCACTGCTCTGTCATTAAGATGAAGAATTGCCATTAACTTTACTCAATAACATCCCACGCGTTTTACTTTTTGACGAGCAATTTGGTGTAATGATCGGAAAGTCTGTTGCAGAGTTCACGAATGTTTTATAGAAGTTATTATACGACGTAAAGATTTCTTAAACTGTTCTCGTATAAAAAATTCATTTCGATAAATTGTTTTAACATCAACAAAACGCAACTTGTATGGACAACAGGCAAGAATATAATCCAAGTGTAAGTTGATGATTTGCAGCGTCCAACACAACCAACATGTAAGTGTAACAACGTCCAACATCAAACACAGCCAACACTGTCCCAGCTCATCCAACAAATTGTAATTATCCCAACAACTAACGTTTCAAGTTTCATTCCGCGCGGATTATCCCCAATAATGGAACAGAAGTGGCGCCCACAAAGAGATAGACCGACCTCCAACAAATACGGGGCCATTTCTTACCGTTTGCACCCTTAGACATAATTATAATCTGGGATAAACTGGCCGATCCTACGTAATTACGCGGAGTTTCTTCCGCATTTGGCGTTTACACCGTTCGAATTTAATGCGATGTTTTAATCGTTTCATTAATCGAATACTGCATGATGCCTACGTATTGAGAAATGTAACATACGATTTTTCTGATTCGATAAAAGAATTCTCATCAATCCCACATAGTAATACTTATCATTACAATTATTTTAAAACCTGTTTATTGGTACTGTATTCTATTACAAAGAATATGCGCCTGCGGGAACATTCATCACCATCCGCTTTACATCCTTGGTTCCTCTGAGTATTAAATAATATGGAGATCACGACCGAATATTACAATGGCTATATTATAAAACAATAAACCAACGAGGGTAGAGAACCCCAATCTAATCAGGCCAATTAGAAAAGGTTCCGTGCGGTGTAAAGGCGCCTATTCTCCCCTTCCTGTTACAGGGAGTACACGTAATTTTTATGGTAATTACACTTTTATCATGATCTCTTATTCAATTTAACATCATGGAAGTTGTGAGTTATGATTTTTGAAGCGACACGGGTCGATCTGATGGACGGCGAGGAGGTTTTCACTTTTATTTGAATTTATTATGAAACTTATTTACTTTTACTGCCTTAACGACTTGGGGCGATGGCGACCATTTTTGCCCCTGTCTTCCTTAAAGTTTAAGAGGCCGTTGTGAGTGGGTTGGCCTTTACTTTTTGTTTTTATACAATTAGGGATATTTTTATCGTCTTTTAGTGCTTGTTTTGAGGTCAGCAGTAAAGATCAGTTATGGGGTTATGAAAATAAATTGTAAATGGTTTATAAAGGTGATTTGTAAAACATGACTTTTCTATCTTTAAATAAATCAGTAAAAAAGATTGTATAGCTAAACAACAGTTTTCATTTGGATTGAGATTAGCTGATGCGCAGCCCGTGAATCAAAGTCAGCTATATGTATGTAACATTATTTTTTATACGAGTTTTTGTAATTTCATACTAAAACAATCTAACAATCACTAGTAAATGTAGCTCATGACATAATTGAGTACGTCAAAATGTCAAAATATAATAAAAACATAGGCAATCCGTTTACAAAACAGAACAATGGGCGTGAATGAAACTGAATATTATTTTACGTCGAAATTTCAATGTGTCATTTTAATGTCACGTATCCCAGCGGAGCGTCAGATACGCCGCAAAATAACACTTTGAAGGGAATCCCGAGGGAAAATTGATATTGATTTATAAAATGCTAACATTTACTGTATTACTTACTCCTTTTGAAATTCGCTACTTTTATAGAAGAGTTCTGTATACGTCATTTCCAATGTAAACCAATATTTTCCTTGTTAAATAATGTTTAAATATTTTTTTAACTGGCTGGGGTTGACAAAGTTCTGTATTGGTAAAGCGAAATATTGGCTTCGCAAAATAAAAAGGGTTACATCAACGGACAACCTGAAAATAAATATATATTTTTTTGATATTTTATATTTGTACGAGACTATAGCGTACTCGAACGTGGTCTTTACCATGTAGGCAATAAAAATCACTTTACATAGTAATGCGGTTTATTCCAAGACAATATTACAGTAGGTATGGGCGTAGGGTCTTTAAACAGAAAAACATCTCGTCATCGCGAGTTAGACATGTACAAGTTCTTATAAAAACAACGACATCTGTTATCACATAATGAAACTAAATAAGTTTGACGTAAACGCTCAAACACACCGCCCACCAAGGACTACATAAACCTTATTAGTCCTTTAAATAAACATTAACGCAATTCCGCCCATCGTGCATGTATAAAGAAAGTTACAATTTCGTTGGTTAACATCTACTGGTTATGTTCTACTTAAAATAATTTATGTTACACTACATATTTGCATCAATCGCAAGCCTACCAAGGTTACACACTGTTCTTTTAATCAAATTATCCTTGGTTCGTAAAGTGTACACGCGTCACGTTATCAGCACCTGTATGTCTGGAGACCACTCGACCATGGTGCCATCCACTTGAAGGCAAGTCATTTTCCTTCACTAAACCTGTATCACCTATCTGAGGTGTAGTCGTTACATAGGACCGCCTGTACCTATTATGAAATTGTGTTAGGTGCATTGCCACACAATTTTCTATGTTACGGCTTTGCTCCAATCTACTGAGCTCCAATGCGCCGGAAACAATCCAGCCTAGTGATGTATTCTGCATCACTAGAGAACCCTGAGAACCCTTTTTGATACCATTCTCAATAACCTGACCATATACTTCAGATCCTAATAAAAGATCAATTTTGTTGGGAGTGTGGTATTGTGGATCTGCTAAGCATACGCCTGACAACCTTATCCAATCAGACTCAACAACCTTCTTACTGGGAAGAGGCGATGTGATTGATTTGAGAATGTATGCTTGAACAGAGATTTCTTTATTGGACTCAAACCTAGGCCGAATCTTCAGTTGCGCCATATATTTTATTGGACCGTTTTCGTTACCATCCAAACCAGAGATTCGCCCCTGTACCGGTATCTTCCTAAGACCCAAATACTGAGCCACTGCTTCCGTGACAAAGGAGGCTTGGGAGCCTTGATCTAGCAGTGCTCGGATAAAATGACGCTCTCCAGTGGATGACTCTGCCTTAACCTGAGCTGTAGGTAATAGTGCATTAGGATAGGACTCCCTACTATTAGCGGACGACCCCCCAGCACCCAAATTACTATTGGAATTTGTTTTATGACTTTGTGTTGGGTGAAGCATAGAGTGATGCTTCCGTTTACATATTCGGCAGCTTAAAATACTTTGGCATGCCTTGGCTGAGTGGTGACCGAAACAATTAAAACATAAGCGGTTTTGCTCAATAAAAGCTCTACGACTGTCAACGACTTCCTTTGCGAACCATTTACAATTAGAGAGTCGATGACTCTCTGAACAAAATTCACACTGTGATTGGATTATATGAAATACCTTAGGTTTATTTACAACTTGAGAATGCACATTTTGTGATCTCTGAGACATCGTAGACCTAGAGTCCAGGCACTCCAAAGCCCGATACCTTTTTGTTATAAATTCCTTGAATTGAGATAACTTTGGAAGTTCGTCGAGTTCACTAACATTGCTGAAATGAATTTCCCATTCCTTTCTGGACTCTACGTCTAATTTTAATGTTAACAAATGGATGATAAGGATGTCCCACGAAGATACATCAACCCCTATGTTCGTTAGCGAACTTAAACAATCGGTGGTTGTATCAATTAATTGCTTCAGTAAATTGCCAGATTCCCCAGTAATATTCCTCTGACTCAAAAGTGTCTTCAGAATAGAATGACACATGAACTTTTTATTATTATACCTCGAGTTTAATAATTGCCAACACCTTTCGTAATTACAGTCAGCTATGGGAATCTGTCTAAGTAGTAGTTCTGGCTCATCTGATAAATAAGACTTTAAGTAGTGCATTTTTTGCACATTGTCAATCTGACCATTAGTGTGCACTAATGAAACAAATAAATCTCTGAAGGTGGGCCAATCAGAGTATTGCCCAGTGAATGTTGGAATGACAATCCGTGGCAACTTAATGTTGGCACTTTGTGATGAACCATTAAAAGATAAAGTTTTTTCCGGCTTATCCAAGGAATCCATTTCTGCCTTTAAGTCAGTTTTAAACTCTATATACAATTCTTCCACTATCTCGCAAGTATCCTCTTGGAAATAGGGTAAGTCTCTATTTTTACAACCTTTTACAATCTTATCATGAGTTTCCGTAAATTTAGCCCAAAGTTCATTTAAAGAGTCCAACCGTGTAGTGACATACTGCAGAGTTATTCTTTGTTTGGGACTCTTTTTATAATTCTTAAAAGACTTAGTAATTCGATCATAAATGTCCAGTTGCAAATTCACTAAGTCCTCCATAGCGCTATAAAGTTAAACTACTAATAAAATGTACAAGAGAAAAATATGAAATAAATTACAAGTGTTTTACAATTTAAATTCTATGAACAATTCGGCATGGATTCCCCGTCTCAACCAAATTTCGCTTAAAACTAACTAAGTTACTATTCCTAATAAAATTTACAAGTTAAAATGTTCTAACTAATTAAGCCTAAGTTTGCACGGCACTTCACTATTTTTCTAAGTTCAAATTGTCTAATTAATAAGGTTCAGATTTCAATATTTTCATTCCACGTTGTAAGGAAGGTTCAAACACTTACAAGTTCTCCAGTTATCACCTTAATGGACTGTATACGTAGCGTTGCGTAGCGCTCCCCGCGCTCCGCACCCTTCCTCTCGTAGCCGTCGCTCCTCCTGACAGTACCAGCTCGCCCAGCACCGTCCGCAGCCACAGGTTGCACCACTGCTCCCGTGACAGCTGCTGCCCTCTCAGCCAGTTGCGCAAGCGATCCACTTGCCCTTGCTTGTAATGCGGTTTATTCCAAGACAATATTACAGTAGGTATGGGCGTAGGGTCTTTAAACAGAAAAACATCTCGTCATCGCGAGTTAGACATGTACAAGTTCTTATAAAAACAACGACATCTGTTATCACATAATGAAACTAAATAAGTTTGACGTAAACGATCAAACAATATTTGTAAAAAAAAGTGGTAATCAAAAACGTTCAATACTTTTTCGCGAAAAATTTGAAACAGCAATTTTCTTTGGTGAACTTTATTAGTACGTAATCGTATAATTTCAACTTTTGCGTTGCATTGCTACTAGAAATAATATTAAAACCTGACTAACCGCTTTATGCTGCAGCCGTGGTCACAAGCGGACTCACTCGCTTGTGACCACGGTTGCAGCTTCGCAGACAAAACCTCAAGCAGCCTCTAGTACCTAAGTACGAGAGTGATTAAAAATTATTATCTTGTTTATTCTCATTTTAATGAAATCTAATCCTATACTATTCTGTGCGTAAAACATACCGGTTCAATGATCTCTATGGTTCGCTTTGTCGTAATTATGCCGTTATTGGAGTAATATTCTAATATACACATCAAATATATGAGCTTAAATAATGAATTTCAATTTTGAATTTATTATAAGCATTTTAGTACCAAATGCATTAATTCAGATACTGACGAGTATGTGTTCAGTCAAATTACAAATGGGTATTTACTCTCATTAAAAATAAAACTACAAGTTAGCTTTTTTTGGAAGTCGATTACCTCCAGTTGAAGGTTGACAATGAGACGATTTAATTTAGAGACAGCATATTCGTAGTTCAATATTATCACAGTTGAAATCATGTCTATTATTCCTTCACTTAGCCGGCTAAGCCAAAACATAATTTTTCAACGCACGATTAAAAATGATTTGAGCAACATAGCACAAAAGGGCACCTTTGCCAATGCAAAACATTAATGAGTTCTAAACTTGTGTTTTAACATAACACGTGTGTCAAAACTGATGAAACTGTACCACTAGTTGCACAAACCAAGGATTGAACCTACGACCTTTATGGTTTAGACCAGTTAGTGATAGCATCAGTCACTTTTACGGGCGTGCAATAAACTAATTTTAATTTTTTTTCCAGTGGCAGGTAACCCTATTAAACATGACCAAACAAATAGTATTGAAGAAGAAATGGGATTGGAAATGTTACTCAAATTTTCAAAACATTATAGTAGAGTTATGTCCATTTTTTATCAACTCGTAGACATACGCCTCATGTTTATTGAACGTGGTAAATCTAACTCCAAATTATCAAAACATTTTAACATAATTGTTGCATTCAATGAACCAAAGTTTGCATTAAATCAAATTCCTGGCGTGATTAATTCCGTTGCTAAATTAATAACAGGAATTCCGAATCTATTAATTTGAACTTTCCTGTCAGTTTGTACAAACTGTATTATACAGGGAAAATACAGCTTAATTTAAAATAGGGTAGGCGTGGTTTAAGATTAGGGGGCTTGAAAGGTCGGGTGTAAAATATACGAAGGGATTTAGGAAGAAATTGGAAGGTTCGGGAGAACGTTCTCTGTTAGAACCATAGTGATAAAGAGGAAAAGTGTATAGGTTACCTTAGACCTTTGGTTATAATGAAATGGTAAGGCAGGGCCCACGGCTATGATTTTCTTGGAAAATTTTGTGTACAAGTGGTACAGGTACCAAATTGGACTGTGTTTTGATCTCGTAGCACACTTCCAATTTTTGATATTCTCTTCAACTATGTATGTATACGAGCTGTACTCAATCTATATCTATTTACTTATCTATACTAATATACTAATCACTACATAGTATAAAACAAAGTCGCTTTTTCTGTCATGTTGTATGTTGTATGTCCCTATGAACGCTTAAATCTTTAAAACTACGCAACGGATTTTGATGCGGTTTTTTTTAATAGATAGAGTAACTCATGAGGAAGGTTTTTATGTATAATATCATCCATTAAATAGTGGACAAGTACCACGGGCGAAGCCGGGGCGGGCCGCTAGTATATATATAAAGCTGAAGAGTTTGTTTGTATGTTTGTTTGAACGCGCTAATCTCGGGAACTACTGTACCGATTTGAAAAAACTATTTTTTGTTGGATAGTCCATTTGACGAGGAAGGCTTTAGGCTATTGGACATCGAAAACCACGCGGACGGAGTCGCGGGCGGCTGCTAGTAAGCAATATAACCGTTGACTTTTCACTGGCCGTTTATTCTTGGCCAACAATCCATATTTTGGCAAAAGAAGTGATTGAGCTAGTAGTACCCATGGAGAAATAGTTATATATCCAATCATTCAAATAGTTATAAGTATTCCATTTTCAATGACCCTTCTCGGTAAAATTAAAGTAGACAATAAAAGAATGGATAGTACCAGGAAAAGGGTTTTCTCTTTAAAATTGTCAGTGATTGTTGTAAGAGTATTATTGTGAGGTTGCCTTTTTCCTTGACATCCTTTCTTGAGAAATTGTACCAACGTGAAAGTTCAAATAAACTCAATTTCTCAAATTAGTTCGTCGGTTTCAAAACAGAAGGGACGAACAATAAACGACAAAATCTGTTTTAACCAATAAAAGTGTTTAAATAATTTATAGGCGCTATTAAAATTAGTGGTATATAACAGTTAAATTCACTCAACCGTGAGGTATAGCAGTAAAATACAAATAGGAATAGAAATAAAACCAGGTTTTAGTGATGTTCCTTAATAGAAAAGGCTATAAAGGGGCTAATAAATTAATGAGGCTTTGTCGGCTAGTGCCGTTTTACTTTGCGGCAGTAAACTTCGCACGCAATCTATTAATTACTTAAGCGTGCCCACGTTTTTACGGGACAGGATAGTCTTAAATACTCGTATCTCCTTCATAAAACGAATATTAATTACATAATCAAGGAGGCTAAGAAAACGCTGGAGATGATTTTGGCTCTTATTTAATGAATTGCACTTAAACACAAGACAGTATGAGCTGATAATAAAAAAATAAATAAATAATCACGGACAAGTAAAGAATAAAGGACTCCGCACCGTAGTACTAATACGAGAGGCCACAAATGTTTGCTGCGTGTGAATGCGTTATGTCAATGTCACTGGCAAATGACGTGTAGTGACGTTTAAATCAGACCAGAAGAAAATGTATAATCAGTACCTTTCCTATGAAAGGTAATGATGCACTTTTCTGTAGTTATTTTTACAACGATAACAAGACACAAGGGCAAGTTACTGTTTTCAAAACGCGAAAATTTGAACTGTCACAAAAAGTGTCGTCATGGCGACAAGCTTGGTATTGAGAGAGAGTGCTTGCGTGTAGGTGCGTATTTACAAGCAGCTAAGCTTGCTTAAGTCCATCACTTGTTATGTAGGTGACGCGGAATCCTTACTTTTTTAACTAGTCTAGCAGTATGATTTTAAGGACATTTTATTCAGAGAGAGTCGGCCATGGCGCTTACATTGGCCATCGGCATTTGTACTTGAGTCTAGGATGCATTAAAATTAAAAAAGTATTTAAATGTATCTTCCTGTTTCTGAACGACCATTGTCATTGCAAGTCTAGCTAGTTTATATTCCAACTTATTTGTCTATACATAGGTACAACTAATGAACTAATATTTGTCATGTAACAATCGTATCTTGATCTGTAGCTAGTCAAGCCTTGATACCCGGTAATAGGCGATAATTGGGTTGCAATGATTGGGTTGTGCTCGGAAAAACACATATTTTGCCTTCTCGAGAATATCAAACCTATCACAGCTCGGTATTTAAGCCATTAAACCATTGGTGCATGTTTCATTTACACTTGCAACTAATATTTGTCAAGTAACAATAGTATCTTGATCTGCAGCTAGTCAAGGCTTGATACGCGGTAATAGGCGATAATTTCCGTGCGCCTGCATAATGCTGGCTGTAACTCACGCTGTTTGCGCTGTTGAGTCAATACGGGCTGACTTGCTGACACATTGCAGGTAATTTAGTTATGGCCCGGGTTACATGACGCTCTGTTGCAGTTAAATCGGTTGAACAAACGTTGATTTCATTAGGTAAAATAAGTTTAAGCCAACTAATTTCTGACCGCAGATCAAAGGTTTCCATCATATTGAATCATGATAATATGGTTACAAAGATGGATTTTGGCTTTAGATATTGCAGGTAATTTAGCTCTGGTCCAGTTACATGGATCAGTATGTTTGATTTCATTCTAAAAAGTGTTAATAATAATGAATAATCAAATAATAATATGTACTTACACAATGGACCAACTAAGTGTAAAGCTTTTGCTATGAATACATGGTTCTAGGCCGCTTTGTCCCCGTAGAAAATCAAGTTCATACGTGTACCTACACTAAAATACTATAATGAACATTGAATATCCATGTTTGGAGCACAAAAGCATGATTCGCTAGCGAGATTCAAACCCGCGACCCTTAGTTTCAGTAGTCAGATCATCTTACTTCTTGTTCAACGAATCAAATAAATAAATAAATAATGGGCCTTTACATATGTTGTATTGTCACATTAAATCAGAAGGATGAACGATAATTTTATTCTAAAAAGTGTTAAAAAAGTGTTAATAATCATCATCGTCATCCTAACGCCTCTACTGCTTGCATCCTCGGCTATTGCCTCAGAGCCCAGGCCAAGCCACGACTATGAGCCTGAATTAACAAGCCTGGTTATCACATTAGTTATAATAAGTATTAAGAATAACAATTTCTGAGACTACACACCAATTACCTAGCTCCAAACTAAGCTTACGGCTTCTGCTTTAGATATTAGGTTATCGATTAAAATATGAAAATATTCAAATTGTTACCTATCTAGAATTTTAAGACCCATTTAAAAATTTTGATAATTCAATTGTTTTTTTCTTAAAATTCATCAATGTTAAACTTTAAATAAGTTTAAGCTTAGTTTGAAGGCTTAAGCCTAATTAAGTCCATAAAGGTTTGAATTGTAATTATATCAGAGATTTAAGTTTAAGTCCATTTTGAGATTTAAGGATTCAGACTATTACTAATTCGGGGAACAAAGTTTTAGCAGAGGTTCTTAACTTTTGAAGTCTTAATCTAGACGATAAGCTAAGATTAAGGGTTGTTTACACGTGCCACATACACGACTTCTGTTTGGAAAATTTAAATCGTATAAATTTAAAGTCTTTAACTGCCATCGTGTCGCCGCCTTAAGTTTTGAGGTAATATTGATAAGAAAATTTAATTTAACTTAATTAATCTATAAATCTTAGTGTGTAAATCCTTTAGTGGCTCAAATAATAATTTTTCTTTTATTTTGTTTGTAGTGGCAGCGGCGGATAACAGCGGCTTTGCCCGCGTTATCATGATTCCTGTTTTATTCCGTGGGAGCATATTTTATTAATCGCGATGAAAAGTCATAATGTGTATATGTATATACTATATAGCAATAAGTTTTTTTGTTCAAATATTTTTAAGCTTGGTTAAAACAGTGGTTCTCGTACATAAGGGAATAATATAAAATGTAGCAATTCTTTAACCTGATTATATAGACAACTAGCGGGCGCCCGCGACTTCGTCCGCGTGGATTACAGTTTCTTTATCACCTATTTTTCCTGTTAGGGGTGGATTTTTCAAATAATCTTTAAAAGAGGATGCCTACGTCATATTATCTTTATGAATGCAAAGTCTCAGCCCGATCGGTTAAAAAATGACAAAGTTTCATACTACCGTTTATCCCCTATTTGACCCCCTTGGGGGTTAGAATTTATCAATATGATTGCTTAGGCAATGCCTACGTCATAGTAGCTTTATGTATGCAAAATATCAGCCCGATAGGTTTAAAATTGACAAAGTTTCATACTACCGTTTATCCCCTATTTTACCCCCTTGGGGGTTGAATTAATCAAAATCCTTTCTTAGCGGATGCCTACGTCATAACATCTACCTGCATACCAAATTTCATCCCGATCCGTCCAGTGGTTTGGGCTGTGCGTTGATAGATCACTATGTCAGTCAGTCACCTTTGAGTTTTATAGATATAGATGTTGCCTCTAAGCGTTCAATGACACAAATAATAACAGAACATGTATAGATACACACTCACTAATTGGCGATTTGGCATAGGATAAACATTATATACGCTCCCATTGTCTGTGTCAACATATTGCTAAGGCAACAATACTGAGTATAATCTTCAATATTCACTGAAATACCAATTGGAACTACTCGTTTGAGAAGGTCTTTCTATAAGATATTTGCGCGATAAATAAATAAATGAAATTGAGGAGCTCGATAGCGCAGTGGTCATTCTACTCGGCTTGATATTGCAAAGATAAGCCACTTTAGCAGTGGCAAGTTTTCGAATGGATGACCGAAAACAAGAATCTTGAGTTCCTACACCATCATGCTACAGAAGGCACGTTAAGCCGTTGGCCCTGTGCCTGATCTCTCTACGTTCATGTCAGATTGATGTTCCGTCTAACTATGCGAGTGAGGGACTAGTGCTTTGAAAGTTGCCTTATTATCCCAACTAATATTATAAATGCGAAAGTAACTCTGTCTGTCTGTCTGTCTGTCTGTCTGTCTGTTACGCTTTCCCGCTTAAACCTCGCAACCGATTTTGATGAAATTTGGTACAGACAATCTTTAGACCCTGAGACAGAACATAGGCTACTTTTTGACACATTCCAACCCCCCACTTCCCCGAAATGAGGGGGTGGAAGTTTGTATGGAAAATCTAAACTACTTGAGTTAGACGCTTGAAATTTGGCATGCAGGTCCCTTAGTAAACTTGATGCTTAGTTGCAAAAGGATATTGCAAAATTCCCACGGGAACGGGAGTTAGCGGGAAAAAACATTCGTATAATGAAAACCGACATCCACGCGGACGAAGTCGCGGGCGGCCGCTAGTAAATTATAAAATACTAGCGGTCCGTTCCAGCTTCGCACGGGGGCACACGGTTTCACCCGCGTCGGGAGGGAACTTTCATACACCCGGAAACCGGAGATAGTGTAGCTAGCCAACAGTGAAAGAATTTTTCAAATCGGTCACTGGACCGATTAATACTGAGTTTTTGAGTTCATTCGTTACATACAAAAATACAAATATTTCCTGTTTATAATATACTAGCGGCCGCCCGCGACTCCGTCCGCGTGGTTTTCGGTTGTCGCACATATAGGTTATTTCTAAAGCCTAGCCTTCCCCGTCAAATGGACTATCCAACACCAAAATATTTTTTGAAGTTGGACCAGTAGTTTTCGAGATTAGCACGTCCAAACAAACACACATAAGAACAAACTCTTCAGCTTTATTATATTAGTATGGATATAGTAGTTCTATTAATCACAACTATAAAATAGACACATGATTTACGACGACGAATGTACAGTTCCTCGCGAGACGCCGGCACGCATTAATCAACGCGGAGTGAGTTGCACCGGCGGCGGAGTTCTGCCGACTCCTGACAAATTAACATCGGCCCGGTAGTGCTATACGTCTCGTAGGAAATGATGACGTGGTTCAAGAAGCATTACTACAGACATGGCAGATAATTATCTGATTATTATTTTATTAGAGCATGTAACTAAGTTACCAAGAATCGGGTTATGCAAGTGGAGAAACGTGACCGAAGTTCAGCGTGACTACGTCCTGCGTATATGTCCTGCGTACCTGGCTGATTGTAAGATCGGCCGCCATGGTCGTAAATGGCCCAAAAGAGTGCGCAAGCATAAGTGCTTTCCCTATTCCTTCACTCGCATATTACGGTGGAGCAGCAATCTGACAAGAGATCAGGCGCAAGACTTTCTGTAAGTAGTTCTATGAATTGATTTACGACGGCGAATGTACAGTTCCTCGCGAGACACGCATTAATCACCGCGGAGTGAGCTGCACCGGCGGCGGCGGAGTTCTGCCGACTCCTGACAAATTAACATCGGCCCGGTAGTGCTACACATCTCGTGGAAAATGATGATGCGGATCAAGAAGCATTACTACAGTCATAGTAGATAATTGTTGAAAACTGTCCAAGTGAGTGCGCAAGCATAAGTGCCTTCCCTATTTCCTCACTCGCATATTGCGGTGGAACAGCAATCTGACAAGAGATCAGGCGCATGACCTTGAAAAGCACATAGGAGCTCAAAATTAAAATTATCAGTCACCTATCCGACGATCGGCCTCTGCGGAATTTGCTTTACAAGCACTGAATTTACTTTATAGCAAGAGAAGACCGAGCGCGTTAACCACTGAGCCATCGAGCTCCTCAAAAGTAACAATAACTCAGCAACACATGTCAATTACTAGCTTTATTATCATTATTATATCAAATATTCAGTAGTTTTATCAAGACAATTATAAAATAGACAAATGATTTACGACGGCGAATGTACAGTTCCTCGCGAGACGCCGGCACGCATTAATCAACACGGAGTGAGCTGCACCGGCGGCGGAGTTCTGCCGACTCCTGACAAATTAACATCGGCCCGGTAGTGCTATACGTCTCGTAGGAAATGATGATGTGGTTCAAGAAGCATTACTAATTTACCACAGGCATTGTAGATAATCGTCTGATTCATCCTCCTAGCGTTTATCCCGTTTCTGTGCGGGGTCCGCTTTGACCATGATCCAGGATTTGGCGAGTCTGGTTAATTCAGTGAAACGACTGCCATCAGACCTTCGCAAACTTTAGAGGGGAACCAGATAGATTGGATCATAGTTACACTTTCAGATCTTACTGAACTAAAGTCAGAAACTATCTGAATGTGCAGGTTTTCTCACGGTGTTTTCCCTCACCGCCTAGCTAACGGCACAAATCCACACATAGATTTCGAAAAATCCAGAGGTGTGGGCCCGGATTCAAACCACAGACTTCACGCATGTGAGGTGCGGTCCTTACCACTAGGTTATCATTGCTTCAGTCTGTAGACAATCCACCAGATGGAATTCCTTCTACATAAACACTAACAATCGAATCGATAAATTGTCCCATGGAACTCTCGTATCGTTACGAAAAACAATTTAAAGAAACCCAACGCCACTTTCTCACCTGACTGTACCACGAACTCGAACTTTTCTCCGAGTCACGACACAACTTGCATGCAGAAAAAAAACACTTAACGCCCAAACGAGGGGAACAAATGAAAAAAAAGTTAGTTAGAGGCAAAGACAAAAAGGAAGCGGCAATGCCTAATGGGCCCAACTTCTGAAACACTTTGGCTAAACATCCACTAATGGAAATGGAACAACGCCAGTGTTCACTAGTTCCCATCGGTTGTTTTTTACGCATCACGCTTGCTGCCAAATTGGGGGGAAGTTTTTGTTAGATTCACGAGTGAAACATTAATGTGTGAAGGACTGTTTCTGATTTGGGTTTTGCCGAGTTTGCAGTGGACTTGAAAATTTAAAAGTGTGCTTGGCCGGAACTCGGAATCTTTCGAAGTTGCAATTGTAAGTTTGTCGGTTTCACGTACCAACGGTGATTTTTCGGTCGTCTTTTATTCAACTGAACATATTTTGTTCGGTGTCATTTATAGGTAGTTAGAATTGCAGCCTTCTTTAGTTGATATTTTTATAGTTAAATTTAATAACTCTCTGCAGAAGTGTGTTATAATAGTTGTAATTATTCTTGTTTATAAAGCATTCGGATCAATGAACACACTTTTCAAATTCGGGTCACAACCTGAATCAAAATTACCGAACAATCGGCTATTATTTATAAATTCTATAATTGTTCGCGTAAAAATCTTTGAAATCCATTGACCTGTAAAACACCCAAACACCCGACAAAAGGAAACCTCAAAAAAAAGTATAATCTCGAAGACAGATACAATAACGAGCGAAAACGACGCCTCGCTTTATCAGAGCAACTCAAAACTCGGGATTATTGCCACTTCGCAACTTTGTATGGAACTTTTAATAATCTAAGTGAAAAAACTTGGATAATAACTCAGGGAACCGCGGTGGGCTCAGGTGCTTTGGACTGCCCCGCGCTGATTTACTCGTGAACTTGCTAACGGTCGAATGTACTCAGGTTACCCTTAGTACTCATTAGGGAGACCTTAATCGAAATTTGCATTAATTTTGGGTGCATTTGAGTGATTTTAAAAACACATTGATATATTTTTCGTGCCGTTGTGCAGTGATGAGAAATGGTTTTTGCTTAAAACTGAAGATAGTTTATATATGTGCATACTATTATAGTACTCGTACATATATCATACTAATATCAGAAACTAGCAGCCGCCCACGACTTCCCATAGCCTAAAGGCTGCCTCGTCAAATAGACTATACAACACAAAAATAATATATCAAATCGAACCAGTAGTTCCTGAGATAAGCGCGTCCAAACAAACAAATAAACAAACTCTTTAGCTTTATTATATTAGTAAGTATAGATGTGAAAGTTTGTTTGATTGCATGTTTGTCCGTCAATCATTCTGAAACTACTGAACTGAACGGGTTTTGATGAAATTTAGTATTCGTGGAAACAAATGTCTCGCCGTGCTGCCACCGCTGGGTCTCAGAAAAAAGGATATGCCCAAGGAGAGCTTCCTTGTCTTTCGTGGAAGATGACATGCATACCATAAATCTGACTACATAGGATGTCGCAGACCGTGCAAATAAGAGTAAAAAGAGCAGGAAAGCGGACCCTGGACTCCAATGTGCCTGCTGAGAATGTGACCGGGACAGGCGCTAGGATGATAATGATAATGATGATGTGTCCTTAAGGACTAATTTACTCTAAATCAACAAACAAGCTTATCAACTAATATATAGTAGGTGTTACACTAGCCCATTTTTCAAACTGAACAACATAGCATGAAATTCGCTCCATTTTCAATAGCCAAACCATTTTAAAGTTTCTTATCCACTATCTTGCCAATAGATTTCGCAAAACTGCCCTTACTCATAACTTACTGACGTCTTATACGGAGTCTTAACTATTATACATAGGTTCTAGGCTTGTTTCGTATTTCATATGATAAATATGGTCATTGAAGTGAAAATGCTAACGTGATTTGTAGTTAAATAAAAACAATACATAAATATCTCACAACATCACATACATTGATATGCCTCCGTTTAAAGTACATAGCTAAAACACTTTAATTTTATAGCTATCAGAATCAACAGTTATATTACAAATAAACTTAAAGAGATACATATAACACGAAGACCAGGCCAAACAGTAATGTTCAAGCACCCAAATGTTGGTTGATCAAAAACCCGCGACCTCTTGGCCTAGTAATCAATTTCTTGACTAGTGGTCAAGCAAGCGTGTCGTCAAATATCTTATTGTTATAATGCATTTTCTAGTTTTTAGTCTATTTTAAGGACTTGCAATATTGTCTTTATTATCCTAGGGTGTTTGAAGGCGGTACTGTCAGAAATCATCATCATCAGTCTATCGCAGTCCACTGCTGGACATAGGCCTCTCCTAGGGCTCTCCAATTAGCCCGATCCTCGGCGACTGTCAGAAAGATGTACATAATTTCTGAATACAGTAATTTCATCTTTAAGCAGCAAAATTTCTTTAAAGCTGCTGAGATCGACACATAATAAGTCAAAAATAAAACGGGTTCAATAAAACCACAAACTCAACAATTTAAATAACATGGGTGGTTCAATGCCATAAAAATATTTGCGAGTGTAACTCATCGGCGTTATTTTCGTTTGCAGCACGATAAATTGAACTTTTTTCATTAACCACAATGGAACTCGAAACATGAAACAAAATTACATAAAGTTGTGAAACTACATCAATCTGAACAAAATCAAAATATCCTTTTGACGACCTCTATTTGTTCCGGCAAACATAATTGTAAATACGAGTAATCTTGGATAAGGAATGCAGAAACAGGTTGGTCCGGACAATTATAATTTCGATGCATGTAAGAGATTTTGTAGTTTCCGCAATTAGTACAACGATTTCCGCCAAACAAAACCTTTCCAATCTAAAGTTTTAATCCAACACTACAACAAAACTTTATTACAACGCAGTCGAATTTACTCTTTGCCGAATTTTTCATAAATAAAAAAACAACGGCTGCCCGAGTTGGCATGTTTCGTGGATTGTTGTTTTTACTCCCGTTTAATAGATTGCTCGAAAATTATTGGCAGATAAGTTTTCACTCCGCCATTTCTGTTTGCTGCGCAAACTGAAACGAACGCGTTGCGTTTTTAATATTAATAAACGGTAGCGTAAACCGAATTCAAACTTACGCAGTCAAACGTAGAGTCGATTGTTTAATGACAAACATTGGTATTGGTTAGGCGTTGACTACACTAGAAGCGAAATGGGAAAAGGGGTTATATTTTGATGTTGTTAATTTTTAAGGTATATACATCGTGTATTCATTCTCCATTTCTATTGAAACTACATTACATGTTTTCTCTATACAACAATAAATGAAGTACTACTGCAATTGGTATCCTCATCATTCATTATTTTAAGAAAATTAGACAAAACCTTTATAATATAGCTCGCAACTTAGGCGTTCTAACTGATTACTCCAAGCTTTCAAAAAAGCGATTCACTTCGCCCATATTAGCATTTTACGTAAGTGGTGAAAAATATGATCTGCATTCAGATATAAATTAAATTTCATAATTATGAAACTAACCATTTAGGCAATAAATATTTGTATGGTACTTTTTACTTTCGAGAATTTTAAGTAACATACGATTAGATACTGTAAGTATCGCTTCGTTCTCACTGTGACCGACGCTTGAGAACTTTGTTGTCTAGTTTGACTTGTAAATTGAAGCAAAGTGGTCCGGGCCACATTTTTTGTTGCGGCCTGATCGCTTGCTCCTTTCATTAAAAGGTTTGTCTTTCAAATTACAATTTCGCAACGCCAAGTTCTAAAAGTGTTTTGTGTTCGCATACTTGAGCGAAATTAAAGTTCGCGCCCTTTGACGCGTTCGTCCTAAACTTTTAGAAAGACCACTACAAGTTTAATTAGTTTTCAACCATTTTGTTGGCAACGACTCCGTCAGGTTCACGTTGGATCGTTTGTCTAACTGAGAATATAGCACGCCGCCGTGTGTAATATATTGTAATTTTATGAAAGATAGTATGTAATATTTATAAGAAATGTTTGTTTAGAAAAATTGTAAATACTTTGCTGTATAGACTGTTTTTTACCCACGTAATTATTCATGACTATTTTGATAATTATTTGCTTTCATAAAAATTACTTAAAGGTAGGTAATTCATGGACAACAATGGACATCTGCAATAGCATGCGATTGTAATTTTATTCTCACGTGATTATAAAAATTGCCTTGCTTGAATCGGGACGACAATGTCCACGGATATTTATTGATTAACATCCTTACAGTTGAGTGAATAGGGCACAAAATTTCACGCAAACCAAATGCAGTCAATAATATTCATCTCCCTTAACATCACCACAAGAGCCAATATAACAAAGATTAGAACAATAGCCACATCTCCGCAACTTCGGAAAAGTGATGAAATACCGATTCGTTCCACATACTCCGTTCTAACAAAACTTCTCGAGTACTACAAAGCGAACGCCGCAACTTCTTCAGACAAATGCCCGTCTTGGCGGAAGCAAAGCTAAGCATATTAAAGGCAAACAACGGAGTCGGCTACACAATGTTGACATATACCGAAATCTCTGAGAATACAACAATTATTCTGCATATCATACAGGCTGCTCGGAACCATGAGAACAGAGATATGGCTGTCATAAGTCATAAGTAAGTCATAAGTCATTTATTCCTTGAGTAACAATATACATTGTGTTGGAAATCAAATCTAATTGCTTCTCATACATAAACAAAGCATTAAATACAAAATAAATATGAAATAAAATGTCAAGACTAAATACTAAATGTCAATATACCTAGGTCATAATAAATAATAATCAATACAAATTACCATATTCCTTCACAAGTTAAATATAAAATGTCAAAGTGGATAGTATAAAATTACAATTTCACATCATTAACAAAGTCTTCTATGCTATAGAAACTTCTTTCAAGCAGATAGGACTTCAGTTTACTTTTAAACAACTTAATATTTATTATAATTTTTAAATGGTTTGGTAATTCATTGAAGAGTCTCACCGCCTGATATTTTACACTGTGTTTAACTATTTGCAGTCTAGGATGAATTATGTGCGCTAAGTCTTTTCTGCGAGTGTCCTGACGAGTTACTCTCTCTGCAGTGGTTTCGTATTTGTCAAGGTGCTTAACATGATCAGTGAGGAGAACCAGTATATACAAGCATGGCGCTGTTAAAATGTTTAATTTTTTAAAGTGATCTCGGCATGACTCTGTTTGGCTTATGCGGACCATGGTTCTTATAGCTCTTTTTTGGGCTATAAACGCTTTTTTAAGATTATATTTATAGCTGTTTCCCCAAAATCTGATGCTGTACCTCAAGCGAGATTCTACTAGAGCATGATAAACAATTTTTAACTGTTTAGTGGTCAACTCTTCTCTTAAGCTTCTCAGTGCATAACATGCCGAAGAGATTTTGCCTTCTATATATTTTATTTCTTCTTTCCAGTTCAATACTGCGTCTATGTGTATTCCTAAAAACTTCACAGAATGAACGGGAGGAATGCATTCATTATGTAATCTAATATTAAGCAAGTCATTTTTCCTGGAAGTTGGCTCAAAAAGGATAGCTCCGGTTTTTTCGGCGTTCATTTTGAGATTGTTTGCACTGAACCACTGTGAAAACGCTGCCAACGCACAGTTGGCTTTCTCGTTGAGATCTGTCATGTTTTGTGCGGTTATCACAGCATTAGTATCGTCGGCAAAAACTGTTAAGTTAATTCCAGGTATAGTACAATACATAAACGGAATCAAGTCATTTGTAACTAGTATAAATAGAATGGGGCCCAAAATTGAGCCTTGGGGTACACCTCTTTCGACTTTTTTTAGTTTTGATTTGAATGATACCTCTTTATTATTAACTATACGCTTGATCTCAACATATTGACGTCTGTTGCTTAGGTATGATTCCAATAGCTTCGAGACTTTTCCATTTATACCGTAGTGATGTAGCTTATAAATTATTATTTGGTGATCTACCGTGTCAAATGCGGAACTCAGGTCTAGAAACAATCCCGCTACTTTTTGATGTTTATTGAGATTTGTAGTTACGTCTTCGATTAAAGTTTCTATTGCTTCATTTGTTCCTATTTTGGTCTGATATCCGAATTGCCGTTTATCTAGAATGTTATTCACCTTGAGATGTCTTACAAGTCGGACTTTTATTACTTTTTCAAATATTTTTCCCAGTATAGGTAACAGAGATATTGGCCTGTAGTTTTTCGTGTCTGTTCTACATCCTTTTTTGTACACAGGTAGTATTTTTGCTATTTTTAACTGCTCTGGGAAAATTCCCTGCTCATAACAGTTGTTAAAAAACGAAGCCAATGGTATGGCCAATAAGTCAATATTTATTTTAAAGATTGAGATCGGCATGTCGTCCCAGCCACGATGGCGCTAACGTCAACAGTAAACATCTTGCTCCGTATTAATTATTCTTAAAATTATAAAAAGCAGTTATATAAGCACAAAAACAGTATAAATCAGCATATCTGAACGTGATACTTCAGTGAAAGTGTTATCCCGAAAATTCATGGACAAAAAAGTGCAATATCAGTGTTTTGGAACTTAACAAAAAAAGTGACTATTTTGGACAATAATCTGCAAATACACCAACTATGAATGTCCCAAACAACAAAAAAAAGATCAAATAACAAAAACTTACGTGCAGAGAAAACGTAAGTACATACAATTCATTCTGTGTTCGTAAAAAACACAATACAATGCTGAGTCGAAGTGCAAAAATTCCAAAGTTATGACTCATTTTTAACGGCGACTTAAATTCAAAACACAGTATTGAGAAGTATTATGTTAATTTTCGCCGAATGTCCATAAGCGATTGTGGCGTTTACATAACACGCACAGATCGAGGAAATCGGCGACGGAAGTTCAAGGTTCGGATCCGGATACGCAAAAGGACTTTTTTAACATTTTTTTTTTTAATCCAATTTCATCTTATAAATTTGGTCAGTCATTATGGCTCCGAAAACAATTTGCGCAAAATGCAAACAAATAATTAAGGAAAGTCATTTTTTGAAATGTTCAGTCTGCAAACTGGCGTTTGACTTAGCATGTACCAATAAAGAAAAACTGTACTACTTAATGAGCAAAGAAAAGAAAAACTCATGGTCATGTTATAAATGCAGCAAGCCGCGTAAAAGCAGCACACCAAAATTACTGAAACCTCTCACGGTAGATAGTATAATTGGACCGACATGTGAAAACATCCAACGCAATCCGGAAAGTAAAGACATGCAATCACCTCCTTCGAGTGCTACTACAAAAAGTGAAGATTTTAAGGAAGTGCATAGGTAACTCATCGAAGGAAAACATAACCTTAAGAAAATACAACGTTCCCGTACAAAATTCATTTGATTCTCTATCGGAAGAAGAGTCGTTTGTCAGTGGTGTTCGACGGGATGACACCTTGAATAGGAGCTGTCCTGAACTGATTACTGACTATAAGGACAAAGTGGAAGAACTAAGCATAAAATTAGCAGATCTGCAAAACAAACTGATTGCAGCTGACAATCAAATAGATATAATTTTATTAGAAAACTAGCTCGGGGCGCCCGCTACGCGGTCGCGCCCAGAGCTAGGTCGCTCCGCGACGGGGCCGCTCCCGGGCTTCGCCCTCCGCGGCGCTCGGCCTTCGGCCTCGCCGTGGCTCGGCCTGCGGCCTCGCAAAATTACATGGCTGGCTTGGACCGTCCGTCAGCGGGTTCCTAGTCCTTTTTCGACGCCCTGAGAGCCATCAACTAAGACCTACTGATTCACTTTATGCCGCTTCGGGCTTCGCCCTCGCGGCGCTCGGCCTTCGGCCTCGCAGATTTATTTGCTTTAACACCTTTTCTTTTCATTTTCAAAGCAAACTTTGTATGATAATGTCATCAATATAACTAACCAATAACTCTATATTGCTCCAGTATGCAATTAAAAACGTTTGAAATATTTCACATTATGATTTAAAATCATGCAAGTAAACGCATAGCAGCCATGGCTTCTGTCACGGCTCCGGCGCTACGGGGCTCCGGCGGTCCCACGCGATCTTTTCGTCGCAGATGGTTTACGCTCATCACCGCAACTTCGGCTTGTTGGCCGGCTCTGCCGGCCAGCCTCAGTCGCGGCTTCGAGCTTCCAAACCACCTGCTCCTCAGCTCGCGGGCCGCCTCTCCCCTCCGCGCCTACGCGAGCTAATATTGCACTCTAGGGGTAGGGCAAACAAGACTACGTGGAGTCGGTTTTGGCAGCGATTCGTTTCAACAAACCAAACATACCTCAAATGCATTCCTTACAGCGTTAACTTACTTCTCCAACAAGTATTTCAGTACCACTAAACAGTTTTCAAACACTTGTAAAATTTCCATACAAAGTCACAGTACCGCGTGTCCCATATAAAGCTCGATCCAGTACAAAATGTATGGGTAAAATCGAAAACAATTTTATTTATTTATTTCAAAGTTAAAAGTAGAATGAATAAAAATATGGCCAAAATGGAAACAAAAGACGACATTTGACAGTTCCTCATACAAACTTTTGCCCAAAAGTTGATATTTCGAGTTTTGACATTTTCCCCTAGAACTCTAAAATTACCCAAAAAATTGGGTTAATTATTCTACCATATAGTAGACCAAGTTCTACTCTACAATAAAGGTCATGCAACATTTTGCCGTAAACCTTCGCCTTCTACCCGAAAAATCAGTTTAAAATATTTCTCAACTAAAACTTTTCACAAAATGGCCGCCAGTCCGTCCGCCATCTTGGTTGGAATTTTTTTCGTATTTTTCCTAGAATTAAATCTAATCTACACAAATAACCGCATTTTCACATTTCCTCTTAGGCCAATGTTGACCCCTCCAGAGATCCTCAAAGACACCCCTTCCGAAAAAGTTTGAGCCGTCTTACCTCCCAGTGTTGCCAGACCACTTTGATCAAAATAGTCAAATGTCATTTTAGACCTTCCAATCTGCAACGCCTTGGTAATAAATTTCCCGAAAAATCGTTATTTCTATTTTCGACGTTTTCGGGCCTCAACTCAAAAACTACCAAAATCTTCCAAAATATTTTTTCACCTGGCAATACCTCATATCAAAACACACAAACGCTTAGTACATTTCAAACCCCCGTTTGGTTCACCAAGTGCCCGAAATTTCAAGTTGAAAGTTTTGAAAATGTGAAAATTTCACAAAATGGCCGCCAGCGCGTCCGCCATCTTGGTTTTCTGTCGTCCCGTATTTTTCCCATATACTACATTATATACCGGATCAAACTGCATTTTTACTTTTTTCCTCCGCCGCACCCAGTTGGCCAAACAGGTCTTGGTAGATGACCATGTCGAAAATTTTCTTTTACTCCTCAAGCCCGGTGTTGCCAGGTGATTCTCAATTTTTTACCCTAACGTCATTGAGGACCTTGGATGGCACAATCGCTCATACTTAATTTTTCTCCAAGTACCGTATTTCCATTCGACCCATTTTTGGGCCCCTCGGCAAAATCTACCAGAATCTACCAAAATATTTTTCCACCTGGCAACAGTTGGCACGTGTACAAACGTGGCCGCTGAACAATCCAACTCTGTCAGGTGTTGCCAAGGTCGTCAAAACCGGGTTTGAAAATTTCGAAAATTTTTACTTTTTACAAAATGGCCGCCTGCTCCTCCGCCATCTTGGATTTTTGACAGCGCGTATTTTTCCCAAATTCTGGACCATAGACAGCGTCGAACCTCATTTTTACTTTTTTTGTATTTTTAATAGTATGGCTCCGAGTGGTCCGCGAAGTCGACCATGTCCCGAAAAATTCAAAAAATCCTCACTGCCAGTGTTGCCAGCGTAAAGAGACAAAACTACCAAAAGGTCAATAGACACCCTCCGGATTACAGATTCGTGGCCTCGATTTCCACCTGAATTCAGTATTTCCATTCGACCCTTTTTGGGCCCCTGGAGCGAAACCTACCAAAAACTACCAAGATTTTTTTCCACCTGGCAATACTTCGTACTAAAACTCGCGATGCCGCCATACAATACATTCGCGTAGAGTGTTGCCAACTACCCGAAAAATAAATTTAAATTTTTTCGAAAACTTTTCATTTCACAAAATGGCCGCCTTCGCGCCCGCCATCTTGGATTTTTGACAGCCAATTTTTTTGCTGAAACAACATCATATGCCACGTCGAATACCGTTTCAATTTTCAACTAACAACGCCCAGTGTTGCCACAGGAATTTTTCAAAGTCACCAAGTCCGAAAAATCGATTTTTCCCCGCCGCTCCCAGTGTTGCCAGATGATTTCGAAAAAAATACCGAAAGGCCCTTGACCACCAAAGTTGCCACCAAACTGCATACTCGGATTTTGGCCAGCTGTCAAAAAGTCATTTTCTACTAATTGGACCAAATGTCAAAAATCTACTACGAACGTGGTAGAAAGTTTTTCCCTCTGGCAACTCTCAGATAAATACTCCACCAAAACTGTAAAGAACCAAATCTGTCCGATGTTGCCATCCACCAAAAAAATGGATTCAAAAAATTGCAAAATTTTTCACACAGACAAAATTGTCTCTGCCGGCGCCGCCATCTTGAATTTTTGCATCTAGCAACATTGGGATTAAAATTGACTATATTTCTGACGAAACACAAAAAACAGCAAAAAATTATCTCTGCCCCGTCCAGAGACACGGCACCGCAAAAAGGGGTCGATTTTCCGATTTTCAAGCCAAGATGGCGGCGCCGCCATTTTGTTTTTCTGACATTTTTCTTTTTAAACCCCAACCGTTCCCCACAGACAACGACCCCTGAAAATTTGACAGCTCCAGAGGCTATAGTTAGGGAGATGCGACCACCAACATGGCCGCCATCTTGGATTTTTGAAAAAAAAAAGAAAAATTTCCAGATTGATTGGCGACCCGATCAAAACTCCCATACATCGGTTTCGAGTCTGAAGCTGGCAACACTGCGAAAAAAGGCCCCGATGAATGAGTGAGTGAGTCAGTGAGTGGTAATCGAGCTTTATATATTATAGACGAGCTTTATATATTATAGATGGACAACTTAGAGAGCAGATACTGAAGAACGAAAATAAAATTAAGCAGTTAGAGCACATTTGCAAAGAAACAACAGGAACAAATAGAAGAAAGAAAAGCATTAATAAATCGAAACTAAACTTCTCGTTATTAGAAAAAAGTCACGATAAACATAAACCTGTAGCTAATATACAGGGGAGAGAGGAAAACTTTCATCAAAACAAGGAAGAAGACAGCGATAATGAAGCAGGAGACGAGAAAGACGATGAGGAATGCGCATATGATGAAAGTTCCAAAATTAATTATCAATCGGCAACAAGATTATGCGTAATCAGTAGCAATAATAGAAATAAAATTGTGCAGGCAATAGAGAGACTGAATACCGACAATCTTGAGTACTGTCACTATATAAAACCTCATACAGGTATCAAAGAACTCCTGAATGGTTTAGAAACTAAAGTACATAATTTTACTAAACATGACTACTGCGTTATACTTGTAGGAGAAGAAGACTTCAGGAAATCAGAAGCCAACACCGAATTAGTGAACTACATAAGAGATACACTCAAGCACATTACTAATACCAACATTATTCTGGCGGTACCTACATATGTATGTGGAGCTCCAGTGTACAATTACAAAGTTGAAATGTTTAACTGTAACCTATGGAAGAGTTTAAAGTCTCTCAGATGGGTGCATTGTTTCGATTCTAATTTAAGCTTATCGTGCGAAATGTTTTCTAGCATTACTGGTAAAATTAATAATTTAGGTATGTTAAACATATTTGAAAACCTATTCAAAAAATTTTTTCGTCACTAAATGTAATGCAATAAATTTCTCTAAAAGCAAGATGAGTTGTATATTATCAGTTAGTGTTGATAGTGCTAGTATAAAGGACCACGAACTTAACAATAATGAAGTTCACGACGAGCAAAAAATAATTGGTCTGTACTATCAAAATGTGTGTGGTTTGACTTCTAAAAAGGATGAACTTGACTTATACTTTGAAAGTTTGATACCTTTAAATCCACAATATGTATGTATTACTGAACATTTTCTGAATAAAAACAACATTGATCAATTTCATTTAAATAAGTATGACGTTATTTCTTATAATACAAGGACGAAAAAAATAAGAGGAGGAAGTCTTATACTAGGTATGGAAAATTGTAAGTTTAGAGAATCATTATTTTGTAAATCATTGTATAAAATGGATTTCTTTGAAATTTGTGGAATCAAAGATACTGAAACAGATCTCAATATAATATGTATTTACAGAAATCCCACAGACAAATACTTTGCTGCTTTTATAAACCAGATGGAAAAGGTTTTAGAGCATTATTTTAATAAAAAGTGTATCGTGTCCGGAGATTTTAATGTAGATTTGCTGACCGACTCAAGCCAGCGATCTGAATTCTTGTCTTTACTTAAATGTTACAACTTTAGACCTCTCACATCTGCTGTCACTTATACTAGAGGTAGTTCACAGTCGTGTTTGGATAATTTTTTGACGAATCTTACTGATGATTGCATTCATGACATTAATATAGACTTTAATGGCTTGTCAGATGGGCATGCTGCGCTTCATTGTACTATTAAACTTCCTTATGAGGGCAATAATATTAATTCGAAAATGGATAAAGTCATATTGAAAAAGTGTCGAGTGTTTAATGAGAGGAACAATGATGTCTTCAGAGAAAACATATGTAAATCTGACTGGACAAAATATGGTATAAATGGTTTTCTTACAAATATCAAAACTATATTCGATATGAGTCACGAAAGAAAACTTAAACGAGTGAACAAAAGGAGAAATAAAAGTTTGGCCTGGATTACTAAGGGGATCAGGACATCTAGTAAGATGAAACGCATTCTTGTCTCGGCACATGGTTCTCAGCAGGATTCTACAGTTATAGATTACAAAAACATCTACATTAGAATCTATAGAAAAGTAATAAGGGCTGCTAAAAAGCTTGCTGTGCAGTCCGCCATAGAACTATCAAAGAACTCCGCTAAGGCAATATGGAGTACTGTTAACAAACATAGAAAGCAAGACTCAAAAATAGAAAAGCGAATAATCTCGATAAAAGCTAACAATGTGTACATAGAAAATCCACAACATATAGCAGATGCATTCGCCAAGAAATTCGATTATACAGATTGTTCTTTAGTAAACGACTTGGCTTTATCGTTGGAGTTTCTTCTACAAAACACTGAACCACGTACTGACGATTTCATATGGGATTACATCACACCAATAGAAATAGTCAAAACAGTGAAATTAATGGAGGATTTGCTGGAATATTTGTCAAATTTATTTTCATAATTAATCTGAAGGAGTGGGAAAGCGGACCCTGGACTCCGAGGCAAACGCTATGGAAGCGACCGGGACGGACGCTAGGTTGATGATGATGATATTTTTATTTATTTATTTATTTATTAAGTACAGCCACATGATACATATTAATAAAAAGCAGTAAAAAGGTACAAATAGAAACAGTTCTGATATGATATTCAGTAATAGATTAAAAAAAAATTGACATTTTTTTTCATAAGAGGAGAAGTTTATTTTTATAATACAGAGAACAGAGACAAACGATCAAGCAAGGACCCGACCCGAACGAGCAACGACCCATGAACACCGGGGGAGTTGTGAGTGCGTTGTCGGCCCTTTAAAAAGGTCATCATCATTATCATCCAAACGCTTCTGCCGGTTGCAGCCTCGGTCATTGCTGCAGAGCCCAGGATACGCTGCGACTTTGATCATGAATTGACAAGCCGGGTTATAACAGCGACCATCGTCACAAGCCTCACAAGGGAATCAAGACCATTTGGATCATAGTCGGGACCAACGACTTAACGTGCAATCCAAAGCACGGAATCGGCCTTTTAAAACGTTATAAGGTATTAAAAACTGCCTTTTAACGTACGAATTTAAAATTATTTTAAGGCAATAAAGGAAGTAAAAGCATTTTCAGAATATAACGTGTAGTACGAATAAAAAAAAATACAAACAAACAATTCTTGCAACTCATTCTTAGGATACCAAACCCAAAGGTCTCCTAAACATTTATGTAATTCTCGGTTCTCGGACACCCTGTAGTGAAAGTTTGAGCGTAACCTCTAATGAACTTTCTTGCTAATTAGGAGTAAAGTTATCTGCGACTACGTATTCTATGGAGGAGGGTCGGAAGTCGGTATAACTATACTGATAATTACTTCCGCTGGGAGCAATGTCATTGTAAGGAAATTAGGTTGGTAACGATTCTGGTATATTTTTAGTTTTTTTTATGTTTTAGGCAGGCCAACGTACAAGAAGGTTACCTGATGGTAAGTGATTACCGCTGCTCATAGAGATCAACAACTGCACAAGGGTCGCAGATGCGTTGCCTGCCTTTAAGACCCCATACCCTCTCTGACGGAGTTCTGGCGACCTTACTCACTAGCAGCAACATAGCACAACAGCAACGAAGAGCTACTTCACTGCGGTCTTCTGCAAGGTTACAGGAGGAGTTACTTCCCCAGACGAGCTGCATATTCGAGAGGAATGTAGAGCTAAGTGAGCCTCACCTCTCTTGAAAATATCTAGACACATCAGATCGTTCAAGTCATCGTATTAGACCAAGAGGTCGCGGGTTTGAGCCCCGCGCAGGACAAACAGGAACTGGCACTCGTGAAGAAAACTTTGCATGAGTGTCATTTCTTCTGATTGCAATTCTGAAACTGATAATACACGTACTGATTTTATTTTATTATTTGAATGTGTCAACGTGTGTGATCACCAATATTACTCTTTCACTATCATACTATTTCAATATTGCTGTGTCTGTTATCTTTAGTTCCGTAGCATCCATATTGTGAAAATAACGTTATGTCTGAATTTCTACCAGTTCAAAATATTTTCAGGACCAAAGCTTTATTCTCGTGAACGTTCATTATGAAATCTACGATTCCGTCATAACCAATGTTAATCCTTAAATCAAACAGTAATGTTTGAGCTAACTCAACAATTTATATTTGACTGCTTTTCAAACATTTCCAGTCCCTTCCTTGTTCTTGATTTCACATTCGTTAACATAGACTAAGAGAAAGGAACAAATGTGTAAATAATAATATGTTTTCTCTTAGTCACCAATAAAAGAAACAATACCTATTGTCTAAGTCTTGTAACTGGATACATATCTTTATTTATGAACTAGCGGCCGCCTGCGAATCCGTCCACGTGGATTTTGGTTTCTGCACACATAATAATATTATACAAAGAAAATATTTGCGAACAAGTAGTTCCTGAGATTAGCGCGTTCAAGCAAACTAACAAATTGTTCAGCTTTGTTATATTAGTAAGTATTGACATGGAAAAAGGGGATTTAATTAATATACAACTTTTTAAAATCAAAGCATGGATAGGTACAATTTTTTCCTCTCCCGTTAATTGCTTAATACTCTCATATTGTTTTATATCGGCCTCTATTGTTCGTTATTGCTTGTTAGGTTATATTGAAAAATGTTGTTCGCCATATACGGGACATAAAATATTATGTTACATTTTGACCAAACCGTGGCTCCAGTTTCATTTTACCGTCAGATTCCGAATATAATATCCCCACTCTGTGTTCAATAAACGGATAACATCACATGTATCGCTCTCATATAAATGAACAATTTGAATGGTGAGAAGGTGTAGATTATATTCATTTGATTAGTGACACAAAGAGGTGAGGGGATTTTTTGTTTGTTAAAGCTCCAAAACTGGTGAACCAAATTTCCATGCAATTTTATGAACACTAAGCTCATGACAACATTTATGAACGCTAAGCACAAATCCATGACTGAGTACAAATACCGATGTTCATCACACAAACATTTACCTCGGGCGGGATTCGAACCTACGACCCTTAGATTTGTAGCCTGGGCCTCTGACTCTTGGACCAAAGGGCCTGTCTATAATATACTCGTATACTAATAACGTCTTAATCGTACCCATAAATCCAGACTATCTAACACCCGCATAGACACTGAAGATACGCAGTAAAATAAATTGGCAAAACCGAGGAGACGTGTGTCCCCGTCGGAGACAAAAAATGAGCTTGAACTCATCGTCGGCTGGGGCGTCTAATTCAACAGATTCCAATGCAGTGACAAATGTTAGCTTTTTTCGCTCCCAGATCCGAAGGGAGACAGTTTTACGGCTATGAAGTGAGCGATTTTCCAGAGGAAACCTAGAGGGACAAGTAAAAAGCACTCATAGTATTGCGCGAGCGGTCTAGTGGCTCTGGTGGGTAGTCCAAGTTGCCATTGGGGGCGTTTAGCAGAAAAAAGCGCTAGGAAGCGTTTGTAAACAAAATGGCGATTGTTAGCGCAAAATGGCGATTGTTAAGCGGTAACACAGTAAACTGACAGTTAGCAAACACGTCCTGGCCGAAAACTGTACAGTTTGTTTTTAGCGCTAGTAAGCGCTCGCAAACGCTTTTTTCTGCCAAACGCCCCCATTGACTATTTATCGCTAACGCTATCGTCATGACTTATATCTCCATCACGCTCACAGATACTTCGTGTGCCGGATGGCAATATTAGTCAAAGCGAAAGCGATAGCGATGAATAGTCAAAGTGGACTGGTATATAATGATCATTGTAAAAACAGACCGCGGCTTAGTTTATACTTCAGGCATTGAGCGTGACGGCTTATTTATGATTCAGTCATAGTTCATGCACAAAGTTAGATTTGTGACTAAGTTAAGATTTGCCTTGTTTGCCTTTGCCACTAAAGTTTCACCTTAACTACTTAAAACATAAGTGTTATTTTTGAAAATCACTATGGTTTCGTAATTTTTGAGATTATTGTTTACGATGGAAAGTAGAAGAATTAACTGCCACAGTCATTTACAACAACATACACAAAAGGGCGACAAAAGCGCTGCCTTTCAACAAAAAACGTCAAAAGGCATTTAAGGAAAACGTCGCCATTTAAACCAGTCAAAACCAATTATGTTTTTCAACAGTATCACTTCCCATCTGATTTCAAAGCCCAACTCCTAGGATCGCACAAAAACCGGTCCTAAGCGGAAATTCAAATTGAATGACAATAAGATTGACGGGCCGCGGCCTGATAGCGGACCCATTTCATTTCGCTAAGGTTTTATGTACAGCTTAAGAGATGTATTACTTTTTCGATGTCTCCAGCGGTGATTGCATATCTCCTGTTTGGGTTCAGGCCCGCCGGTTGGCCGCGATTGTAATACGAGTAATATGTAGCATGTCTGAAGGGCTAGACTAAGGTCATTAGGTGGAGTTAGGTTGAAATGTCTTAATACTTTAACGGGCATGCCCTTAATTAAATGTCGAAAAATAATAGTGTGGCGAATATTACTTTTGACCAAGCCTAAGGCAGAAACTAAATGTTCCTATTTAAATATTTCTTACATATAAATATATATTATGTTAAGGCTTAGAGTTTTTGCAACATAATTATAAAACTAATAATCTATTTAATATAAAACTAAGGCATTTGTAAATATTATGTAATTTATTTATTTTTATGATGAGACTTTACTGTCCCACTGCAGGGCCAAGATATTTCTCCAGACTTGTGTTAAAGTGTATTTCTCCAGACTTGTGTGCGTAAAGTGCTTCAATTCTTTAAAAACGTGTTTAAATCATCTCTCCAGCGTTTTTTGACTTATTTAAACTGTCAAAATAATAACTAACATTAGAATGTATAGATAAAGACACTGCCTTACTTTCGTTCGTCCGTAACGAGTACAAGCTTGCAAATTCCTTCAACTAAAGCATAACTCGAACGCGTCATTTTCCATACTACGCCCCGTCCTAATCACAGTTTTTAATACGCCCCGTCATTTTCAACCGTAATACACATTAACAAAGTTTTTCAACTGGATCCAACTTCCAGGGATGTTTATGGAAGTATTTTTGTAGAAATAATACTATTTAGCCAAAGAAACACGGTTTTTATTAATAAAAAGGTAAATTATGTTTAACAATTAACATGACGCGACAAAAGTAAGGACGGAAGAGAGAAGCGCCACCAAGCGGCGGACAAAAGAGTTATACTTATTATTTTTTAAATTAGCGAGTGACTAGGGAATTTGTCTATAAGTTTTCAACATCCTCCCTTAGACATACTCCCATCATGGACGAGCAGAAGTGTAGCTTGGGTTGCGACGTCGCCTTCGTTAGTACATCCGCAACCATTCGATCCGTCTGTATGTATTGTACTTCAATTAAGCCGCTGAGTATCTTGTCTCGAATGAAGTGATGTCTGACATCTATATGTTTAGTTCTGGAACGGTAACCTTCAGTACCTGCAAGTTTTATTGAACTTTGATTATCACTATAAATAGTCAAAGGCTTCTTCTTAAGGTGTGGCCAAATGTCTTCTTGAAAGTATTTTAGCCACAAGGCTTCCTGTACACATGCTGACAGCGACATGTACTCTGCCTCAGTTGTAGACAGAGCTACAGTAGGTTGACTGACTCTTCTCACTTGCCGCCTGTGCGATTTTTGGAGGATTTTCGCGCCTCATCCGCTTATTTCATGTTTATTCGTAAATAACATTCCAATATGGGTGCATATTTATCTGAACCAGTTACGGAGAAAGTGTCAAGCGATGAAGCGAACGAGAAATTGGAGTGCGGTGCAAGCTCCATGCAGGGATGGCGTGTCAACCAAGAGGATGCTCACAACACAATCTTGGATTTTGATGAGAATACTTCATTCTTCGCTGTTTACGATGGACACGGTGGTGCAGAAGTAGCCACATATTGTTCTCAGAACCTACCTGATTTCATCAAGAACACAGAAGCTTACAAAAGTGGTGAATTGGTGAAAGCATTAGAAGATGCATTCCTTGGATTTGATGCAACTATTGCAACCAAAGAGGTTATGGATATTCTCAAAGAGCTTGCAGGTGAAATAAATCCACCAGGTCCGAGTGATAATGAAGAATCTGAGGATGAAAATGTCAGTAACTTGTATCAAGAAGCGAGCCTTCCTTTACAGGAGGTTTTGGCCAAATATGAAAATAAACTGAGCACTCTGCACCGTGCCCGACTAGGAGACACAGCTACACCACTGTCTCCTTGTTTACGAGCGAAGAAAAATGTTGATGAACCTGGTGGTTCAGGAGCCTCTAGTTCCAGTTCTGGGCCCATAACCTGTAGAAATAATACTATTTAGCCAAAGAAACACGGTTTTTATTAATAAAAAGGTAAATTATGTTTAACAATTAACATGACGCGACAAAAGTAAGGACGGAAGAGAGAAGCGCCACCAAGCGGCGGACAAAAGAGTTATACTTATTATTTTTTAAATTAGCGAGTGACTAGGGAATTTGTCTATAAGTTTTCAACAATTTTATTCAACCGCCCGACAGCGAACTCGGATAAAACTGTGATACGCTGGAGTTTTTCCAAGATTCATCCGCATCTACTGCAGATTAGACGTAATTTTAAAAGAAACGAGCTAATTTGAGTGCTTAAATATTTTGAGATTACGTATTTTGTTATCATCAGAACTTTTAGGCTTAGTGTGTAGTACCTATACGATGGTCTGGGCAATAAGGAAGTGTGTTGTTGTTTTACATACTACTAATTGAAGATTACGGAATTTCGTGGAGAGTTCGACAGTGAACATCCGAATTCAAATATTAAATTGTATTAGTCGTAATAAAATGATAAGAAAGTAACAGTAGTTTTCATAATTTATTATTTATTGCATTATTTTAAAATAACGTTCCGCGTAGGTATGTGAGAAGAGATGCAATAAGAACCTTTAATTAATATTAATAAGTAATATTTATGAAGAAATGTGAATGTGAGAAAATACTGTCGAACGAACATACTACTAGTACAATTATTATACCACGTCTTTTTAAATAATGGATAACGTTAGTTATACCTTATTATTACAAACACTCAGACATTCCACGTAGAACGAATGGTAAAGGTGAAGACACTCACTTAAAATGCTAATAAATATTAAAGCGCCGTCACATTTTACATATCACAAGGCGTCCTAATCACAATTTTAATGCCGTCGTTTTCTCGTAATCTAAATGCACATGAACGAAGTTTTACAACAAGAAGCAAGTCCGGGCGATGTTTATGAAAGTATTTTATTCGCCCAACCCCGCACGGAATTCGGATAAAACCGTGATACGCTGGAGTTTTTCCAAGATACATCCGCAGGCATTCCAGATTACGCGTAATTTTAACGAAACAAGCTAAGTTGACCGTTGTAATCGCTGTAGACTATTTATTTTTGTGACTCTCGCAAGTTTTAACCGTTTCGAGTGTCATCAAGAGAATTTACAGAGAAGTGGAATAGTTTCCGAAGTTCTTTTTAGCTCGTTTCACGTCACTTAATTTTGCTCGAAAACTCGCATTTGAGTGTGTCTTTTATATCTTTACTTAACGGGACGAAGTAGATCGTTCAAATAAAGCTATTTGCTGTTTCTGACAATTTGCAATCTTTCGTAAAATTATATAGAGGAAGATTTGTGTTTATTCCAAAATAATGGACACATTTCAAAAATGCATTATACATCCATCATTGGCCCATAATAATATATTGAAAGTAAACTGCAATTATGCAAAGATTTATATATAAAATACTATATATACTAACTATGTCAAAAAGAAGTAAACGTAATCCAAGAAAGATTGGATTACGTTTACTTTTTTTTGACCTCTGTACAAAAAAATAGCAAGTATCGTAATCTACAATTTCACAACATGATTCAGTAATTCCACACTTGGCAGGCGGCCGTGACGCACTAAATGGCTCTTAGGAAACCATTAGCCAGTTTTTAAATTGGAATAAACCATTCCAAAGTGACGCTGAGTAAGCTGCGCCAAGTCTGTTATTACAATGACAAAGTATTGCCGTCCTCAACCAGGTTCACGTGGGTATCGAAATATATAGACGGGTAATGGATCTATTGGGAAATAATGACACCAGAAATTACTATTGAATTTTAACAAGCCGGCTAGGCAGTGTTTAGGGACCGTGGTCTGGAAAAAATCAAGGCCGTGGGTTCAAAACCTTCTAAGGTAAAGGGTATGTCTATACTTTTCCTAGCATATTTAGTACAAGCGTCAAACTTAGCATGGAGCTAGGCCATTGGTGTGTTAGTCTAAGGAAATTATTATTTAAAAACTATTTTTAAAATACTATTTATGTGCGATCAGTCGATGATGTAAGATCAGTGCAGATCAGATGTAGCCGTCGGTCAAAGACATCTATTCCCTTGATATTTTGCTGATTTGAATGACATTATTGTGTTATCAGTAAGATTAAAAATAAATAAAGCAGTAACTAGACGCTGACAAAATGACTTTTGCTTACATGAATAAACTCTTTCGCCGGATAAAATACCTTTTCAGGACGATTTGAGCATTACTCTATTCAACTTTTTAAAATATCCCAACTAATATTATAAATGCGAAAGTAACTCTGTCTGTCTGTCTGTCTGTCTGTCTGTCTGTCTGTCTGTTACGCTTTCCCGCTTAAACCTCGCAACCGATTTTGATGAAATTTGGTACAGACAATCTTTAGACCCTGAGACAGAACATAGGCTACTTTTTATTTCGAAAAAAAGAAATCCACGCGGACGGAGTCGCGGGCGGCCGCTAGTAATAAATATTTTGAATAATTGTTAACCATTACCTATCCGACCCACCATCCCACCCGAAAAAGATATTTTTATCTTTTTCGTCTTTGTATTATCGTCTTTTTTATTCGCAAAATACTCAGCTGATAAAATGCGAA
Organism: Nomophila noctuella; assembly: GCA_958496325.1. Lineage (NCBI taxonomy): Eukaryota > Metazoa > Arthropoda > Insecta > Lepidoptera > Crambidae > Nomophila > Nomophila noctuella. Next base: position 2,930,036 of record OY292487.1, on the reverse strand, counting down.
CAATATATCTCCGCTTGATTGCGTAAGAATGAACAGTAAATGATAAATGATCAGCCATTTTTTCTGCCACACGCTGGGATGATCGGCAGTGATATCACGGGAATAATAAATAAGTACTGCGCTTTGATTACTTACCTACTATGTATGATGTCAATGACATAGGACAAATTACGGAGGTCATTCGATATATGGAGTGCTTGTGTGATGATTACTAAATCAATACTAAGTTATACTATGAAGAGGAAAACAATAAATTCATTGGACTAACACACCAATTATTATCTAGCCTCAAACTAAGCTCGAAGCTTGTACTACAAGACATACTTAAATACTTTTATAAAAATCCATGACTCGAGTACAAATGCCGATGTTCATCACACAATCATTTGCCCCTAGCGGGATGCCATCCCGCGGGCCTCTGTTTTGTAGCCAGAGTCACTGACCCTAAGACCAACGGGCCTATCAAAAGATAAAAAATGTAAAATTTAGTACATAACTCTTTTTGTTAGTGTTTTAGATCAGAAACAAAACAAGTCCGGCCCTTTTCCCACATGTCTCCGTCTGCTGCCACTGGGACATGTTATTATGATTGCTGAGATTATCCTGCCAAGTCCGCAAAGCCTTCTGTCCGTCACTTGGAATTTATCTAACGACCCGTCCGCATCCTTTTGAAAGACGTGGTCAACCCAGCCCTATTTTAATTTACCATTCAGATTAGCATTAATCAACATAATTTTAGTCACCACTGTTCCGTAAATATCAATTCAATTTAAATATTTCCTTAAACAATGCAATGCAAATCGAGCCACGGCATTAAACAGCCGATTGATCGATTTAATTTTCGCTTGATCCACTAAGCCGAATAATTTTCTCCCAGAGCGTTTTGGTGGATTAAGCCAAGGAAAGAAGAGAAAAAAAGTCGCCATCCATTTGTATCCAATTTAAAATCAAATTAGAAGTAAATACACTTTCTATTTTATCCAATCACGTACAGGGCAACGCTTCGCTCGAAGGCGGTGAGTTTTTCCCCATTACCCTGCCGGGCGGGAGATTTGCCTCAAAATCGAATTCCGGAATGGCCTTAATTTAACAGGCGAATTTGTCTAATTCCAATTCTTATGCTGTGACAAATGTAGTGATTTTTATTCAGTGGCCGTCGCCGGTCTTAAAGCGTTTTTGTGTAAAGGTGAACCTCAAATTCGATACACGTGGGAATCACATTTTGTTCAGCGGCAGTTTGCGTTAGATTTTTTTTGCTTTTAGCGTTATTGTATTGAGAATAAGTACGGTAAATGTTAAAAGGTAGGCTAACTTTTTTTTATATTGATGTCACATATTTTTCTTTGACGCTTTTACTGTAACTAAAAAATAATATTTAGTTTGCAAAAACAGCCGTTTAGAAAAACAATTCACATTCAGTTTGTTGTGCACTACGTTAGCAAACGAATCAAAATTTGCTGACTTATACTATCATAAATGCAAAGAAAAACAATGCGAATTGCTAAAATAGACTGAAAAATAAAGCTATTTTATAAAAGATTTATTTATTATCCCTTCTGATTCACCAAATTTAAAATTGCAAGCTGAAAATGAGATTACCTACGTGCTAAAATGCCAAAGTGAAGGCATTTTTGAAAGAATAAATATGTATGTATATAATGAAAGTAATTAAGTACATAAGTGTAAAAAAATAATAAAAGAAATTATATTTCTGGTGCTAAAACGAGTTATGTAGTATCTTTCAAAGAGTAAGACCAATTCAAATTCTAAAGAACTAAATCTGATCTTCTCGGCGAATCCATCGAGATGAAGAACCGCGCGGCGGAAAATTGTGCACACAAACACATTTTATGAAATCAGTCTAAGAGTCACTTTGCTACGACTACATTGTTCGCAGTGTTTAAAAACAACAGTCACAAACTACCAAAGTGAAATACCACGAAGTATTGAAAAAACGCAAAATATTTTCTATAAATCACAGCATATCCATTCCGCATCTGAACTCATTGTCAGAGCCGACGTTCTAAAAATTGAGGCAACGCGAAATTGACACACGCATTCGAAAAATGCTCTGGAAAAATGTCTGTATGAAAAATAAACTGCCAGAGTTGTCAGTGGTTTGAGTAACGGACTGACTGGCTGTCAGTACCGCAGGACGTTTTAGATGATGAAACGTTTTTTAGGGTTCCGTAGCCAAAATGGCAAAAAAACGGAACCCTTATAGATTCGTCATGTCTGTCTGTCTGTCTGTCTGTCTGTCTGTCTGTCCGCCAGTCTGTCACAGCCACTTTATTCCGAAACTATAAGTACTATACTATTGAAACTTGGTGAGTAGATGTATTCTGTGAACCGCAACAAGGTTTTCATACGAAAACAGAAAAAAAAATAAAAAAATGGGGGGTCCCCATAGTTAGAACTGAAACTGAAAATATTTTTTTTTCATTGAACATATACGTGTGGGGTATCTATGGATAGGTCTTTAAAAGTTATATTGAGGTTTCTAAGCTCATTTTTTTCTTAGGTGAATACTTTGCGTGACAGACTCTTCCAAAGTGGAAAAAAGTGTGTCCCCCCCCCTCTAACTTCTAAAGTAATAGGATGATAAATCTGAAATAAATATATAATGTACATTACCATAAAAACTACCAACGAAAATTGGTTCGAGCGAAATCTATTAAGTAGTTTTTTTAATACGTCAAAAATAGAATTTGTACGGAACCCTCAGTGCGGGAGTCCGACTCGCACTTGGCCAATTTTTTACGGCAACGTTCAATCGGTAAGATTAGTAATCTAGAAGATCGAATATTCATCTAGAATGAAAGAGCTTCTAAAGAACAAGATTTACAGGAGCTCGGTCAAACATTTAGTGGTGTTGTAGGATACCTATCGTCCACGATTTCTTTGTACATTTCAAATGGCACAGTATAATGTTACCAGAATAGACGCTAAATCGGCATGATTACCTGCAACAGCCTAGCAAAAATTAAACAAGGAAAGATCCTAGTCTCTGAAAACAGTCGGTCTAATGTACGATCTTCTACTTTCCATAAATATTCCAAAAGGGTTTATACTTTCAAAGCTGTTTAAAGAAACGAGTTGAACTTTGAACTTATTATAACTGACACTAAAATGTGTATGCTACTCCAGTTTGAACTATAACAAACTATGTATTACAATGTAAATCACGTAGACCACGTCAACACAGCAATCCGAAAGAATAACCTACAAACAACAGCGGTGAGAGCATCACAATAGCACTGTAATATCCGCCGAGCGATCGCGATGTGCGGATGCGTTCGGCAAATTTGCACAGTGCGCTCATTTCGCTAAACGGCGTCGAAATATCGATGCAAATGGTCCGGAACGCGGTTCATTATCGTCAACATCGGAAATTAATTCTCCGAGGGCGGTCCGAATGTTAGTTGGACTGTTTTACGTCGGCGCCATTGCCAGAGCTCAATCTCTGTGTGTGTAACAACGCGACATTTGCCCACGTGGCGTGAAGCCTCTGTTTTTGGTTGGTTCGTTGGAAGCTAATGTTTCGTTGCGTCCGTTCACCGTATGCCAGTATTTGTTTGAGTACAATGAGTCGGGTCGTATGTATTGTTAACGGAAGGTTTTGCAGATACTTTGACGAATAAACATAATATGAAGATATTGTTAAAAACATTCACTACACAGTGCGTCATTAGTCTTGTAAATTGAAGAAACAGGCAGCGGCCAAAACTATTCTAGGGCCATGGTAAAATAAATCGGCAAATATGTGTTTTGGATTTTTCTAACAAACTTCGAGTATAATTCCTTTCCCATGCTTGCTAAGCTTGCATGTTAGTTTGACTGTTATACGTCGGCGCCATTGCCAGAGCTCAATCTCTGTGTGTGTAACAACGCGACATTTGCCCACGTGGCGTGAAGCCTCTGTTTTTGGTTGGTTCGTTGGAAGCTAATGTTTCGTTGCGTCCACCGTATGCCAGTATTTGTTTGAGTACAATGTGTCGGGTCGTATGTATTGTTAACGGAAGGTTTTGCAGATACTTTGACGAATAAACATAATTATGAAGATATTGATAAAAACATTCACTACACAGTGCGTCATTAGTCTTGTAAATTGAAGAAACAGGCCGCGGCAAAGAACATTCTAGGGTCATATTCAAATTAATCGACTTAAGTGTGTTTTGGGTTTTTCTAACAAGCTTCGAGTATAAGGTACTTTCCTAGCATTATAATTTAGCTTGCATGTTAGTTGAACTGTTTTACGTCGGCGCCATTGCCAGAGCTCAATCTCTGTGTGTGTAACAACGCGACATTTGCGCACGTGGCGTGAAGCCTCTGTTTTTGGTTGGTTCGTTGGAAGCTAATGTTTCGTTGCGTCCACCGTATGCCAGTATGTATTTGTTTGAGTACAATGAAACGTTACATTCGTCCATTGACAATGCTCTATAGACGAAAGTTTTTGCAGATGCATTACCGAATAAACACAGCTCATATTTATAATATAAATTCATATTATGAATTAAAAAACTTTTAAATAGTTCTTACATCCAATATTTGTAAAATTACAAGGACTACGTATAGTGAACCTGGCCTTGTAATATCCTTGAACCAATCTGAGATCAAAAATTGTTTTTTATTGGTAAGATTCTCTCAAAGGCATCGAGCCTTCAAATACAAATATGGAACCAAATCGTTCTACGCCGCCCGCCGTAAAATTGAAGTACATTAGCGAAATCCCTTTCGCACCTATATTTTATTTGCACGATAATTTATATTTCTCACAGCACAAACAGTGGTATTATTGCTTTTTTATGAAAAACCCGGTGCTAAAGCGTCCGACGGTTGCGTTATTGCTTCCGTTTTTGCGCTCCGTCGCCGTCGCCAGAACAAAACGTGTATTAATCTACGTGCGAGTGTATTACTGGTATTACGGTCATTGTTTGTTTTTATACCTTTCGACGGTTTATTTGTCACTGGCGGAATCCACGTGTGATAAGTCATACGTATCGTTTTTAGATAGAAATGGAAATGCAACTAAGCTACTTAGTTATCAATGCCTTACCAAGAAGATACTTATTGTTATATCTACGTATGTACATATGTATATTGTAAATGTAGGCGATTACAATACATATTATGAAGATCAAATTGGTAGAAATGACATATACAACTACTCTCAATATGAATGACTTTTACTTTTTCACTCTGTCTTGGTTTATCTTTTGGATAACAATGAAGTGACAACTTGATAATATCTCATTGTGAAGTTAAGGCGGCTATTATAATATAAACTGATTAAAAACTTTTTATACTATGCAGTCGAAAGGATTCCACTATTGACTATTTTGATTTAACCGATAGTAAACAAATTATTTCAAATAATTTGTTTACTAGTAGTCTTTGACTATTTAGACCTTGTTATGGCTCAATCATTATCTACCTGTTAATAAATACGATACTTAATTATTTTCAATAATAGCCGCCGTAACTTCACAATGGGATATTATCAAGTTGTTACTTCATTGTTATCCAAAAGATAAACCACGACAGAGTAAAAAAGTAAGAGTGCCTCGGCGGGCGTTTAAAAGTGAAATATCCTTATTAAAAAGCTTTGTTTTGTAATTAGGAGGGCGTTGTGCCCAGGCGAATCATTAGCGTAATAGCATTAATGGGCAAGAAGATGCCTCAGGGATGACCTCAGAAGTTTAAAATATATCGATAAAATGATGACTATTTTCATACGGAAATGTGCATTTTGTAAACAATATTTAGCTTAAAACATAACGTCATTATTATTTATTTATTTAAGGAAGACCAAGATTAAAAATTGTATGTTCCTAAAGTTCAAGTTTTTTTATGTAAACCAAAATCATTATGGTTTCTTCCATCTGATGACAAATATCAGTACAGTAGTAGCTCATTTTCTCATTCGTTAAAAAAATTAAGTCTCGAATGTCGAGCAAAATTATTAGTACATACTACCATTTTTATTGTAGACTCGCAACAACCTGTTTCTTAAATTATTTCTATTAAAAATAATAATTATTCATCTAATGTACATAATATGGATAAAACTATCGATATCGATAAACAGGTCCACCTGTACCTAAACGCTACTCAACAAAGCCGTTAAGGCTTTCCAGAATTTTTCCGCCGAAAGAAAGGAAACGCGATAATTCCTCGTAATGAATATTTAATTATTGTTTTCGTTTTTGAACTTTTTTATCGTAAATTTTGCGTAATTAATTCATTGCTTTACACATTTTTCCACTTATTTTATACTTGGGCGGCTGTTATTTTTTCCACTTTAATGAAGATTACGGTTTTACATAATAACAAAAACTGTTTATTCTTGACCGTCTTATGAGAAATGTAGTTTCAATAATATTTTTTCAACATTTTAAGTAATATTACGTGCTGCTTTAATTTTATTGTACAATAGAAAGGAGTTGAAAGAGTGGGATCGGTATGATTGCATTCTCTACCAGTCGACCTTTGGGTTAAACATAAAATGATTATAACTAATCACCATTATGTCTGTCTGTCAATCTTTTTACAACTAATTAAAAAAGTTTATCCATTAAAAATAAACAGTATGGTAACAGTCTGAAAACACTGTTAGGAACTAATTAAATAGCTAACAACCTTCTCTATAACTTCACGAATTCCGCAAACAAGGCAATGGCGCGGTTTCTCTTTGTTAAGCTTAAGTATAGAAACACACTAGGCGGAATATACGTGACTTAAGTTCGGTGCATTGTTTTTTAAAAGGAAGATACACACTATGTCGATATTACGTCGTGTAATTTTGCTTAGAAAATGCATTGCCGCCGAACTTCGGTCACGTAATTTCATCCTAGTTTGATCCTATTTATTTTCCAAGTTTATTATTTTAGTTTATTTCCAAAATATTTTTTCTGGAAATTGTATTAATCTATACAAATATATAAAGCTGAAGAGTTTGTTTGTATGTTTGTTTTTTTGAACGCGCTAATCTCAGGAACTACAGGTCCGATGTGAAAAATATTTTTGTGTTGGATAGTCCATTTGACAAGGCTTTAGGCTATTGGAAATTGAAATCCACGCGGACGGAGACGCGGGCGGCCGCTAGTTATTTTAGTAATTGTTGTAAGTAATTTTTACTATTATTATATTAGTAGATTTATTATTTCTTCTCCCAAATATTATATTAACAATCACAAGAATCAAGCCATTGCTATGATTTCAATTTAACATTGTACATACTGCATCCAAGTAAACATTATGACAACTAATTAAATGTTCGTAATAGTATTTATTGATCACAGTCGAGCCAACCGCGGCTTTCCGAACTATTTTTACTTTATTTTCTTGCTGCTAGATGTTTCCCTCACAATTTATTCAGACTCAAAGAAATCAAAAATATTGCTTGTTTTTCATGTTTGTGCTATAGTTCATTCAATTTTTTTTTCTGATTTGCTATAACAACGTAAAGTAAAAACCACATACCATAAAAAAAAGTTATGTACTCGTCTGTCATTTTTGTGAATCAGAAAATCGAAATGATTATTTCTCCATACCTTTTTGGACTTGTTAGGTTATTATCGTAATGTATTTCGACGTACGTACGTTACGTATACCTACCTATTCTTATTAAAATATACATATACTTCTCTAGCTTCTTACGACAAATGAACTTGTGAATCCAAACCACGCAGATTCATATCTAACTCAAACAGTATGGAGGCATAAATTAAATAAAACAGAACGAAGTCAGTGAAACGTAACAGTGTGCAATTAGTGGCTAATTAAATCGTCCATAATTTACATATACCGGGTACTAGAGTATTAATAACCTGTGTATCGACGTTATAAATTATTCACTTCACAATTCCCCTTTATTTTGTTAGCGTAGTAAAAAAGAATGGGTTAGTTTATTCTTTACTAGATTTTACACGCGCCTTTGCCCGCGTTATCAAGATTCTTGTCTAAGCCCATAGGAGCATTCAATCGGGATAAAAAGTATCCTATCACATAAGTCAGCCATCACTCTCCCTGTATATCTTTCATCAAAAGCCGTTCAGTAGTTTCACCTCGTTTGACGGACAAACATCAAAACAGAACAAACAAATTTTCACATTTGTGATATACATAGTGAAAAAAAGGCCCCAGCACACTTTTGAGCCAAACAGAAAATATAAAACACTGTTCTAAAATATTTTGTCTATTTCCTTTGTCTGATAATTTATTCTTTCTTCTAATTTTCATTACACGAGTATATTGTAGACAACACTAGGTGTTTTATATCGCTCTCGATATACCAATGTAGTTGATATTTAAACAGTTAGTCACGTATCACCTTAGTTTGAATTAAGCCACATTACACTCACTGCCTAGACAAAGGTTCTCAAAGATTTATCGTGTATTCTTTTTCGTTCTAATTTAACACTTTAAACTAATGGTAAGTCTTCTTAAAAGGTTTATAATTAAGGTACAGTTTTCAGTGAATAGGTATTGTTCCATTGAAATCCCATTAAATCAAATTAAGCTCAGTTCACCATATTACCAAGACCTCTTCGAAGGGATTCGTTCAATAACTATGTGATAGTTCCCAGCCTTTCTCTATTTACCAAAAACACTGATTCTGCTGGTGATTAAGGTCGACTACTACTACTTGAAGATAACAAGGAGAAATTCAGAGCGCTTGCCCGGATTGCAAGAGGCGCTGGGTTCGATTCCCGCCTGAGCCTCATGAGATCCGATGAATTTTTCTTTGTTTATAATTTAAAACATAAAAATAAAAGTAAAAAAAAACATTTTCCGGTTCTGTGGTAAAAACACTAGTTTGACATCCAGTGTCCCAGACGAGACAAATATCAACCCGCGACTGACTTCAACCGTTATGGTAATGATGTAGCCTAAACAAACAAGTGTTTCAGCGGTGAAATAAAAATATATGGAAGGAGAATGTCGTCATCTGAATACGCTTTGTATTGTGTTTATTCTCTGTGAAATTCCGATACATTGCCAGTTCGAGGGGCAATTTTAATAGAAATATCTGCAGCGTTCAGACGTTTGTGTTCAAACGGTTAGATGCAATACTTTGATTTTGTTTAGATATTAAAGTACATTTGAAAAGAAAAATGTTATATTCTCTGTTAGTTTTTAAAACGAGTAAGCTTTTATTTGCTTTTGAGCTAAGTAAAAAAAAGTAATGTTAACAATATTCTTCTAGCTGTTCTTCTAAGTGTAAGTGCGTTTTATAATTATTAAAAAATAATTAATATGGCAGTCACATAATTAAGGATTGATGGGTATGATACGTGAACCTTGATCAGGTGCAAGATCTTTACATGCTTCTTCACTGTATTTCCAACTCTAAAACTATAAAATAACGTTTTAAATAAAAAAAACTAAATGATCTCGGTTCTGAACCTTTTTTTGTAGTTCTCATCCATTACGCCATCCGTCTATAATAGCGTAATAGCTTTACTCTCATAAAAAAAAACAATTATTAAAAGTTTCGCGAAAACAAATGTCGCCTTGCAGCGGAATAAAATTATTCGACATGCAGTTTCATACAAAAATTGTTCTTGGTCAGTATTTAATCCGGAAACATGTGTCACCTGTTATGTTTTTACGGTTGTGCAAATGTACAAGCCGACATTTTTTTTTGTCATTCAGAACCATAAGTTAGCTTTTAATTGAAACTATATCATGCATCCGCTAGTGCTTAAAATATAAGAGTATTTATAATGAATACCAGCTCTACGGTAAAGGAAAACAACCTGTGAACTACAAGTAAGTGAGTGAAATGGACGCAACCACAACATTTCATTGCATACAGTGTTGAAGACTCTCAATATTGATACAATTCAAAGAGGAGGGAAAAGTACAAATACTTCACAATCGGCACATTATAAATATTTTAATGGAAAACGACGAAAAGAAAAACTTAAATACATTTTAATCAAAATGAGGCTAGTATCTCCAAAAGCAAAAGCTAACGACAAATACTGCATATAATTCACTGTTTTGAATTGAAGTTAGTTAGTTTAACGCCTCGATGGTCTAGTGGTTTAAGTACCGGGCCTTGGTCTCGAGGTCCTGGGTTCGATTCCCAGGTCGGGCAAACTTTGTGTTGATTTTTCTGAACACAGCCCGGGTTTGTGATCACCAATCCGCATTTGGCAAGCGTGGTGATTAAGCCAAAACCCATCTTTGTAACGAAAACATGATTTCAAATGATGGAGGCCGTTGCCCTGCAGTGGGACATTAATAGGCTGATACTTTAGTTAGTTTGGTGGTGAATTATAAAAATTGTTCCGAATAAAATATGACTGTGCATGAAAAAATACAAAATAACATTGTGCAGTGCTGTGAATTCGTTTAGTGAATTTTAGGTGTTTTAAATAAAATAGGACCTATTTTTTAATTGTTCAAATTGACCTAGATTTCGATTGATTTATAGTTATAAAAGGTTAAGAAAGCTTACTGGTTTTGTGACTCATCATCATCATCCTAGCATACCTCCCGGGAGCAACCTTGGCCATTGCCTTGGAGCCCAGGGTACGCTGCGACTGCGATCAAGAATTGACTGGTAATAGCAAATTGGTTATATTACTGCACTTGCCATTTGATGGAGTAATACCAGACTCATCTTTCCCACTGGGCACCATGGGCCATGGCCCCCTGATCGACTGGGGCCCCAGGCCTGGTTCTGGGGGCCCCACGTTTACCAAACAAGAGGTTTAAAGGCCCATGTGCCCAGGGCCGCCAATAGGTGAAAGACGGCTCTGAGCAATACTGCGGTCACCAATCCAGCTTTCTTCTAGGTGGCTATGAACATAGAACATAGACCTCACCATCTGAGGCAGGTATAGACCTGCCTGACTGCAGGTACAACATAGGTTCTACCTGCAGTTGACTACGCTGATGATGATGATAAGAGTTAGTGAGATGAATTTGGGGGGAGACCGATGTGTTGTCGGAATGTGACTGTTGCAGACTTCCAGCAGCGTGTCAAGAATCATCGGGTTCAAATTTGAATCTTACAAGATAGATGTAAATGTAACATAACACAGATAGTGTAAATATCAGATTAATTTGCAAACAAATGGTCGCAATCAGAGGGACACTCGCCGAGGTAATGTTTATTGTCGTCGCTCCGAGCAAATATGACAATGCCCGCCTGAATTACGTCTCAAAGGTACGTTGTTTGTTATTCGCCATTGATTTTCATGTTTATTTTCCGAGCTGTTTGCCCGATTCGCCCATTGTGGAGGAGACCGATGTGTTGACGGGATGTGACTGGTTGTACTCGTATAAGTTCAGTAGCGCATAGAGAATCGTTACTTTCAAATTTGAATCTTGTAGCTTTCGCGTAAAATAGGATGTTAATTAATTATACTTAGGTTGGTTGGTCGATGATATTTAAAGATAGGAAAATTTTCAAGTATTGATTCTTTCTAAATTGATAGGAGAATAAGATATCACCTGCCACCTTTTTTTGCAGAGAAACACATTAAGATGCTTAAACTGCAGCCGTGTGTAGGGATTGGACTTTCAATCCCACTTCCTACTAAAACCCTCGAATCCTACTAAAACTCGAGCCTACGGCCCTTTGCGATCAAAGTAAAAAAAAATCGACCTACAGGGTGTCAAATTAGAATATACACTAGTAGGTACATATGATGGCAAGGGACTTATTTACTACGAGTATTTATGCAAGTAATAAAATGAATGTTAACAGAATTTCAAGCGTTGGAAGACGCCGTTCTAGTTTCCGATCTACAGTATTTTCTAAGAAACATCCCGCAGAGAAATCAACGTATCTCCTCCACCGGCTTAGCATCAATATTTTCCAGTTAATGATGTTTATTTAAAACTTTTTTTTACATACAAAGAATGCACAAAGCATCCGAGCTACGTCGAAAGTTCTCTTGGAAAATTGCAGCGCAAGTTGGTAGCAGCAAATATTTGAATTGTAGAGTGGGATTGGTTTGCTTTCTACACATTACGAAGCAGTATTTATGTTGTGAAGTAAAAATTGCTTACAGCATCGTCGCATCGTCTACTTCTTGTCCTTAGTGGAAATTGGCAATGCTAACTAAAGTTTAATCACGTAGGATTTTCTGCTAGTCGTCAATTTCTTATTTTTACGGTACGGCAAATGAGCAAGGTCCTGGAAGTCAATGATCACCGCTGCCCATGGACATTAACCAGTTCACAATTGTCGCAAATGTATTTTGCCTGCCTCTACAATCCCTTATCCTCCCCAATTGAGATTTCTTAATATCTTTCTCAACACTGTAAGGAACTTGAAAAGCAACAATCCAATATTCACCAAACGTGCAAGCAACGATATGATATTTGTTTGCTAAAGAAGTTGCCAGTATATCAGATCCCATTTAAGCAATCTCTCAGCGTAATTACACTAGAATTAAATTAAGAATCTCGCTTCGAGACAGCCGGTTGCGTGGTCTTTTTGCTTCCAACCAATCGGCTTAAGTGAAAGCATGACGTCAACAACTGTTTTCGCTGTGCAACTTGCATTTCCTTTTTTCTTTAAAGAACTCTATTAATTAATTCCTTTGACTTATTATCTTAGGAACCAATGCTAGAACCAAAAGGATTAAGGATCAAAATTATTTTATTTACATCAAGTGCACAAGATGTATGTTAGTCAAATATGACATATTAAACGTATTTTCTCCTCTTTTATTATAACTAACCATCCAGCCGTTTTTCCACCATGGCCAACGATCAGCAAGGTACGCAGGATATATTCAAGTGCACAAATGAGTGCGCAGGCACAAGTGCACTCCCTGTTCCCTCAACCTTATAGTTCTGTGGGAGAGCGATCTGACACGACCTATAACTGTTAGACCGATTTTATGATTATTCTTATTAGTATCCATCAAAGAAGCAGTACAATTTAAAATACCAAAAATATAACATAAGCCTTAAAAGTATACGAAGATTGAACACGAACAAATCTTCTAGCACTTAACTAGTCCCCGTAATGGATTTGCCTTACAATATTCAGTACGGACCATAAAACTGAAAATCCATCTTAATAGCACTCAAAGAGTTAGCGCTCTACCAAATAGAAAAAATAAAAACATCTTAAAACCTTTCTTTAAACAAAATTACCTTGAAATATTGGCTGACTATTTACTACCGCTGAATGAGCACAATTTTCTAGTTCGTTGCAGGTAGTCTGATTTAGACTGCAGTAGGCTAGAAGCTGCACTTCAATCAAAATACGTCTTTGAAAGGCAAATATTTTAGCTTGCACCAAAATGTTTAAGTAACAAGTACTAGGATATTGAAATAGAGTTTTTCATTGCGAATAGTTTTGATTTTTCAGACTTTAATGTACTCGTCGTTTTCGATGGTTTGCATCTACAATTTTTTTTTAATTTCATTTGTTGTAAATAGTGTTGTGTGAAAATGAGTAAATAAAAAAACTGATGTCTGCTTTCATTTCGTAATACTATATTCAGAACTTGACCCTGTTGTTGTCAATAAAACTGTCGATTTTATCTGCGTATTATCAGTCCTTTATGCTAACACGTAGTGATTGAATTTTCTTTGATTTATAAAATCAACGCTTTCTATTTATACCCTCGTAACAGCAATAAAACTGTATACAAAAACTCAAATTGATAAACTACAGGTACAAAAACAAACGTGAAAAGCTTTACACATCTATCATGAAAAGTAATGACTTTCATTCCCAATGCAACAGATAAATCGAAAATAACGAATATTACATTTAACGTCGATCGCCAGAGTCCAACACTATTAAAACTTTTTTTTTATTTATGCCTTCATTTCAGTTCAATCGGTCAAAGGGTGAATTAATTGAACTCGAGCCCCGTGACTACGGCGCATGATTTCGTTTATTGGGCCGTGACTGCAGCCCGGAGGCGGACTACCGACGGATTTCGTTTTAAATACGATTACAGGAAGTGATTTATCTGCTATACATTTTTAACGAGTACTGCGACTGCATTATTGTAGGGCTTTAAAATGGTTATGTTCGCCTTAGTTTATGAAAAAGAGTGATACTTGAATCATAATTCCTTGGCTTTTGATTTTTTGTTTTAATGCTTTTATGGCAGTACAAAACATTGCATTATTTTTAAGTTTATTAACACATACTACAGCCCACCATTTCTTGCATGCCTGTGTAAGGGTATATTGATCCCGTATCAATAGTTTTTCAACATTTTTTTATATTTTTGTTAAAGTTTTTTAACCATAAAATTCAACGAAATCTTGGTCAGTTTAAGCTCCAATCCCAGGAAAACTTTATCCGAGTATCACAAAGGTGTCTCGTTTTAAATGACATGATTTGACGCGACCACAGAAAGAGTTCAAACAGTCCTTAGTCAAAACATTTTCACACAACTGAAACAAATGAGTAGTAGTTGTACTAGAATATACATCGCAGTTTGTCTAAAATTACTAACAGGAAATCAATTCAATACCTCTTCGTAACGTGCAGTCGAAGTGGCGCGGCATCGGCCGCGTGGGATTAATACATTAATCGCTCGCTTCACCCAAACTGCTCCTCGACGCACATTGCGAGGCGGCGGGGGATTTCCGAGATCATTTGATACGAGTTTTGAAGTGATTAATTAAATGTTTCGATGCGTTTTTCGTGTCATTTCACTTCGTCACTTCCGTTGTTTATATGATGTTAGATAATGCATGCGTTTACTTGTAGTGTTCTTTCAGAAAAACTTAAGCAAAACTTATGTTATGTTACCGAAAAACCAACATGGCAAGTAAGTTCATGTAACAAAAATTTATAAGATATTACTAGTGATACTAGAATATATCGTAGTTTGCCTAAAATTACTAACTTGAAATGAATTCAATACCTCTTCGTCACGTGCAGTCGAAGTGGGGGATTTCCGAGATCATTTGATACGAGTTTTGAAGTGATTAATTAAATGTTTCGATGTGGTTTTCGTTTCGTTTCACTTCACCAATTTGCATTATTCACATTAAGTGTATATTCTTTAAAAATGAATAAAAAAATCCTCGCTTTTAAAAGGTGATGTAAACACGCTACAATATCCTTTTGAACACGGAAAAAGTTTTGTACGTATACACGGTGGGTAAAAGTTGAGTAACGTTACGAGAAGGGGTAAGATATTACTATTATCACGTGGCAAAACTTCAAGAAACTAAAGTGTTCTGGCTCCAAAAATAACTCGGTTAAAACACTTACGGAAAATTACTGCAACCACATTTTCTATCGGATGATCCTGTAGTTGTATATTCGTTTTGGAAGCCAGATCTAAAGTTCTTAGTTTATTAAGCACTCTTACCTTATTTTAAACCAATTTTGTTTTAAGAGTCTAGGTAAATGCAAAAAAAAATCATGATAGCTTAAAATGCTGACGTAACCCGAAAACTGGGTCTTGTCCTTCAATAACAGCTAGTGCTCGTTGATAACTAGTTCTGCTTCCTCTCTGTGCAGCCCCTGGTAATCTTCTGTGCAGCCCCTGGTAATCTTCTAAAGTTTAGAAGATTACCAGGGGCTGCACAGAGAGGAAGCAGAGCTAGTTATCAACGAGCACTAGCTGTTATTGATGGACAACTAAACGCTGACGTCATTTTACACCTACCTACCTTTAGCTCTATGAGCTGCTGCCTGCGCTAAACCTTATCATCTCCTGACTATAAGTACCTGAGAGCCTCTAATGACCTCAAAATACCTCTCGCCGTGTCTCTAGTCCCGAGCACGGAGGCTATCTGCGGCCGCTCCTCGTTGATGACCAGCTCGGCCTGCTCGCTGTACACGCTGTGCACGGTCGAGATGCACGTCAGCCGCAGCTGTCCCCGCTCTCATCCTCGTCATCTCCTGCCTATTCGTACCTCATGAGTCTCTAGTGACCACAACTCACCTCTCGCCGTGTCTCTAGTCCCGAGCACGGAGGCTATCTGCGGCCGCTCCTCGTTGATGACCAGCTCGGCCTGCTCGCTGTACACGCTGTGCACGGTCGAGATGCACGTCAGCCGCAGCTGTCCCCGCTCTCATCCTCGTCATCTCCTGCCTATTCGTACCTCATGAGCCTCTAATGACCGCAACATACCTCTCGCCGTGTCTCTAGTCCCGAGCACGGAGGCTATCTGCGGCCGCTCCTCGTTGATGACCAGCTCGGCCTGCTCGCTGTACACGCTGTGCACGGTCGAGATGCACGTCAGCCGCAGCTGTCCCCGCTCGAAGCTGTCAGGCCGGACCATGAACGATAGCTGACTGATTGACGCCACCTGAGGAAGATAATAATCATCATTGCAAGAGGCACTGGGTTCAATTCCCGCCTGAGCCAGCTGTGTTCGGATGAATTTTTCTTTGTTTATAATTTTCAAAATAATCAACACCATCTTTGCGCTTCTCCCGGTTGCTCTCGGCCATTGCCTCGGAGCCCTGGTTACGCTTCAACTTTGATCCTGAATTGACAAGCCTGGTTCACATTGTAGAGACTGTCGTTTGACCTCTGCAATCCACACAAACCAAACAATGTGGAACATAGTCGAGACCAACGGTGTAACGTGTTTTCCGAAGCATGGGATCATCATTCTAATCGGACAATCAGATGATTCAAGCCTGCAATGTCCTAACCAAACTGAGAAAACCTACACACAGTACTGTATCCCGCGGGATTTCAACCCGCGACCTCCGTGGTTTTTTGCGCACAGCGCTCTAACCACTACACCCGAGGAAGATAATGATATACTATATTAGTAGACTGAGGATACATGCCGGATGCGGCAGCCAACCTTTATGATTTGCCAACTATGCTAGACGCTACTGTTTGATTAATAGGGAAGTACCACCTTATACAAATCAACATTTGTGCCTTGATTATGAAGAAGAAGTGGAGGTTGTTCAGCAATAATCAATACTTAAAATAACAACAACCGAGGTTCTGAAAATTACTTCAACGTTTTCAAAGCTTCCAAAAAAATTTTTGGCTAACTTGATATCTAAATTGTTTCGCTGTAACGCCTCTTTTCCACTAAAAGAGTTAACATTTTGATGGATTTAAAAGTTCTCCCTATTCGTATCGCACTACAGAGAATAACCCTTGATACACACGAGCTTGAAAACAATCAAAAGGATGAATGAAAAATATTACACAGTTTTCCCCGCACGAATAAAAAAACTGCGATATTTCAACTCTCATGTGAGATTTTGTTTGGTAAAAAATATTTTGTTTCCAGAATGATTGACGTTTTATTTACTTGAGTAATACAATTTGTACAGCTTTTTTTGTTTCGATGGCTTTGAAGTATATTATTAACTTGTCCCGTTCACAGATTTGAAATAACAATCTCCATAAAGACCCGATGGGTGTAGTTAGTGGTCAATAAGTTGAATAGAGGCCAATAGGTCGAGGGTTCGATCCCCGCATCCCCTCACAATTATAAAAGTTTATTTGTAATTCCACAGTTCATTCTAATATCTGTACCACAAGTGCTTCTTACCTCGGAGTCAGATCAATTTATGTTGTGAAATATTAATTTATTTAAAAATAATTCATATTAGTTTGGTTTGGAAACGAAAATCTGTTGTGTGATTTTGAACTAGAAAAATGCGTTCGCAAGAATTATTTTACTAACTCGTATATAACTGGAATAGATCCAAACTTGTTTCATTGTTGTGAAGATATATTGCTGAAATGCATTTTACATTTAATAAAAGAAAATTTCTGAGGCTATCTTCCAAAAATTTTATTAGTCATTTTATAATTATACTGCACTTGAGCATGAATTATCTGGTTCGTCGACACAATTTACAATTCACTACTGCGATTTTACAAACTTAGTAAAACCGTTTGTACCGGTAGATGCCTATCTATACTGAGTGTTTTATCCATTTATACATTTGAGCTCCACTAACTGCTTCCGTGGTGTATTGGTAAGAGCGCTGTGCTCAAACCTCGGAGATCGTGGGTTCGAATCCCGCAGGAAACACGTTTACTTTGTGTGGCTTTCCCAGTTTGCTTAGGACATTGCAGGCTTGAATCACCTGACTGACCGATAAGATGGATGATTTCTTGCTTCGAAAGGCATGCTAAGCCGTTGTTCCCAACTTTGCTCCAAATCGCCTGGTTTCCCTTGTAAGAGTTACCGAGGTCAGACGACAGTCGCTCCATTGTAATAACTAAACTCGTCAATTTAGGATCATAGTCAAAGCGTGCCCCCTGGGCTCCGAGGCAATAGTCAATAGATATGCAAAAAGGATAAGCGCTAGGATGATGATGATGACATTTGAACCCTACTACTAAATTAATACGACAGTCATTTACCATTTTAAGTTACCAAATCAATGAGATTCTGCCTTCCTAGTAATATACGTATGTTTTCTATTAGACATACACCACTTGAATATCAAAAATGGTTCGTTTTACCTTATTGGACGTCTCAATAGTGGGTATTGGATCAGTTGCATCTTCGTCGAGCGACGTGAAGTGATGCCTTGGGGTGGGCAGCACCACCGTATCTTGGCTTGGCAGGAGCTCACCATCCTGCAAAAGAGAATAATCAACACTCATTGTACAGTTACTAATGGATCTACATTAATAAAAGTCCATTATGGAGACACTGGATGTAGTAAGATGATTTTGTAAACCTCAGTGAATGCTAGTAATGCCAACAAAACAAACAATTTAATTTTAACAAAGATGACACCGGTGCCGGGACGGCTAATGGTTCAAACAAAAATTGGCACTATTCTAAAGCATTAAAAACCCTATAGAAAATGATGAAAACAGCTCCTTGAGGTTATTTACTTAAAATAAAGGTTTCGTATAATAAGTAGAAGGGGATTTATCGCCATCACTACAATACTGTGGTATAATCATTAAAATATTATTTGTTACACAAAAGACAAAGCAAAATCGGATAGATAAAGGATTTTCCACACTATGAGATCAGTGTAGAAACAGGCTTCAAATAAGCGACCGATGTTTCGGCGGCAACGCATTTTCTATACAAAATTACGCGACTTCATTTCGCCATGATGTGTCATCTTTCATTCAAAATACATTGCAGGCGTATTCACGCTAAACTTTGGTGTTTCTATACTAACATTATTGTATCTACGAGAACGTATAAAACAGCGTAAAACATTCTCAAAAAGGTTGTAATTAAAACCCGTCCAACGAAAACTCGATAACGCCTCTTTATGATTTACAATGGCGAAGTGAAAACGTAATTTATCGCCATTGTCTCAAATTCCTGCGCGTCAAGATTCGCTGCAACATCGTAATTGGACGTTGACGTTGACTAATGGTTGCTTGTGACGAGAATATTTTGTTGTTTTTATCCGATAACGGGGGATAGGGCGGTAATACATTACAGATTTGTTTCTGACTATTAGCTTAACGATATCTACGAGAGAATATAATAAATATCTTGGAAATGTATCAAGTAGTTATGTGTATCAAGTCTTGTTGAAACCTCAGTCCTATAAGAAAAGAAGAGCTTAGTGGAACTTCCACTCGGTAGAGCCGCTCGTCTTAGGAAGTACCTCCACCTCATAGACGACCATTATTGTGTATGTTGTGCTATGTTTTAGCTGGTGAGTAAGGTTGCCAACAACGCATCTGCGATCCTTATTCGTTTGGCTCCCTATATCATTAAAAAAAACCTTATCTGAATTATAGGTTATCGTCACTGATCAACCATCAATTAAAATTCTCATTCATTGTTCTACGTCATGGAAAATAATAAAATCTGTGCAAAAGGGATCACTTCTCATAGAAATTGCTAGTCTCATTTCTACGACCTAGAAATAAATCAATAACATCCTGTGCTTTTATTCCTTGTCAAACTGAATTATGTAGAAAATATTATTATCGCTTTTTAAATCAAGAAGATTGAACTTAATAACAGCGATCAAGAAATTCGTCCTCGGGAAATTTTCCTTGAATTTAGTTTCGTCTTTGAAGATGTGAACCTTGACCTTTATAACCAAGCACATCAGTTCTTTGGTTGAGTATAAAATTGTTTTTAGACCGAGAAAGATAAATCGTATTAAACTGACATCATCGTACGTTTAAATGTATTCTTATTGAACGAGTTTAGTCGCCTCGATGGTCTAGTGGTTTAAGTACCGGGCCTTGGTCTCGAGGTCCTGGGTTCGATTCCCAGGTCGGGCAAACTTTGTGTTGATTTTTCTGAACACAGCCCGGGTTTGTGATCACCAACCCGCATTTGGCAAGCGTGGTGATTAAGCCAAAACCCATCTTTGTAACAAAAACATGATTTCAAATGATGGAGGCCTTTGCCCTGCAGTGGGACATTAATAGGCTGATACTTTACTTTTTAGTAAAATACGAATTTGTGCAGTAATTTTAAGAAAATAAAATAAAGAATAATGTAAATGTTTTATCTCTTGGTGAATACATTATAATATGTACCTACGCTAAGCAATTGAATGGAATATGTACATATACGTAGGTACGGATATGTAGGTACATAACAATCTTGCATTATAGAAAATCTACTCAGCGTATTTTGCTTATGAGTCTTTAGATAATAAATAGTAATGCAAAAATAGACTAGTAAGTCTATTTGATGGTCTTAATAATGTAATTTTTTAAATCATGTTTGTATTGTTCTTCCTAACAAGTTAAGTTGAAAAATACAACCGATTCAAATGCAATTTACATATATAGAGCTCAGCCTACAAGGGCCATTCAATAAATACTTAGCCTTAATATAAAGAAACGTAAATTTTAAGAAAGTTTAGATTAATTTTACATCATTGTCTCCTTTCAAATCGATACACGTGGCCCAGTAATACTGCAACCATTTTAACCCATCCAAAAAATACGATTTCCCGAGGTCTTCAAAATATGTAGGTCTCTGTGGCAGCGAGCCTAAGTACTTATTGAATGGCCTAGGTAATTAGTTTTAGAAGCGCTGTGTTCGTAGTTGGAGCCGCTAACACTGAGTTTTAGTAAATATATGCTATTAAATGTACACATTTATATCAAAATATTTAAGGTATCGATTGTTCTAAAACTAATAGTTGAACCAATACCAGCGACTACCCTACAACAGGATTAATTAGACTTTCTGACTTCGTCGTTAGTATAGATATAAGAGAATCGAATTATGTGCATAGCCTCATATAGTCGGTAAGTGAGTCAGCGGCCTTAATCCTTAAAAGCTGATTGTACTTTTACGTCACTCCTATTGCGGTAGAGGTCTGTTTGAACAGTTTTAGTTTCTTATCATAATGTGAAGTGAAGCAACAGCTCAATATCCCTCTGCATGCAAAGGCCTCCATCATTTGAAAGCATGTTTTTGTTACAAAGATGGGTTTTGCCTTAATCATCGCGCTTGCCAAATGCGGGTTGGTGATCGCATACCCGAGCTGTGTACAGAAAAATTGATACAAATTTTGCCCGACCCAGGAATTGAACCCAGAATTTTTTGAACCGCTATACCATCGATGTGTTTCTTTTTATATTTAAGACAAAACATGCCAAAATTGTGAAGAGGTATATTTACATGTAAAATCGTTTTTTTTTTATTATTTTGGCTTCGCACAGTTTGTGTGAAATCGTTATCAATACGAATGTTATATTGAACAGACATAAAACTAACACTAAAAAAAGGGCATGAGTTATTTTTATCTCCGATAAACATTATTAGAAAACGCCTACTTATTATCCATGTGGGCAAAGATATGGGTGGAAGGCTCGATATAGAAATTCTAAGAAAATAGTTGCATTATAAAATTTTATTTTCATATTTTATGGAATCCTGCCTACAATCCAGCATGTTTATAAATTAAAAATGTACAAAACAACATAGAAAAACAACCGTGGTCACAAACAAACTACTGCTGCAGCATCGTAACCAAAAAGTCGAGCAGTAAGTACTCAAGTACTTATCCCTACTAGTATTGTATATGCGAAAGTAACTTGGTCTGTCTGTTACGCTTTCCCGCTTAAGCCTCTCTAGCGATTTTTATGAAATGTGGCACAGACAATCTAAAGATCCCAAGAAAGAACATAAGCTACCAATTTTTTGCCAAAAAAGAGAACTGAGATCCACGCGGACAAAGTCGCGGGCGGCCTTTGGAAAAAATAATTATTTTTCGATTATTTTAAAAACCAATTATTGAATTACATTAAATCCGTTCAGTAGTTTCAGTGCGATTCACGGACAAACAGACAATATAATTTATAATATTAATAAGATAAGATAAGAATTTCTCTCACCTGTATCGTATCAACGAAAGGCCCAAACGCCTTCCAAGGGCTGAAGATGATATTGCTGTTCTCATCTCCGGCGGCAGAGATACTCCTGCCTTGAGGAGCGTCGATGGACACCACTGGACTTGGTAAAATCCTCTGTTGGATCACTGGCTTGCCTTCCACCTGTGAACAAAATAGTCATCATAAGTGACAATGGTTGACGATTCGATAAAATGTGTTGAAAGAATTCATCATCCTTACTAATATTATAAATCGGAAAGTGAGTGACTGAACCGAATGCTTTGAAATATTGTAGACGTAAAGTTAGAAGTCCGGATTAAATAATAGGGTACTTATACCGGAAAAATTATATTCCCGAAGGAAAACAAAAATATTGTTTGCAATATAACCGAGCTACACGCGGGCGAAGCCGCGAGCCGAGAGCTAGTTACGCATATTTCAACTCAGTATCATATTGATGCACCCGTTGGTTTAGTGGGCAGAGGCCCTGGCTGCAAACATACTTAAATTACTGACCGCTTGATTGCTGTCAGATTCCAACAAACCACTAATTTGGCCCTAATGTGGTCTGCAACTGTCATGAACATAATAACTATCCTTTCTCATATTTATCTATACTATAATAACACATACCTACATAAATCACTACATAGTATAAAACAAAGTCGCTTTTTCTGTCATGTTGTATGTTGTATGTCCCTATGAACGCTTAAATCTTTAAAACTACGCAACTGATTTTGATGCGGTTTTTTTAGTAGATAGAGTAGTAACTCATGAGGAAGGTTTTTATGTATAATATCATCCATTAAATAGTGGACAAGTACCACGGGCGAAGCCGGGGCGGGCCGCTAGTGTATAATAAAGCTGAAGAGTTTGTTTGTGTTTTTGAACGCGCTTATATCAGAAACTTCTGGTTAGAATTGAAAAGTTATTTTTGTGTTGGATAGTCCATTTGTCGAGGAAGGCTTAAATCTACATAATATAGTAAAGCACTATGTGTGCGGAAACCGATATCCACGCATACGAAGTCACGAGCGGCCGCTAGTATGATAATAATATCCAACTTTGATGCCACTTAAAGATGCTCAGTTACAAAAAGTTAAATTTGTGTTCTTGACTAACTTTTATAATACAGTTCTAAGGTATCTTTTAAAAGTGGGGGTCCTCACTTAAAGCTGCCAAATTACTAACGTACATTTTCAATGGTCAAGTGTCAAAATGGTTCGAGCTGATTTTTAAATAGAGTAATTCCGTTCTAAATAATCTGAGATAGCCTAGAACTTTGTTGTTGGCAGTATAATCATTAATTAACCAGGTGCCTCTGAAAACATGTAGTATTTTGGATCAAGTTGCTTGTTACACACTAAAATTACCTTTTCTTGGTAAAATTAAGTAATAAATTGTTTTTCTAAAGCACAAAAAGGAGAAATTAATTCTCTCTAAAACCATTCGCAGAACTTTACGTAAGTAGTGAATTAGCATTTTAATTAGGTCAATATTCAATTTAACTTCCTAATTGTATTTGGAGCCGTGTTTGGGCTTTGATGTTGAAATAACCTTTTAACAATATTGTTATTTTCTTGTTTATTTAATATTCTTAGAAATTATTATTCTCGTGTAATTTTTACCGTGTTTAAGATTATACGTCGCTTAACTTAAAATGTGGTCGAAATATAAAAATCCATTTACGGATAATCTAAATCTTAAAGCTATTTTGTAAAAGGCACAAAAAGTAATTTAAATAAAAAAACTGATATTTATTTTAAACTAGCGGCCGCCAGCGACTCCGTCCGCGTGGGTTTCGGTTTCCGCACACAGTGTAACTATAGATAGCTTAAAGCCTTCCTTGACAAACGGTAAGTGGACTATCCAACTCAAAAGATTTTGTCAATTCGAACCTGATAGGCTAGCCACTGACGAATTCGCCATCCGCTTATACATATTATAATTATGTAAGTCGCGACGAAAGCGTATGGCGAATTCGTCAAAGTGGCATCTTGGCTAGCCTACCAGTACCTAGTCCCTGAGATTAGCGCGTTCAAACCTATCTGGATCAGTTACACGGGTTATTGTGAGTAAACCGTAAAAGATAGATATATGCTGTCAAGCGATATTTTTTAGGCAATTTTATTTAAAATATTTCCGTCTTACATGATTTCTATGTAAATTTAACCATTAAGGCTGCACACGCGACAGAAGCTTTAAAAATGGAGGAATTTCTCCCGTTTTCCCAACATTTTCCTTCACTACTCTGCTCCTATTGATTGTAGCGTGATGAAAAGTATCCTATAATATGCCCAGGAGTATAAAGAATAATTATACCAAGTTTCGTCAAAATCCGTCGAGTAGTTTTTGTTTCTATAAGGAACATACAGACAGACAGACAGACAGACAAAAATTTTACTGATTGCATTTTTGGCATCAGTATCGATCACTAATCAGCCCCTGATAGTTATTTTGAAAATATATTTCGTAAACATATATACAGTACAATAGTTACGAAGTGCTACTTCACTGTGGTCTTCTGTAAGATGGAGGCACTTCTCCAGATTAGCGGCTCATTCGAGTATACTATTCGAGATATATTCGATATAACTATCAGTTGAACCAAATTGCTACAACATTAAAACATTTCGCAATATTGACATACTCGAGCCTTTAGCGGCAATAAAAAAGGAATTCTATCACTCGGAACGCAAGTCACACTTTTCGAAAACCATAACTAGATTCTGCTGGTGACTCGCGTGTCACGAGTCGGTGCGACGCGACATGGCGCCGACATGACGTCACGCGTCCGGGAGACGGGACACGGGACACGGGACAAGCGAGACAACTCTGCTACAAGTTGAACGAGATACATCACTACACACTACTAAGGTTTACGCATTTTGGTGATTTGGACGATATCAACTATGTGATAAAAGGACGTTATCGTTAAGACTGTTATGTGATTAGTATATACGGTTACTTGATCATATTTTTTTTAATTTTTAGTGATTGTTATGTATATAGGACAGCAGCTAGTTCGGCGTCAGTAAAAGGCGCTCCAGGAAGAATTCTAGTTTGAATCTAGAAGTAGGACTGTAAATTCAAAGTTATACGTTATAGATCGGTTTAGTAACACAACTCGCGGCTTCTCACTAATCTCTGTGACTTGACGTGGCGCCGACATGACGTAACGCGTCCGGGAGTCCGTCTCCCGGGACACACACACACGGAACAAGTGAGACAACTCGGCTACCAGTTGAAAGAGATACAGTACAAGATAATACCTCGTGTCGTGACAAATCGCGCAAGGACTTTGCTATAATGACTCTTAAGTTATCAACTAAGTTATCAAATGGAACTTTCATATTTATTCTAGCACTGACTATTTATAACAGCATTCTCATTCTCTCTCTCTATTTTTGGCTTAAAAAGACTGACTAAAAACTCATACTTGGGGTACACATAATACCCCAGTTTAGTAACATTACTCGTGGCTTATTACGTTTTGCTATGACACGGCGCCCACATGACGTTACCTGACGTGGGACATGCGGGACAAGCGGGACAAGTCGGCTTCAAGTCGAACGCTATACATACATACAAATAGTACGATATATGTGACAAATCGTGCAAGGGCTACGCATTTTAGCGATTATTTTTTTTTTCTTTCGGAAAATGGTGCTTGAACGCTAGGGTTTTAATAACTGTTTTAAGGCCAGTTGCTAAAAGGCTGTACTTTAAACCCTAACGCCTTCATTCGCTCCGATTGTCCGAATTGACCGAAAATTACTCAGATTTCAATTAAAGCTTTCAATGGTCGTAGATGGATTTAAAAATAATAAATTCCAATTTAATGGAATTTTCTTCACTGTATTATACGAGCTTGTAGGTTTTTAAATACTTACCCAAAATACGCCGTAAAAAAGTACCTACAAAACTAATTCAACATTTCTAGACTACCAGAAACCTTAAAACCTCTAACCCTTTCTATTACCATCCTCTGAACCCTAGGTCATAAAAATGGAAACCAATGGATTAGTTCAAACACTAACCCAATTTAGAACCACAACATTAAAATGTAAGATAACCTCAAGTAACTCGATCCTAGATATAAGACGAATTGCGTAAGAAACGAGAACCCTAAGTTTATTATCAGCATAACTCCGAGAATCTAAACGATAAGACAACGCATTCATCGTCTATAATTTACGAGGCAATATCGCGTAATAGGCATCCAATGACAGTTCCGTTCTTAATAAACCCTCTCTCGCTTTATATTTAGTGTTTGTTATGAATCGATACTCAGTGTAATCGATAATATTAAATGATTGTAATGAATCGATGTTTTGTCGTTTTTGAACACATTTTGAATCCATTTAAAATATCATCGCTATGTGAAGTGTTCGAAGCATATTTTATGTTTTAAAAGAGTGATCACCTTGTCTTCTCTCTAAGGTTTTGGTTTTAACAAAGAACAAGAATAATTTTTTATTGTTTTTTTTTTATTATGCTCAAACGCCATCTAGATGCCTTAAGCTTAGTTTGGGATGATCGACCATCGCTTGCCATCGACCATCGACCATCCGTGTACCTACAATAAAATCAAGTTTCGTAATATTATAACAATGCAGTCAACTAAAAAATTCAAAACCTAACAACAAAATAATTTGTTTTATTTGACTCCTATTAATCAAAGCTGGCATAAACACGAGATTAATTTGACCCATTTGTAATGAACAACATGCAAACGACCAGAAACATGAATTAATTTTAATAATTAACACACAGAGAATCGTTTAAAATCTAGATTTCGATATCTAATTAATGAGTTTGCTAACTGTTTCAAATTGTTGGAATATAATTAGCAAAACATTGTCCGTTGTTATTTTATGAAACTAACAACTTTAAAAAAGCATATTTTCTTTACATATAAATTAAAGTTTTTTCATTCTAAACTTTTGCAGCTAGAACTAAAATGGATGTACCTCAGATTGCTATTAGTAGAATTTTCCTATGAATAAGGTAAATGGAAAAATAATTTATGTTCTTATTTCCCAGTAAGATTAATCTGAACATAAATAATTACGATATTTGATACCTCAAAATCTATTGGCACCGTCTTCCTTAAAATATTTTCACAGTTATTTTCATTCAACAATTCTAAATTCAATTTTAAAAGCTTTTTTTAAGTAAACTAAAAAATACCACAAAATTATTCGATAACATCAAAGTCGCATCCCTAGTGCTCGCGCGACCGCCCTGTCGGGCATGAACGATGATAACACTCAATCATGCTGGACACATCTATCGGCCATCGCCGGGAATCGAACGCGGACTGTATAAACTGGACGGATGTCTCCTCAATAGAACAGATTTGTTGTCCAACTGTCAATAGATAAACTGAATTTATCAATAACCCTTTTAAAAAGTTTTGAAGGTTACGATGACGCTATAAATTTAAAATCATAACAATTGTCACGATGATGTCTTAATGGAAAAGAAAAAAAACACAGTCTAATAATAATGACTATTTGTGGTACCACCCACGTCTACCTCTTTATTTTTCGTTGCTGTAAAACTGACGTAAGTTCTACAACATTCGTATTGATATGAATTATGTTTTGATAGCCAATATTAATCAACTAACTTCCTTAGTATTTAAAAGAGTCAAGTTTTAAAAGACGCCTTAGTTACTTACTTACTCCGATGGCTCAGCGACCCAAAGTGCGTCTTGGCCTCCGATACAAAAAGACTCCTTATCAAAGTTAATTATTTAAAACATTAGCTTTCAAATTAATATACGCGAATAAGAATTGCACTTGCATTAAACACGGCTAATCTCCTTAATATAGAACACGGCTTAAAAAATAATAAAAAGCATTGTTCTAAATTGTAAAGTCACAAAGTTGATTAAAACCCTGCCGATTCAAAAGGATGAGCTCAATTTTTCATCCCATCCCCAGCTCCATTGGATAAACCAAATAACTTTACACAATCAGAAAACGGAACACGCTCTGAAAAATAGCGGTGAGGAGAGAAAAAATTAAAACGCGTACATTCCTTTAGAATTACCTAGCAAGTGATAAATTTTCGCTCGGAAAGCCAGCCATACAAAAGTCATGTATGGGAAATTTATTCGAGTCGAGGTCTCGGCTCTTTGTGTTGCTAATTTCGTTCTTTTGTGATGTCATTAACCTCGGGATAGTTATAATATAAGGGGAGAATAGCTGGTACGAATGAATAAGATGTCTTAGCGTTTCCTAACTTAGAGGTTGTAATTTGGGGCGCTTGTTAACTTTAGACTTAAGGTGGTTAACTGAATTTAGTTAGTTATAATTATTAAGTAATGCTTGGACGATTCTGTGAAAATAAATAATATTAAAAAAATAGAACAGGTTGTTCCTACCTCTTTGTATTTTAATTTTTCAATCTTGTTTAAAATTCAGTAAAATATTTTTTGTTCTTATGTACATTTTATATACAAGTAAAGGGTAGGAATATTTTTGCGTAAGTAGACTTTGGATAATTAATTAAAATAGGAGTATTAGCACGTTTGATTTATGCATACCTAATTATCGTGGATATGTAAATAAGGCGTAAAGGTTAACAAAAGGTAAGCTTACCTACTTTCGAACTCATAATAATTAATAGTGATGTATCCCTGTAGGTTTTCAATACCCCGCCCGCCCCACTCAAATCGCAAACCCAGCAAGACTAAAACAAACTTATCAAACCGTCCGCGTGGTCCAATACAAACACTTTTCTTTGTAACACTTCTTTGTTCGAAACAGTACAAAAATTCTCTTTGTAATATAATTTTTCGACATGTGTCCGTTGTATAGAGCCGACAAAGCGAGTCCATAATATAACTTTGCTCAGATATAAAGGACTGTCACGGAGTGTGGATGGCCGAATGACACTTGAGGAGTGGTTTGCTCCCTTAAAGTCTCTTATTGGAAAACGTTTACAGCCATTGGGACAAATGAGTGCGAAGAGTAAGCAAATACTGGGGAAATTTTTTTGACACAGACGATACTTGTTTTTTATACAACATTTTTTTTCAACCCACATTATGTTAATGTAAAGAGAATTTTCACTTTTGAAAAATCCGCTCGGCGGCAATGCATTATCAATACAAAATGACGCGACGTTATTTAGGCACAGGGATCTTCCAATTAAAATACATTGCAGGCGTAGTCAGGCCAAACTTCGGTTGCGTTTTTTCCGCCTGGTAGGTTTCTGTAATAACTGTGTGATTGGTTTATTTTTAACCTGACATTAACAGAATTGACGAAATTGTGGTTTAAATCGACACTTTATATTGCCAACTGACGGATTTTTAAAACTAAACCTTCATTGTTGAGATGCTTTCTAACAACTGTATTCGTAACTATTTTCAAATTTGAAAACGATAGTGATAATTCGAAAAACGAAATATCGCACTCATCAACATCTAATTCAAATCTTGTTCATCAAGCGACCCACGTAAACCACTGTCACCAAGTGTCATATTTCCTAACGCAGACGAAGTCGACTTTTCCATTAAAAATGAAATTATAATACGCCCACAATTTCCTGGTTCTCGAACGAATCCAATAACAGTACGTCTCGCATTGTCACTCTGTATTTCACCAAGTTCATTTGTATTCCCCAAACGCATTCTCATTTCTTGCATTGCCCATACCAAGGTACCGACCGTGCTCTACAGTTA
Organism: Nomophila noctuella; assembly: GCA_958496325.1. Taxonomy (NCBI): domain Eukaryota; kingdom Metazoa; phylum Arthropoda; class Insecta; order Lepidoptera; family Crambidae; genus Nomophila; species Nomophila noctuella. The sequence goes on along the minus strand of OY292487.1, from coordinate 2,900,102 downwards.
TAGAATCATACGTGGATTTGCAGAACGTAGGATGTGACGGGTGAAATGTTTTACAACTGCCAAGTTGAAATGGGAATCGCAACGAGAATAGAAGATTGAGACGTCATATTTTTTCGTAGAGTTTTATAAGGTTATCTAAAGGAAATTACGTTTAAGGTCTTTTTCTGGAAACTTTGCGGCAGTGAACAAATACGAGATTTATTTTTATTAATTAGATTTGTAGTCGATAGTATTTCAATAACAAATACCGACTAGTGCGACGATGGATGAAACAAAAGAATCGGGCTACAAGAAAATAAGATGGAAACATCATAATAAAATTATTATTTTCGTATTTTTTTTAATAAGATCAATGCACATTATTTTACATCATTTTATTCCATAACGTTTTTTTTTCTAAATACTTGTGCTTTTTTGCAAAATTTAGCAAGGAGATTAATTATTTTTTAAGTCCCTTTAATCAGGTGTGGTTAAAAAATCGACTACATTTTAAATATTCTACGACACGCATCGAATTTAACAAAAGAAGATTGGAAAATTTAAATAACAGGTAGTAGTTAAATAGACGCGGGCCAAATCGGATTATGCAGAACATCTTTTAAATTAAAAGCTGTCCCATCTTATTATCCTCGTTCACTGTGCTATAATCGTCTTATTTCAGGCTTTGTATATAGCTTCGCAGAATTGATTTAATCTACAAGCCTACAAGGAAGATCGTGGTGCGTTCCAATTGGTAAACTTAGATTGTATAATTTTGGATTTTATGTTTATATTTGTGAGTAAAAATTAAATAAAATTCAGTAAGATATTACGAATCAATTCAATGAGTAACTTTAATAATATTTTTTTTTTGTATTTTGATTCAAAAAATTAAGTCAACAAATTAATAAATTAGGCGTTCTTTTATATTTTTAAGGTCAAATAGCCTATTAGTATGTTTTTTTTTAACATAATACTACTCATTCATACCAACCCAATGTGTATTTTTTTTTTCAAGTATCCAAGATACAGACATTAATATTCACTTTCAATTTACCAAGGGCTGTAGAAAGAAACGTCTCAAGTTTATAGGTGCCATAAGCGGAACGCACCTGACTCCCGTCTACTACATTCAAGGGAATTGATTGTGATGCCCTACTGGGCGATAACTAGTGAACTACTGTTCAAGATACAGCTAAAGGTCATGTATTGTGTTAACAGACAAGGGGTGTATTTGATAGCTTGTAATGTAATCTGCAAATGGGTAGTAAGTGTCCTATTATTACATTTGGACATCAGGTTGTACATGAAAGGTTAGGTTTCGGTAGCCGGGGAAATTTCCGAACTAAGCCTCCAAAATGAGCCATTGTGCGTGATAAAAAATTTACCTTTTACCCATATTTAAACCACGAGCCGCCCCCCGCAACTCTTTCCGCTTTGTTCTAGGTTTCCGCACACATAGTGATATATAGCTCAAAGCCTTTCTAGACAAATAGCCTATACAAAAAAAAAACATGTTTTCAATGCGTACCAGCAGTTCCTGAGATTAGCGCGTTCAAACAAATAAAGTAATTCTACAGCTTCATTATATAAGTATAGATTTGAGCTCCAACCTGAGGTTCATAAATCTTGCAGCGTCGCTGGAAGCTGCCCAGCAGAGTCTTGCAGTCTGGAAGCTAAAGCCCGATGTTAGGCCAAGCTGCACTGAATTGCATTGAAGCAGCATATGTGCAGGTGTTTTCTCATCGTCCATTCCCCTACATAGTGGGCTGTCGGTGAGGCCAAATTTGTGGAGATGCTTTTTCAGCATGCAGTGGCCTGCGCTGGTGCTTATACTAGCATGGCGTGAGTTCTTCTTAAGAAGTCGCAGTACGCGGCGCGATAATCGACCGTCGAGCGATGAAAAGACTTATTTTGTCAAGTTACATTTAGAGCTGGACGTCGACATGAAAGGTAATTTGTCGAGCTAAATAAGCATAGCAATGTTCCTCTTCAAATATTTTTCAAAACAAACAAATTAATATAAAAATAGTTCCTAAATTCTCAACTCAACATTAAAAAAGTAATCGAAATCTGAAAGGACAACAGCAGAATCCCATGTATTTCCAGTACCACATAAAGACTTAGCGTTCCAAGAAGTGAATATTAGAAAATCAATCCTCTAATGATGCTTATCAAAAAATGTAATGATAACATATTTTTTAAGGGGCCGTACTAGTCCAAATTGCGTTAGATAGTTGGCTGTAATTTCTATATTATTGAAAACAAGAGTTTGAAATTCAGATATAGCAAAGTTCAGGACTTACACTAGGACCCATATTCAACGAAAACACGATTGCATTAAATTTTCTCGATAGAAAAAAATTGCAAAGTTGCCTCTAAATCACCAAAAGAATCGTCATTATTCAGGTGATACATTAAAACAAAGCTTGAAACTTTTTAATATAAATAATCATCACATAAAGCGAGGTTTATACTTCTTTTTTTTTCAATTACTAATAAAATCATTAAAAAAAGACTAAAAACTATAAATATTTTGCACGCTCGGCCATTTTCATTTAATTTTCAGTCCGGCTTCGGCCTTCGGACGGGGGGGCTGTGTCGCTCGTCGTCGCGTGAAACAAAAGACGATCACATGTCATTTTTCAAACCTACGTTCGAGTGTCTCACCAGGGTTGTCGATTTAGACAATACTATCGTGGTAGTAATATTTATGTATGTAGATGCTCTGATTAAAATATTACAATTTTATGTTTGGATGATAAATCAAATACAATAAAATTATAAACAACAAATTGTTTTCATAGAGAGAACATAATATTCTACGATTTCGAAATGAGTGAACGCATGGATATTATTTAATTTTAAAGTATGCATAATCTCTAGCTTTCGAGGTGCAAGGTTCAATTCCAGGTTAGGGCAACTTTGTGTCGGTTTTTCCGAACACTGCCCGGTTTTTTGATCACAAATCTTTGTGAGCAAGCGTGTTGACTAAGCCAAAACCCTTATTTGTATGAATAATATATTATTTTTCAAGTTTAATCAGGAATACTACTGAGTGGAAATAAAATATATGGATTAAAAGAATATTGCTGTAAATCTCAAATGCCTAATGTAGAACACTTATTTATTATGCGTTACAGTAGTTTAAATTAAAAGAAGAGCAAGCAATAAAGATTCTGATTCTGATTCTGAAAAAGAAAACATTCTCCAAGTACCAGAACTAAAACAAGTAAAGCACCCATTTTGTGGTTAAAATAAAAATACTTATCAGTTACATCTTATCAAGATTACATGAAACTATAATAAACGAATTGATTCATCAGCCGATTTAGAGTTTCTTTTGCAATAGTGGTTGAGTCACATTAAATATGTATATGAATATCAGTATATTGTATATACAACATATATATGTATTAAGATGTATTAAATTATATTATTTTAATTAGTTTTGCCGATTCAAAAGTGCTTGTTTGTATGCCTATTTGAATAAAGATATTTTTGACTTTGACTTTGACTTTGAATACTTCAAAATAGTTGTTACCTATCATTGGCCAAGAGTTGTCCAATCTGATAATACTGGTTCAAAAACGGGACTCGAGGTGAGCCTCATTAAATGTTCCAATTTAATTACTGAATATTAAAACACCGTTTTTTCTGTGTCCAAAGTTTAGTCCCTCATTCCAATTAATGTTGTTAATTACCTCTTTTCAACAATTGGTAGACTGTTGAACATCGAATGTAAACAACCGCTCACAGGACAGCACGTAACATTATATTTCACAATATCCCAGACATTGATCTAACTCCGTGTTAATTAGATTTTTTAAAGGATTAATTGTTTAAAATTATCTTTTGTAACAACAATATAAGTATAGTCATATATTTTTTGAAATGCAGCAAGCTTCAGGACTAGTGACAATATTACTCAAAAACACGATTGCGTGAAAACATGCAAAGTTGACTACAATTTATCTTAGACGATGCTTTAACCTGCTAGTACTTTTAAAAGAAAGACTATTTGATGGATATAGGTAAGGGATGTTTTTTGTGACCAGTCAGTCAGAGCCTTAACAGATTGGCAGTTTGCAAATTTGAAAAATTATGCCTCAACTAACTCACGTATATGAGATGGGTCGTAGGTAATAAGTACCTATCATTCATATTTGAAATAGTTAAACGTACATTCACTGGGTAATGATGGCGATAAATGGCGGTTTATGAATTTCTGATTGCACCTTCGGCCTTCTACCAATAAGAGTATCTTCATACTAACAGCAAATTTGAGGATTTGCAGCACTCAGGATTTACTAGCCTTTTACAGTAGGTAGGCAGGTAGATAACACTATTTTCTTTGGTAGTCTGGTAAAGAAGGGTATGTTCATGGATCACTCCGAAACTTGGGTATTTGTATGCATATTATACATTAAAATATCGAGTTTCAAATTTGAAATACCATACACATACGATAACACCCAGACTAGGACAAACAGACATGTTCATGCACACAAATGTTTGTCATGTGCGAGAATCGAACCCGCGATCTTGACCATAACACCAAGCGGGTCGTTAAATATGTATGTGACAAACAAGTTTATCACATACTAGCGGCACGTCCCGGCTTCGCACAGGGAGATAAAAGTGTACTTAATAGAACTAATTATGGCCTATGTAATCCTATCTGAGTTAGTTACAATAAAGCTCTCTAATGTAAAAACAATTTTTGAAATCGGTCTATTAGTTTTTTAGTTTCCTCGTTGCATACAAAAATACAAATCTCTACTCTTTATAATATTAGTATAGAAAATATGATTGCATTCTATTCTTTTTAAAAGTTTAAAAGAGATGTTCACTAAATTCGTACAAAACCATATTTTTGGGAACCCTATGTGTTTGGAGATAAAATATGTTGAATTTCAAATTTCGAACATGATTCCGCGCGATCATTGACTTCGCGAAATATTTGTGCGGGGCATGAGGAAGTGGGGGCAAAATCGAACTTGTCATTGGCCTAGTACGGGGCCTTAAAGCTGGGGATAAAAAGATGATTTCAAACATAACCTCCAATGCAACTTTTACATTATCCACAGAATTGCCATTTCCCCAAATGTTACTAAGGCTTTGACCATCTGACTGTCACTTTGAAATGTAAGCAAAAATTGACCTTATTGCCATGGAGTATATTAAATATACGAGCACCGACATCTATTGGTCTAAAATGTCAATAGTTCTGTCCCAAATAATACCAACGTCAAATTCGTTCTCCAGATGGCGTTATAAACAGTTTTTAAACCTGTCAAATTGAAGTGTACTAAATATGAGCCCCAATCATTGCCCCAATGATATTTTTTTAAATATCATTGATGACCCTCCATTGTTATTGCTTATTATTTTGTATAACATTGCGCAAACTAATATAAACCTGTAGGGTGGAACACCTTACTGGTGATTAAGCATTTTTATGATAGATCAACGTACAGTCACTGCTTTTTCAAAACAAATAAAACAAGGAGGAAAATAAAGACCAACATCATTATATAATAATTATTATTTATTTCTCTAAAATAATATTATGCTTCTCTTCTTTGTAAGATAAGATAAATCCAGCGCTGATCAATATTGAGAAGATTTTCATTCGAGTCTTATTGGACATGACGATGTATGCGTGATAGGCGCGCATATTTCAATAATCACCGCATTAGCAAGTTCCCGCACTAAATACTAAAACATTCTGGTATATATTAGAAAGTCCTCACAAATAATCACACAAATCACACTCGAAGAGTCCCTTTTCGCAGAATAGCTGACAGCGCAGGAGCAAAGGTGCTCAGCTCAACCTACACACATGTATTGTAATATTATTATATTACATTTTTATTATTGTATACAACATATTTCTTATTGTATGTATCTGCGTGCTCAACTGAAGGCAAATCATTTAACAAATCATAACACGGCAAATATTGTGAACAAGAATGCAATAAAGATAAAATGAGTATTAATTGACCGATGTCTTTCCGATCAATTTTGACACATTTATCAAACATAAACTAAAGAGTCGCTGTTCAGATAACGTCAAATGCGTTCTGTTTTTCCATGTTCGATGACCGGCGTTTTGTTTTAGGGATTTTATAAGATAATACAATCAAGGATTTCCGGCTATTCCCAGCTTCTAAAAATCTACTTCAAATTGAAAAATGTTCGTCTCATGATTACCTTTAAATCCTATATAGTTAGTTCTGGGAACGCTTAGTTTTACGAGTGGTACTCAGTTTGCCGTTCTCCTTTCAGAACACGAATTGAATAAAACACCAGTCAAGTGATAATAATACTTAAGCAATTCTGGTTTAATCTACAGTTACTGAAATGAGAAAGTGAGCTGACCTTTTTATCTTTCTGCAAACCAAATAAGGTTTTCTATTAATTGCCATTAAATTTGCCTTCATAATTTTCTTAGACGAAAATAATGGCGTTTTAACGTTAAAAAAATCGTTTGAAATGTCTGGAACCAGAAATTATTTGTTTTGCATGAGGTATATTTGTCATCATGCTGTCAGTGCGATAAGAGGCGACCGTCGCTTTAAATTTTAGTGCCAATTTCAGAGCGGTTTGAAGTATGGTGAGGGCATATTTAGAGATTAAAATCCATGGTTATGTGAAGATATACAGTAAAACCTTTTGTGCATGAAAACACTCCTTCACGCCAGTCAGTTCGCAAGTTGAATTTTTAACACCAGTACTATAAATAGCATTTGGGTAAAAAGTTGGACCTCGTTTTAAAATTATTAGGGCTAGAGTTAGGGTCTAAAGGCCAACTTCATTACTCAATGGGCGCGTGGGGAATTATTTAGAGGCAACCAAACGAGCTTAGGGGCAGGTTACGAAATGACTGCTTACTGGGATTTTCTAAACGGTGTTGAGGATATATTTGATTTCCTACCCTTAAAGACGTTTTAGAGTAAGAAATCAAATATATCCTTACCCCATTAGTGACGACTAAGTCGATATTTTATTAAGACATGGTACCGTAAGTCAATAAGGTTTTCTATAATTTTTAATTTTACGGGATTTTTTTGTCAGTCAGGGTGAGACTCCACCAAAGCGGTGATGTGCAAGTGGAGCGGAGATGTGTCGTAAGCAGCGAATAGGATTTTGGTTATAACAGCATCAGCGTTCTCAGCATTTTAATCCTATTGGCTACTTACGGCATAGTTATCTCCACTCCGCTAGCACACCTCCGCTTTGGTGGAGTCTCGTCCTTAGCCTGCCAAATGGTTTTCTATATATTCATAGAAGTAAGCTTTGATATATAATCTGGATGTCTTCAACACTAGAGTGAAGGCAAGCGTGCTCCATCTTAGATCTCATCTACACTTTCCATCAGGTGTGATCGAGGTCAAATGCAAGCCTATCTTAAATTAAAAAATATATCTATACTAATCTATAAAGCTGAAGAGCTTGTTTGTATGTTTGTTTGTTTGAACGCGCTAATCTCAGGAACTACTAGACCGATTTGAAAAAATATTTTTGTGTTGGATAGTCCATTTGGCGAGGAAGGCTTTATTTAGGCTATTGGAATTTGAAATCCACACGAACGGAGTCGCGGGCGGCCGCTAGTAATATATAAGTTGTGAGTAAACTACTCAGAAATTATCTCCTTAAGAAAAATATTAAATTCCAATTTCATACCCAACATTTCAAATGGATGATTTAATTACTTTTAACAAACGATTACCATGATTGCATGTAGAAAATTGGTTCATCTGTTCTCTAACCAACAGCGACATTATTCTATAAGAGCAGTTATAAATTACTTTGTTGATGGTCGGAACTAATGGTTATTTGACTAACTTCCCTGTATGTCATTATTCTGATGAGCTTATGAGTAATCAAGGTTGTTAAGACATATTAGGGAAGAACAGTTCGTTATATTTTACTGTGTAACAAAACAAAATTGTATGTAAGAAACAGTAGAAAGGATTCTCACGGTATGATTTATCAGTGAGCTACACAATACGTTATTTATTTAAATAAAATTAAATGAAAATAAAGCTCATAGGTCGTTGTTTTATTCAATAACATATGATAACATTTGTAATGATCTAATGTTTACTGATTAAAAGTAAAAAAAGAAACGAACAACATTCAAAACAAAAAAAGCACTTTTAACCCTATTTTTTACCATTATCAAAAAAATCTAAATTCTAAATCTAATTAGTGCTAAAAGCGTATGCGGTGGTTTTATTCTAATAAGTTAAAATCGGCTTTTGGTAGCAACTTAGAAAAACAAATTAAGTCTACTCAAATTATGAATATTGCTATTTATAAATTCAAAGAAAAGAATTTCAGTTTTTTTTTGTCTAGATGAAACGAAAATTGAGAATAGATGTGCGTGAAAAAAATTGTATATCGACTGGCTTGTTTTTTTCAGCACTTAGTGAGTTATCTAAAATTTGTATTTTTGTATGTAACGAATTAACTCAAAAACTAATGGACCGATTTAAAACAATCTTTCACTATTGGAAAGCTACATTCACACTGAGTAACATAGGCTATATTTTATCCCAGTACGGGGAGTAGTAGTCGGGACCTTGGTGAAACCGCGTAATGGATCGCTAGTATTTATTAAAATCCATGACTAGAGTGCAAATGTCGACATTCATCACCCTAACATTTAGCACTCAGGATTCGAACGCGTGACCCTCAGTTTCGCGTCAGGGTCACCACTAAAACAAATGTATTTACATTATCTATATGCAGATGTCATAGCGACAGAAACGATATTTACACAACTACGCACGTGACCCATGTTTGATTAGTTGTTACATGATTATAATTAACAAGCTCATAATACATGATATCGATGTAAATGTAGATAGGCTTGAAGTGTGTCGTTAAACTAACCATGATGTGTACGCGTTGTCCATTTTAACAATTGACCAAGCAATCTATTAGCAAAAATTACATCCCTACTAAATTATATAAATCTTAAGACTGTTAAAAAGGACATGTGCTACATTTTATTTATCTGAAATCCACGCTAACGAAGTCGCGGGTGGCCGCTAGTACTAATTATATTCAAAAATTATGTACAGCAGGATGAGGCTATTGATTTATTGTATGTTTTTGTGTATGTATTTATTATGATTTTTTAAAATTGACTCGGAATATGTATATCCTTACAGTTTTACAATGTACCTACCATTACTGTCTAATACTGTCTAATAATACTCTAAGAAATTGATACATATCAAATGCCTTAATTATAATCGTGTACTAATTAACTAAGTCCGTGTAACAGAGACACAGACAGCTTCACCGGTGACGGCATGTCTAATAATGTCTATAGGATTATGTTCAATTAGGTATAGTGTATCCTGGTAATGCTCTAATAAAGGTGAATGTTCTGTTTAAGGTAGATAGTAGAATTCCGAGATTAAGAGCTTACGGACGAGAATCTAGGTTAATTTGATTTGAAAGTAAGGCCGAGAGTGCTAAGATTCTTGAGCCTTTATCTATACTTATAATAAATCTGTAGAGAGGTCAATTCTGTACATTAAATATTTTTCCAAAATAACTATCAGGGGGTGTTTAGTGATCGATACTGATACCAAAAATGCAATCAGTAAAATTTTTGTCTGTCTGTCTGTCTGTCTGTCTGTCTGTCTGTATGTTCCTTATAGAAACAAAAACTACTGGTCGGATTTTGACGAAACTTGGTACCATTATTCTTCATACTCCTGGGCATATTATAGGATACTTTTCATCACGCTACAATCAACAGGAGTAGCGTAGTGAAGGGAAATGTGGGGAAAACGGGAGAATTTACTCCATTTCTTAAGCTTCAGTCGCGTGTGCAGCCTTTATGGTTAAAGTCACATAGAAATCATGTATGACGGAAATATTCTACATAAAATTGCCTAAAAAATATCCCCCAACAGCATATGTCTATCTTTTATGGTTGACTCACAATAACACGTGCAACTCAAGATCCAAATTGGTTTGAACGCGCTAAGCTCAGGAACTACTAGTTCGAATTGACAAAACATTTTGTGTTGGATTGTCCACTTACCACTTACCATTTGTCGAGGTAGGCTTTAATTAAGCTATTGTATATTCCTTTATTTTATCATTGTAAATTGTGCTAGCGAATTATTTAGTTCTAAAATGTGCCGATAGATGGCGCACCTCGCTTGAGGCGCGGCCGCGGATCTGGATCGCGGTGAACAGATGATTTCTCAAATGTATAAGGTCTCCAGATTATTGTTAATAATGATAAGCGTTTTCCGTCGCTTAAATAGCCAATTTTTTCTATCCTGAGTAATTAATCCCTTAAAAGTGTGCAAGTTGACTGCATGCACAGAGACCGTTGTTTTATTCAGCTATTTTTAGTAAGACTGTGTGCGGAAATCGTAACCCACGCGGACGGAGTCGCTGGCGGCCGCTAGTCTCGAATAATTGTATTAGATTTGTTTAAAGAAGTTGGACGTTTGAAATATACTGATAGTGTTTCCCAATGTTTTAAAGCAGATAATAAATTTTTCGATGTAATTAAACTGCCATGAAGTAATAACAAGGCAAAAAAAACTATTAATGAACAGAGATGCAGCTGGGACCAACTGCTTACAGTGCCTTCGTAGCACAAAGGTCCTTGGGATAAACATTTTTACTAACCCAGCTGATCACTGGCCTTTGCGAAAGTTGCTTAATAAACATTGCAACCCAACCACGTTACCAACTGCGGAATCGAGCTCCTCAAAAACCTCAAATACTTCGTCAAACCATAGGCTATTCATTATCATCCTAGCACCTCTCCTGGTTGCATCTTCGGCCATTGCCTAGAAGCCCAGGGACCGCTTCTATCTTGAATTGACCAGCCTATTTTAATCAGGATTTAAGCTTAAATCAAAATTATTTAAGCGTTTAATACGTCTTGCACGAAAAACTTCCAATTTGCCGCGCTCCCGTCAACTCAGAGTGACTTTTCACGTCACACCGCCTTGTCACTTGATAAATGAGTTCAGGAGCTAATATTTCGCCATTCCGATGGAGTAGTGCCTGTCAGGAATAACATCGCCCTTTCTCGAGATATAACGAGTACATATTTTCTTGTTTTGCTTTTGTGACACTTATGATACTCGTACAAAGAGTAATGTTAGGGTTATAGTGTTACTATTTGTTCTTAAGGCTGCCTTAGAACTTGACGAACTTTATGACGATTATTTTGGAATAAAAAGAGTGAATGTTATAAAACATATTTTTACATTTTTAATTATTTTGTCCCTTAATGCCTTTAAAAACATGTCGAGCTGTTGATTTCACACTTGTTCAATTTCATTTATCACTTACTTATTATTTTGTCAGTAACTGGTAATTTTTTTTATTGCAGTTATGTTTGCAACCTTTGCGTGTATAACTTCATAAAAAAGATTAACCATTTCATTTTACATTCAACCAATATTCAGTTCATTCACACCAATCGGATTTATGTAAAAAGTAAAACAGTTCGCACCTTCCCAACCAATTCAAAAGCTTATTTTTAACTAGTCCATGGCTGTAGCTGCAAATTTCCCCTGGGAACTTTCTTGCTCACCTTTTCAGATAACTCCTTTGTTGCTCCAACAGAACTAGGTAAATCATTTGAGAATATTGCTGTAAAGTCCAAGCTCTCATGAGTGTGATGTTATTATTGCGTCGCGTGTTCTGAAAGAGTTAGTCGAGGAAACTTCGTAGAGTGTGTATTTAATTTTCTTTATACACTTTACAGTGGACTTGTTATAATACAAACGGCATAAAGATGATGGTTTGATACCGTTCTTGACTTAAAGATATTGAATGCGGCAGAATTTTTTTTTAAACTCTCACATGGCTAGCGATATACCATCGTGTTATCGATGCAGGTAAAGCCGCAGGTGGTTTGATATGCCTATTCCTAGTATGACATGTATTTAATGCTATAGTTTCTTACGGCTCGCCGCGGATTGGTGGGCAGGTCGGCTGGCAGCGACGTGCACTGCGCAGCAAGTCTCCGGAGGCAGCCCTTCTCTGCTTTTTGACGTTGTTGTAATACATAGTTACTTACGTCTCGTCCGTTGAGCAGCCACGTGAGGTTGGCGGCGACGTGCACTGCGCTCGCAGCGAGTCTCCGGAGGCGTACCAGCCCTTCTCTGCTTTATCGTTGTTGTAATACATAGTTACTTACGTCTCGTCCGTTGAGCAGCAGCGTGAGGTTGGCGGCGACATGCACTGCGCCCGCAGCGAATCTCCGGGGGCGTACCAGCCCTTCTCTGCTTTATCGTCGTTGCTGTAATACATAGTTACTTACGTCTCGTCCGTTGAGTAGCCACGTGAGGTTGGCGGCAACGTGCACTGCGCCCGCAGCAAGTCTCCGGAGACGTACCAGCCACACTCTGGTTTATTGTCCTTGCAGTAATACATAGTTACTTAAGTCTCGTCTGATGGGCAGCCATGTGAGGTCTGCTGGCGTCGACGTGCTCTGCACCCGGAGCGAGTCTCCGGAGGCATACCAACCCTTCTCTGCTTTATCGTTGTTGTGGTTCATAGCTACTTACATCTCGTTCGTTGAGCAGACATGTAAGGTTGGCGGGCGGGTGTCCGGAGGCGTACCAGCCCGTCTCTGCTTTTACGTCGTTGGTGTAATACATAGTTACTTACGTCTCGTCCGTTGAGCAGCCAAGTGAGGTTGGCGGGCGGGTCGGCCGGCGGCGACGTGCACTGCGCCCGCAGCGAGTCTCCGGAGGCGTACCAGCCCTTCTCTGTTTTATCGTTAGTGTTGTAATACATAGCTACTTACGTCTCGTCCGTTGAGCAGCCAAGTGAGGTTGGCGGGCGGGTCGGCCGGCGGAGACGTGCACTGAGCCCGCAGTGAGTCTCCGGAGGCGTACCAGCCCTTCTCTGTTTTATCGTTAGTGTTGTAATACATAGCTACTTACGTCTCGTCCGTTGAGCAGCCAAGTGAGGTTGGCGGGCGGGTCGGCCGGCGGAGACGTGCACTGAGCCCGCAGTGAGTCTCCGGAGGCGTACCAGCCCTTCTCTGCCTTTATAGTTGGCTTGTCCGGCGGTAGTTCTGTTGACAAAGAAATTCGAATGTTATTATTTGGGAAATATTTCCGAATGGGCAATTTAAATAAAGCTTAGATAACATTAAGATCTACGCAAACTCAAACTATGGTATATATTTTTAAAGCATTAGTACGTGTCTACAAGGTTAATTTAAAAAAACATGGTTTTTTTCTCGTCTGTATTTTTATGCCTACCCAATAAAAGGTTACATTGGACATCAGGTATCAAAAGGAGACCCAACTACTTGCTATAAACCTGACCTGTCTACTTCAGACAACCTTACTTACTGGATGGTATAAGGTAAATATGACGTGTCTTATGGCACATACACGAACATGGAAAATATTTGTGTAAGCAAAGAAAAACATATTGTACGATCCAAAGCCGAAAAATGAAAAGGTGAGTGTTTATTTTTCAGCCTAATACAATATTCCTCGGTTTAGGGTTCCACAAAGCTGCTTAGTACCCAGCCGATTTTATATAAGTTAAACAAAATTCACTATTCTCTTGAACGAACCAAGGTTATATTTTCTTTTAATGTATACAAAAGTCACATTGATACACGAATCGTAGTATGGTTGAAAAACCTAGGAAAATTATTTTTAAGAAAATGCAAAATTTTTTCCTTCTTGCATTTCTTACACCCGTAGTTCACAAAGAAACGCCGCTAACCCAGGAACGGCTCACTCTTACCCTTACATTTCCATCTTCAAAGGGAAAAACTCAATTTATATGGATTTCATTTCAGCTCTCCATTATAAGCTGTGACAAGATTTAAATTGGAACCCAACTCAAAATCTCTGGTAAACAAGCGTCACCCACCTGTGTTGACATTCACGAAAATTGAAATGGAGACATTGTTACCGACCGATCCATTAGGGAGGGGGTAATAAAAACAAATGCTTCGGGGCGGTTACCTACCGTTATTTTTCTTCATTGTACACGTAATGTGTGAAGGTGTTATCCCGTAAGGAGCATACTAATTTGTGAAAGTAAAAGCTTAGCTGGATAACGGTAGGAAAATACGATGTCACGTGAAATTGAAAACATACTCGTAAACATACCTAAATGTTTTGCAAAGTTAAGTGCGTTCGCGTGAAATTTTGGAATTAAAATAGCTTGGTTTACGGGTTACCGCTTCTGCCAATAAAGATTGCGTTTCTCTCGGTTCAGAAACTTTAGGTACCTACCTGGTTTTTGCTTCAAATATAAATATTGGTGTTATTACACCCCATGACAAAAAAATAGTTTTGCAGTCGTTAGCTCTACGCCAGATCTCTTATTAGGGTGCGTCCACATTTCACGTATACGCAGCTCGCGAATTGCGCGTGTACAGTTACTGCGACCGTTTGGTGCGCCTCTCATACAATGCTTGTATAGAGATTGAACCTAACATTGACGGGTCTGTTGGTCTTGTGGTCAGAGACCCTGGCTACAAAACCGATTGTCGCTGGTTCGTATCCCTTTTAGGGCAAATGTTTGTGTGTTTCATCACATCGGAATTGTAGTCGAGTCATGGCTGTTTATAAATGTATTTAAGTATGTCTATCCGTTCCCTAGTATAAGCTTCGAGCTTAGGTTGTTGCTAGACAATTTGTGTGTTAGTCCAATTTATTTATTTATCTATTTTACATGCACGCGCGTAGCTCGCGGTTCGTTCGCGAGCGGCGACTTCGTCAGATGTGGACGCACCCTTACAGTTCTTTTCTCAGGCCATTGCCTGGAACTTTAAATGCACAAGATATTTGCTATTACATTCTGTAAATGTTAGCAGGTACTAAATTCAGAGATTGTGTGTTGATTTATTTCTCTTTCTAGAACATACATACAATATTAAACACATATTATGATAGTGTATGGTAATTTCTGCCTCACAACTGAAAAAGCTGCCACAAAAGCAAGATGTATTACGCAAACCTCATATGGCTTCATACAGTCTGCTTGCAACCCCAAAACCATTCAAAAGATTGGTTGTGTCAATTAACCAATTGATCGGCAGCTCATTCACCCCGGAATCCATTCTTACCCATTTCCCCGATCCGGAATTTGGTTTCACCCTCTTAATTTCGGGTTATAAATTAACGCAACGCGGAAATAATTTAATTCCCGGCACTAGAGGCCATACAAATTATACATGTTGCCGTTTTAATGAATCGAGACGTTTGATTTTGTTATTACGTTTTAATGCATATTTTGCGCTGATTAATTGCGATTTAATTTATTAATGTAGCCGAGTTGGAGAATTTAATTTTGCTTCAATTTAATAAGGATGTAACACCATAGATGCAAGCAAAAATGGACCCAACCAACTTGTGAATAAAAATAATTTCTGTCCAAATCACATGTCAACAAGACAACTGGGTACAAACTCAAACTAATTATAAAAGGTTTAGTTTATAATATTGTTATACATTTCAAATTTATGCTCCCAGGCAGGCCTTAAGGCTACCCTTAGAAAATTTATCGTAGGCTTAAAACATAACATTAAATATAAAATTATTACACCAAAGTTGGACTGGAGATTTCGACGGATTATTGGTATCAGATTTATTGATATTATTATCATTTCCCGCGGTTAAGTTCGATTTAAACTTATTTATTACCCCCAATAACTTTAGGCACTTGTTTTAAGAAGAAGTTGGTAATTTGGTTCACCTAAGAGTTTTATTTTATATGCATTGAAGATGTTACATTTTAGTAACATTTCAGTCAAATAAAAATCGAATCATTTCCCCTATTTTCATTTCATAGCAAACGTCGTAAGTAATAATACCAACCAGATTGTAAGGGAAATCCCTTAAAAAATAATATTGGAACGTTTGTACCTATGTACATACAGTCGAAAGTATCTAACTTAATGAAGTTGGCACGAAAACAATCCAAAAATAGGTGCTACGTTACATTGGATACTTAAGTATACTTCTGAAATTTTAAATATGCCTTATTTCAGGGTAACAAGGACAAATATGTGCACCTGGTTTTGCTGACTCCACAACCTACCTATAAGCCCCGAAGGTTTACGCTTCGGAGGCCCTTTCGAAGCAAATTCGACCGGATGAGAGGCTTACAATGAATGTATTATGAAGGACATATGTAACCACGTAAGCAAAATGTATTTCTACCTCCGAGGAACATTGGCTATGAAAGTCGGAGTGAATACGTATGATCGTGAGTAGGTACTATGCTCGGTTAGATTTGGCTTTATCAGTGGTTAACTAGCTAACATTACAGGTGACCTGTTATGTAGTAGTATTGAAGATAGATCTATCTATGATAGATCTGACTGGTTCTGAGAAACTTTTGACAAGATATATTTTTTTATGTCAGAGGCGGCAAACAAGCTAGTGCGGGTCGCCTGATGGTAAGCAATCACCGCCGCCCATGGACATCCGCGACACCAGAGGTATTGTTGATGTGTTGCCGGCCCTAACCCCATAATCTCCCCAACTGAGCTCTGGCAACCTTACTCACCAGCAGAAACATAGCACAACAGTTACGAAGTGCTACTTCACTGCGGTCTTCTGTAAGGTGGAGGTACTTCCCCAGACGAGTGGCTCATTCGAGTGGAATTTTCACAAAGCGTAGAGCTTTGTGGAAAGATAGAAAAATATGGCAACATCAATGATCCACGGCCTGATTATTGTTTGTGTGTTTGTAGAACATAGTATATATTTCAAACAGCGACAAATTCACTATTAGTCACATACAGGTCGTGCTTGTCTAGCAACTAAAAAGTTATTGTAATTTAGAAAATGGGGACGATGAGTCTCCTCATATTTTATTTCTTGAAACTGTTTTTTTCTACATAAAATTATTAAGTACTAGCGGCCCGCCCCGGCTTCGCCCGTGGTACTTGTCCACTATTTAATGGATGATATTGTACATAAAAACCTTCCTCATGAGTTACACTATCTATTAAAAAAAACCGCATCAAAATCCGTTGCGTAGTTTTAAAGATTTAAGCGTTCATAGGGACATACAACACACATAGGGACAGAAAAAGCGACTTTGTTTTATACTATGTAGTGATAAATAATGTAATGTTAGAAGACCTTTGGTAACACAAGGTACAGAACAGTTCTAAATCAGCATATATTTTATAAAAGTCGGTTTATATTCATAAATCACAATTTGCAATTTACAATATTTCAATTTATTCCAAAGGTTAGGGTAAATACCATGATTTATTCGACAACTGCGGCCTTGCGGCTAAAACACCAATTCCATTAAGGCAAAAACTAATAGATCTGGCTAACCCTTTTTAAAATGTTGTTATTGTATAAAGCAATATGACTTATTATTTATGTAACAAATATAATTTCATTCCTTCACTTTAGCATTATTCTTGAAAAGAATAACGTTACAAAATTACTAGATTTCGTTCAAACCAATTTTCGTTGGTAGTTTGTATGGTAATGGTAATGTACATTCTTTATTTTTTTTAGTTTTATCGTCCTCTTATTTTAGAAAGTAGAGGGGGCGAGACACCTTTTACCACTTTGAAAGGTCTTTTGGTCTGTCACGCAAAGTATTTACGTGGATAAAAATGGGTACCCCAAATTTTTATACATTTCATATATTTTCGTGTGAAAACCTTAATGCGGTTCACAGGATACACCTACTCACCAAGTTTCAACAGTAAAGTACTTATAGGATCTGTTTTTTTGCCATTTAGCTACAGAACCCTAAAAAAGAAACATTGAAAAACAATATGCAATTTTGTATTTCCACGTAGCTATTAAGGAGACCTTGGCTCTAATGAACCATATTTTACTATAAATGCGAGTGTACATGCAGCTCAAACATTGTAAATAAATCTTTCAATTCAATTGAGTTCTTTGAATCCACATAATTGGATTTAACGTTCGCATCACGAACCAAAAGAAATTTAAAAAGGCACGTTCAAAAAATCAAAATTAAATCCGACGCGGCTTCAAAGGCGGATTATACAATTTTGAGTTTGCCATGACTCGCATTATACGACAGTGTTGAATTAAGCCGCGTCTTTATTATTATCCGTTTAAAGTAAGTAGCTTTATATCAGAGGCATAATTTTAAACTAGATCTACACAGTTTAAAGCACATTCAGTAAAAGCTATATCAGTATATTAATGTTCTAGTACAGGACAAAGGTACAAAAGGCCTCCGTCAATAATACCTTACAAAAATTATTATAAAATTACTCGACAAATTATATTCCACTAATGTCTATTTGATGAATTGTTGAAAACTCACTGGCATATGAAACATATTAATTCCTTTTTTTATAATACAATATTATATTGCATCGCTGTTATCATTTCAATGGTAATAGTATTATTACCACCCAGATAGATACCCAATATTCGTACGGTAGTAACAAAAGACGCATTTGAGCACGTCCACAACTTACTACGCAATCATTAAAACCCCTAGACCACCCTTTGAAAGTCTCTCGAGTTGCTCAATTAGGCCGCAGGTGCTAGAACCTTAGAAATTGCAGATTATCTTCCTAACCGTTACGCTATAAGCAATCATGGGAAAGAAAATGCTCGTACGTGGCTCGACACGTGAGATTGGAAGCTATAAAAACTAACCGTTTCATTTTAATGCCTTCATTAATGAGATGGATCGAGGCAATAAAAAAGAGTAAGTAGTGAGGGAGATGTCTTAAATTAAACATGCTTGGATGGTTTTCGCATAGCGCCATCGAGATCTAAAAATATTGATATGTGCTTTTTTTTCTATCAGTACCCGTACCTGTTCTACCAGTACTTCTGTTCTACCAGTAGTTCTACCAGTACTTCTTTTCGACAAGCCCTGACGCTGAAGCGTCAGGGCATGTCGAAAAGAAGTACCTCTCGTAGTTAAATACGAAGATTTTTTTAAATTTATTTTTGTAAAACTTGTGTGAGATACAATATAAATTTTATTAAATGATAGCACCACAACTTCGGTTCAAAAAGTTATAAAAACGCATAGAAAGACGGAAAGATGACTTTTTAGTATTTTTTGGTAATACGAGATTAAAGTGACACATGCCTTCATTTAAAAATGTAATTAAACATCTTTATGTACTGGACTATTAAATGTACCTACATAACATAGAAAAAAACTTCAGATACTTGCAAATTATTGTTGAAGAACACAGTATTCTTTGTGCTTAAGGCAGCTTTTCAATTTCTACTACATCACGTACACAGCAATTCCAGCATAAATAATTATATCAAGAAGCAGATTTCAAAGAGTTCCGTACTCTCAAACATGCGAAACAACACGTACTAACAGTTTTCTTGAGAAAATATCAAAATGTTTCAATTTAAATTCAATGTTAAAATAAAAACATTGGGACCTCCGAGTTCCAACGAAGTGGCAAAGTCAATACTTTCAGTCGAGTGTACATACAGTTACATGCTAAAATGCTAATAGATAAAATTATACCTTATGCCGTGGAGATAAGAGATCAGTCATGCATAGCCACTCCTTGTACAGTGGGAACAAGTTTGCTCGGTTCTGACTCACAGCAAATATTATGCCGGCATTTGAGAAAGCGAATAAACTTAATATGTAGGTATATGTTAACGTACATTCGTACTGGGAAACTGAAGTCTTTGATGTCAAACTACGAGTAAGTCGCGTGGTAGGCCTCCTTATATGGATTGAAAATAACCTATCGATTCTTTTACTACACGGTGAGTTACTAAAAGTATTGCACGGCAAAAGTTAGTTATTATACATTATAGTATTTATTTCAACTAGCTGGTTTCCCTTGTAAGGGTTACCGAGGTCAGATGAAAGAAACTCCAGTGTTGTCCATTCAGGGTCTAAGTCGGAGCGTACCATGGGCTCCGAAGAAATGGCCGAGGATGCAACCGGGAGAAGCGTAAGATGATGATGATTATGATGAGTATTTTGGTTCAATAAACAATAGGAAGCTTGCTTGGATGGTCCTTTATATTTATTGCGAGGCGAGGCAACTTTGAAACTGATGTAGTGTAGAAGTAACTACTTCGAAAAATAAGTATTTTTTCGAAATCGACAAGAAAACCAAATAAAAACTGATTAAATAAGATGAAGACAAGCGACCCGGCACAAAAATGTCTGTGTTTCTACAACTATTGCACATTCATAAATTACAATATATTCCGAGATTATAACGTTCAATTTAATCAAAAAATAACGTACACAGAAACGTCTTTAGTTTCATCAAAGTTCACAGTGCAGGATAATATTACCCGCAAACCAACCACTAAATCTAATCCATCCTTTGAAACCGCGGTGAAGTACGTAGGTAAATTAAAAACTCCGTGGGATACCGGAGCGCATAAAATCTTGGAACTTATTAATAAACTGTGTAAGTCAGAGATTCCCAAACTATTTTCCTTTACTTCTTAATTAGGAGTAATAATTGACTTGTATAACTCACCAACAAACTACTAATAAGGTCGCATTATGTTATAAATTACTTAAGAATTATGTTTTTATTTAAGGACTAGCGACCCGCTCTAGCTTCGCACGGGTACAACTACAATTATTCAGCGTTTCTGTACTTTATAATGCATTATTATTAATATAAATTTAAACCTTTCTTGAATCACTATATGAAATTAAAAAAAACGATTGAAAATTGGTTGAGTAATTATAACGATTTAAGCATACAAAGAGATACTTATACAGAAGAAAGTGATTTTGTTTTATGCTACGTAGTCAAATAGTAATAACCGACAAAAAATATATCATTAATTTCAAGAGTCAAGCATTCTCTAAAATATGCACCCATCTCTCCCAGATGCTAAGTTCGAAGATACGTGAACTTCATGTAATGGCGGGAAAATCTTGTCTATCGATGTTTTATTTGTTTTGTGTTTCATATTCCGAACAGTTCCCAAGAAGGACTGGTCTCAGGCAGGCGGCCGACTGTAAATAAGCCAAAACCGTTTAAAAATAATATGATGGTAAGATCACATAATATTTCGCCGACCCCAATCAAAATGGGAACAGAGCACACGAATGATATTGACTTCGTTTTCTAAAATGTGCTTAGCGCGGGTCGTAGCCCAGAAACTTTGAGAACCACAGGTAGCTAACCCTGCCTGTATCACAGATTTATTATTATCGTCCACATTTTAATTAACCCATAGCACACAGCTTAAGCTTACACCGAGCGCCTTCGTTTATTGCGCTCACTCGGTAATTTTTATGCATTGCTGCTTTATTTCTCTGCTAAGAATAATTTATACGGAAAGTATTTTTATCTTGTAGTTGCAGATGGAAATATCTTTACATTTAAATGAGTTAAATGTAGGCTCAAATTGGTTTACAATCTTGTCAGTTAAAAAACCTTTGTTAAATGAAAAAACCACTCATACATTTAATGTGATATATAATAGTGCGTATAATTTATACAGCTCTGATTTCATAAATTGATTAGGCACTGTATTCGTATAGAACAACTGAATCACACAATTTTCCCGTTACATATACCCAATTACAAACGGAATAATGTATTTGTTTGGAATACATTAAAAATCCTTTTGAAATCATGTCTTCCTGCGTCTCAGCAGCAGTACTTCATAAAATATATTGAGAAAAATAATAAATACGTAACCAAATAAATAACATCCGATGAGTTTCCAATTCGCCCGTCAGCAAAACAGCATCAAAATAATAAAATGATCTTGTTATAAATTAAAAACAGCAAAATAAATACCAAAAATATCCAAAGCCAACTTAATCACGCCTTTTATATTCTCCAAGATTTTTATTTCGAACCATTTTTTAAAGGTGAAATAAGTTACCTAAATTTCTCGGTACTTAAGAATTCTTTCTTTACCGCAGGAATTTAAATTAATCATCTCGTAGGACCTTGGAGGATTTCTTCACTGGCTCTCGAGACCCTTTTCCATCCAAAAGTAAAATTATGTAAACAATGTTAGTACAAGCAAAACGCATTTACAAGCTGACACTTGAAAGTTTAATAAAAAATCTAAAACCTGTTCGCGTTTCTAGGAGCCCTGGGTATATAATATATTTTAAAATTTTATGGATAATTATTATTCAGATTACATTTATTTAAAAACGAGTTTTTAGAAATACTTCTAATATGGATTCAATTTATTTTACAATTATTTATAATTATTCTGAAATTATGAAGTCTATAAAATGTTATATCCATTCTTACGTCTTGCATTGTTATTATTAGGCTTTACATTTTAACCCATAAGTTCAATATTTGCTAGGTCTGGGTAGCACAAATAATTCCAAGTTAAATTCGTTAAAAAACCAACTTTATGAACTCAGTTAGAATTTGCTAATGTTCTGTTAATCTTATGTTATTCAAATTGCCACGATGCGTTAATTCATGCGTTAGTTGAATTAGGATTAGTTTATTTAATCCTAATTTATGCAAATGTAATCAAAATTCGTTCCACAAAGGAGAATGAAAATGTTGGGCCCAGCATGTAAAGACTTGCAATTTGGTCTAAAAATAAGTCGTTTTTTTTGTAAATACAAATGCCAAAAATCAGCTTGATTCTCAATCTGGAAACTGAGAAATATAAAAAACATCATATTCCTGAAATAATCGATTGTACGAATGATTATTAATTATGATTATTGATTTCACATTATTAATTGATATGTGACTTGATTTTCCTGAAATAATCGATTGTACGAATGATTATTAATTATTATTTTCGATTTTACATTATTAATTGATATGTGACTTGATTTTCCTGAAATAATCGATTGAACGAATGATCTTGATTTTCAATCGATTCGATCGAGCATGTGACTTGACTTGGACTTGACAATGTGTCACTTGTGTGTCACTTGTATCGTGTTTTTCCATGCGTTCCCAGTGCTTTTCTCTTAAATTAATATTTTCAACGACTACTGCTTTGTTTTAGGGACTCCGAACCAGCCTACCTTATACGACCCTTGCTTTTACATTGGACACTGAAGATCGCACGCACGTTTACTTGAATTTGTTATTTTGGATTTTATCGCCGGCTTGCGGATTGGTTATTGTTATAAAGATAGATCACTGTGTGAAAAATGGTATAGCAACTGGTCAGTGCAATACACTTAGGCCACCGATAGTTTAGTGGTTAGAGCGCTGTGCTCAAAAACTACGAACTCGGAGGTTGTGGGTTCGAATCCCGCGGGAAACACTTTCACTTGGTTGGTTGTGTTGGTTTTCCCAGTTTGGTTAGGACATTGCTTGCTTGAATCATTTGATTTTCCGATAAGAATGATGATTTAATGCTTCGGAAGGCACTTTAAGCCGTTGGTCCCGACTATTATCCAACTTGTATGGGTTCCCTTGTGGTTACGGAGGTCAGACGACAGTCGCTCCATTTTGATAACCAAGCAAGTCAACTCGCAATCATAGTCGCAGCGTACCCTGTTCCCAAGGCAGTGGCTGAGGATGCAACCGGGAGAGGCGCTAGGATGATGATGATGATGATGATGATATTAAATATGAGTGTTAAAACAACATCTGAGCATTGAGTAATTTAAATCAATGAATCTGACAGTTAAAGATTGCAACATAACCTCACTTTTACTAAACTTCCATTATCTCAGCTCTCAGATTGCCGAAACTTACAGAATTTTCACTGCTTGGTTTATAAGTTTGAACCTTTTAAATGACACTATTTTCATTTCTTTACATGCTGGGCCCAGGATTGTATGGGATCGTTTCAGTCTCCTTTGTAGTTAAGCCTAATATACAAGTACTTTGTGAAGTGTCGAGTGCGAAGTTTTTGTTTCTCTTGTCCTTTGTAACCTCGGTAAAACTAATATTCAATAGCCACGGTCTGTGTAAACATTTCTCAATATTTCATTATTTAAAATTTTAATGTTTTGTCAATGACCAAATGAAAAAAAAAAAAAAATTATTTTAACTCCTTTAAAACGTGCCAGTATACTCTTCTCACCGAACGCCAAGTAGGTACATCCATCCCCGAAGAATTCCCTCCGTATAATATTTTCGCCAATCTAATATTCCAAATTTAAATATAGCGGCATCGCCTTAACGTTCCCTGTTCAGTCGGATTTGAATTACAAAGTCAACCCGCGCCTTTTCACCGCGCACCTGTGACGTCACGCTATGACGTCATCCGCTGAGAAATACGAAATATGAGGTTTAAGTCTGGTTTACACGATGCGAGCTGCTAACTAGTACACAAATACTCGGTTTGACTACTCGAAGCCAGTAGCTTGACTCCATAAGAACCCCTTCAATAGAAGTTTAAATATTTAAGTCTCATGCGGACCAGTACCACAATCACCCGAGCGATATTAATGTTCCCGGTTGTACCTTCGGCCATTTTCGTAGGAGTCCAGGGTATATTTTCTGGCTTGAAGGCCATATGAATTTTTTTACATGATCGTGCCGCATCCATTTTCATGTCAGCTTCTCTTTTGAAGAAAAAGAAGGGAAGAAAGTACATTTTTCTCACGGAGTCTATATTTAAAAAAAATTGGCCAAGTGCGAGTCGGACTCCCGCACTGAGGGCTCCGTACAAATTCTATTTTTGACGAATTAAAAAAACTACTGAATAGATTTCGTTCGAACTAATTTTCGTTGGTAGTTTTTATGATAATTTACATAATATATTTATTTCAGTTTTATCATCTGCTTATTTTAGAAGTTAGAGGGGGGGGGACACACTTTTTTCCACTTTGGAAGAGTCTGTCACGCAAAGTATTCACTTTAGAAAAAAGAGATTTTAGAAACCTTAACATATTTTTTAAAGACCTATTCATAGATACCCCACACGTATATGTTCAATGAAAAAAAAATATTTCGAGTTTCAGTTCTGACTATCGGGACCCCCCGCTTTTTTTATTTTTTTGTCTATTTTCGTGTGAAAACCTTGTTGCGGTTCACAGAATACATCAACTCACCAAGTTTCAACAGTATAGTACTTATAGTTTCGGAGAAAAGTGGCTGTGACAGACTGGCGGACAGACAGACAGACAGACAGACAGACATGACGAATCTATAAGGGTTCCGTTTTTTTGCCATTTTGGCTACGGAACCCTAAAAATCATCTTTGCTCCCTACTCGATACGTCTTGCTGCTCCACTCTTGATGCTACAGTCTTGCAAGCCAATGGCGTATCAGTAAAGTGAATATAAGAAAGAACTAACTGAAGTACTGTCCAAAATTTTTGGCTGCTGCAGTTTGGGGCCTACGCAGCTAAAATTATAAGGATCGTCTAAGTAGCCTAGTGTCTTTGAAAGTTAGTGGGATAGTTGATGACTTAGAAGGAAGGTAGTCGTCAAGCGAAATGAACCTGCGCCTGCTCTATTGTAGGTATAGTCTAATTTCCAGCGAGCTAAGAATTTGAGCTATTCCTGAAATAACACTAACAATCAAATGGTAGACGTATACTATTTTCCATTCTTTTTTAGTTCCTAAGCTTCTGCAGAGCGGAAACCTGTTAAAAGAATAATGATAGTATTCAACTTCATTTTCAGAAAGAATAAGTTTGGAACAGATCAACAAGATCAACGGACACCTTAAGTGCTAAATTAGGTTTAAAGATTCTTTATTTCTCAATAAAAACATATTGGGACATCCTACCTCCCTTTCAAAAATGTATTTCGCCCACAACCCTTCATACTTAATATCATTTAACTTTTTAACGCACCCGTGGTCCCGAAAATTCTCAGCACATTTTTAAACAAGCGCTGTTTCCGAATATAAGTCCCCTCATAATTATGTAAGAGCTCCTTGGATATCGAGAGTTTATTCCCTATTCACACTTTAATCCGGCGCGATCTCATGCATTATTCATGAAGGTGTGTCGCGAATGATTTTCTTGTAAAGTTTTGACATCATACATTAGCCGGATTAAAAGCAATTACGTAATTTTATCGCGGAGAGACTTAAGGTCTTAGATCGTCTGACTGGAAATGCGAAGAAGTGTTGTTACAGCTGGTGTAATAATTATTGATCTGTGTTCTGTTGTTAGCAGAGCGGAATCGTATTCTTTTTTTTTAAGTAATGGGGCCGGAAGATCTTGGTACACTGGTAATACGCGTATAAGTTACTGATACTGAGATATCGATGCCTAGAGACGTTTAATCCGCTAGGGAAGTCAAAAGTAAAATAAACTGATTTCTTAGGTTTATTTATACATATAATTAAGAACAATGCTAACCAGACATAAAATTCGAAGTTATTGTTATAACTAACTAAATTGAGCTTACCAACTAACCATCTTACGAATATAAGGCAATGATAGTCTCCGAATAGTTACATTTCAAAATCTCGAAAATTCAAAGTACCTAGAACTAATCGTACTCTCAGGACTAGTAACTTGCAAAATGGCCCAGCTGAAGTTGGACCATAAAACGAAAATAAAACAAATTTAAAAATGCACTCTGCATTATTGTCACACTTGAATAGCATTGTAACTCGTATTATTACCGCCATAGTGTGAGTCGAATAGCGTTGTAACTTGAAAATTCGATTAATCCTAGATTCAATATCGCGCGCTCAAGTCCCCATAAACCGCACGACCGCTCAACACCCTCTAAACGTGAAACTTTTCACCCACAAATGTGTTTTTCTTGTTACCTCTAAGTTTGATATTTTACCTATTTTACATTCAAGAAAGGTTGGCTGTAGAACGACGGCCACGAGCCGAGTTAAGGCAATGTTACTACTATGCAGAGTTTAGCAAAGAGCTTGTCTTTTTTATCGGGATATTTGTTTCAATAAAATTTTTTCGTAAGTGAAAATATACGAGCTTTGATCCCGAATTAAATGTCCGTAGTAAAAGCACGTCTATGAGTGTTGGAAACAAAAAAGGTCGGTACTACAAAACAAACCTTAATGTTCTTGTCATTCTTACTTTTGATGTTACTTATTGTTTGACATACCAACATTTCTTTATTATAACTTACATATTATGGGCGTACAGTTTTGTTTTTATCGGGCCCTCAGACATTGGAGTTTTTGATTATTACTAGATTAAATGCAATTGACGCACAAAACTGCGAAATGTTTTTAAGATTATGTTTCAAATAGCATTCATTCATTACTGATTTTTTTTAAA
Source organism: Nomophila noctuella (assembly GCA_958496325.1). Classification (NCBI taxonomy): domain Eukaryota; kingdom Metazoa; phylum Arthropoda; class Insecta; order Lepidoptera; family Crambidae; genus Nomophila; species Nomophila noctuella. Next base: position 2,872,986 of record OY292487.1, on the reverse strand, counting down.
TAAATTGTTAAAATTCATATGCAACGATGAAATTTATTTACCAAAAAGGACTTTATAATTTATAATTTCATCATCAACTTAATTACAGGTGTCTACATTCTCATTTAAAAATCATTTGGGGAATGAGGAAAAACGATGTCCCAAAGCGTAACAAGTTTAATCATTTTCCGTGTTATAATTTGCTTATAAAATCGACACGTTTGAAGCACGTTTACCGGCAAAATTATTTTATTTTTATCATTAATATCACAGAGTATAAAAAGCCATTGTGTTATTACAATTACCAATACCGACGTAATATTTTTTGATTCTTTTGTTTTCTTTTTGTACATAAATACTTATTTCTGCTCTGAACTAGCTTGAAGCTTGTAAAGCTTGTGTTATGGATGCTATAAAAACGGGTAGACATACTTGAAATAATAATATACTCCATAATCTATTCGCCCAAATCAGGAATCGAGCCTGCGGCCCTCGGTTTTGTGGTCGGGTTCTAAAACCACTAAAACAAACATTACATTAGTGAAGAAATAAATATATCAGTAATTAGAATCTCAGGAGTATTGACTGAAAAATCCGACTCAAATATATACTTCACAACAGTACAAAGTAACATTAGTAACACGACAAAGCTAAATTAGATATAGGTAATAAAATATCAACTTTTAACACGTCACTTTTAACGCGACACACGGTCCTGAACGATCGTTTATTATCGAACATATTATTCAGTTCGTGACTCGAGCGCTTTATGTGAAAAATAGAACTTTACAATACGGTCTACGACAAAATAATGTGATGTTACGAGAGTGCAATATCGCAGATCGATCACTTAATTAAGAAGTGTTGGTGATTTGTTTCAAACATCGTCAATCATGAAACTCTTGATCCTACCGTGATATCGATGGTGTATCGATGTTTCAAACCTTGTTAATTAATATTAAGTACTGTCCAATAAGATTTTTATCCTTGTTTCCTGGCCAAAAGGATTGTATTTTAAAAAACAATAACAAATCTCAATTTATTTTTTACTCGTATGTAAAATAGAGCGCTTGTGCTTTTTTCCCATGAGGTCACTATGGATTAGTTGTTATATCTTTTTATTTGCTTCAGTGAGTTGATCGTGCAAATTAGCCATCGGATAAGAGTCCAGTTCTGGAAACGAAAACGCTTTATTCCACCGCGGTAGCCTTTACATTCACTAAATGTGGAGAGAATTTTTTTCACTAACCGACAATTTATTAAGGCGGCGACACTCACCCCGAACGTTCGTTACCGAGCGCATACGAATCGCAAAACCGTGATTTATCGGGACGATTGCATATCGTCTCGCTCGGGCGATCGCGATAATCGATATCGCAGCTTCGCTTTTATTACCGCACTGGCGATCCGTGACAATTGGCGTCGTTGCAACTTTCCGTGATATGAATTTCACTGGAGCGCCTTCATTTTAGAGTCGATGTTTTTACATTGTGATAGAGTAAATCCCGCGCTCTCGTAGATACGGCGCAGCGCGGGGATATCAATTTTACTTTGTTGACAGAGGGCTCTAGGGAGTGCTATTTTATGGGGAAAATAAAACTTTGTTTAAGTTTTAGTAGTTGGAGAGAAAGTTTTACCGCGATTTTATATTTTTCTTTTTGAAATTCACCTACTTAGTTACATTGAAGATGCTAATGAAGGTTACAGTACGTGACGTCATTGAAAGAGAAGATACCGTCTTGGTTTGTTCTATGCATTTGTGTTAACAACGTATTTTTATTACGTGAACTATTCCTCAAATGTAGGAAAAAAACATAAATAAGTTAACACCATCTTTAAATGATACAGTGACATTATCGGAAAACATTGAAATTTACCTGCTATTTATCACCAAGTAATAGTTGTTCACCTGTTTACTATATCCAAATCGAGACCGAAGGTACCACAATACAATCTTCACATTCAAAATCCCAAGCATTACGACTTTTGAACCTCGGAATGATCAATCAAAGAGCGCGCCCCAATCCCTGTGCCCTAAAATATTACACAATCATTACCCTGCAGCATTTCTCTACGCGGTATTACGGGGGAATGACGGCGCGGAATTCTATCGATGCCGCGAATCCACTTACTTATGTGACGTTGAACTCGTAGCTCGCGGCAGCATTTTAGGCGTACGGAAAGAAAATATGGACAAAAAAGGTTAAAGAACAAATGAATTAAGAATTAATTATAATTGAATGTGACCGCTACTTTTCTACTTATAGACTTGAGAATAGAAGTAACAGATAACTGAATTGTATATAAACGCTACCAGCGCCTATTTAATTTATTTTACATCATTTTCAGTCGGTAAAGTTGGTGAGTGTGCGCTACTCATGCCAGCTCACAATAAATGTAATAGTAGAAGTAAAAGAGTGATTTCATTATCTTTTAGTCGTCAGCGTATCCTAAGCGTTGTCACAAGCACTGGGGCAAGCCGGGGCGCTTTCACAACCTTGACTCGTGCGTGCCTTATTAAACAAAATAAATGTTTTTTTTTTCAAGTTAAAAAAAATCGGTAGAGGGGCGATTATGTTGATTGCTGCTTTACACTCAGCACTGGCAACACCCATAAGCAAAATTATTTGATCTTCTCCAAGCAAGATATGTCAGGTAACTAGGTCTCGTATAGAAGATGCTAAAATAGCAATCGTCGTACCTTTCAATTTCCTATAATGTAGGTCTCTCTTATCTTCGGCCCTTTGATTTCAAACGTTCAGGCAGACTCAGTATACGGTAAATACAGATATATTTTATTATAACGAAAACATCAAAAGGAAAAGCGACCGCTATTCCGAAAACGGATTTTTAGTTATACCTCAGAATACATTGCCCGTACTTATGGAAGTACTCTTGTAAATACGTATTCTAAATCCCTAAATCGTCTTGAATTACCTCTTTCTTAGTCCTAGGAAAAATGTTATCAGATTTTATTTATTATTTACCCTTTCTTCGTCGGAGAATGTTGAAATAACAAATTAGGTTTATTACACACAAGGTTCGGTAGACTTTGATAAATAAGGAATTCCTGGAATGATGACTTTCTAACAAAACCAAGCTAGAGTCTTTATGGTTTGTGTAATACGGTTGAAGGACGAGGTAAATCACTCTACTTTTGTCAAAAATCTTTCACCTTGTTCTGGTGTAACAGATAATTACTCAAACTTTAAGAGCCGAGATTATTTTTGATTGCATATTATTTTGTGGATAGAAAAAAACATCAGTTTCTGTTACCGCTAATTGCAATACTTACACTGCACTGGATAATGAAGAAGTGCGTAGTAGCCAGCATCTGTTCACATAGATTTCAGAAATGCTTTTTAAGTTTTTAGAAAATGCATATATACAAAACAACCAATGGAAAAAAACTATATATAAAAGATTTTTCGTTATCAGAAAAAGTGGCGCCTGCAAGTTTACATCCAGTTATCACAACTTAAACTTCGTCTTACTTTAACATCAACCCTCATCCCTTAATCTAATTAATTTTATAATGCCCCGGGTAATACTCCTTCCAATTTATTTTCTAACTTTCAGGACACCCCATAAATTTCTCATTCCTCAATCCTCAAACCGCATTTTGAACCGATAACCCTTGACATTTCACTAGTATTTAGTTTACCATTTCCCAACATCAATCAAGCTGTTTTCGACTCAAATCCACTGGTATCAACGTCGCGTTTTGCTTATCACTCGATGTCAATCAGTAACAAAGAAGAATCGCCGACTTTGCCTCGGACAGGAGATGTGTTGACGTACTGACAGACAAACGGATTACCTTCCACACTGACAAATGTTGGGTACAAGTAAGCGACCGCGCGCATCCAAAGAACGAGCTTAACGTTGACAGAATAGAGTGCGAAATCGCTTGCGCGTCAACTGACAGTGAAGTATTACATTTTGCGGGGATTTAAGTTAAGCGAGTGTTACACTCGCAATTTAATTATTTCAGTTCACCATACAGGTTTACGCCGATATTCATTTCGCTAAGAATGACTTAACTATCGTAATCTGAAGGGGTAGGCGTAGTGAACTGAATCCATTACATTTTTTTGTAATTCTTTTGAATGACGGACACTTTAAGAACCTGGAACATCGCAAATATATTTTCCAATAACAAAATCTCTACATATAATTTCTAAAACTGCGAGCTAATCCTCTCCTATTCCAATAATGCATTTAAACCCAAAACTTCTTCCAACAAATTTAATGCAGCATATCTCTAGACACCACAAAATCACATAATTTTAACTAACGCTCGGAAAACTAGGAACTACAATTAGTTTCAGAGCATTGATTCATAAGTCTAACTGTAAGAGAATTAGCATAAACCTCAAAATTGCAAAGTTTGTACCAGCGGTGTACGCTGTGTGCTCAAAATGTAACAAATTATGTTACCGTGGCAAAGTGCACCGCATTACTAAAACAGTGACACATAATTAAAAATTGCAAGCTGAATCCATATTAATTTTTGTGCGCGTAATACCCAGGTTGACTAAGCGTAGGGTTGATATTTTATTTGGGTAATTATACAAACAATATTATGTCACTTTACTTTACAAATTACTTGTTACTTTGCTTTGCAATCACGTATACAAAAAGATGCATTACATGAATTTTGGATTTGTTTTAAAAGTTATATTAACTCAATAAATACTTTTCAGATCCTTCCGATTGTATTGACAATAATTATGTTGATTGAAATCCCCAAAAAATAATGCTATGTGAATGCAACATTTTGTATAGAAACACATAAAGGTGGATTTACATGAGACGAGCGAATGCTCATTCTATCCCCACTATGTCAAATTATTTTAGTGTAAACAGGCGTAGAGCATTCTTTCGTTGTTCTGAGTGCGTTCGCAAAGTTTCTATGGAATATTCTAAGAATGCTCGCTCGCTTGATGTAAACGCCGCTAGAGCGCGCGAACAGTTACTTAGAGCGTTCTTGCGTGTTCGAACGTGCTCGCGCCCCTGAGCGGTCTTTTCAAAGCGTTCTTGTGTTCTAGCGAACAAAATACGAAAGAATGATCTTGTTCTAGCTCTAGCTCTTTGTTCGTTTGATGTAAACGCTGAATGCGAGTTTTTGTTTACACTAAAAGACCACGAAATAATGCTCTTGTTCTAGCTCTAGCTCTATGTACTTTTCATGTAAATCCACCTTTAGGTGGTCAAATGCTCCCGAACTTCGGTGTCGTGACACACCATGCCGAAATCACGTTGCCTAATTTTGTATGGAAAATGCATTGCCGTCTGTTGTGCTACATTTCTGTTGTTGAGTAAGATCCGCAGTTCTGAGCTCAGTTAGGGAGGGTATTATAGGGTTCTAAAGGCAGGTAACGCATCTGGGACCCTTGCGCTGTTGGTGATGTCCATGGTCCATGCTCACTCACCATCAGGTGGTTCTCTTGTTCGTTTCATCATCATCATCAGCCTATCGCAGTCCACTGCTGGACAAATATTGATTCGTTTGCGTTTCCATTATATAAAAAAAATTACAGTCAATCTTGGATAGATAAAATTTATTATTCTAATGTTTTTTCGGTCTGTCTCGCAGCCCTAGTGCAGCAAAGAGATTCTTTACGGCAGCAAAACCTCACGCGGGTTTATTATTTGCAATGCTAATTAGCATCTCGGCGCGGTGTGTCGCGCCACTTCTGATAGCCCTGCTTTATGGGACCAGGATTTAAATTAGGATACGAATAACATATTACTTGTTATTTTACTTTAATTTCAGTTCCGTGGTGCTTTGTAGAGAGACTGCAGAGATAAAATAGGTCTCGTGGGTTTACTTTTTAAGATATTTTTTGTGCATAATTTTAAATATTTATTTCGTTTATAATCAAATTGTTTAATTCTAAGCATAAATATAAGATGTCTTACTTAATGTCAGAAAGAAATTCTTAAATCATAACAAATTTTACTTCTTAACATTCTATATCTGTAAACTGTCTTTGAGAATACCACGCAGCGTGACTTACTTTTTCCCTAACATTAGAGAGAAGAATAGAAAAAACTTATCTAAAGTAACAAACGTACACCGCAAAAACCGAAATGTATCAACCTCTCAGCGTAAGTACTAACACTCCCCCAAAATTCATACACACATCTCAGCCCCGTCCCCACAAATCAGTGAAAATTCGCCAGCGAATACATATCCCGGTCGCATTAGCCGACAAAATTGTTGCTACCATAAAAAGGCCACGGTATAACGTAAGGGCGAAATTATTATAAATCTCCATGATATTACCATAGAGCAACTTAGGAACTTTGCTCTTCCCGGTCGATAAGTGGGCAGTAATTCATCTGGCCTGAATGATATCACCGAGCAGTAAAGTGCAGAAGGCTCGCTTCGCACTAAGTAAAGGAGGTTGTGCGATTATTGTTCACGTAAACTTGCGGAGTGTTCGTAATTCCTGCGGTTGATGTATTTGTCTTTTGTCGTCTCTATTTTCGTTTTGTGTTTTATGTGCGATGTTCTTTTATTTTCATTCCAAGATTCTGTCATGTATCATGTGTCAAGTTTGTGTGTGTTTCTAACAATTAAACGTACATACTCGTAGATAGTTACATTAAAATGGATTTTAGTCAACCTGAAAGTTTATTGGGTTTCATTTGTTAACTTCGTCTTACATTACATTTATTAACTTTAGTCGCCTGAGTGATCGGGCTAAGTGAAGAGCCCTCTAAAAGTGGTCTATATCCAGCTGTTGACTGCGATAAGCTATTTTAGCTTATTTGAGCTGTGGTTTGTCGATTACTGGCTTTTAATTTAAACCCTCATCAAATCCCCTTCTGTAACTTCATTAATTTTTGACGCTAGTGCGCTATTGGCCTATACTTTTTGTTTACGACGCGATATCGCCCGGACCGTATTGCCTCACGACGGGATGGAAAAGTGGTCCCATTTACTTTTATGGGTGAGCTCTCTTTCAAGAATTTGTGATTGAAACGTCTTTTCAATTGAATAAGACGCGTCGACAAGTTGTAAAGACGAGACTGACTTTGTGTACTAGGTGTAAATGAATCGACTGGATGTGTCAATATTTAACTGTTTCGTGTCTTTCAATGTGTACGAAGATGTTTGTTTTACATAAACCAGTATAAAAGTATCAGCCTATTAACGTCCCACTTCAGGGCGCAAAGGCCTTCATCATTTGAAATCATGTTTTCGTTACAAAGATGGGTTTTGGCTTAATCGCCACGCTTGCCAAATGCGGATTGGTAATCATAAACCCGGTCTATGTTCGGAAAAACAAGACTTGATACTTAAATCACTAGACCAACGAGATAAATTCATGATGAAATCATATAATTTGAACTGATTATCCAAGCTCTTTGGCTTAAGAAAGCAGTCTATTTATTTTGGCAGCCAATAATTTGATTTCAAGTCCACTCATATTAATAGTTTCTTTCGAATATTTCTATTAGATTATCATGAGTGCCATGGAAAACAATTATCCAATACAAACCATCACTTAAAAGAACATTTCAATAAAGTATTGGTCAAATTCTCTCTTGGTCCAGCCGTCGAGTTATGCGGTTACCAACACATTTTGCTATTATTTTTTTTATATATCAGATTCAATACCGTTGAGACAATCGCAATCAGTTTGGTTTATATTATCGTCACCATTAGGAATGTGTGGCTCATGAACCAACCACGTGCCGTTAACAGAATGAGTTTCCGATATTTCGGAGCAGTTTCAAGCCCTATTTCGGCTGTACTATGTAACTATTGTGGCATAAGGTAAATGTTGATTGATACTAAAGACCCACATAGGTAAAACTTACTCATTTGTAATCACCAAGCAAATTATGCTAAATCGATTAAAATTATAGTTATCAAGATGCCTGTTTTATCCCATGGGAGCATTTAAGCGGGATAAAAAGTATCCTTTCACCTAATCAAAATCCGTTCAGTGGTTTCAGCGTGATTGACGGACAAAGAACCAAACAAACAGTAGATTACTATGATATATAGGCAAAAAGCAAACAGATCAAACACATGGGGTTATTTTAAGACACCATTATCTGAAATAATACTAATAAAGTGAAGAAAATTACCTGAAACCTCTAACACAGATATCTCCTTAAAAAAATTGATATTTATTATACAGTAACTCTTAGTGTAGATACACACCAGGATGAAAATACGCGACCGAAGTTCGGCGATACTGCATTTTCTATTACAAACTTGCGCGACGTAATTTCGGCATGATGTGTCATCCTCCATTAAAATACATTGCAAGCGTAGTCACATCAAACTTCGGTGGCGTTTTTTCGGCTAGGTGTATTTCTTCACTTAGCTGAAAAAATCAAGCACTTGCCCTAAATCCCTTTTATAAAATTACTAGAATTTCATTAATCCATCATAGTTATATCAAATATTTGCACTTAGTAGGAGCCATGATGGATGTCTGGCAACGCCTATGGTAAATGTGAGGTACAAAAAGTTTTCTAAGGGAAAATAAGATGATGTAGTTTTAGTAAAAAAATGAGGTCGAAAGTTATGTACGAGAAAGTTGTCAATAAAATTATATAACACAAGCTTGTTTTGACAACTTTACCTACTCGCGTGGAATCATCAAGATTCCGGTTTTATCCCATAGGAGCATTTAATCGGGATAAAACGTACCATATCTCCTAAGTCAGTCTTTAAATTAAAAATATAGGTATGCATTAAGAAAGAACTTATGAATAACATACCCTGCTTGTATACCAAAAAGCAAAATCCGTTCAGTAGTTTCAGCGTGAGTGTCGGAAAAACATCCAAACAAAGAAACTTTAACATTAATTGTGTGATATTATTGCCAACTTTGAAATGTTATTAGGTACCAATAATAGTTTCTGAAATTTTGAGATTAAGGAGTGGGTGTATGAATGAACCTTTCGCTTTGAAATAATATCAATGAGCAAACAAACCCACTCCAAAACCAAAATCAATAAGACTGAATTAAATATTATTCGGCCTTAACGATGATTATGAATGAAAATCTAATTTTATATCGTAGTTTTGACTTAACTTACACACTACACTTAGATGTTTTCAATCAATCAATTTTATTTTAGTTGATACTAGTTCATAAAAAAACATTTTCCTGTCTGTATTCAGATCTTCGGAGCAGCTAGGATAAAGCGACATGTTATCAGTGCCAATCTATACTTAGACTAGCCGCCACCCGCGACTTCGTCTCCAAGGATTTCGATTTCCACACTCATAGTGTTTTATTATAGCCTACAGCCTTCCTCGACAAATGGACTAATCAACACGAAAAAATGTTTTAACTTAAACTAGTAGCTCCCGAGATGAGCGCGTTCAAACAAACAAACAAACTCTTCAGCTTTATCATATTATTATAGACTAGCGGCCGCCAGCGACTTCGTCCGCGTGGGTTACGATTTCCGCACACAGTCTTACTAAAAATAGCTGAATAAAACAACGGTTTATATGCAGGCAGTCAACTTGCACACTTTTAGGGGACTATAAACTCAAGATAGAATTAATAGTCAAATTAAGTGACGGAAATCGTTTATCAATATTTTCTTTTTTTTTTCGGTCGAACGTCGTCGCTAGTGGTTGCAGAATGCTCTGGGCGCTACCTTAAGTCCTTAACAGCTTAACCGACCGGACAATTGGGGGAGCGGAAGGCTCACACCACACTAAAATTTAGCAGCGATTATCTTATCAATATTAACAATAATCTGGAGACCTTATACATTTGAGAAATCATCTGTTCACCGCGATTCAGATCCGCGGCCGCGCCTCTAGCGAGGTGCGCCATCTATCGGAACATTTTAGAACTAAATAGTTCGCTAGCACAATTTACAATGATAAAATAAAGGAATATACAATAGCTTAAAGCCTACCTCGACAAATGGTAAGTGGTAAGAGGACTATCCAACACAAAATGTTTTGTCTATTCGAACCAGTAGTTCCTGGGCTTAGCGCGTTCAAACCAATTTGGATCTTGAGTTGCACGTGTTATTGTGAGTCAACCATAAAAGATAGACATATGCTGTTGGGGGATATTTTTTAGGCAATTTTATGTAGAATATTTCCGTCATACATGATTTCTATGTGACGTCGCGTCACATAGAAATCGCGTACAGTCGCGTGTGCAGCCTTAATGGTTAAACCATTAAGGCTGCACACGCGACTGAAGCTTAAGAAATGGAGTAAATTCTCCCGTTTTCCCCACATTTCCCTTCACTACGCTTCTCCTGTTGATTGTAGCGTGATGAAAAGTATCCTATAATATGTCCAGGAGTATGAAGAATAATGGTACCAAGTTTCGTCAAAATCCGTCCAGTAGTTTTTGTTTCTATAAGGAACATACAGACAGACAGACAGACAGACAGACAGACAGACAGACAGACAGACAGACAAAAATTTTACTGATTGCATTTTTGGTATCAGTATCGATCACTAAACACCCCCTGATAGTTATTTTGGAAAAATATTTAATGTACAGAATTGACCTCTCTACAGATTTATTATAAGTATAGATTACTCACCACACGCCAGGCAACCCACTTTATCCCATCCGCGAATCAAACCCAGATCGTCAAGATCACACGGTTACCTAAACCGGCAGACCTTGGAAAGGCCTTAATGAACATGCCTTACAAGCAACAAAGTGAAATCTATTAGTGGAAGTAATTCTGTTCCATTACAGTTGACGGTGATTAATATACGACTACGCTGGCGTATTGGGTTTGAAATGAAAAGGGTGTAAGATATACCAGTGTGTTTTACATCGTATGTTCAGTTGGAATGGTAATTAGTATCAGCTAGTTAATGTCTCGTTAACATATTGCTGTTAAATGTCTAGACGTGATTTCAAATTAATCCGAGTAAAATCTATACTATCTACACAAATATAATAAAGCTAAAAAGTTTGTTTGTTTGTTTGAACGCACTAATCTCAGGATGTACAGGGTCTAATTGAAAAATTGTTTTTGGATTATCCAACAGGATAATCCACTTGTCAAGAAGACTTTAAGCAATTAACACTAGCCGAAACCTAAATCTAGGCGCATGCGGACTTAGGTTAGGTTTTGATAAAATTGTCATAATTTTAAAGTTGAAGGAAGTCTTTCACTACCAATTCGGCAGACAAGAAGTTTTAAAAGCAGACAACGCATTTGTTATCCTTGTGGAATTTGTAATAGCAAAGATTCTCGGCTAGAATATACACCGCCAAATATCCTTACTCGTCGGCTTATCTCCCACATTTAGTGTAACATTAAATCTCCAACAATAGCCTAAAATACGCCGAATAAACAACAATCCGCAAAACTTCCAACGAGCTAGTCCAACGACAGATTAACCAACACGACGCAGAGTTAATAATTCAGAGAAAAGGTCCCTTGTTTTATTTATCACGAACAAACATTTATTTAAACAGCCGTCTGAATTGCCAGTTATTAGGTTAGTGTAAAACCAGGGTTAGTCCCAATGGAACCCTGACCATAATACTTCAACTGCTGACATTTGGACGCGACCGCGAGAGTTTTAACCGCGTTAATGACAGTTTGCTTGCGGCCCATTTATTTAATGATTAGACGGCTCAAATGTTTTAAGTCTGGGGTTGTAGTCGCTGTGGGGTGAATGAAAGGGCTGAAATTAAAAAGTTACATTTAATTATCAAATTGGCACAGTTGCAATATATTTCAGTTTAACAATATGGATAGTTTAACTTTATGATTTGAGAACTAGGATCTCAGTATTTTTTGCAAATTGATCAATAAACAATATTATGTTCAATTGTTCATCAATACTAATAAAGTACTCTTTCTATTCAGGAAATTTTCGAAGATTTGCATTACCCAATTTAAAATAATAATTTAAATGTTACTATGAATCTTTGAAAGTTATTACAAACAATGCTATCTATTGTTTATATTGACTTGTACTCATCACAATTTAACGAGTGGATCTTAAATTTAAACAGCGTATAACATTTACTGTTACAAACCAGTAGAAGCTAATATTAAATTAAATAAACTATACTAGTACACGTAAAGTGGTTATCTTGTAGCTATATTAATATTCCGCCCGCTGAAAGCCAGTGATAAGTCAGTTGCATTCAATTAAGACATGCAACTGTTGGACCATTCACACTGATAAAGCGGCTCTGTTTAAGAGCCACAACTTTATATTTACTGTTGTGCTTGAATAGATGGCGCCAATTTTACTTTAAAATGCGATGGCGTTAAAGAAAAGAACATAATTTCAATCAAATCAATTTCTTCCATTTCAATAAGAATATTAAGTGATTGGTGTGATTAAGCACAAAAGAGACGAACTTCTTAGCTATCCATGGATTCTCCGTGCGGGTGCCGGGTCCATCGCGTGGAACAGAGAGGAATGTCAGTCGGCGCCTGGGACTTGCGACCCAGTGTAATTGAACATTTAATTTGTAGTTTATTATCAGTTTGACTACAACCTACAATTCTGTTTGTCAAATACAATACTTAGTTAGGACAGTAACAATATTTAACGCTTTAAATCAACTTAATTAGCGTGAATGATGAATTGTGAAATTTAAACGGATGTGTTTTTGATAAATGATGTAGACTAACAACAATTCACATCCTTTTATTTGTGCAGCCTCGTTGGTTTAATTGAATAATTTATTAGTTAGATGATCAGTATAATAAATACAAAGAGTCAATAAATACTCAACACATGATTGCCACAATGGTAACAAATTAAGCAGATTTAGAATTGTTTTTTTTTATGTGATAGGGAGGCAAACGAACCAGAAGGTCACTTAATAGTATGTGATCACTGCGGCCGCGCTGCTCATCAACACCCGTACAAGGGTCGCAAATAACCCTACCACAGTTGGGAGTTCTGCTGGTGAGTAAGGTCGCCTGAGTGAGCTCAGGCGACCATAGCACTAAAGTTCGCCAGCAGAAACATAGCACTGCAGTTACAAATTGCTACTTCACTGTGGTGTACCTTCACCTTACAGAACGTACTCTGTACACCAAGACGAGAGGCTCATTCGAGTGGAAGCTCCAAAAAGCTCTACCTCTCTTTAAATGGTTTAATATTCATCACTGATTGAAACACTTCACATGAAGTAATAATTTAAACCATCCGCCACCATTTCGATATACCGTGATCACGGCTGCAGATAATAAGTCAAAATGTCAGGCTTAAAATGTAGTTTTGTCATAAAACCGATGGCGTTTTTATCCATTCTTTGTTGTTTAATTCAATCAAAAACACTCTAGCTTACTCAATTTAAATGTACAACCTAAACCGCACATCATATCAAGTGTTCCACTAACTTCGCAGCTTCTATACAAGTCCTAATTAAAACTCGGCGAGTGCACCGTTCCATCAAGTTTAATACACCCCGGCCGGAGTGACGTGGATGAAAGTGGCTCGTTAAACTGCGCGGTTATCCGGCACAGCTCTTTGTCGCGCGTCAACAACGGAGAATTGCTCGAAACACAACTTAACTAGAGAGCCACCTCCTTTTTAATTGTTTTCTTTCATAGAAATGATATATTTATTAGTAAGGGTCAGTTCCGTTAACACTGGTTAAAACACGATAGACACTTTGTTACAAATTTTACTTCGTTACTTCGTTAAATGTTATCATATAAAAAAAAATATATTCTTAGGAGTAATACACCAATTGCCTAGCACCAAACTCAGCTCGAAGCTTGTACTTTGAAAGGTACCTAGGGAATGGATAGCAATACTTAAATATACTTTTATAAAAATCCATGACCAGCGTACAAATGCTGATGTCCAACACACAAACATTTGCCCCTAGCGGGATTTGAATTCGCCACTGGCCCGCCCCAATAAAACGCTGCTGCCCATCCCCAGGATTATTCCTTAGTCTCGTCTTACATATGTATAAGACCGTCTTATTCTAAAACGGCTTTACACTCTTAAGCTTAGTCAAATTAAATATTAAATTACACGAAACACAACTTAACTACAGCACCTCTCAAAAGCTGGTTCTTTAATTTGGCAACCGTCCTTAGAAAACTTCCAACTGTAATAGACTTAAATTGGTTTTAAACGCGAATGGATAGACTTGTTTGGACGATTAAGTGTGCTTTCATTTGCAGAATCAATTTTCGTGATCCGGAATTAGAAACATGAGTTTTCTGTTTGGATATTTTCGTTTACATTTCGGTTCTGGGTGACAAGTTGGTTCAGTCACTAGTTTGAATTGCAATCCCATATTTAAGGCATTGTTCTAAGTATTCTATAAACCACTAGATCAGAATATTAACCAAGATAGTTTACTCACCAATTTTTACTACATAATATTTTTTCTACTGTATACTGTCTGCAATTTCTTTTTATAACTAGCGGTCACCTGCGACTTCTTCCCCGTGGATTTCGGTTTTCGTACACATAGTATTATATTATAGCTTATAGCCTTCCTCAACAAATTGACTATTTAACACAAAAAAAGGTTTTTTAATTCGAACGAGTAGTTCTTGAGATAAGCGAATTCAATCAAACAAACTCTTTAGCTTTAATATTGGTGTAGATTTAGTATTGTTTAAAGTTTTTCGTTTTCAACTCATTGCAATACAACTATTCGCATCCAAAATGCTCTTTCCAAATCCAATGAAAACTTGCTTAATACCTTTATCCTGCTCTCCGTACTTCCTCCAATAACACGTAGAAACTAAACAGAAATACCCGAACAAAATCACAAAGTAAGCGCGCAACATTGAAAATAGAACCAAGAATAAAACGTCAAGCGCCAACAAAGCTATGAAAATATTGTTTGAGAATTAACGCTTTCATCTGAGTAGAAGGGAAATATGTGTATTGGCCGGTGTGAGCCAGCTAGACAGCAGAGAAATTAGATTTGCTAATACGGGGACATTCCTTTACTTTTATTGGAGTGAGAAGAAATTATTGGCATTTTTAGTATTAGCTGCTTAGAGAAAAGGATTTGGCGTCTACAATTTAGACTGCAGATAAAGCATTGAAGAATTTCAAACATAAGCTAAGATGTTTTTACGTTGGTGGGCGGGCGTCTAAGCTTTAAAACAATCCCTTCACAGGTAAAGTGTGAAGCGATCTAGTTAAACATAAGGAACAATTGTTACTTTCGGCCGATATTGCAACAATTTATGGAATTTCAATATCTGTTACAGCAAAGCACCGTTAAATAATCCGCAGAAAGGAAGGTACTATGATTGATGATCAACATTTTATCACTGTTTGTAATATAAGATTTTAGACTTTCGCATTGAAACAGCCGAAACGTCTAGCTAACACTATTAGCCAGACATTTCGGCTGTTTACCGTGTAATGCTAGACCCATTAACTAATGTCAGTATTTTATGAATGATTTCCCACCATGCTTTAAAAGCTTAAGCCTATACTGTAAAATCTTACTTCTTCAACCACTTAGCGAAGCCGTGCAATTCCTTATAAATTGTTTAACAGACCTTAACCAAAACTTTCCTTTACCTTTCAACTTGCAAACTTTGGATTCGTTTACTAATTCATGCCATGATAGACGGGTGTCCGCAAATTCTATTCCACTAATGCATTTAACCATAGATTTATACTAATTGATATGCCCCGAAAACATTAGATATGGCATAATTTTGTTTTCCATGACGTACGTATCAACACGCTGTCATTCACAGCGATAAATAAATAAATCAATTCTTTGGACTAACACACCAATTGCCGAGCCCCAAACTAAACCGAAGCTTGTACTATAGAAGCTAGGGAACGCATAGACATACTTAAATCTATACTTACTACTATAATAAAGCTAAAGAGTTTGTTTTTTTGACCGCGCTAATCACAGGAAAACTGATTAGAATTGAAAAATTTTGTTTGTGTTGGATAGTGCATTTGACAAGGAAGGCTTTAGGCTATATTATAACACTATGTGTGGTGCGGAGACTGGAATCCACGCGGACGGAGTCGCGAGCGATCACTAGTACTTTTATAAACGTCCATGACTCGAGTACAAATGTCGATGTTTATCACACAAACATTTGCCCCTACCGGGATTCGAACCCGCGACCCCTAATTTTGTAGTCAGGGTCTCTTACCACTAGACTAACGGCCCCGACATAAAAAGCGACTGTCGTTTCATATTTTAGAGCTATTTTCAGAGCGAGTCAAAGTTTGGCAAGGGCATATCCAACGTTTTAAATCTATGCATTTAACCAAACATTTAGGGCATGACCGCGAATGGAGAGTAAATGCGTAGTAACATCATGTGATTAACAATCTGTTAAATTTCGCAATTGAGGTATTTTAACCGCGAAATAGGAGTCGAAGCCTAATCGGGATAGATAATGATTTATTTCAATGAAGTAGACTTAGTTATTAGATTTAAATGCTTTTGTTGACGGAAGAAAGTGAAATAATGGATTATCTCGCGTCACATTATTAAATTTATGTTTTAATATACCTAAGTTTTTTTGGAATAATACACTCATACAGAGAGTCGACGCAGAAGTTCACTTCCTATTCCTTCACTCTCATTAGCTGAAAACAATATGACATTCCCGTAGAGAAATCAGGCATAGAATCCTACTTACGCATCTCTGGACTAATAATAATCAAAAGTCTATGTGCGTAAAGTCGAGGTCCTGGGTTCGATTCTCGTGTCGGGCAAACTTTGTGTTGATTTTTCTGAACACGGCCCGGGTTTGTGATCACCAATCCGCATTTGGCAAGCGTGGTGATTAAGCCAAAACCCATCTTTGTAACAAAACACGATATCAAATGATGCAGGCCTTTGCCCTGCAGTGGGACATTAATAGGCTGATGATACTTTACTTTACTATGTGCGTAATTTTAACCAGCTGTGCGGTGAAGGAAAACATCTTGAGAAAACCTGCACGCTATGAGTTAGTGCGTGAAATGGAGAAAGCAATGGTAAAACAATTCAGTATAATTGTCAAACCATTTATTTATTTATTTATTTATTTATTTATTAGGTTTATCAACAGTTATTACAATATTTAACTTAATTTATATACATATCTAGTTTGGCTTATGCTATTGTATAACTAATAACAGATAAACACCACATGCTTAATAAAATGTGCAATTAGGAATCGATACAATGTTGTGCAATCGTAAGTTCATGCTTTAAGAAAAGTGAACCATTGGTGTTTTTCAGACCATTTGTAACTACATTTATGCAAATAAATATTCTTATTCTTTTATTCTCATTACATACAATGATGCCGACAAAATCATCGCTTTTAAAGAGCGAAAGATATGTCGTTAATCTCACAATTCTCGTAAATCGTTGTTATTTAAATTTAAAAAGTTAATCGCCAGTCAATGCAGTCGTAATTTATTCGGTGGCGTTAACGCATGTGGACCAAAGTGTGATAAATCAAGGAGCCGTTGTTGTTCGCTATGAATATTAAAGAGAGGGATGTTTCCATTATCTCTGCCAGCGAAGTAAATATAAGGGAAAGTAAAATCATTTGAGCAGAGCTTGTACGTACATAGATGATGGCACAAAAGTATGACCACTTGAACATTAATAAATTGTTTTTTAAACTAAGTGTATTAGCAATAGAGTCAAATAATTGAACGATCCGCTTGGTGTTATGGTCAAAAAATTGAGTATTAAACCATGAGGTTCGATCCCTGCTCAGGATAAAAAATTGTGTGCATCAACGTATTTGTTTGTCCTGGTCTGGGTGCCACATGTTTCTTTTTAAGTACTCTTATATTATTTTGTAATACCACTGTTGTTTCCGATGTCTGTTACACAGTGCCTAAGCTACTTAACACGGAGTCAGATCAATGTATGTGATGTTGTGTGATATTTATTTATTTATTAATTATTGACATTTACCACCCATGAACATTGGATATCAATAAGTCAAAGTCAAAGTGGTTTATTATGCAATTTGATTTACATAGAAATTCTTTTGCACGTCATATCTTTTTTTTACCTACCAGCATATACAATAGATAGCTGCGTTGCTTAGTTTCTATCAACATGGGGCTTGTTCGTTATCTAGAGTTAGAAACAAATCAGAGGAATTATTGTGAGATACCTTTACAGAAGACTTCCATGAAACTGTAGTAGGGTCTTCACAGACAAGGATATCTCATATGATTGGAAGTTCCAGTATACGCTATCTCCGACAGAAACTGATGTTATTTGTGCTGACATCAGCATATCAGGGCTTTTCCTGAAAGCCAAAGGTACGTTGAGAGAAGGGTTTTTCTTGGAATGGTCCCGAAATGCGAAAACATACTGTTGAAACGTTTATCCTTTGGATTTCAATTGTATACTGCTACTGAATTCCTTGAACTTAGTTACGATTTCACCTTGGTTTAAATTACAAAAGCGGCGAAAATCTTGGAATATCAAGAATTTTTAATTTTATGCAGGACATTTATTTTTCAAAATATAATCCTCTATTCGAAGGTACCATTGCAGACTATTTGCTGTTAATATAATACCCCTCCTAGCCGAATTCGGCCACGGCGGCCAATCTTACGATTAGCCACTTACGCGGGATATAATTATAGTGCACAAGCGCGTGCGCAAGCACAGGTGCACTCCCTATTTCCTCACTCCCATAATTCGGTGGGACAGCAATCTGACACGACCGTAGTGAGATCAGGCGCAGGACCAACGGCTTAACGTGCTTTCCGAGGCACGGGGGTGTAAATACACCGCCAACTTCCAAACTCCGGACTGTGTCTGTGTTATCACAACATGAAAACATAGACATAATTTCATCGGTCCGACCCGGGATTCGAACCCAGGACCTCCGGCGCGGCCGCCGCTTTAAAGTGCGACACACTAGCCACTGCGCCACGGAGGCAGTTATTATATTATGTACTATTTGCTGTAACAACTATTTGTCGTGATCATGTTTGCTTATTTATTTTTGCCCGACCCAGGAATCAAACCCAGGATCTCGAGACCACGGACCGGTACTTAAACCATTGGTCCATCGAGGTCCTCATAATTCTTAAACACTAAATTACCTAATGTTTTAAATTTAGGCGACTTTTACTCGTGAAATAAAACTACTTTTAACTTCGGGTTTTCCCAACGTGTAGTTTTAAAATTATACCACGATTCTATCCTAAAGTAGTTCAATTTCATGACATAATAACCTAGCAAATACCTCCACGATTCTTCCAGAAAATGTCTACCACACATCAACATATTTTCCAATAACTCCAGGCTTTAATCACGAAGTCATTATTCCGTATCTGCGGCGCAAATCACAGTCCTCAAAATCCACAGCAGGAGGTGTCACTCGCGTTATGAATATTAACAAGGGGAATATTTTCATTACCTCGAGGACTGCGCGTTGAAGAACACTCGCCGGTAAGTGATTTAGCTGGCGGTTGATTCGGCGGCTTTACGGCTTAAACGCTACTTGAAATAACAAATAAGGTATTCCATTTTTTTCTGTGAGATTGTTAGTTAGGTTTTGGATAAAAGTGAAAGACATAAGGCTTAAAGAAACACGTATAAGTAATTCCCTTTGAAAAAAACAAAAAGGATTTGACATTCGATCTTGGTATTATTGCATAGGTTTAGTTTTATGTCGTAGGTCGCACTATAAAGTCACGAAAAGCTTGTATGGAAGACTCCATAAATTGCGTCGTCCCCAAATAAACTGGGAACAAGGCAGGTCTTCACTCAGTCTCGTGACTGGGGTTCACAATCGAGGTCAAAGATGAAAAAGATAATTTCAAGGTCAATTACGTGTATGAAAATCGACCTTATTCCATCTCAACAATCGCCAAAATTTACTTAATCAGACGCCTCTTAAGCCGCATCAAATAATCTTCGCAAGCAATAAAACTTCTCCAGCCAAGACCGACAAAAGTCACCGAGATACCGAACAAAAAGGAAATTTATCTATCCTTTACAGAAGTACGAAAACGCTTAAGTCATCCAAATGTCTCCAGCGTAATCAAATAGAATCGCTGCCCTGGATTAGAGAAGTCTTGGCAAGGTTCAATTTAACGTAATCTGTTCTGGAGGAATTTTTTCACGTACCATTCTTTGTGAATTTAAAATGCCTGCGATTCTCCTTATGAGATCATCGTAGTTTCTTTGTGAAGTTAAATTATCTTAGTTGGATCTCCCGTCGTCTTGGGCCGGAATTTGTCTGTAGTTATTTTTTTTAACTTTTTTAGAGCCATATGGCCTACGGACGAAATTATATATTACTAGCGGCCGCCCGCGACTCCGTCCGCGTGGATTTCGATTTCTAATATCCTATGTGTTATTCTGATGTATAAGCTATATTGTGGTAAAGTTTCATTCAAATCCATTCAGTAGTTTTTACGTGAAAAAGTAACAAACATCCATACATCCATACATCCACACATCCATACATCCATACATCCACACATACAAACTTTCGCCTTTATAATAGTAGTAGGATTCATTTCAAAAAAGTTTTGCTAATAATTATAGCAAGACTTTTAAATAAAACTAGCTAAATATAGCTTTAAATAAAGCTGTTTTCAAAAATAGCCTAGATAACTTCTCGAGTACTATAGTTATACAATTTTATACGGTAATTAAACCGACTTCAAAAAAAACCGTAAACACAAAAAATAAACTAAAAATTAAAAAATAATTCCTAATATCTATTACCTCATACTGTAATTTTCCTAAACTATGTTAAAGTAATCTTAAACATACTAACTGAAGTCGGTGCTTCTTCTCTTCTGTTTTTGGGCAGGCACCGACTTCAGTTAGTATGTTTAAGATTACTTTAACATAGTTTAGGAAAATTACAGTATGAGGTAATAGATATTAGGAATTATTTTTTAATTTTTAGTTTATTTTTTGTGTTTACGGTTTTTTTTGAAGTCGGTTTAATTTTTTTTTTAAAAGTCAGTTTATTTCATGATTTTTAGTTGTGTAAAAGCGTTGTGAACTTAATTATTAATAGGAACTTAGTTGTTGTTAAGAGTGAATGAGAGTGTGGATAGATTTCTTGTTCTCGCGTGAAGGCCCAGCGAGACTTCTCGGCGAGATTTCTCGCCGTGGGTCTGGATGTAATATACACAAGTATCACGTTAGCCCTACATACATTCGATCGACCAATTGCAGTTCTGCCTTCCAACTCCTTACCGTTAAGGAGTACTGTAGCTTCATCATCAGCACAGTAGCATCAGATGTTGATTCAAGCATACCTCACAAGCAACATGTAAGCCCTACATACTACTAAATAGTTTCCATCGACCAAATTGCAGTTCTGCCTTCCAACTCCTAACCGTTAAGGAGTACTGTAGCATCATCATCAGGACAGCAGCATCAAATGTTGACACCCTGAAGCATATACCTGAGTAAGACATGATTACGAAACAAAAACACCATACGAGCATACAATTTTCGGTGGTTGCCCTCGATTTCTCCTGGATTCCATCATCAGATCCTGGACTGGTGAAAATGGGACCACCTCAGAACTGAACTCTACACAACAAAAAAAAAATTTTTGAAATCCGTCCATAATTGACGAAAATATCGATGAACACACATAAAAAAAAAAAAAAAAAAAAAAAATTATACATACAGACGAATTGAGAACCTCCTCCTTTTTTGAAGTCGGTTAAAAAAGCTAATATTTTAAGATCGTTTTATGATGAGAAAGCATTTATCAAGATATCAAACTCACTTATCACCAAGACCGAGTTATTTAAACCGAGTCCTCGTCAATTTTAAACGCCATCGAAATATCAACGTTCCGTCAAGACTGAATCCCCACTTCTCAACGGTCCTTGAGTATTGCACTCAACCTGCGCGAAGCTTTGACATTTCTTAGTTGAATTTCTCATTTCAAACAGTGCCGTTTGTCGCACAGAAACTGAATAAAGGAAATCTCAAAGCAAGCCAGCATTTAGGAGGGAACATCTCAACGTTGTAAACGCAGATTACGAACGCGTTGGTTTAATTACAATTGTAATTGAGAAACATGACGCGAGATTACAGGTGTACCTCTACATGTAATCCCTTCTGTAGGGCTTTGTACAGATCTTTACTCGCTTGAGCTTCAGACACAATGGTGTAAGTACTGTTCTCGGAATTTAATATTAATTAGGATGAGCGTGGGAAGGATTCGGTCTTCAAATTGATAATTATCTTTCTGATATTTTGGATTGCGTGAAATAATAAGTTATGATTAAAATTAAATTATTAATTTAAGTAAGCAAATAATTTAAAATTAAATAACATAGCCATGATGATATGCAACGTATCATTTACACGTTTAAATTAAAATTGCTCGATACTTAACCTGAAATACTTGCGGTTTCGTAATCATGTTTCACTCGTTTAATTTTAAACTATATCAAAATTAATAACTGGTAACGAAAACATGATTTCAAATGATTAAGGCCTTTGAAGTGGGACATTAATAGACTGATACTTTTGAGTAGCTGAACATAAATTAGTTAATGCCTTGGACTAACACACCAACTGCCTAGTCTTAAAGTATGCTCGAAGCTTGTGCTATGGAAGCTAGGAAACGGATAGACGCACTTAAATACTATTATACACATTCATAACTCGAGTACAAATGCCAATGTTCAACACACAAACATTTGCCCCCGGCGGGGTTCGAATCCGCGACCCTCATGTTTATAGCCAGGTTCTGACCACTGGACCAAGGGGCCCGTCTTAATATCTCTTCAACATAATAATATTACCCATCCGTCCTTAGCCCTCAGTATGACAGCACCCTTAGCCATTCTATTCTTTACCACCCGAATACCTTAACACATGTAAATACTTAATTGAATTAGCATTTCACGACGCAACGACACCGCTGCCGTGTCTCTCTAGATGGAATATTTTATTGTCTTCAATTATTATAATTATGTACAATATGTACGTGGTATGTGGTTAATTAATGTTATGCTCTTGGAGTATATTTTAAACGCAAAAGCCTGTGAAGAAAGTAATGTGTTAACTGTTTATTCAAGTACTTATATTCTTAAGCCTTTCGTTTTCCGACGTTAGTGTCTTGACTTTCGTGTCTAGTGTAATAGTGTAAGTTTTGTGAATGTAAATTATGTTTAATTGGTTAAGTGGTTCACATTTGTTTTTAGCGATAACTGTGGTACTGCAACTTACATGGATAGAAATGGAGCTATATATGACCATCTGTAATTTATGTCAGAACAAAAACTAATTTTTTAATATTTCACTACTATGCCCTATTGGTATTTTCATAATAATATTTATGTTTTAAAAATAACATAACTAGACTAATAAAAAAAAAGGTTATTTCTAAATACTGCAACTCACTTGATGGTAACCAAATAACATACCACAAAACTTTGCAAGTATTATCTATTTCTTACGACTGCAGTTTGAAAGGGACTCGTATCTGAAAACCACTCAACATCATTTTCGTAATTGTGCGTTCCAATTGGTGGAATAATTGCAACTCATTCCGATGTACGAAATGTTTGAGATAGATCTGATGTTTAACAAAATTAGACTCTATCCTGCAGGGTTTAGAGTTGTACAGGCATATCGATTTGTTTTCAAAGCGTATTCGCATTCAGCCTCGGAAGTGATATCAGCTCACTACCAACGTGCAGCTTTAGATCGGTTCATACGAGATTTTGAAAAGCAGTTCAACCTTCAATTATGTTTGTCCTCGTATTGGACTTCTCAAATGAGGATATTTCGAAAGCCGTTAAATTTAATGTACTCTTTATTATCTCTGTTGCAGTTGATATGAAGTGAAATCTGCAGTAGTATTGCTTTTGGAATCTCTATTTTGAAATCAAAATCAAAAACTTGAATTTTTAAAGAGAAGTGATTCACGCTACAGCGTGAATCACTTCTCTTAAAAATGGTACACCATTTATTGATAGCACCAATATCTGTGAAAAGTATGACATTAGCTGTTTCGGATATTGTTTATAAGTTGAATGAAGTAACAATAATAAATTCAGCACCAACTTCAGTTGTCAAGCCGTAACAACAGCTTTAAACATTAGTTAGACATATGCACATTCTATTGTTAGTGCTTATTTCAGTCCAAATGAGACGCACTAGAATACACACCAAATACCTTTCACCCCTATTAATGCTTCATAAATACATTCTCCAATGGTCAGTCCCTTCATCCACAATATTTAAAAGATTGGTTAGTGGAAGGGTTCACATCTAAAGGTCAGGCCGCTAATTGATGGCTTCGTAAAGCACTTCGGTTCGCGCGGAGTGACGGAATGCATAATTGAATGAATATGGATTACACGAATTAGACGGACACGGGACTGACGGGCAAGGGGAAATATCAATGTAAATTGCACTGAGAAACGCGTTACCTGCTAACGACGTCATGCTGAGAATTGAATACACTCAGTCCAAGATTATATTAATACCTACGATGGCTTCGCTGGCCAATCGTCGATCTGCCACGTACGCCGGATAAATCATAGTGCACAAGTGAGTGCGCAAGCACAGGTGCATTTCTCGTTCTCTCACTCTCAAAGTTCGGTAGGACAGCAATCTGACAGGACCGAAGAGAGATAAGACGCAGGAATGACGGCTTCCGTAGCACGGAAGAGCTCGTAAATGACCCATCCGCTGACCGGCCTTTTTAAAAGTGGCTATACCTCAGTTCTTGCGCACCGAGTGTGTGTAACCACTACGCCATGGAGCTCCTCAAAAACATATGACCTCGAAAGGTGAGGCCGCTAATTGATGGCTTCGTAAAGCACTTCGGTCCGCGCGGAGTGACGGAATGCATAATTGAATGAATATGGATTACACGAATTAGACGGACAAGGGACTGACGGGCAAGGCGAAATATCAATGTAAATTGCACTGAGAAACGCGTTACCTGCAAACGAGGTCATGCTGATGATTGAATACACTCAGTCCAAATTATATTAATACCATCCTACAGCCATTTTCGGCCACGCTGGCCAAACGTCGATCAGCCAGGTACGCCGGATAAATAATAGTGCACAAGTAAGTGCGCAAGCACATGTGCACTTCTCGTTCTTTCACTATCAATGTTCGGTAGGACAGCAATCTGACGGGAGCGAATAGAGATAAGACGCAGGAATGACGGCTTCCGAAGCACGGAAGAGCTCGTAAATGACCCATCCGCTGACCGGCCTTTTTAAAAGTGGTTTAACATCAGCGATTGCGCACCGAGTGCGTTAACAACAGTGCCATGGAGCTTCTCAAAAACACATGACATCTAAAGGTCAGGCCGCTAATTGATGGCTTTGTAAAGCACTCCGGTCCGCGCAGAGTGACGGAATGCATAATTGAATGAATATGGATTACACGAATTAGACGGACACGGGACTGACGGGCAAGGCGAAATATCAATGTAAATTGCACTGAGAAACGCGTTATCTGCAAACGATGTTATGCTGTTAAACACAATACTTGGAAATTCCAATTAGTCATCACTTTACCAATTAACACGGATTCGAATTGTCGCTATGAACTTTGACAGGAAAAATGCCCCTACTAACATTAAGGTCAAGTTGCAATCAATTCGTTCTATCTATATACCACTATTTTCTATAAAAATGAGTTTATTTTATTTAAATGCCAATGAAAATAACATTTATTTGTATGCCCAGTGGCTTATAAAATGTTCAAACCTTTATTTCTCTTGTAGACGAAATTATTTTATTTACGCAATCCATTCCACATTAAATATCAAATATTATTATTTATTATCCCCCACATAAACTTGCCTATATTATTTTTCTCTCCTTTCGAATGCACATTTCGTTTGCTTCGTGCATGTTGTACAAGGGGCTGCTTTAGCCCGCTCAAGCGATCGCAGAGTTTATTCAAATCTCCTCACAAAGAAGACGGCGCGGTCGCAACGGTTATACATAAAACATCGGGTCGTA
Source organism: Nomophila noctuella (assembly GCA_958496325.1). NCBI lineage: Eukaryota > Metazoa > Arthropoda > Insecta > Lepidoptera > Crambidae > Nomophila > Nomophila noctuella. The sequence continues at coordinate 2,847,083 of OY292487.1, read as the reverse complement.
GGTTCAATACCTGCTATTTGTTTTGTGTTTACGATGTAATCTTCTGACAATTTTAAACCTTTATCTGAGTAAACGAGAACAATCTTAAAATGATTAGAACAAAACTTACGGCGTGCTGAAACCAAGATAAAACAAATGAGTAGGTATGTATGTTTATTTATTTTTTTATAATCATTGTAAGAAATTAATCTTACTCTCGTTGTTAAAAAGACTTATTTCATTTATTTTAAATAAATCACCTTAATTTATTAAATACACAGAATATTAAACACTTCGAATTTAAAAGCAATAATAGTAACATAAAATGAGAATAAATTGATCAAAACTTAAATCATATAAAAATCCAAAGAGTCAATCGCAAAAGTTTTTGACTGCCTTCCAAATTCAGTTATAACATTTTTGCGACGCTATTCGGCAGCTCAGTCGAATAAAAATCAAACAAAAACGCACGACGCAACTAGTGAACCGTAAAGTTGAATGCGATCGTAACTAAATTTTTGATGGCATAAATTCCATTCAAACCCATATGGCGGGTAGGGCGCATGTCAAATCCAATCCTTATCGACAATGGAGAATAATAAACCATTCTAGCTAACTGCATTTTGTCACGGAGCCCATCACAATCGATGGACAAAAAATACCTATGAGAACGAATTGATTCGACGTAAATGGGATCTCAGCTCCCAAAGTTCGCAAACAGTGACGACACCGAAAAAGTTTGTAATCGAGATTGATCACGAGAACAATAATTTGGTTGGTAAACAAGATTGGAAGTTAGGGTTGGTAAACTACAAAAGAAATCTAATTTAAATTAGTGGTACAACGGAGTTTTAGTATCATTTAAAAAAGGCATATTGTGCTCTCTGAATCATCATTCTGCTTAATTTGATTGATGAGCACTGTCAAAGAATTGTAAAACCAGTGATATGGGCCTCCCTTGTTCATTGAAATCATTTATAATTGCAAGAAGCATAAAAATTAAAAACTTTCAGCAGTCATAAATTCTCGCCTGAGGCCAATGACCTTTCAGTTACGTCACTAATCTCAGGAGGAGGGGCGAATATCTGCACAAAGATCTCTAAAAAGCTAAAAACATTTGCATAGCTATGGCGACCGTCAGGACTCCACGGCACGAAACTGGTTTATGGGACATGTCAGGAGAAAGGAAATAAGCATCGTAAATTTGCATATTCCGATGTGATGTAAAAAGTATGCATTTTGAAACAATACTTGGATTGTAGCAAGAACTCTGCGGCGTACAAAGGATTATGTTTAATCTCTCGAAGGGAAGGAGAGGCGTTCCTGTTTATCATATTTTATTTGTTTAATCAAAACTTGTGTTGTTGGAACAATATGTGGTATATAGTCCTCACGTTGAGAGTCAATAAAGACATGATAGGGAAAATAGCTTTTTTAATCCCCAATTAAGTATTTCGAAAGCCTTTATTTTCTTATCAATGAAAACAAAATTTAATAAATGTAACATACTGGAATATTCTATTGTTTTAAATTAAATAATCCTAAACTTTTCAGTAAATCGGCTCAATAGTAATTTCTGACTCGATTTAATTTACCACTGATTAAAATCATAAAACGTTCTTACAAAACACAGGAAAACAAAACATATCACCATTGCAATCACGCGCGACAAAAATGATCCAAAATCGTATCTTTAGAATTATACCATAATCTTTCCTCAAACATTTCCCATCTATACCAATGAGGAAAAATAAAAGAAGATCAATCGTTAAAGGCCGAACACTTTGACAGTTAAGTCAATTTTTCTCTGAAAAGGACAAAACAGTCCAAACGCAGGCTATAAATAAATTCGCGCGGAGCGTACATATTTCTTAGTCGCGAGCTGCTTTGAACGACGGCGTATGATTTATACGGCGGAATCTTGCTTTGGCTTTTGTTCTTGAACTGTTGGTTGCACGCGACTGCGCTTCTCTTTATTTAGAAGCGGGAGATTATCGCACTCAGTATCGGTGTTTATGTTCATATTCTTTCAATTTTATATGATTCTGAGTTTCCTATAAAGGAGAAATCGAGTTTCGAGTTTTTGAGGAACAATTTTATTATTGGCCTTGTAGCTTTCGTGTAAATATTTCTCTCGTTAACATGATTCTAACTAATGACCCCAAAAATAAAACAACACCTGATAAAGATTTAAAATTTTGTGTCATGGTTTAAACAGAAAGATTGTACAGACACAGATTTTGTTCTTTAACAAAATCAGTTCCTAGTATCAATATTAACTTTTTGGTAATTCGAAAAATAACAAGGTAATAGATAATCTTGAATTAGAACCGCGCTTGAGTTGCTTCTGATTGGACAAATCTCATTCGGTTATTTGCAATAAGTTGAAGTCACCCCTCCTTAAAAAGTAAGTTAAGAGCATAGGGGGTGCTAGTGAAGCGATTGCACGATTAGGTATTTACGCGGATGTATTGGTGTTTTGGCAAGAAGAGACATTGATTTATTCACTACCTGAATGTCAGAGTAAAGAATTGTTACAAGTTACAGTGGTTTTAAAAACATTGTTATTGAAACGCATACGAGCATTCTATTTCAATATTTATCCACGAAAGGATTTATTTGTCATACATCTTTAACAATGGCTCACATGGCCAACGTAGTGCCACAGCAACCAATGAACTTGATCTAATAGAATATTATTTCTTTGAAAATCAAATTGCAAAATATAGAAGACTACATGGAAAAGTCTCGCTATAAAATATCCGTCCTTAGATTGATAGACACATTAACTTCTTCAAATCACATCCAGTATCATAAATCCTCGATTTCTAGATTGTCCCCCTCTATTGAGTTTTATTGAAATTTCGTATATCGTCGTCCCGTAATGGGCAATAGAGTTCAGAAATGTTCGTCGGGCTCGCACGAGCGTGAATCGTGCGTTAGGGTTCAAGGAGATGCAATCGGCGCCAATTGCGGTATTTTGCATACAGATTTCTCTTTGCGTATGTCTACAGTGACTTTTTTATTCAAATCAACTACAGCATAATCTTTGATACTAATAGTTTTGAAAATGCAATGAGTAGATGCAAACGGCGCCAATTCAGCTGATAGTCTTTTTTCAATTGCAATAATATGCATGTATACTAAATTTGTTTTCTTCAGATTTTATAATGCGTTTTTTTATTCAAACTAACACAAAATCATTTTTGATATTAATTGTGTAAAAAAAACAGAAGATAAAATAGTTCAATCAATTTAGGTAAAAAAGAAGCTCTGAAATCCAAACAATCTAACTTTTTGTATAATAAAAAAAAATAGATTTAATGGATACCATACATGCAATCTTACCAAAGAGACATTAGCAACGGATTCTTACCTGAAAAAAGAAGAACAGATTTCGTTAGTGTTAGATACACTTCAAACATATCTTATAAATTTTATAACATATCAGAAACTAGCGGCCGCCCGCGACTTCGTCCGCGTGGATGTCGGTTTTCATTATACGAATGTTTTTTCCCGCTAACTCCCGTTCCCGTGGGAATTTTGCAATATCCTTTTGCAACTAAGCATCAAGTTTACTAAGGGACCTGCATGCCAAATTTCAAGCGTCTAACTCAAGTAGTTTAGATTTTCCATACAAACTTCCACCCCCTCATTTCGGGGAAGTGGGGGGTTGGAATGGGTCAAAAAGTAGCCTATGTTCTGTCTCAGGGTCTAAAGATTGTCTGTACCAAATTTCATCAAAATCGGTTGCGAGGTTTAAGCGGGAAAGCGTAACAGACAGACAGACAGACAGACAGACAGACAGACAGACAGACAGAGTTACTTTCGCATTTATAATATTAGTTGGGATACAGTAGAAATATGATACAAAGAATAAAATGTAATGTTTTTTAAACGACACAAACTTCAAGTGCCTTTATTCAACAATCAACGACATCACCAACCAAACTCATAATATTAGATCCTTGACTTCATGACGGTACTAAAGAGACGTTGCAATTTAAAAGAAGCATATTGCATAGCCTAAATAAAGTATAAGGAGCAATTCACCCGATGTATCGCAGCGTGCAGTAACTTCGGTACAGACTCACTTGCGCCACTCACAAGGATGTAAATCTTCCAATGAATTGCACAAAATCATCGTCCACGGTCAGGCATTGAAAACAACAAGACTACTCAAATTAGATCCTCCAAAATAGAACCCCGATACAGAGTAATAGACACTCTCACTCACTCTCACTCTCTCTCTCTGTCACCCTCTATGTCTCTGAATCTCTGTATCTCTCTATCTCTCTTCCTCTATCTCACTCTTCTCTATCAGTGTGTGTTAGTGAACTATAAAGAAGTTGCAATTTAAAAGAACCAATAAAATGTAAAGAGCAATTCAACAGAAGTATCGCAACGTGCAGCGGTACAGTTACAGACCCACTCGCGCCAGTCACGTAAAGAGCTAAATCGCTTCATGAATTGCGCACACTTTCCAAACGCAGTCAAGTATTAAAAACAACAAGACTATGGTCTTATACTCAAATCAGATCATACAAAATTTACACCAAGACAAAGTGATGTGTGTGTGAGTAAGCGAGCGCGTTTGTATGTGTGTGTGTGTGTGTGTGTGTGTGTGTGTGTGTGTGTTAGTCTCCCTCTCTCTCTCTCTCTCTCTCTCTCAACCTCACTCTTCTCTCACTCTCTCTCTGTGTGTGTATGTGTGTGTGTGTGCGTGATCTATGGATATTGCCGGCGTAAGTGTCAGAGTTGTAACTCCATTTCTTTTTTCAAACATAACTTTTCTACTATTGTTTCACAAAAGTTTTCGTGACGAAATTATGTGTGTCTCTTGCACAATTTTATCTGATGGAGTGACGAGGTTAGACACTTTAACCGACGATAAAGATGATGCAATTTAAAAGAACCAATAAAGAGCAATTCAACAGAAGTATCGCAACGTGTAGCGGTACAGTTACAGACTCACTCGCGCCAGTCACGTAAAGAGCTAAATCGCTTCATGAATTGCGCACACTCGTCGACCGCGGTCAGGTATATGCGGTTATTTAGCCGGTGAGTCTGTGACGCCTCGCGTTCGTATTGTGAGGGACGATGTTAAGATGAAACTAGTGTAACAGATATAAAAACTAAACATTATAAAATTGAATATATAGAACTGCACACATCTGAATGACACGATAAAGTTTATTTTACCTACTACCCTGAAAATACAAATTACTTAAAGCTTAAACATTGACAGTATGTTTTAAATCGAGCTTTATCATCGAAATTTATTTATTGATTGTTTCAGTCAACAAATATGGGATCTTAAGAGATTTAATGATTAGAGATGAAATTATTATGTTTAAATGCGCTCGTCGTATAGACAGTGCTAAAGTACATTGCGATATATTGAGTATTTTTAACTAAAATTCATACCTATTTCTGCCAGGGAGGGGCAGTGGTCCAACTGTTCAGTCCAACTAGTTGGACCACGGGCCTCTACTAGGGGCAGTTGTCCAACTTTAAAAATAGTTGGACTACAGCACCTTTTGCAAGTTCCGTAGTCCAACTCGTAAAATATCTTGCCAACCCTAATAATCTCAAAAATGTTTATGGTTTTATATATTTTTAATTAATGATCTCCTGAACCTCATTGCAGTAAATATGTATAATTTGATTTTTACCTATGTCAATTTGTACCAGGAAAAAAAACAAAATGAAAAATTTTTATAATTTTTATTTTTAACAATATCGAAATGAAATGAAATGAAATAATTTATTCAGCAATTTGATTCACTTAGTTAATTCTTTTGCACGTCAAAACTTTTTTCGCCCTACCAGCGCCGCGACGTGAATGGCCTGCTGAGAAGAGACACCGCAAGAAACTCACCAGTTATGTCTTTTTTTAAATCAATTTCAATAGTACAATAATGTCAAATATAATAAATACAAATTAAGTGTGGCTGAGCAGATTAACATGTCCATGCATATTTGTCATTTAAATAATCATATATTTTATAATAACCTTTCTTCATTAAGGTTGATTTGATGAACAACTTAAATTTTTGTTTAGGAAATTCAATTACACTTTCTGGTAGTTTATTAAATATTTTGACACTTAGTCCAACAAAAGACTTCCCAGTCTTATGAAGCCTGTGACTTGGAACAGCAAGCTTATGTTTATTTCGTGTATTAAAGCTATGAAAGTCACTTTTTTTTTATAGAAAAATTGTGTAGGTTCTAGCGTATATAAATTATGCAGTCAAAGATGTATTGAGACGCTCGCTGTAGTTAAAATGTTAATCTCCATGAATTTCTCACGGAGTGAATCACGCGGCTTAAGGTCGTATATTGCACGGATCACCCTTTTCTGTAATACAAAAATTGTTTGTATATCAGCAGACGACCCCCACAATAACAGACCGTAAGACATAACACCATGAAAATAGCTGAAATAAACCAATCTCGCCGTTTCAATATCAGTCAGGCGTCGTATTTTTCTTACAGCAAATGCTGCAGAACTTAGTCTCCCAGCGAAAGCAACAAGCAACCAATTTACTGCAACGAGGTTCAGGAGATCATTAATTAAAAATATATAAAACCATAAACATTTTTGAGATTATTAGGGTTGGCAAGATATTTTACGAGTTGGACTACGGAACTTGCAAAAGGTGCTGTAGTCCAACTATTTTTAAAGTTGGACAACTGCCCCTAGTAGAGGCCCGTGGTCCAACTAGTTGGACTGAACAGTTGGACCACTGCCCCTCCCCGATTTCTGCTGCGAGATAACATTTAGCTTATACGAAATCACACAGAAACAACATAAAGTTCACTTCTTATCAATCAAATGCAGCCACGTAAATTGAATTTATTTACTCACGCAAATACCGTCTCTATATCGCCCTAACATCGTCCCCTCAATTCCGTGTTCCAAGTTTCACCTCATCTACTCGGACAAGCGGGGCTCGGAGCGGCGGATTACGCGGCCAAATTGATATTAGACTGAAATCAACTTAGGTGCTTCGGAAACAGATCCCGTGGGGGCGTTTGACATAGTTTCATCAGTGTATTAAGCGAGTGCTTGATTAATACCATCCTGTCTTCAACTTGCAGATGTTTTGATGCTTTAGATCTGTGCTTAAGCGTTGAGTAATGTTGTCTTATGTGTCGTGTGTTATATTGATATAGTCTTATTACCACTCTCAGAAGAAGCTTTCATTTATTTAGTAGGTACATTCAAATCTGTATACATGAAAGCATGTCTGATAAATTTTGGGTTTCGTCTTACTTTTATGTTTATTTGTTTAGGTTTAATTATGGTCATTTTTTAATCTCAAAAAGGTAAAGTAAAAAAACCTCTTAACACCAATGCATTTACCGTCACTATATCGCCCTAACATCGTCCCCTCAATTCCGTGTTCCAAGTTTCACCTCATCTACTCGGACAAGCGGGGCTCGGAGCGGCGGATTACGCGGCCAAATTGATATTAGACTGAAATCAACTTAGGTGCTTCGGAAACAGATCCCGTGGGGGCGTTTGACATAGTTTCATCAGTGTATTAAGCGAGTGGTTGATTAATACCATCCTGTTCTAGTAGATGTTTTGATGCTTTAGCATTGAGTAATGTTGTTTTATGTGTTGGGTCTTATATTGCTATAGTTTTATTACCACTATCAGAAGGATTTTCCATTTGTTTGGAAGATATATCCAAATCAGTATTGAATGATAGCATGGCTGGATTTATTTAGGTCCTATAATTTTTATCAGGTTTTTTTAGATTTTAATTTTGTTCTTTTTTCTATATCTCATAAAGGAGTCAGAGTAAGAAAACACTTTTCACCGATGCATATAACGTGTCTATATCGGCCTAACATCGTCCCCTCAATTCCGTGTTCCAAGTTTCACCTCATCTACTCGGACAAGCGGGGCTCGGAGCGGCGGATTACGCGGCCAAATTGATATTAGACTGAAATCAACTTAGGTGCTTCGGAAACAGATCCCGTGGGGGCGTTTGACATAGTTTCATCAGTGTATTAAGCGAGTGGTTGATTAATACCATCCTGTTCTAGTAGATGTTTTGATGCTTTAGCATTGAGTAATGTTGTTTTATGTGTTGGGTCTTATATTGCTATAGTTTTATTACCACTATCAGAAGGATTTTCCATTTGTTTGGAAGATATATCCAAATCAGTATTGAATGATAGCATGGCTGGATTTATTTAGGTCCTATAATTTTTATCAGGTTTTTTTAGATTTTAATTTTGTTCTTTTTTCTATATCTCATAAAGGAGTCAGAGTAAGAAAACACTTTTCACCGATGCATATAACGTGTCTATATCGGCCTAACATCGTCCCCTCAATTCCGTGTTCCAAGTTTCACCTCATCTACTCGGACAAGCGGGGCTCGGAGCGGCGGATTACGCGGCCAAATTGATATTAGACTGAAATCAACTTAGGTGCTTCGGAAACAGATCCCGTGGGGGCGTTTGACATAGTTTCATCAGTGTATTAAGCGAGTGGTTGATTAATACCATCCTGTTCTAGTAGATGTTTTGATTTAAATATTAATATTAACAAGACGACATTCATTCAATTTATTAATAGAAATGCAAACAAACTACCATTGTGTATTAATTATCAAAAGGTGAATATTAAAGAATGTAATAAAACTTTATTCCTCGGTGTTACACTAGACGACCGCCTATCTTGGAAAGATCATATCGATAAAATATGTTCCAAATTAAATTCCTTTGCGTATGCTCTGTGGAGACTAGTAAAAATAAGTAGCAAAAAAATTGCTCTTCAAGCATATCATGGCTACGTCGGTTCACTTTTAAGATATGCTGTCCTACTATGGGGTAATTCATGCCATATTAATAGGGTGCTAATTGCTCAAAAGCAATGTATACGGGCAATTTGTAATGTAGATATTATGACATCATGTAGACCCCTCTTCAGAGAATTAAACATACTTAACGTCGCATGTTTGTACATTTATGAGATTTGTGTATTTGTTAAAACAAATCAGAATCTATTTCAGAGCAAAAAAGATGACTGTACATTTAATACCAGACATCATTATAGAATTAACCATCCTGGAATCAAAACAACTTTGTACAGTAAAAACGCATACTGCATGGCTGTTAAAATCTACAATAAGTTAGACAATGAAATAAAAATGTTGCCCTTAAATATCTTTAAGAAAAGAATAAAATTTTGGTTAGTCGGAAAATGTTACTACTGTGTTGAGGAATTTTTCCAAGAAAGGCAATAATTCGAAACTCTCTAAATTGAGATATTTTGGCTGTTCTGTAGCCCATCTATGTATTCTAAATAGAAACTATTTTGTGACATACTTTAATAAATTATTTTTTATACATGACATCTACTAATATTATAAATGAATCTGTAAATTTATAAATATAAACTATAAGAATTTATTAATTTTGAATGTAATTGGTTTTAATTATGTAGTTAATGCAATTATGTATTTTAATTAATAATTATTTTCTTTGAAAGTTTTGCATGCCAGCATCTGGCGAATTGTGTGAGCATTATCTTTTAAGTACCATCTTCTGTACCACTTTTCTTGCGAATAAATGAATTTTGAATTTTGAATTTTGAATTTTGAATTTTTGATGCTTTAGCATTGAGTAATGTTGTTTTATGTGTTGGGTCTTATATTGCTATAGTTTTATTACCACTATCAGAAGGATTTTCCATTTGTTTGGAAGATATATCCAAATCAGTATTGAATGATAGCATGGCTGGATTTATTTAGGTCCTATAATTTTTAACCAGGTTTTTTTTAGATTAAAATTTTGTTCTCTTTATATTATGTATAAAATCCCTTATAGGAGTCAGAGTAAGAAAACACTTTTTAACAATGCATGCATAAGTATACTGTCTCTATATCGCCCTAACATCGTCCCCTCAATTCCGTGTTCCAAGTTTCACCTCATCTACTCGGACAAGCGGGGCTCGGAGCGGCGGATTACGCGGCCAAATTGATATTAGACTGAAATCAACTTAGGTGCTTCGGAAACAGATCCCGTGGGGGCGTTTGACATAGTTTCATCAGTGTATTAAGCGAGTGCTTGATTAATACCATCCTGTCTTCTGAGCGATGTTTTGATGCTTAAGTGTTGAGTAATGTTGTTTTACGTGTCGTGTAATATAACCATTGCTAAAGATTTATTACCACTATCAGAAAATTTTTTCATTCATTTAGTATGTATGTCTAAATCTGTATACAATGAAAGAATGTCTTGATAATTTTAGGTTCGGTCATTTTTTCATGTTTAATTTGTTAAGTTTCTTATTATGGTCATTTTTGATAATCAAGGTATATACTACAGTATCTATATCGCCCTATCATATTCCGTGTAGCAAGTCATCTACTCGGACAAGCGGGGCTAGGAGCGGCGGATTACGCGGCCAAATTGATATTAGACTGAAATCAACTTAGGTGCTTCGGAAACAGATCCCGTGGGGGCGGTTGACATAGTTTCATCAGTGTATTAAGCGAGTGCTTGATTAATACCATCCTGTCTTCTGTGCGATGTTTTGATGCTTTAGTGTTGAGTAATGTTGTTTTATTCGTCGTGTCTTCTAGCTATAGTTTTATTACCACTATCAGAAAGAATTTTCATTTATTTAGTAGATACATTCAACTCTGTATACATGAAAGCATGTCTAATTAATTTTGGGTTCTGTCATATTTTTATGTTTATTTGTTTAGGTTTAATTATGGTAATTTTTTAATCTCAAAAAGGTAAAGTAAAAAAACCTCTTAACACCAATGCATTTACCGTCTTTATATCGCCCTAACATCGTCCCCTCAATTCCGTGTTCCAAGTTTCACCTCATCTACTCGGACAAGCGGGGCTCGGAGCGGCGGATTACGCGGCCAAATTGATATTAGACTGAAATCAACTTAGGTGCTTCGGAAACAGATCCCGTGGGGGCGTTTGACATAGTTTCATCAGTGTATTAAGCGAGTGCTTGATTAATACCATCCTGTCTTCTAGAAGATGTTTTGAGTACTACATATTTTTAATTTAAATTTATTCACCACAATTCCTTTAAAAATACATCCCACTCTCACCACTTGCGATCACCTCGCTCCACGTAATATCTAGCTTTACGTCTCCATGATGCGAGTATGTTTGAGGCAAGCCCGTTCTTAGTCAAATTAAGCTCTCAGTTTCAGAGGCTCTAGCAGTGTTCCTAATACCTTGCCTTATTTGATGCATGTGTTGTAACATCAGGAATGCACGCTTCGCCTCAGGCGGCTGTCTTGAGAGGGAACAACTACGTTTAGTTGGATGGGGAGTAGCTGAACCTTGTATATTAGGAGTTGAGGACTGATCTTTGTGTGTAAATACTCTTGTGGGTCAAAGGTAATAATATTCCTAAAACTATATAAATAGGTTCATGGAGAATACGGAAAGTTTTGATACGTATTGTGAAGTTAAACTAATTTAAGGTTAGTGGTAAGAGATTATTTTTGTTTAAGGTTTGAATAAATTCATTCGATACATTTTCTAGTTTCTATCCTTTTAGAGTTTATTTTACATAAATATACATTAAAAGAGTTTTATCTTCTTTAAAAGTGCTGCATTGATTGAATTAAGAACATCCTTATATTTTTTTTAATACCTAATGCATTAATATGGCAAGTGTTTTGACACAAGACACGAAGGAAACCGTGATCATTTAGAGAAGGGGATTATATCCCTTTTTTACTTCGACTCAGTTTATCCCAAATCCATCAAAAATACATCCCACTCACACCACTCGTGATCACCTCGCTCTACGTAATATCTAGCTTTACGTCTCCAAGATGCGAGTGAGTATGTTTGACGCAAGCCCGTTCTTAGTCAAATTAAGCTCTCAGTTTCAGAGGCTCTAGCAGTGTTCCTAATACCTTGCCTTATTTGATGCATGTGTTGTAACATCAGGAATGCACGCTTCGCCTCAGGCGGCTGTCTTGAGAGGGAACAACTACGTTTAGTTGGATGGGGAGTAGCTGAGCCCTGTATACTAGGAGTTGAGGACTGATCTTTGTGTGTGAATACTCTTGTGGGTCAAAGGAAATGAACATTTCCAAAATTATATAAGTAGGTACATAGAAGACAAGAAATGTTCAGATACATATTAGAAAGATAGTAGTAGTTTAAGGAAATTAATTCCATATTTTTTTCAATTCAATGAAGGCATATTTTTGCAGTCGTTACAAATGCAGCAGACATTAAGTTTTCTTTGTTTCCGTAACAATTATCAAACACTGGTTCTTACCCGCTTTATCAAGTATTCTGTTTTAATCTATCGGGATAAAAATTATCTTTTCCTAAGGCACCCTTGCTTATACACGATACGTCATCAAATCCATTCAGTTGTTCCAGCGTGAGTAACGGACAAACATCCAAGCAAACAAAATTTCACATTTATAATATTAGTATGATTCGAACAACTTGTTAAACCATAAAATCCCATACGGTGTAACACCATGCTCTCCACTTTAACGAAAGGTCCCTTTTAAGCAAATTAAATTCTCAGCTGTTCTCTGAGTGAGTTGCTCCCATGCTTGCGTTTGTGTATCGTCCTGTACGGAGGAATGGCACCACTCGGCCATCGCCATTGTGTGAAGGGAATGCGGTTCACTGTTGTTCTCTGGAATATGTCGCTTCCATCTAAGTAAGGATTAATATATGTATAGTCAGCTACAAACAGTGTTTTGAACATAGTATCTCAAAATAAAGTTTCCAACGTCTATTTATTTATACAAGCAACTAACATTTAGTTGCTAGTATAAATAAATAAAAAAAATCACAACATCACATACCTACATGGATCTGACTCCGAGGAATATAAGAAGCATTCAACTCTTCGGCCCACCTTATCGTTAAGCTAATCCTCAAAAACTGCCATAAAATTTGTTAAACCATCAAATCGCCTATATTATAACACCATGCTCTCCACGTTAACGAAAGGTCCCTTTTAAGCAAATTAAATTCCCAGCTGTTCTTTGAGTGAGTTGCTCCCATGCTTGCGTTTGTGTATGTTCTTGTACGGAGGAATGGCACAACTCGGCCATCACCTTTGTGTGAAGGGAATGCGGTTCACTGTTGTTCTCTGGAATACGTCGCTTCCATCTTAGTAAGGATTAATCTTTAGTCGAATACTACAAGCGTTCTAAACATACTACCTAAAATAGTTTCCAACGTCTAGAATGTTAGTAGCTAGTACAAATAAATAAACGAATATTTTACATCATTATATACTTTGATCTGACTCCGAGGTAAGTAGCTAAAGCATTTTGGCACCGATATCAGAATCCACAATGATATTACAAATAAACTTTTATAAATACAGTGTCTTCATAAATAACTTTAAATTAACACAGCTGGTCCAGCTAAACAATGTTTCTAATCAATTGAAGTCCTAGGTTAGCACACTTCCAAAAATTCGTAAAAATCTGGTTTAATAAAAATGTAAAGGTAATTCCACTAATTTAGTTGTCTATAGTGTTTCAAGTTTAGTGTTTCCGAATGACAACACTCGGGCAAGTGGCCTTTGTATGATGGGAATGCGGTTCACTGTTGTTCACTGGAACACGGCGCTTCCATCTTTGTTAGGATTAATCTGTAGTCGAATACTACTGCATACTGTGCTCCGTCTTGGACGGACATATTCAGATTCCACACCTAAAATGAAACCTGCTAGAAGTACTTGTATAAATTGATAAGTATTTTGAAATAAATAACGGGTCCCGCATAACACATTCTCACAAAAAAGTTAGTAAAGAGCGATTGTGGCAAAGTGGTACGGACGGCGCCTCACATACGTGAGGTCCGCGGTTCGTAACCGGGCCCACACCTTTGGGTTTTTCGAAATCTATGTGTGGATTTGTTTCATTAGCTCGGCGGTGAGGGAAAACACCGTGAGGAAACCTGTACATGCAGTGATTTCTGACTTTAGTTCAGTTAGATCTGAATGTTTTACCGTGATCCAATCTGTCTGGTTCCCCTCTATGGGTTACGAAGGTCTGATGGCAGTCGATTCACTGTAACCAGACTTGCCAAATCCTGGATCATGGTCAAAGCGGACCCCACATAGAAACGGGATAAACGCTAGGAAGAAGAGGAAATTAATTTACTGTTAATTAAGGTTATATTTCAGTAATTTGTTAATCAAAGTGTCTCAAGTCTTCGCCAGTTTACGTAGCGTATGGCAACACTCTGCGCAAGTGGCCTTTGTGCGATGGGAATGCGGTTCACTGTAACACGGCGCTTCCATCTTTGTTGGGATTAATCTGTAGTCGCACTATGTCAAGGGATAGTTGCCAACGTCTTGAGAAGAGAGGATTGCTATATACAAATATGTTCGTACATAATGTATGTAGTTGTGTTAGATTCCAGATTAAATATTAGTTATGCGTTTCATCATCGGGCCTCTACGTCTACATATGTCAGACTATTTATGGTGCAATTCTATGAAGACACCATGCGTTTACAGTCTCATAAAATTGTACCTTTAAATTCGTGATTGAACGTCTTCTGCAAAATGATGGGACTTCTCCAATAGGTAGAACGGATTATTCAACAACCTCCTCTTAGCAAGTTTTGAAAATTAACTTGTCAAATAATTTCATAAGCCTGACAAAACATCTTAATCTCGTAATATTATATCTTCATATTAGCTCGTTTAAATAAGAAACAGAGTCCATTGACGATATTCCGGGAAATTATTATTTATCTAGTTCATAAGATCTCTCGCAGAGTACACAACGGAACTAATAAATTTACTTAGGCCTCCTACAGAAATGGGGACGGAATTAGATGTAACAATTAGTAAAGACTTGACAAATTAAATAGTCCATTGTCTGTTAGTTATTTTGAAAGGTTTATTGCCGGTATTTAATCAGCTTTATTAATTCCTTTTCCAACGGCTTTGTTTAAACCGCAATTATTCCGATTCATTGCGACTAACCGTTATGTAGCCATTATGTAAAATGCGACACAAAACTCTTTTTACCTCTATTGAATTTAATTTTATTATGCGATTAATTATTCGATTGCCGACCATTTTCACAAAGAAATATGAAATGTAATTATGCAGCTGACAAATTACAAGGAAAAAGAAGTGTTTTAAACACAAAAACTTTCGTATATAATTCAAGCTTCATTATGAACATACACCACAAAAAAAATATTATTTTAGGTAGTGTGCACATCATCTAAAATCAAAATATTTAAACATTTAATTAATTTGACACAATTTTTTGGGAAAACTTGTATACGGCACTAACGAAATAACACGGCTGTCAGCTATGATGTCCTATCCTCTACAGCCCTGCAACATCATTCCCTACTTTGCAATCAGTGAAGATGCATTCGTGGGTATGACGTAAAAACCTTTTCTTCAAATACTACTTGCATAACTCAAATCCCCCTTGTCAATGCAAACCGTTGAAATGATTGTCATTATCATATAGATCGAATCGTTTTGATACATGCATAAACCAACTTTTCAAATCCAACCCGAAAACTTTCCGAGGCATTCATGGACGTATAAAAATTGCTCTATCCGATATATCCAAAAGAAGTATATTACTATTCCGAGCATAACACGAGACTCTTACACGGAGAAACTACACGCCAGAACACGCAAACTTTCCTTATGAAAACTTTTTAAGGATGTTCCGAATAGAATTCTAGTCTCCAATAAGATTACCTAGAATTTTTCAGTTCATCCTTTTAATGTACAGAAAGTTGTCATAAAACGCATCCTCAGTGCTAAACTTAAAATGAAAATCGCTCATCATGACGTTTTGGTAACGCAATAAAAAACGTACTTAATAAAGTTTGATTTGAAATTCTAGTCGTTCTGAAAGTTCAAATATCTCGTGTTATTATAAGACTCTAAAGCCACTCGAGACGGTCGGAGTCACCAAACTTGGTCCGTACAACACATTCTGAGGATAGTTAAGATTCGAATGAGAGTTTTACAAGCGATTTCCTTGAACTCGCTCTCGGATGACACCGGATACTTCGCTAACATCGAACTCGCTATGACACAGACTAGGAAACGGGAACGAGACAAAAGGAATCCAGCGCCTTATTGAAAACTGAAGCAAGGCTTCGCTAAGATTTATACCGTCGGTGTAAAGATCACTACGCGTTTTGAGAGCGACCAATCAAACGAAGTTAAAAGCAAATTCTCAAGTCTTGAATGTGACTTAACTTCGAATTTTATTCCGACTTCGAGCGCTAATGGCGTTCGCTCTGAACAAAAACTCGCTTGATTAAAATCGTTTGTCGTAATAAAAGGAGCACTAAAAAGTTACAACCGAACGAAACGGGACCAGTAGGCCCGTAAAATCGATCACCCACCGATACTGATCACGGGAGGACAAAAATTTAACGGCGAACTCGAGATTACGGAGCGCGCTTTAATTTAGTGCTTGGAATTAAAGGGAAAATATAAAAATGTCGCGCAGCTTCTTTCCGCCCGAGCGTCTGATGCCAAATGAGTCGTGAACGGTGCCGCGTATATTTTATAAGCTGCCCCCACCACGGCACCCCGCACACCGCTCAGATCTCCTGGGTAGGGTTGCCGATCTAGACAGCCCTGAATCACATAAACTATAGATTGGCTCAAAACTTCAAAGTTTTACGCCTCAAATATTATAGTACTCGTAGTAGTCTTTTGAGTGTAATGTCAGCTAGCTAGCACACTAGGACATAACGTACCAGACCCATCTTTGTAACGAAAACATGATTTCAAATGATGGAGTCCTTTGCCCTGCAACGGTACACTTTATTATTACAATTTATAACTTTACACTTTACAATTACTTTAAAAATATAAATAAAAATCGTAACATTGCATCCTTCCACTCAATTCTAACACTTACTATTAACAGTCTGTTAAAGTCTACTTCTGACCGTTATCTGAAGGCGTACTCCAAAGTGAGGAGATATGCAAACCGTCACCAAGTCGTGCTTGCGAACCACCCCTAAAATAACTAAATAAATCTCCAATATCAATTAGCATCTAGAGCACAACCCTATCCGCCCTCTGGTTCTCGCGCCTTGCCTATTTACATTCACGAGTGAGCCAACGGCGTGTGAAATTTTATTTCTTCGACAATCTGAGATGAGATTAGCTGTAAATTGAGTTTATGACAGAATCAAATATGCATGTCACCCCCCAACCCAGCCCTTCACGGCTCATCGCGTCCATAAATTCTATATTTCCCCCTTTTTATCCCGTTCCGTCATCTATACTTATTAATCATGTTTCCTGGTGAGCAAACTTTGGATGCACTATGTCTGAGTTGGCTTTGTTGTGATTTTGTGATATTTGTAGTTATTGATAATTTCATAATTATCGCCATCATCTTCTTGTTTCAGTCTATAACTAAGTTCCTACTTATGCCCAAAGTCACCATTCTCGACAGAATTGATAGTGACCGCAGTATGATACCGCACTTTAATACACAGAGGAACGTTCCTCTCCCCATTCTATAGTCCATTTCGGCTAAAATGATCCTGGTGACAGTTTACTTTCAAAGAAAAATTAACACTATTCTAAAGTAATAGGGACTCATAAAAATAACTCGTGGAACTTATTACCAAGATATAAAGTTTAATTTTGAATAAGAACTACACCTGTCACAGGGATCATCTTAGGTGAAATGGACTACAGTTACTTCTTGTGGCATTTTTTAGGTCGACAGTATACGTCATTTTATGATATGAGTACGCAGTAATTGGCCACTCAAATTTGCACGTCACACTATGGCTAATCACATCAACGAACCCTCTAAGAAGGATTATATTCGTACTCGCTAAAATAATATCCAAGTAAAATCCACAGTTCATCCCATAAAAATTCAGTATTCACTCTTTTATTTCCCTCCCCGTCACAAACTTACCTACTGATCGCATTCAGATAATATATTATTTTTCTCGTAACCATTCTGGGTTATTCCATTTACATAGTGGTGTTATTCCTACTTGTTTTCCCCACGAAAATGTGGAACCGACATTTAAATAGCAGAAAAATAGACTAGTGAAAATGTGCGAATCACTTGCGTTATAAATGTTATTGCACATCGAATATGAATGAGATTTTTGTCTTCGATTGGTCTTTATAAATATTGGGTTGATTTTTAGGGTTCCGTAGCCAAATGGCAAAAAACGGAACCCTTATAGTTTCGTCATGTCTGTCTGTCTGTCTGTCTGTCTGTCTGTCCTGGCTCGTTCTCCGCCGTTTCTGAACCGATTGCCACGAAATTTGGTGGAGAGATGCATAGTGATAATTCAAGAATTGGTTTTTAAAATAATCGAAAAATAATTATTTTTTACCCCCCTCCCATACAGCGAAAAGTAAATTCGAAAAAAAAAAATCAACTTACCCCATCGTGTGGGGTATCGTTAGAAAGGTATTTTTAAATACAATAAAACTTGCCTTGAAACCATGTCGATCAAACACCCCAGTCTCGAGATATATTAATACAAAGTTAAAATTAGAGCATCAACCCCCCCCCTTAACTTTTGAAATACTATTACAATAATTCTGAAAAAAATGTCCTGTATACCTCCAAGTAAGTACTTTCAACGAAAACTATAGCGAACTCTGTATCATACATAGTTATTTTTATATAACTCGACCAACTTATGACGTGCAGTTGCCCTTACTAAATGGTGTCTTAAGCGGTCGGGCCATCTTTTAGCTACGGAACCCTTTCATGGGCGGGTCCGACACGCTCTTGGCCGGTTTTTCTTTAATGCATTATTTTAACCGTCATCATCTTTTCATCTAATTTAGTCGACTGTAAGAAAAGGTACCACATCCATTGTCATGGCTTTAGGGCTCCTCTTTTGCTTAACATCCGGCAAAAACGGGCCACTACACCGTGTTTCTATAAAAAAAAAACTTATTTAGATGGAGCTATAATCTATAGTAAAGTATAGCTAAAAGCTATAGTCTTAATAAGTCTTTAGAAATCGGTGATAACTATTCTAGGCTGGTACTAAACAACCAATAAAATCACATAACCAGTAAAAATGCTCATCATTGGAAGCTTTGCTGGAGATGAAATGAACTTCCTTCGAGATCGTCTCAATTATTTACAAAATACTCTTGAGAATTATTAAAATAACTAGGAGTATCTTGTAATGCTTGTTGTCTTTTAAGACATGACAAAACAGCTGAGTGGTATCCACTTCGGAGACTTTCGCACAATTTATAAGTAATGTTTTGTATGTTCTTTCTGTTTTCATTTAATTATAGTAGAAGTTCCTACGTTTTTTTGTTTTTGTTTGTATGATGATTTTCTTTGTTCATGTTTTATTTTGTAATTGAATATTGTGTGATTTTTTCCGAAATAAATGTTTTTTTTTATTATTATTAATGCAGAAATCTTTTCCACTTACATAAAAATAATGCCTGGTGTCGACTACAGGCTGGCTAGAAAGCCATATAAGAAGTTAATACATTCTGTCACTGTTTGACATCTGTCTCTTCTTCTCTCACCTTCCTAGCTGTAAGTACGTTCTGGTTTGGTTGTGTTATTTTATTATTATATTTCTTTGTTATTTCATACTATTTCTTTTAATTATACAGTCCACTCTCTCCCTATCGTCGACATATGGTTCTTCTCGCGTAAATTGTTCCATTCGCCGTCTTTTTAATCCGTTAATTTTATCTGTCAAATTTTTTCGCTGTCAAATGTTTTTCTGTATTTAATATTATAATAATTCATTCCATTCCACAATGAACACTCGCTCGCAAGCCAATAATGCTAAGCCTCTTACTATCACCTCTTTGTCTTCGGAGGAGTCTAAGGGCAAAGAGTACCGCACATTCCAACTTCCTTCTCCCGGAGGAGATTCCGCTCTCCGACTTTTTTTCCCGGGGGCAGGGAGAGGTGCTCACTTGTTATAAGAGCAGCGTGTTGAGGAAGCGTGCGGAGGTGGAGGCTGCGCGCCAGCTCGTCGAGTTGGCAAAGCACCGGCTTGCGAGGGTGACGCAGGAGGCGATTAAGCAGGAGGAGAGCGCCCGCGCGGTGGCGGTGCGCGTTGCGGTGGCGGCCCGCGCAGACGCGGCGCGCGCCGAGACAGCGGCGGCCCGCGCAGAGGCAATGGCTCGCGCAGAGCGCGCCCGAGACTTCGCACTCGACGCTGGCAGAGCAGCACGTCGCCGGCGTCAAGAGGCGGAGATGCACATCTTCTCACTCAAAGAGAATGTGATACGGGCTGAGTATGAGCTGGACTTGGCGGAGATCGAGGAGCGGAGTCTGCGTAGATCGCAGTCCCGCAAATCTAGCTGCAGTTTGACCGCAAGTAAGGTAACATTTCCTATTATTAATACTTCGGTGGAAACTGGACCTAGTAAGGTAATAAATTCTGATTTTATTACTAATCCTACGGTGGGCATGGAGCTTATGAGCGTCCCACTCGTTAGTGAAGCTCCTTTAGAGCTATCTCCTCCTCCAACTGTCAGATGTACTAAACGTCAAGTGCTACGGGATTTAATGAAAATCTACGCCCCAGAAGGCTTTTTAGTAACTTGTCGGTTAGTTTCTGGTTGTGTTGTGAATTTGCTGAATGAGGAGTGTGCTCTATTGCGCAATTGGTATGAGCAAATCGCTTTTATTTCCAGTTCTCCAATTGCGCGCTGTGAAAGTTTAAATATATTTTCATTTTTAAAATTATCTTATTTTTTTCTTGGTAACAGTAGCGAATCGTATTCTTGTTCTGTTTACAGTTTCGGGTCTGTAAGCAATTCGTTTATCATTAGTACAACTCGCGTTCCAACGTTAAAACCCAAGCTTGTACCGCGGTTGAAGCTGCAGGCCACCTTATTAGAAGCTCGTTTAGCATCGAAGGTCTGCAGCGAGATTAGTCAAAGACCAACCGGGAGGGTTTTCTGGGCTAATACTCGTCTTATTCTAATTTGGATCGGGTTCCCGCGAGACTATAAGTCTTTTGATATTTTTATTCCACTCTGTGGAATACCTGTAATTACCTCACTGAGTGAGTGGCGTTGGGTTCCGACAGTGGTGAATGTAGCGGACGACGTCCCTCGCTCTTTAGTGAACAATCTTTACCTTTTAGGTAAGTTGCTTCGACGGCCTTCTTTTGTAAATAGTATCCTCAAGTCATGTCGTCAATTTCAGACGCTCCAGCAGCGGCGACGTCCGTTACTCGCCCGTGTCATCGCGAACGCGGAAGATCTGCTGCAGGCGAGCCAGTTTAGCTTCGCTTGCCAGTCCAACTTCGCTTCGCAGCTGGAGGTTGTTGCTGCGGATGACCAAGTGGCTCGTGCGAGTCCTCGTCTGAGACGTTTTGAGGCGACACCTAGCGACCGAGTTATCCTTATACCTGACAGCCGTATCAAGCCCTGTCAGGAGGTCCCCGAGGGTACGAAGGCCCGTGAGATTTTGAATGGGCGAAGCTGCTACCAGATCAGATTGTTGGTTACATCTTGGCACCAAGAGTGGGCCGCTTATATTCACATCGATGTCAACAACACCGGCACCGTGGTCATTGAGCGGAGACGAAGTTTTCATTTACTGCGGCTGTCATCGATCGTCCCAAGCCTAACGACGTCATGCATGAAATGCTACATAGTGAGAGCAGAGCCAGTGCCGTCTCCCACCGGCGATTCACCAGACTCCTCCACGAAGCGTCCCAATTGCCCTCGGGAGGACCTGGCTGCCGTCATGATCACCGTTGGTCAAGCGATTCTTGTATGGAAGCGAAGACTGAGGAAGAAGCGCCGCTGTGTTTCCTGGAAGAGATGGCACGGCGCGGGTGGCGGAGGTCGCCCCTGCTGCTACTACACTTAGGCGACCAACTCTGGTCTGGAATTGTATTACTTTTTTAGTTAACTGTATTTTTGTTATATTTAATTTGTTTCGCCCTTTTGGCTTGGGGCTGGTTATGTTGTTTTATATGAATGTGTATACTTTCTCTATTTCCATTTTCTTACTTCCTTTCAAGGCTGTTGTTTTGTATAGAGCCTAGTCAGCCTGTAGTCTGTTTCTTATGTAAGGCTGCGCCTTACGGGCGGGAGTATGTCGACTACAGGCTGGCTAGAAAGCCATATAAGAAGTTAATACATTCTGTCACTGTTTGACATCTGTCTCTTCTTCTCTCGCCTTCCTAGCTGTAAGTACGTTCTGGTTTGGTTGTGTTATTTTATTATTATATTTCTTTGTTATTTCATACTATTTCTTTTAATTATACAGTCCACTCTCTCCCTATCGTCGACACCTGGAAAAAATGGAACAAACTAACTTGAACGTAACTTTTAATGAGAATCTATAGAGAATACATGTATTTAATATGAAACCATTAAGAATAATGCTTATATCAAGTCAAGAAAGTTCAAAGAAACTTTGAGAAAGTCAACTTAGTTATATTCACCTCGCAAGATCTCTTCGAGGTTAAATCATAGTTCATCTCCAACTACAGATTGAAACTGGACTTAATTAATCCTACGGTAGATGAATTTCTTAATTCGTTATTCTTCGTTTAATAGAGACGATTTTTCACTCGGCCGATTTTCACTTATTCTATTTGATAAGTCGCAGAATCAAAATCTACGTAAGCTCGTTGCTTCCCTTCATATAAAGGGAATAAAAAACGTAAAATAAATAAATTCATTGGATTTACACACCAATTGCCTAGCCCCAAACTAAGCTAGACGACACTATGAGTATTTATGAAAGACCTTATTTAGCAATACCTATTTTTTATTTGTCATTAATCAGTTACATAATTTCTTTGTGAAAGAATGTATGTATATTTATTTGGCTGTCATGTCTAAGGCTCGTATTAATAAATCGCACTCAACTCTGAGCTCGAACTTTAGGTGCTGTTTTGTATGAGAATGACATGTCTAGTTCGCACTCAAGATCGAGCTCAGAGTTTTAGTGCGATTTATTAACACGAGCCTAAGACCAATTTGAGACATTTAAAAAATAAAAGTGTTGTTTTACTTTCACGCCGCCATTTTATATCCCAAAACAGCTTTTATCCGGCCCACAGAAGGTACGTAACTAACTAAACGAGTATAAACCGGATACGTCCGGATAAAACAGGTGATTACCGCCCCAATTAGCACCGGGTTGATGTAACATCAACTCGCAATGAGTAGCTTAACGGCGCGTTTATGACGTGTCAGTTGCTTTCCGCTTTTGTTTATACGTTTTGAAATCGTGTTACATGCTTTCCTTGTGGTTTGGCTTTACTTTTTTCGTTCTTTGGTTTTTCTTTTAGAACTTTTTGATGGCGTGTAGTCTGCTCATGGTTCATTAGATCTGTCTCCTATAGATTTCCTTTTTGATAAAATTTTGACGAACCGCTTGGTGTGGTGAAGAGTTCATTAAGACCAAGAGGTCACGGGTTCGATCCTCACTGGACAAACATTTGCGTGCTTGAACATGTCTGTTTATGGTCTGGGTGTTATATGTATCTAGTTAAGTATATTTGTCATACCACTGTGGATTCACATATTTGTAACACAAGTGCTTAAGCTACTTTACCCGTATAACCGTACTTAAAAGTATGTGGTGTTGTAAGATATTTATTAATTAATAATTTAAATACTCTAACGCGTTTTATGATAGCATCAGTTTTATGTCTATCATGCATTATGCATTGAATATACAATTATTATATGTTTAAAAAAAAAGAATATGGAAGAAAACTTTCTAACACAAGTTTTGCAACAATTTTGTTACAATTTAACCTTGTTTGTTTTATTCTACGTTGATATAGTACAGGAGCGTATACAACCTCATTTCTTCCAGTACGGAACGAGAAAGCTTGGAGGTGCTTTGTCTGAGAGTTTCTTGTTTGGAGCTAGTACGGTAGCGCATTTATAACATAAGGTTACTTAGAATTTCTTGGATAAGTCCTAAACTGGTTATCTCACCGATGGTTAAGACAGAAAATGAGTAAGAGTATGTCAGATGGAGTATAAACTTATTTATCTGTGAAAAAACTGGCATTTACTCTGCTAAGAAAAGATAGTTTAAAAATTCTGAACCGTCACATATGACTTTGTTCATTTTAATGGGAAGATTAAGGATACGTTATTTATTTAACGAAGTTTAAAATCAACGTATGTTTCAATAACAGATTTTGCATACCCAATGATATGTTATATTTTTCTCTATTTTTTATTGTTGAAGAGTAAGTTTACAAAAATACTATGCAAAAATATATTTGGCTGTAGTGTCTCTCTAACGAAAAGTACTCGGGGCATTGAAATAAATAAATAAAAGTTTTTGTTTTATTTTCGCGAATGTAAAGCTAGTAGTTTGGTTAAACTACTAGTCTCGTTTCATACCGATGCAGAGTTCTAACAATGCATTCGCAACGTTTTTGTTACAATTTAACTTTGTTTATTGTTTCAGACTGATATAGTATAGTTGTGTACACTATACATTGTACGTACAAGCCTCATTGGCCCAACACAGTGTATGGAAGCTGGTATATGCTTTGTCTTGAAGTTACTCAAATTGTTTTCAGTTTATTTTGATATGAATAATTGGAGGGGAACGTATACGAAGGCTGTTGTTATTTCCAACCAAACATCGTTTGTACGTTTTGTCGAAATAGTATATGGTATGAATTCCTGTTTACACATGTAACTGATTATTAACGAGCTAAATAAAATAGAGCCCTAAGGGAGGCCTATGCCCGGCAGTGAACTTCGAAAGGCTGATGATGATGAAATTAAAATATGACGCTGATAAATAACCAGTCAACAAAATTGCAAGCATTATAACATCGTTTCGTGATAAACATTGACATTGAGTTTGATTCGTGACAAACGTGATCGAAATTATCTAAATTTATTACTACAGAATCATTTCATGCAACAATTAGAGGGCAATATCGGACATTTTAAAAGACAAATTACCCTTCAAGTCATGAACATATATGGCTCTTAACACCAGACACACAATCTTGTCCCATTTTAAATACCTAAAAGAATATGACTTGAAAAATCTTAAAAAAACATTGCATATTCATTAAAACAAGCTATATCAAAAGATGCGTTACTTTATCACATGCCGGAAGGAAACATTTTTCATCCTTGCACGAAATAATTTTTACTGCCGCCTCAACTGGGACAGGGAAATAAAAACAGCAAGGGTCTGCTTCCCCACGTTTCACTCGACGACTTGCAAGAGGAATTTTAATTCATTCGAAATTAATAATAACAAATTTATAAATGCATGATATCGTATCTATATTATAGAAAATCCATAATCGTAGATAGTGCCCACGGTTATGGATCATCATGGGCTTAAGATTATGCCAGACATAATTTGCTATGTCAGGCTATGAGCAAACTTGGTTTTTAGATAAATATCATTGTAACATTTTGTACCGACATAAAAAACTTGTAGTACCTACATGCACTCGGAACATTCTTACAAACAAATCCATCATCCTTACATCTATACTAATATATAAAGCTGAAGAATTTGTTTGTTTGTTTGTTTGAACGCGCTAATCTCAGGAACTACTGGACCAATTTGAAAAAATATTTTTGTGTTGGATAGTCCATTTGACGAGGTAGGCTTTAGGCTTTTGGAAATCGAAATCCACGCGGACAGAGTCGCGAGCGGCCGCTAGTAAATGATAAATACGAAAGTAACTTTGTCTCTGTGTCTGTCAAGCTTTCCCGCCTTAACATCTCAACCGATTTTGATAAAATTTGGCACACACAATCTTTAGACCCTATAAAATAACATGGGATCTGAAATCCACGCGGACAAAGTTGGCCGCTAGTTATGTCATAAAAAAGCTTGATTAAAGGATGCGTTACTTTATTAAATGCCAGGAGAAAGCAAGCGTACTTTCTACACGAATTAATTTCACAACCGCCTCAACTAGAACAGGGAAATAAAAACAGCAAGGACCTGCTTCCCCACGATTTCACTCGGCGACTTGTACAAGGAATTTTAATTCATTCGAGCGCGCTTAGCATTCGCCGGGCGAGCCATAGTTATGGAACTCTGCGGCCGGCAGTGACATCTTGCAACAATTTAATAGAACGACGTGAACAACAATTAAGGAGGTTTGATGTTGTTGGTGGAGTATTAGTGATGTTGAAATTATAATTAATCAAAATAATGAAATACAAACTAGCGGGCGTGCATACTTTACAAAAAACCAAACGTTCTTGCTATAGTAGCTATAGGAAAACACGATGTGGGCAGAATCCAAAATCGCGTAGATTCGGTTTCGAGTCCATGTGATTTCGGTTTTCGTTTCGGTCAAGACGGAGTCGCGGGCGGCCGCTAGTTACCTACAATTAAACTCAGATTCTTACAAACGAAGTTTATTTTTAGTACGAGTAAACTTCGAAAAGTAAAAAAAGTAAAAAAAGGGAAGAATATTGTGTATTCGATAATACGGCTTGCTAAACCTCAAAGCGTTTAAGTACTTTCATATTTACATGGTTAACTAAATAATCTTCCTTCTAAAATAAAAATGAAAACACACAATGCACAACTAAGCTCCCCCTTGTCTCTCTAGAACACGCTGACTTAGTATTAGCTTTAATCCTTTCGAACTAACTTAATCTTAGACAGACCAAGTGTTTTCAAACTTAGTTCGGGGCTAGATTACATCTGTAATTATGGCTGTTTGACCTTTGAACCTATTCTTGATATCTAAAAGTGCCCTTTAGTAGTTTGAAGTGAAAGGTGAATTGAATAAGTGCCTCCTTGTCTGCGAACAACCTTTATATCAAGTGATTTTGATTAGTAAAAGTGAAAACTATTGTTTTAAATTGTCCAAATATTTTGTAGCATTGAAGTCTTCAAAGAAATTTACGATTAATAAGCGAATTTCTAAAACTTTAATAGTAACGTTTGTGAATTTATGATATTATTCAGTTTTAATATTTCAAATATTTGTGATAATATGCTGACATGTTGATATTTCAAACTATGTGTTTGTCTTGTAGTAGAGTAGAGTATCTTGCAATTTTGAGTTTCTAAAATTCGACGCGAAGTTTGTTGCACCCTCGGATCGAACCCGTGACCTTTTGGTCTTGCAATCAGTCGTCAAATAATATAAACTTGATTTTATTACGATAAATATACTCGTAACTATTAAATGTTCTTAATTTCAAACGAGTGCAGCTAGATATTATTTATGGCAGAAAGAGGCAGCAAACGAGCTAACTGGTCGCCTGATGGTAAGTACGAGATCACTGCCGCCCATGGACATCCGCAACACCACAGGTATCGCCGATGCGTTGATAGCCTCTTAGACCCCACCCTCTCTGACTCTCGCGACCTTACTCACCAGCAGAAACATAGCACAACAGTTACAAAGTGCTATTTCACTGTGGTTTTCTATAAGGTGGAGGTACTACCCCCGAGTGGTAGTTCCACTAAGCTCGACCTCTCTTAGATAACAATGAATTTGGTGCAAAGTAATTTCAACTAATACAATCTATTAGTTTAGCAATGTTTCACGGTTAATGCGGTTGTCAACTAACTGCACGCAGTAAAACCTGACAATTAGGTAGGACTAATGTGGTTGACCTAGATTACTAAGGGGTCGTTCCGTGGTTAGGTTACAAGTGAAGTGGCTCGGGTAAAGACTAATATTTACTCAGTGAAAACTGAATTGATGGGTCTTATCTAAATTGTTTCGTTTGGCAACTTACATATTATTATATTATAACATGAATATATATTTTTTTAATGTTTGTTCTATCTGTCGGTCTGCATGAAAGAAGTCCACATATTGCGTTGACCTCAGATAAACTGGGAACAGGGCAGACGAATGATGATAACGAATACTAAACCGATTTAAAAAAAATCTTATACCAATAGAATCCCACGAAATCCTTTATAAACAAGAATAACATTTTAAACATCATCATACTTCCATGGGGTACCGTCGTGCAATCCACGCGATTAAAGCCACTTACAAAAAGCTAGCAGTTAATATCCTTACAATAGCCCAGCCTCAATTCAAAACCCAAATCCACATGGAATGAGCAAAGCCAGTTCTATTTCCCAAACATTTGGTCTGCGGCGATTAGCTCGTGTCCACCGGCTAATTCACTTCAAACGACTCAAACTAATACTGGCCGACAATTGGCGAGTCAAAGGTTGCAGGATAAGCTCTGTTGGCACGGTTGGCAGCGTACGCAGTTAGACCTGGCAATTGGGCACTTTGGCACAAAATACGTACGCACAGAAGACAATTTCCATAGAAAACTCTCTCCAATAACGTACACATAGACACCGCTGACTGACACGATATATCAAACATCTCAAACCAATCCGAGCGCGATTACTTACTCTCTTAGAAGCGCATCTGTGGGTGTTTATTGTGCAAAAATGAGACCAGGGGAATATAATTACTTCTTTGTTATTCTAAGTATTCCCATTAAACATACTCGTAGTGCAATATTATCTTAAAAAATAATAACATTCCCACAAGGTACTCTCTTACAGTTCCCGCAAACAAAGTTACTTACAAAAAGCTAGCAGTAAATGTCCTTACAATATCCCAGCCTCAATTCAAAACCCAAATCCACACGAAATGAGCAAAGCCAGTTCTATTTCCCAAACATTTGGTCTGCGGCGATTAGCTCGCGTCCATCGGCTAATTCACTTCAAACGACTCAAACTAATACCGGCCGACAATTGGCGAGTCAAAGGTTGCAGGATAAGGTCTGTTGGCACGGTTGGCAGCGTACGCAGTTAGACCTGGCAATTTGGCACTTTGGAACAAAACACGTACGCACAGAAGACAATCTCCATAGAAAATTCGCTCGAGTAACGAATACATGGACAGGACACCGATTACCGACACGATATCTCAAAGATCTCAAACCAATTCGAGCGCGATTATTTACTCTCTTAGAAGCGCATCTGTGGGTGAAATATTGCGCAAAAATCTAACGAAGGGAATATAATTACTACTTGGTATTTCTGAGTAAAATCCAGCATTATTCCCAATAAACATACTCATAGTTCAGTATTATATCTAAAAATAATAACGTTTCCAGAGGGTACTCTCGTATAGACCATGCGACTAAAGCCACTTACAAAAAGCTATCAGTAAATGTCCTTACAATATCCCAGCCTCAATTCAAAACCCAAATCCACACGAAATGAGCAAAGCCAGTTCTATTTCCCAAACATTTGGTCTGCGGCGATTAGCTCGTGTCCACCGGCTAATTCACTTCAAACGACTCAAACTAATACCGGCCGACAATTGGCGAGTCAAAGGTTGCAGGATAAGCTCTGTTGGCACGGTTGGCAGCGTACGCAGTTAGACCTGGCAATTGGGCACTTTGGCACAAAATACGTACGCACAGAAGACAATCTCCATAGAAAATTCGCTCGAGTAACGAATACATGGACAACTCAAAACACCTCAAACCAATTCGAACGCGACTACTTTTTAGTTTGCGAGTAATTATAGATTAATTGTTGTCGTGGATGTTCAGTGGCCAGGTAAAATTGCTTGGAATACGTTAAATTTTTTGCCAAAGAGGGATTTTAGTTTTACTTTGCTAATAACAAAATTGACTCGCATTTTTCTGTCTTTATCTTACTACTATTATAAAGGCGAAAGTTTGTATGTGTGGATGTATGGATGTATGGATGTATGGATGTATGGATGTATGGATGTATGGATGTATGGATGTATGGATGTATGGATGTATGGATGTATGGATGTATGGATGTATGGATGTATGGATGTTTGTTACTCTTTCACGTAAAAACTACTGAATGGATTTGAATGAAACTTTACCACAATATAGCTTATACATCAGAATAACACATGGGATATTGGAAATCGAAATCCACGCGGACGGAGTCGCGGGCGGCCGCTAGTGCAAGAATAAAACAAATGATAAGCGATAAAGATAAAGTTTAACGAGTGTTGTTCGTCGTCAATCTATATTAGTTCCTAGCTGAAAATAGGGTCCCAAAAGCGAATAAAACACAGGAGAACCCTGCTAGCTATCTCCCCGCGATAGGCAGATACTGCTCCCGTAGTTGCTTCTCATTATATCCACGGGAAAAATGAGGAAGTTTGTTTTTAGACACGCCACATTGGTTAGTAAAAGCATTTACAAAAAATAAATGCACCGAAATGACTTTCAAAGCTAGATAGTTGCTTTAACGTTAGTGAAAACAGCCAAAGCAAACCTCGCAATATTTACGTAAAGCGTATTTGTCTTTTTTGAAACATTCAAATTCTATTTCTGTTGCTATTTGGATTACATAGATTCTCTGAAGCGTTAAAAATATCTATAAAAATATTGCATGGGAAATTTTAGCTACAACTTTTACAAAACAAATATCAAATTGATAAAGAACTATTTGATAGAAAAATATTTTTAAATTTTTTTGTGATAAAACTAAATAACTGGAAAATTGATTGTAACAATCAAATAGTGGAAATTGCAAATATTAGGTATATATGTATGTATAAACCTCTTTCGTTCATTTGACACATGACAGCAGGGAGCGAATTCTATTTAATTATTCTTTTGTTTTTCTTTATGTCAAATTGTATTGATTTTTCTCTGTTGTAAATAGACGCTCATTTTGATTATACCAATTTGGTGTTTTATTATAACAATCACCCGGCCCAGGTATTTATTTGCATTGGTGGGCGTCGAGGGGCGTCAGGGGATTGTCCATTGGTCCTTCGGTTGCCGAATATTAGCGGCAGGATAACAGTCGGCACTAAATTAATGTGCTATTTGAAGAGTTGATCGTCGCGGATAGTGCATGTCTATCGCAAACGCGGCGAGGGTTGGTGGCTGAACAAAGCGTCAGTCACTCAGCGTGCAATTGGCGCTGAAGGGAGAGGAGCCGCCGCCGGTGCAATACGGTGGCGCTATTGAGGAGAACGCAGCGTGTGGTGCAGGGCGTGGTGGCAGGTCATCTGGTGGACGCGGAGGCGAGCTACATCTTGCAGCGTCGTGTTACTTCGTATTGAAGACAACATCGCAGTGTTTGTGAGTGTGTGTGTTCGCTGGGCAACTGTGAGTACGTTCTGATTAATCATATTTAGGAAGAACAATTTGCTGAGCGGAAAAAGTTTGAACTTTATTTAGTGTTATAAATTAATTGTAAAATAATTAGGTAGGATTTTAGTTGTTATTCTGAATTCTAGGTTGTATATTGTATTTGTTGTATTTATAAGTGTTCATAATGGAGTCATTAATTGTGTATCAGTTAGATGTTTATACTCGCTTGGATAGGGCTAATGTAAAGTTTAAGAAAACTCCTAGGGATAGCATTACGAAAGATTTTCTGGAGAGTAAATTAGAGCTGTTAGAACAACTATGGTTTGATTTTTCTGCTGGACACCGAGAAATATTGCGTTCCGGACTTAGTTCGGAAAAGTTAGCAGAAACAAACTATTTTAAAAACGATGTTTATAGTAGTGCAGAGGATATTTATCTGGAGTATAAATTGGAACTTAAAAATATTTTAAAATCTTATGATAATAATTCGAGTCATTGTAGTAACACACTTAATAATTTAAAATTACCTAAAATAAATATTCCCACATTTTCCGGGAAATATTCAGAATGGAATACATTTAAAGATTTATACACCTCGCTAATTCATTGTAATTCGGAATTAAATAATGCACAGAAGTTGTTATATTTGAAGGGATTTTTAAGTGGGGAACCTGAACAGTTATTGTCGAACATACCGACAACTGACATTAATTATACAAGATGTTGGAATTTATTGGAGGAACGCTATGACAATAAACGTCACATAAGTCATCAAATTATGAAGCGGTTACTTAGTCAGAGAAATATTGTTAACGAGTCGGCTAGTACCTTAAAGGAACTTATGGATACAACTAATGACTGTTTAGCTTCTTTAACTAACATTGGTATTAATGTCGAAAGCTGGGACATAATTTTAATACATATTTTGTCTCTTAAATTGGACCCGGAGTCGAGGAGACAGTGGGAATTTTCTGTGACGGATTGCCACTCGTCTGACGAGTTGCCTAGTTACAGACAATTTCAGGATTTTATAACGAAACGATATCGTGCATTGGAGTTTCTCGATTCCAAGTCCAATAATAATGTAAATAATAATAATGTAAATATTCACAAAACAAGGTCTATGCATATTGCTATTGTTAAGTGTCCTTACTGTTCTGAAGCACATAAACTAAATGTATGTAAAAAGTTTATTAGTGATTCCTTGGAATCAAGGCGTAGTTTTGTTCTTAGTAATTATATTTGCTTTTGTTGTTTGGGGAGCAGCCACTCCGCTCGTAACTGCCAAAGTAAGGGAAAATGTCGTGTTTGTAGGAAGCGACATCACACTTTGTTACATCCTAGGGCCCAAAGTGTGCCGGATGTTCGTAATGTTAGTAGGGAAAATATTGAGCCACAAAGTCTTGAATCATCTTCTAGTGTACAAAATGTTGATCAGGTGGTTTCTTGTTTTTCCGCGGAGAAATATAAAGTTAGTCAGGTACTTCTACCTACGGCACTCGTAGGCACCTGCGCGGGAAATGGCGTAGAGCACGTGGTCCGTGCTATGCTGGATCAAGGTTCGCAATCATCATTTGTGACCGAATCGACGGTTCAACGTTTAGGGTTGAGGAAGTTTCCTATTCAGAGTTCCATATCTGGTGTAGGTGGAGAAAATAGTTTGGTCTCCAAGGCGATGGTTAATATTGATATTAAGTCACGTGTTAACCCAAAAGAGGTCATCACAGTGAAGGCATTTGTATTACCATCCATTACCACAGTTTTACCAACTGAACAGGTGAAGTTGGGGGAATGGAAGGAGCTTAATACAATAAAACTAGCGGATCCTAGTTATCACACGCCAGGTCGTGTAGATTTATTGTTAGGTGCAGAAGTGTACAGTCGAATAGTTAAGGATGGTTTAGTAAAGAATCCCCTTGGCGCATTAGTCGCACAGGCAACTTCCCTCGGCTGGGTAATATCAGGTACTGTTGAGTCGGTAGCTGGTTTACCTGGAAAAATAAATGCATTACATAGTTATATTCAGAAGTCTTCCATCATCCCCAAACAGTGGGCGATGGCATAAATACTTACACGTAAATTGAAGTTTAATGTTTAGGTTGTCAATTTTGCACCTGAAAGTTATTTACTTATAAGACATGTATATTTATTTTAAACAATCTTCAACTTGTACATTTAATGAAGAGATAGAAAAACTTGAAATACTTACCCGTATTTGTGTCAATTTCCCATAGTATGTAGTACACTCAGAGGATGATTCTTGGACATTAGAATTCCTGCAAAGTATCGGTTACTCAAAACACATTGTGAAGGATTGTGTAGGGTTAGACTTAGGGTGACAATTGTCTTACTGGTCGTTTCACGGCGGTATGGTTGCTTCTCATCAACCAAGGTTTGTCATTTTTAAGTTTATATGTTTTTATTTTATGAGACCGATTTTTGTGTATATTTTTGTTCATTTTCTATCTCCGATTATTTATTTGTTGTGTTATATTGTAAGTTGTTGATTGTACATATTTGTTTTGTTTTAGGTGTTTGTTTGTATTTTGTCTCTCCCTGTTGTCATGTGTTCAGGCCAGGTTTGCCCATGGTGGGCGATAAATTATTAAGAACAAGCTCTTCTTGTTCTTGGTGGGCGATTATGTATAAACCTCTTTCGTTCATTTGACACATGACAGCAGGGAGCGAATTCTATTTAATTATTCTTTTGTTTTTCTTTATGTCAAATTGTATTGATTTTTCTCTGTTGTAAATAGACGCTCATTTTGATTATACCAATTTGGTGTTTTATTATAACAATCACCCGGCCCAGGTATTTATTTGCATTGGTGGGCGTCGAGGGGCGTCAGGGGATTGTACAATGTACGTAACATTTTTTTTATTTGACATCAAAAGAAGGGCACATCAGGAGTGTACTATAAACTATCTAGCTTGTGATCGACGGATCTGATATTGATGTCCCAAATACAAGTGATTAAGCTACTTACCACGGATTCAGATCAATAAAAGTGATGTCGCCAAATATTGTTTTCTTGACAAAAAGCCTTCCAAGAAGTAATTACTGGTAAAGCGATATTTTTTCGGGCTGTTAAAACAGGGAAAGTAAATAAACCAAAATTCCGACTCGGATCGTGTTCAAAGAGTTCTCTCTTAACTTGGCTCGCCAAGCTCGCTCGCTCTATTCTCGTGACAGAATTATCTAGCACCATGAGGGGCGTAGGTCGGCGGTCAGCATTCGTTTGGGCAATTATCGAGTTCAAATCCTGGCATTAATAACGCATAACAGGCTTTGCATTCGACTTGCGGCCACAAGTTCCTGCAACTAATAGCTGGCTTAACAGATTTAGTGTGGGGCATTTTACATAATTTATAAAGCGTATTCGGATGTTTTCTAATATCTATGCTACTTTAGTTGAGCTTCACACGTATTCTAATCAGAATTATAACGAGAGTAAGACAAGGGGGACTTCACAATTTATAATGAAACGACGCGACGTGATTGTGTGTCCGTCCATGTCAGTTGCAACTGTCAATTAATAACTTAGGAATCAATGTCATTCACTGCCTGTTAAACAAGACGACTAATAATTTGTTAACCCCTTATACATAGTGCTAAAAATAGCTGAATATTTTGTACTATTGATGTCCGAAAAGGTGCAACATTGTCATGTAAAACGTACAAAACTAATAATTTAAATATATTTTTATAAATAAATTTAAGTAATGTACAATTGCAATAAAAATCTAGGCTAAATTAGACTGAAAATTTGCCGCATACCAACTAAATGGCGTAATAGGAAATGTATTTGCGCAGAGAATGTACTTTTAACACAATTACGGGTTACCCGCACTAGTTCATTCTAAACGCTATAATTTTCATACAGTTATTTGGCATTTAGTGACCGCGGCCGGATCTGTGAAAGCCCAGTTAAATGTTCTACCTATGGAATGTAGTAGAAATTGTTTTGGTGAATGGCTCTGAATTAGTGGCCTGATTGCTTTAATGCAGGCCTAATTGTTTTATAGAGTGCCGATTGTTTACTTTGATGTTATTAATAGAATGCATTAGAATGACAAGATTTTTATGAAGGAAAGACTGTATGAATAATTTATGCTGATAAATCACTAGTTAATAATCAGCTTTTATAAAATAAGTAAGTATGTAATTAAGATAAAAATTCAGGAGAAGTGACACAAGAAGTTCGATTCCAACGACTCTAACTATAAAGTTTTTTTTTAGGAAAAAGTTTCAGCTCGGTTATTTTACACAAGTAGCTCAGAAACAAAGCATGCAAATATATTGGTTCTGCAGTGACTCTTAAATTTTACCAAAAAACTTTCATACTTATCAACTTTCAAATTTATAAATTTCTTATAAATTCCTAAAATCAATAATTCCGACTGACCGTTACCATACCTAAATGTTTAAAAAAAACATTTAAGAGTCTGGAAACTTATACCAAACTCTCTTTCGCCGCATACAAATAACAGACATTGATTCGAACGATTGCAAGAAGTGGCTTAACGACTCCACGGTATTACGTCCAACGAGATGTCTCGAGCGACAACAAAAACCATCCAGTAATTAGACGATACATTCCCACCGCTCTGTATAAACAGAAATGGTGTTTTTGTGTGAACCGGTTGAGTGAAAAAAATTAGGCCGTGGTTTATACAGAAAGTATCTGATTTATTTCTTTTTAAAAATATAGATATTTTTTATAGCAAAATGACGAAAATATTA
The DNA here is from genome assembly GCA_958496325.1 of Nomophila noctuella. Classification (NCBI taxonomy): domain Eukaryota; kingdom Metazoa; phylum Arthropoda; class Insecta; order Lepidoptera; family Crambidae; genus Nomophila; species Nomophila noctuella. Next base: position 2,811,306 of record OY292487.1, on the reverse strand, counting down.
AAATTACTTAAATAACGTAAATACTTGTTCTAAGAGTAATAAACCATTTCGTATAACCGTCATAACTTCTTCTGCTTTCAACTTAAGAATTGATAGAAAAAAGTAAGCTCCTTACACCAAAACAACTTTTCCCAACCCACAAACGAAACACAAACGCCCACTCCATCCCATTCGCAATCGCAATACAAATTAAATTGGCGACTTAGATTACCGGGGTAAATGGTCCAATTAGTGTTGCGCTAGTGTCCTCCTGCGGGCCAAGACAAACGAGATTGGGACCACCTGGCGTGGGAACGTACTCTTGATTGTGGCTCGGTCCGTTTACGCGTCCACGATTGGCCGGTGGATATTGCAAATTAAAGTGTTGATCCTTCGGTTTTGTTTTGGTAAGGATTTTGTTGGCGCGGTTTGGTGCTACTTGGTTTAAGTTACATGTGATGCTTGCGATGTTTTAAGTGTAATTTAAATGAAAAAAGTTTTAATTAATGAATTCAAGAGAGTGGCCAACTACCCTTTGCGTTAAAAGACGGTTACTGATGTAGTAACCACCGCCGTCCAAGGATACCAAAAGTATAAGTATTTCGGGTTATCTGTTAATACTTTGTGTAATGAACAACATTTATCCTCATTGTACACCAGTAACATTTCCCGCACCCACCTCGTCTATCTTAATCACAAAAACGTTCGACCTTTACAGTTAAGAGCGCCTTAGTTCATTAAACAAGAAATGAAAGTCTAAAGGAAAAAATCTCGAAGGGAAAAAAAGATCCGCGTTCCCCGCCCCTACTAATTAAACAAGAAGACTACACAATTAGGGCCTGCATCGAATTAACAACGTCTCCGTTGATTCAAAATTGTCTTAATCGCCCTCTGGAGGTTCCCTGAATGCACAATTCCTTAACAATGGCATAGAGGTCAAGGGCTTAGACTTGACCAAGAAGACTTCAGACTTGTATTCGTCAATTTATACATCCGACTCGGATCGTGTTCAAAGAGTTCTCTCTTAACTTGGCTCGCCAAGCTCGCTCGCTCTATTCTCGTGACAGAATTATCTAGCACCATGAGGGGCGTAGGTCGGCGGTCAGCATTCGTTTGGGCAATTATCGAGTTCAAATCCTGGCATTAATAACGCATAACAGGCTTTGCATTCGACTTGCGGCCACAAGTTCCTGCAACTAATAGCTGGTTTAACAGATTTAGTGTGGGGCATTTTACATAATTTATAAAGCGTATTCGGATGTTTTCTAATATCTATGCTACTTTAGTTGAGCTTCACACGTAATCTAATCAGAATTATAACGAGAGTAAGACAAGGGGGACTTCACAGTTTATAATGAAACGACACGATGTGATTGTGTATCCGTCCATGTCAGTTGCAGTCAATTATTAAATTATAATGTGTCAATGTCATTCACTACTTGTTTAACAAGACGAATAATTAATTGTTAACCGTTTATACATAGTGATAACAAAAGCTGAATATTTTATACTATTGGCACCAGAAAAGGTGCATTTTTATTCAAAAATTACATTAAATGTTTTCATAGATAAATTGAAAGAATGCATAATAGCAACACAGACCTTTCCTAAATTCGACTGAAAATTTGCCGCATCCCAACTAAATAGTGTAATAGGAAATGTATTTGCGCAGAGAATGTACTTTTAACACAATTACGGGTTACCCGCACTAGTTCATTCTAAACGCTATAATTTTCATACAGTTATTTGGCATTTAGTGACCGCGGCCGGATCTGTGAAAGCCCAGTTAAATGTTCTACCTATGGAATGTAGTAGAAATTGTTTTGGTGAATGGATCTGAATTAGTGGCCTGATTGCTTTAATGCAGGCCTAATTGTTTTATAGAGTGCCGATTGTTTATTTTGATATTTATTCATTAATAGAAAGCATTAGAATTGCAAGATATTTATGAAGGATAAATTGGCTGCATAATTCATGCTGATAAGCAATAATAATCATCCTTTATAAGAAAGGTAATGTATTTTATTAGGATAAAATTTCTGGAGAAGTGACACAAGAAGTTCGATTCCAACGACTCTTACTATAAGTTTTTCTATTTAGGAAAAAGTTTCAGATCGGTAATTTATCACAAGTACAACAAAGCATGCAAATACATTGGTTCTGCAGTGACTCTTAAATTTTACCAGATAACTTTCATACTTATCAACTTTCAAATTTATAAATTCCTAATAAATTTAAAAAAAAACATTCCGACTGACCGTTACCATACCTAAATGTTTAAAAAAAACATTTAAGAGTCTGGAAACTTATACCAAACTCTCTTTCGCCGCATACAAATAACAGACATTGATTCGAACGATTGCAAGAAGTGGCTTAAGAGGGCGCATCAATTTCGACACCAATCGGATCGCACCCGCGCGCTTCCTCGGCCCCCTCTCGTCCTATGACTTCAACGCAATGAGACAGAGGTCGCCACTTCAATTTGTTTCGGGCGATTCCGCACAGTATTCAAAGTAAATCAGATAAAAATTGTCAAAGAGAGTATTGGAAGCAGGATGACGTAACTAAGCGGTGGAAAGCTAGTAATACATAAATGTTAGTATTATAATGATTTATTTTGTTTATGCTTTGAGTTACTTGTATTGTACTTTTTTCTGGTAGTTATTAATACGCAAAGGTACGCGCAAGTTATTTAATTGATAATTGTATAATATGTTTTTTTAACTACAAAATCTTTGTGAATTTTAATTTAATCTTTAAATTTTAATTACGTCTTCCAATTTTTGATTTTACTTTACATGTTTTAAATCTGCATTATTCCTCACACATGGCAACAAATGGCATCTATGATAGCAACTGTTTTTCGATACGTAATAGAACTGTCACTGACTCGTCTTTCTCGCTCGAGTATTGTTGTGTGTATTAAGACAAATACCCTCATTAAAATTGAGAAAAATGGACATAATACTTAAGAAAATACTAACATAAATTCAGATCTACTAATAAATGATTTACTTAGTTACTACTAGTGCTTGTGTTAAACGTACAGAATAATTAAAAGTTTCTCAGTGAAAGTGAATAACATGTATTCTGTAATTGAGAAATAAATGTCTTAAACCGTAAACCGTAATTTTGCACCTTTACATATAATTAGACTTAAAATAAAGAATTGCTCAAAGAGAAAAGGACATTATAAGATACAAGAGTTTTTAAATAACGTCGACAATAATTTGTGAATTTATCAAATTCAAGAATTTGACATGAGCGACAAGTCGCTGTGCACATGAATAAGAATGAGAACCATGTCATTCTTATTATTCTAGATTTTTAATTATTTAACTGACGTATCTGAAAACCAATGGCAATAAAAAAAATTAAAAAAAAGATTTATTTGTATTTTCCATTTCCAGAGAACGGCCAGGCCCGTTTAAGTGCTAGTAGGTTTAAAAAAAGACGTGTTAAATAGTTGTTCATCAACTTGTAAGAATTAATGAACATTAATTAATTTACAATGTGCTATATTTACAATGATTACGGCCTGGTTAATTTTAATGTGTTTTGAAATAAGGCCCCATCTGCATCGCCACAATATATAGTTCCGTTACTACACCAACACAGTGTGGTTAGGAGCTCGGTACCCGAGCTGGATCGACCGCTCGGCAGAACTATTTCTTACTTTAATGGAATGGGTAGTACTCCTAAATTTCTTAATTCTACAAAATTATTATACTAGTTTAAAAATCGTAGGTAAACATATTTGAACGGGTTTAATTTAGCTTGCCTCGTTATAAACATTATTTTTCAATACATTTTCTTTCGTACTCTCACTATGTCATACAGTTCCTTTTGCACAGTTTAAATATTAAAATATTTTATGTATAGATTGTCACGTTTCAAAGGAGCAAAACAAAAACTTCTAAATCGTAAATCTCTTATCTAGTAACAGTAATACACAAAATAAATTATTTACACATTATATTGCCGCAACACCTAATTTATTCGTCCATTTATTGTACACAGTAAAAGACTGATTATGAAAAATAAGTTTTAATAGTTTAGGCTGGAATTGTAAACTTTAAATTTCAAATTGCTACTAAGCCTTCCAACAAGCGACTATTTGAAAGCATCGTTCTTTCTTGCATATACTGCTCTCGGCCGATCCGTCATTCACGTCAATCCTTATAATAATTTTACGAAATATTTTTTCGAGCCGGGAGAGTACTGAATCATAGTCTTCTCGTCTCAACGGAGAGGTTGCGACTAACCGATGAAACAAAACATGCCTGTGAGCACGCGCCAGGTGCGACAGACGATAGCTTACTGCGCGGAATATGAACGTAGTAAGCGCCAAACTAGTTTTCTTTGAATTACTCGTAAAATATGATATTTTTTCAAAATGTTCTGTGATAAATATTTAGATAATATAATTTGATATTATATGCCAAAATATTGGTTCACCAAAATGCATCGTCTCGGAAATAAATGTAACCAAAAATCAAGTCAGACGCAACTTCAAGATTTTTTTTATCAATGAAAATTGCAATTTTTTCAATATTTTCTGTGATAACTATTTAGGAACGATGCTTGAATATCTACGATTTTTTTTTCGGGTCATTTGAAGTTCATTTTCAAGGTTTAAAATGTGTTTGAAAATACGCTATATTTTTTACACCCCCTCTTAACGACTCCACGGTATTACGTCCAACGAGATGTCGCACCCTCAGTGCAAAAAAGACGTAAGTCGAAAATGACGACTTTTCAGTACGGCGAAAAAACTGAACTTTTAGGTATATTTACTTTATTTTCAAACGTAGAACAATAATTCTTATATCAAAAAAAGAAGAAAAAATTGTTGCAATGCGTGTTATATTCAAGTTAGTTCTAATGTTTATAGTTCATTTGGAATTGTAAAAATAAATTATTACGCTATTTTTCATTACGGAAATAAATAGCGGATTCTGAGTATCAAAACTTAGGCCAGTCTTTGCCAAAAAAGTCAAATGTACTTCAAAAATTATGTGATATTAAAGCAGTTATGAACTCGTAAATACACACAATTGTGCTAGTATAAGTAAGATTACTGCCTTATTCCCTTTATTAAAATTATGTTTGAAGTGCATAAGTATCACTTACTCCATTTTTCAATTTGGGGACTAGTTAAGGTAACTGAAGTAAACAGTAATAATTACTTATTCCATTATATGTTTATGTAAAGCTAGCCGCATATTAACACATATTACTTTGAGTTATTATTTATGACTGTAAGGAAAAAAGTTGTTTTTTGTTTTTGTGTTCCCTATTTATTAATACTGGAACAATATTATTATAGTTTTGGTTATTATTAAAATTCGTACTATCAACAATAAAATTGCACAGTAATACTTCAAATATGTGGAGTTTCGGTGAAGATCACCACCACATGATTTTTTTTTCAATTCTTAAAAAAATAACAGATAAATTGATACGAATTATTGTAACAATTAATGAAATAAGTTTTACACGGCTTCGTACAGCAAAATATTATGTTCTATCAATAATAATAAAATTAAAATAACAAGCAAAAGTTATTTACAGATTGAGGTACTTTACACACATCTACTTTGTCTGAGTGTACGTACATACCTATTGCCGAATCCTTCACAGAACTCCTAGTATAACATCAGGTGTATAATGTGATATGGCTGGGGTTTTTAGATGTAAGTATATTAATATATTAGACAATGATACCTAATACCTAATAGACGCCTTTGAAAGTAGCATGTAAAATTAATATTTGTAGGTGAGTTAATAACTTCCTCCAAATACACATTTTGGTTATTACTTAAGTAATTATTAATGCTAGGCGTCCCGAGTGATGGCAATACTCTTCTACTATTATTTAGCAAGAGGAGGGCGCCAGCTACCGCGCGTTTTGCCCGTTCTGAATAACATCTATGGTATATCTTTAAAAAATAGAAATAAAATTACACGTTAGTAACAGGCATTCATCCCCCTAGCGTTTATCCCGTTTCTGTGCGGGGTCCCCTTTGACCATAATCCAGGATTTGGCGAGTCTGGTTATTACAGTGAAACGAATGCCGTCAGACCTTTCTAACCCTTAGAAGGAAACTAGACAGGTTGGATCATGGTTACACATTCAGATCTATCTGAACTAAAGTCAGAAACTATCGGAATGTTCAGGTGTCCTCGTGGTGTTTTCTCAAGCCTATGCCGAGCTAATGGCACAAATACACTCATATATTTTTCAAAAAATCCTAAAGGTGGAGGAAGTTGGCCCGGAGTCGACCCAAGGACCTCATGTATGTGAGGCATGGTCCTTACAAATAACACCATCGTTAGTAACAGACATTAGTTTAATAACTCTAGTCTCTAGTACTTATATAACAGGGGTTCCCCTAGTTTGAAACCAGACCATTGTTGTGACTGTCTAGCGCACTTACTTACTTACTACTTGTACCACTACTAGCCCGACATTAAAGGAAAACATCGCGAGGAAACTGCACATTGATTCCTTCAGAATGTGTAACTATGATCTTATTGTTTTAGTTCGCCTTTCCGATTTCAAAGATCGGAAGACAGTCGCTTCAATGTAATGATCAGACTAGATAAACCCAGATAAATCATTGTTTATGCGGACCCTGCGCTCCCCAAGAGCAGACGAGAAAATACTAGGTGGATTAGACAGTAAACACATTGTGTCTCAATCTCTTTTTAACTTTTAAACTAAATTTACTCTCCTCTTAACTTAAAAATCATTCTCGCCCTACTGTGCTGCGTCCGATTATACATTTTCAGATCATCATCCTAGCGATTATCCCGGTCACATCCTCGGCCATTGCCTCCAAGTCCAGGGACCACCTTCCTGCTCCTTCTACTCCACTTCACACGGTCTTCGGCATCCTGTGTGGTCAGGCCATTGACACGCATGTCGTCTTTCTCGACGTCAACCCAGCATTTCCTGGCATGTCGAGACGTTTGTTTCCCATGCAACTGGCCGGTTTCCGTAAAACATGGCGCAGTTTATCAGCAGTATCACGGAAATGAAGGCTACCCTGAATGCGCGAGTTCTTAACGCGGTCCTTCCGCGTCACTCCACACATCCAGCGCAGCATCTTCATCTCCGTGACTCGCAGCATCCGCTTGTTTTGCTCAAGTACAGACCCGTTTCACTGCCGTAAAAAAAGACAGGCCTAATAATGGTCCCTTCAGCTTAACCGGCATTTTGGGGCCGCAAATGACACCAGTCACTTCACGCTATTTTGCCGAGGCTTTTGCAATGCGGCCCTTGACGTCGTAATCGAAATCACCAGACGCGTGAAGGTAAGATCCCAAGTACTTAAACTAGTCCGTACGCTCAACCACGTCACCGTCTATGCATACGGATGGGGGATCTGTGTTGCAGGCCAGGTTCTCGAGTGCCACGTTCCACATATTTGCACGTCTCACCAATCGTTCCCTGTCCGAATCCGCCAGCGCGATCTCATCAGAATACAGGAGCAGCCACGGGGGTTGCTCATGTGCGTCTATGATGCTAGTTGACAATTCATCCAATATCACGCTTAACCGGAAGGGACTAAGGACGGATCCTTGGAGGACTCTGACGGAGATGGTGACACCAACCCCTTGGTTGGTGTCACCAACAGCAGTCCTAACTAGAGAATCGGAATCGTGGTACATGTCTCGAATTACGTCAATATAATTTGCATGCACCCTCTTGGACCTCAGTGCCCACCTGATCATCATGCCAGGAACACAGTCGAAGGCCTTCTGCATGTCCAGGAACAGGAAATGCAGAAGCGTGTTCTTCGTTCTGTATTTCTCCATAATCATCCTTAATGAAGGCAAAAACAGGGTCCATGATACCAAGACCAGTTCGAAACCCGTACTTAGAGCTCTTCGCCATCGGCAGTCGGTGCCGATGGAGTCCCTATCGAACCCTGGAAGACGATTGGTTCTCGTGGTGTGGGTATCTTAAACGACCTTTATAACCGCACACTCTACACCGGGCAGGTCCCTTAATAGTGGAGGCGGAGTATCGTAACTCCAGTCTTCAAAGAAAAGGGATCGCTGCAAGAGTGCGGAAGCTATCGCGGTATAAAGTAATGTCCACACTATGAAGCTATTTGAGCGGACAGTTGTCTCTCGGCTACGACAGGAGTGTACTGTCTCGGAGTGTCAGCACGGGTTTTGTTTGACCTGGTATTGGTCCAATGGACCCTGTTTTTGCCTTAAAGATGATTATGGAGAAATACAGAACGTAGAACACGCCTCTGCATTTCGTTCATGGACATGCAGAAGGCCTTCGACTGTGTTCCTGGCATGATGATCAGGTGAGCACTGAAGTCCAAGAAGGGTGCCTGAAAGTTAAATTGACGTAATTCGAGACATGTACCACGATTCCGATTCTCTAGTTAGGACTGCTGGCAGCATACAGTGCTGATGATATCGCGCTGGCGGATTCGGACAAGGGACGATTGGTGAGACGTGCAAATAGGTGGAACGTGGCACTCGAGAACCTGGCCTGCAAAACAGATCCCCCATCCGTATGGATGGTGATATCGATGACGACGTCATGGCCCGCATTGCAGCAGCCTCGGCAAAATGGCGTGAGGTGACTGGTGTCATTTGCGACCCCAAAATGCCGGTTCAGCTGAAGGGGTAAGTCTATAAGACCATTGTTAGGCCTGTCCTTTTGTACGGCAGTGAAACGTGCCCTGTACTTGAGCAAAACAAGTGGATGCTGCGAGTCACGGAGATGAAGATGCTGCGCTGGATGTCCACTCCACACCCACTCCCCACATCCAGCGCGCCCCCTGCATCGACGTATTCACACTTATGTACCTGATGGCTACCCCCGCGCCGCTGTATCAAATCTTACGTCTCGGTGCAATGAAAATATTCTAGTGGAAGAAAGAAGTAATTGTTCTTATTGTGATTTATTTTAACTTCATAAGAAGTAAACAGTCATATTGCTGTTCTTATTTTTTAAGTTTATTTAAAAAAAAACGCAATAAAGTCATAATATTGGTTACTTTTTATTTTCTACATAAAATTTTAGGGAAAAAGGTAATATTAAGTAATACGTCATATTTTTCAATGTGTTCTTTGCGTTATATCACATAAGCTATTTTTCCTTAAGAAAAAAAGTGATGGAATAAAAAGTCTCAAAACTCATTTTCTTGTATTAATTCGTCAATTTTAACAAGAAAAATATGAAAAAAATTGAGCATATGTGTCTTTGAACGTACTTTTTAAATATGATAAAATCGATGATTCGACGTAACCTCACTTACGTCTTTTTTGCACTGGGGGTGCGATGTCTCGAGCGACAACAAAAACCATCCAGTAATTAGACGATACATTCCCACCGCTCTGTATAAACAGAAATGGTGTTTTTGTGTGAACCGGTTGAGTGAAAAAAATTAGGCCGTGGTTTATACAGAAAGTATCTGATTTATTTCTTTTTAAAAATATAGATATTTTTTATAGCAAAATGACGAAAATATTAAAATTACTTAAATAACGTAAATACTTGTTCTAAGAGTAATAAACCATTTCGTATAACCGTCATAACTTCTTCTGCTTTCAACTTAAGAATTGATAGAAAAAAGTAAGCTCCTTACACCAAAACAACTTTTCCCAACCCACAAACGAAACACAAACGCCCACTCCATCCCATTCGCAATCGCAATACAAATTAAATTGGCGACTTAGATTACCGGGGTAAATGGTCCAATTAGTGTTGCGCTAGTGTCCTCCTGCGGGCCAAGACAAACGAGATTGGGACCACCTGGCGTGGGAACGTACTCTTGATTGTGGCTCGGTCCGTTTACGCGTCCACGATTGGCCGGTGGATATTGCAAATTAAAGTGTTGATCCTTCGGTTTTGTTTTGGTAAGGATTTTGTTGGCGCGGTTTGGTGCTACTTGGTTTAAGTTACATGTGATGCTTGCGATGTTTTAAGTGTAATTTAAATGAAAAAAGTTTTAATTAATGAATTCAAGAGAGTGGCCAACTACCCTTGCGTTAAAAGACGGTTACTGATGTAGTAACCACCGCCGTCCAAGGATACCAAAAGTATAAGTATTTCGGGTTATCTGTTAATACTTTGTGTAATGAACAACATTTATCCTCATTGTACACCAGTAACATTTCCCGCACCCACCTCGTCTATCTTAATCACAAAAACGTTCGACCTTTACAGTTAAGAGCGCCTTAGTTCATTAAACAAGAAATGAAAGTCTAAAGGAAAAAATCTCGAAGGGAAAAAAAGATCCGCGTTCCCCGCCCCTACTAATTAAACAAGAAGACTACACAATTAGGGCCTGCATCGAATTAACAACGTCTCCGTTGATTCAAAATTGTCTTAATCGCCCTCTGGAGGTTCCCTGAATGCACAATTCCTTAACAATGGCATAGAGGTCAAGGGCTTAGACTTGACCAAGAAGACTTCAGACTTGTATTCGTCAATTTATACATAATTAAATTAAGGCTCAGACGTGTTAATTAAAGTTGGATAAGATTGGAATTAGAGGTCGAAATATCTGGACCTTTGGAGTGGCTTAACGATTTTTGCAAATGGACTTAGCAGAGTGTTAAGTAATGTTATTAAAATTAATTATTTTACTTGACCTTCTTCAATGAGTCAGATGGATTTTTTAATCAAAATATTTTTTTCTGGTCGCCGAATTTAGTTTTCAAAAGTGTTCTGTTTTTTTTCGTGGATGCCTATGTCGATAAAGGAGGCAAATATGTAGCTGTCTAACATTCCATAAAACATATTTTTGTTAGAATTATTTTCCAGCCAAGCCTTCAAATTCTCAACCGGTACTTTTTTGAGTTTCATATTTACCTTACATCTAACCCAGCAAATTCTCCATAGCCCAGCCAAACCGTAAAATTCTCAACCAGAATTTCATTCTCAAAAATATCCCGATCCATTTATTTACAGCTGGAAGCCCTGACGCCCGTGTAGGAGGCGCCGACTAGTCGCTTTAAATTATGTTTAATTATGTTTTTATATTAGATCAACTGTCCAGTTTCTTGCCGATTCTTCTCGGCAGAAACAGCCTTCCGAAGCGGTGGTAGAGTCATAATTATTGTACTATTTTTGACGAGTCATTAGTGCTTTTATGAAGCCCGATTAAAAAAAGCATATTTTGATTTTGAGTTTGAGAAATGCATTATTATTTTTTTACTTTTCGGTGCTTTCAAAACGTGCCACAGCACATTCTTTGCAACAAACCCAAACCTTAAAATTCCCAACCAGAATTTCATTCTCATAAATATCCCGATCCATTTATTTACGGCTGGAAGCCCTGATGCCCGTGTAGGAGTCATCGACGTGCCGGTCTAAAGTTCATTCACGCAACATTTCTTATTATATCAACTGTCCAGTTTCTTGCTGATTCTTTCGAACAGCCTTTCGAATCGGTGGTAGAGTAATTATTATTATTGTAATTTTTTTATAATAATCATTAGTGTTTTTATGAAGCCCAATTGAAAAAATCATATTTTGAGTTTGAGTTTGAGAAATGTAGGTACATATTACACTGCACTGCCATAGCACATTCTCTTCAACAAACCCACACCTTAAAATCCCCAACCAGAATTTCATTCTCAAAAATATCCCGATCCATTTATTTACGGCTGGAAGCCCTGATGCCCGTGTAGGAGTCATCGACGTGCCGGTTTAAAGTTCATTCACGAAACATTTCTTATTATATCAACTGCCCAGTTTCTTGCTGATTCTTATCGGCAGAAACTGCCTTCCGAAGCGGCGGTACAGTAATTATTATTGTAATTTTTTTTTGAATAATCATTAGTGTTTTTATGAAACCCGATTGAAAAAAGCATATTTTAAGTTTGAGTTTGAGAAATGCATTATTATTTTTATACTTTTTGGTGCCTTCGAAACGTGCCACAGCACATTTCAAAAATATCCCGATCCATTTATTTACGGCTGAAAGCCCTGATGCCCGTGTAGGAGGCGCCGACGTGCCGGAAGTAGGCCGTTCCCGCCGCATCCGGCGGAAGCGCCGCGGGCGCCACCTGCCCGAAACTTGTCGAGTTAACGCCCGCGAAGATTTGCGCTTTGTTTAGCGAGGGAAATGCGGGCTCGTTACCGCAACTAGCTGCAGTTTTTGAAGCGGAAATGTTACCGTATTTTTCCGTTTTTTTTACACTGTACTTCTGTTTGACTTTGACTTTTGACTAATACATAGTTGTTCTGGGGTTGATGTGGGTAATGAGGTAGATGTACTGTCAGTGTCAAATTAAAGTGACCCTCAGGGCACACAAATAAAAGACTCACTCAAATACATATATGTAATAAAACTATATAGTTTGTTTGTTTGAATGTTTGTTTGTTTAACGCACTAATCTCAGGAACTACTGGTTTGTATTGAAATTTTTTTTTCGTGGATAGTGTATTTGACCCGGAAGGCTATATAGTACACGAAGTGAGCGAAAACCGGAATCCACGTGGACGGAGTCGCGGGCGGACGCATTTATTTTGACTTTGACTTGTGGTGGTTTCACCAGTATACGATAAAATTACAGAACTTATATTTGGTCTGGGGTTAGTGTGGGTAATTAAGTTCTGACTACTCGCTTTTTTATGTTTGAAATGTTGACAATTGAGCAATATGTCGAGGGTTCGACACCCGCACAGGACAAACATTTGTGTGATGAACGAATATATCTGTTTGTCCTGGTCTTGGCGTTTTTATAGTCCTGGTATTGAGTTTTGTAATAACAGGAATATGAATTTTCTGTTACAAGAAAATCAATAAATAATAATCGTCTCTATTCAAAAAGGTTACATCAACACTATACCCAATGACTCTGAAAGGATGATAAAAACGCAATAAGTTTAAATGCAAACGAAATAATAGTATTGTAATTTTACTTAGGTACCTACCTCGAATGAAGTTAACTCGTCAAACTAATGGGATTGAGTTTACAAACTTTTCTCTTTACTTTAACTAGCAGTTTTAAAATGAAAAAGCTTTTCACACTTAACTATGTCTATATTTTTTGTACGTGGTCTTTTTATACCGTAGCTGAGAAACGAGGGCTATTAATTTGGCTTTCATTTAGTACCTGAGGTATTAGATAAAGTACTTTCTTTAGAGCAAAATAAAAACTGGTTTTATACGAATTCGTAGCATAAACGTAACATTCATGCCAGTTATATTACTTTATTTTCGTAGTGCAATAATTGGGTTATTTCACCAATCACCATAAACTAAAATACGGAAGTCGTAGGTTTGTTCTTATAACCTTTAATATTGTCAGCTTGCTAGACAAGAAAAATATAACGTCCAAAATAGTTTATCTGTTATAATACATAATATGATTGCAAAATTTGACTATAGTAGATTTTTTTCACTTAGGTGCTGTGACAGCATGCACAAACCCCCTCAAAACAGCCCTGTCATATAAAGGTACGTTTACATCAAAATCCAATCGAGCCGCGACGCGACCCGCCAATCTATTATTGATGGCGGATCCAAAATGGCGACTATTCATTAGCGCGCGATACGTGCGCTTTGTGCGCTGCCGACTCCTGAATGATTCGAATCGATGTCGAATCGATTTTACTTGTAATGCCGATTGAAAGCGTGTTTGCGCCGGGATGTTGACGAACCCCGTCTTTTGTTTTGACTCGTTCTGCTGAGTTATTTGAATAGTAAACAATTGAATGCCGCCGTAGCGCGTTTTGACGGGGCAACTATTATGATTGAGGTATTCGATTGGTATCTACATATAGTCCATTTTAGCTAAGAAGATTCCGGAGACAATTTGCCTACAAAGTTAAATCGACACTATCCTCAATACTAGGACTTTTATACGAAAAGCAATTTAAACAACTCGTGCACCTTATTGCCTTGAAATGAGGTTTGATCTCGTATAAAAAGTACACCTGCCACAGAGATCATCTTACGTGAAACGAACTATTACAGACGATTAGGCATCAAATTCTGTTTTGGTTGTCAGTAATGTACAATTTTGCTGTTATCATGAAATATCCATAATGGTTCTTGTCCTCTTCCGGAAAAAAAAAAATCAAACTTCAGACAAAAATGTTAATACACGATAAGTTTTGTCCGCGTCTTCTAAAGAGCGAGCCCATTGTGCGATGGAGGTTGTGGGTTCATTAAACAAACTTCTTGCTGTGAAAATTTGTTCCGAGTAACTAAATGAAAAAGTACGGACTTTTAGTGGAGTCAATGAATACATAAAACAGGCAATATTCGAAAGTCCTCAAGAACAGCTCCGATTTCGATGATTTTTTTTTTGTTAATTTTGTTTTTTTATATTATTCAAAATCAGAAACCTCCTAGAGCGGGGACGGAACTATTTATATTGTATAAACAATATCTACGATATATTTTATACACAAAAAAAAAATTATCCTATACAATATCCATTAAAAACTTGTAAATATATTAATGAATGTTATAAACAATCTATATATATAAAACACAAATCTATATATATAAAATAAAGCCCGATCTTATATATACAAAACTCAAAGGTGACTGACTGACATAGTGATCTATCAACGCACAGCCCAAACCACTGGACGGATCGGGCTGAAATTTGGTATGCAGGTAGATGTTATGACGTAGGCATCCAGTAAGAAAGGATTGTGATCAATTCAACCCCCAAGGGGGTGAAATAGGGAATGAACGTTTGTATGAAACTTTGTCAATTTTAAGCCGATCGAGCTAAACTTTGCATACATATTAGCTATTATGATGTGAGCATCGCCTGAGAAATCATTTTGATAAATTGAACCTCTAAGGGGATAAAATAGGGGATGAAAGTTTGTATGAAACTTTGTCAATTTTGAGCCGATCGGGCTGAAACTTTGTATGCATCAAGTTATTATGACGCAAGCATTCCCCATGAACGATTTTGGCAAATTTCACTCATAGAAGGATTAAACGGGGGATGAAAGTTTGTATGAAACCCAAATATACGCGTCAAAATATTATTAAATTATTGTTAAAATCTTTTTTGTAACAACTATTCGTAACCATAAGATTATTTTATGGAGATTTTTCTACAAAAAAATAGAGACCAAACTTAATTTTTTTATCCATATCGTTGATACTGTTAAAACAATATAAATAGTTCCGTCCCCGCTCTAAGAGGTTTCTGATTTTAAATAATATAAAAAAACAAAATTAACAAAAAAAAAATCATCGAAATCGGAGCTGTTCTTGAGGACTTTCGAGTCAAATGCTTCATTGACTCCACTATTTACTTGATAAAAGTTTTCGAATACATAAAGTTGGTGAAATTCTTCAGCACGATGGTAAAAATTATAAATTACGTTAAAAGGCAAGTTTGTTGCGTCTTTATCAGTGAGTGTTCTAATTATTTCATTGTGGCGGCTTTTAGTTAAATTCCAAAAGTAGATTTATAATAATTATACATGAAACATGCCCTAACTGTTTTTTAATTTTTATTTATTATGTTTTTGTGAGTGTTTGGTTATGCCAATAAATGTCTTTTCTTTCTTTCGTTCTTTCTTATGAAATAGAAAAAGACTGATAATTTCCGTCTTAACAGGGGTGGGTCGCTCGGTAGTACGAATAAGGTATAGTAATGTGTGGAATAAAAGTATTTTTCTTGTAAGACATACGATGGATGTGTGCAAAAATTTGAGTATGAGCCTCTGAGACATAAAAAGTGTAGGTTTTTATTATTTCATTTTAATTTAAATAAAACCAGAATCTATAGATATAATCCATTGTAGTGCGCCCAATATCGAGACAACAGGACTTAGTAAAGAAACACACTTGGCCACCAAACACGAACGAAGTTTTTATTTTTATTTGTACATATATTAAATGGAGATTATTTTTACTGTATAGAAAATGGACTTCGGTCGAATATCGGTCGCGTTGTTCCGCTAAGTGTGTTTTTACACTTGAAAGGTTAAATTGTATTTGTACATCAACAAACTTCAAAACATTCTTTTACATAACGTGACATAACTATGACCTGATAGCGAATAATGTAAACATCATAAAATTAACATTTCGTATTTAAATTAACATAGCATTGACGATGCCCGTGGCATAATGCAATAGCCTCAGGAATTATTTGTCGAAATACCGATATTTAATACTAAATGTAAATTCCGGTTACGAAGTTAAGTACTATTCATATCGGTGCATAATTTGAATCCGATTTCAGATTTACGTTCGAACATAGGAGTTTTGGATTTAGATAACGAGGTTTCAGGCGACTAGGACCATAATATGGCACTGGGATCACGGTACCAGTTGCCTGATTTTTACTTTGATTTGATCAACTAATATTCTTTAATGTAAAGTTAACAGAAAAATCAAGTTATATAACTCAGGATTATATGTTAAGTACCTATTAAACTAAACAGGCAACTGGGACCGCGGTCCCAGTTATGTAGTGGTCCGAGTCGCCTGAGTCCTCGTATTTGTAAGCATACACAATCACTTTAAAAAAATAGCTTGGGCTAAGCTCGGCTCAGACGTACGGATTTAGGACTTATCAATATGTTGATCTATAGACGGCCTTTGTCCTTTGTCAAAGCAAAAGGGTGTACGTACATACATACACGCAACTATACTGGCAACTAAAACCAGCACGATATCTAGTTCGGAATATTTTGCAGCGTGAATGACAAGGTAATCCGTTCGACTTGGCACGCTCTCAGACGTCACTCCACTGTGGTCTTTTCGTGGGTTCGAATCTTGCGACCATTTTTACTTTGTGATGTTTTCCAAGTTTTGGTTAAGACTTTGTAGGCTTGAATCATTTGATCACCTGACATGGGCGATGATTCAGTATTCCGAAAGCCGTTCACAACAATGATCCTAAACTTAACTGGTTTTCCTTGTAAGGGTTCCAAAGGTCAGATGACATGACAGATGAAAACATTCGATTATAATACCTAGACTGGCTAAATAAGGATCATAGTCGCAGCGTGCCCCGGTGACTACAACTAATGAAACCAAGAAATGAAAGATAAAACCGTGATAAACGCAAGGATGATAAAAAACACTTTATAAGAATAGCTTGGTCTTATATTTGTAAGTAATATGAGAAACACTAGATAAAATGTGATAAATAAGGCCCTTGCTAAAGTATAAAGGCTTTTTTTAATGTTATAGGGTGGCAAACGAACAAGAGGGTCACCCGATGGAAAGTGATCACAGCTGCACATGGACATCAACAACCGCACAAGGGTCACAAATGCGTTACCTGCCTTTAAAACCCCATACCCTCCCCAACTCCCAACATACACACACGCAACTATACTGGCAACTAAAACCAGCACGATATCTAGTTCGGAATATTTTGCAACTTGAATGACAAGGTAATCCGTTCGACTTGGCACGCTCTCAGACGTCACTCCACAGTGGTCGAATTACTTAGGATATTTGTTCGACAAATGTTTTCCGTGTGCCAAAAAATTCGCGTTCATTCCTTTATTTTCAGTTTGGGTTGAATTTTAGTGCTAGATCGAAAAGCGATAAAAATATTCAAGCAGGTTTATTTCGGTGCGTTAGAGAAAATTCGTCTTTCGTAACCGATGTGCGGACGTGTTACTTACTTTAACTTGGCGCCAGTACCAATAAATTGCCTTTAAAAATATATAGATATTTTAAACAAATAAGCACTAGTTATTCGTGGAATTTAATTGAATAATCTGTTATTTTAGCGATCTTCTTATTTTACGGTCGTTGGTTGTTGGCTCCAGACAAAATGTTATTTTAAAACAGAACAAAGTAGTAAAAGTATTTTTTTGAGCATTCTTCATTTCTTTTTTAAATGTCAAATTGAATGAATAATATACTTACTATTAGTTAGAAAAATTGGCGGATATTTAAAACATCCGAATTTACCGATCTAGCTAAGCTAGTGCAGCTACCAGCCAAAACTTGTTTAAAATAAGCGTGTTTACCGTGATACCATGGTTCGTTGCGCGTCCAAATAACTCTGGAGCTGGTTCGCTTCCGCAGATTTTTTTAAGTTTTAAGTACTCCTCGAAGCCATACATATTATGTTTGCACCGCAAGTTTGATTTTACAGGTACAGAGAAACCAGGGTAATAAGGCTAAATAGTTGGGTACCTTTTGTGTTTCTTATACCTAAATCAACGGCACGAGAACATTTCAATAACTCAACAAATAAATAATTTTAATGAACACACAACAAAATAAATAATGTAAATACACGAACAGCACATACAAAGTATTCAAAATGACATGTTGAAGTCACTAAAAGAATATAAACATAAATAACGTATTTATAAGAAAACAGCTATATAAAATTGAATTTAAAAGCCAACCTCGAAATCACAACTGAGAAATACAAAGCATTGTTAACACATAAATGCATCGATTCAAATGTCTCAAGATCCGCAAATCGGATTGCAGTGCGCTTGTACGGGAAATGCAAAATAAGAATAAACGACAAAGCGAACAGATTGCTCAGCGTTGCGGAGGCGTGCTGGGGTTAGCAGCGGCCAAATGCACCTTTTCTTGTTCAGGACTGTTTTATTCACAATGGGCTTTCGAGTATTCCTCGAAGGTACGGGAGAAATCCTTTCATTATTGCGAGCGAGACTTTTTTTGTAAATATTGAATAACTTTGGACCCAGTATTGATCCCTGTGGAATACCTTGTTTTTAGAAGCTACGATAGATATTTTCTATAAATTGTATTTATAGTTTTGCGGAAAAAATAAAAATATTGTTCATCGTTGCGGAGGCGTGCTGGGGTTAGCAGCGGCCAAATGCATCTTTTCTTGTTCAGGACTGTTTTATTCACAATGGGCTTTCGAGTATTCCTTGAAGGTACGAGAGAAATCCTTTCATTATTGCGGGCGAGACTTTTTTTGTAAATATTGAATAACTTCGGCCACTTCAATACTGGATTGATCCATGTGGAACACCGTGATTTTACAAGCATATTCTAAATAGATTGCGATTTTTACATGGAATATTTTCAATCTTAGTTAGAATATAAAAAAATGTCCAAGGTAATAGTAAAATTTGTTTAACCGTATATTATTCTAACTAACGTTTCTTTCACAAATTGGGATCTCATATATTATTATTACGGGTAAACCTTTTTCAACACAACCCTTTGCGGGCACATATCCTCCCACTGCGTTTAATAGCATTCCCACGAACTTTTCAAAAGTAAAGATACAAAGTAGGCAGCAAAATAAAAACTGGAATAATCTCGAATACCCTAGTTCCGGAGTTTTGCAGCGACAATATTATCCGACACTGAATTTTCTCATAAGCTATACAACCTCCATAAAGTTGAACACTTTGCGCATAAAATGGCTTCGTATTTTTTTTTTACTTCACGGACCAAATAAACTGGCGGAAATATTACCTTTGCGTACCGAGACGGGCCTTTGGCGTTTCTTAAATTTCATTATGATTGGTAATAAGGCAGAGTTGCCGCCTTTAACTCCGTTCTTTCGTTCGAGATTTGCAAATGGAATACCGTTTATCCTTATTATGTTGAAATTTGACGATTCAAAGACTTAACACACCATTTGTGTTTTGCATTACAATCACCTGCGACTAATTAGTTCAATAGAACTCCATGGTGCCAAAAAATCATCAATCATCATCTATTCCATAACGTCTGTGAAGTCAAGCCAAACACTAAAATAGAACGAGAGGTAGGACGAGACACATACGTACACACTGCTCCTCTACGCACAAACTCTGAGCGGAAAGATACATAGCTTCTATTTTCCGCTCGTCTGTCGCCCCCCTTGCCGTTAAACATTTTCTCATCAATTCCCAAATCTAATACCCCTTAAAGCGAACATAGGCCTTCGTCGTCGACCGAATGAGTTGTAAAATTACTTTATGCGTTTTACCTACCCAGTACTAACAACGGAATCGACGTATAAAAATAGCTATCCATCAAAAAACTTCGTCAGATGTGTTCCTTGAAAGGCAATGTAGAATTTATAGGATTATTAAGTCGAACGTAAAATGGAACTTTTGAAAGGAAAGCGTAGTTAAACTTCACTGTGAATCACCTATTTTAAGTTAGGAGTTGATATTTATAATGTTGCTAATAATGTTGGTTTTAGTACATTTCATATATTTTTTTCCTATCGCATTGGTATAACATTAGCCTTTGTTCTAGGATTTAACTTTTACTAAGATAAAAATTGAATTCTTTGGTGCAATGAGCTAGGAAAAATTACTCGAATGAAGCCACCGTTACAGTCTCCCAGTTTCTATAACTTATTTAAAACAATACACATAATTATTCGGTTGCATAAACATTTGATTAAGAACATAAGAAGACCCATTAGCAATATGAGTACGCAGGTGAACCCATTATTCATTGAGATCAATAATATAAGTACACCACTGAACCCAGTCAAATATAAAGAACATAACCCGCATAGATATATCAAGAAAACGGTAGTCTCCGAGCAAAAACCAGCGAATCAACATATCAAAGAGCCGATGTAATATCGCTCTTTTCCATCCGGCGAGTTCGGGGAAAAGTTAGCGGCATAAAACTACTACTAAGCTGAATCAGACGTATTCAAACGAACTCGATGCTTCAATTAGTTATAGATAGCAAGCATCTGCAAATGGCTTCAGAAGTTTGCCCACATAGGCTTCACTTAGTGGCGGAGTTTATAAAGTCTTGGGCATATGTTCAATAGTGGACGTCTTAAGACCTAATTGATGATAATGTATGGTATATTTTCTGATGCAGACTGAAGCGTCTGATACTGCAATTAATAATGTTGCCGCTGTGTTTGTAAAGCACAAATGAAAGATTTTATATTGCCAAGAGAATAATACGTATAGTTATTTGTAAAACAAATTATCTTTACATTAAAACTATTCCACAATATTCACATCCTATACCTATGTTTTATACCTAGTTAAACTAGATGTATCTGATTTCTAAAACTAGGCTAGTTTTAGAAATCAGATACATAAAAAACTTGAAAGTGACATTTGCATTGCATCAACATCAACTGCAAAAACATCCATCTATATATACACATACATCTTTTGGATCTTTTTTACACTTCTGTTCTTAATGAGTAAAGTCACAGTCAAATAGCGATAGAACAAGGCGGAGGGGAAACGACTAATAATAACGACGCTTACTTTCCTTTGATGCTTATAAAATTCCCCAATTATCTCGCATCAAGTACTTCTAAAGTGCAACCATTGACTTTAAATCTGTTGTCACATTTTTTATGCTTTTGTGTTCTGATTTTGCCATTTTCATGGATTCTTATTGATGGCAATAACATTGTTGGCGATTTCTTTTTTGTTTTTCGGTGAATTGTACCAGTAATGAGTTTTTAGAAAATAATTGTTTGTTCTACTATGAACAACTGTCGAATGTCATGTCGCTTCATCTCGATAGTTTGTATCGTTCCGAAGTCGGCGGTAGAGAAGTTCTACATACATTATGATATAATTATTACCGATTAAAAAGTGCCTTACTGTGGCCTACGTAAATAAAGTATATTTTAATTTTATTATGTAACACTAGATGATAATACCTACCTAAAATAATTTCCGAACCATAGAATCGTATTGTAATTCTCGTATACAACAAAGAAAATGTACCCTACTCTTTACCCTTCATTTTGAAAACGAAAATATAAAAATAGAAATATGAAGCCCCTAAGCAACACTATTACACAAACAACCTTAAAGTAGCTTGACCGTTATCCTGTAAAAATCAAATAATTCCATCAAAGAACAAAAGTTTTATCCTAAGATAACACAAAAGTTGCGGATAGAAAAACTGTCCGAACATGTTTACCCTTGCCATTATACACGCATAGTAAAACTAATAAAAGTATGCTAGTTTTTTCTTACACAAACCAAAGCATATTTTTTCCGTACTTGTTGTTGTCATTATAGTTCCTACATGGTCATAATAATTGGAATGACCGAATGACTTTGTATCATACATGAGCCTTATTACTCGTATAAACCCTTCTTAAATTACTCTAAATAACAGTTGATATAAGGACATATTATCAAACGATTAATTAAAGTAAAATTCATTTGCTAAATATTTATGTTCGAGTAATATTGCAGTTCCAAGGCCTTCATTATATAAAATCATATGATTACGAATATGGATGTACATTTTGAAATCGAGGAAAACCCAACTTTGTTGGGTTGGCAACACTAATACACATTTTGTTGATGCAATGGGTTCGCGATTGAAAAACCTGTTAGATATCAGTATGAAGGAGAAAAGGGTCTAACTGGTATGTGATTGGTGAATTTTGACATGACATTGGAAGATATGTCAAAATTCACCAATGACATAGCAGTGAGACCTTACGCCTACGTATTGCCATCTAGCGATTGAATAATTATTCAATCGCAAACACCCTCAAAGAGATCATGGTTTGCTGTTGAACCCGCTGGACCAGCATAACGGCATTCGACTCGACGACCCGCTTTTTGTAATGGTCAAGATGTTGCCTATTACGCAAGAGGTCGCGGGTTCGATCCCCGCACAGGACAAACATTTGTGTGCATGAACATGTCTGTTTGTCCTGGTCTGGGTGTTATATGTATCTATTTATGTATATTTGTAATACCACTGTTGATTCTGATGTCTGTAACACAAGTGCTTAAGCTACTTAACACGGGGTCAGATCAATGTATGTGATGTTGTGAAATATATTTTATATTCATGCCTTTTTCCATAAGTAAATATGCCATACAATAACTTTTAAAAAGTAGTCCTACTCCTATCTCCCTGTACTATGTCTATGTGATGAGACAGCGTATTGCAGGATCGATGCCCGCTCCACCATGCAAATTGAGAACATGTAGGCGCACGGCTATATGTGCGGTGGATTATCATAGTTTTGTTGAGATTGATGCGGTCTGCCCGGACGGGGGCATGTTTTACGGAAATTATACTTGCATTCTGAGGTAAGGCCTACAGATACATATTATTTATTCGCGTATATAATACGTGTATAAATAGTAATATACTATTATGTATATGGTTTAGCTATTGTTTGAAAGCTAGATATCACTGTTGATTCTGATGTGTGTAACACAAGTGCTCAGGCTACTTAACACGGAGTCAGCTGATCAATGTATGTGATGTTGTAACATATTTATTTATTTTATGTCTGAATTGACACCACCACAGCCTTTTTACCATCAAGAACTTCTTCACGAAAACTGTAAAGGGGACCAGTATGGCAATACCAAATTCTAAGTTTTCATGTTGATCAGAGAGAAGTCCCTTTGCGTTTACGAGTGCCATCACACAGATTGGAGCATAGTATATACTTTCTTTAATAAAGTTCTGGATTATTTTAAAAGTTTAAACATAATTTGCAGATTATTACCTAATTGTACCAATATTTATTACGACGTCTCATAATTTGCTTAAATAACCCACATTGAATTTACATTGGACTTCTTAAAAGTCAAATTTGATTGATGCTCAATTACTTTGAAACTTCTAATTACTTCATGTAATTACAAACCATTCCTAGCCTTCCTTTCAAAACGTGAATCAACCGAACATCTACTGAACTGAATATTAATTTTCAACACTTTGTAAGCGTACGATTTTAAGCCAATAATTTATTCAATAGACACTAAAGATCCCGATTTTGTGAAATGATTTTAACAGTCTTATTCCGTTCACTAAAACTATAGTTAATTAGTGATTTGTTTATTTTTAGTTACAAGTTATCATGGTCAAAAACAGACACGCCGTATAAAAAATATACATGACAATGTATTTATTTTATACGGCGCAACATTCCTGTCATATTCTTGAATAATTAAATACCTTAACAAAAGTATCAGCCTATTGATGTCCCACTGCAGGGCAAAGGCCTTCATCATTTGAAATCATGTTTTTTTACAAAGATGGGTTTAGTCATAATCACCGCACTTGCCAAATCTGGGTTGGCGATCACAAACTCAGGCTGTGTTTATAACAATCAACACAGATTTTCCCCGACCTGGGAATCGAACCCAAGACCGTGGTCTCGAACCACGGCCCGGTACAAAACCGACCATCGAGGCGTTGAACACCTTATAAAATTACTTATTTACAATACAATATACTTTATTTGGAAAGTATTACAATGCAATGATAAGAATTCACTCACCAACAACGTGTATGAACGCAGATCGCACTTGCGTGTGGAATGACGGTGCATCGGCTGACACTTCGCAGCGGTACCGCCCTGCGAGTGCACGCGTTGCATCTCGTAACACGACTTGCTGGGAAGTCGACTTTGACACCTGGAACAAGAGAAAGTCATCATTAGTATCATCGGCTAATATACACCCTCTGGACATAGCCCTACCTCAAACGTCTCCATACTGGTAGGGCATCGTTAGCTGAGAAAGACAGACTGATGGAAATAGGCCTCCCTCAAGGGTCTCCAACCCGGAACCGAACGGTTCCAGAATGAGCGAATCTAAATATTCTCCTGTTTTCTACAAACGATTGTTTTTTGAAAGAGGGAGGCAAACCAAAGTGATTTTTTTGGAAACTCTTTGGAAAGTCCTGAAACCTAAAATCAATAACAGCCTTAATGAAGTTTAGAAAACGTCATCAAAATTAATTATAATGCTGGATGTCAAAAATTGATTATTAATTAGAAATAACTTATATCGTAACTCATAATCAAATCAATTACTATGTGTCGGTACTAGTGCATCGGCCTTCATTGCATTACAAACACAATACACATTTATTCTGTATCAAAAATCTTTAACAAACAAATGTTAGATGTATTAGCCTTAAGCCGTTCTATCTAAATACCAGTATGTAGATGACGGTATTGTTTTAACCTTCTTTGGGTTACATCCCTACGAAAACATAAATGAAAAGGGAAACTTTCTCCAAATAGAATCAGCATTGCAAAGCAACAACAAATGCCTGACGACTGTCAATAGATGAATAATGCATCGCGTCGGATCGGTCCGTCGATAAACGCAAAAGAAATAAACTAAAATCCAGAATTTGTTATAACGGTTAGACTCGTTCCGAACGACGGCCATTAACAATTAACAAAGACACTACCGAAGTTCTCCATCAAAACAAACAACCGGCCGAAGGGTCTTCTACATCGCAGCGCAAGTTTTAACGCACCATCTCTCTTCAAAGCGCCTGACCGTAATTAAAGCAAGCCTTTTTATTTCAATGTCCAGTAATATCCTGTGTCCCACTTCTGTCTATTGATCCGACATTGGAAAATAAAATTGCCAATCCCCCCCTCCCAGTGGGCGCCTCCCCGGCTTGTTTACACTGACCACGTCTTGCTCATTTTAATTTCTCACGATATTTTCTCGTCTTTTATTATCTTTGATGACGAGAAGAGTTGAACGTCCCTTTATTGCCACTCTTTTTTGCGGGGGCGCTTTTATAAAAATGCCCCGATGAAAATTTATGTGCGGGATATTTTCTATTGTATCGAGTAATCGTTCGTCTGGCTTCGCCTTCGTCGGTTCATTTTCTGAATCACTCTCTTCGACGTTAGCCCTAGTTGCGGTATTTTCGAATAAATGGTCTTGTAGACTTTTTCTACGGCCACAACGAGGTTGAGAAAGTTACACACTTATTTTTATTGTTACAACTTAGTTTTCTCTTGCTCGAAATTTTACGTAAGTGGTTCTTTATTTGGCAAGAAAATAATCTTCACGTTTCTTTGGCGAATGAAGTTTTCTTACAAAAATACCAAGACTATTACATAATGAATAATATTGTTCTGTTGGAATTCAAGAACGATGAAAGATTACATTAAAAGTTTTGATTAATTCGTAGTCGCGAATACTTTCAATACTTTCACTTATTTTCCTTTTACTGTTCTCAATATCGGACTTCTTAAATAATAAATTTGCCAAACATACTTAATTTTGCTAACAATGAGTTATAGCTAGAAAAGTTGTATTTCGAGGAACTATGTAGTTATCAATCCCAAGATTTCAGGATACAGTAAAATGTTAATGTGCAAAACATTCTCATGTTATTATGACCTTGCCTCTTCTACACCAATACATCCTACGAATCCTTGGATCCACAAATATTTACATCCCCATATTCTCGTTACAAAAATCCGCAACAAACCCATACAGATTTACATTATAGCCGCGTTGGGCCATCTCGAGGGATACCCATTAAAATGTACCTATTACAAGAACCTTTCTCCCGCCCAAAAATGGAGAGAATCTAATAAACAGGCTATAACGCCGAACGCAATGAAGGTATCAGTAATCGCTTCAATCTAAAACGATGCGATTTAGAATCGGAATTTCGGGAAGAGTATCGATATAGACGTAGTGTTGGTCTCGTGAAGATCCTTCGATAAATTAATTTAAGGAAATACGGAAACTAAGGTATTTGCGTAAAATTTAGACTCTCGCTTCATTACTGAAATACGGAAACTAAGGTTTGAGCGTAAGATTTAGACTTCGCGTTTATAAATTCTTAAATAAAATAAAAATATGACGACTTAATGAGCTTTTCGATTGTAGTTACACAGACGAAATGTCAAGCAGTTAGCGATATAAGATGTTTTACACAACAATAATATCGTTTTCGTTCAGTTCCGTAGTGTTAGGTAATATTTAAGCACTCTATTTATAACACATCTTTGTTGTATAACATATTCAACCTCATTGTTTGTCAACATCGAAGTTTCTGGGAACAATATTTACATAGCTTACGTTCCATCCGCCTGTTCAATTTTACTATATAAGATGTTAACTTGTTGTCAACAACTCAGAAGGGTATTATTTAAGACCATCTTATGTCTAAGACTTGTGTAAAAAGTATTACGCCAATTAGTTACTAGATTTCTATTTTATAATATCTAAATTTAAATTTCAGTTCACAGCAAAATTCTTCATCACCAACCCTATGCTTTTATTCAATTAATATCTGTAAATTAACTATCAACCCCATTGCCAATCCCAACCAATTAACACTTCATTTGAAACATCCTTCAACAACATTATGATCGGCGCAAAAAGGCAAATTGGCCGAATAATTCACGCGCACTATATGAAAAGGTAACAAGCGTTAAGTGTACCCATTGAGTTGAGTCGATTGGTTTGATTGTTCCACATTAACGCTATATTCGGGCCATTAGTTCAATAGCTGTGGAACGATGTTTAATGCCCCACATTATACGGTAGGCTCAGAAATCTCGCATCGATGAGCTCAAGAGATAATCAGTCTTCTGTGTTTCCTACTTGACGTTTTATTCCAAATTCTGCCGCTCTATCATTGTAATGCGACTTACGATTGCGAACCGAATCTTTTAGAATCAATAATTAAAAATAAGAGGAGGGTGACGACACTGCAGTGGTCAAGAATTTGACTATTAGACCAAGAGGACGCGGGTTCGATCCCCGTAAATTAGTGTCCATGTAAAAAGTATTTAAGTATGTCTATCCGTTCCCTAGCACCCATAGTACAAGCTTCGAGCTTAGATTAGATTTTAAATTAACCATTTTTCCTACTAGCACTACCAATTATTTCATTTTTGGTTGGGCTCGAAGGTTGCCTGGTAGAGAAATACATTCGGCATTAAAAGCACTGTTTGATATTTATTTTAATTATGCAATAAAGAATAAATTAATGAAAAAATCCTCCGCACAGGGAAATCATTACAAGAGACATGATACATCGCCCTAAACCTAAGGTTCTTGTTTAAAAGAAACGATTGTTATACAAGCATTTTCCTTTGTCTCCGTATAATCCTTGTTAATTGTCAGACTAAAGTCAATAATTTAAAGGGAAGGAAAATCTTCTATTGTCAGAAAACGGACGGAGAACAACGTTTTGTTGTGTATAAGACTCCGTAAAAGCTAATTCTGTTTCAAACTGATCAAACTTTTTTGTTCGTTATGAAAGTTAAGATTCTTATACTTCTACAGCTACTAATCATCATGATCACAGCGGGGTACAGTGTGATTATTATCCTGATTTTATCAACCTTACATCGGAGAGACTTCTATCTGACCTCCGTAACTCTCACAAGGGAAACCAGATAACTTTAGGATCATAGTCTGAATTCTTCAACATCTTATGATCTCCGTTAGTAATTTGTGTAAACAATCAGGCTGGTTTTATTGTGAATGCCTCGCGAATCGCCGTAAAATGTTCGTTGATAGTTTACGGAACGTTTTTTTATTTAAATAAATAAATATAAATGTAATGAGCAGCCCACATAATCGTTTCTCATTACAACCCGCGCAAACACTTACGATTATCACCCGCAAATAAAATAACAATAGCCAAATGATTACGGATGGCCCCGCGTCGCGTCTGGCGAAGGAAAACAACATACCGTTATTAATGCCAATATCCCCTATCCTGCATAGTTAATCTTTCCTAACTGCAGCCATCAGGTGGAGGTGGCTGATTAGACTAAGCTAAGTCTGTTTTTAACTCAACAAACTCTACTGTTCAGTACGAAACAAAAATTATTTAAAAAAATATATTTGTAATGAGCAGCCGTGCTCACACTGCCTCCGTGGTGTAGTGGTTAGAGCGCTGTGCTCAAAAACTACGAACTCGGAGGTCGTGGGTTCGAATCCCGCGGGGAACACTTTCACTTTGTGTTGGTTTTCCCAGTTTGGTTAGGACATTGCAGGCTTGAATCACCTGATTGTCCGATAAGAATGATGATTCTGTGCTTCGGAAGGCACGTTAAGCCGTTGGTCCCGACTATGATCCAAATTGTCTGGTTTCCCTTGTGGTTACGGAGGTCAGACGACAGTCGCTCCATTGTAATAACCAGGCATGTCAATTCAGGTTCATAGTCGCAGCGTACCCTGGGCTCCAAGGCAATGGCCGAGGATGCAACTGGGAGAGGCGCTAGGATGATGATGATGATGAGCAGCTCACATAATCTCTTATCATTACAACCCGCGCAAACACTTAGGGCACACGGCGTATTTTAAACGCGCCGTAGATGCTGATTGTTGCGTTTGCAATCATGATACAAAGTTACAAGGTTGCGATAGAATCTCGTTTGAATCGCGTATACGCGTGTAATCGGCGCGTCGTCTGCGCGTTTAAAATACGCCGTGTTATAGCCCTTACGATTATCACCCGCAAATAAAATAACAATAGCCAAATGATTACGAATGCCCCGCGTCGCGTCTGGCGAAGGAAAACAACATACCGTTATTAATGCCAATATCCCCTATCCTGCATAGTTAATCTGTCCTAACTGCAGCCATCAGGTGGAGGAGGCTGTAGTGGCCCAATTAGTCCCTTCAAACGGCCCGGGCCTATCTCTATTGTCGCAATAGACTCTCATCAAATATTTGCAACAGCATTGAGTGGCTGTCGGCGAATGTTTTCGGGTGAGAGATTGGTTTTTGTTTTCTTTTGATGTTTTAGGTATTTTATTTATTGAGACCCTGATAATAAAGATATTAATTATAATGTTTTACAATATTAGTATCGGAAAGTAGGATTTTTATTGAAACATTTTTTTTTCAATTGAAGTATTCTAATGATGGTAAGTTAGGTGAACGCGACTGTTACTCATGAAATAACACTATTTTACACGGATAGAATTACATTCAAATAGCGAGCGATTCTATCCGTTTAAGAGAAGTTATATTTTATGAATATAACAATGATATTACGTTATCAAAATGTTATAATTTAAACGCTCACTGTTATAATAAAATTTGACTTTTATAAAAATCATCAGTTTTCCTAATTTACTACTTTTGGATTTATAATAGCTACGTAGTTAAGTAAAAACTAATTATAACATTATTTTTTATCCAATTCCAATTTGAGACGTTTTATTTCTTGCAATAACAATAACATATATCCCTAAGCTATTCCAAGAAATCCACACATACTTTAAATTCATGAAAGGCTGCAAATACATAAAAAACCAGGCGAAAACAGCATCCCTCCCCTTCTCAATACCCCCCATTTAACATCGTATCTCACAACTGTGAACGGCTGACTTGATAGTTTGAATGAGCCAAGCATTCACTACGGAGTTCTGAAGCTTGCCAAATCACCTACCATCAGTACACTATTGCACTTGTTTCATTTTATTTGTGGCTTAATAAAAAGGAACGGAAAAACACTGCGGCTTTCGACACATGTAATTTTGGGCGATGGTTTTTTTTAATGTGCGTGTTTTTGTTTTTATTTTGTTACTTATTAAACATTTTGTGCTCAAGAAACTAGTAAACATTCTTATTCACACCACAAAAAGTATGTTATAAGTTAAGATTTGCAATGTTTACTCATAGATAAAGGAAATAAAAAAGGTTACCAAGCTTTCTTCAAGTTTTGTCTAATGTTTTTATGTATTCAACAATACTTTTTTGTAAATATTTTTTTTATTTATCATCATCATCTTCCTAGCACTTCTCATGGTTGCGTCCTCACTCTCAGCCATTGCCTCGGAGCCCAGGGTACTCAGCGACTATGATCCTGAACTGACAAGCCTGGTTATTACATTGGAGTGACGGTCGTCTGACCTCTGCTACCCCGCAATATTTTTATTCATCACTAGAGGCCGCCCGCGACTCCGTCCCCGTGGATTTCGATTTACAATAGCCTAAGGTTTCCTCGTCAAATGGGCTATCCAACACAAATATGTATATTTTTTCAAATCGGTCCAGTAGTTCCTGTGATTAGCGCGTTCAAACAAACAAACATACAAACATCAAACTCTTCAGCTTTATATATTAGTATAGATTGTTATGTACTATAATAGATTTTGTAAAATTTAAGACAAAATAAATATTATTCGTAAGTTTTACAAAAAGTACCATTTCAAAAACGCTCAAATTTGAAACAGAATAAACACAACATTATACTCGACGAAGATCCTCAGTTTGTAAAGGCTTTATGAAACACTAAAGGGCAAGTTGATGCAAACATTTGTTTGGACCGCCGCGGACGGAGGCTTATCTTGCCTCCTACGAATCAGGACAAGTTTTTATCCCTTAAGAGTATAGCTCTTGGACGTAATGTATTTGCATTGTCCGAGACAGTAAACACTTATGGAATCTATGTCACATTAAGACAATGTTTCAAGTTTAATATTTTGTATTTGTGCAGGTTTTGTTCTTGTGTTATATAAACACTTGTGTTTATTACTTTGGTTTAAGAGACTTCATTTTAGTTATTTATTTATTTATCACTAAATAAAGGCTTTGGCGAACTCGTGTAAAGGGATTTCGTTGGAAATAGAGTTGCAAAATAAGTGGTTTGTAAGAATGATGATGAATGTCTTTGTAACAATAAAATGAAAACGATTATTACCACATCGTTTTAAAGATAAAGACAAATAAGTTCTCCCAAAATAAATAAGTCTGATTTAATAAATAAAAGATTTATGTCAAACATTAAGAAGTAAAAAATAACAAACAAAAAGTCAACGTTTCAGCTTCAAAGTTGCCTCAGAGTTCAACTTGGATCGCAAAGAAAACTGTACAATTTTTTATTCAATTAACCTCTGACATCAAGAAGGCTAGCAATTAATGTCAATAAAAAAATACGTCGATAAAAAGACTGCACTGTGGTTTTATGTAATTTTTAAAAGAAACAAAAAATAATATTAATTATTCTTTGATAACAGACAAGTACAATTTGCGTCATTAATCATTAAAACGTATGATTTATGTTAATATTATAATGTTTGTTAGGCACTGGTGCATAAATACAATGCTCGTAAAAATGTATTAATTTAAGTAACTGTCTTTTAGTGTAGTAGCTATGCTTTAAACTTCGGCGTGGGTTCAAATCCCGCGGGAAACACTTTCACTTAGTAAAGTACATTTAGAAGTACCTCTGTGTTTTCTAGATTAGAGCCTCCAATCCAAAAAGCAACAAAGCAGCGTATTATCCGGAAAACCGGTGAATTTATTAATGTACCCTATTTTATTAATGTACTTACTTCCCATCAAGAAAAAGCACATCGAACCAGTCTCAGGAAGTCCAAGTAACTTCCCGATTGAATTAAATATTAGTTAACTTGCTCCTTTCGTGTGGACAATCTCCGGTAACGATTTTGGGAACTTACTCCGACTTAGTGAAACAGACCCTAAGTATTTAGCCTAACAATATTCCTAAGTTAGACAACATAATTACGGTAGAGATCTACTTCAGATACCTAAGTAAGTTACGAGTCCGAGATAAAGTTACCAAATTTAATATTGAAACAAGTAGTTGCCTACTCCGCCTTCAAATAATACCCTCCTAGCCGAATTCGGCCACGGCGGCCAATCTTACGATTAGCCACTTACGCGGGATATATTATAGTGCACAAGCGCGTGCGCAAGCACAGGTGCACTCCCTATTCCCTCACTCCCATAATTCGG
Organism: Nomophila noctuella; assembly: GCA_958496325.1. Taxonomy (NCBI): domain Eukaryota; kingdom Metazoa; phylum Arthropoda; class Insecta; order Lepidoptera; family Crambidae; genus Nomophila; species Nomophila noctuella. The sequence continues at coordinate 2,778,926 of OY292487.1, read as the reverse complement.
TGGGACAGCAATCTGACACGACCAGGCGCAGGACGAACGGCTTAACGTGCTTTCCGAAGCACGCGGGTGTAAATACACCGCCAACATCCAAACTCCGGACTGTGTCTGTGTTATCACAACATGAAAACATAGACACAATTTCATCGGTCCGACCCGGGATTCGAACCCAGGACCTCCTGCACGGCCGCCGCTTTAAAGTGCGGCTCACTAGCCTCTGGCCACGGAGGCAGTTAAATATACTCGTATTCGCAGCGATAAAAATTAAAGCCAATTTCGTGTGAATCAAAACACATTGATGAAATTATTAGGCCGTGTGAGACTAAAAAAAAATTGGCCAAGTGCGAGTCGGACTCCCGCACTGAGGGTTCCGTACAAATTCTATTTTTGACGTATTAAAAAAACTACTGAATAGATTTCGTTCAAACCAATTTTCGTTAGTAGTTTTTAGGGTAATGTACATTATATATTTATTTCAGTTTTATCATCCTCTTATTTTAGAAGTTAGAGGGGGGGACACTCTTTTTTCCACTTTCGAAGGGTCTCTCACGCAAAGTATTCACTTTTAAAAAAGTGATATTAGAAACCTTAATATAATTTTTAAAGACCTATCCATAGATACCCCACACGTATATGTTCAATTAAAAAAAATATTTCGAGTTTCAGTTCTCACTATGGGGACCCCCCATTTTTTTTATTTTTTTTCTATTGTCGTGTGAAAACCTTGTTGCGGTTTACAGAATACATCCACTCACCAAGTTTCAACAGTATAGTACTTAAAGTTTCGGAATAAAGTGGCTGTGACAGACTGGCGGACAGACAGACAGACAGACAGACAGACAGACAGACAGACATGACGAATCTATAAGGGTTCCGTTTTTTTGCCATTTTGGCTACGGAACCCTAACAACATACATTAATTTTCTTTGCATTATTTTAAGTCATGTTATTTTTGTTGATCGATCATGATATTTCGCCATGGCCAAAACCGGCCGGGATGGCATCATCTTTATATTTTTCTTATATTCCAAAATATAAGAGTGTTAGAATTAAAACAATTAATTTTATTTACCTTTCAGTTCTTTTACTTCTAAAAATTCTTTTTAAATATGGCATTATGCATTGTAAATATGATTAATGTAAAATGTTTACATATGAAAACGTATACGTAATATGGTATAACCTTCAATACAAAGATTTTGGAAGTACTAGATGGAGACTATGATTTGACAGATTTTTTGTCCTTTTTCTCCTTATTATGAATCATGTGTGATAGAGCAAGATACCAGACACCCGACAACAATCGTCTAAACGTCAAGGGACTAGGGATTCCAGTACATGCGTACCGATTTTCATCGATATCGACACTCCGTTTATATATGTAGTCTATGGATTTACTGCACGTAAAATTTTGAAACAGAATATTTTTTAAATAACTTGAATGACGACATCATTTATAAAAGTGGCTATTTCAATGATGAATATGGGTAAAGCTGGTCTGGCTTTTATGGCGGTCAACTTTTAACGGGAATCGAATCCAGTGTAATTCGTACTTCGAGTGCAATATTGCAAGTAGTAAAAAGTGCCGTAACTATTGTAAGAATATTGAATGACAACCTCGAGCAGTTACTTTATAACATTGCATTTCACTCAGATAAACGGATAATACTTTCCTTTCCTCTTTCTCGCGATATGAATCCACGCACAATGCATTGCATTGTTATTAGATATGTATCTGCCTATGAAGAACTTGCACTCAATCTACGAATTAATAATTTTAATCGACTTCTGTTGAGAGAAACAAACTTTGTAGAGAGATAGAGGCGAAGAGATGTGCTGAGTACGGGTCTACTTAAAGGTAATATAAATTTAAATTACCTTTGTTAAACTGAATCGTGTAATATTGTATATTTTCTTTACACATTTTCACTTAATGATGAACATTTTCAATGATTATTATTTATGTTGAGTATTTTCATATTAATAAATAAAAAAATCTCTTAGTAGAAAAACGTCTTGTTGGCTCGAGGACTTTATCGATAGGCACGGCACTATAGGTGTAAAAATAGGTGAATTTTTGAAGTTTTGGTGGCTTCACTCAAACCTGACATATGGATTATCTATTGATTTTTCCAAAATCTTTGCTTCAATACTAAAAATAATATTTCATTCGTACATCGGATAAGCCGATTGGAGATTGTCTTGTTCAAAGAACCATACAAAAATAAAAGAGGTTTTATACATAGTAATATTATAATTATTTTCCAACATTAAAGCCTTTCTAAAGTAACTGAAGGTTCGAAAACATGACAAAGAACCCTTTTAGTTTTTAAAAACAAAATAAAATTCGTCTACATTTCTTTTCCTGTTTGTTAAGACTGTGATCCACGGTAGAAAATATTTTTATAAAAGGTAAATCTGCGACTCTTTGTGGAGAGATAAAATAAAAATATTATCTCAGTAGACTAGGGGTTGTTTGTGGTCCTCTAGATTATATTTAGTCTGTAGTAAAACGTAGATTGTAATAATGCAGTTTCTTGCAGGAAATGGAACAAACTTTGAAAACCGTTGTTAGTACATGAAACCTTTCGTTTCTTTTATTTAAAATATACAACAATAAAATAGTATTTCGACTCAAAGTAAGTTAATTTTCATTACAAGGAAAATTCGTCATTTTAAATATGACTGTCATTTTAACAATAACCAACAGAGTATACTGTTGACGAAATGTTGTGATGTGTGGCCTTTGAATCATTTGTAAATGTTTATTAATTATTTAAAAAAAATCTTAGATGAAAAGTAAAAGCATCAGCGTTCCACATATTTTGAATCCTGCAATGTTTTTACCAAACTGGGAAAATCACCCGAAGTGAAAGTATTTCCCTAAGTATTTGAACCCAAGACCTCCGAGATTTTAGAACTCATCGTACAACTACTCCAAGGAAGCAGTTTAAGCAAACAAAATATTCAACATAAATAAATTTGCTGAAGGACAAAATCTTTTACGATCGACGAGTATTCGTCCGCGTGGGCTTAACGTGAAACGAGCCACACCATAAGTTTGCATGGGCGCTCGCGAACCTAACAATAAAAATATACGGCAGTTACTTATTTATATGAAAGGCGAAGGTTTTTAGTGGCGATCGTAAAGGGAATCTTCCTAACAATGGTTGACAATAAAACATGAAAAGTACGTTAACGACCGATAAAATCTTGTTTACTGCATGCCGTTAAACAAATCGGATGGACGAATCGAATAGATTGTTGCTTCGGAATATTATGAAAAGTAATTTGGATGGCATTGATTGAGCTTAACACGACAATTATTGTATCTTGATCGTAAACAATACAGCCTGTCGCTTGTTTCATACCTTCTGCAAATGTACGTGTGTTGGAACCTTAGTTTTTCACATAAAATTTTTAGTTTGATCAACTATTTACCTTATCAATGTAAAATGTTAGTTGTCATAAAACACTAGAGAGTACAAGTAATAAAATCAATAGTTTTATTAAGAAATTACATTTATATTATACCGTTTTCGTAACATTTACAAATGATGAAACACCTACACCAAAAATATCGCATCAAATTTTACCTAAGCCCTTGTATGAGAGGTAAATAAATAAACACACACAAAATAATTCCGATTATTGTTAACAAGCGTGATTTAATACGTGACGTGAGAAATCCACCCTGAATTTAATTTAATCCTGACAACTCACATCTACAAGTTCGTCAGAAAAGTATTTACTGCATAATTTTCACATACCACCTCTAACGGCTTTGGCCGAGTAATGTTGAGGCTTTGCCAGAAAAATGTGAAATAAGTCTTTCCCGCCTATAACTAATATAGCATTTATGTTCTTACTAATTTTTACCCGCGGCTTTACCCACGTTACCAAGATTCCTGTTTTATTCCATGGCAGGATTTAATCACAAGAAGTATCCTATCACCTAATTTAGCACATACCCTGTCTACAGACCAAATGTCTTTAAATCCGTTCAGTAGTTTCAGCGTGATTGACGGACAAACATCCAAACAAACAAAACTATGCTACCATACTTCAAGGATTGCGGTTTCTCTAGCCTTACTACTCAAATACTACTTTTGTTGCTCTGAAAGACTGTTCCTTAGCTACGAGTAGTTAAAAGCAAAAGTAAAGAAAGAAATTCATATTCACTTTACTTTATAAATTTTATCATAACATGGGTTTTATTTGGAATTGAGGTCAACAACATAGTTTGCACGTTTAAAGCAGAAGGGCCATTTTATGTCACTATCGGGACCCTCAATATTCCCGGTCCCTCACGGTAAAGTTCTTATCGCTATCTCTTATACACTTATCTAGAATGAAAGTATTCAATAGCAAATACAATAGCAAAGCAGGCCCGTTCTAAAAAATACAATTTTATCTTCATATTAGTAGTTTCTGACCTACTATTTGACTGACCTACTAGACAATTAGACAACTGTCGAAATTAACGAATATAATTGGTTAATCTTAAGGTACATTATCTTGCAGATTGCCTTTGCGACGTTTAATCGATAAAGTCATTGTAAAAACAGCCCTTCAAATAAAATTAATCAATGTAAAACTGTTGTGCATTTTGCTCCCATACCAACAAGGCTTGTAGTTTTTTCCCCGCGTCTCCGCTCTTTGGTCGACAAACTTTTAATAGTTTAACTTGAACTCCGCAACTTAGTGTGGACCGGACAGGATAATAATTTATACAAATTGTGACGCAACGCTAAGCGTGCTTTAAATTTCGTTCCGGTTAACTGTTTCGAGTTTTAGGTGCCATGTTGAATTTACTTGAAAGCTAGTTCAGCATGTTTCAGATTTTGCAATATTGTGGATTACAATTTTATTTGTTTTATGTTGGTACATATCCTTTTTCGTAATTTAGGTGTTATGGCGGTCGATATCCTTAACCAAAGTAACTAAATTTTCACCATTTATCGCAATAAACCAATTTACACAGCTAATTATTAAAGCTATTTGACTTCCTGATAAGTTGACATGCGACGGCTGACAAGAGACAGACATGAATGGAGGCAGCTGCACGACAAGATTCCAGCCCTAATAAAAAAAAAATAATCTTTTATTTACCAATAAACAGATACAAGTAATTGAATGGAACAAATTACAGGTTTATACTTGTACCATATTATTATGTTTACCTACACTGTTTATTGAGATTGGTGCCAGAGAATTTACTATGGCACCCACAAAAGACATAGTCCGTATCGCAGGTATCGGGATATTTATACATATCTTAATTATTAATACTGATCCATTAGTTAATACGTAGTACTCTGTTATATTAATTTAACTTAACTTTTGTCTGAGCTCCTGTATAAAGTTTATGTAGGTACTTTCCCACACAAGGGGCTCTCTCGAGTGAACTCGTGCCGCCTCAATAGTTTTCCAACGAAATCGATGTTCTTACTGTAACTAAACACAAAGTTAAAAAGAACCTTTGATTCATTCTGATAATACTATAAGTATTATATCAAAGTAAAGTGTCTTCAGTGCACTTTGTTTCCTCGCCAACAAGGCTTGCGAGTTTTTTGCCCTCACTCTTGGCCGCAGACGAACTTTTAATAGTTTAACGTGGCCTCGGTAAGTTAGTGGATTGGACAGGATAATAATTTATTAAAATTGTGACACTTTGCCAAGCGTGACTTAAATTGGTTCCAGATAAATTTGTTCTCAATTTTGAACAGTTTCAAACCGGAATAGATTATCTGGTCGAACAACCACATTTTTAAGATTAAGAATGTGGAAGATGTGGCTCTCTTGAACTGAGTTTGTGATTTATTTAGAGCACAGAATAAATCGCTTCGGCAAATGTGCGCACATTTGAAATGTTGTTTTACTATCTGAAACAACATTTCTAGCTAGCATCAGTAGGTTTATAATGTAATTAGATTGTGGTTTCAGAAATTATGACGAAAACTTATCACTATTGCACAACACTGTAGGCTCTCGATGTCATCATTAGGTACGTTATTTCTTTGTTTTTAGATAAATTATATGAATTTTAGCTTAATTTATTTGTTATTCCTAAACATACAAAAGTATGCATTCACAGTAATAGAATAAAAATTAAATAAAAATGTTTCTCGGAAATCCGTCTCCTAGAACATTTTTAAAGTTTCTCCCGGAGATTTCTTAACATCGCGCCACAATGTTCTCATTTAAATGTTCTTTATGAAAAACATTACAAAGCACTCTCAAGAACTATATTTTAAAACGTAAAGTAAATACTGGGATGAAACAAAAAATAACACTTCGCCGACAGCAAAGAAGAAAGAGGACAGTTTTACTGGCTCCCGTCTGCAAAGGAATTCTGAGGTTATTGTAGCGAGGCAACAAAGTGAGTTTAGACAATTTAAGCTTAATCAGCTCATGTTTAGAGTTTTAAATGGTTTAATCCATCTACACATGACCTTACATTTGCAACATGTTAAGGAAGGGGAGAAGATACTCGTATCTATTTTGGACGTTTGATTTTCCCGTCAATTTCAAGTCAAGGTGAATAAAATTTCAACATAAAAGGCTAAAAATAAATATGGCTTTCTCACACCAATAAATAAACTGATGATTTTTATTTCCCAAAAGGTTGTTAAACAACAAATTTAATTTTAGATCTCAAACATTTCTTATGTGTAATTTAAGTACTCATTACATTCCTTTGCTGTTATGTAGGCGGATGAAAGAGCGGAAAGTATTTGATCTTCGAAAAAATCCCGCCCAAACGTTATAACGAACAAATTTCTGTGAAAACAAACCTATTTACCAAGTCAGAGTTACGCTCGACCGAACAATTTAATGACTTTCGAGAACTTCATGTTTCTAAGAGAAAAAATATATAGCATTTCATTTTTCAATGAATAAAACATTCACTCCAATGTTCCGGGTGAAGGTAAGAATTTAATGAAAAAGTATTTAAGCAGTATGAAAGAAATAAACCAAATAAAATATTATTAAAGACGATGAATTAATATTGAAGCGTTATGAAATTGACTGTTCTATCGAAGTCTTTGTTGCGAATAAAGTTGAGAAAAATACCTCGGAGTAATCTCACTTTGTTTAACTTCAATAATAAATCTTTGGGGAAAATATTTTTTCCTGTTTCTGAATAGCCAAATATTTGCACATTTGTAATATTGACGACACAGAATTTTCTTGGGTGAATTTTTAATTTCTTTTCTCATTGGATTAAACAAATTATGTTTTAATCATTGCTTAATACGATTATTCCCGGCATAAATTAAACATTCCGAAGTAAAATTATGAAATAACGTTTTTTTTCAACCTTCATTATGTTTTTTAAGATACTTCTATCAGGCTACCAGTCAAAGAAAATGTTATATGAAAATATTATGTAAATCTCATTCCTATAAACCTAATCATTGCAAATACGGAAGACGTAATATACTCAATAGCATTTCCTGATTCAACCAACTGTGTCAATTGAACAATTCGCCTTCCTGATCAGTTTGATCAAAGCCTAACAGATTCAAAAGCGAGTTAGTGTAATTACATATTTCACAAAGGTGCATTTGGCGGTGTGTGGCGAACTGTGTATTCGAGCTATTTAAATGGGATAAAATATGTGGTTGCTTTATTGTTTATCAGTATCGGCTTTACTTACCAAATACCTATAAATACGAATAATAAATAGCAAAAGTAAGCAAAAAAAAAAACACAAATAAATCTTAAGTAGGAAAACGGTTTTTGTGATTTGTATAATGTTATTTTATGTTTTAGTCTTGCCATACAGTCAGCGTCAGATAAAAGTGGCAAAGCGAACCCTGCGCTCAAAGGCAACAGTAGGATGATGCTGATGATGATGAGCACGACGAAATAAAATAAAAACATCAAACTCACGTCAACATCGATCCCAGGAGACGGGAAGATCCTGGTGAAGGGGAACTCCTTGGGGAGGTAGCTGAAGAACTCCTGCCTCCCCCGGTACCACTTGACGCTGTACAGGGTCTCGTTGCCCTCCAGGGTCCACTTGCACATGAGCAGGACCGTGTCGCCGAGGCTCACCGCTGATGGGGATATCAGCTGGACGTCTTTCAGTGCTATGGCGTCTGGAAAAGAAGAAAAGGTTAATTTAGTTACAATGTTTTTGTTACAAAATGATCGTATAAGGCAAAGAGAAAAAAAATATTCCGTGATCAAATAAAAATTACCATCAAAAATAACTGTAACAAGTCAAGAGAAAATTACATTATTTTCATTGTATGGTCGCTAAAAGAATGGTTTCAAAATTACAAGCGGTTTGCACGTATATAAGATAAAATTACGATCAAAGAGAACTCGCAGTATTTAGGTGTAGCTTAACAAACTAGATCCTCATATATGGAAATAATACAAAACTACATAAAACTCCCTTAAATACTATGTAGGTATGAATTCATCACCACTGACAAAAATCAAGCGAACCAATGTTTTTATATCCGTCAAGACACAACCAGACATAAAACACTTCTCACACATCCATTGTTATCACGAAAGAACCAATTAACGCAGACCAGAATAAGGAAAACATCGCTCAGATCCCATCCAAATAACTTCCCAAACAGTACTTCATTAATATTATGGAGAATAAACAGTATCGTAAGGAAGTATGAGTGGATAACCATCGCCCGGCGGCCCCTTCCATCCATGATTCCATGGTCCGTAACGACAAATTCAATATTGTTTCTATAAGATATCGTATTAAGTACCTTCCGTGGTCTTCAATTAAGGATGCCTTCTGTAACGCAATATCTTCGTCGGGCCCGATCGCTGATATTAATAACGTTTACCGTCCTATGTTGTTCATTTTTGGTTGTTGGGTACAGAAAAAATATGTTTTGTTTGGAGAAATAATATCTGATGTTTTAGTGTGAAGGTCTGGAGTATATTTGCACTATTTGACGGACGAGACGCTGCCAGATATTTGTGTGCTTGATCATATTTGTTTGTTTTTATACTTCTACTGTTAGCTCATTTTCTTATTACTTCTTGATGTTTAGTGGCGGTACAACATTACGCACTGACTATCTTAATTAGGGATGAATAGAGTTTATGTATGGGCCCTATCAATATTAGTAGGTTTACCATGTTTAGTTTCGCTTTCACTAGCACATTTTTATTCCTTCCAAAATGTTTCTTATTTCTCAATACCCATATGACTGTGGTTGCATTAAACTGAGGCCTATTTATTCACCACTGCGCAGAAACAATCATTTCTTTTTACAATAGGTATATTCCCCTTTCTTGGAAGTAAATGCATGCCCTCCGTCTTTCAAGTATTTAAAAGCCCCATCAAGACGGACCCAAGATTAACGAGTATTATTTCCCTATTGACCTTTCTCTGTCTTTTATCCCATTCCAGGTCATGCCGCCCCACTAATTCAGCGTTTCAAAATCACTTCGTAAAAGAAACACATTTGGGCCTTTTTTGGAGGACAAATTGCCGGCTCGCACCGAGCAGAACGGACGAAATGAAGAGGCTCGTCCATTTGCGAAAATACGGTCAGCCGATACGAAACCAATTACGTTTCTTTTACACCACCCGGTCCAGAAGATATTATGCTCCTAAATTACAGACTAAAATGTTTATAGATACCGTTCATGTTTGATTCAAGACTTTTAGATTAGTTCTAAAATGTTGGTGAAGTAAAAACTTATTCGAACAAAGTTGCTGGGATGACGGATAAAGTTGTAATTAATGATTCAAATGTTCTGACAGTGTTAATGCGTCTACTTGAAATTAGGGCTCGAAGATAAGTTCAGCCTGATAATTTTCTCTCAAGTACATTCAGAATTCATTATTTCAATATACCAGTTTTGACACCTATCTACTTGCTCTTCTGCCTTCAAACAAATTGTAAGAAAAAGTATCGGTACGCTGTAACCCATACAAACAATTTGAAATCAGCATGGGCAGCGGTGATCACTTACCATCAGGTGACCCTCTTAGTCGTTTTCCCTCCCTTTAACATTAAAAAAACATATTTAAAAACAAATTTGACTGCAGAGGTCATATTCCAAATAAATCGTAAATAAAACGTTTTGCTTCAACCTGCTTGCTGGCAATAGCTCTCCAAAATTCTATTCAAATTCCGAACTCCTTGGTAACGGAAACCGGCCATTGTTTTTAAAAAGAACAGTTTGAAAAGGCCGAAAGGAAACTCGTTGAAATCCCGATCCGTCGTGGACTCGGCAACCGCGGCCACCATTGTTTGCCGACTCGCGCCGATTTAATTGTCCCGACACTGAGTTAATTAACGAGTCTTTCCGACCGATCGCGCGTTCAAATTATGTTCTTATCACGGGAGGCGGGATTCGCAAACCTTTAGAAAGGGGATTCAATTAGGTAGTGCTAATTCAGGGAGTTACAAATTCAACTGCTTTTGAGTACTTTGGGCGTGTTTTATTCAGATGGAAGTAAGATGTCTTTTGTGCGATGGAATACCTACATAGATATCTAAACGGCAGTTTTAAACTGTTTAACATTTTCGTAAAATGTACATATCAAATGTAAGTTGAATTATAATTCCATAGGTAACAATTTTCAAAACGGTTAAGATGACAAATTCAAAACAATAAAAAATAGAGATGTGGTCGACAGATCTTATCGACAAGAATCATAATTTGACAATATCTCCAAAACGTCTCTTTCTAAATCTACTTCTACACAAACATGCTTCCGCTCAATCGGTACACCCGCTTACAATATTGCAATAACAGCAAAATTATTCCAAGTGAAATATTTTTTCAATAGAAACTCATCTTAGCGTTCTCTCGGTGTGGGGAGCATTGTTCGTTCCTAATTGTCCCGGACACGAGTCAATTAACGCCCTTCCAGCTGATTGCGTTCATTGCTTGTTGTTACGCATGTTACTGCGGTGGAGTTGTAATCTTCTGTTTTATAAAGTGCTGTGACTAATTACTAGTGATGAGAAGGTATCGATACTTTCGGTGTCGATAGTTGACGTGGTATATCAACAATTGATACTAACGTTACTCTTATCAAGTTTACCTCATTATGGTTTATGACTTTTAGCAACTATCGTCAATACATATTATAATTATTAACACATTTTTCTGATCTTGTAGTATGTCAGAGTTTTATTTGAAATATATATTTTACTCCGAGCAATATTGTTTAAATTAATTTGATCAACGTATTGCTGTTAAGAGGTTCTAAAGTAGAATAATGTCAGTTCAACGAATGAACGTGAAAAAAAAGTATTAATATGGCAAAGACGCGAACCAAAAAGTAGTGGCTTTGTAAAAGCAAAAAATCTTCACGAGTACATCACAGACCATTCTTTCGTCTATGATTTTTGAGTCGAACCATGGAAAAGTCCAAAGGCAAGGCCAATACACGAAGTGAATATTCGTTAGTGAAAACCAGTCACTTCGTTTCCCTGAACGTTTGCATCAAACAATGCCTTCTCCCTTCCTATTTCAAGCGTCTAGATTCGGTCGCATTTTTACAGTATTCCGTGGAAAACTGCAAACTGCGTCCAGTTTAAACTGACCTCCCCTGCCCCCCGTTGGTGGCAGGCCGACGTTCAAATATGGGACGTGCAATAGAGATTTTGAGGGTCATTTATGAGTGGACGAGCGAAGTCTACCAGACCTCTGTTGTCGCCGTACTCACGTCCAAATTTTAAAATGCAAATTGAATTTTAGTTTGAAGGTCCTCGTGAACTTCCGCCAAAACTACGACCACGGTGATTTTTATTTAGTCGTAAAAAAATCCATGTGAGTATATATCGGTTTATTAAATTATTAATCCATTTTTTGGATTACATTTTTAAAATTGGCAAGAAAAACTTACGTAATCAACGCACATTTGTATTATGGATATAAAATTATTTCAATGACATAAATCTGTCTTAACATGCAAACATTCAATTTAACTTAAGATCATGAATAAAACATCTTTTTTGGAATTTGAACTTTCTACTATGCTTTATAACGTATCCGTTCACCCGTACTTACCTACCTCGTAAACAATGCAACTAATAAAATCTACATTGTACTAAAATATCATTCTCCGTCATAATCGCGAAGAAATACGAATATGCCACCGCAACACAGCGACCTAGGATTTGTACCAAAACAGTGAATTCTAACATCAAGTTTCCAAGCGCAAATAATTGAAAAGGATATATGGGATACGTCGGAATAACAAGCTCGGAAACGCCACGGAGATCGGCAAGGAATAATTTCTATTCAAACCCACATCCAATTCAAGTTTCGGGTACCAAACTGTGTTAGTTAGTGTTACCGTGTCTGTATGTTTATGTTGTCTAAAAAAATTATTAAACCCAAGATTCAATTATATTATAGATAAGCATTTTTTTTCTTTTGTGATTTTAATAGGAATTCTAAGTTTATTATTGTAGATACAATGATGTACAAATAAATATTTTATGGGAGTTACTTCAATATACAAAAATTTACTATTCACAAAGCTCATAACATTTTTGCACTTAGTGATAGGTACTTGTGAGACCGATAAAGTTGATCTTAACATAACCACCACTTCTATGGAAGGTTCATTTTTATTAACCTTTCAACTCAATAATACCCGACCCCGATCGATTCGCACCAAAAAGTTATTAATACTATTAATATAAAAATTCCGAACTCCGTCTTATCGTATACGACCAGCCGTTCGGAGGGTCACCAAAATAAATATGGATTAACTAAAGAAAATATGAGGTGGAGTACGTATAAACCCTTGTTAGCCTCGCTCAAACGGCGCAAGTATTACACAATATGGGATGGAAAGCCCCCGTCAGATACAGTAAGGAGGCTAAATCCTGTGATTTTAAAAGGAGAATACGTTTGGGTATATGGGCTCTTGACTGGGATGGAATCAGTTGGACCGATGCTTGTAAGTGTAATTGTGGCGGTGAATGGTTTAGTTATAGATATACGGTCTTATTTGAATACATGAAATCTTATAGAACGCATTGAAGTAGAATTTCATTATGTTACCATCAGAGACTACGGTATTTAGAGCTCTTCTAAGAAAAGGCATGGGTTTCTTCTTTTAATAATAAAAGTAGCTATCGTAACCCAGACCTCGTGGACTTAAAATTAATAATTACAGCATATGAAGTCCCACTGCAGGGCAAAGGCGTCCATCATTTGAAATCACGTTTTCGTTACAAAGATGGGTTTTGGCTTAATCACCACGCTCAGGAACACAAACTCAGGTTGTGCACGGAAAAGCCGAAGCTTTGCCCGACCTGGGAATCGAACCTAGAACCTCGTGACCACGACCCGGTACTTAAATCATTAGGCCATCGAGGTTTGTGGACATGCTTAAATCTATTTTTTATAAAAAATACATCATCAACATCCTTATCAGCCTTTCGCCTATAAAAATTACATACGAGATTTAAATAGCCATTTAGAACCCTATTGTGATTGCAATATTACATTGCTTGGATAAGCGTATCACAAAATAGATTTGAAGATAGAATCGAATTTACTGGATATGACAAGAATATATTTGTAATTAATGTGAAATGTGTGTCACGTAGTTTGTTCTCCATAATTGTGTGCATTGTTATGTACTGTAATTATTAAGTAATTTGTGTTGTAATTTTAGTCTAGTTGTTTTCATTTTGCATGTCGCATTTCAGCTTTTTAACTTAGCTGACCGCTTTGAAATCGACTGTTGAATTGAGATGTATTAATTAATTTCCACGATGACCGAATTCACGTACAAAATTAATAAAAAATAATTCATTTTATGAGCACTCGATCGACTTTACTCGAGTTCAATCTCATCATAATAATTCCATCACGCTAGTACCAAAATAATCACGTATGATCATTTGACTCGATTTAAGACCTTGCCTTAACTCCAACATTAGAAACCCCTATCAGATTGAACATGGCTGGCTTTGACAGTACCTAGCCAGATCAAACCCCAGAAATCCTAGCAACAAAGACAAATGCTTGCTAGACAAGACATCGATCTAAGACCCTGCAACATATTAATCTAGGCTGCTTCAGGCCGGGTGTTTGTCACTCGGGTTAATCTAGCCGGAGTCACAAATAACGGGTTTGACACGTTGATATTATCAAAACTAACATTTTCGTGTATTAGCTTTAGTTAAATCCAATCTAGAAACTCTTCTGCGAGAAAGCTTTTAGGGTTTGGGTTCCAGACCACAGTAAATAAACCATCTAAAAACTCCTCTCTATTACTACCATAATAAACAAGCCTCATTGTTTGATTTTACTTTAGTTAAGTCTAACCCCACAACTCCCTATTAGATTGAACATGGCTGGCTTTGACAGTACCTGCCCAAATCAAACCCCAGAAATCCAAGCAACAAAGACATACGCGTGCTAGACAAGACATCGATCTAAGACCCTGCAACATATTAATCTAGGCTGCTTCAGGCCGGGTGTTTGTCACTCGGGCTAATCTAGCCGGAGTCACAAAGAACGGGTTTGACACGTTGATATTATCAAAACTAACATTTTCGTGTATTAACTTTAGTTAAATCCAATCTAGAAACTCTTGTGTGAGCGAGCTTTAAGGATTTCGTTTCCAGATCACAGAAAAAGAACCATAAAACTACTCTATATTACTATCAATATAATCAAGCATGATTATATTTTGATTTTACTTAAGTTAAGTCTAACCTCACAACTCCCTAGCAGATTGAACATGGCTGGCTTTGACAGTACCTGCCCAAATCAAACCCCAGAAATCCTTGCAACAAAGACATACGCGTGCTAGACAAGACATCGATCTAAGACCCTGCAACATATTAATCTAGGCTGCTTCAGGCCGGGTGTTTGTCACTCGGGTTAATCTAGCCGGAGTCAGGCGTTTCTCTCACACGTCACGAGTCTGGCAAAAAGCAAGACACGTTCAAATGAAAAGTACTATTAAATTTGGGGGAAGGTAAAGTAGTGGTAAGCTGACTATAATATGGCAAGTTAATAAAGAAGCTAACTTGCAGGTCTTAAAAATCTGAAAACTTTAATAGGTCTAAGGAAAATATCAAACCGATCATCAGTTATCTTAATCTTTATTTAATATCTTGATATACATACTTCTTTGTCTTTTTTCGTTATCACTTTTTATCACTTTTTTTCGTTATCAATTTTTTTAATCTTTTTGGTTATCACTTTTTTTTTCATTCTTTTTATTTTTTTCATTCTTTTTTTGTTATCACTTTTTTTCGTTATCACTTTTTCAGGGTTTGTTTGGAATATTTAGTTAACAGTTTATGTGAAGTTTGAACAAAAGAGATTTAGAGATTAAATGAGGAAATAGGTTGAACCCCATTATTAAAACACTTACACATCCTAACATTATCGCATCAAATCTAATCAATAATCAGATAGGCACTAAAATCGTGTAGCTCGCTAACTTAGGAGGTCGTCCTATTATTAATCAACCGGGCGAGTTAATCTTAGCACAGACCAAGCCCGGTCCCTAACTCACCAATCACTGTGTTTGGCAGGATGGGTTACATGTACTACATACTGTCGACACAAAATATAAACTTCAGGTAAAATTTACTTTGAGTAATTATTTCTAGTAACCTAGCTAAGTTTATAGCTACCAATACAAACGGTTAACATGAGATAAAATATATTTTCAATACTGACATTCTTCACTCATTACGAATATTTTTCCTTCCCATGAGGTTAATACATAAAAATGTTATAAAAACACATAAATACATTGTTTTACACTAGTACAAATCTGATCAATATCGTTAGGCACTAAACTCGTCTAGGTCGCCAATAACTTAGGTGGTCCTATTTATTAATCAACCGGGCCAGTTAATCTAGGCACAGACCAAGCTCGGTACCTCACTCCCCAATCAATGTGTTTGGCAGGATGGGTAATAGGTACACACTGTCCGACCAAGAGATGAACTTCAAGTGAAACTGAAGTCAGTTTAAACTAAAGTGAAGTTACTTTGATTGTGTGAATATTGGTATCCTTCTGGCGACGTTAATAGAGAAAATAAACCCAGTCAAAATTAATTTTTGGTTTGAGTGCCTGCACACTCACTTGTATACTGTTTAGTGGGGTAATTGTATTTATTGTTTTCAGCAAAACAAGTCCAGTAAAAGATAAGAAATTCATGTTTCACCACCTTCTTTGTTGAAGCAGTAAGATTTCGATAATTTTTATGGCTAGTTTGAATATAGATTTATAAACATTGATATTTATAATAATATAATCTCAGCAGGTTTACTGAGTAACATATCATGTAGTAACGCTGTACTGCAGGTTAAATTTATCGTCCCCTAACAGAGCACTATACCATCCAATTAATTTCGTAGATTACCTCCTATCCAGCGGACACGTGCAAACATTTACCTGTCCAGCCGGCAATGTGTCTCGACCGTCTTCAATTTATCGGATATCACTTGGTCACCGCCTTTGATGTTTCTGTTAACCACGGGTGTTCTGTATCACATGCCTGTCTGGATGTGACGTGTGTGCTTAGCTTAATTGTTGTGTATTGGTGAATCGGTAATAGCTTCGGTTAATTGCTATACAAGTTTTAATCGTATTACATACATTGCTTACATCGGTAGTCAATGCATTCGAGGGAACGAGCACTTGGAGACTTCGTAATCACGTTATATTTTTTTACATTTATTTCTCTAGGTAACGCTTTCTCAATTTCAAGTAGGGGATTCTCATCTTTTGTTTGCCAGTATATTAATGATATAATAGCAGCCGCCCGCGACTCCGTCCGCGTGGATTTCGATTTCCAATAGCCTAAAACCTTCCTCATCAAATGGACTATTCAACCCAAAAAGAATTTTTCAAATCGGACCAGTAGTTTCTGAGATTAGTGCGTTCTTTTTTTTTTTTTAGGACTATGCTAGCACTTGACCACAAAGTTGCCTGATGTTAAACAACTATGTGGTCTACGATGGAGCGTGCTTGCTCAGGAAAAGCCCGTTTATTCTGGCCTTGAAGAGCCCCAAGTTCTAATGTGCAGGAAATACAGATCTCGGCAGAGAATTCCACTCCCGCGCAGTCCGTATCAAGAAGGATGAAGCAAAAGAAGGATGAAAGCGTTCAAACAAACCAACAAACAAACATACAAACAAACTCTTCAGCTTTATATATTAAGTAAGTATTCAGCTTTATATATTAAGTATAGCTATCATAGAACGTGAAGAATGCTTAAGCTAGCAGCAATTTGTTAAGTACCAGGCCATGTCCGTACGTCAGGGGTTTGATTCCATAGTCATGCAAAATGTCTGTTTTTTCATACCCGGGTTTTGTGATCATCAAACCGAATTTGGCTAGCGTGATGGTTAAGACAAACCCCAACTTTGTAACGAAAACCTGATTTCAAATGATGGAAGCTTATAATGTACTCTGTGCAAAAGAATTTAGTAAGTAAATGATATTGCGGAGTAAATTATTTTATTTCATTTCACTAAACTCTTTTACACAATCCCACTTGAAGATACATACGTGTTGAATCTTCCAGTGTATTTTAAATCCATTACCATCTTCAACAAGACCTCTGATATTCGTAATCCTTACTGCTTAAAGCTACTTGTAGTCAATGGCTATCTGCAGACTACATGCGGTAAGTAGGTGTCCATTTAGCGAAGTGCTGGCCTGCACTGTACTTACAGTTTCATGATTGCCATTCTAGTTTAGACGCACACTGCTGCGGTTGATTCTTTTCCTTTTGATTGCACCATGGCCATTTCTTATTTTGCAGCATTTATTTCAGCAAATTACAAATACTCTCATTGATAAATATAAAAAGCCATGAAGAATTCAAGCTCACCTTTTCTACTAGTTAAATGTGAAATTAAGATTTATAAGATATAATTTATGTTATACATAAATGATGTTATTATACTCCTCTGGCCAGCATTATTTTAAATCCACTTTTATTTTAAGGCCTGATAGGTCCACATACCAGTCATTCATACCCTTGGTGTATTTATTGTGTCAAACATTTCATAAAAGAAAAGCAAAAATAACGTCCAGAGATTCAGAATTTTCAGAAAATAAACAAGTAACGTGTTGCTGGAACGGTCACAAATCAATTTGTGTGAAACGAGCCAAATATAAAGCTGGAGGATTTGATAAAAGGCAAAAGGATTGGCCAATCTATAAATTAATTGCCGTGAACTCTAGGCCGGTGGCTGCTCCCCGCGGTCTGGATTGGATTGTACAATATAAAATTGGGTTTATATTTTGTATCGTGTCAAGATTAATGTTCTATTCAATTGTTTATCCGTCAAAAGCGATATCATACTTGAAGTGTTTTTTTTTTATAAAACTGATTAAGAAAGTTTTATGTGCAGAATACATTGAAGTATTATTGCTACTACTTATAGAGTGAATATAGAGAACAAAAGCTATGCGTAAACTTGGAGGAAAGGAGGCGGATAATTAAGTGTTTTGTTTCTGTTTATGTATAAAATGCCACGCCACCAGCTTTATTTTTCATCCTGTTATGATTTGTTCTTAAAATGCAAAACGGCATTTTTTCGATTATAAAAATCGTACAATGAAGGCAACTGTTGTCCATAGAAAACACGGCGTAAAAGTGATAAAAAATCTTTTAAATGTCTAATTTATACGTAGTAATAATTCAATGGCAGAATAAATACCAAGAGAAAAGACGTTATTTAAAAGATGTTTAACAAACCAATTCAGTATTGCTCTAGGGTAGAAAGAGGAGTGTATGACATGTTTTCTATTATACCAAGCTTAGTCTGAATGTGCTTGTGAAGAAAAATGAAGGTGAATAAGATATTTTCTTATTTGTAAAAATATACATTGACTGACAGACGAATAAACAGTTGATTGATTCAAGTTCACATCGGTAAAAGGGCAGCTTTTATGTTCAAATACATACGAGTATTTTCAGAAACAATATTTATTCCCCGAGAGAATACGTAGTAAAAAAGCAGCCCGAAATAAAAATAAAATAAGAACAAACTGAACAATTTTAAAGTAAAATCATGATTAACAATGTTATTGATAAACTTAACATTAGTCTTAGAGAATATAGAAATATGGTTCGTAATATTTCGGACGATAAATCTAATTAGATGTAGGTTGAATAAACAAAAGGAAACAAAGTAGTTAATGATATAACACAAAGAAAAGAATAATCTCAAAATGAAGTAACATCCGCAACATAATTATTTCGAAAACAATATTTTTTTGCAGATTCCGTATATTTTTTTTAAATAATTTAATGAGAATATGTTCTAAGATAACAAAAGGAAAAAATTCAAAATGAATTCGTTAAAGATGTGAAAATATTAATAACTTTTTGCCAGTTCTTATTTTGGCATATTGGATTTCTAAGCAAAGTAATGTACACAAAGTAGCATGACAGGAAATGAAACGAAATTTGTTAGAGTAATATAAGGAAAAAATAATTTATGCATACAAATATTAATTGAAAAATAAATAACGTAGGTTTTTTTGCAAAAAAGTAATATGCCCAATAATGATTAGCATATTTCTCTATTCAAACGATAAAGCCCTGCGCCAAAAATAGATTTACTATTATTTATTATCTTATAACAATACAAAACATAAAGGTTTACCTCGAAGTTAAAAATACTCGAAAAAATTCAGCCGTTAAGCTGACAAAGGCTACATAATTATCCCAACAATCAAACAATAAAACGTAAAAATCTCTCGCGCAATCAAAATACCGAAATACCACGGGAGCACTGCTCGAGTTGAAAAGTGACTTAAATTAATGCGTGTCCCGAAAACCGGGATAAAGGGCCTCGTTAAAAATAGTCCTCTTTCATAATAGCGTATTATTCCGTCAAGCCATGACGTCACTCGGGTAGATGAGGATGACTCTTAATCTTGAAATCAAAGCATTTGGAACATACTCGGAACCAGTGGCTTAATGTGCATTCCAAAGCTTGGAATCATCTGCCTTATCGGACAATCAGGTTATCCTGCCTGCAATGTGGAAATGTTCTCCGCAGGATTTGAACTCACGACCTCTGAGGTTTTTGAGCAGAGAGTTCTAACCAATACACCACGGAGGCAGTTTCAGCTCGAGTTAGCCTGAAAAGTGACTTAAATTAATAAAGGGCCTCGTTAAAAATAGTCCTCTTTCATAAATGGCGTATTATTCCGTCAAGCCATGACGTCACTCGGGTAGATGAGGATGACTTTTAAACTTGAAACAATTTGAACATAGTCGGAACACGGAACCATCATTCTTATCGGGAAATAGGAAGATCAAACTTGGTATGTCCTAACGAAACTGTGAAAACAAACACAATGCGCAAGTGTTCTGCGTGGGATTTGAATCCGGGACTTCCTAGGTTTTTGAGCACAGAACCCAACCAACACACCACAGAGGCGGTTTCAGCTCGAGTTAGCCTGAAGAGTGACTTAAATTAATGCGTGTCCCGAAAACCGGGATAAAAGGCCTCGTTAAAAATAGTCCTCTTTCATAATGGCGTATTATTCCGTCAAGCCATGACGTCACTCGGGTAAATGAGGATGTCTCTCCGGACTGTTTGCCGACGCCTCTTTGAGGGACGTTCGTTGTACGCTAAGTTCATTGAAATGTACAAGGGTCGCGGTTTGCTCGTGAAAAGGTTGGTTTTGAAATGTGATGCTTTATACGTAACCCGGTCATTAGAAGTTCACGTCGTGAAGTAATTTATTATTCTTAGTTATATTATTAAGCGTGACAGTTTAAGCCAACGAACCGGAATAAATTCTTGTATTAACTAGCGTAAGTTTGAACAAGAATGAAGGCCATAATGAGGCTGAAAATATTGTATATTATAGTAGCACATGAGTATTATTTAGTAATATTCAATATTAGTACGGAACTCCTCGATGGTCTAGTTTTTAAATTACCTGGCCGTGGTCTCGAAGTCCTGGGTTCGATACTCAAATTTCTGAACATAGTCCGGGTTTGTGATCGCCAACCGCATTTGGCGACCACAAACCTGGCATTTGGCAACCGTGGTGATTATGCCAAAACCCATATTTGTAACGAAAACATGCTTCTTACTTCTACAACATAAATGGAGGAGACCTTATCCTAGAACTTTTCAGTTTAACCCCAAGGGAAACGGCAAATGTTTGCTGACAACAGAAGTACTAATAAATCGTCAAAATAACACCCAAACTCCACCTCCCAACTTTTACAACCGCTGAAATGCTCAAGAATCATTAAGAAAACGTTGTTCCCGCTTATTGTACCCATTAGGCGCATAAAACTACCGTTAATACAGCCCTTGACCAAAACAAAACCAATTATGCTACCTATAAATCACTAAGAGCGACCGTTGGTCAGCCCACATAGTTAAGCTATCGAGAAATCCGAACAAGGGATAATCAACGTTAACAATCAAGACATACGTCACAGAGTGCTTTGAAGTATCATATTGTTTTTTCTGCGAGTCATATAATAGTTGTGTTGCATATGTGGTTATGATTTCGGGAGCATGTCTCTTTAATCATGTAGTTTCGTTATTGAACATCTGGTAAAAATAATACATGGAGCTTTATCAAAAATAATAAAGTAACTACTTAGTATTGGTGCGTGCTTTCTTTCCTATAGGTAAAAAAAGTTTTACCTATAGGAAAGAAAAGCAAAGGCTTTTGATTGTTATGTAGATAGTTTTGCTGGGTCATTTAATAAATATGCACAATTACATTTAAGTGATCACAGTGCCCAAATATATATTAGAAAAATACTTCATACTTGGTGTAGTTTAATGAAATATACAGCACTAGTTGGTTCAAATTAGATGCGCACAACTAGCAAGTTGTGATTATCTACTTTTTAATCATAAAATATTTTAAAATTAAAAGTGAAAGTTTGTTTGATGGATGTTTCTCCGTCAATTCCGCTGAAACTACTGAACTGATTTCGATGAAATTAGGTATATAGTCAAGGTAAGGCCTGATTTAGGAGTTAGGATACCATACATTTTTAACCCCATTGAATGCTACCTTAGGATAAAACAGGAATCTTGATAACGCGGGCTAAGCTGCAAGTGTTAAGACTTCTAAACTCATATTTAATTTATAGTTAACTAGCGGCCCGCCCCGGCTTCGCCCGTGGTACTTGTCCACTATTTATACATAAAAACCTTTCTCATGAGTTACTCTATCTATTAAAAAAAACCGCATCAAAATCCGTTGCGTAGTTTTAAAGATTTAATCGTTCATAGGGACAACATGACAGAAAAAGCGACTTTTATACTATGTAGTGATAATAACCCGTATTGCTTAGGCCCTTTTTAGTGGCCAAGTTTTTATAATAACCCATCCACGATTTTAATATCAAGAGCCTGGTATATCTCTGAATCCTAAGTATTATTTTTACTATCCAAGCGGAATTATTCATTCCGCCGTTTATTACGAGTTCAATGAATCCATTTTATTCATGAGTGAGCATCTGTGTTTAGCAAAGGATAGAGAAAAGAGATAACTAATATTTTCTTAGGATTACGCGACTGTTATTCGTGAAATTAAACTACTGTTAAACGGAATGAATTGCGGTATAATGTTTCGGCTTCAGAGGTGCAATTCACCAAGCGCAAATGTCATAATCTTACGGCTGTGTCAACGGCGACAGTACAAAATTCCAACTGTCACCGATGATACAGCCTTGAGATGATGACATTTGCGCTTAGTGAATTGCACCTCTTATCAGCAGCCATGATAACGGAATGACTCAGATGTTATAAATCACTTGTCATTTAAATTATTTCAAATTCTACCCTCAACTTAATATCCATGCATAATGTCGGATTTACAGTGAACTTGTAGTTTAATTATATGTACTTTTTAAACTACTATAAATAGCAGCTGTTACATTGTATTTCGCCTTTGTATATAAATCGTGTTAGATTCAATGTCTACAAGTTTTTACCCGCGCCTTTGTCTGCGTTATCAAGATTCCTGTTTTATCTCATGGGAGCATTTAATCGGGACTAAAAGTATCCAATCACAATAGTCAGGCCTATACTCTGCCTGAACACGAAACATGAAAAACCGTTCAGTAGTTTCGGAGCGATTGACGGACAAACGTCCAAACAAACAAACTGACCCAATTATAATGTTGCGAGTAGTATGGTTAAGGAAAATTTCCGCCATCAAGCCAAACACGGGAATTACAAACAAACACATTTACTCAAACGCAGTTACCGCAAACAAATAAGAAAGCCACTTTTTAACGAGACTCCTTCATCTCTGTTTTGTAAACACGCATTAATTTTACAAACCGTGATTGTTGCTTTAATTAATGAGATGTTATTAATTACTCGACAACTTGTTAAGTAAGGGAACACAAAAGGAATGTTTTTTTAATGAAACGAAATTTTGATGTCTGTTTTCATTGAGGGGTTAAAATGTCTTTGAATATCATAACAAGATTCTGTGTTATGTTATAATTCAAGAAACTCATATTTACTTTAATGGAATGTTCTCAATAACTGAAAACTTTGCCCCAAAGAATAATGATTGGTTGTTTATTTTTATTTTTAAAACTTACTTGTTTGAGCTTCTAAGCATAAGTCTTAGTTTGGGAACATACTAGACTGAAATTAAGCGACTGTAGTTCGACTGCAATGCACTGTCTATACAAAATTACCGACGTAATTTCGAATGGTATGTCATCTTGTATTTAAAATACATTGCAGCCGAACTTCGGTACCGTTTTTCCCGCCCAGTGTGTTTCTTTAAAAAGAGTAGCGTGCCTTTCCATGCTAGTTTAATCTTCTATTGGAATTTTGGTGATTTGAACCCCAACAAAATCATTTAATTTTCCTTAATTAAAAATGCGTACATATTTCAAATATATAGCAGATTTTGTATAACCTAAGATTACATTGAATTAATTAATTAAGAAATTTCACATCGTCTTCACCCTACGCCCTTAAAACGTTCCTTCCACCGTTACAAGGAAGTAAAACATAATCCATTTCATTTTAAAGCTTAATTACTTCACACGTGTGACGCACAAGTCACTGAATCCCGTTTTATTTAATACTCGACGGTTTAGGGTTCACAGATTTAAGGGCCTGTGATATTTTGCATACAAAGATATACATAATATAGTTGAGCGTGCGGGCAATATATTAATATTATCTTTTTATAGGATACCACTTTATTTATTTATAAAAAAAAGATATTTATGCTTTTGCTTATTTATATCAAAAATATTAACATTAGCCCTGTCTAAACTTATATTTCATCATAGATTAAGTCAAAAGAAAAATCTAATGATTAAGGTAATTTGTTAGAATTTTTTAATTTTTTATCGAATTTTGTCTTTTGAATAACATAGTCACTGGTGTCAGTCATGAAGATAATTGCATCTCAATTCGAAATTATTTTGTCACATTCATATCACAAACGAAAATATAAAGCAATCTGGCCTACATTGTTCCCTTACTACTTGACAGCTACTCCGGGGCTCGCAGATTTAATGATCTTCGAATTACCACGCGTACCCTACTCATTCACTTACCTTTGTTCAATGTCACCGCAAAGGCCGACGTGAACGGGACGATTTAAGCAGCTCATTTTCCTGTTCACTTTATAAAAGGAACGTGCGAAGGTGATTAAGTACGTGTCAGTAGTGATTCGTGGTGAGTGTTTAAACTTATTGTTTTTTTTATGTAGATATTTTCAAAGAGGGTGAGAATATGGCACTTTCAAAATGAACCCCTTGCCCACGAAATATTGACATTTTGAATCACATGCTTGTTGAGGTATTTCATACAGTTTTTTACACAAGAGCAATGATTGAAGTTGTTGAGTTGAAGCTCCATTTATTATATAGCTGTCTATCCTTAATTTGTGTAGCTTATCTAGACAAATAGAACACTAGTTAATTTTTTTAAATAAAATAAATAAATAAAGACATTTTTGGGTAGCTGACTCTATCAAAAAAAAGCTCATATTATCATCATTACTTACAAAATAATCACATGGGGAGGGAGCATTCCTTCAGCCCCCCCTATATCCCTGTCATTCTGACAAACGAATTGCCTAATACGTCTAGCTTCGCAGCACATTCGTTGATACATTTGGAAAGTTCCGCGCTAATGTTTATATGGGTCGCGCTAGCTGCCTCGTATAAAGGGTTCGGGCCATTGATCGGTGGAATCTAGTGATAAATCACCGACACATTACGCTTACACATCTAGACGAAATGGTGGATGGTGTGGGTGATAAGCGTTAAAGTTTAAGATTAAACAGCGATTTAATCAATCAAGCCTTAAACTATATTTTTTTACGTTTAAACAGAACAGCTTGGCAAATTTCGGTTTTGTAAAAAATATTTAAAATAATAACTCAACAAGTACGTCATTCTCTCATACGTTCACCTGTAAATTGTATTATTATATAGCCTTAGATAGTTTATTTCAAATCATTACCCAGCTATTTCTATAACATAGGCATTTGCCCCGTAGTGGAACACTACAGCCGCCATGGTACCAAAAGCCTCTCCGATGTTGGCTTTGGCCAGACCGGGACATTTAGAACCCGAGATCTAAAACTGTACCATGTAGGAAAATTTCTATATAATGATAATAACAATTTTATCGTTTATTAAAAGATAGCTTTAACAAACGAAACCTTTGCATAAAATCTGCTTGTAATTCCATAACATTGAACACCATCCTCGACTACTCAAGATCTTACAATCCCATTGTAAACACGAGAACACTTTGAACCCACCCGCCTCCGCTCATGCCTTACCATGCATATGAAAGCGAGGTAATAGTCTGTCGGTCGATCACATCGCATCTGGAATATTAATAGACGCAGGCCCCGCCTTCTGATGTCCGCAGTTCTAACACCGACACCTCGATATGGCGTGAAGACAGTTACAGTAATATAAAGTTTTCATTCCGTGATGATGACTGTTAAAAGTAAGCCGAAACATCGGGTTTTCCAGTAAACATTTGTTTATTTTTATTAGAAAGCGCTTTCATCGTTAAAATAAATTTTATTTCAACACTTAAAGTTAGTCCCGTTCTAATGTTGTCTTACTTTAATGCAACGCGAAATCTCAAGTTTTATCAAAACTGCTTTTCAGAAATGAAATTTTATTGTTCAGCCAAAGATGATAACATATCTAATGTAATAACATTTCATATTAATACATACTAACTTAATTCATTCTAATAAATAAATAAAAAAAGCGTTTATGCCTTTCTAAGGCTACACGGTCTTTTATGAAATATTTACTTTCAAGTCAAACTAACTTTTCAGTTGAGGCTCGCTAAATAATGCTTTCCAGTCTTTTTAATTCTTTTAAAAAGGGGCCAATAAGAATCCTGCGCAATTTCTCTCTGTTCATAAGCCCGCTGCACGGAGCCCATTTTTCTCGGCATTTATCAACTAACCGCCTCGCTCACTGGGACGCGGGGACATTGCTCAGATGGTTTCATTTAAGCGCGGTTTAGCAGATGGGACACCTTTTTCACGCCAACAATACCCTACAATACGCTACGATACGCTGACGACACACTACAAATACGCTACGATACGCTACAAGTCTACGACACACTACGATACGCTACAACATATCGTAGCGTTCTACGCTGTGCTACGAAACGCTGCTACGCGACTAACTATAAATAAAACCGGACAGTTTCAAGTTTTTAGCGCGACGTTTATGCTAGTTGCGTTGAAACGTGGACATAAGTTATGTCAGTGCTATGCGGAACAGAAGAATATTTATGTGTTTTCTGATGTTAAAATTATAAGAGGGAGTTTTTGAGTTTTCCTGTGTCACATCCACACTAAATAATTAAGCTGAGGAAATTGTATGGATGTTTGTCCGTCAGTCACGCTGAAACTACTGAACGGATTTTAATGAAATTTTGTATACGGGCTGGGTATGGGCTGACTTAGGTGATAGGGTACTTATTATCCCGATTAAAAGCTTCCATGGGAAAATCTAAAATCCACGCGATCGAAGTCACGGGCGGCCGCTAGTTATGTACCAATCAATTGAAACAAACCTTTTCATACAATATAAACAAAAAAATAAACAAAGAAGTGAAGATAAAAGTCACTCCAAACTAAGGATTAGATTAATTAACTAGTAATCTGTTTTTGTTTATTCTAACGAACTACGTATTTGTGATTTCTGATTCTGATAATTCCAATAAGGTTGTTTCAATATGATAAGATTCTATCATTTACTATTTTCTACATTGTCTAACAACCCTAACAGGGTCCTTTCATTACATTTAAATTGAATTCTTGGATACAACCTTAACAAAAAACACACGAGAGATTAATTAAATAAAGATTTTAGTATTCATATGAAATGCAATTGACATTTGTATATATTTTTATTATTGTACATACATTCTCATTTATAATTTATTTTCAAACCAATAACCATTCACGATTCTATCGCGTTTGACAACATATTGTGTGTGGGCGTTTACATTAAAATGATATCATTTCTTTTCCACACGACTACAATAGAAACCAATCATTATTTCCGTAGAAATTGATACAATATTTCCTCCGAAAAAGTTTCAATTTCTTTTCATTTCTATCAACATCGTCTATTGTGTTCAAAGGTCAGAGTCAAAGTTGTTCAATAGGTTGTATTAAAAGTTGTCCTAATAAAAACATCTAAGTGTAAAGTTGGAGAAGTTGCTAACGCTGGAGGCTTTGTTCAGGGCAGACGGACGTCCCCTGTGAACTATCGTTCGCGCTGTTTATTACAAAAACAAGCAATTTATATGGAAAGCGTTTGATAAGATCAGGATAGAGTCCAGCTAAATGTGAGCGAGGGACCAAACTTTAAGAAGGGAGTCCACTTCGAGCACCCAATTTTTGAGCACCCTCAACTTCAACACCAGGTCTCGTCCACTTTGTGCTCCTATAAATATCACTGAAATGACCACGTTTTCATTTTTGGAGGGAAACACATTTTCGTGCCTTATCTGCAGGCTAGCAAGACCTGCATCTAGGTGAAGGAATCGGGATAACGTGCCACTACCTTTTTTGCAGGACAACACTTTAACGCATCAAAGCGTAGATTTGATGCGTTAAAGTGTTGAAACCCACACACTACGAGTAATTGTGTGAAATGGAGGATTGTAGGACAGTTCGCCGGCGTCGGCGAACTGTCCTACAATCGAAATGGAGAAGGCAATGGCAAACCACTCCATTAAAAATTGCCAAAAAAGTTTTTGTGTGTTTCATTTCATGCAATGATAACGACCCTCAGTAGTAAGGAATACGACTCAAGGCCCTCCTTGAGTCGTTTTCCTACTACTCCACTTCTCCTTAGTAGTAAACAATGCAAGTGATAGCTCACAGGGGACGTTCATTGGGTGTTCAAAGTGGTCTACCTCATTTTAAGTTCGGGTTCGTTTTATAAACGCTGAGCCATGCTCGCAAAGGCCGGATTGCATTGTTTACAGGCAGGGGTTGAGACTTGTTTTCTTTTAAATTGTTACGGTTATGTTCGATTAGGCAATGGGGAGACTGTTGGGGAGGGAAACTTTTCTGTCGTGACGAAAACACGTAAATGATAGCATCCAAATTATCCTCATAATAATAACAGTGAATTGTGAATGCTGGAATAATATTCATAATAGTGAGATAGAATATTATTTAGTCGTATTTTTTATGTTTTATTAAATATTAAGCAGCTTTTGCGTGGGTCCATATTTTACGAGTATGCGCTATATTTTACAGAAATAAAACATTTCATCAGTAATATTACAAATAATCAAAATATATTCAACTCGACATTGAAAATTCACACAATCTGCACTTATTTTTGTACTCCAGTCAAAATAGACATTCCAGTTTGCATTAATTCCCAACAAGCTGGATTTTTGTGCAGGCCTTGAATATGTCATTACAAATGATATGTCAAAAGTCCCCATCGATCCCGCTTGTGCGTTGTTTTTTATTCGTGGTCAAAGGGCCCAAATTTGCGTTTTTTGCTTATATCTCTGAAACTAAAACAGCTATCGAAAAATGGTTCAGGTAAAGTTTGTAGATCCTAAAATTGTCTACCTAAAAGATTTCTACACTTTTCTTGTACAAAGCAGCGCAGTCGAGATATCTTGACTTTAAGCCGCAGGAAAGTCGTATTTTCGAGTGGCCCACATTATGCAATTACAAAAAATTGTGTTGGGTAGTTTATCTGGAGCAGGTGGCAGTTAAGTATGGATTGGCTCTAAACTATTATTTACCAATTTCTAGCTCCAATTTTCACGATTTAGATCATTGAAGTCAAAAAAGACAAAATGATGTATCAAGCTTGCATTCATTCCCAACAATGGGGACTTTTGTGCAGGCATTGAATACGTCATTACAAATGATATGTCAAAAGTCCCCATCGATCCCGCTTGTGCGTTGTTTTTTATCTGTACTGGAAATCTTCGGATCCTATTTTTAACCGTTCTGGTAGTCAAACCTCAATGGTCCCCATAGAGACTTTTACTCCTTACATGAAATAGGATTGACTGGCGCAAAAAAAAAAAATTGGAATTTTCAGTACAAAATGTATGGGAAAAGTTTTTTGCGATTTCTGACATTTCTAGTACTCAAACCTCAAATGGTCCCATAGAGTCTTTTAATCCTAACATGTAATTGGATCGATTGGCAAAGAAAAAACAAAAAAAAACTTTTCCCATACATTTTGTACTGAAAATTCCAAAATTTTTTTTTCGCGCCAGTCGATCCTATTTCGTGTAAGGAGTAAAAGTTTCTATGGGGACCATTGAGGTTTGACTACCAGAACGGTTAAAAATAGGATCCGAAGATTTCCAGTACAGATAAAAAACAACGCACAAGCGGGATCGATGGGGACTTTTGACATATCATTTGTAATGACGTATTCAATGCCTGCACAAAAGTCCCCATTGTTGGGAATGAATGCAAGCTTGATACATCATTTTGTCTTTTTTGACTTCAATGATCTAAATCGTGAAAATTGGAGCTAGAAATTGGTAAATAATAGTTTAGAGCCAATCCATACTTAACTGCCACCTGCTCCAGATAAACTACTCAACACAATTTATTGTAATTGCATAATGTGGGCTACTCGAAAATACGACTTTCCTGCGGCTTAAAGTCAAGATATCTCGACTGCGCTGCTTTGTACAAGAAAAGTGTAGAAATCTTTTAGGTAGACAATTTTACGATCTACAAACTTTACCTGAACCATTTTTCGATAGCTCTTTTAATTTTAGAGATATAAGCAAAAAACGCAAATTTGGGCCCTTTTACCACGAATAAAAAACAACGCACAAGCGGGATCGATGGGGACTTTTGACATATCATTTGTGATGACATATTCAAGGCCTGCACAAAAATTCAGCTTGTTGGGAATTATTGCAAACTTGAGTCTTAATTTTGTCTATTTTGACTGGAGTATTTGGGGACGTTTTTAAGACGTTGATTGTGTATCTTGGGTTTTTGTATATCGATGCATGCCAATGATTCATAATTTGTTTTAAATAACTTCTTACAGGCTGCCAATTTCCCTTTGTCATAAAATCATCATAATAAGAACATTTTGCATTTATATAACTCAACGAAGGATATAATATTAATATGTCATCTTTGACGTTTTTTTCATTAATATTAAAAGCAATCTGTTACGTTATGTAAATGTTATGTATTTCATTGTTGGAAGCTGTTTATTTCCATGGCTTCCGTCGTTGGCAAGTTTATTGCCCATCGCTGCAATTATCACTCATCCGGAATGGAAGGCACGTAGGCAGCAAGACTGGGGCGTTGCGAAGCAAATCTGGTGGGAGCGAGATTTAATGGCGTTTAAACGTTGTTTGTTCTTTATAGATTTACTAGCGGCCACCTGCGGCTCTGTCCGCGTGGTTTTTTCACACACATAGGTAAATAGTAAAGCTGAAGCCTTCCTCGTCAAATGAACTATTGAACACAAAAATATTTTTTCAAATTGGACCAGTAGTCCTTGAGATGACCGCGTTCAAACAAACATACAAACAAAACAAACTCTTCAGCATGATTATAGAAGTATAGATTGTTTAGTATAGGCGTTAACAGTTTTCTACCTGTAAAGCAATTGTGAATCCATTTGGTACTAAGTGACAAATACATACGCATCTATAAAGATAATTGTTAAAATTATCATCTTACTGCAGGAGAAGAGCCGAGTGAGAATAAGAAAATAAGCAAACATTATTGTGTACATTTTGTACAAGTGAAATCAAGACCCACAATCATCAGACTCTCTCTCTCTTAGGGATTTCCTCCATAACCCATTGACCGCCACAAGGGCAAAGCCTGACGAAAAAACGACTACAGCACCTCACAGAATTATGTCGATTGCTATCAAAACAGTCTACTATTTATGATTTGAATACAAAAATAATTCAACACTTATATTTTAATTCACATTCTGTGACCCTAAAAGTTATTGTACCCGATGACATGTAAAATTGTGTACATGAGCGATGCCGAATCGATAAGCGGTGATACTGGCAATTTACATGCAGTATCGGCGTTCAGGGAGAGAAACTTCATTTTGTGCGAATATTGAGCGGGAACGTTCTTTTAACGCTGGGGAGTTGTAAGTGCTCCAGACTCTAGACTGTTCCTCTATGCAGTTAAGGATCGCAATGTTTAAAGCTTTTGTACATTGATAGCAGTTGCTCTGATTTTTATTTTAACCTTTCAAATACTGACTTTAAAAAGGTAGAACAGAGTAGCTAGTAGAGTAGTAGTTAAAAACTAATCCAAGATTATTCTTTCAACCAATATAAGCCCACAGTGTCTATGCAGTTAAGGATCGCAATGTTTAAAGCTTTTGTACATTGATAGCAGTTGCTTTGATTTTCGTTTAAACCTTTCACATATTGTGAGGTAAACCGGGGAACTTTTATTTAGTTAAGCCAATTGTCTAAAAATCTTCTTCTGCCTAATAGAAGACCATAAGAAGTAGGACTATAAAAAATACAACCATAATACCACATCACCTACCAGGCGGGCTAAATACGTCAGCTAATGATTTGAAAATATGTAGGTTTATTACCATAGCTGGGCACCGTTAATAAAATAGTTAACTTCGTTAATCGTTAATCCGCTACAAAAAAAGTTAGCTTCGTTAAACGTTAAAGCGTTACATTTCGGAAGAATTAACGCAAGTTAAAGTTAATCGTTAATCCGTTAACTATGTGTCATAATGCATTTTTATATCATTGCGTAAGTGAACTTATAAAACCTGAAAAAACAAAATACTTGTATAATTCAAATAGTTAAATGGGTAATTTAATCGTCGGACAAAAGGTGCACATTCCCAT
Source organism: Nomophila noctuella (assembly GCA_958496325.1). Lineage (NCBI taxonomy): Eukaryota > Metazoa > Arthropoda > Insecta > Lepidoptera > Crambidae > Nomophila > Nomophila noctuella. The sequence continues at coordinate 2,746,574 of OY292487.1, read as the reverse complement.
TCATAAACATTAACATGTTGAAGTTCTCGTCTGAAAGCGAGGTTCGTTTTGGTGTTAAAATGTCTTTACCCGTGAAAAACAGACGTTCTACAGCCGCGCTTGAGCGTATAGCAGTATTGTATTTAATAAATATCTGTTCCCCGAGAAATGCAGCATCGTTGATTGAGTCTTTCCATTTCATGTCCAGCCAAATTTAAACGAGACTGTTTAAAGAATTGGAGCTCATTTGTTTTTCTATAGGCTGAGTGACAGAATAAAAAAAGTCTTCCACGTCATCATCGTTGTTACTCGTATTGTTCCCTTGACTCCCTTCGCCATTTAAACTGCCACGCGCCGCGCTCGCCGCGCCCGGCACTGTAAACCTGTTTTTCGCGCTTCGTCCCGCGGAGCCGTGTGGTAAATAGTAGGCATTGGATTAACGATTAACGGACTTCTGCATAATTAACGGAAGTTAACATAACCGTTAACATTTTTTAAAGTTAACTTAAAAGTTAATCCGTTAATCAAAATGTTAACTTCGTTAATTTACGATTAACGGATTAACGAGTTAATGCCCAGCTATGTTTATTACCTATTTAATTTAATAATGACTTAATTTCAATGAGCCTTTTTCACCAAGAGTAAGTATATTTTTTCAAGTCTGACGTCTAATAATAATGATATCTCTATTTTATACGTACTTTGGGAAGAATTTTCTGTGCATCCATAAAAACAGCAATAGATAATGTCCATAAATTGGCAAGAAAGTAATAAAACTTCGCCATAACAAAATAAAAGCGAACCAAGTTCGCTGATTTATGGATATTCATAATATTAGTAGGTATCTTACGTAATGTCTAATGGCAATGATAAAAGAATAATGACCTATTAAAAGACTTAGTCAGTGTTATGACAATAAATAAATAAATAAATAAATAAATGTCTTGGACTAACACACCAATTGCTTAGCCCCAAACTAAGCTCGAAGCTTGTACTATGGAAGCTAAGGAACGGATAGACATACTTAAATACTTTTATAAACATCCATGACTCGAGTACAAATGCCGATGTTCATCACACAAACATTTGCCCCTAGCGGGATTCGAACCCGCGACCCTTGGTTTTGTAGCCAGGGTCTCTAGCCACTCGACCAACGGGTCTGTCAAATGGTGTCAATGGTTTTATATTTAAAATTGTTATATTGTGTAGCATGAATTTCTCGGCTTACCTGATATGAAATGAAATGAAATTATTTATTCAGCAATCTAATTCACTAAGTTTAATTATTTGCCACGTCAAACCTTTGTTCGCCCTACCATGTTCTTCTTTTGACCCCATTTTTGTAACGGAAACATGATTTCAAAATTAAATGATGGAGGCCTTTGCCCTGCAGTGGGACATTAATAGGCTGATTTTACTTTACGTTTATATACTAATTACTAACTTTAATATACTGGCGTGGACGTTTTATCTCGACATCATCGTCAGTTTTTTTTTAAGCCACAGCTGGACATGGGGTTATTCTCCTAGCCTTTACGCTCCTTCTGAATGATAAAATATGGGAACGCTCCCATCCCCACAGAATGTTCTTTCGTTGCTCCACAATTCCAACAGGAAGAAATGGAATGGTATTATTCCAGTCCAAAATTTTACGGCAGAATACTTCCACTCTCGTTAAATATTTACTAGAAGCCCAAGCATCATTTCTACATCAACCCGGAATCAAATCTCCAACGTCCGCCATGTTTATCGCATCCCCACCACACGTCGGAACGTGACGTCATCTCGTGGCAATTGTTTCGATGCTCAGACAAAGTTGGTACGACAGCTTTCACTTCAGCGACACGTGACCGAAATAATCGCAAGATGAGACCGCGTTAACTAATTTGACCTTTTCATAACTTGCTTAGAGTTGGGTATAGTGTGACCGATTAATTGGAAAGGTTTTCCTTGATAGTTAGATTAAAATGTCATTAGGAAATACTTACTTAATCAGATTTTTTTGCTTAAAGTATATTATATAAAATATAATTACATGGTAGTTTGTTTATTTGGATATTTGTCCGCCAATCACTCTGAAACAATTGAACGGATGTTGATGAAATTTGGTATACAGGCAGGGTATGGGCTGTACCAATCTAAGGTCAATCGCCTCACAAGGCGGGTGCCGGTCTCTCCTTGCTCGGGTACGAAGAATGCTGCTGCCCATCCCCACAGAATGTTCTTTCGTAACTTCCCGATGCCAACAGGTGGAAATGGAATGGTATTATTCCAGTCCAATATTTACGGCAGAATCTTCCACTCTCCTTAAATATTTACTAGAAGCCCAAGCAACATTTCTACCTCAACCCGGAATCAAATCTCCAACGGCCGCCATATTCCATCCCCACCACACGTCGGAACGTGACGTCATCTCGAGGCAATTGTTTCGATGCTCAGACAAAGTTGGTACGACAGCTTTCACTTCAGCGACACGTGACCGAAATAATCGCAAGATGAGACCGCGTTAACTAATTTGACCTTTTCATAACTTGCTTAGAGTTGGGTATAGTATGACCGATTAATTGGAAAGGTTTTCCTTGATTCGTTAACAATACTTTTATACAATACTGACTAAAATAAAATACTAGCGTGGACGTTTTCCCACTAAAATCTCCGTTATCAAAGTGTCAGTATTTCTACTTATCATCGTAAGTCTGTTTTAGCCCACAGCTGGACATGGGGGTTATTCTCCTAGCCTTTACACTCCTTCTGATCGATAAAACACGGGAACGCTCCCATCCCCACAGAATGTTCTTTCGTTGCTCCACGATTCCGATATAAAGAAATGGAATGGTATTATTCCAGTCCAATATTTTACAGCAGACTTCTTCAAGTCTCGTTAAATATTTACTAGAAGCCCAAGCAACATTTCTACCTCAACCCGGAATCAAATCTCCAACGGCCGCCATATTTATCGCATCCCCACCACACGTCGGAACGTGACGTCATCTCGGGGCAATTGTTTCGATGCTCAGATAAAGTTGGTATGACAGCTTTCACTTCAGCGACACGTGACCGAAATAATCGCAAGATGAGACCGCGTTAACTAATTTGACCTTTTCATAACTTGCTTAGAGTTGGGTATAGTGTGACCGATTAATTGGAAAGGTTTTCCTTGATAGTTAGATTAAAATGTCATTACAAATACATATTTTCTTTTTCTTTTACAAGACTAAATAAAAATATTTTTTTTAATATCAAGGGTTGGTTTGTAAAATAAGAGTAAATAAAGAAATTAGTCAATTGAATTTCTGAATAATGTTTTGGTGGAACCTAAGCTTGGATCTGCATTTTGGATTAAATAAAAGTATGAGTCCTAGCAAATTTAATATAATTACATCGAAAGATAATAATAGTTAGTGTAGTGTAAGTTCAATGATTTAAAAAAAATACGCTATCGGCCATAACGCTTAATGAAAGATTCAATTTCTTAACAAAATGTTTCACTACGGTTTATTTTATTAAGAAGATGACGGTCAACGACAGTAAACACTTTTTATTATTTTATTAAATGGCAATTCATGAATGGTTGTTCGGTAGCTATGCTATCTATACCACAATTGCAATTACTACACACCGCGGAGTCATATTATCAATGTATGTATGTATGAAGGAAAGGCTATGCCAGCGGTAGACTACATCATACTGTTGCATCTATTTATTATTTTTAGTAATCACAAATCGTCATATATATAAACAGAAAGCATCAGCTCATAGTCGCTAATCTCATCAGCGGTTGAGGCGACACTTCGCAGACAATGCGTCTTTGTAGCAGTGCACGCGCATTGTGATGCTAACGCAGTGGATAGCATCCACGAAGCGCCGGCTCTGTCGCCTAATAACGCAGCATTGGACAATGGACATTTGGAAATGAATGGTGCCTATTTTGTTTTGGTAATGTAAACGTGAACGGAAAATAATAATATTCACGATTGTTGATATCTTAAGATTCGTAATCCAAGTGATAAGGAACATCGGTCGCCTAAAAGATCGTTGATCATCTACAGAGCGTTAAATATAGCGTAAGATCTATTTTCGTGAACTGATAAGAATCGTCTTTTCTATCATTACTTACTTACTATCACTACATAGTATAAAACAAAGTCGCTTTTTCTGTCATGTTGTCTGTTGTATGTCCCTATGAACGCTTAAATCTTTAAAACTACGCAACGGATTTTGATGCGGTTTTTTTTAATAGATAGAGTAACTCATGAGGAAGGTTTTTATGTATAATATCATCCATTAAATAGTGGACAAGTACCACCGGCGAAGCCGGGGCGGGCCGCTATTACTAATATAATAAAGCTGAAGAGTTTATTAGTTTGAACACGCTCATATCCGGAACTACCGGACTTACTAACCGGTTCTAGTTGAAAAATAGTTTTTGTGTTAGATACTCCATTTGTCGAGGAAGGCTACCTACAATAAAAAAATAAGTTTGCGGAAACCGAAATCCACGGGGACAAAGACGCGGGCGGCCGTAAGTTTTGACATAAAATTTCATTTAAAGAAAAACATATGAGCACTAATCAAAAGAATTAAAAAGAGACAATACTAAGGATTGGATATATAAATAACAAACATTGCAACCATGTTTAAATGCATTTAATTGCATGTTCATTAAGACCGCAGACTAGCCTGAGGCAAACCACGACTTGACTAGATAATGTGTCTTACCGCACAAACACAATGTTAAGATGCTTATCGTATAACAACACCAAGTGGTCTACCTAAGGATATATCACTAACTTGAAAAAGTCACAGTTATATTTTATACTTCAACACTGATTATAATCTATACTAAAATAATAACAGCGTAAGAGTTTGCTTGTTTGTTCGAACGCACTAATCTAAGGAACTTCTGGGTCGAAATTAAAAAATCTTTTTTGTGTTAGTAGTCCATTTGTCGAGGAAGGCTTCAAGCTATGTATGAGTGCGGGAGTAGAAATCTACGGGGATGAAATCGCGGGCAGCCGGTAGTTAAGTACTAAAAACTCACAGTTCGCAACTCACCAACAGAGTCATTCCATAAACAAAAAGTAATAAACAATAGCGTTAGAAAAAAATATCAGGAGGTTTTGATGAACAACAGATGATATTAAAAACTTTATTTAGGTATTGTTATAATACACGTATGAATACACAATTAAAAATAAGCACACAGTTACCACACCACAGTGATCAGGTGCATTCACCGCTATGTTCATTAAGACCTCCCGGGCGAGTACACAATGTGTCTTCCCGCAAACGCATTGTGATGCTAATCGAAGAGATTGCTGCGACAAGACGCCTGGCTAGCCGATGAGGAATCGAATAGAGAGTTTGAAAACAAATACTTCAAAGTAATCGAAGAAGAGTTTAGTCCTTCTATTATTTCTCACCTGCAATGCCAATCAAAAGGACGGGATATTGCAAAAGAGGTCGTTTTTGGGGTTGAAAGTATGAATGAAACTTCTTTACTGTAGTTTAAGAACCAAATATCAAATAGCACAAGATGTTTAAAGAACAAAATATATTTTCAGGCAATGGACTAACAAACAAAATATTCATATTTATGTCGGCTTGAGAGATGCACTTATAAAAGTCACATAAAAACAATCTGTCACTATTACCAATGCTCGAATGCATTTAGAGCTATATTCATCAAGACGGGGCGAAAACGCAATGTATCTTCCAAAAGTGTTGTATTTCGAACCTAAGAAAAACATCCCACAAGGTCCACAGTGATAACGCTATGTTCATTAAGACCTCCCCGGGCGAGTACACAATGTGTCTCCCCGCAAACGCATTGTGATGCTAATCGAAGAGATTGCTGCAACGAGACGCCTGGCTAGCGCGTCTTGCTAATGAACTGGCCGATGAGGAATCGCATAGAGGTTGTGGTTATAATTCCTTCAAATTAAACGAAAAGGAATTCTTATCTGCAATTCAAATCATTAAGACGGGATATTATAAATTCGACACCTAAAGGACTTTTTAGGGTTGAAAGTTTGTAAAATTCTGCTGCACTACGAGTGCTTAGAGTTTAAAAAAATCGAGATGAAATATCATATGAAACGAAGGGGGCGGTTTTGTTATTTAATTTATTATTCTGTGGTTGAAATGATGGTATTATTTCTAATATTAGAAACATTGAGCAATGCTCCCTGCTTTACCGTGTTCCAGTAGAACAAGTCGTAGTTTACCATCTAACTACTGGCTGTTTACATTACCTAATAATTGAACCTTCTTGCACATAAAAACTGAATACTTAGCGCTTCAAAAATAGTCTGCGAAATGTACATATTACAATCGCTAATCTGGTCTGCACAAGAGACACCCATTGTGCGATGCTTTCTGTATTCATCAGTGAAATCAGACTACGCCTCTTACCATATTTTTTATGTCAAAAGGATGCATACGAACGAGTGATGGTGAGAGATCACCGCTGCCCAAGGGCCCATACGTCAACAACCGCAAAAGAGTCGCATATGCGTTGCCTGCATTTAATACCCAATACCTCCCCAAATCTCAATATTTTTTGATTGTACTCACTATAGCATAAAATCAACCCGCTTAGTGTCTACACAAATAGCCTTACGTTGGTTGTACAATCGCTATTCTGCACAACGAGCGGCCGAGCCGAGGCATTCCTAGCAGACAATGCGTTCAGTATGAGATCGAGTTGTGAATGTAATCGAGCGGAACGTACACCAGGATCTCTGCTGTTCCAGCATAAGTATCTTATGAGGACAAGTGGTGGATTTATGATGGATTTAATCAAGTTATTTTTGATGTTTGCGTAAACCTTAGTTGATAAAAAGGTACTAAGGCACTGATCAAAGGATAATTTTTTTTAACTTTTTTTGGTTAGGAGATCAAGCGCCTTTCTTTCATTTTTTACGTCCTTAGATTTTAATGATAATGTGTAAGTAGGTAATTTTAGTTAAACCGCGATTTTTATGCGCTTAAAAGTAGTTTTACTTAATTATACAAGCTTTATATTTTTAAATTTCAAAATTAGATATCATTAATTCCTTCGAAATAATACTGAGTCTACAAAAACGGAAGACAAAACAGAAAGGCTGTTTTCGATCACCCATTAAGGTTGGTAATTTGGCACAGTTGCACTTTTTACAATCACTGCAACGAATCCCAACGTTCTTTTTCTACCAAAACCCAGTCACAAAACAAAAGAAGAACCAACTTATAACACAAAAACCTCTTTAACACATGTCCGTTGAAAGAATATTACGACGATTTAATAAGGAAGAGTTTTTATCAAAATCCGCTTCGTTGATTCCTTTGCCATCCGCGCCCGAAAAAAGTCACAACGAATGACCGTAGGGCATTTTATTTTGGTCACGTGCGAGTCTGTTAATGAAAATAATAGGAGAAAAAGGACCAACCACGGAATTAAGCCCCTGTGGATATGACGACTAGAGGAAATTAAATTTTTCACGCTTCACTTCACTAGGAAAATAAAGATGAACGGTGTATCTTACAGCTTTACGCTAAGTTGCTTGGACATTATTAAACGGGCTGTGAATAAGATAATGTTCGTCAGCGCATAGTATGACGTTGAGTTTTAAATTAGAAAACTGCAATTTTTACCAGTACTTTTTTATAAAAATTGGCCAAGTGCGAGTCGGACTCCCGCACTGAGGGTTCCGAACAAATTCTATTTTTGATGTATTAAAAAAACTACTGAATAGATTTCGTTCGAACTAATTTTCGTTGGTAGTTTTTATGGTAATGTACATTATATAATTATTTCAGTATTATCATCCTCTTATTTTAGAAGTTAGAGGGGGGGGGACACACTTTTTTCCACTTTGGAAGGGTCTGTCACGCAAAGTATTCACTTTAGAAAAAAGTGATATTAGAAACCTTAATATAATTTTTAAAGACCTATCTATAGATACCCCACACGTATATGTTCAATGAAAAAAAATATTTCGAGTTTCAGTTTTGACTATGGGGACCCCCCACTTTTTTTTATTTTTTTCTGTTTTCGTGTGAAAACCTTGTTGCGGTTCACAGAATACATCCACTCACTAAGTTTCAACAGTATAGTACTTATAGTTTCGGCAAAAAGTGGCTGTGACAGACTGGCGGACAGACAGACAGACAGACAGACAGACATGACGAATCTATAAGGGTTCCGTATTTTTGCCATTTTGGCTACGGAACCCTAAAAAGGAAGCAAAATTAAAGGAATTAAAGTGTACTAATATCCACGCACCAGTTGTTTGTTAAAGGATTAATCTCTATAAATAACTCCATTATCAATCTAATTTAGGTCAATGAGTTATTTGGTAACTCAGATTAATACGATTATCAACCCACATATTATTCATTAGCTGCCTTAAAGTCCAAAGGATAAGATGGATTAAGTGTAGAAAACACCAGGCGAAAAATACGTGACCGAGCGTTTTGTATGTAATAAACGCGGCGTACTTTCAGCATGGTGTGTCATCCTTCAGCCATATCAATTGTATTGCAGGCCGAATCCCGCCAAAGTATGGTCGTGTTAAACCTAAAGATAAAGATAAAGATAAAGATATTTATTCAGCAATTAGATTTACAAGGAAATTCTTTTGCACGTCAATATTTTTTTACCCTACTAGCACTTCGACGTGAATGGCCTGCTGAGAAGAAGTGCCGGAAGAAACTCAACAGTTAGCCTTTTTTTAAAAATATCATTGATATTACATAAATGTCATTGAATTACATAAAATGTCAATTAGTAGATGTGCAGAGATGGTCATAAGTCACACCCACAAATTCTTGTCCTTTATAAAATCTTGTATTTACTTCTTCTCCTAAAACCATTAAATTTCGAAAATGCGTGTAACTAATGTATAATTTGTCACATCCAGGGTTCGTCAACCCTTGGCTGCATTGCCACTGCCGCGTTCGCTCTGTATTCAAGCGCCCGCCCGGCAATAAAGACGCGACGAGTGTGACAGGCGTCAACAACTATGAACTCGCTTTTGACAACAAGTTGTTGACTTGTCTTTGACAAAGAACAATGCTCAAAATAGCTCTGGCGTGTATCGTGATGTGAACTATACCAAAAAAAAGTAGATTTTTTTCTTAGTTAATTATCATCAAAAATATTTTTTTATACAAGCTGGATAAAAAAACGCGATTTTATGTATTTTTGCCCAAAACGACGTTCCAATGCTAAAAAATATGACTCTGAAGTAAACACATAGACAATCTATGTCCCGTTTCACAGATTATGAATAACACGTTCGGTCTAAAGTCGTGAATAAAAGTTAAAAATAATTTTGCATTAGGTTTCTAGCTTTACATTATAAATTAATCTGCTATTTTATTTTACTTACAATCAACTATTGAGATAAAAATAAGTAAAGAGTTCAAATGCTACGTGAATAAGTACGTAGAAACGAACTGTTTTAAAAAGACGAGACAAACTGTCATTGTCAATTTGTCATTTGTTTGTTTGACCTTGGCCTCTGTCGAAAACTAATGCCTACTTTATTAGCTCGATTATTTGATAATTTCATTTTGCACCTTCTTATACGGAAGTTATGATCATTTATTTTAATATAAATCATCATGAAATGTTCCATTAGAGTAATACTACAATTTATTGTTTGTGAAGTTTGAATAGATGGCCGGCTGACATAACCTCATCACTTATTTTAAATAATATGTTTTCCGGGACCCTACTGGGGAATCTTCTTAATAGAAAGCTTTTTATTTTATTGATACCAATGATGATTGTTTACAACAATAATTAGATTAATACATGTGTTTCCGTTAAAAAGTTTTCTTGTATGGGGCTATGAGCGTTGTTCTTTTATTCACAAGTTACTAGTAGACATTATATTAATCAAAAATTTTTATTAGCGAAAAGAAACGTAATAAGAGTAGTTTTACCAATCATTAAGTTGACACTGCTCGTCTTCGTATACGAAATCACATAGAATTGAAGCATTTCAAATGGAACTGGACAGTTATGATGTCAAAATGGATGTTGTATAAAATCATATAATTTTTCGACTTATGCATTTCTCTGAAATAATTACATAACACGTCACACGTATTAAATATGGTTGTTAAGTTGTCAAATCCAGAGTTTGTCAACCTTTGTAGGCATTGCCGCTACGTTCGCTCTGTATTCAAGCACCCGTAACCGCCTGGCAATAAAAACGCGATGAGTGTGACAGGCGTCAACAACATTGAACTCGCTTCTGCTAACATGTTGTTCTATAGTGAAGTCGTTGATTAGTGATAGTTACAGTAATCATAACAATAATTTAGTTCTTCTACTACATTGTTGCAATGTTTACTTGTTACCAGTTACTGTAAATCTGAACCCGGAAATAAAAGTATTGCATTTTAATTGAGCCCACTTATGAAACAAACAAACTTATATGAAATCATCTGTTTAAACTCTGAGTCTTTAAACATAATAGTAACACAATAATGTAAATATTTGTTACATCCAGGGTTTATCAACCCTGTGAATGAAAAAGGTGTTGTCGCTACATCCCGTATAATGCGTTTGATATGTGATATCCTTTGCTGTTGTAGGCGTGTACAAAAGAAAGCGCCAAGCGTCTTCGTAAGGTAATTGCTTTATAATTTACGTTTTGTGTTATAAATAACGCTTAATTATTTCTCTCATATTCAGTTCTGTTTGCTAACAGAGGATAATTTGTTTCTTCTTTCCGAATGCGATCAAAGACTCAGGAAATTTAATCTAAAGACGTACAAGGAACCTTTAATATCTTAATGTTTACGGAGCATAATTATACAGTTACGGTTTATTTTAAAATAAGAACGAAGCGAATGTCAATAAGATAAAATTTTCTTCGGTTCTAGTCCTTGTAAGGACCACCAACACATGCACACTCACGTTAGATTTTTCTTATCAGAAAATAAAAGGTCTGGACTCGATTATATTATATATCACATAACCGATCTAGTAAGGGTTTATATTAAATATTATGATCCCAGGATTTAATAAGATTTAGCGCGATACCCTGCCCAGGATTATATTCCGTAGTTATTAAATAACTAATAAATAATTTTGTCACATCCAAGAGTTCGTCGTCGACTGCTCAGTATTCAAGCGCCGGCGCGATAATAAAAGCGCCCCGCGGGTTTGACGCCGCTGTCACCGACTATAATGTAGCTTTGAGCAGACCAAAAAAATGTTTTTGATATCTGATAGTTTTGGGATCGTCTAGTGTGGGTATCGTTAAGGAAAGTACTTCTACTCGTATATGGTTGAACATAAAAAACTGCCAGGAAATTATTTACTCGATGCATATTATCTTATTTAAAAACACAAACCAACTAATGCATATCTAATTCAAGTTACAAATACAGTATAAGGACTCACAAACATCGAATTCGTAATAAGCGTTAGACTGTTTGCAATGAACTTCTATTAATAAAGTAGGGTTTTGCTTGAAACAATCTAGTGCAATATAATATCACTTATTCTACTAACAAACACTGTCTTTCCTCCGACAAACATTGCATTCACTCGAGTCAAACTCGCCTTCCACTTAAACGTTAGACTGTTTCCAAAGAAAACTCAGTTCACTCCCGCCAAAAGGCACATTGTTAACTCACAAACATTAGCAAACAAAGTCTCGCATACATATATCAACGCTTTCACAAACGACTCAAAATAAAACTGGTTAAAATAAACCTTGGAGGATACAAACGGAATATTTGCATACAAAGAGTGAAGGTTTTAACTGGCCATGTCTCCTGTGCGACTTTACTATGAGGGGCTTCATAACTCTACCGTGTTTTACTGAGTGAGTCGAAGCGCCACAAATTAATTTCTGAAAAGGCCTCAGAAGCAAAAATACTGTGCTTCTTTTGAGTGTGTTTGAAGTCCACAACTTCAGTAGGTACTTAAAAGGCCTAAAGAGCAAAGATACTCCAGAATAAAAAAAATGCAAAGAAAATGTTTATTAATTATGGGGTAAGGACACTGCATCATCATCAGTTTGTGACATGGAACTGCTCAACATAGAGTCCTCAAATGGGGGTAAACCTTATCAAGATTATCGTCACCGCGCGTTTTGAGCGATGGAATGCGTTACCAGCATGGGTGTTTCCGCCATCCTAATAAAAATATAACCTTGGTTCATTCAAAAGAAGCATGAAGAAGTATCTCGCGGGCCGTTATGGCTATGCCAGACTATAGGATACTCTGGTACCGAATCCGCTGTCATGGCAATTAGGGCTCCTCTTTTGCTTACCATCAGGCAAAAAGGAGCCAATATACCGAGCCAATACAAAAAAAAAGAGTAGTAGTCGCGTTAACATCATTTCTGTATGAAAAATAAACAAACAAATGTAGTACTAAATAAGTAAGCAGACAATTCACATACTCGTATATTACGAGGCGGTTTTCCGAGCCCACCGCGGTTGGACTTTGTTTGTTTCGGGGTTTTTGTCAATAGGGCTTTGAATTTACAGAGCGGTTTTAACCAGGGTTGTTTTACTTGATCTTTTTGACTAGATAATGATAATGGCGTCACTTACAGAGTTATGGTTAGAGTCAATCACTCAGAAAGAGTCTCTCGTTAAACTGGGGTGTCTCTTTTCTATGGCAGAGGCTGCTAACGAGCTAGCGGGTCGCCTGATGGTAAGAAATCAGAGCGACACCAGTGTTATCGCCTATGCGTTGCCGTCCTTTGAGACCCCATACCCTCCCCAACTGAGCTCTGACGACCTTACTTACCAGCAGAATCATAGTATCTGTATGTCTTAGAAAACGCCCGCGGTATGTTACCACCATTACCGTTTTATGCTTATTCTGAGGATAAGGAAGTCCCCAAATATCAATGTGAGAGGGCTGCGTAAAGTTTTCATAGATATTTGTTTTTCTGCAGTAAGATAACCTATCTTTAATGCAGCACTTTAATAGAGTCAAGTCTCAAGTGTTGACACAAGCACTTTATATGGAAATCCGGCGGTAGCTATAGTATCTACTTCACCTTTTACCTACTTTTATAGGCCATAAGGCTGCAACAAGAATGTTTTAATATAAGTGTAGAACAACATTTTTCGATAGGGTTGTAGTTGCAGTCTCGTTTGGCCAATATATTTTTTAGAACTAGTGTTCAAAATATTAAGGAAAAGAAATTCCTTAACGCTTTGAAGAATGTCATAATGTTGTTTATGGATATATGAATGACCCACTCTGGTCTAGTTCTTTGAGAAGCTGATTTCAAAAACCAAAGGCAGCAGGTTTGAATGCAACTTGGAGAAAATCTTTATAAATACTGTTATATTCATTTATTTATGTGCTAAAATTTATAAGTGTACCAAAACTTCATGACCCTGGTTTCTCTGGCATGTTCAAGGTTTTAACCCGGAAAGATTAGTTTCGATTTCCACGATAAAATGTGATGTATTAGGACATTTCTATACTATAACTGCCAAATACGCCATTAGTTGGCTAGAAGCCAAGGTCATATAATTTATTGGTAAAAAGATATTTCACCCCTAAACCATTTGGTTCTCAAGTCCAATACTCCAGAGAAATACTTGAAAATATTCTCAAGGCCGCAGAAAATGCACTTAAGCCGTCGCAGTTTGTCAACGGACAAATCGCATGAGACCAAGGATGAAAATTTCATAGAAATCGGCACCACATTTGATATTTATTGCCTTAAGAAATAAAACATTTTCAATTTGCTAGTGAAATATAACTAGCCAACGCAGAGTTTATAGGGTTACAGCTGCCAATGAGATATTACCACCGAATAACAATTTATCTGACAATGCGTCAAACGCGTTATACCTACAATTTTACCTGACCTGTTGTCGGGTCAAAATTCCAATCGGACAACTAGTCACAGAATATGTATTTATTTAATTAAATCCATATTACTGATTAACAATATTTATTTCATCAATTATATGAATACCTAAAATAATAGAGAATTCGAATATGAAGAAAATCAGACAACGAATAAACATTTCCAAATGCGAAAATAGCCGGCATAGTCACATATACAGATGATAATAACTTCATCACTTCGTCATTTTTATTATCCGTCCCGAAACCTTCTCAGTTATTACATTACTCATCTCCGTGACACAAGGCATCGAGGGGCATAGTCGGGCCCACAAAAAACATTTATTCACCGAAGTCTTCCCAGTAAGTAACATAGAAACGCTTCTATCCTTTATTATTTTCCTTGTCCCGATCAAGGTCGTTCAATTAGCCACACTCGTGCATATTCATGGAACATTTTCCCTTTATTCAATTTATATTTCCTTTCGCATTATTATTGTATGAGTGAGAGTAAATAATAGAATTTAAAAATAAGTATTAGATACTCGTTGACACGTATACCAAAAATTGAGACAGTTCTTTTATTTATTTTCTAAACATAATAAGAATGTTGACACAAATCAAACAATTTCACACTTTTCTACAAAAAGAAGACGCTTTTTATTATCCAATGTATTGGTCTGCCTTTTTTTTATATGTACAAAAATAGGCTTTTCATTTTTAAAAGCGTATAGTTAATTAAACAGTTGGCTTCAAAAATAATGTCTTCATAGTGTGCTATTCCCATACAAACTTCTTAGTTTGGAATCGTTTTGACAGTTAATAAAAGAAAGTCAAATTACTAGTGGTGTCAACATCCTCAGTTAAGATATTGGAATATCATATCGCACCTGACCCCACTTCCCTCAAAATCATCCTTCTTTTAATAGTATACGACAAGACATTTTGCATAAGCGGAGTCTATGTATACCTTAAAGCCTATAAAAGCTATAAAGTCTTTTATGAACGTGAGAGGTCACAACCACAAAGGCTTAAGGGTATTCTTACAATAACTGTTACTAGCCTTACGTTTGGTTAAGGTATCAAGGCTCTATCCACTTAAAAAAAAGATTACGATCTTTTCATTTTCCCAAGTACCTGTCTTTTGTATCGGCTCAAGGCAACGACCCTATTACAGATGAACACAAAAACAAAGACCCCTAAAGTGGTTTTATCAACCAACACGGAATAAGATTGGAACGTACGCGACACAGACAATCCTATTTCGGCCGGGACAGGGATGTCACGTCGGCCTTGAATTTATCGATATTTATTTACTTCCAGTATATGGAACGATTTCAAGGGTGACGAATTAACTTTAACTTCGTCGCAAGTAATTGTCTTATTTTCAAATGTTTCGAATTTTAAATATACCTACGTAATTACCATTGGAGAGATTTTGAAATAGAAATAACAAAGATTTATAAATTAGGGGCTGGGGAGGGAACAACCCTTACGTACTAGAAAAAAACACTGAAACAACGTTTCTCTTTTTGTCTATTAATTGATTTATTAAAGCGGATTGTGGACATTAATATTACATAATATTACATAATTTGACACTCGCCCGAACTAAATACTATTTAGTAGATTATCCCTCTTCCAGCCAGATGTCACTAGTCTTACCGTTTTAATTGACGAGGGAAAATAATTCACAAAAGCTTAGCCATGTATCATATTTTGTCCTACGAGTATTCATGTAAGGCGAGATTTAGTTCAAATTCGCAGATATTTTTGAGGTCACAACTTGGATGCCATTACCATTTTGCAGAAGGATATTTTGACTATATACACACATCCCTATAAAAGCAAAATCTGTGAAATGTCTCGTATAATGAGAGCCATGTGTGCGTTGAACTCCGCCTGTGAAATCACGAAGGTGCATCGAAATGCAACGCTGCCGTTATTGGTCGCTGCAAGCGGCGCATACTGATCAGATTGTAATTACAAAATGGCGGGTTGATTTTTATTTTATACGGCTTTGTATGCGTCAAGGATTGTTACTCTGTTGTAGCTGTCTAACTCAATTGTGAAGTATACTTTAAGTATAAAAATTAATGAACTAGCGGCCGCCAGCGACTCCGTCCGCATGGAAATCAGTTTCCACATACATAAATATAGTATACTATAACTTAAAGGCTTCCTCGACTAATGGATTTTATTCAACGCTAAAAGATTTTTAATTTGAACCAAGAATTCCTGAGATTTGCGTGTTCACACAATCAAAGAAACTCTTCAGCATTATTATATATGTCTTCTTCTTCCTAGCGATTATCCCGTTTCTATACGGGGTCCGCTTTGACCATGATCCAGGATTTGGCAAGACTGGTTATTACAGTGAAGCGACTGCCATCAGACCTTCGTAACCCTTAGAGGGGAACCAGACAGATTATTATTATATTAGTATTATAATAGAAATAGATTATTATTAAAGTGTTCTCAACTCTGTAGCCGAGCAGACTTAATAAGTTGCATTAGACACATATAGATTGCAAAATCTCTTACTTTATTTAGTTCTGTATGCCGTGTGCACTACTTTGAAAAGTGCACAAAGTGTAAATAAATACATAAAGAAAGTGTTTAGGGTTTTTACTATATACTTTTAAATTTTTTCTTGTTTTTGTGCCACTAAAATTTAAAGGTTCTTTTTCTAGAAGATCCCATCTGCCCCTCAACTACATAGGCCAGTATAATACTACAACATAATACTTAGTACAAGTAATCTTCCACAGCGCGCAAGGCTGATAGCCAATCGCGCGAAATTCCGATTAAAAACTTAATGAAAACTTTTGTTCCCAGTTTTTGTGTTTTGCTTCCATTAACGGCTTTCGCTTTCAGACTTTATTTTGCTTTCAATTTTGTGTTGTTAATATACGTGCAGTGTTTTTTTAGTTACGCCTGCAGTCATTTAAGAAGAAAAATATTGAGGAACGATTTGGCAATATGGTTAATGAGTAAAAACTGTTACCTAGGTCATATGTGCGATCGGTAATCTTAAAAGTGACAGATTTACTCGTTTTATTCTGGAATGTGTGAAAAATTTTAAGCAGTTGAAATAATTTTACATGTTAAAATGTTACTACATAATAATATATTTTAGGGCTAATCCTTACGAAACCGAAGTACTAAGAAGGCAAATTTCTTACTTAGACCAAAGGTCAGCTCCGACCTTATTCATCAGTCGCAAATCAAGTTTAAATCAGCGGTCAGTCCCGTCCCTCCGTAATGTAGGCACGCAACGGTAACTTCGACATCCTCAACGTAGGTTCCTTGACAGTACGTCAGTTGAAAATTGTTTAATAAAAACACGTTAAATTATAGACTTACTTGCTGGTATTATTTTTTTAATTGAAGAGAGAGTGAGTTATTTTTGAAGCTGGTTGAGAAGAGTAATAAGCAACACCAATATTTTGTACTTTAAAACAACGTAATAGCTTTAAAATTGTTACATTACCTTCTCTGGAAGAACTCTGCAAAAATTGAAAAAAAAGTAAAAATATTAAATATGCTTTCAAACATAATATGGAGGGTCATATAGAGAGCCCTTGGAGCCCGGTGTCCAACAGTGGACTGGAATGAGCTGTTTTTGAAGATCATAGTACCTTTATAAAAATGTACGTATTCCAAAGCCAGTTTCCAGCCAATGTTTTAACTGTTCAAAAGTGAACTATGTATTAAGACGGCAACATTCTTACGGTCAACTTTGACCTTATTCATCAGTCGCAAATAAAGTTAAAATCAGCGGTCAGTCCCGTCCCTCTGTAATGTAGGCACGCAACGGTAACTTCGACATCAGTACGTCAGTCGCAAATTGTTTCGCAAACTATCGCTTCAATAATGGAATACGAAACAGTTGGGCCGAGGTCGGTGAGACGAGCGACGCGGGTGGCGATTGGCTAGCCCTCAAACTCGAGTATAATTGCGCACTATTACCAATTCTATAATAGTGCTAATGCTAACTACATGTATTTTATGGTAAAAGCACTCCTGCTTCGACAGGCCCATCAGACTTGTGATCAAAAACCCTGGCTACACAATACAGGTCATGGGATCGAATCTCGCTAGATGAACATCAGCATTTGTACCCGAGTCATTATTGTTATGAAAGTTTTTAAGTCCATATAACAAGCTTCGAGCTTAGTTGGGGCTGCGCAATCGGTGCGTTAGTCCGATGAATTTATTTAATTACAAGCGAGCGCCCGCGGCTCCGTCCGCGTGGATTTCGATTTTCAATAGCCTAAAGCTTTCCTCGTCAAATGGACTATCCAACACAAAAAAATAATTCAAATCGGACCAGTAGACCTGAGATTAGCGCGTTCAAACAAACCAACAAACGTTATGTACGTTTACATATGCATGTTTACGTATGCAAACAAACTGTTCAGCTTTATTTATTAGTAAAGATAAATCTGCCTTCGTGGTGTAGTGGAAAGAGTGCTGTGCTCAAAATTTCGGAGGTCGTGGGTTCAAATCCTGCAGGGAATACTTTCACTTTGCGTTGTTTTTCCCAGGTTGGGTTGAATCATCTGATTATCCGATAAGAATGATTATTCCGTTCTTCGAAAGGCACGTTAAGCCGGTGGTCCCGACTATGATCCACATTTAGCAGACAATTTGGATTCCCTTGCGTGGGTTGCTTTGCTTATTGCATTTGTCCTAACGTCACGTTGCCATCAAGAAATGTGGTGACTCCTTTTAAGGCTATTTTTAATACGCTCATTGTATAGTGGGGATTGAAAAGGCATAAAGTGGTTAAATTATAAAATTCTTCATGCTTAACCTAAAACATTCTTATACTTACAATCATCATAATTATTATTATACAAAAAACATTAATAAATCAGCTAGACTGGAACTCACGACGATAACATTAAAAAGCAGCGTTACTACAAACGCAAATAATAATTTTATCTCTAAAGAAACTTCTTCTTCACGTTTAAAACTTCTAAAACAGTTTTCATGAAAACAGGAAAGTAAGCTATAGGTACACATTTATAGCAATCAACGATAATGATATAATAATGATATTAGAAAATTATGTAAACTTGTTATAAAAAAGAATTAAGTGAATTATCTTTGTTTATTTGTACATTTGAATAGATCAGTAGTGCTGGCGGGTATAAACCTTAACATTAAGTTAGATTTGTTCATAAGTTTACTTTAGACTTAGGACTAGGATACTTTTAAGTTTTCTTTTTTTATATACAACCATTGCCGAAACATTGGGTTTTGTTATTTTAAATAAACCACGATTTTAATCCGTTTAAAGGCAGTTTTATTTGACGCGGCTATCATTTAAATATTCAACATATAAAATGTCTCTTAATTAATACTGAACAATGGCAAACATCCTATAAATTTACACATAAGCGTGTTAATAACTCATTTATCACATACCGTTATTGTTTTCGATGTACACCCGACCAATTTGTGTCACAGCAACTATGTAACCAATCGCTTATCTGGGACGGACGGGTTCTAAATTAAATGCCATGTCACTAGTTGTAGTCAGATGTAGGCGAAAATTCAGTTGCGTTTCCAACTGGAGTAACTAACAAACATTCATTTTGTTGATGATAAAAAGCATGTTATGTGTAAGGTCCATTTGAGAACCTGAAAAGCAACACAATTACTCGAAAACTCCATTTATAGAACACAAATATAGTAGTAAAATATTTATTTGTTTGCATTGAATAGACTCTGAATGAACTGAACCTATATAAAAATTATTTCACTATTAAAAACATAACCTATAAATGTATTGAAATCGGTTAAATATCCAAGTTTACTTACATAATTACGACAAATCTATTTTAAAATAAGTTGATGAAGGCAGTCATTCAACCAAATAGGTTCAACCTGATATTTGCCCCACTCCACTTCCATTTCAATTTCCCAAGTGCACAATTGCAGAATAACTTCAACGGGCCATTAAAATTGCCAGCTTTAATGCACCTTCACAATATCGGAAACGGCTAATAGTGTCCACGGGAGCCCATAAAAGTGTTACTTTTGTCCGCAAAAAGAATAATGCCGGCGGCATTTTAACAAAACAGCACAGCGGGACAATAGGACGGCATAGGAAACAATTGCCCTGTAATTTATGTACCACGAGTTGGATATGGGTCGCACACTCGCCTATTTGCATGTATCATTTTCTGCTAGGGTCGACTATTGAATCGCTACGCACTGCCTACTGGGATTTTGTTACGAGTTACGACTCTCCTCCTGATACCAATTGACCGGTTCTATATTGTTATTACTAATGTTATTTTCTTTCATATTTTATTTCTTTTAACCTTCGCTATTGCTTTGGCTCGGATTGGTGTAATATAACTTTGGGCTTTTTCTCTTACTACATCGTGGAACCCCAATGGCTTTTTATTTTTCAAAACCTTGAAGATTATAAAAGTGCCAAAACGGGAATTGAATCCTCTTAAAGCACTTATATTATATTGAAAAAAAAACATCATTATACTCGTATAGACAGAAATTTGTCGGATTTTATCCATTGTCAATCTCATTGAAAGTAAACAGTCAGCTACGCCATTAGCGACTTAAAATATTTTTAACTAGCGGTCGCTCGCGACTCCGTCCGCGAGGTATTTGGTTTCCACACACATGGTGTTATGCTATATCTTAAAGCTTTCCTCGACTAACGGACTATCCAACACAAAAAAAAATCAATTCGAACCAGTACTTCTTAAGATTAGCGTGTTCAAACAAATAACTAACCTTTATTATACATATTACCGTAGATAATGCGTGCTCTTAATATTATTATAGGTATTTTCTGCTGCGTGGTTAAAATCCTGACTAATCCCTGAAAAGGTACACGAATCGAGATTTCGATTCATCATGTAAGATCAGCTTACCAATCGTTTCGAAATCCAAAAAAATATCCAAGTCGACAATGTAATTAATCTCTACCCAAGGTCACTCGGTAAAAGTCGAGAGGACGAAATTCCTCTTGAATGCGTCCCCTTACTGACCCAAAGCACTTTAGCGGAAGGATTCTCCAGTAATAAACAACGGACTGACGATAAATCCCCACATTTTACAAGCGGCACACGTACACATTACATTTCAGTTAGCCCGTAAGACCGTCCGCAGTGTTATAAATCGAGAATACATGCAAACATAGGACAGAGGATTTATATAATAATAGTGATATGATTTTGTTTTTAGGACAGGCAAGCACATGGTTCACCTGATGTAAAGTGGGTACCGACTGAATATATTCATTACGTGAGATCGGTCGACCTATAGAGCGATAAAGTTGTATCCATAATGTTTTTTTTGTAATTTAAGACCTGTGAAGCAACTAAAAGTGAATGAAATTGCGGTTTAATTATTAATTCACTATATGAAAATTTACACTGCGATGTTACGTTTAAAAGTCAAAATAATCCGTGAAAAGAAACCATTTATATAGCGAAATGCAAAATGCAAAACTAAGTTTAAGAAAAACCGAAAAAAGAATTAGAGCAGAGGTACGCGGATTTAATTCAGCAGAAAATTAAAACAATGTTAATCTCAAAACGCACTCGCATCGCACACACATGCTATGATAACGCATCAAAAACGCCCCACTTGGCAGAAAAAGGTGCTAAACAAAAGATGCACGATTGCACGCCATGCAAACAGTGCATTTATTTTTAAAAAATACCCACCTAAATACGACTCTAAACCAGCTTGAAGATGATTTCACTTACAATAAACAGTGAACGCCATCTCGCCAGGCGGAAGTTATTACAATTTTACACGAATGCAGTTTCTGTAAGTCATAAACTAAAATATACATAATAGCGCTGAATAGTTTGTTTGTTTGTTGTTTGAATTTGCAGCGTATGCGTACTCAGCTGGCTAGGCAGCAGAAATCAAAAATAAAGGTTCGATTTCATTTTATAAGATAAGTAATGAGATTTGGAAGAAATATGTACTACAAAAGCCAAGATATTAATAAGTCTTCGAATTTTTTTTTAAACTCCGCGCATGTAATTTGCCTGATAGTTATTGGCTGTCACTGACTCCTCCGCGCTTCGGAAGGAATCCAGCAGAAATTTAAAACTATGTTAATCTTAAAACGCACCGATGCTACGATAACGCATCAAAAACTTGGCAGAAAAAAGGTGCTAAACAAAAGATGCATGCCTGACAGAAGATTTAATGAAAAAATACCGACCAAAATACGACTCTAAACCAGCTTGAAGATGATTTCACTTACAATAAACAGTGAACGCCATCTCGCCAGGCCGAACACGTACACGTTACATTTCTGTAAGCCCATAAGGCCGTCCGCGACGTATAAATCGGCCTCAGTAATGGATGCATACAATAACAGGGCAGCTAACTTACGCAATATATTTAGTTTGCGACTAGAATACGGTTATTCTGGTTATTACGTTCGGGAACAGCTACTAGTTTCGGCGGTTTACTAACCGCAGAGTTGTTATTACAATGTTAGCGTAAGCACGAATGCAGTTTGTATTAGAACCTAGGTACTAGTTATCTATACTTAATCATAATCATCATCCTAGCGCCTCTCCCGGTTGCATCCTCGGCCATTGCCTTGGAGCCCAGGGTACGCTGCGACTATGATCCTGAATTGACTTGCCTGGTTATTGAAATGGAGCGACTGCCGTCTGACCTCCGTAACCACAAGGGAAACCAGACCAGTTGGATCATAGTCGGGACCAACGGCTTAACGTGCCTTCCGAAGCACGGAATCGTCATTCTTATCGGACAATCAGGTGAAGCAAAAATCAACTTGTTCGTCAGAAATAGTTGCTAAACAAAATATGCACGCCTCGTAATTCGCAAACAGTAGATTTATAAATGAAAAAATACCGACCAAAATACGACTCTAAACCAGCTTGAAGATGATTTCACTTACAATAACCAGTGAACGCCATCTCGCCAGGCCGAACACGTACACGTTACATTTCTGTAAGCCCATAAGGCCGTCCGCGACGTATAAATCGGCCTTAGTAATGGATGCATACAATAACAGGGCAGCTAACTTACGCAATATATTTAGTTTGCGACTAGAATACGGTTATTCTGGTTATTACGTTCGGCAACAGCTACTAGTTTCTATAATACAATACCATAAACTAAAATATAATAGCGCTGAATAGTTTGTTTGTTTGTTGTTTGAATTTGCAGAGTATGCGTACTCAGCTGGCTAGGCAGCAGAAATCAAAAATAAAGGTTCGATTTCATTTTATAAGATAAGTAATGAGATTTGGAAGAAATATGTACTACAAAAGCCAAGATATTAATATGTCTTCGATTTTTTTTTAAACTCCGCGCGTGTAATTTGCCTGATAGTTAATGGCTGTCACTGACTCCTCCGCGCTTCGGAAGGAATCCAGCAGAAATTTAAAACTATGTTAATCTTAAAACGCACCGATGCTACGATAACGCATTAAAAACTTGGCAGAAAAAAGGTGCTAAACAAAAGATGCATGCCTCACAGAAGATTTAATGAAAAAATACCGACCAAAATACGACTCTAAACCAGCTTGAAGATGATTTCACTTACAATAAACAGTGAACGCCATCTCGCCAGGCCGAACACGTACACGTTACATTTCTGTAAGCCCATAAGGCCGTCCGCGACGTATAAATCGGCCTTAGTAATGGATGCATACAATAACAGGGCAGCTAACTTACGCAATATATTTAGTTTGCGACTAGAATACGGTTATTCTGGTTATAACGTTCGGCAACAGCTACTAGTTTCGGCGGTTTACTAACCGCAGAGTAGTTATTACAATGTTAGCGTAAGCACGAATGCAGTTTGTATTAGAACCTAGGTACAAGTCATCTATACTTCATCATCATCATCATCCTAGCGCCTCTCCCGGTTGCATCCTCGGCCATTGCCTAGAAGACCAGGGTACGCTGCGACTATGATCCTGAATTGACTTGCCTGGTTATTAAAATGGAGCGACTGTCGTCTGACCTCCGTAACCACAAGGGAAACCAGGCCAGTTGGATCATAGTCAGAACCAACGGCTTAACGTGCCTTCCGAAGCACGGAATCATCATTCTTATCGGACAATCAGGTGAAGCAAAAATCAACTTGTTCGTCATAAATAGCTGCTAAACAAAAAATGCACGGTTGCACGCTTCGCAAACAGTAGATTTATTTGAAAAAATACCCACCAAAATACGACTCTAAACATACTTGAAGATGATTTCACTTACAATAAACAGTGAACGCCATCTCGCCAGGCCGAACACGTACACGTTACATTTCTGTAAGCCCATAAGGCCGTCCGCGACGTATAAATCGGCCTTAGTAATGGATGCATACAATAACAGGGCGGCTAACTTACGCAATATATTTAGTTTGCGACTAGAATACGGTTATTCTGGTTATTACGTTCGGCAACAGCTACTAGTTTCGGCGGTTTACTAACCGCAGAGTTGTTATTACAATGTTACACGAATGCAGTTTCTATAAGTACTGGTATACTCGTAGATGACTATAACATTTAAACTTAAATATAATAACGCTGAATAGTTTGTTCGTTTGTTTGTTGCTTGAACGCGTTATTCTATGGAACTACTGGTTTGAATTGAAAAAATCTTTGTGTAAGATAGTCCATTTATCAAGGGAGGCTTTAAGCTATAGCATAACATTATGTGTGCGAAAACCGAAAACCAAGCGGACAAAGTCGCGGGTGATGGCTGATAGTGAAAGAAACCTAAAGTTTTTTTTTGCAGCTTATGCGTACTCATCTTGCTGGCTTGGTACAAGAATTAAGTTCGACTTCATAATATAATATGATCAATAATGAGATTTGGAAGAAACTCTACAATAGCCAAGAAAATGCTGTCGCAGAAAAGGATGCCCACGGATATGTCTTCGAAAAAAAATAAAAGCCCCGAGCGTGTAATTTGCCTCCTAGTAAATGGCTATCACTGGCTCCTCTGCGCTTCGGAAGGCGCGTTACACCGCTGGTACTGCGCCTGATCTCTCTTCATTCGTGTCAGATTGCTGTCCCACCGAACTACTAGAGTAAGGGAATAGGGAGTGCACCTGTGTTTGCGCAAATGCGCACTCACTTGTGCACCTTGTGTACCTGGCTGATCGTAAGATTGGCCGCCATGGCCGAATACGGCCGGAGGGTATTATTATTATATATTTTATACAAGTAGCAACCTTTGCAGAGGTCGTTGGTCCTGCGACTGATCTCTCTACGGTCGTGTCAGATTGCTGTCAAGAGAGTGCACTTGTGCACTATAATAAATATCCTACGTACGTGGCTGATCGCAAGATCGGCCGCCATGGTCGAAAAAAAGGTTTTTATTATAATATTAATTATTTTATTTATGTACATCGAATCGGAAGCCATTCAATCGCCACGCAACGGAATCGTGTCGTCGTCGTAGATCGATAGCGAGCACGCCGATCGTCTAGCGACACACATTGTAATAAATCTGCGGAGAATTGCTTCCGAGTCCAGTGCTGCTGAAATACTGCCAGATTACGCCATACCTACGGCCTACAGCTATTGCTTCTCAACTTTGGGAAAGTTGTGAGAAAATGATTATTAATTTGGCGGGAAAATAATTAACTTAATAAATGATGATGATAATGATAAATGATGCTGTCATATAAATAATGCTGATGCATGATTATTAAGTCAATTGTACGTGATGATAGCCACTTTAAGTGTAAGCTTAAAAGGGGAGCCACGATATAATTTAGGTAAAGACAATGTAAATAAAAATGTAATTATTTTTTTAATTTAATTTTTGATTTTAATCTGATTCATAGCAACATGAAGGCACTATGTAGGGATAGCATAACAAGCAGCCTATGTTAAATTAGGATAATGGAGAACAATAACGGTGAAACATATATTTCCATCACTTGAACACCTTTTTTCATCCATTTAAGCTTCTAAAATAAATATGTTACGTCATTAAAGCGTCTTAAATATTCTTTCTGTTTTTGTTCAGTTATTTTAATATTTAAGAGACAATAATTGTCAAAAGAATTTTAACATACAAACAAAAAAAAATATTACTACAGTTTGAAAAACTTTGACCAACATGTAAGCTGTTATCGACAGAAACGTCTGAAAAAAATGGCAATGGGATGCGTCACTGGCTATTATTTTGATTCCTCCTATATCTTGTTTTTTGTCTGCGTTGACCCTTGGCCCACATTTAATAAGAATAGTCGCTATATAACTGTCTCATGATGATGTTGACATAAAATCTTATCTTGATCTGATATATTTACCCAAGCGGGATAATATTTACAGGAGAATATTAGTGTTTTCAGTAGGAGAAGTTTTATCTCAATAACTCTTTTTTCGAAAAAGAGATTTGTACGTATTTTTTTACGAAATTTTCTTTACTTGGAAAACGCAAACAAAAAGGACTCTACAACAACTTTAATTATTATATTAATTGGGTGAATGACCAGAAATTCATTGATGATGAGGCCTTTGAACTACAATCATAGGTCAATACTTAATTAAACGGTTAGATGACAGATGTAAAAGTAATGAATATAAAGTAAGTGTCCCATTGTAGGGTGAAGACCTCCAATCATTCGAAATAAGATAAGTTTTGGATTAATCACCGCGCTTGCCAAATGCGGACTGGTGATTCCAAATCATGGCTGTGTTTGAAAAATTGATAAAAGTATGAGCCGACTAGCCAATATTCCAATTGTTTAATATCCGTCCATTAGAAATCTTAGGCGATTGACTCGTGTGACAAACAATGTTACGTAAAGCTTTAAACGCACTTTCGAACCAGACATAAGTGCTATCAAACAAAAAAACAAACTCTTCAGCTTTATAAAAAATATTATAGAAGTATAGATATTAGGCCAATTTAGCATATTTTGGTACAACAAAACTTTATGGATCACTTATCCAGTCACTGTACGGTAAAAGTAGATACAACGTTGAACGTAACAAAACCTCTCTTATCGGGTAACCTTTCTGCGGTCTTTGATGTAAATGTATACGATATTGCTCTCAAAGGCATGTATTGAATAAAATTATATTTCCTTTCGAAGGTTTTCGATTAGTGTTGTTCATGATCGGATTATTGAGAATAATCGAAGACTATCGATAAAATATTCTAACTGATCCTCGAAAGCAGAGCTCGTTTCAGGGCTACTGAATAATTATTTAGGACTAGCTTTTACACGCTGCTTTGCTCGTGTGTAATTATCAAGATTCCCGTTTAATCCCATGGCAGTATTTAATAAGGATCATCTGAGACAGTCTATACCCTGCCTGTATACCAGTTTCATCAAAATCCGTTCAGTAGTTTCAGAAAACAAACACACTTTGATTTTTCTAATATCAAAATCAAAAAAAAAATTAAGTCTTTTTTCAAATAGGCATAAAAACAAGCAGTTTCTAATCGTCAAAACTAAGAAAATCAAACAATGTTATTCAATACATCTGAATACACAATTAAATATGTTGATATATATAATATACTAATATAGATAAACCATACTTAATGATATTTGAAGACCATTGATATTTACTTATTAAAGACAACTACTTAAATACTTGAAGTTTTAAAATTACTGATAATATGTAATAACTAAATCGCATAGTTGTTAATTGCAAATATTCAATTTAAGTACACTGTACCCGTATTTATCAATCAAACATATAGTCTTAGAGTTATTTCAGTAACCATTTATTATTGTTTAAATACAATATCACTACAAAAGCCCATTAACGAGAGACAGACAGTAATAGCACGTTAATAGTCTGATTCTATTAATGTACGCAGTTTAATTATTATAGCGTATGTGATCATATACAATTCGTAATTGTATATACATATATATATGTAAGTATCTCATTATGTGCTTTCAATCTCCCACATTCAGTTATGAGAGTTGATAAATGTGACAAATTATATTTGTAACAATTTAGAAGTTACATTAATTACACAGTCAAAATAATTAAACGTTTAAGCATAATAATGTTTTAGAAAGTTCCTACGAGTACTTTCATTTACTTAATTTTTGCCATAATCAAACAAACAGAAAATACTTGCCTATAGCATAAATCTTACTTGTTATGTAACATGCATTTAGCTATAAATAAGATGTTATATTATGACGTGACTACGACTAAGTATTACATTTATACACATGTTGTTTTGAAAACTAAATATAGCCTTTGAAACTCGGGGCTGACGTAGCTTTCGAATGGTGCAAGAATTTTTAAAATCGGTCCAGAAGTTTTTGAGCCTGTTCTTTACAACCAAACAAACAAGTTTTTCTTTTTATGATATTAGTATAGAAAAATGTTCGATACAATCGACAAAACTGAAGAACCAATTAAGTATCGCGAAATAGAAAGAACGTCCAATATCCTCCAGCGAAAACCATTAGTCATAATAAATTCCATTACTCTCCACTTAAAAGATCTTACAAAATGTGTAGCTTAAACTTCCTTCGTCGAGTTGTCCTAAATAAATAATAGAGGAAGAAAGTGCCGATTGTAAAAGCTGTCTCTAATGAATTGTGTGCGGTAGTTTTTAAGGATGAAAGTGTTTGAGGACCTGAGTGGTGGGGGGTCGTTTAACCGAGGAGTAATTGCTTACACTTGAGAGAAGCTAAAAATAAATAGTCGCACGTGTACCAGGTTGAGTACTCGTGGTTGTGTCAACTTTAACCTTTAGCAATCGAAATAAAAACTGAACTCGGTTCACGGAACTCTTGATGAAAGAACACACTAGGCTAAAATTACGCAACCGAAGTTCGGCGGCGATCCATGTTCTATATGAAATAACGCGTCGGAGCTTCGGCATAGTGCGGCATCTTCCATAAGCCCGATCTCGTTTTTTCAGAATAAAATTCTGATAACATAATAATACTATTATTTGTAATTATTATTTTAACAAATCAGGTTACTTCAAATGAAATAACAGAAGGCTACTAAAATTACGCAATATAAACTTTCATTATAGATAATTAGAAAAGTAAAAACACTCATTAAGTATTTTATTTCAAAACTTTGCCCACATTATAACAACTCGAAAGAAAATAATATTTTTGTTTCTTATGTTAATGTCTCTCCAACTTTGCTTCCTACAAATGGCAACTTATCAACGAATAATACATATTATAATTGAATTATTAAACTCCTATTTTATTCGCAGCAGTACTTTTTCTAAGAAATTCGTCAAGCTCATAAATGTAAACAAATCCCGAGTCAGTTTAATTTATTTTTCACCCTGCATACTAAACCGTTATGAGTACTAAAAGGGGCACCGTTTTAGACATAAACCGGGAATATTGGCAACTCCGAATAATACTAATAACGGTTGAAGCCGGGTCAAAGAAAATCATTTGGAACCGGCAAAGTTTGTAAGAAACTTTCTTCAATATAACGAATTATTGGATTCGCAGACGCGGCGCAAGAATAATCTTATCGGACATTCGTGAATGATATCTTTTTTCCCTGGGAAAGTTGTTCAGCATTTTTTGATGTTTGATTTTCGTCCACATTGAATAACATGTGCAATGGATGGAATATGTCGCGAGTAAGTAGTTGTGATGGGAGAATTATGGAGTGTGGGACGAGATTTTGGTAGTTTTTTTGGTACGTTGGACTTAGTTTTCATTTCAGAACTAAAAAAAGCTTAGGCAATAAGGCATTACTTTGTGTAATCAGTGGCACCTTGCAGTTATTTAAAATTTTATAACAATAAAGCTGAAGAGTTTGTTTGTTTTTTTTGTAAGGATAACAATATGTGAGCGGAAAACGAATTCCACGCGGACAGAGTCGCGCGCAGCCGCTAGCCAAAAATATTTCTAGATTTATTCAGAATGTAAAATCATAATTACACGTTTTAATTTAGCAAATTCTTTTCACCATCAAAGCGCCTAAAATTGGACGCACAAAACAGGTAATGTAAAAAATATAATTCATCACTTTGAAGTTGTTTTGCCAATGAATATAAATTGTGTGATTTTTATTTTAACGCGCAGTGTGGAAAGTTCATAGGTTAAAATACAATCATTTTTTTTTATAAATCTGTGAAGTAATCACGAAAAATGTTTTAATCTTGATGGCTTTAGGCTTTAGCCTGAGCGTCAAAAAATGTTTTAATCTGGGTGGCTTTAACCTGAGCGTCAAAAATCTTAACGCCTTCAATTTAACTTCGGCATTTCCCTCTGATAAGGCTTCATTTATTACCGATACAAACTTTACCGTCACCAAGGGAACAGATTAAACCGTATAATTAAGCTTTAATTTGTCAATGGCCAAAATAAAGACTGTAATAAATCAGTCCTCCTTTCAGAGTGATTCATTACAGACCCGTCAATGAGATTGTAGCGACAATACACAAGCGAGATTCGTTTGTCATCTTTCAAACTGGATTGAAGAAGAAAAATTATATTATTAGGGTAAGAGCATTCTTTTAATACCTGTCAAACCGATTTATCAATCTTGGTTCATAGGACAGGTTTCAATATTGATCCTTGGAGTACCCCAACGATTAACGCTGTCCTCAAAAATCTGTGGATGGCTTGCAATACATAAAGCCTATTTGTAACGAATACAGAGTATAATTTATATTTACCGCCTGCGATCAGATAAACTTTTAAATAAATAAATATTTCACAACATCACATACATTGATCTGACCCCGTGTTAAGTAGCTTAAGCACTTGTGTTACAGACATCAGAATCAACAGTGGTATTACAAATATACTTAAATAGATCCATATAACACCCAGACCAGGATAAACAGACATGTTCATGCACACAAATGTTTGTCCTGTGCGGGGATCGAACCCGCGACCTCTTGCGTAATAGGCAACATCTTGACCATTACACCAAGCGGGTCATCTTCTCCTTCTTCCTTTCTCATAACTTGAATCGATTGATCAGATATCTGATCAAACTAGAGTTATGATTTCAATCTGTCTTTTCCAATAAATCCTAAAACGATTAAGGCCAACACCAACACCATTTGCAAGCATGTTTATCTCCAAGCATATTGTTGTAAAATTATAAGCCAACACCTTGAGCAGTGTGTTCACAGACGGTATCTGGGCCGACCCCAGCGATTTGGGTGAACGCCAAGAAAGTGACGATAGAACCTCTGGAGATTTAGTGACAAGTGTTGATTGAGGTTTGGCCATTTGGCAGAATCATTTCAAACGTATATACGTCTGTCGTGAATCAGGCCGAAATAGTATAATAGAATTTGTGTTTACAAATTAATAGCAACGTGAGGAAACAGGTAATTACAATTTCTTTGCACTAAAATACCTTTACCTATTTACAATGAGTAATTGTATTTGCTTATAGCAGCATAAATGTTTTTGTAACATTCTATTGTAATTAAGAACCTATAAATATGTCATCGAAAAACAATGCTGCGTTAGCAATATTCTGGATAATTTTCATTATCCTACTACTATTATAAAGGCGATGGTTTGTATGTGTGGATGTGTGGATGTATGGATGTTTGTTACTCTTTCACGTAAAAACTACTGAATGGATTGAATGAAACTTTACCACAATATAGCTTATACATCAGAACAACACATAGGATATTGGAAATCGAAATCCACGCGGATGGAGTCGCGGGCGGCCGCTAGTTAACTTTATAAAACTACTCGTAAAAGTAAAGCCGGTCCAAATATGAATCCTGACGTACACCTATTATTAACAGTGAATGAAAAATCACTAAACTTTCCTCATAAATACTCCGTACAGATCCACATCAAAAGGCATTGAAAGACAATAAAAACAGTATTTACGATTCAACAAAAGACACGAAGTCTTAAAAGTCGCGAATGAAAAATTCTCTCTAACTCAGCAACTATAAAAGCACCTTTATGCGAGCATTGAACGCGAATAGCTGTAAAGTGGCCGAGTTAAGTTTGAAGTAAATCTTACAGGAACAATGTGAGGATATTTTTAATGGCGAAAAATCTTCAACGTGCATACTACTACATACTAACAACGTGAAATCTGAATCTAATCTTTAATTTTTTTTTATAAAATCATGGTATATTGGCTCCGCTCTGTCTGATGGTAAGCAAAAGAGGAGCCCTAATTGCCATGACAGCGGATGCGGTACCAAGTGGTATCCTATACGCTGGCATCGCCATACCGGCCCGCGGGGTACTTCTTCACGGTTCTCTTGAAGGAACCAAGGTTATAGGACCGCGGAAACACCCATGCAGGTAACGCATTCCAACGCTTAATAGTTCGGCAAAGAAATGAATTGCCAAACTTCTGGGATCGCGATGAAATAGTAAGAAGGCTGCCCTGCACGCTTGGCTCTTTGCCCTTCAAAATGTCATTTTGGACTCCATTAGTCGGTATCTAAAATGAGTGATAATTATCTTCATGGTGATCTTCCTTAACGCATAGATTATCTTTGTTAAAACAAGAATTAAGCCAAAAAGGTATAGCATATTAAAACTCGAAGAGAGCAAGCTGATAAATCTCTTTCGTAGTTTGTAGCAAAACTGTTCGGAGAACAAAGTGGAATAAACTTAGGCAATATACTTGAAAGAATAATTCGTTTAAGTTCCACGTCTTTTGAAACTATTTATGAAAGTGTTTTGGTTGTATCTGGACCGGTTGGTAAGAAAGAAAACACTTGGTGTTGGACACAATCCCAACTAATATTATAAATGCGAAAGTAACTCTGTCTGTCTGTCTGTCTGTCTGTTACGCTTTCCCGCTTAAACCTCGCAACCGATTTAGATGAAATTTGGTACAGACAATCTTTAGACCCTGAGACAGAACATAGGCTACTTTTTATTTCGAAAAAAAGAAATCAACGCGGACGGAGTCGCGGGCGGCCGCTAGTTATTACATAAATATGTTTATCTTTCTGCTGTAGTAGCGGCAACGGACAATTTTCAAATCCTACTACTATTATAAAGGCGAAAGTTTGTATGTATGGATGTATGGATGTTTGTTACTCTTTTACGTAAAAACTACTGAATGGATTTGAATGAAACTTTTCCAAAATATAGCTTATACATCAGAATAACACATAGGATATTGGAAATCGAAATCCACGCGGACGGAGTCACGGGCGGCCGCTAGTTAATCATAAATTAATGTTTTTTAAGCGACAGCGCTATTTGCTAGTGTTAAGATTTAAGATTTTAGACTTTTGCGTTGCATTAATAATATACTTACATAAATAATAACACTTTTAGTCTCGTTAAATAATAAAGTGTTATAGTGTTAATTGTTTTTTGCTTTGTTTTGTGTTTGTTTCCTAATTTAAATATTTATCATCGTACGTTTGCATGCACAATTGCACATTCAGACGGAAAATGGTGAAAGAATAAATATATTCTTTTGTGGAGCTATGAAAGTGTTGGGATCTTACTCATTCAGTAGCTATGTTTAACAGGTGTTGTCGTATTTTAGCTTAAATTATTATGTTAATGGTACCACAGCCACGGTGCATATAGCTCCACTTTCCTAAAAAAATATCCAATTAAACCGACTTCAAAAAAACCGTAAACACAAAAAATGAACTAAAAATTAAAAAATAATTCCTAATATCTATTACCTCATACTGTAATTTTCCTAAACTATGTTAAAGTAATCTTAAACATACTAACTGAAGTCGGTGCTTCTTCTCTTCTGATTTTGGGCAGGCACCGACTTCAGTTAGTATGTTTAAGATTACTTTAACATAGTTTAGGAAAATTACAGTATGAGGTAATAGATATTAGGAATTATTTTTTAATTTTTAGTTTATTTTTTGTGTTTACGGTTTTTTTGAAGTCGGTTTAATTTTTTTTTAAAAAGTCAGAGAGACGAACTTCTTAGCTATCCATGGATTCTCCGTGCGGGTGCCGGGTCCATCGCGTGGAACAGAGAGGAATGTCAGTCGGCGCCTGGGACTTGCGACCCAGCGTGTAGGTTTAAGGGGCCCCTTTATAGTATACTAACGATCACCTCCACCGATGACATTCCTCTCCCTTCCCAACCATATTTGGTATGAGCCGAGTAAAGCAGCTTTAGTTGCTCTTTCCAGTAACGAGCTAATATTAGATCTTGGTAATCCTAAGTCCTTCAGTAGGTTGTAGAGAGATTTCGCTGGTATACCTCTCGCACCCACTTCCACAGCATACAACTTATTTATTTCATGATTTTTAGTTGTGTAAAAGCGTTGTGAACTTAATTATTAAAAGGAACTTAGTTGTTGTTAAGAGTGAATGAGAGTGTGGATAAATTTTTTTGTTCTCGCGTGAAGGCCAAGCGAGACTTCTCGGCGAGATTTCTCGCCGTGGGTCTGGATGTAATATACACTAGTATCACGTTAGCCCTACATACATTCGATCGACCAATTGCAGTTCTGCCTTCCAACTCCTAACCGTTAAGGAGTACTGTAGCTTCATCATCAGCACAGTAGCATCAGATGTTGATTCAAGCATACCTCACAATCACAAGCAACATGTAAGCCCAACATACTACTAAATAGTTTCCATCGACCAAATTGCAGTTCTGCCTTCCAACTCCTAACCGTTAAGGAGTACTGTAGCATCATCATCAGGACAGCAGCATCAAATGTTGACACCCTGAAGCATATACCTGAATATGAATGACATGATTACGAAACAAAAACACCATACGAGCATACAATTTTCGGTGAATGCCCTCGATTTCTCCTGGATTCCATCATCAGATCCTGGACTGGTGAAAATGGGACCACCTCAGAACTGAACACTACACAACAAAAAAAAAATTTTTGAAATCCGTCCATAATTGACGAAAATATCGATGAACATACATAAAAAAAAAAAAAAAAATATTATACATACAGACGAATTGAGAACCTCCTCCTTTTTTGAAGTCGGTTAAAAAGGGCCCATAACTCACAACTGGGTGAGAACATCGTTTTTAATCGCAATTCCTCCCCGTCCCCTGTTTATCGCACCCGCATTAATCATAAAATTACTTTGTTGATAAAATATTCATCTATCCAGTTTCGAGATAACATCTCAAATAAATTGCCGCTAAAATACACAGCTACAGACTGGTAACATCCAGGGTTCTGTACGACATGAAATGACAGGGGCTTTTAATCTCGTATTTCAGTATCGACTGATCCTCAAGGTACGGGTATATAATTTTATCGAGCATGAATAAGATATACTCTGTTACTGGGATGCTTGTTAAATTGTTTATCGAATTGTTGAAATGAATTTATTAAGGGACATTTTATTGGGGTCCGCATGATAAGTTAGTCAGTAAGCATTTCACCTATCATTCGTCATCATCATATTTTTTTATAAAGATGGGCTTCGGACAGGTTCAGAAAAATCGACACAAATTTAGCCTGACCCGGGAATCGAAACCAAGACCTTGAAATCACGGCCAGGTACTCAAACCTCCAGACCATCGAGTCGATACTTTATACGGGTACTACATACTATTTGTTAACTAGCACTTTTTTACAAGTTACTAAGATTTAATCCTGTTATTTCGTACAGAATAGGACTTCAAATCATGTGTGATATTACTGTAGGCCTTTATTCTTTAAACATTTTCCATTTAAAGTAATACATATAATAAAATATTCCCACTGTAATAAAATTAACATTATTACAATTATACTGTTTCATTGTGACCTGCGGTGCAACGCGAGATTAAATATTTCCTCGCTGACAGATTCATAGGCAAAAGTTAATTAAATACCCAGTAGGTCGAGGATACGCTAATAAATTTCCACTGTAGTTTAAAACCTCAAGCATTCAGCAAACAGGGAAGAATGAAATTGCATGAATTAAAATAATAATGCGATTCATTTCGCTTTTCGCCTTCTTTTATAGACACTGAAATACAAGTTTACTCGTGAATAATTTTCTATTGATAGTGAACTATACCGTTAAATAGTACAAGCTTCGAGCTTAGTTTGGGGCTAGGCAATTGGTGTCTTATTCCAATGAATTAATTAATTTATTTATTTATTTATTAAATAGAAATATAATATTATGTATAACGAAATTAATTATTTAACTTTCATTTTATTAATATATCAATATTAAAACAATAAAGCTGAAGAGTATGTTTGTTTGTTAGTTTTAACGCGCTAATCAGGAACTTCTGGTTCGAATTAAACATTTTATTTGTGTTGGGATAGTCTATTTGTCGAAGAAGGCTGTAAGAATATAGTATAGTATAGCACCATTTGTGCGGAAAGTGAAATCCACGCGGACGGAGTTGCGGGCGACCGATAGTAGTTTCATGAGGCTATTTCGGTAACAAATTTTGATACGTGACCTAGCTAGTAAATAACTGTGACTTTTTGCATACTTGTTAGTATGCAAAAAGCTGTGTGTTTGCATACTAACAGAACACTCGGTATTTAAAGGAATTTCACAATTTTAATTAACACAATGTACAGACAAAGTATACCAGTTAAAACAACCAGTTGCCATTATACCGCCCTTACATCAATGATATTAACGCTACTATTGAACCGCAAGTGTTTACTGTGAAGCCCCACTGACAGTACATTTAAGGGTGTTATCGATCGATCGTCGATCGACACCATCGATCGATGGTAGAATTGAATAGTCGACGTCGATCGATAGTTTCTACCAGACCAATCGATCAATCGTCGATCGACAGCATCGATCGATGGTAAAATGGAATAGTCGACGTCGATCGAGCTGTTTCGTCAATCGATCAACGTCGACCGGTGTCCGTTGATGGCGTCGATCAATTAAAGCTACCAAACCAGTCGATCAACATCGACCGATGTCGATCGATGGCGTCGATCGGCGATCGATCGATTGGTGTGGTAACACCCTAAAACTCAAAATAGAGTATACACATCAGAAACCCTTAAACCATTCGAAGGCTTAAAGTAAACGTTTCATCTAAACGTAGCACGCATAGACAAAGTAATACCCGTTTTGATGCGTAGAACCCATCTCGCCTTTGATCAATTTTTCCCTTTATGTGGCACGCTAATTCCTACCCAAGGAAGGACGGAAACATCAGTCCCGATGATCAAATAATTTCACAAAATATTACCGGTCAGACCGTTTGAGGAAGGTATGCTTGGACGTGTGTTTTGGCTATTGCTTTTTGAATATTATTAATGTATACATTTTCGTAAGTGCTCGAATGTATGGAAAATATGGTGTAGACCAGTTAAATACGAGTTTGATGTCGGTAAGATTAATTGTGAGAACTATTATTCAATTATGATTGAAAAATCTGAGATCTGAAACGAAAGAAATCAGATACAATGTACTCACTCATTCGTCATTTTAAAATAAGACAATTTTTTCGTATTAAATAAAGGTATGTTTAATTAGAAAATCTAGATTGTCATAAACATTCTCTTGAGCAAATACTCATTTCGGTTCGCTGCGCCAACCTAGTTAGTTTATACTATTATTAGCAAGTGTCACAACACAACTACATTTGTATAGGTACAATTAAAGCATTGAATAAATACAAAACAACTTATTAAAATTTGTTTTTGGACCCAGTTTTTCACGGAAGCCAGACACTTTAATTTTTAATGAAGCCCGTTAGGAAAGCTACTCGCGCATTTCCACAACACATTAAATATTCATTGACCGAATGGGACATGGGTTGGTTACACAGTATTTTTGCCAATCAATCAAAAAGTAAATAAAAGGAATTGATTTATTATTAAATAGAATGGTTATGCCAGTTAAGTGATAATAATAATAAACGACACTTAATTTAAACTATGGAAACCGAACCTGTTAAACCAGTTTTCATCATCATCGAAAAATACAAACCTTATTTTAACAGTTTTTAATATAATTTGCATAATTCTAACGATATTCGAAACGTTTGTCTACTTCTGGACAAAGAGCTCCCCTAAATGTCTAGAAATGGGCTCAAATAGGCACCACGCTGAGTATGGTAAAGTACATGCATTTAAACCAATATTTCGTACTGTAGCTGTAGTGAGGTTTCAAAATATTTATGAATTTTAATATTATTTGGTAAGGTTGCAACCTAAATGCCATGTAGGTACGCACATTCAATCATTAAAAACACATTTACATGTTGTGTTAAAAGGCAACGGGTACCTACGTAACGTTAGGAGAATTTTCAATATCCCTCGAGAATGGTACAAAACAAAACACGATCCATGCGGCCTATACGAGCAAAATCCCACTGAAATCACGTTCGTTATACATAAAAGATAGTTTTAACTATTACCAGTTACTGCGAAAATAACAAAAATATTCCTGCTCGATTCTTAACTTACTTGGAAAACGGAAAAGATTGTTTTCGGTTATTCCATTACCCATATTCATAAAAGAATCATAATTGAATTTGAAATTTACTTCGTACATTGATGGTTTAATAAAATTAAATGATTTAAGAATTTGTGGTTTGTTGATAGGGTTGGGGAATAAATCAATGATAATATTAATATGTAATATAAAAACTATTATTTATAATACTAGCGCCCGATCGCGACTTTCCGCGTGGCTTTCAGATATGTTTGTTCGAAATAAAAGGTAGCCTTTATTCATTATCAGGGTCAAAGATAGTCTGTGCCAAAATTCATCGAAATCGATTGAGAGGTTTATGCGGGAAATCGTAACGGAAAAGAAGATCGAGTCACTTTCGCATTTATAAAATAACTAGGGATGTATGTATCTTTTTAATTATTGTTTGAGATACGTGTATTTTTTTTTCATTTAAACCTTTGGTTCTTTATTTATAAAATATAAATTCCTCGACATTACTGAAGCTAATTTAAATGTTTATTTTCTCAACCTTCCTTCGAATAGCTTACACACGAGCACTCAATGTGGAAACGTCAAAGTTCACAAATTTAATTTAACTTAATGAGTTATAAAAGCAATTAACCTTCAATTAGTCACGTGAAGTGTAATGACCTAATTTATTTATTTCTCCGTATAACATTATTTACAACACACGCGTTTGTTTACGTTCATAATTTTATTTCTTGACTTCGTTTCTCCGAAACAAGACCGACTTACATCATAAAAACTTAATATTTTTAGGATTAATTCATTATTCTTACATTTACTAACGAACTGTTTCAGGTTTTAAGAAAAACAAAATTAAAACATAGCGGAACTAAATATCCAAGAACACTATTTATTATTTTCATAACTTGTAGAATATTGTTAAATCACTTTTAATAAAATTCTTAGTTGTGGTCAGGGGTTATTAATGTTGTTGATTTTTCAATCTAATACACCTTTTATTGAGGAGCTCGGTCCTGCGCCGTAAAGAGCTACGTTCGTGTCAGATTGCAGTCACATGGAACTAGAGAGAAAACGGGAGATGAGAATGAGGGAATGGAGAGTGCATCTGTGCTTGCGCAGACACTTGTGCACTCTAATATATCTTGCATAACTTTTGGTTTATTTTACTTTTACATGCTTGTTTTTACTGGTATAATTAAAAATATCCTGCGTAACTAGTAATCGTGGGATCTGCCGACATGGTTGAAAAAAGGACCAGAAAGAAGAGATATATTACACCGGTTACCTAAGTATTCCAACTGGTTTCCGCTCCACACTGTATAATACATACGTCTTAAATATATAAGGCCTCCGTTGGCGGGATAGCTCTTTACTAAATAACTAGTATCCCTTCGTCCCAAGCGACACCCGGGGAAAATATGAGGTGATTTTTCACATTCGAATACTTTCACACGCGGCTTATCGACCGATCCATTCGTACACACACGTGCGGGCTATCACAAATACTTCGCACCTACCTTCACTTTGAGGGCTTCTTGAGTCGAGCATCGAATGCAGTGATATTGCATTATTTTATTAGAATATACTTCAATAATAACATAAATAATAAATAGATTTTTCTTAGCATGCAGATTGCACAACAGTATATAATGTTTCTTTAGTACAATTCTAACGTATTGAGTGTGGCACAGAATATGTTGACACATTCGAATACTTTCACACGCGGTTTATCAACCGTTCCATTCGTCTATGGCTGGAGGCTCACCTCCATTTTCAGTGCTTCTTGAGTAAAACAACGAATGCAGTGATTTAAATAACGGGTTTGCAACGTAATGTCATCAAATTTTATGGAAAGAATACCATGTCAGTTACGTCAGTGTAAGTCTTCTAGCGTATTAACTAAGTCACAGGGTATATTGAAGCATTCAAATGCTTATTTCTCTTATTGGAGATACCTAGTAGGCATAAGCGTGATTCTTGTTTTTTATCAAAATTAATAAACTCCTATCGAATCTTTCGTCAAAAATCAATATGCTCACATACAGTCATACACAAAACTTCCCCATCCTACGATCAAAATCATAGACTTGGTTTATGTACATGTCAACCTAACATTGATCTATTGAGCCTGCATTCGAGGCTCGACTCGTAAAATCCTCCACATTCGAGTGCGCTCCTCAAGTGCCAAACAATGAATAACGCGCGCCGGCGGTATTTCAATCTGTTTGTGCGAATACAATGGCAGTGGTTAGTTTATTACGCGGTCAGGCGGATGATCTAACTGAATGAACTTAGCAACGTACAATATCTGCATTAGCAGAATTCGAAATAATATTTAAAAACAGAAAATCCAATTCAAATATTTTGAATAAAATTGATTTACGTTACGTATAAGATAGCTAAAAAAAATATGTTTTTCGATTATTGCAGCAAGGTGTTTAAAATATGTTTATGGTTAATATTGCAATCTAACAAATTGGGACCATAGGTTGCTTACTTACATGCTTATTTTATCGAGATCAAACGCAATTTAGACCATCCCTGGACTCGATAAGTTTACGGCTATATTTAAAATCCCCTCCTCACTCAAGTGTCGAGTATTGAATAACGATACGAGTAGCCACCAAATCGTTCTTTATTTTCTGACAGGTTTTGTTATTGGTTTTTATATTTATTGCTACATTAAACATCATCTCACTATTACCCTATTTTAAAAAATGGATAAATTTGGCGCTATTATTCGAATAATACGTATGTAACAATGATGTCACAGAATAAACGTTAAGAAAACCTCTGACAATTTGCATTCAAAATTATAACATTTTTTACAAGGCTTTTATAGTATAGTGTAAGCATTCTATTTACATGGTGTTACATATAAATAAAATAATTAAAAGGCTCGCTCTAAAAGTCACCAGAATTTTACACGTGTATTGTTCTATCATGTACTAAAATGAAAATTAATTAAGCCTAAAATATCCTGTTTCTGCAAATAAATCTTACACAAAAAGATTAAAAAATACATTTCCATTCAATCCGTCGTAATTAAATCCCCAATCTTAAGACTCGAAACAATAGCAATCAGCCCTAATTACTGTTCAAAACCAGAATTCCAATACAGAGAAGTGAATTAATTCAAACGGCGCTTATCCCGAATGGAATATTCAAAGCCCTCACAGCCCTAATTAAGAAACAAAAATAATATAAAAAAGGCTTCAATTAGCTATAAATTAACTCGTTTCTTAATCTCGGCAAGGAAAAAAACCTTTTAACTGATTAACTTTTCAACAGGGCTGGAAGGTCTCCAAGAGTTATAAATCAAGTATAATACAATTACAGTTAATGTTTGATTAAATAGGAGCGTTTAGTGTTATTCCGCTTGGCCCCTAACGAGGTTCGCGGAGGATTTATGGGCATCGACGAGTGCGGGCCCGTATAAATTACGAGGGGAAATTGTGAGCTACCGACGATGTGACTGGAGGAACGCGTGGAGCGAACATCGCCGGGCGATATGTTCTGGAACCATTTTAAATTTTTGCATAAATCTTTGGCGTTTTGCTACAACTAAAATAATAAAGGCAAAAATCAAAAGTCACTCTAATTAAATGGCAAGATACAATTTACTCCTTAACATGGTTTTGAATTGAAAAAATGTTAACGCTCAACTTGAACAGTACTTATTTGCAATTCATCTAAAAATCATGATAAGAAACTCTTGGTATGGTAGTAATGTGTGAAATGAAATGAAAATGAATAAAATGTGACTAATGTTGATTGTGTTATGTACTGAGTTTTCACACAATTTAAGTACACCGTTCCACTCATTTGTCTAGTTTTGATTCTTTATAAAATGTTTTATTTGAGGTTGTGTTTTATTTCTCCAACTTTAAAAAATATTATCCATTACTTTTTTTAAATAAGCATTGGCAGAGTATTTAATTCCTAGTATTCTCTTCGTGGCTCGCTAAGTTCCTACGAGTTTCTGAAAATACATGGGAGATTGTCATTGTCCATTTTGCAACTAATATCAGTAAAATTTTAAAACACTTACCAGATATCCAACTCGTGAGTATAAATCCGAGTAACTTCATAGCACTTGCACTAATTGTCCCCATTGTTTCAAATTAACAGTAACACGTTTATTTAAATTTCATCGCTTTTTACGCGGTACCACTGTCACTCGCGGTAGTTCTTACGTTTTTGAATTTCGAACATCATGTCTGGATGACATTAGGAGACTTTTCTCGAGGTATCATCCAACCCGTTCAGTACCTGAAAAGAAAAAAAGTAATTTATTAATTTTGGACAGAATATTAAATTGCAATTAATAATATTTTTTTATTAGCTTAAAACGATTATCACGATTCATCCAACTCATTGAATTCAACGAATGAAAACAGATGAAAACCGCAGCTTAGCAAAAATATTAAAGTAATTACTAACGTCTTGCCTCGACGGATTGCGATCACAGACTGACTTGTGAAAGGTGTTGTGCGTTAACTGTCATTTAAATTATGACATAACTACCCTCAAATTAATTTTCGTAAGGACGACGGTTTTTAATTTCCTTTTTCAGTTGTTTTACTTAATTACAACAAATATTGGTAAACAAGTATATACAGATATAATTCTGTTGGAAACGTATAGGCAAACCTTTAACTTATATCCAATATGTCACGTAGAAATTAAATTAACGTGTAATACATCAAACTGTAACCTGAACATCAACAGAAGACAAACAAGTCTTCGCACGACGTTATCAGAGCTCGTTTTTCCTTCGCCTCATAATTTAGCGTCTCCCATAAAAGACCAAGAATGATTGATCGGTGTGACATGGGCCCAACCCGGCAAGAGTGATAAAAAATGCGAATCAAGACGCTAGTACGGGCATGAAATAATCAATCTACTGACGTATAATAATATGGATAGTCGATCATTTGTATCGCAATTTACGATGTACGTTGATCGGAGTCGTAAGGGTTGTTTTGAATTTATTGCAGGTTGATACAAAACTATGTACAATGAGCATAGTACCCCTAGTGTACCATGTTATGTAATGTAAGCCTTAATATAGGTTTTCGAAAATGCATAAGGAAGTAAGCAACAAGCATATTTTTAATAAATGTATTTAAGTCCATTATTTTTATGGTTTACCTCAAAGCAAATCGTGTTTAAAGCCTAGCTGGTGCTGAGATACATAATAAACCATTGGGAGTAAATGGAGTATCGTGAAAAAAAATTATAAATTTTTTAATCATCATTTGCCTGCCCTGTTCCCAGTTTATCTAGGGTCCGCGCAATATGTGGATTTCTTCTATACAGGCCAGGTCATCGCGTCATCCACACTTATCTCACTCATATCATCCAACTTCATCGCTCGTTTCGTCACATGGTTTTCCTATCTCCTCATCACCTGACCATACATAATTTATGAATAGAAAACGTTTGAAAACGTCACATTTACACAATGTGCATTCTCGCATAGAACTGTAAGGACCTTTAGTCGTACCGATCGGAAAAAGCTTCCACTTAACTGACCGAGTGGAGGATCCGTTGACAATGAGGTGATATCGAGCCCGCACAATGGACCACACGCTCATAATACCGCGAAGAACGTAGTCGAGGTTTGCAATTGAGTTTGATTACTACGTTTCATATTCAGAGATTCCTTAGCTTTAGTGTTTTAGATACTCTAACTATTACAAATAATTAAAAGCGACAGTAACATTTTGTTACTCAAAGATTTATAATAATGAAAACAAAGCCCAATGGTTTTTATCCGGCTCGCAGGACCATCACTCGTAGAAATTTAGTCGTAACAATTAATTTAAATCCATTGAAAATAACCTACTCGACATCACTGACTGAGCTATGTACTACATGAACAAGGTGAATTAGATACCATCAAGGAAAAAAAGTAAATGCAACTGTAAGAAGCTAAGCATACGGCACGAAAAAAGCTTCCACTTAACTGACCGAGTGGAGGATCCGTTGACAATGAGGTGATATCGAGCCCGCACAATGGACCGCACGCTCATAATACCTCGGATTTCGTTATAGTCGAGGTTGCAAGGTTTGCAATTGAGTTTGTTTACTGCGTTTTATATTCAGAGCTACCGAATCTTTCGTGTTTTAGATAATAAAACGATAAAAAAACATTAAAAACAACAGCAACATTTTCTTAATGCAAGATTTACAATAGAAAAAAAGCCAGATAGTTTTTATCCGGCTCGCAGGACCATCACTTGTAGTAATTTAGTTGTATCAATGAATAAATATAGATCCATTTAAAATAACTTACTCTACATAACTAAATGAGCTATGTAGACTATAAGCAAAGAGCAAAAGATACCATTAAAGGAACCTAGTTAATGCAACTGTAAGGAGCAAGGCATATGGCCTGAAAAAAGCTTCCACTTAACTGACCGAGTGGAG
This sequence comes from Nomophila noctuella, assembly GCA_958496325.1. Lineage (NCBI taxonomy): Eukaryota > Metazoa > Arthropoda > Insecta > Lepidoptera > Crambidae > Nomophila > Nomophila noctuella. Next base: position 2,702,043 of record OY292487.1, on the reverse strand, counting down.
GATCCGTTGACAATGAGGTGATATCGAGCCCGCACAATGGACCGCACGCTCATAATACCGCAGAGTTCGTTATTGCCGAGGTTGCAAGGTTTGCAATTGAGTTTGCTTACTACGCTTTATATTCCTACTTTGGCAGAACCATAATAAAGATTCGAAGGGCCAATATTTTCTCTGATATTAATACGATTGAAAATTATTTCAAGAACAGTCTAATAAGAGTTTTCTTACTGTCTTTAATGTTTGTGATAGCTTCTACTGTCATTCAATGTGATTGTGTTTGCATTAGACACCATCACTTCCACTTAACAATCAGCCGAGCCTGGGATCGACAATAACCGGTGCTATCGAGCCGCACAATGACTCGACCGCGGACCGTACCGCTCATAATGACGCTGACTTTATTATAGTCAAGGTTGCTGGGTATTTAATTCAGTTTGCTTACTACCCTATGTAGCTGTCGTAACCAGTGTAAGATTTTGAATGAAACCTAACAACGCCCGGTGGTAACTTTCCGGCTCGAAGGACCATCACTTGTCACTCATCACCACTTGTATATTATGACATTTTAGGGCAGTTCATTTAAAACCTATAGAACAATGTAACTTAGATACAGTTTTACACGCCTGGCCGATCTATTCGTAGTGACATGCTTGAAGTCGGCGTTCCCGAAAACGGTACGGAAATGATGATGATGACTTGACTCTAAAAGTGCAATAAGCACAATTGAACAGACATGAACAAGTATGCAGTTTCAACTCCCACAGCAACAAAAATTTCTACTGGAAAAATTATCACGTGTTTTGGTCCATTTACCGACTACTCTATTTCTAAGAAATATATATCATCTTCCTACTTCCTACAACATCTTTCGTACACTGTCCCCTAACTCGCAATAATCGTCGCTGACACCAGAGTCTCAATCCCGATCACCACAATGACCGGGTGATTTTGAGCGCGCACAATGCAAGCCCGCGCCCGCAGATAATACCGCAACTTCATTAAATGGCCTCCGTTTGAGCAGAATTAAGTTTTATTCCAGAGAATATTATTAAAGACTAGCGGCCCGTCACGCGGTTTCACCCGCGTCCCGGGGGAACTACTTCCCGTACCTGGATAAAATATAGCCTATGTTACTCTGGGTGAATGTAGCTTTCCAACAGTGAAAGAATTTTTCAAATCTGCCAAGTTGTTTCGGAGCCTATTCAATTCATACAAACAAACAAACAAAAAATCAAACCTTTCCTCTTTATAACATTTGTATAGATTAATCGTAGGGCATAATTATAGAGATTTTATAAATTGTTTTCTTGTTGAATGTTTTGTTACACATTTAAGAATGTGTAGTTTATTTTGTCGTCTTATTCGCAATAATCGTCGCTGACGCCAGAGTCTCAATCCCGATCGCCACAATGACGGGCGATATTGAGCGCGCACAATGCAAGATAATGCCCCGCCCGCAGATAATACCGCAACTTCATTAAATGACCTCCGTTCGGAATTACGTTTTACAATTCATTTTGGGGAACTGATCCCTAAATCTTATTTCTTTTTTTATTATAAATGTGAAAGTTTGTTTGTTTGGATGTCTACATCAAAACATATTACACGATAGTATAATGTAGTACGGAAAAATAAAATTCATTATTATTAGCAACGGTAAAATAAAACTCTTAAAATCCCCAAAGAATGTATTACGATAGCTATTGACGAGTATAATATAGCTACTTTTATTACGAGTATATCGTCGACCAACACGTTGGGCGCCACCTGTTGTTTCCTTTAGAATCCAACGATTCAACGATCCTATTTCCAGTTGCTGTCCGTTATTTTTACAGTTTTCACAGTACTTTATAAAGGATGGTAAATTAAAAAACGGTTTACCAATCTAGGATTTAAGTCAAATTATTATATTGGGTACCCTTATTGACATTATTCAAACTTTGAACAATAGAAAAATGAAATTGTTATTTCTTGTAAATACTCACTCCTAAATACATAACTGAACAAATCTTAAAAATTAAAGGCAAAGGTCATCTTTCACATTAAAAACGTTACTGTTTTGAAAAACATACACGTATGTAATTAATATCAGTTTACAAAGTTATTAAGTAGAAATAACTTTGTAACCTGGTTTTTTTCAATTCGATCCAGTTAGTTCCTGAGATTAGCGCGTTCAAACAAACAAACATACTTCTTCTTCAGCTTTAATAAATTAGTGTGGAATAATATGAATTTATCCAATTTCTACGCGGAAAGCTACCGCTTTACAGTATAACCAATTGAATTACGGTTTAGACATTCGTCGTAATTATTTATGGCATGGCCACTGCAGGGTCCGTTCATACAGCTGTTAATTAAATAAGCCTTGTTAACGCGGTGACGTTTTTCAATTGAACAACCCCAACAAGGGTTGGGTACGGAATGGACCGTGATCCATTTAATTAGGTCACATTAACATATTGACTTGACAGAAGTCGGTGGCTTTTTTATTCCGGATTTTCTAAGCTAATGATTCAAAGATTCTAACGATTCTGTCGTTCTTGATCTCGGCTGTCAATCCTTACTAATTCCAACTAATGTTATAAATGCGAAAATAATTTTGACTGTCTGTCTGTCTGACACAAAATTGTCCGACCCAGGAATCGAGCCCAGGACCTCGACACGGTCAGGTACTTAAATGACTAGACCATTGAGGCGTTATGTTTGTGTGTACGAGTATATGCCAAGGATAATGTTTGGCTTTTATTATTGACGTGGAAAAATCAAACAGCCCGTGTATGGACAAAGTTTATCCTAAGGGTACATGTTATACAACCGACCCGCTGGGTTAACAAAAAATATTCGATGTTTTTACTGCGACATATATTTGGGATCATTTCTATATACTAAAATACGAAAATGAGATATAATAAGGTCAGCATAAGCGTAGCGACAGGATTCACGAAAAAAGACGAAAAAAGACATTTTAAAAGAAGCGAAAAGTGTTGCATAATATAAATTAACTTCAGAAGTGGTTATATAAATTTGTTTATAGAAACAAACAAGCAAAATGTCTCAAAAGGCAAGTAAACACTCAACAATTCGATTCGCAAGTACAAAATCCAAAACGGAACAAGTATTCCGATAGACGCATAAATCAGAAAACAACACAATCCCGCTGTTTCTACAAATTAAAGTGCCCGGTCGACATCGGGTAAGTCTCTGTATTTCTAATTCTTCAAACCTATAAATCAGTCGAAAACCAATTCGAATCACTAGGAGCGATCTCAGCCTTCCTATTAAACGTTGAATTAAAATCTACTCGATGGTCCAATCCATTAATGCGGCCTCGGGCAGGCTATGAAGTGCTGCCCTTTGAAATATGAGCTTTGAGGATTCTGCTGTGGGACCGGCTATCAATATAGAAATTCGAAATTGATAATAATCACTTTATGTCCATAACATACAGGGTGGAATTTTGAAATGGTTTTTGAAGGGCAGGTGCATTAACCGTTACAGTTACAAGAAAACTAACAACTTTTCCTTGTAACTGAAACGGTCAATGCAACCTTCCATAACTTTTTGAGATATTTATTATTAAAATAAGAAAATGAGATATAATAAGGTCAGCATAAGCGTAGCGACAGGATTCACGAAATAAGACGAAAAAAGAGATTTTAAAAGAAGCGAAAATTGTTGCATAATATAAATTAACTTCAGAAGAGGGTATATATTTGTTTATAGAAACAAACTATCAAAATGTCACAAAAGGCAAGTAAACACTCAACAATTCGATTCGCAAGTACAAAATCCAAAACGGAACAAGTATTCCGATAGACGCATAAATCAGAAAACAACACAATCCCGCTGTTTCTACAAATTAAAGTGCCCGGTCGACATCGGGAAAGTCTCTGTATTTCTAATTCTTCAAACCTATAAATCAGTCGAAAACCAATTCGAATCACTAGGAGCGATCTCAGCCTTCGTATTAAACGTTGAATTAAAATCTACTCGATGGTCCAATCCATTAATGCGGCCTGGGGCAGGCTATGAAGTGCTGCCCTTTGAAATATGAGCCTCGAGAATTCTGCTGTGGGACCGGCTATCAATATAGAAATTCGAAATTGATAATAATCACTTTATGTCCATAACATACAGGGTGGAATTTTGAAATGGTTTGTGAAGGGCATCCATAACTTTATGAGATATATGAGATATTCGAATCTGCATTCATAGTTTTTCTTAAAAAGTTACAGTGTTATACTAAAGCTTAAACCCTTCCTCGACTTATGGACTATCCAGCAAATTAATAATACTTCAATTTGAACTACATAGTTGTTTCTCACATTAGCGCGTTCAAACAACCACACTCTTTAGCTTTATTATATTAGTAAAGATTCTAAGAAAGCCAATTGTAATCGAGACTTTTCTTGAGAATTGAGGCTGACAGCGAATTGAATCTTATACATGGTTCAATCCATTAATGTTGCCTTAGGCCAGATATGAAGTGCTGCTTTTGAAATATGAATCTCTAGAATGTCTTTCCTAATAGAAATTTGAGCTAGCAAAGATGAAATTGTAGCATACATGTACCTAATAATACGTACGTCAAAATCATTTTGCCACTATTATGAAACGTAATGTAATATAAAAAGGTTTTCTATTTCGTAGAAATTCAGCCACTAGAACTAATATGTTTTGAATAGCTAAAACATTTATGTGGAATGTAAAAGAAAACCTTTAGAGAAAATTCAGAAACCTTTCATATTACGAATCATAATCATCGATCATAGTCGTCTATGACTAAAGTTATTTTCTAATGCTGCAATGGTTATTTGAATAATTTTCTGATGCTCAGTGACCTGTGTGGCTTATTCATTCAGATCACACTTTTTAGGGTTCCGTAGCCAAAATGGCAAAAAAACGGAACCCTTATAGATTCGTCATGTCTGTCTGTCTGTCTGTCTGTCTGTCTGTCCGCCAGTCTGTCACAGCCACTTTATTCAGAAACTATAAGTACTATACTGTTGAAACTTAGTGAGTGGATGTATTCTGTGAACCGCAACAAGGTTTTCACACGAAAATAGAAAAAAAAATAAAAATAGTGGGGGGTCCCCATAGTCAGAACTGAAACTCGAAATATTTTTTTTCATTGAACATATACGTGTGGGGTATCTATGGATAGGTCTTTAAAAATTATATTAAGGTTTCTAACATCACTTTTTTCTATAGTGAATACTTTGCGTGACAGACCCTTCCAAAGTGGAAAAAAGTGTCCCCCCCCCCCTCTAACTTCTAAAATAACAGGATGATAAAACTGAAATAATTATATAATGTACATTACCATAAAAACTACCAACGAAAATTGGTTCGAACGAAATCTATTCAGTAGTTTTTTTAAAACGTCAAAAATAGAATTTGTACGGAACCCTCAGTGCGGGAGTCTGACTCGCACTCGGCCAATTTTTTTATAGCATAGATTTATAATGAAGCAACTATTCAATGACGCACAGAATCCTCAATATTCGTAGGCGAGATAATAACTTTCATAAGGTGGGTCACCTTTAGCTATGTTTAACTTGTTTTCCTGCCTTACATAAAAGGACAGTTCTAGAGAGGCCGCTAAGAACATAATAAAAAATTACTAGAGCTCATCAAATAAATTTAATTGGATAATATTTGAACGGGACCAAACGCACGATTATTTTTAACTGCTTGACGTCTCGGCTGCGTTGCTGCAGCCGTAGTCACAAGCGAACTGGCGCGGAGGTGCGCGGCAGAAGACGGACGCCGCGATATCGCATTTAGTCCCGTTCTAATGTTGTCTTAATACAATGCAACGCGCAAGTTTAATGACTGATAAAAATTGTCGTAGAGGTGTGGAAGAGGGGGTTCCTTCAAAATCGGCGCTTGAGTCATTCTATATTGTGATATTGACGCTTGACGATGACGATTTATAAGTGCCTAACTGTGGCCTACGTATATAAAGCATATTTTGATTTTGATTATTGATTTATAAACACGCTGAAAAAATCAAAAGAGCGTACTTCGATATCCCTTAATAAGCTTCCAAACCCAGCCTTCGCCGATAATGTTTTTTATCCAGAGCCATCGCGAAGCTTATTGGACAGATTAAAAGCTTCAGATGGAATCGCGGCGGTTGACGTCACGCATGGAACTCTATCAATAGGAGTTAGCCATAGATCTGAATCTGTAGTTATGCCCTCGCTAAACTTTGACCCGATATAAAATTGTCACAAAAAATTTAAGCGACAGTCGCTTCTAATCCCATTAACAGCAAGCACTAAACGCACGTCATGCCAGAAAAAATAGTACCACAGTTTTTTTATCTCGGGGCATATCTAAAAATTGTGATCTATGGATTTTGTGCGGCCGCCGTCGATTCTGGGATTATTGTTCTAACGATTTTTTTCCAGTAACATGGACCAGACTATGTTCAAATTTAGCATAGGACGTAGAACAAGTCCCTTCGTTAGTGAGTGACAAGGTAAGTCCGTTTGAGGATTTTTTTTGTATTATTCTTCAGGCCACAAGCTTGTGGGTCAACTCGTACATACTAGTAAGAGATTAACATCGCAAATGGGCATGAAAATCTTCAAAAGACTATTAAACGCAGTGTCTGCGAATCATCAAAACTCGATGGTAAAAACTGTCCCAAATATGAAAATCGTGATTACATTATCATCAATCTTCGAGTATGTTTAAAAAGACACGGCCTACATTTCGTTTTAAAAAGCATATTTCTCGAACGTTTTATTTCATTTTCTTCCATATAAACTGAAAATAAAACGGATATGAAGGAACTGAATACGAACATGTTGTTTTATACCAAGCCATCAGTTCCGAGAATTTGTCCGAAATACGGACAAATTTCGACGAATGCTACGACGTGCATTTCGCTAAAATTCCAATCCACATGCAATGTAATTGTCTACCTGCGAGACCAAGTCCGTTCTGTACACTGGCTGGCAAGGAAATGGGTGAATAGCAATTACTTGAAATACCGTTTATTTGACCATTTTTTGAAAGTAGACATTTTAATATAAATAAACATTTTAATACAAAAGAAAAATTGCATAGAAAGGCAGAATCTTTTTTTTTATGAGCATAGGCATAATTTCCCGCAGGGCAAAAAAAAAAAAAAATTTCTGTATGAAGCCTTCTTTGTATTCGTTGATAATATACGCTTGAATTTAATTTATATAAGTAGCTACACCTTCCTTACAAAATGTATAAATATAATTTGAACACTGTACTTACACATTTAAATTTTTAAATTTTTATTTTTAGAGTAAGCGTAATAAAACTTAAAATAATAACTTATACTATAACTACTTTGAAATGTACGTCTCTTTGCGCGGAGAGATAATTATATTCTACCTAAATAAACAGAACAATAAAATAACTCAACATAAAAAAGGCACGGGCCAAAGAGCCTGTGGCAGTATTGTTTTTCATTAAAAAAAAAAAAAAAATATAATTTGAAATATATTTTTAGCTTACTCATAGTCGCTGAGGATCGGGCTGAGTGGAGAGCCCTAGGAGAGGCCTATGTCCAGCAGTGGACTGCGATAGGCTGTTGATGATGATTGATGATTACTCATATTCATAAGGCTCCTTTCACGCACGTCATCAGATGACTATTTCTAAGAATTGTAACGTAATCGTACACCATTATTTTTTTTGCAAATATGTGAGTGTACGCAATTGCGAAACTCAAATTCTTCCTCGTCATATTTGTTTAGCACCGTGTAACGAATTCAATTCTGTTTTTCCTGGAAATAAATTATTAATACGTTTCAGATCTGCTCAATTATCGATCTGATGTTTTCACGTACAAACGAATATAAATATTTTTATGATCCAATTTTATTCATAAGAGCGTAAACTCTCTCCTACTTGTACCTTTAAAGGTAATTATTTTCTTGTGATACTTAAATTTCTCCCTAATATTTTCAATAATGTCTACAGCGTTCGTGGAATAAGTATAGCAATACACTAGGCTGAAATAACGCAACCGAAATTCAGCGGCAATGCATGTGCTAAACAAAACTACACGACGTTATGACGGCATAGTGTGTCATATTATGAATACGACGGAACTTAAATTCAGCCGCGTTAATTCAGTCGTTTCACGTAGCGTGTTCGTACACTGAGGAAAGAAAGTATTTGGCGCATAAAACTGCGCGAAATTCTTTTATTCTTTTAAAATATTACATCAAGAATAAAACCTTTTAATAATAGGAAATTATAAGTATTGGATATTTTAATCTAACAACATAAAGATTTTCCAAAAAGTGTTCTAATGCCCCATGGCATTCTCTACCAGTCAATCTTCGGGCCAATGCAATGCAATTATAATACATGGTAAAAAAACCTTTTTTATATTTCCTTCAATTAGTGTGTGACGTAATCTAAAAAACGTGTAGGTATACACAATTCAAGTGAGAAAACCGTTGCTTAAAATCGCTCTATAAGTTTTGGAACCTCATTGCACACAAAGTCCCAATCAAATCTCCTTATAAACAAACCCGAAACATCACGCAAAATAATTACATGCCAAGTGCCAACTGTAGAAGCTGATGTTTAATTAAGGTACGAGCACAATGCCGGTTCGGAACAAGCCGAAGTCTGCAAGTCCCGGCCGGACGCTATCACTGCGGATTCCGCCCACATGCGAACGCGACGAATATTCCGTTGAAGCAAACATTCACGTGAATACGATTTAATTCTGTGTGCATACCGGCCGTATGAGTGACATTTAGAAAGCAATGACCAAATGACCACCTTATGTTGTTCAACGATTGAATATTTTATTCAACCCGTGCATTATAAAAATATATGAAAAGTTTAATAACAATCTCAGACAGAGTTGAATTATAATCACTAGTTCACTTAATAATAGAACATCTGAACAAAAGCAACGACTATTCAGTTGAGGCACGGCAAATTTAATTCTGTGTGCAATACCGGCTATACGATTGAGATATAAATAAAAATTGGCCAAGTGCGAGTCGGACTCCCGCACTGAGGGTTCCGTACAAATTCTATTTTGGACGTATTAAAAAAACTACTGAATAGATTTCGTTCGAACCAATTTTCGTTGGTAGTTTTTATGGTGATGTACATTATATATTTATTTCAGATTTATCATCCTCTTACTTTAGAAGTTAGAGGGGGTGGGACACACTTTTTTCCACTTTGGAAGAGTCTGTCACGCAAAGTATTCACTTAAGAAAAAAATGAGCTTAGAAACCTCAATATAATTTTTAAAGGCCTATCCATCGATACCCCACACGTGTATGTTCAATGAAAAAAAATATTTTCAGTTTCAGTTCTAACTATAGGGACACCCCATATTTTTTTTTCTATTTTCGCGTGAAAACCTTGTTGCGGTTCACAGAATACATCTACTCACCAAGTTTCAATAGTATAGTACTTATAGTTTCGGAAAAAAGTGGCTGTGACAGACTGGCGGACAGACAGACAGACATGACGAATCTATAAGGGTTCCGTTTTTTTGCCATTTTGGCTACGGAACCCTAAAAAGAAGAAATTAAAAGGACCTTTGAACGGATAGAATAGCGGTATAATTTTAAACTACATACCACATTTACAATAAATGGCAAAATTTTACTTGAAATATATCCATAATTTTTGAAACATATTAAACACCCGAGTCAAAGCGACGAATATTCAGCTAAACCGCCGCAAATATTTACGTGCATGCAATTTAATTCCATGTGCATATAAACCGAGAATGTCAGATATGCGAGTATGACTGACATTTAGAAAACAATTAGGTACTGACCACCTTATTTTATTAAACATTTAGCGGCCGACCGCGACTCCGTCCGCGTAGATTTCGGTTTCCGCACACATTGTGTTATCATCATTATCATCAGCATATCGCAGTGCACTGCTGGACTTAAGCCTCTCCTAGGGTTCTCCACTCAGATCAATCCTCGGCGAATACAGTGTTATACTACAGCTTAAAGCCTTCCTCGTCAAATGGACTATCCAACACAAACATTTATTTTTCAATTCAAACCAGTAGTTCTTATCCTAAGTCTAGCTCGTTCAAACAAAAAAATTCTTTTCAGCTTTATTATATTAATTAATAATACTTATAGATAATTAAAATTGCCAAAATGATAAAATACTTAACTCGTGACCATTTTCATCAGGGACGATGAAATAAATTGTTGATGTTATTTTTTAATTATAACATTACCTGAGCGAAGCGACAACTGCAATATTCACGTGCATGCAAATTAATTCCGTGTGCACTTACAAGCCGGCATACCGGCAAAATGACTGACATTTTAAGAGCAATTTCGCTCTTTATTTCAACAACTATACTTCTGCCAGCGGCTTCGCCTATGTGGGGTACACGACGACGACGGGTGGAAACATGATGTTTTTTGAGATAAAAAGTCACCGTTTTGAATATCAACTTCATATTCCGTACCACACTTTCATTACAATCAGACCTTTTTTTAAGGTACTTATTCAACTCAGATAGATAAACTGAAACTTAATTACATATTTTCACTTTATTGTGTCTGGTGAAGATTTAATGTTTGCGACGTTTAACTAACAAAAAATTCTTGAGGATGACACACCATGCCAAATAACGTCGCGTAATTTTGTATAGAAAATGCGTTCACTCTGAACTTGTCACGTAATTTTGCCCTGGTGAGATAGAGCATTGACGTAACCCGTTAAACAATTTTTGCATAAGAGCACCATAAAGATATTTTGTAACATTTTACTACACAGTTCGCAATACTACGTTGTCAAATACAATTTACGAACATTATTACACTACGTTGTTGTTGCAAATGTCTTTATCAGACAATGATCCCTTAACATAACATGATTCATTTTGCAACTGGGTTTACTATTTTTATACGTGTTGTCACATTAAATTAAAATTTAAATTAACACTACCTACCTACTATTCACTCTTTGTTTAACCCTAAGGTTGACTGGTAGAGAATTTCATGAGGCATTAAGTCCGTCTTTTGTACAATTTTTATATCGTGCAATAAAGTTTAAATTAATAAATAAATTAAATATGTATGTGTATATTAGCATATTTTATATATTCTTTGATTTATATTTGATTTTTAAGAAGACGGAATCCGTCTACGTTGTGTTCGAGTTGCGGGCGACCGCTAGTTCGTTAATATTGAACCAGGCGTTTCTAACATACATAGAAATCTAATAGCAACGTAGTAAACGCACAATATTGCAACAAAGTTTTAATTCTGCCGGCCCATTCAGACTCATTATCGCACTCCCAACCAACACAACGCACCAACTGCAACTGTCCAACTAAACCATTCGCAGCGAGAACACTTTTTAGTTAGCAAACAGCGTTAAATTGTTACATAACATCATTAAAGCGGACACCTTCAGAGACAAGCGACATCTCAACTGCAACGAACAACTAACATACCAACTTAAAGCGAAACAAACGCTTAATTACGGAACAATGCAGCGCGGAACACGAACCGAACGCGTCCAGAACTTGTTCCCAGAGCGCAGTCCGGGAACGATATCGCTGCGTATTTTTGGCTGAAATTTAAAAGTAGTGATGTGAAGGACCGTGTTATGAGTTATGGATAAAATCAAATACATTTTTGTATGATTACTGAAAAACTAAGCTATCGTTATGCACTCTCTCAGTATATTTGTACTATAACTAACCTTACCTTAACTTCTAGTAAACAAAAATATTTCCCACTAATTCGAAACTCAGCTTATGGAGAAAGTCATTCGCCACGGTATAATAAACAGTTGTACTATTTTTTATACGAAATTTTCAAACATTCATTTAATTTGAACTTAGGTACAGGTAAAAACCAACAGACGCTTAATTACGGAACAACGCAGCGCGGAACATGAACTCGTCCAGGAGCTGGTCCCAGAACGGAGTCGGTGGACAGACGTTATCGCTGCGATATGCGATGCGAGCTTTTCGGTGAATTTTTGCCGGAATTAAACTGACTTTCCCACGCGGAAGCGTAGTGATGCCAAGGAACGAGCGGTTTGTGAATCTGGCATTGTAAATACGGAGCGCAGATAAATGGCCACAAAGAATTAGTTTTACCCCTTAGTAAAATCACAAATCAACATTGGCTTTATACAGAAGGTGTTCCAATAAACGTTTACAAAAACAATCTGCTATTTTACCAACAACAACAGAGCAAAGTTAACATTGAGAGACATCATAATATTATTAAATCAGCCAAAGCCAAAGAAAATTGTGTTCTACTGAACTGAAAAAACCGCGAAAATGTTGGAACATTTATCGGCCCAGTGTCCCATCACTACCCGTGTAATTTCCCGCGCACCTGCGGTACTACCGGCTGCGAGCGACACTATCAACCCTCCACCGCTATCCGGTATTATTCTTTCCATTTTTTTATAGTCAACATTAAAATGACGCTATCAGTCGATGTGTCCCGCTATCCGTTTGTCACATTATTCGGTATTTCGCATTTTCGAGCGTATTTGCATGCGGGAATATGAAAAAACGTCGATAGTCATGTCTGATATCCAACTGGTTGTGTAATTTCTTCTATGAATTATTCCGAGTCGGTTTACATTTTTTAATGTTACGAAATATAGAGTTATGCGGATCGCTCTGATTTATTTATGAATCAGATTTTGCATAGCGTTGAACTTTTACTGGTTTAGCATTGATTTACGGAATATGGAAAGAAGTATATATTTCTTCCCGCTGCAAAAATTGATTTTGTATTCGGGATATCGTATATTCCAAAATATCTTCAATTGAGTTTACTGCAGTATTTTATCAGAATTATAAGAAAAAAATATTATCCAGATGACACGTCAAATCCTTGTAGAGCAGAAAAACCATATCCTTGTTAATACTTTAAAAAGTTCAACATGGGAAGACGTACCTTAGACTTTTATTCTTATTAAAAGAAGTCTCCAAGTCTCAGAGGTAAGGACTCGCTTAATCAGTAAGTGATCTTAGTTACTGACTATGCATCGTATAAAATTCCAATTTTACAACTAAAATATAACATGCTCACTAACTTTGTACCTGTAATTTTGACAACATAATAACTGACCAAGTTATTAACGGCCAATATTCGCATGCGCATTCAAAACCCGGAACATCTCAGGCTTATCTCCAACTCGTTTGCAGCGGGGGCCAAATTTACCCATTCACGAATTTACGACAAGGAAACAAATCAAAACTCGGTACAAACAATGGACGATAAATCTCCCCGGCAATTTGAGATGGGATCTTGTGAATCGAGGCAGGTACCGTTATCGCACTGACGGGTTATTTGTTCCGACTGTTCCGTCTAATAAACCATTCGATGTTCCTACCGATATACTCGGCCATTTAACGGTTAAAAATTTGCATATGTGACATCACTAATTTTATCTCATTAGACCAATTTAGAAAATTTTAATATTCTCTAGTGGCATGAAAATAGTTTGAACGCTATGAAATGTATACAAGAATTCCGTAATTAAAAAGAAATCCTTATGACAGAAACTAATCTCCGACGTCAATCAGAGTTTGCCTGATCTGATGGAACAAAGTCAAAGTCCCTTCTATGTTTATTATTTTATTTGAATAGGCCGTGTTTTTATTTCGGAGAAGACTTCGCTGTCATCTGCAGTAGAAGGCACTTAAACAGTTTAACTGGACTACAACCCTGATTACTTATAACTATTATCCATTACTCATAAGACGATATCTGTGCATGTGTACTTCTTATACGATATGAAACTTTATTTCAAGGCAATAAGTTTCACGAGCTGTTTAAATTATTTTCCTTAGGGTCTTATTATTTTGGAATAATGTTGATTTTTCTTTGGAAGCAAACTGCCAGTGAAATCACCTTAGCTGAAATGGACTATAATACGGTGTAGTAGGGAATAATAAGTTTTAGATAATTTCCTAAGAACCAATTTGCCAAGAAGGTTTAAGCTAGTTAAGACACGAAAGCACTTAACAGTAGGTATATAAATACTTATACATTTAATTATTACTGTTGCTATACGAGTATGAACGTAATGAATAAGAAAGGTTTCTTAACCCTTTTGAAAATAATTTATTAAAACTTATTCTTAACTAGCGGCCGCCCGCAACTCCGTCCGCGTGAATTTCGATTTCCAAACTCTTTCTCGTCAAATGGACTACCAAATACAAAAATATTTTCTCAAATCGGAACAGTAGTTTCTGAGATTAGCGTGTTCAAACAAACAAATAAACTAACAAACATACAAAAAAACTCTTCAGCTTTATGTATTATTAAGTATAAGTATAGATTTAATCAATTAATTCATTTTAAATTACGATTTAGCCAAAAAAAATTATTAATTTAAAACTAGGTCTTTGAGTTTCATCTCATAGAACAAAGAAATGGCGCATTGCTCGGACGCATTGTCTCTGTTTAATTAAAGATGAAACGTCCTGCAAATTTTTAGGTCATTCATAACTTAACAAATTGCATGTTAAAGCGAGGGAAAAGTCAAAAGTCCGCTTAGTCGGCGCCGCGCGAGATAAAACAACAAGATGAAATATGGCGCTAAAGAATAGTTACAGATTTATATCATTAGTAAAGTAAAGTAAAGTAAAGTAATAGCCTATTAATGTCCCACTGCAGGGCAAAGGCCTCCATCATTTGCAATCATGTTTTCGTTACAAAGGTGGGTTTTGGCTTAATCACCACGCTCGCCAAATGCGGATTGGTGATTACAAACCCTGTAATCAGAAAACAGGCTGTATTCAGAAAAATCAACACAAAATTTGCCCGACCCGGGAATCGAACTCAGGACCTCGAGACCAAGGCCCGGTACTTAAACCACTAGACCATCGAGGCGTTATTAGTAAAAGATTAAAAAAACAAATGAACATTTTGATTGCTTTAATGGTAACTGGGGTTCAAGGGGGTGTCATGCGCAATACAAGAACACCAGAAGAGGTGTTCTCTAGCCTCTGCACCTCAACTCCACTCTCACCTTCTCGCGGTGGACCCCGTAACGCTGAGTAACCTTGAGGAAGATTGGGTAGAAATCCTAGTGGGAATCAAGGTCAGCAAACAGACGAGAGCTCAGGGGGGGCTAACAGGGCAAAATTTTTGGTCTGTTGGCTTGGTGGCCTTCAGGGAAGGAGGAGCCACCAAGGGTCGGTAGCGGAGGAATCTTACATAGATCAACGGTAGCGCCCAAATCTCTCTTTAGTAGAGATACTTCTCACTCATCGGGACGTTTTGGGCAGACGGATGAGTTAAACGCCTAAACCCTTCAACACACATGAACAGACAAAATAAAAGATGGCCCCGAGTTCCCAGCGGACAGGCAACACCCAGCAAAAGCAGCAGCGTGGGTTCTAGCCAGTCCAGGGGTGCGAAGAATCCCTGGGAGTCAACCAGCTGCTACAATACTAAAGTAAAGAAACATCAATCCCACGAGACCACACTACATGTTGGATCATACAACATCCGTACATTATCGAGAGACGATAAAATGGAAGAATTACTGCACGAGCTATCAAAAATAAAATGGGACGTCCTAGGCCTGTGTGAGGTAAGGAGACCGGGAGAGGCATGCGTGAAGCTTACAACGGGACATACCTTCTTTCATAAAGGTCGAGACGATGGAAGGAGAGAACATGGTATAGGTATATTAATACATAAACGCCTAGAACAACAAATAAAGGCTATAGAAACAATATCAGAGAGAGTTTTGTACGCCACCATACACGTATCCAAAAGTATCACTCTCAAAGTTATAGTTGCTTACGCACCAACCTGCAACGAAAAAGATGACACAAAAATTGAAAGCTTTTACGAAGATATCGCAAAAGCGATGGCTACCGATAAAGCTACATACACAATGGTCATTGGAGACTTTAACGCCAAGATTGGTAAAAAACAGGACACATCAGAAGTATGTATGGGCGCGTTTGGGTACGGCGACAGAAATTCTCGTGGGGATATGCTGATAGAGTTCCTACAAGCAAACAAACTCTTGCACATAGGATCCTTTTTCGAAAAAAGACCAGAAAGAAAATGGACTTGGCTTTCCCCGGGGGGTCGTACTAGGAATGAGATTGATTACATTTTCGGTACTCACAGATTCATCTTTCAAGACGTTACAGTGCTGAATAACTTCTTCACGGGGAGCGACCATCGACTCGTAAGAGCTAAAATTACGTTAAACTCGAAACTACAGAGATACACTAAACTCGTGAAAAGTAAGAGCAATCAATTCGACCCGCTTAAACTTAAAACTAATGAAGCGCAATACAAGTCTTTGCTAAAAGAGCAGCTTGTGGAAATTGATTCGGAGCGATTGAATCTTGATGAATTTAGCTCCAGCCTTAATAAAGTCGTTTTGGAAACATCTCTTAAAGTAGCTACTAAATGCAAAGGGAAGAGAGATAAACTTACTCAGGACACCCAAGACCTACTCCAGCAAAGGCGAGACATGATAGCAAGTGGGAGAAAGAACACAGTGGAGTTTAAAAACCTGTGCAAAACCACTAGAGAGCATGTAACGAAAGACATTGAGGCATGGAAGGAGAAAACAGTACAATCAATCATTGAAAAACATCGTGGACCCAAAGTATTCTGTAAAGCACTCCAGCCAGGTAACCAACAAATAACCAAATTAAAAGACCAGAATGGTATTTTGGCTACTGATAGAGCAAAGATTCTTAAAATTATACAAAACTATTATCAAATATTATACTCCCCTACGAAAGTACATCCTAGCAACTTAAACCGCTCTAAAATAATGAACATTGGGTCAGAGGAAATACCAGATATTGATAATGATGAGATTCGGAACGCTTTGTCAAAAGTTAAAGACGGTAAAGCTGGAGGCGAAGATGGAATACTGCCGGAAATGCTCAAAGAGGGTGGAGAACCGCTCATCACAAAGCTGGCGGATCTATTTAACAGGTGTATGCTGCAAGGAGAAATCCCGAAGAACTGGGAAAATGCGGTGGTAATCCTTCTATACAAAAAAGGCTGTAAGGCGGACCTGAATAACTATAGGCCCATTAGCTTACTCTCTCAAACTTACAAGCTCTTCTCAAAGGTACTTACTAATCGCCTTACTAGAAAACTGGACTTTTATCAGCCTAAAGAGCAAGCTGGATTTAGACAGGGATACAGTACAATCGACCATATCCTTACTATGAGAGTGCTTATCGAGAAAAGTACGGAATACCAAATACCGCTATGGCTGGCTTTCATTGACTATAAAAAGGCATTCGACAGTGTAGAAACATGGGCTGTCATGGAAGCACTACGCCATGCCAGAGTAGACAACCGCTACAATAACATTATTGATAGCATATACAAAAACGCAACCTTGAAGGTAGCTATCCCTCATCATACTAAGCCAGTTAAGATCAAAAGGGGGGTGAGGCAGGGGGACACAATCTCACCTAAACTGTTTACGCTGGTGTTAGAAGACATCTTTAAGAAACTAGACTGGGACGACAAGGGCCTTTCGATAGCCGGTGCGCGACTTTCCAATCTCAGATTTGCGGATGATATAGTATTATTTGCTAGTGACCCGGAAGAACTTCAGACCATGGTTCAGGAACTACACGACGCATCCTTGGATGTAGGGCTTGAGATGAACCTAACAAAAACAAAGGTCATGTCCACAGATCCAGACAGCACGGCGGTGATCACAGTAAAAGGAACACCACTAGAGAGAGTCACCAAATACGTTTATCTTGGCCAAGAGGTTAAACTTGGAAAGGAAAACCAGGAAACGGAAGTAAGCAGGAGAGTGCGTCTAGGCTGGGCTGCCTTTGCCAAACTGGACTTTGCTTTCAAGATGAATCTCACCAGAAATCAGAAAGCACGTATTTTTAATCAGTGCGTCTTACCAGTTCTTACCTACGGAGCCGAAACTTGGGTGACAACCAAAAGAATACTTCAAAAACTAGTAGTCACTCAAAGGGCAATGGAACGTAAGCTTGTAGGGGTATCTTTACTAGACCGAAAGACTAATAAATGGTTGAGAAAACAAAGCAGAGTAACAGACATAGTGAAGCGAGTAGCTAAACTAAAGTGGCAATGGGCGGGCCACGTAGCTCGTAAATCTGACTCGTGGTGTAAACACATGTTGGAATGGAGACCGTGGGAGTACAAGAGACCAGTTGGCAGACCGCAGATGCGTTGGAAAGATGACATCCGGAAGATAGCGGGCCAAAATTGGATACTGACAGCCCAAGATAGAACGAGATGGAGAGGGTTGAAGGAGGCCTACACCAAAATGGTCGAAGAAGGCTTGAGATGATGATGATGATGAATGGTAACTAGCTAGCAACTAGAACATTCCATTTAGTCGTATAAAATGACAGACATTTGGACTGGTTCATTGATTAGTCATTTTAGTTTCTGCGCCAGAGTAATAAGTTCCAATCAAACTTATTTCTTGTTAGGGGTTTGGATCTTTACACCAATTTTTCACTCTTTTTGTTTTCAGACCTTGTGCTTCCATTTTTAAATACGTACATATTATTCGGAGTTAAAAAACATAAGCTACAATTATATTAATGAACTGATTAACAAGAAATTTCAAAATAGCGACACTTTCGTAATTCCGTCAGGTGGTTCAGTTCCCTCTGTCTTTATTTCGGCCAATTAAAGCGATTGTATTCTTAAACATCCTACTTTCAGTACAAAAACAGTTCTTAAATACACATCTTAATCACCACTCGTGCCCGACTTTCCTTTGTTCTCAAAGTCCTTCAAGTCAACGCAATAACATTAAACAACAATAACAGTTAAAGAAGAAAAAAACGGTCAAAAAAGAGAAACACTCAAGTACTCGTACTATATACGAGGGCATTGTCGAAATTTCCTAATAAATTAGCTAACAGCGTTGTTTGTTAGTTGCACAGGGCTATAATTCCTAATTAGACGGCGACGGCGACAATTAGCTGGCTCTTTGAGAGTTCGCCTTATATATTGTTACGGGCTGCTACATTTCCCGGGGAATTTCAGTTTGGTTCGATTTCCTCGATGGGATTAATGCGAAAAGTTGTTTTACGAACGAAAATCTTAACGTAAATCGTCCAGGATTAGTCAAACAAACAGCTCTCTTTAAACCCAGGGCAAATTTAAGTTACGAACTAGCTTATTTTGGTTGGGGTCTTATTTATGAATCCGCGAAGTGCTCAAGGAACGAATAAAATATTTTATTTTGCCAGTTGGAATTTATTTTATTTGCATCCGCGTGCATTTTGAAGTTGAATCATGAGTTCGTACGGTGAATTTAGAATTTAGAATTTCAAATTCATAGATAGTGTTTTATATCTATACTAATATATAAAGCTGAAGAGTTTGTTTGTTTGAACGCGATCATCTCCGAAACTCCAGTAGTTTTGAACACCGTAAGATAATATGTAGAATTTTAAAAATCGTAATCTTTTCTTTGATATCACTAAGAGAGCGTCTACTTTTCTAAAACTAAGCAAACCTTAAATAGCTGCTTCTAAAAACATCACTTACACAAATAGTGTACAAGTAAATTAGCCACACCGCTGGATGCAGTCATCTTCACAGGCTATGTATACAAAATAATGTAGGTTGCTGTGTACACATTCAAACATGTACTACAGACTATTAATGACAGGGACATTTACTCAAAGCGGGATATCTCTCACAAGCTTCAAGCGAAGACTGGCGCTCAGAGACTCAATTTCAGCATACAGATGGACTTAAAACGCCCAGTACATTGCAATTTTATCGCCGCTCAATCTCCGCTCGCGATCGGGCCAAAATTCAAGCGACGCGGCCCGGTATTTTCAGTCCATTACCTTTTTCGTCTGAACAGAGTTAAGCTGATTAACTGACATCACGGATGGAAATCATACGGAGAGGATTGTACAGGGACATTACGATAATACCACTCGGCTAATGGGTGATATTTTTTCGACTTTTTTAGGTGTTTTTTTATGCGAGGCAAATGGGATCATATGCTGGTGAGGTTGACGATATTTTTCATCTAAATATGGGAGCTGTGAAGGAAAATATCGCGAGAAAACCTGCACACGTGTGAAATTGAGAAAATATTGTCAAAACAATCTATAATGATTGTACATAAAAGTCAACTCATTTCTTAAGTGTAGTTAACGCCGGCCGTTTTGGGTCAAAGAGCGATGCGATTAAGAAGATAGTTGCGACAAACAATTGTACCGGTACAAAGATATTTAATGGACAACATAAAAGCCATGACCACAAAAAATGCTCAACTGCTCGCTTGGCTTTATCAAAAACAATACATATTTTATACAAATATGTTTAAATCGGATTGCTTAGTATGCTGACTCGCTGAATCCACATTCAAATAAAAATCAAAACAAATAGCCTGGCAAGTTTAATTTCCGAAACATGTGTAATCATAAGCAGCCATTTAAATTCATAAATTTAACATCCCGTTAACACGGTCATATAATACTGGACGTTTTCGATCCCATGGCATAATTATAAATACCGCATTACCGTTTAAATGAATATCATTTAATACACACGAATTACATGAGCGTATTTCGGTAATAAACCCGGGATCCTATTTAAACGAAACGACGGCACATCGAGCCGGTCCCAACGTTATTTACGTAAACAACTATGTACTTTATTCAAATTCAAGTAACACACACAAGTCCACCAACTTCACGAGTTGTCCTTAAACTCCGGATCCAATTTCGGTGTTCCCGACGCGGAACATTCTTCACAAAGATCTTAAACCACAATTAGAGGCGAGATCGACCCAATACCAAGCCTAATCTCGAGCTAACTTCGCCCGATTAAAACCGGCGTCACAACTCAAAGTTCTCCTACTAAATTAGCGAAGTGTGTCTTACTATGTAGACTGACGAAATAAGGAAACAAAACAGGCGGGACCGATCGTATCGTTGATATCGGGCACCGAATGAAACTGCCATCTCTCTACACTATTTACCGGTGATATCAGAGCAAAAGCTACTGTAGCTCGAGCGCGCAAAGTTGCATTTTCTTTAAGGGTTGAACTTGACGGTTCCTTGCCATCGTTTACATCAGAGATAAGTTCGGATAGAGAGTTTTAGGTCAAAGGAGGTCTGTGTACTCTCGTATATTACGTATCGTAAGCAAGCCCTTGTCTAAACCTTGTAGCTGGAATTGGTTATTCGTCAGACTACACTTGAGTAAAGAAAATGTAGGCTGCTCTGCTGCGGAGGTAAGGCCGTCTGGACTCTATTAAGTAAGTAATTGAATATAAACTGTGGTTAGTCTGCCAATGTTGTTCTTGGCAAACATCGACCTGTTTGCCGATATCCGTTGAAGTTGAGGGATCGTTACTGATCACTCGTCTTATTATTCCGCTTGATGAGACGACGGCTTATGAGAGACAAATCGAACATTTGAAATTCTCACCAATTGAGAATATCTCATTAGTTTTGACCTAATTAAAGTTTGATAACTAAAAATTTAATTTTTTTTAAAGTCAGGAAAAAATTTTCATCATTTTACCGTTATTGGAGGTTGGTTTTTTCCAAAATATATTTTCTAAATTGACGAAAATTTTTACAGAAATAGTTTTTTATGTGATTCGAAGATTCACATTACATCTTCAAGCTATCATCAATCTTACTATAAACATAGAAAAAAATACATTGCTATTTTTTTTTAATAGGCTAGGAAATATATTTTGTTCAGAGTAATATTATTTTTTTGCATCTGAATTTGGATGGATGAAATTAGGTTATCTGTAAGTCAATTATCGAAAATTGAAATATTGTTTTACTATGATTTTATCCTTACTTTTTTAAACTATAGTAAGACCAATTAATATACGCTTGTATTTTTATATCCCGGCTGCTTTTTATGAGTAAAGACGTAGGTTTACGAAGGTGGGAAGTTGTTTTTCACTCTTTAATGGAAAAACACTTCGCCGAATTTTAGTAGAATCAGAACCATAGATTTTATAGTACACTGCTAAAGCTACGAGAAAGTACTAAGAATATTACGTCTATTTTTAATTTTACTTCCAATTTTATATTATGGATTGTTATTTTTGTATCAAAACTTCATAAATAAATAACAACGATGTTTGCAAAAATTACCTTAAAGATAAATTTATAAAATAACTAGCGGGATTAAAACTCGCGGCCCTTGGTTTTGTGGTCTCAAACCACTAGGCCTGCGGGCGTATCAAAATATGTTTTCATTAGTTAAATGTGCAACGTGGATACAAATTTTAATATAGGTATGTACTATCACTATATCTGAAATATAAAAGAAAGTCGCTGCCTTCTGTCTGTCCTTATGAATACTTTTAAAGCTATGCAACCGATTTTCATGCCTTTTCCATCAGATATTGTGATTCTTATAGAAGGTTCATGTTAACAATACATTCATATAGAATTTAAATACCGATAATTTTAGTTGCACCCGTACAACTGCGTTGTAGCATCGATCTCGATCTTTTTGTGCGGTTTATAATGGGGTTTATTGAGCCAAATACTTATGAAATGTTAGTTGTACCTTTATGTCCACAGAAATCAATATGTTTTTAAAAACATATGATGAAAATGTCGGCTACTCGAAAAAGAGGGAAGGTTAACCTAACCACTGTTAAGGGTGTTTTTTCAATAATATTATATTAGGTACATTTGACGCCCCTAAATTTATCAATAGTCCGGACTGTATACCCTTGTGATGCACTCATTATTCTGTTAACGTAATCTTCAACATTTTGACAATTTTCTAATGTTGAAGACATCTTGCATGAAAAATATTTTCATACGGCTTTTAAGATAGGTCGTGTCACTTTCGATGACCGGCGACTTTGTTTTACGTTATTTCACTGATAAAACTTTTCACTGAGATTAATTACATTCAGATTACAGCCTGGGCCCATAACCTGTTGTTATTAAACGACTATATTTAATTACTTAGTTTTATTTGAACAGAATAAATGCACATTACAGCAAAGATGGCGCAAAACAGATCAACGACCTGATAGCTGTCTCTATGTCAAAGAACGCGTCAATTTCAAACTATTACAACATTTATTATTGTTGATAGCAAATTAAAAGTAAGCAATAGAGTTACATAATTGTGCGTAAACGCATCATAGGTCTGTTCATTAGCCTACTCCGTGTGCCCTACACGACAATACCACACAATGGGAATATTGTGCCCAGACGTAAACCAATTTGTAGCATCGATCTCGATATCTTTTGTGCGAACACAAAAGATTCTGTCACAGCTGAAGATTTCGTCCCCGAAAAGATTACTCATCATTTTCAATCTGTCTATAAATGTTCCCTTCATAAGTAAACTTAGGTCTTAACCAGGGACACTAGGATATATTGAATTCGTACAAACTTATTTAGGGTAGATGATCTTAGAGTAATAGCATTTTCATAACACATTTTTAGCTAAAGCGTGTCAAATTTATACGTTTTTCTTTAACTTAGACTGTCGATTTATATGACAGGCCCGTTGGTCGAGTGGTCAGAGACCCTGGCTACGAAACCAAGGGTCGCGGGTTCGAATCCCGCTAGGGGCAAATGTTTGTGTGATGAACATCGGCATTTGTACTCGAGTCATGGATGTTTATGAAAGTATTTAAGTATTTTTATCCGTTCCCTAGCATCCATAGTAGAAGCTTCGAGCTTAGTTTTGGGCTAGGCAATTGGTGTGTAAGTCCAAGGCATTTATTACATTTATTATTATATCGATACATATACCTATTTGATAAATTAAGTTATTGTAAAACAGGATTAATTTTAAAGGGTCTCCTATATTTTATATCGTTATGAATTTCGTGGTATTCACCTGGCATCTATAATGCTGTAGCAATTATCTTAGTTTTTACATTTAAGCCCAAACTTAAAATATTACACCAGCCCAACCCCAAACCGCGACTGGTATCGACGTAAAAAATCGCAACTGAACTTTTTGTAGAACTTGCGGGCTCCAAGTTTCCTACTTAACAGCGTCTTGAAAACACGCGTACTGTCTAGTTTTTGTTCCAGACCGCGTGGGTCGTTGCATGCCAATGATATTGGGGTCGAATGGGAATTACAGTGCTGAGGAAATCAGGGTGCGTCATCGATTTAGAATTTCTGGGTTTTTGAATATTCGGGACGTGTGTGGCCTAAACTAAACTGATGTTTAGTCTATGATATATTATATAAAGGATAATGAGGGAGCACGATTTGTAGTTTTACTTAATTGCCAATATTAAAGCTTAGTTCATTTTTACCTAGTTTTTAGGTTTAGTGATTTAGATTTTTATTTAGAACAAACAGTTTTTGTATCCATGCCTCTAATGGTAAGTGAGCACTGCTATTCTATTGACACTACTAAACTACTTTCGATCTACGTTTGGGCCGCCGAAAATTTTGTTGTATCAACTATTCCGGCGATTGAATTATTTATAACATAGCATGATCTCTCAAAAAAGTATTTCCAGTAACCAGAGTCAAGCCATATGTAGAAGACACTCGAGAAACTTAAAATCATTCATAATTTTCCTAGCCTTAAAGTGGAAACGTATGTAGCGACGACATTTCATAAGATTAATACTTTGCTTCACCATCTTATCTCCATATATAGTGCAAGTAGCGTGAGTAAATCGCTTTAAAATTCTCAAAGCTGCTGATATCCTGGCCCCTAATGCATCCTCCGACGTGTACTAAGGAAGGAACATATATCATCACATACCTCGATCTGGCGCTCAAACTACCCCGCTTATTTTGAATGTTACCTCTCCATTTGAGGCTATAACTTAGAATAATCTCGAGTGTGGGTATGTGCTAGTGTTGTGCCGTATGGTAAAAATGAAGATCCGCGCATACGGGTCCGAAAACGGATTTGGTTTCTAGATCCGCAGATACGGATACGGACCTTTATTTTCTTATGCAAAGCGCGAGAAACCTCAAAACGATAATTGGCACTTTGCTCGCCGCAATGACACGCAGGACATGTTATGAAATGCGTCCCGCGAGAATCACTTTTATTTTGTGTACAGTTTAGTGTGGCACTGAGCCGCGTATCGTACGTATCGTTCGGAAAGGGTTTTGGTTAAATACATACATCATTTCATCCATATTTCAATAAATTGAAAATCAGTCAAGAAAAGATCCGTAAAAGGTTCGCGTGAAAGGTAACGGATACTGATGCGTATTTTTTATTCCCGTCGGATATCTGCGGATACGGATACGGATATTCCGAACTTTACTTATATGTGCTAAGTATTTCACGTGAACTTTGGAATGGAAAACAGTTTCCGTCTGAACCCGACGATTTGGTCTATCTTTTTATTTGAAACAAAACTATTGAAACGGCGCTGTGAATTTCAAATGAGCAATACGAGTATGCTCACTAGAAATTACGATTATTTGACCGTCAATTTTTATACTGTTCGCGTGGAAAATATTGACTGTATGCAAAGGATGAATAGAAACGTTCGCCGAATTCCGAAATAGGTTTATGTTTGTAGTTCAAATCATTGAAGGAAGTTAAATATTTTTACATTTATGATTTCACTTTTTTATTTTAAGGTGATCATACTGATAATTAATAGAATTCCAAAAGTATGCGCACGCACAGGCGCAATCTAAAAACGATGTCACTCTTAACCTAATCTTCAGGATAACGAAATAAGTAGTTCACAATAGGAATACCTTACGGAAGCAACATTTTATTATTAAATAGGACTAGGTCTGTATGTATTTTTAAGTACAAATTACTAATACTAATATAATAATGCTGAAAAGTTCGTTTCTTTGTTTGTTTAATCTCAGAACTACTGGTTCGCATTGAAAATTCATTTAATTGTTGGATAGTCCATTTGACAAGGAAGCCTTTATAATATGGCTGATATTATGAGACTACGAGTATGTGTGCGGAAGCTAAAATTCACGCGGACAAAGTCGCGGGCGGCCGCTAGTTCATATTGTATGTATAATAACTTCCGGAAGCAAAGTTTTATCAATAAACCTAGTTCGATATCCATATCTAAATACGAAATTACCCAACGCGTGAGAAACAATTTATACGCCGCCGATGTAACATTAACATTAATGTAACACGACATGTAGCTGTAGTTTGTCCGTACATTAGTCGTCAAAGCGATCCGTGTGGGTCGACCACACAAGTTGTCGCGAACATTGGACACGCGTCCAAATATGTACGAGTGTCTGTTCTGCGGCCGGGTGAATTTAATATGTACTTGCCATAGATTTAAATCGATAGATAAGCTCGACCAGCGTTCGACTCCCTCAGAAATGTATCCCAATATATTTAGACCGGTGATGTTATGGATGTGACATTTCGGATACGGATTGGATACTCGGATTGACTATTATACCAGATAATACGATTATTAATATTTTTTTCGGATAAGCCGTTACTTTCAGATATTATGGGATAAGAATATTATTTTTTAAGCCATTTCAATAGGTATTAAATTGATTTATTTGTAAGCCCTTTGGTGCCTTGTGTTTCAGCAGCAGCGGCTGACTGATAAAAATAACATATTATTTTAATAACGTGTCTCATGTTAAAATAAAGGCGCAGTTTCTTAATATATTTTTTTATTAAGAGGTAAACGAAAAAGAGTTGCACCCAATACAAAATGAGCACCGCTGACAATGGACATTAACAACTCCAAAGGGGTCGCTAATGCGCTGCCTGTCTATAAACCCCTACACCCTCTCCAACTGAGCTCTGGAGCATAAACAACTCAACAGTTATGCATTGCTACTTCTCTGAGGTCTTCTGTAAGGTGGAGGTTCATCCCCAGACGATCATATCTACCGATTTATATCTATGTCGTCCAAATATAACTGCTCTGTGGCCGGATGAATTTAATATGTGCCGGCGGTAATTGCAAGCCGAGTCCTCCTTAGGGTGTACTCGCGTTCAAAGCGACACTTTATACAACTATCGCTCGCTTAATCCGCGTCAAGTGTGGATTTTCACAGACTATTTATAGGTTGATCGTTAGATTATGGTTAAAGATATTTTCTCTAAGAGATAGATCTAGATTGTGGTAAGTTTTACTGGTTGTAATCGGCGGCTTTGCCCACGATATCCTGCTGCATTTAATCGGAATAAAAATCCTTTCATCTAAGTCAGCTCGTACCTGCCTGTATACCAAATTTTATCAAAATCCGTTCAGAAGCTTCAGCGTGATTGACGGGCAAACATCCAAACAAAAAAACTTTCACAATTATGTGAGGTCAAAATATAGTGTGGGTCTTAGCTATTTTTTGTGCATGATTTTTCGTGGTGTCTTATTTTAACGCTTAGTTTAGAAACACACTTCGATGTAACTTTACCTGCAATGTATTTTAAATGCCAAATGACACTCTATGCCGAAATTACGTCACGTAATTTTGTATAAAAAATAAACTTTGGAATCTTCGGTCGCGTAATTTCATCCTAGTGTGTTCCTACAGTTAGAATCTTCCAAAATATATTGAACGATACTGAATAAAACTCATGATGTAACGGAAGACAAAAATAAGCAGGAGCATGTTTTACCAACAATATAAATAATAAGCTTATATATTTACTTTACGAATTCTTTCAACCATAATTGAGATATTTATGTACCTTCTTTATATAAAAAAAAGCTTTACATTTGAAGAATTCCTTTAGTATCGGTTCATTGGACATGAGAAAGTTTGCTTTTTCCTTGATATTTTGTGAACGGTCATGAAGGTTTTGTCGAAATAACATGGCTATACAGCTCGAATACACTTCCGTATCTTATTATTGGGACCTGCTTGATTATATACCTAAAAAAATATATAATTTATTTCTCTACAGTTACCGCCCTGAATTAGCCATCATAGTATTTTTGAATGTCATGTTTTCTGGATCTTTGGGAGATGGTTTTAACAATAGTATTTGAATACTATTATAATAAAGAATCCTCCTATATTTTTATAGTAGGTCACCGCGAATGAAAAGAGTTGACGAGATTTTGTTATCGATGGAGATTGTTTTACGACATCTTAGCCCGACCAGGCGGAGAGCAGTATTTCTATCATCGACAAAAAGCCTATTGTAGTGCTCCCTCTTATTCATCTGTATAACCAGAGAAACAAATATCAACCATATACCACGTAAAAGCAAACAAAACGCCCTACCACATTAATACCAATCTACAACTTCCTAGAAACGATACAGCACTTATTATTCAAATCGCGGAACCATCATAGAATCCGTAATACCGAGACTAGAAGTCTTCGCTGCGATACGTTTCCTAGAAAATAAAAAGAATGGACTCGACGTTCCTTACCGGTATATTACAATTCTCTACCATTGACAGAAGTAATACCTATCATTCACTATTATAAACGGGAAATACATTTACCATTTTCCACATCAACGTTAACAAAAGATTCCGCCTCTTATAATACCAACCTACAACTTCCTAGAAACGATACAGCACTTATTATTCAAATCGCGGAACCATCATAGAATCCGTAATACCAAGACTAGAAGTCTTCGCTATACGTTTCCTAGTAAATAAAAACAATGGACTCGGTTCTCCCAGCCGGCCATATTTCAGGCATCGCACCGACGCTTGGCTCATTTTTCAAGTCATTGCGCTCCTCTGCGGCTTCCCACTTTATTGTGAAATCGTGGGAAGTACTTTTTTATTGTATACTCGCAGTTCCCGGCGTGAGGGAAACTACGAAATCAAATGTGGACTGACGACTTTGTTTGCGCGTTTGGTCGACAACAGCTTGTTTGTCGTTATATGTAATCGAAAAACAGGAAGAATACTTTCACCATGAGAGAAACTCCGTAAGAGTATTTCAATGGAAGTATACACGACATTACAAAAAGTCGTGATCAGTCTGTTATATAAAAAACAGTATAATACTGTAATACTATGTCTGCTACACAAGACTCTAACATTGGAAAGCAAGTTTATTGGTCCAAAAACAAAGTAAGTACTCCTCAGGGTGAGACTCCACCAAACCGAAGATTGTAAAGCGGAGCGGAGATGTGACGAAGCAGCCAATAGGATTTTGGCCTTAACACGTGACCATCATCATCATCATCATCCTAGCAACTATCCCGGTCGCATCCACGGCCATTGCCTCGGAGTCCAGGGTCCGCCTTCCTGTTTCTTCTACTCCACTTCGCACGGTCTTCAGTATCCTGTGTAGTCAATCCATAATACGTGACCTTCACAGCATTGAAATCCTATTAGCTACTTACGACACATCTCCGTTTCAGCCTTAAAAGAAAACCTTGTTACTAAAACCACACCTACACATAACACCAGATGTCATAGCACCGTAACAAAATTGTCCCAAAGGTCAATTAGCGAGAGAACCAGACGTAAACCAGCGACATCGTAATAAAATTTGGTCACATTGGGCAAAAAGGGGGAGGAATAAAAATTTGGCCAAGTGCGAGTCGGACTCGCGCACTGAGGGTTCCGCAGAAATTCTATTTTTGACGTATTAAAAAAACTACTTACTAGATTTCGTTCAAACCAATTTTCTTTGGTAGTGTACTTTTATGGTAATGTACATAATTTATTTATTTTAGTTTTATCATCCTCTTATTTTTTCACTTTGGAAGGGTATCGCACGCAAAGTTTTCACTTTAGAAAAAAAAAAATATTAGAAACCTCAATATCATTTTTGAAGATCTATCCATAGATACCCCACACGTATATGTTCAATGAAAAAAAATATTTCACATTTCGGTTCTAACTATGGGGCCGCCGCATTCATTTTATTTTTTTCTATTTTCGTATGAAAACCTTGTTGCATTTCATAGAACACATCTACTCACCAAGTTTCAATACTATAGTACTTATAGTTCGGAAAAAAGTGGCTGTGACAGACTGGCGGACTGCAATGTGCAGGCTCCGGGATCGAATAAAAGAGATGTATTATGCGCAACGTCTGTATAATTACTGTCTAATTAATAAGCATGCAGGCTAATATATAGGGAGGTGTGACATACACTACAGGACAGACAGACATGACGAATCTATAAGGGTTCCGTTTTTTTCTTTTTGGCTTCGGAACCCTAAAAAAGAAAGAAATGCCTGCAAAGAAATACGCTAATGTAAAAGTAGTGGCTGCTAATTAGAGGCTAGGAGGCTCGAGCATTAATTTCATTGTTATAAAAAGGCTTGGAGGTAATGCAGGCCCCTCAGTGTACAGTTGGCAGAGGAAGCGACGGTAAATTATGTGTATTTGCAAGCGAAATGCATTCATTTTGTTTGTACTTGGTTTTTGGTGATGTATTTTCTTACTTCACAAACTCAGAATGTGTGCCTCAGTATTTTCGTTTAATTAAAATTTGTGGGCAATTTCCTCATGGTTGACAAATCAGATATAGTAAGTAACTTCACCAAAACACTTAATATGATTTTCACATTTATTTAAATGTATGCGCTATAATGTTTCTTTGTGAACTGTAAGTATTTTTATGTAACTCGTTAAAATAAGATGTAGCTTCTACAATGGAAGTACAAAGTATGAAAAAATCTTATAACTTTGCTGTGTATTTGAATTAAAGCGACGGGTTTAATAAGTTATTTTTTTATTAACAGCGATCAATTTAGTTATTTTATGTGTTGCTAAGTGCTATTAGGTTGATAAAATATTAAACAACAACATTCCTGATATATACTTTCAGAATTAATTATTTCTATTCTTTTGTTTTTCCTTCGAACCGAAAGCTCCGAATGATACTTTAACTTATACTTTAGTTTTAAAAATATATTTATTTACCTTGGAAATAAAGATACACGTGTGTGGCTTCGTTGAGATTGAAAAACCATAATATATAAGAGAAAGAATATTTATTTATATCGTTATATATGCCCCGCACCAGAAAATTGTGGCATCATTTTTATTGACGTTAAGTACGCCGCCAACATGCTGCCATTGGGAAAAGAAGCGACTGTAGCTACAAATCTTAGTGCCAATTTCAAAACTGGTCGAAGTAAAGCGAGGGCAAATCTAACGATTGAAATCTATGAGAGAAACCCAATGTTGAACATTTTCCTGTTAACCGTACCTCTTATTTTTCCGTTTCAGCGAGTATGGCCCCTTGAGAATGCGTTTGTTATTGACTTTAATTTCGTATTTTATTCTTCACTGAAATGTTACGGTGGGTGATTTCACAGAGGGCAGTAAATTATATATTAGTCGTTATAAACCATGGTTGAATGTGTGTATTTAGTAATAAAATAATACCTTGACCATGACGGCCGCTCTTACGATCAGCCAGGTTTATAGTGCACAAATTAGTGCGCAAGCACAGGTGTACTATCTATTCCCTCACTCTCATAATTCGGTGGGACAGCAATCTGACACGACCGTAGAGAGATCAGGCGCATGACCAACGGCTTACAGAACGGACTTGATGGAATTTGGTATACAGACCACCATACTGTCATAAAAAGCAGACTACTACCTACTCCGGTGATAGGATAAAATATCCTATACCGATTAAATGCTCCCTTATGATAAAACCGGAATCTTATCTTGATAACGTGGGCTAAACTGCGGGTAAAAACTATATACAATACAATTTATATAGTATCTAAGCAATTATGCCAATTATTTATATCTCCTTATCATTTACTCGTACTAGCCATTTTATTAATATAACATCAGCCAATTTACTAAGCTTACTACTTCAAGTTAATTGTAGAGACCTACAAGGAATATCCCATTCATAAAATCCTCTACAAAAGTAAACAAGAGAAGCTATTAAATTTATTCTTGAACTTTAAATTATGCTATAAAAGTGTTTCAGTTAGGTCTCCGCAAAGTGGGTAGCGCAATTTCTTGCAAAAACTTAATAGCAAAATGACCTAAGCTCGATGCCTGCAATGTTGCTGCCCCAGAAACAACATTGTACGTATCAATTTGCGACTACAATGGTACAATGACGAAGATTAAGAGGTTACTGCCATCCCCCAAAATCAGGACCAAAAATTTTATGCATGTGTTGCCCCAGCCAGCGGTCTTAATACTAGCGGACAATTTGAACCAGTTGTTCCTGAGATAAGCGCGTTCAAACAAACAAACAAACAAACTTCGCTTTTATTATATTAGCTCATGTAAGTATAGATTCTCAAGCGAACATTAGCAGAGCAGCAGTAAATAGGGTAAATCAGACACTACATAATATTATGTATTTATTTTTACGTTATTTTTAGTACTTTTATCAGTTTCGTTATCGTTTAGTAATGATCCTAATTGTCTAGTTTCCCTTGTGTGGCTTGCGGAGGTCAGACGACAATATCTCCATTGTAATAACCAGGCTTGTCAATTCAGGATCATATTCGAAGTTTACCCTTGGCTAAGAGGCAATGGCCGCGGATGCAACAGGGAGAAGCGCTAAGATGATGATGATGTTCACATTTAGTAGTAGCATCAAAAATGAAACGATGGAATCTTTAGTTTTCTAAACTCGTTTAGTACCTACTCCGCCATAGACAAAACAGCGACACCTCTGTCCGAGTTAAAAGCTTCTGGTCAAACTCGGGACTTAGAAATAACAACTTTTGTTTACCGTATTTCGGCACTTTCGACCCAGATGAGCGCCTCTTAGCGACCGGCTTGCTTCGAGCGGAATTAGGCAACCCGAAGTTGCTACTAATCTTGAATTCAACTTTGTTAGAATACGGTTAGTTTGCGCTCGAGGGTATTATGGCCCGCTGGTGTGAACGGTTTGAATAGAGGGTCCGTAACTGTTTGTTATTGAATATAATGCTGGTTATTTTATTAAGAAAACAATAACAAATTATGTGAAAGTAAACGTCTCACGAATAAGCTAACACGTGCCAAATTAAAATGAAAACATAAAATATATATAATAACTAATCGTCGTTTGAAATATAAAAACATAGGGAAGCGTATAATTTAAACTTGAAATGGGAATCTTATATAATGTCATTTAGATATCAGACACAGTGAATTATTAGGGTGTTACCACACCAATCGATCGATCGTCGATCGACGCTATCGATCGGCATCGGTCGATGTTGATCGACTGGTGTGGTAGCTTTATTTGATCGACGCCATCGACGGACCCCAGTCGACTTACCAATCGGTCGATTGCTGATCGATGGCACCGGTCGACGTTGATGACTATGACTATGACTATGATGTTGATGACTGGTCGGTCGGAGCGCGGCACGACTGACGAAACAGCTCGATCGACGTCGATTATTCCATTCTACCATCGATCGATGCCGTCGATCGACGGTCGCTCGATTGGTCTGGTAGAAACTATCGATCGACGTCTACTAATGAAATAATGATGAAATAATGATTTATTTAGCAATTTGATTCACTAAGTAAATTCTTTTGCACGTCAAAACTTTTTTCCCCCTACCAGCGCCTCGACGTGAATGGCCTGCTGAGAAGAGACGCCGCAAGAAACTCAGACAGTTTTAATAATAATAATAATAATTCTTTATTTCGAACAACTCATACAGCTCATATAGGGTTAGTAACAAATGATCTTATCACACTAGTGTTAGTAGGTATAATTAGATTGGAATATAAATTTAGATCACTCTTCGCACCATACATATCCACATTGGTGAATCGTACCTATCAGCCACTGTCCTCAGGATGCTGCTGCGACTAGCACGCAATCTGTTTATCAGGGAGGTGGTTTTGTTTCGAATGATGGCGTGAAAGCCGTCAGTGTGATTTTGCGCAAACATCCCCGATGCACTGCAGTGGCGTGGAAGTCGCAACAACATTCTAAAGATGTTGTTATATTGAACACGTAGGGCACTCAGTGATTTTTTAGTATAGTGGACCCATAGGCCTCCCGTGTAAAAGCTCTGACAGTAAGCTTTAAAAAGCGTGATTTTCACTTGATCTGTACAACGGGAAAACCTACGAGCCAACATGTTACCTCGAACCGCAAGCGCCCTACGCTCCCTTTCGATATCTATATCGTCCTTAAGGTCGTCGGCAAGATAGTGTCCGAGGTATTTAAATTTATTTACTCTGTTTATGCACAAGCCATTAAGGGTAATAGAGTGGGAGTTTTCAGAACACTTGCCAGCGGCCTTAAACACCATATATTCGCTCTTTTGTACATTGTAAACGAGCCCATGGGTGGCTGCATATTTCTCACACACTCGCAACATACTCGCTATGGCGCTTGCAGTCGGGCCAAGCAGCACCATATCGTCAGCGTAGCTGATGTTATTTATGCTGACACCATCAATCGAGCATCCAACTCTCATGCTGCTCAGCTCAGCTATAAGACCATTTACATATAGGCTGAAGAGCTTGGGAGACGTTAAACCCCCCTGCCTCACCCCACACTCCAGCCTATATGCCTCAGAGAGAACATTGGCCCACTTAACAACATTGCTCTGGTTAGCATACCAGAACTTAAAAATGTTTATTATTTCCACCGGCACATGCATGTCCTCCATCTTCCTCCAAAGCACTTCATAGGAAACTAGGTCAAAGGCCTTGGAGAGGTCAAGAAAACAGGCATACACCGGCGTATTACGTCTAGTGTAATATTCGATAGTATGCTTGAGTCCCACTATAGCACTCTCGGTTGATAGACCCGGACGGAAGCCGAACTGAGCGTCATGCAGGTTTAAATAGTTGCTTAAGGAAGAGTCAAGCAAACTGTCCAATATTTTAGCGATCGTTGTCGCTAGCGAGATCGGTTTTGCCTTTTTTAAAAATAAATTTCAATTTTACAATTATGTCAAATATACCTTAAAAATAAATATACTATTCCATTCTACCATCGATCGATGGCGTCGATCGACGATCGATCGATTGTTGTGGTAACAACCTTACCCGAATATTTGGCACTCAATAATAAACTTCTACCTTCACTTGCAACACTAAGTTACAACAATCTTCAATTGCAACCAAACTCGAGCCGAAAACAGCCCGCACTAGACCCAAGTCTGAGATCCAGCCCGGGATTCACGATCCCGCGCGGGATTACAGCGCTTCTAGTTCGATTGAGTTTGTTAAATGCCGTTTTATTTGATGCCGTAAAACAGTTGAAAGTGGAAATCGGTGAGTTGGGCCGTAAACGTGGCTGTTAGTTAAGAAACTGATCCAGTCTTGCGATTCTAGTTGTTGAGTTTAATGTCAAACTGATCATGATTCTGAATTCAATACATTTATAACCGAACAAAATTAGACAAGTTCATCTATTTTTCTATAATGGCCACCAGGGCTACCCTTGGTTTTATAGCCAGGGCCTCTGACCACTAGACCAAGGGGGGGCTTGTCAAAAAACTTTTTAATAAAATTTCTCTTCTAACCATCCAGACCCAAAACAAAGAATTGATACCAAGGGCTCCGAATTTAAAATCCCCAAAGGTTGAACCAGTTTCATGAAGGGCTAGTCAAAAACGAAAAATAATCTGTTTAGTATCATTTAGTTTCCAAAACGGAATAGATTGTAGTGACCACTTTCCATCAAATGCGCCACATATCCATCTGCCAACTAAAGCCGTATAAAAAATAGTTCCCTATCCAATTGGATAGTTGAAAGTGCAATATACAAAGTGCTATAAATAAGAAGATTGAAACAGATTGCCTAAAATACGTATATTTAGTGTCGAGTGGTTCGCCGGCAGATATATTGCATCGAAAGCGCGTATTTCAACTCGAATATCGCTAGTGTTTCTGTGATACATTGGTATATTCAGCTCAATGTTTAATACGTGGGATAAAATGATTGTTAATGGTTATTCATTGCGGATTCAAAAGGTAATATTACATTTTAAAAGAGGGTATTTTAACAGTGGACGAATTATGATAACTGAAATGTGAAATTTGCGCAATGTTTATTGTAAGTAAATATGAAGTAAATGAACAAATTCAGACCTTACTTGTACAATGTACATTGCCATGCGTCCAAAAGTTAATTATCAACATTACAGTACACGTTTCATCTTTAAAAATAGTATGTTGGCTTAAATAATAGTGTGTTATTTGAACATTTTTTGCCATCAGCTAATCTCACTTAGTCTAAGTCGCATCAGTCAAAGAAAACTTTAATTGAAATCAAGTTTATTTTACACTTAATACAATCAATTTGTACCCGTACGAAGCTAAATGAATCACTAGTTGAAGATTGATCCTTTCAAAAAACTTACCTAACTTCCAGTTCTCACAGGGTCTTATTTCAGGCAGACGTCTCATCGAGTTAACAATTTACTGTCTCGGATTTTGCTTTCAGAATTTCATCAAGCCTGCGAGGGCGAGTCACTAATTAAATAAGAAGAACAGCTCAAACCGTTGCAATATACAGTCCCTTAAGTTAATAGGGCTTAAAACTTCACTCCTAAAGGAGACCCTCGTAAAATTTGCTAAATTAACTTGCAGAAATCGCGTTATCCGAACAACTAAGTTCGCGGCAGCAATAGGCCGATCCAATAACTAACAGAGGGCGCTAATCACACGGCTTGGATCTTAATTTTAATTTAGAACGTCTTTCAAAGGTACTGGCACCTACTCATTATATACGAGTAATTTCTCGTCAGTCGTGTCGAATTTCTGTGCCACCGAGCTGTGAGAATGAGTAAACGTGTGCTTGCGCTATAACTAACACACGAGTATATTTCACGGTAAGTAAAGAAGTTACTCTATACTCGTGAAAACTGCGTATACCTACTCGTACCTTTGTTATAAAACTAGCGGCCGTTCGCGACTTCGTCCGCATGGATTTCGGTGTCCACACACATAGTTTTGTACTTTAGTTTAAAAAAGCCTGCCTAGACAAATGGACTATCCAACACAATGTTTTTCTCAATTTGAACCAGTTGGTCCTGAGATTAGCACGTTCCAACAAAGATGTACCAGCTATTTGTCCCATTTTGGCACGGAAAGATCAGGAAATCAGTTTAAAGTTTCATCAAAACTGACGAACATCAGCTCTTACAAACTATAAAATGTGACTACAAAAATTGTAAAGCAACTTGTACAAAATCAACAGTAAAAGTTGGGTTTAAAATTTCCTCTCGTCCTCGACAAAGCGGGTCCGCTGCCGCTTCCCCGGAATTCCCTATTGTCCCACCCATTGTCCGGGACCGTATAAGCTTGTGTCATTTTGGTAGACACAGTTGCAGTCTATTGATTTCTAAACAATTCCAGCGTCTTTGTTACCATTAGGGAAATGGCTATTAACTCAAGTTCTCGTGGAATTTTATTGTAACCTTTCTGTTTATTTATTATTTAAGCATTTCATATTCAAACTAGTATTTTAGTTTATCTTTATTTTTTTAGATTATTACAGGATTTAACCTAGCATCTCTTGCAATCCGGGCAAGCGCTCTAACCAATTTAGCTACCGAGACCGTTAGTGAACCTGACGAATATTCAATTTTGTAATTTTTTTTGTGTTTGCTTTGACGATTTCCTACCCATCTTTATACATAAACACACCATCGAGCAGTTACTTTCTTCAAGTAATATTAATTTTAATAGAGAGTGTTTTTTAATTGGCTAGATAGTTCTAAAACAGTTTTTTTATAGCTTTTATTCTTCCATCCCTACAACCAGTAGGAGCCCTAATAGGCTATTATTAACAGAGTTTTTCAAGTCAACCTCTTTCAATGGCTTTTCTTGTTATTTTACTTTAGCACACTAGGCCAAATGCTTAAAGTGCTCTTCGGATAAAGAAGAGGAATCTAAATAATGTGTCCTTCATTGAAAAATGTATACATCCATCAAACTACTAATCGCTTAATCTCTAGCCAATGCCTACAACTCGTAAACTTAGGCTGTCACGATATCACAGGTATCGATTTCATATTACATATCGATTACCATGAAAAACTGCTTAAAAATCGCACAACCCTCGCTCCCTTCCATTCACAGCGATCAGATAGCATTGCCGAAGCAGGCACGATACGTCGCGTGTCCCAATAACTAATATCAAGATATTTGATAGTCCGCGGTTAATATCCAACATCAGTTAATATCCAGTATCGGTTACTATCCAACATCCCTTCGCTATTGTTTTCCAAGACGCCTTATTTAACGGCCCGACTCCATTACGTGCTAAGTGAAGCGATAAGGGTGTAATAATATTTGAAGGTGAAGCTGTGTTAACACCGTAGATTAAGAGATAGGTTTGTATGTATTGTCGTTTGTGGGGATTGTTCAAGTAAATTGGGTGATTTTACGACTTGTTTTGTTGCTTTTGGGGTTTTAGAGAATACGACGCGTTCAACAGCTGACTTTTAAGTATACCTATTATTTTTATGCCAGTTCATATTTGTACAGAAGTAGATTGACGTCGAATAAAGTCAATTGCTTGAATCTTGGTGAAAATTGATTGTTTTCCAATAACGCGTAGTTTTACTTGAAACTATTAAAAAATCTACACTAATATTGTAAAGCGGAAGAATTTGTTTGTTTGTTCGTTGGAACATGCTAATCTCAGGAGATATTGGTTTAAATGGGAAAAAATATTTTTGTTTTGAATAGTACATACATTGTCGCAGAAGGCTTTAAGCTGTAATATAACACTATGTGTGCGGCAACCGAAAGTCACGGGGACGAAGTCGCAGGCGGGCGCTAGATATGGATATACGATG
This sequence comes from Nomophila noctuella, assembly GCA_958496325.1. Lineage (NCBI taxonomy): Eukaryota > Metazoa > Arthropoda > Insecta > Lepidoptera > Crambidae > Nomophila > Nomophila noctuella. Next base: position 2,663,412 of record OY292487.1, on the reverse strand, counting down.
ATATTGGACGTAGGTACTATCAGCGTGTAGTATCAATTATTATCGGTTACAATGATTCAATTTGCTTAGTTCGTGTTTCCGGGTATCAAATGACATTACTCCAATAACTACCTATGCTTTGGATTACACTATTTTGATTCGCGGAATTCTGGCACAATAATGTCCTCAATAGATCGGGACAAAGTGATTGGAGAACGCAATCACTCATTGGAGTTAATACTAATGCATGAATAGTCGGGAATCTATACTAAGCTAAAGAGTTTGTTTGTTTGTTTGTATGTTTGTTTGTTTGAACGCGCTAATCTCTGAAAGTACTAGTCCGATTTGAAAAATCTTTTTGTGTTGCATAGGGCATTTGACGAGGAAGGCTTTAGGCTATTGGAAATCGAAATCCACGCGGACGGAGTCGCGGGCGGCCGCTAGTATAATACATATTTTAGACGCATGCTCGTCTGCCCACTATCTCGTAAAGTCAAATCTTGGCCTTTCTTTATAAGTAATGACCAAGCCAAAAGAAGTCGCTTAGCCAACCACTCGACTGCTGACCTTTGACCTGACAAAAAAACATCTCAGAATCGAGTCAAATCCATATATTTCATATCGATGACTACGAAAAACGGCTCAAAAAACAGGCATCCTTCGCTCCAATTCACTCGTAACATCTGATAACATCGCGGACATAGATTTAAATCTTTAGATGTGCCCTCACCATACTTTGGCCCGCTCAGAAATTGGCACTTAAATTTGAAGCAGCAGTCGCTTCTTATCTCAGTAATAATATGTTGAAACGTACATCATATCAAAACAAAAAAGAGCCTACAGGTTTCTGTTGTCGGGGCATATCTATGGATTCAAATCTATGGTCGCGGGCACGGTACGTCAAGTGTATCAATAACTAATATCAGAGATGTTGGATAGCAAACCGAGCGCGCTATCAACCATCTCAGTCATATTGTTTTTTAATACGCCTTACTTGGTGTAGTGTATTGGCTGTATAGTGTTGGTTGTCTCAGGCGCTTACGTCACGTGTCAGAATGACATTCCGTCCGGCGGGAGAACGGAGCGGGCGGGACTGTAATTCGTACGCGTGTTGTAGTGTTGGTGAGCCGTAAAATATCCAAATAACGAGGATTCTACATGTGGCGACGAGGAGAAAGGTACATTATACTACTTACTAAAAAAAAAAAGGAAAAAAATAAAGGAAAAATCAGTGATCTCTAAAACCACGATTTTTCATGTATCTCTCAGTATACTAGTAAGATTGTGTATAAATTAAATGTTGAACGTTAAATGGTCATGTATTTCAAGAAGAAACGAAAAGAAACATTTGAAACGCGTAATTTATATGTACCGCACAAAGAAATTGATGCAGTTCGAGCGCAAATTCTAACAATAACATTCCACCGTTCGGGTAGTCCCTTGTACCTACAAACTTTAACGTAGGTCAATAACTTGGCATTGAGGCGTACAAAAGGAAACGATTGGAACATTCGCCTCACTGTGTTGACCTAATAGTATAGATACCGGGTCGTGGTCTGGGTTCGATTCCCGCCCCGGGTCGAGGGGAATTTGTTTCGGTTTTTCGAGTGCGGCTCGGACTTCTGAGCGGTACAGTTAATTATGTTGTTTATTAACACCGATTCTTTAAAGGTTTGATGGTAAATAATAAAACATCAAAATTATGAGTATAGTTACTGACTTGATAAATGTTAAACAATAATTTTAACATTAAATTTTAACAGTATTTTGCTATTTAAAAATGAAGCCAATGTAGTAAGGCAAAGTACATACTTTGTGCAAAGGCTGTTTTGACAAACGTTGTTTAGTTACATGTATCAATTGTGAAGTTAGAATTATTTTATACTGGATTATCAAAATAATAATTTATGTTGGGCTATAAAGGAAGCCCATGAACAGAAAATGCACGTCAGTAAGATGAAGATGCTTAGATGGGCTGCAGGTGTAACTCGACTTGATAAAGTGCGAAACGAGCACATTAGAGTAAGTTTTAAGGTTGCGCCTATTGCAGAAAACTTACTGAAAGCCGCCTGCGATGGTTCGGTCATGTCATGAGACGCCCTGAAGACCATGTAGTAAAACGGGCTCTAGCACTCGAATGAAGAAGAAGAAGAGATGTTTAAGAAATTAACTTTTCTATTTTCCTTCTTTGGGCCGTTTACTACAAAAGGTTATGTGTGTATATTTGAAATACCTGGCGACAGTAATCACGTTATTTAATTGGATTATGCTAGATGCTGGGCATGAAATACCTATTTCGTATTAGAAAATAAACGATTACGTTTAAATTAAAAATATTTATTTGTATTTTAGTTTTGTTGCATTATTAACAATTATAATCCAATGACGTCGCTGGAAACGAAACGGCCGCTTGTGCATGAAGGTGCAGGTTCGATTCCCATACCGCACTCAAACTCAAACTCAAACTCAAAATATACATAATTCAAATAGGCCTCAGAAAAGCACTTATGAATCGTCAATATTATAAAACAACACATTGAATCTACCACCGACTTCGGAATGCAGTCATCTGCCGAGAAGGGGCGGCGGGAGACTCGATAGTTGCTCTTTTCAATCGCCAAGTTTTGTTACAATATTTAATTTTGTCAAGTTTACATACTTGTACTTTTACTAGTACTAGGCCATAAAGTTACCTCTTTCAGGTACAGAATTAAAATATTAAATACATATGAACATTATAGTGAGCATGACTACTGAGACCCAGGCCATCCAACCAAAAACTGGAAAACCAAATTTAAAGTACAACTACATTGTAGGACCCAGTGTACATACTCCATTTTAAAAGTACACACTTATATACATGTTGATTAAATGAAAATAAATATAAGAGCAGATGAAAATCTGATCATTAAATTGATAAGCAGATTGGAGGGATCAATCTGAATCATTAAATTGATAAGCAGATTGGAGGAATCAATCTGAATCATTAAATTGATAAGCAGATTGGAGGAATCAATCTGAATCATTGAATTGATAAGCAGATTGGAGGGATCAATCTGAATCATTAAATTGACAAGCAGATTGGAGGAATCAATCTGAATCATTGAATTGTTAAGCAGATTGGAGGGATCAATCTGAATCATTGAATTGATAAGCAGATTGGAGGCATCAATCTGAATCATTAAATTGATAAGCAGATTAGAGGAATCAATCTGAATCATTGAATTGTTAAGCAGATTGGAGGTATCAATCTGAATCATTGAATTGATAAGCAGATTGGAGGCATCAATCTGAATCATTAAATTGATAAGCAGATTAGAGGAATCAATCTGAATCATTGAATTGTTAAGCAGATTGGAGGTATCAATCTGAATCATTGAATTGATAAGCAGATTGGAGGCATCAATCTGAATCATTAAATTAAATAGCAGATAATCCGACCATTAAATTGATGAGTAAATAGCGGATAACATATCTGAATCATTAAATTTATCACTCCAGGTTGCCCAAAGATGTCACTCCTGTCATTGGAAAAGTTTGATTGTTACGGGGAATCCACTTCAGTGGGTATACGATGGGAACGCTGGAAAAGAGCATTGCTCATATTCTTGGAAGCGTCTAACATTGATAAAGACATCAAGAAAAGGGCTTCTCTTCTACATTTCGCTAGTTTAGATTCGCAAGAAGTGTTTTAGAACATTTCTGGTGCTAATATTGAGTCAAGTATTGGCGTCGACGTGTTTGAAGTTGCAATATCTAAACTAGATTCATACTCTGCTCCAAAACAGAGCAAAATCTACAAGCGACATTCATGCAGGTTGCTCAAACAGGAATCAACTTGGTAAACAATGAAGAAGAACAAAGTTAGTTTGTTTAATGTTTAATCAACAACTAAATCCTACTGTAACATTCACGGCCTGTGGCAATACCACACCACTAAAGCCTTACAGGTATTGATTTCATTGTTATAAAGTATCTAATATATATTTATAAATGATAATGGTGAGGTATAAGTCCAAATAAATATTGTTGATACCTTAAATTATTTATTAAACATAATATTGCAACATCTTTAGATGTTGTTTGATTATTATGTGTTATTAATCTTTACCTACTCCTGTTTGTACATTTTTAGAAGGACCCCGCTACCTTTAGAAGCTAAAATCGAGGGGAAAATTGAATATCTTAAACAAAGGGATATTATAGAACCAGCCGTAAGCTCTTCCAAATGGGTATACCCTGTGGTGCCGGTGTTGAAGGCTTATTAAAGTGATAAGCAGATTGTTAAGCTCAATCTGAACCCTTCAATTGATTACCATGTCTCAAAGTTTGTGGGGATAAATAATCCAATCATTAAATTGATGTGCAAAGTAGATAACACCTATTTATCTGAACCATTCAATTGATTACCATGTCTCAAAGTTTGTGGAGATAAATAGAAATACGTCTTTGTGAAGACATGCGTCGATCTTATGAAGCTGTACGAGAAAACCACCCATTGCCGACAATGGACAAATTAATACCGAAAGATGAAAAATGCAAGTTTTCACAAAATTGGATATAAAAGACGCATTTCATAAAATGGCTTCAAAACATATAACCACCCTCATAACCAATAATAAAGGCCTATTTAGGTAGGAAATCTTTCATAAAACATTAGAGCACATGCTTGTAGGTTGTGAAGGAGTGGTAAATTATGACATCTTGATTTACGGGAAACACAGGCAGGAGCATGATGCTCGAGTAAAGAAAGTGATGTCAGTTCTGAAAGAGAATAATGTATTAGTAAGAGAAGACAAATGTTCTGTCGGGATGAGTAAAGTGAGGTTTTTGGGACATGAGTTGTCAGCAGAAGGCGTGAGACCGTTGGAAAAGTACGTTTCTACGATAAAAGAATTTAGAGGGCCAAAAACTGCCGGATATTTACGAAGCTTCTTAGGCCTGATTAATTTCGTCAGCAAATGGATCTCCAATTATGCGACAATAACGAAACTCTGAAAGCACTTCTTCGAAATAAAAATGGAGATCGAAAAAATGTTACAGATCATTGGCGACCAGAAAATCAGCGATGTTTCAATTCATTGAATGAAGGATATCATGACAAATATACCTACCTTAGGTTACTACGATGTAAACGATCGTACGATGGTCATAGCAGACGCTAGCCCGGTGGGCCTGGGTGGAGTGCTAGTCCAAACTGAATCTGAAGACAACCCCAGGATTATTGAATATGGTCACAAGACTCGGACTGATGGTAAACGCCGCTACTGCCAGACTGAGATAGAGGCATTAGCCCGTGTATGGACAGTAGAGCATTTTCACATTTTCCTCTATGGCAGAAGATTCGAACTTATAACAGACCACAAACCGTCGGAGGTTATATTTGAATCAAGTTCAAAACATGTGCTAGGATAGAGATATGGGTTATAGTACAGTCGTATAGCTACAAAGTAGTTTAACAATCGGGTAAGACCAATATCGCAGACTCATTATAAATCTCCGCATTGTATCGATGAAGGCAAAACTTCGAACAAAAGTTTGGTGGCTTAAATGTAAAAAGGATGCCGAAAACATTGTAAAAGCGTGTAAAGGATGCACTCTTGTATCTGCACTACATGCCTCAAATCCTATGAAACGACGAGAAACGCCTGACGGTTCTTGGATTGACATTGCGATTGATTTGATGGGCCCCTCCCTAGCGGTGACCATCTGGTTGCTGTAGTAGACTTACAGCAGATATAAAGAAGTTAAGATTTGTAGGAAAATCACCCCTACCGAAATTGTGGCAAATCTCAAAGAAATATTTAGTCGTTTAGGAAATTCAACTTTAATAACAGCGGATAATGGAAGACATATGGCGGATATGATCAGCGAAGAATTCAACATTTTTAACAGAAAGAAACATCACCTTTTTTTTCAATACAATCCCATACTGGCCACAACAAAAGGGAGAGGTCGAAAGACAAAATCGCGATATATTAAAGCGGTTAAAAAAATAAGCATAGCTGAAAATAAAGATTGGAAGGAAAGTTTACTAGACTAGACTATCTAACTATGTACAATAGCACACCACATTCTGTCACCGGAAGAATAATTTAAGATTTAGAGATAAAATTCCTGTAGTGAGTGATACAATGGAAAGGATATCAAAAGACTCTGCGGTCAAGGACAGGGATCAAGAAAGGTAAGAAAGAGGAAAGGATTATGGAGATAGGAAAAGAAAGGCAGAAGAAAGTGATCTAGTAGGTACTAGGTGATAAAGTTTATATTAAGAACAGAAAAAGTAAAATGCATAGACAGAATAAATTATGCTAGGACTACAATCCTGAAACGCATACAGTGGAAATAATGAAGTGGAGTTATCCAAGTCCGAAACGATGAAACTGGTCAAGTCCGTAGAAGGAATATAGGGCACTCATTCAGGGCGAATGGAGCGTGTGGTAAGATTGAAATTAAATCGACGACGAAGAAAGGAATCTTGCAACTTAATCCCACTTCAGGCACCACAATGGTGTAAAATTTTGGTTGACCTCTTAATGCGTAAATTAAGATTTTATTTGATTAATAAGCAATTAAAATAATGTAACTAGTAGTAAACTTTCCACATGGATAAAACTGTCTCATGATTATATGAAGTAAGTACATTCGTTTTAATAAAACTAAATTAAATCAAGAAAGGGATGTAGTGTATTGGCTGTATAGTGTTGGTTGTCTCAGGCGCTTACGTCACGTGTCAGAATGACATTCCGTCCGGCGGGAGAACGGAGCGGGCGGGACTGTAATTCGTACGCGTGTTGTAGTGTTGGTGAGCCGTAAAATATCCAAATAACGAGGATTCTACACTTGGGGTATGATAGTAAGATAAGTTGAAAGAGGAAGATTTTTTCAAGCCTTCTATTTAAGCTGCTTAGAAAAGCGTATTGTGACATGATTCTCTCAATTCAAGGATCCATGATTTTACGTGTTTTCTGACATGTGAGTATAACATTTTGGAAGTTACATGAAACGAACAAAATGTTTTTTGAGTTAGGTAATTCCAATAAAGGAGAAATCCGTTTCTCATACAAATGGGGGCCTGGATGTGCACGGCTACAAATTGGTCAACGATTAGAACACTTCAAAAGATTACATTTGCCCAATTTTAATAGCTGAATACAACGGCCAAATATGTTAAAATCATGCATGAATATTCATTATTATTGCCATATCTATATGGTGTGACATCAAGTGACAGGATTGACATTGACGTATGACGTAAAACCATAATGCACTGATCTATACATAGACAAGATATAGGTCAGTGCCAAAATGGCTCCATTTCAATTGACACTGATCGTTTAATCGATCAATTGTTTGATTTTATTATTATCTTTATTATGAAGACGTAAAAAGTAGATCATTATTAAGATAAAACGAATATTACAAATAATAAATGATTGTAGTTTTTCAAAATGTAGCAAAAACACACTGGAACATGATGCATTTAATTTAATCTCCGCTTATCGATTTTCTCTAATCGATTATTTAATCTGTCATGTTATTAGGTGCGTTTTTGAAGACAGTTAAAAATTAAAAAATATAGTGCTATGTCGTTTATAAAGTATGTTTGATAATGTAAAATATATAGTTATGCAATTAACTTAAGTTGGCCAAAGCCTATTCCGTTGTTATTTATAGAGGTTAATTAACAAAAATTTACAGTTTTTTTGGTATATAATTTATCCATGCACAATCAAGCCCAAAATGGATCGTCTCCTTTGTTAATCACTTAAAGTAAAGCTATAAAATTACGCTGCAAAAATACAGATAAACAATATAAAAAAAAACAACTTTGTACTTTGCGCTCAAGCGTACCGCGGGCCCTAGATGGAGCATACCGTTTGCCAGCAACTTTTTATGTCACTTAAAATAGCACCATGGCCATCCCTTAAAAATGAAAGTCTATCGAATGATGAAACAGATCCCGCTAATCCCCACTTGGACGTCAGCTTTACGGGATTCGTTAGCCAAAGTGAAACACTCCGCCGAGCAGCCATTGTTTCGCGCTGATATAATTACGCGGTGATAAGAGGTACTACCCTAGAATCACGCTTAAAGATGAGAAACTAAAGAAATCAAAGAATATTATAGGTGTCACTTAGGTTGAGCAGAAGCCTACGAGTCAACGGATAGTCACCTGTCACCCTCAGACTATTTTATTATGATTTAAAAATAGCACCCTTCTTCGATCCCTAAAAAGTCTTTCGAATGATGAAACGGATCCCGCTAATCCCCACTTGGACGTCGGCTTTACGGGATTCGTTAGCCAAAGTGAAACACTCCGCCGAGCAGCCATTGTTTCGCGCTGATATAATTACGCTGAGACATTAGCAATAAGCTACAATTATGCTTGAAGAATTAGAAATATGTAAAATGGCAATAAATTATAATATGTATGTACGAGTACATATTTGGCGCTTGAGCTTACGGCACCTTAGATAGAGTATACCGTCTGTCACCTACTTATTTATGTCACTTTAAAAATTGCACCCATAGTCAACCCCCTAAAAACGAACGAAAAATGAAAGTCTATCGAATGATGAAACAGACCCCGCTAATCCCCACTTGGACGTCAGCTTTACGGGATTCGTTAGCCAAAGTGAAACACTCCGCCGAGCAGCCATTGTTTCGCGCTGATATAATTACGCTGCGATAAGGGCTCGGCGGCTGTCCTTTGAGTGCCCGCTACGTATGCTTTGATACGATACTTGAGAGCTTTGAGCTGAATTAATTCATTGCTGTTTCGTTTGATGACGTATCACGTTGATTGAGGGCAGATAATTTTATGGAAGGTATTTTTATCTTGGGTTTTCGTGTCAATAGTAATTAAAGACAAATAATGGTGAGGGAATTATTTTGTATCTTTTCATTATCATCATCATCCTAGCGTCTCGATTGCATCTACGGCGATAGCCTAGGAGTCCAGTATACGCTAAAACTATGCTGTTGAATAAGCAAGCGTGGTTAAACATTGGAACCAGTGACGTCTGCCCCCGCAACCCTTGCAAGGGAAACCAGGCAACTTCAATCATAATCGGGCGTAGAAATTAATTGGTTTCTGATCATTTACATGCGAAAGGGAGTAAAATTGCATAATGGGGAAATAACTATCACGTTGGTTACTACTAACCGTCATCTACTCCGCGCCTCGAACGTTTTTACAAAATGTATGAACAAATATGAGGCACAAAAATATTTTAATAAACTATGTCCAAAAACTTGATATATATAAAAAAGCATGAAACGACTTAAGCGAAGCATGAGTCCAGCACACGATTTTTGATCACAATAAAGCTTAGCAGTAAACTCGTATCCACATCAAGACTATTAAATTAAACGCTTACATTTTGGAAACACTCTTACGCGACTCGTTACCGGAACTGAGTCAAGAACAGTCACGTGACGCGGTAACTGCGCGGACCGAATAATTAGGACCCGGCCAACGCGATCTTGATGTGTTAATATGAGTATCTTGGTTTTTTACATTATTAAGCTACCATGACACAAGCTTGTATTGATTTTACCTAGTTCACTTTTTGTAAATATCGTAAATATTTTTTATATGTTATAAAAAATCGTCAGACGAGTATAGCAGTGATAAGCACACCTGCGAAATGCTAAGATGCAAACTCTAGTAAAATAACGTGTTTACATTTCGGCAACGCTTCCGTACTTTAGTACGCGTCAAGTGGCGGGTAACAACGCGACTCGTTACCGGAACTGAGTCAAGAACAGTCACGTGACACGGTAACTGCGCGGACCGAATAATTAGGACTCGGCCGACACGGGACGTATGGAACTTGATTATTTAGCTACAATGAAACAAGTTGCTTTTAGTCAAAAGACAGTTAGCACAGAATAAAGCTAGAAAAACAAATTTATATCCCATAAGACGTGACTAGTGATAAACACAGCTGCGAAATGCTTAGTTTCAACCTAAAATCACGTTTAACTCTTTTAAAATGACGTGTTTACATTTCGGCAACGCTTCCGTACTTTCGCACGCGTCAAGTGACGGGTAACAACGCGACTCGTTACCGGAACTGAGTCAAGAACAGTCACGTGACACGGTAACTGCACGGACCGAATAATTAGGACTCGGGCAACGCGGGACGTGTGGAGCTTGATGTTTTAACATCTTGTTCTGAGTAGAGAGCAGTTAGAATAGGTAATTTAATAACATTTCATATTACAAAACAATTTAATTGAACATGTCCGTTTATTCTGACATATCTTTTCTACACACACTCAGATAAAAATAAATGTAATATTCGCTCAAGCTCTTTTCAAGTAATAGACCACATTAATCAAACACACCTTATGTTTTTTCCCGCGAAACTCTATATGTACTTAGTGACTCTTCATCATGGGCCACAGCATATTTGCAAATTAAGGGACTACACATAGGTGCATATATTTATCTAATGTTGTTTGGCATCGGAAAGCTACAGAGTAAAAGTTTAAGCCACTACGCAGACATTGCATAGATTTGAGGTATTTTTATTAACCTAAATATAATCAATTTATGACAAGTGTACAGTTATATTAAGCGCGTCTTTCAACGAAACCAGTGACCTCTTTTTTATGTGTGCTTATAAGCAAGGCCAACCCTCTGACATTTGAAAAAAGTAATCACTTATCAACCGCATTCTCATCCGTACCCTCTTATAAAAAATTGGCCAAGTGCGAGTCGGACTCCCGCACTGAGGGTTCCGTACAAATTCTATTTTTGACGTATTAAAAAAACTACTGAATAGATTTCGTTCGAACTAATTTTCGTTGGTAGTTTTTATGGTAATGTACATTATATAATTATTTCAGTTTTATCATCCTCTTATTTTAGAAGTTAGAGGGGGGGTACACACTTTTTTCCACTTTGGGAGGGTCTGTCACGCAAAGTATTCACTTTAGAAAAAAGTGATATTAGAACCCTTAATATAATTTTTAAAGACCTATCCATAGATACCCCACACGTATATGTTCAATGAAAAAAAATATTTTCAGTTTCAGTTCTGACTATGGGGACCCCCCACTATTTTTATTTTTTTTCTATTTTCGTGTGAAAACCTTGTTGCGGTTCACAGATTACATCCACTCACTAAGTTTCAACAGTATAGTACTTATAGTTTCGGAGAAAAGTGGCTGTGACAGACTGGCGGACAGACAGACAGACAGACAGACAGACAGACAGACAGACAGACATGACGAATCTATAAGGGTTCCGTTTTTTTGCCATTTTGGCTACGGAACCCTAAAAACGAAGCTCGCAAAAATCCAAGTTGAAGATAAGGTCAAGACCGATTACGGACGCTTAGTTTATTTAGTCTCAGCAAGATAATATTAAGGGGCAGCCTGAGACACGCAAGCTACTTTACTCGTACTTAGAGAAGATGGAAAAATATGTTGGGACTAACAGAGGTTACTGGCGGGACCACGTAACAATTCGCTTTCCTGCTGAGAATGTTTATAAGTTTCTTGTTCCTTTTTTGTTTTGTTAGTTAGAAGAAAGCTTGGGGCATTACTTTGTGGTGTTTGTGGGTTTTATATTTTATTCTCTAAGCTCTTTCTCCCGATTGAGTTGAAAACGCTTACATCGAGAGTTTTGATCATACGTTTTTTTTCATGTGTTCGAATTGCGAGCATTATTTAAGATGTCTTATGTGAAGCAATAAAGATTATGATAATTACTTTTACACTTTAAAAGGCAACGATCCCAAAAAAATTAAATATTTTTTTTTTATATTTTGTTTCTAAAACTAAATTTCAATTGAATTGTGACATATTTCGATTTAATTCTGGACATTCTAATTGTGTCTATTCAGGATCAGTTTAACAGACACTTCGCAAGTACAAGAACTGAATAATTAGTTCGTGATTTAGAAAGTGCTAGAGTGGAAGTTCTTCAATCAGACCAATCAAGTCTCGTTATAATTAGGATTTCGTGGAATCGACGAAACTTAAACTTGCCTGATTGCAATTGAAAGTAAAGACATAAGAAATTTAGGCAAAAATCTTAATTTAAAACTCCATAAAGTTAAAATTCGAAGAATTGAATATTAATAAGTATTGAACAGTTCTTTGCATAGAGTGCATCTTCAATATTAATTCATGATATTATATGCCAAGCCCACTCAAGCCATAGAAATGAACAAAATAAAAATAATAAATATCCTAGGACAATTTATAGTAAAGTGCCTTCAAACCAAAGATCATGGAAGGCTTATAATAATATTATGGTTTGGTAATTCCTACAATTACAACAGTTATTATAATGACAAAACAACCACGCTACTTTTACAAAACCTATTTTTAGGGTTCCGTAGCCGAAATGGCAAAAAAACGGAACCCTTATAGATTCGTCATGTCTGTCTGTCTGTCTGTCCGCCAGTCTGTCACAGCCACTTTATTCCGAAACTATAAGTACTATACTGTTGAAACTTAGTGAGTGGATGTATTTTGTGAACCGCAACAAGGTTTTCACACGTAAGTAGAAAAGAAAATAAAAAAAGTGGGGGGTCCCCATAGTCAGAACTGAAACTCGAAAAAATTTTTTTCATTCAACATATACGTGTGGGGTATCTATGGATAGGTCTTTAAAAATTATATTAAGGTTTCTAATATCACTTTTTTCTAAAGTGAATACTTTGCGTGACAGACCCTTCCAAAGTGGAAAAAAGTGTGTCCCCCCCCCTCTAACTTCTAAAATAAGAGGATGATAAAACTGAAATAATTATATAATGTACATTACCATAAAAACTACCAACGAAAATTGGTTCGAACGAAATCTATTCAGTAGTTTTTTTAATACGTCAAAAATAGAATTTGTACGGAACCCTTAGTGCGGGAGTCCGACTCGCACTTGGCCAATTTTTTTTGACTAAAGCATCTTTACTCGACGAGGATCGAGTTAGTGTTCTTTGGCTAACTTCTGCAATCCACTAAAAGGACGCCATTATCGGACAAAAGCCACTGTAACACTTTCAAAGTACGTCGTAAGTCTCAACAAGAACAGACAAAACCTAGCCAATATTGAAGAAACAGGTGTAAAGTATAGAATTGTTCATTCAATTCTATACTTAATACTTAAAATAGTGTAGTATCGTGTAAATAAATAAATTCTAAAAAACTTATTCTTTGAGCGTGCGTGAACGGATATAAATACTTTAATACTTTTATAATTTAATAAGCATCCATGACTCCTGTACAAATGCCAAAGTTAAGAACACACAAATCGCGCCTAAGCTAAGGTTACCAAATTATTGACATATGTATACCTCAACATATTAACATAATAATTATTATAAAATTGCAAAAATTAACGCTACATCACTTTTAAACCTTTTTTTAACCTTAACATTTTCACTCTATGAGAATCGAGTCCGTTTGGCCAACTTCTGCAATACACAAAACAAATTCTAACAAATTTGAGAGACCTTATCCCGGAACATCGGGTCCCAGTGTCCGGGATAAGCAGGGATGAGGGAATGCGTGAGGGAATCATTCAAATCACTCACAGAGCGATACACGGAACGAAATTGGGTGTTATCCGTGTCTCGGATATTACCGGGTAAACTTAGCTTACGTTCCTTACTCCATTGTGTAGGGAAAGGCACCTTAATCTACGGTATCGGGTTGAATATTTTTTCTGTTGTCAGGCGGTTTTGGAGGTTTAAGCCGCTACAATAGATAATTCTGTGGGAAGCCACAAACGACGTTTTGACCTAGAAATTTTCGTTTTTACTAATTTAATATTGCTTTACCAGACTATTATTCAAGGCAGTTAATTCAATTGTGTAATTTATGGTATCAGAATTAGCCTCGAAATCGCCTATCAATAACTTAACTGCAGGGCAAAAGGACAACATTAATAACAAAATAACGTTACAAAAATATTAGCTCAACCACTACTCCTGACTTTTGATCTCAGACCTGTGATAATGCTCCACAAAAGAGAGAAACATTTTTACTCCACCGACTAGCAACTCAAGTTAAGACTGGAAAAAATTGGCCAAGTGCGAGTCGGACTCCCGCACTGAGGGTTCCGTACAAATTCTATTTTTGACGTATTAAAAAAACTACTGAATAGATTTCGTTCGAACCAATTTTCGTTGGTAGTTTTTATGGTAATGTACATTATATAAATATTTCAGTTTTATCATCCTCTTATTTTAGAAGTTAGAGGGGGGGGACACACTTTTTTCCACTTTGGAAGGGTCTGTCACGCAAAGTATTCACTTTAGAAAAAAGTGATATTCGAAACCTTAATATAATTTTTAAAGACCTATCCATAGATACCCCACACGTATATGTTCAATGAAAAAAAATATTTCGAGTTTCAGTTCTGACTATGGGGACCCCCCACTTTTTTTATTTTCTTTCTATTTTCGTGTGAAAACCTTGTTGCGGTTCACAGAATACATCCACTCACTAAGTTTCAACAGTATAGTACTTATAGTTTCGGAATAAAGTGGCTGTGACAGACTGGCGGACAGACAGACAGACAGACAGACAGACATGACGAATCTATAAGGGTTCCGTTTTTTTGTCATTTTGGCTACGGAACCCTAAAAAGACCAGCTTAGCCAATGAAAAAAATAATATTACAATGCATAGTTCCAACTAAAGGTTTATTATTATTATTTTATAATGAAATTTATACTAATATAAAGCTGAAGAGTTTGTATCTTGGTTTGTTTGCTTGTTCACGCGCCAAACTCAAGAACTACTGGTCCGAATTAAAAAATATTTTTGAGTTGGATATTATATGTATAGAAGGCTTAAAGCTACAATATAAAACTATGTGTGAGGAAACCTAAATCCACGAAGACGAAGTCGCGTTAATTAATTTACTAGGCTTGCGAACACAACTGCATCGTAATTGGCTGATTGAAAACAATCTACTAGCTCTATTAGTAAATTAGTCAGGAATAAGCCACTCAGTACCAGCTAATCACATTACTATCTAATGCATTCAGCAGTATTACCATATGAACAGCGATCGTAACTCATTGTATGTATGCACTATTTAATTGGTCAATTAGGGTAACAATTAATTTAATAGTCAAATTAGGCGATACCCTTAATACATAGTAATATATCATTATAATATTCATAACATTCTTAACATGTGTACCTATTAAAAGTTAAATTACTTAAGTGTTGTTCAAATTGTACAGCGGTTTTAAAATATAAAATTTAAACTTATAAATTCAAATTGCTAAACTTAAATAACTTTTCTAAACTACAGCATAAGTATTCATATTAATAAAATCGTTCTTGTTAAATTAGTTTGTGTAATTTCAACTTGTACGATTGATACAATGTTACAACTAGAAAAGATTATCCGCACCTACAGAATGCTAATTGTTAAGAATACTTTTTGAAATCTTTGTAAAGTAAACATGATTTCAAATGATGAAGGCCTTGGCTCTAAAGTGGGATAATAAACGGCTGATACTTTTACTTTACTTTTACTTTTTTTTAGTGGGAAATGTTTGGAAATGGCATAGAGTTACATAGGAGGGACTCTCCGAAAAACATCAAACGTGCCATTAAAACCCACCCTCCTTATCACTGTCATGTTGAGATGAGTGCACTTGGGACCACATACACCACCACATTAGATTCTTCCAAGCGCATAGGTTTGAATCCTACCAGAGGCAAAGTGCATTGTTTACTGTCTATATCTCATACCAATAACACGAACGTGCTTTTTATTTAACGCTCAGATCACTTTAAAATCACAAGTAATACAATTTTTACAAACACTTTTAAACTGCAATCGATTCCCATAAGTCCTTATTACACCTTAATTTCTTGTGTTTTATGTTTTCTTGAGTTTAATTTAATATTATGTTGCGTGATGTTTTTCGATAATAATTTCTAATTTTCTTTAATAAATGCGATTTCATATTTAAATAATAAGAGGAATAAGGAAAATAACAGAAAATCTTTCCCAGAGTTAATTAAAGCACGCGAGACATACCAGGAGCACATAAAGTTATGAGAAATCTTTACCCACCGGCTTGGCTACGATGTTTTGATATGGATAAGCCTCAATTAAAAGTTGTTATGTGAATAACCACGCGGCGACGCGAGTTCACAACAAAGTTTGGACAATACTCGTCTGCGCACGTGGGGCGGTATTATACCCTGTTCTCACGTGGAAAGTTACCGACGGTAATTTTAAATGCTAGTTGGAAACTATAGAAATGCCCTCCTGCCCGAGTTTAGGCAGCGGCTAACAATCTTTGTTAACTTACTTTGTAGGATATGAACGTGTTATTAATAATCTTATACCCTTCCGGCAGTTTTTCGGCCATAGCGGCCGATCTCACGATCAGTCAGGTTCGCAGGATATATTATATATAGTGCACAAGTGAGTGCGCAAGCATAGGTGCTCTCCCTATTCCCGCACTCAGTTCGGTGGGATAGCAATCTGACGCGATCTTTGAGAGATCAGATGCATAGCCAACGGATTAACATGCCTTCCGAAGCACAGAGGAGCTCAAGATATTTTTTTTCAGTCACCTATCCGATGAGTGACCTGTGCGAAAGTTGCTTAACTTTGCGATGGTAGGCCGAGCACGCTAAGCAAAGT
Organism: Nomophila noctuella; assembly: GCA_958496325.1. Classification (NCBI taxonomy): domain Eukaryota; kingdom Metazoa; phylum Arthropoda; class Insecta; order Lepidoptera; family Crambidae; genus Nomophila; species Nomophila noctuella. The sequence continues at coordinate 2,646,794 of OY292487.1, read as the reverse complement.
GCCATCGAGCTCCTAGTGTGATTAATATGCAAAAACTAAAGCAAAACAATCGCTGGCGCTCATTGCTCAATGGGTCAGCTACCTGGTACGACCGTAAAGTAGTCAGACCATTACTCTCTCACGAGAACAAATAACTCTGCCAACTTCCACGCAAGTAGCTGCATTTTCTTAACAAAACTAGGTACCTAGACTTGATATTTTCGTTTGATCCGGGAATACAATTTTAAACCCATTGCGGTTTTGTCACTTAATGTGCAAGTAACCATTGCGTTGCAGAAACAGACAGAAGCGAAGTAGCCAAAAGTACAGCACTAAAGACTTCAAATAAAACCCAAATAGTTACATAGTAGTTACGCTTTAAATATACGCAAACATATTTCCATTGCAAAACTACAGTTTAGTTTGACTTAATTGAAACAAATTTCGACAGTCACGCACACAGCGGCCATTACCGAACATTAGAAGGGTCTAAGAGAAACAAACTGTAAAACTCAGTAAAACAAGATTGATGGGATTTATTTTGAACAGGTGAACATTGTGCATGTGATAAATTAATCACGCGCATGTCACGTGTTGACGGAGGATCAAATGCGAAGTTTGATGTTGTCCCAACTTTTAATCTATACTAATATGTATGATAAAGCTGAAGAGTTTGTTTGTTTTCTTGTTTGTTTGAACGCGCTTACCACAGGAGCTACTGGTCCGATTGGAAAAAATATTTTTGTGTTTGATAGTCCATATGACGAGTTAGGCTTTAGGTAATTGGAAACCGAAATCCACGCGGACGGAGTCGCTGGCGGCCGCTAGTCAGTAATAATACTCTTCATGGAAATGACAGCGGTAGTAAAATAGTGGAATACCGCGAGCATTGCTTACAAAGCATGATCTAGGGTGTTTATTACAAAGAAATTGAAACACCAACGACTTTTAACTTATTGTACAAAAATCATCATCATCATCCTAGAGTATGTCCCGGTCACTTCCTCGGCCATTGCCTCGGAGTCCAGGGTCCGCTTTCCTACACTTCCTTCGCCACTTCGCACAATCTTCGGCATCCGATATACAATAATATTTAGTTACATAAAAAAATAAAGGATTCTTCTATACAAATATTATAAAGAGGAAAGGTTTGATTTTTTGTTTGTTTGTTTGTTTGTATGAATTGAATAGGCTCCGAAACTACTTGGCAGATTTGAAAAATTCTTTCACTGTTGGAAAACTACATTCACCCAGAGTAACATAGGCTATATTTTATCCCGGTACGGGAAGTAGTTCCCCCGAGACGCGGGTGAAACCGCGTGGCGGGCCGCTAGTTTAAAAATAAATGTTAAACGAACAATGTAGTATTTATTGTGTAATTTGGGCCTGTCTCTTTTCATTAAGCCATCACTGATATGACATTAGAAACTTATAGCCTCGAAGCCCTGGGTGTGCTTCTATACTTAACTACGTTATTTTTGGGCTAAGAATATAAAAACAAGAAAATAAAAAAATATATACATACTCGTATACAGGCGTTTTTAGTTTTTTTACAAAAACTTCAAACAAATATCAATAAGGGGAAGATTCTCATTTAAAAATTCTCACTAGTTTAACGGGTGAACAGTGAGAATAAATCTCACTAATTCGACTGTCAAACAAATTCTAATTTGTTCGACGATATCGAACGTATCAAATCATTGTGTATTAAGCATACAAAAATCAATCGATCTATTTCTATTTATTGGCTAAAATCCAAGCCGTCTTGTTAGAAAATCACAGCTCCTATATACAACTAGCAAACTCGTCAAGGCATTTCAAATCACTGCACCAGCAAAAAAGCTACCAGTTAAAAAACTGTAGTGCATATTTCCTCGCAACAACTTTGCTCAACAGACGAGTAACTGAGTAGACCGGGCCAATTATGAATGTCCCGTAGGAACGATCATTAAGCCCCGGTTTCAACTTTGTGCCTTTTTTGAACCGTCTGCCTGAAGGCCTTTAGACTAACGGAAAAAGTATTTTCTAACATTTTGACTTCGTATGACGGGCCCGTTGGTCTAGTGGTCAGATACAAAAACAAGGGTCGCGGAGTCGAATCCTGCTAGGGGCAAATGTTTGAGTGATGAGCATAACCATAAGCATTTGTACTCGAGTCATGGATGTTTACAAAAGCATTTAGCTCTTTGCTAATTTAGTTCCTTGCTTCCACAATAAAATCTTCGAGCTTAATTGGAGGCTTGGAAATTTTGTGTTATTCCTAAAAAATATTTTATCTTCCACAATAAAATCTTCGAGCTTAATTGGAGGCCTGGAAATTTTGTGTTATTCCTAAAAAATATTTTATCTTCCACAGTAAAATCTTCGAGCTTAATTGGAGGCCTGGAAATTTTGTGTTATTCCTTAAAAATATTTTATCTTCCACAATAAAATCTTCGAGCTTAATTGGAGGCCTGGAAATTATGTGTTATTCCAAAAAAAATATTTAAGTAATGAATTTATTAGTCATCGACAAAATAACTACGAGTATTTAAAAGCAATGTCATATTTGAATTGTTCTGACTCATAACTTCTACTTATTTATTGCTTTAAATGTTTGTTATTTCAAAGGCAATGACTGCCGCGTTCCTTTTAATTAATAATTTGTAGTATACGATACGATATTGATATTAATCAATTTAAATTTGTATAATTAAAAAACACGCAAAATTCATTGATTACCAAAAACAAAACTGTTTATAACTTACTTATCGAGATAGCGCATATCCAGTCTTCTAAATCTATCGACCGTCCTTATTTTGCTTGACAGCAGAAATAAGTTACTTATTGATTTCTGAAAAATATCTGCTACAGTACTATTAATTAATTCCTGTGGTTTTTCATAAAATAACTGTTCCCTCTTTTGAAAATACTCCATAAAAAAGAAAATCCAATAAGTATATTATGATAAGCCCTCCGTCACTCCATAATCACGATATAAATTAATGTTATTTCTAGTTTTAAACGTAGTTTTGTCAGTTAACCGCTATTTATCCGTTAAAGTTTGCTTAAACCCAAAACAGATAAACCAACACTATTTACTATTTACCCTGTGCTCATTACAAAGGCCAAGAGTTATTTGACACAGCAATTTATTTAACAAAAAAATACAAAATCTTTCTAGCGCCAAAACTAAGGCCATACTTTTGCTGCCTCGGAGCGGTGGCTAATAGATTGTCCTGTTTTTGCAACGGAAGAAAATTCCTTCTAAGGTTTTCTGTTCCGAAATTTTCACTCACAGACCGGAGTCTGTAAGTTAAAGCTGTTCGACATTCTCGAGTAGGAAACAGAAATAATATTGTCGAAAGTTCTTTTAAAATGACGTTTAGTTTCACAAAAACATTAACTAAGTGAATCAAATTGCTGAATTAATTATTTCATTTAATTTCATTTCACTCGTCAGATCAGGGTTATAGTCGCAAGGAATCTTTGATACCGCAATTGGTATAACCTGGATGAAAGCAAGGACGGAAAATCTTACCATATTAAACAGTAGTTTTTTGCTTTAGGAATCAAAGCAAATAACTACTATTTAATCTTAAGTCGGGATATATATATTATTTATGTTTTAACAGTTGAAAGTATTTGACCAACCTCAAAAATGTAAAATATTAATATGTATTCTTTCAAGACAGTTAAACAAGTAATCTTATATACGTAAAAAATAGAGTCCATTATATTGCGAAACTAAAGAAATTGATAACTTATTTATGCTGCTTGTAATACTCTTAAAATTACCTTCATATCTTTTGATGGAATTATATTTTAACGCAACAAAGCTTAGCTCATTTTAATGTTATCCTTTTAAAGCTTATTCTTTTAAATATTAAATTATATGCAAAGCTTTCAGGCTTCTAGCATGTCTTAGTCGTGTATAAAAGTTTACAAAAAAATAACTTTTAACAAGATTGTAGGCATTAATAAGTTATTCATGGAATATATTTTTTCATAACGCAATAGGTAATTTTTTTAAAGAATCCAAACTGCTTCTTTTATCAAGAGATTAAGCAATTTTTATTGTAATTTACTAACTTAATAAAAATTTGTTTACAATAACATTTTACTAAATGTATTGAAATACGTAGGTAGTAAATTATATATCATATACCTGAAAAGATCTAAATAACAAGCTTTAAATGTACGGTACAGTAATAATAAACGAAAATCGGTTTTTAATAACATTTATCAAACTTGTTTCTCGTTATTTCTATTAAAATTTGATAGCCCACTGACCTAATAATTACGTGACGCTAATTACGAAACCTTCCAAATATTGACGTTTAAATAATTATAAACTAAATAGACCTAAATTAAACATTTATTGATTAGGCATAAGAAAACTAATTTGTAACTAACCTGTAATTACGCAACATAATTATTAATGGTGCCCTTATAGCAACGTCTTAATATGTTATAAATAACCTTTGCTTTAAGGCTTGAATTCAAAATAACAGATCTTTCATTAACTTTAGTTTTTATTTCTCTGTAGTTAAAGTAAGGTCATCATGCCAATGAAATTAAATAATTTAATTGTATAATAATAGTGCTCTGTGAAAAGTACATTAAGTTACTACTTATATACATAAATATATTATTATGAAATATAAGAGTATAATCTGTTTAAAAAGATCAAAAATCTTGTTATTAACTTATTTACGCAATGTCTTCATACTACCCAATCCAACCCGGCAATAAATCTTTGTAAAAAGTAAACAACAGTTTCTTTCCAAGAAAAAACTACGGCCGGTCAAACCGAAACCATTACTTATCTAGCGAACTGTCCAAAATAAATCTTACCTTGAACGCAAACCACTGTCACACACACACAACACGACCACAAAAACTCACTAAAAATCCGTCACTCGACTGACCACGTAAAGTCGCTCGTAGCACTGACCCGGTACGTAGCGCTACGACGCCGCTCGCGGTGTCACTGAGCCGGCCGACTCGTAGCAGCGGCGACTACGGCGCGCGCACCCGACTACGAAAACGGTAATTCAAACACATTTATCACGGTAATTCTGCAAATTGGACTAAATAATGACGTTGCCCAACCACTGTTCCTTCCCCCAGTGTTTGTCGAGCCACTCGATAGCGTTAATAACGTCTTTGGTGTTAATGAATTAGTTTAAACTTGATGCGCGGGCAAGCGATTCATGGGCCGGGGCTTATTCAATTTGTTCACAATTGCATTGGCCCTGCTCCTTGGCTGTTTTCCTCAACACTGAAGGTCAACGATTCAAACACACACGGTGGGAGTTTCTTTGATCTATTGATCATATGTTTATGGCGAAGTACTTGTGAGCTAATCTTATGTAATTAATTTACTACAAATCCTATAATTTTCCTGTTGACTTACTGTTTAGTATCATTTAGAAAAATGAACATGAGAGTCAGCTTAAACTTACAAAAATATAATTAAAGATCAGAATGTTCACTTATTACTTTGTCAAAAAAAGGCTCAGTTTTTTTTAAACGGATAAGAATCAATTCACCTTCTCAAAATACCAGAGTACCAACATCCGCAAGGAAAGCTAAAAAACAATTTTGTTAAAGTGAAATATGATACATGCAACTCCGTTTCAAAGTATGACCCGTCCCTGATCGCAAATAGCACAGTATACTTGTACCTTGCAAGGTTTTAAGGAATAGTTTTATTAATGTTCCCTTCCTAGCAAGGCGGGTTGGTTTTGGAAATAAGCCAGTGGGAACGAGGTAGTCACTACCGTTGAAGGAATTGTTTTCAAACAAATTATGTGACATTTTCTTTTCTATTTAGGGGGTTCCCACTTGACTTAACTTGACTTAAAATCCTATGTCCCCTAGCTGGGGCAGAGGGCGTCTACAGAGGTCTTCCATCTCGATCGGTCTTGAGCTTCACGCTTGATCTCGCTCCAAGTCAAACCGATGCTCGCCGCCTCTGCCATTATTGTGCGACGCCAAGATTGACGAGGACGGCCACGTTTTCGTTTCCCCTGGGGATTCCAGTCCAGGGCTTGCTTGGGGATATGATCGGTATCCCTTCGGAGCGTGTGGCCAATCCATCCCCATTTGCGGCGTTTGATCTGACGGTCGATCGGACGTTCGCGGCATTTCTCCAATAGCTCTACGTTGGAGATGGTCTCGGGCCAGTAGATACCAAGAATGCGACGCAGACACCGGTTCACGAAGACTTGGATTTGTCGTGAGATGTCTTTTGTAACCTTCCACGTCTCGCACCCGTAAAGCAGTACAGATTTGACGTTGGACCCGAATATTTTAAGCTTGATCCTTCGGGTCAGTTTCCGTGACTGCCAAACTGGTCTCAGCTGCGCGAAAGTAGCTCGGGCTTTAGCTATCCGTGAGGTGATGTCCTCCTCACAACCCCCAGTCTCCGACACGACGCTCCCGAGGTAAGTGAACTTGTGGACGCGTTCCACTGCCTCTGTGCCAATTAGCAACGGTGTATTATTTTTCACGCCAGATCTCATCTCTTTGGTCTTCCGGATGTTAATTTTGAGGCCTGATTTTGCAGCTTCCTGTTGGAGATCATCTAACTTTCCCTGCATATCGGCGTGGGTATGACTCAGAAGGCAAAGATCATCAGCATAATCCAAGTCCTCTAAGACGTTGGATAATCCCCACTCTATGCCGCGGCGTCGTTTGTCAGCGATGCGTAGCATAATTCCGTCTAGAACGACCAGGAATAGAAGCGGTGACAGAAGGCAGCCCTGACGGACACCTGCGGTCACATTTATGTCGTCCGAAATGAGGCCTTCATGAGTTACCCTACACGAATACTTCTTGTATATGCTCTCCAACAAACGGACAATCTTCGGTGGCACCCCGATGTCCAGTAGACGAGACCAGATACTTGACCACTTCAACGTATCAAAGGCTTTTTCGAAATCAACAAATGTAAGATAAATCTCCCTCTGCCATTCTGATGCCTGTTCCAGTATGATACGAAGAGTATTGATCTGGTCCGTGCACGAGCGGTTCGACCGGAAACCAGCCTGCTCTCTACGAAGGAGAGGATCTACAGCCTTTGTCAGCCTGTCCAAGATGATTTTACAGAAAACCTTAGCAGGAATCGAGAGCAACGTAATACCTCTCCAGTTGTCACACATACTAAGATCCCCTTTCTTTGGGACGGTTATAACAAGGCCTTTGTTCCAATCATCCGGTAGCTCTTCCAAGTTCCAAATTCTCTGCATAAGAGGCGTCAGAACATCAACTGCGGAGGATAAGTCGGCTTGTAGCATTTCCGCGGTGATCAAGTCGAGTCCTGGTGCTTTTCGAGTCTTGAGAGAAAGGACTGCTTTAGCCACTTCCGAGGCCGATGGTGGTTCTGTATTTATGTCGAGTAGCCGCGATGGTGGGGAGTTAACAGGTAGCACCTCAGAATTCGATGCTGCTTGTAAGCGGAAGACTTCTTCAAAGTGTTGACGCCAACGTGCCAGCTGCCCCTCAGGTGTCACTATGGTCTGACCGTCTTTGTCTTTAAGGGGCTTCTTCTTCCGTGGTTTACTGCCACCTGCTAAGGATTTTGTTGCTGCGTACAGTTCCTTGAGGTTGCCGGTATTTGCAGCTTGTTGAGCACGATCAGCAATACCATCAGCCCACTGCCGCTTGTCCTTGCGGGTACTGCGATAGATGTCCTTGCGTATATGACGGTACTGTTTGTTAAGGTCGGCTCGAACAACTTCATCGCGGGCCTCAAGAAGTCTAAGGTGAAGATTCCTCCTGTCCTTGATCAAGCTCCAAGTGCGTTGAGACATCCAGTCCTCTTGGGAGTGAGTCGATTTGTGCCCCAAGACGATAGAGCTGGTTTCTGTATAGGCCACTTTTATGCGATTCCACTCTTCGTCTAATGAGTCTGCAGTGTCGAGCATAGCAAAACGGTTGCGCAATTCCAGTTGAAACGACTTTCGGGTCTCCGGGTTATTCAATTTGTCCACCTCGAATCTTCTTCCAATCTTACCAGGTCCAGCTGTGCGGGCCACTGCAACCTTAAGCCGAACTTCAGCAACTACCAGGTGGTGGTCGCTATCAATATCGGCTCCTCTACGGTTGCGGACGTCGAGCAGCGATGAACGCCATTTGGAGCTAATGGCAAGGTGGTCAATTTGGTTCCTTGTGACGCCATCGGGTGAATTCCACGTATATTTATGGTGATCACCATGAATAAATAAAGTACCTCCGATGGTTAAGTCGTGATTTATTTAGGGGGTTCCCACACAATACGGTATTTGACTGACAAGTCAAATCACCTACTTTTTTTAAATGCCAAAAACGTAACCTTGTAGGAAAAAATGTATGAAATATTGAATCGTGACGTCACGATGCAATAGTGTCAAATCAATACTCTTTAAACTTCAATTAGCTCTAATAATTTGTTTAAAGCTCCATAGTAACAGTGAGATAAAAAATTGTGCCTAATTTTTGATTTCGGCTTTAATCTTAGAATGTCATAATTTATTTCGTATGCAGTCAAATACCCAATTGTTTCCGTGGGTATGGTAAGTAGCTTACTCGGTATGTCGTCCCGCTTGGTGTGGTGGTCAAGAAGTTGACTATTAGACCAAGAGGCCGCGGATTCTATCCCGGGAGCGTTGTTCATGAACACACATGTTTGTCCTGTACGGGGATCGAACCCGCGACCTCTTGATGTAATAGTCAACTGACCACTACACCAAGCGGGACGTCAAATTGGTTTGTCAAATTCATACACATATTTCCAGAATGTTTTCCCTGTCATAACCTGTCTGTTATTTGGAACAAAATTATCCTTTAGTACTTAGCTTCCCCACCTACTTAAAATTTCTATTTATAGTCGAGATTCAACACGAGGAGAAGATTAAAACAGTGTCATTGTAAATTGAGCTTTACAACATGACAATAAGAATTAATACTTGTGAATCTAATTTCAATGGTAATTAATTGCGATTAACAATAACGTTAGAAGCTATCAACGCGGGCTTATTATATCTGTGATTATAAATAGGAAATCAGAACTTATGGTATCGATGCATTCTAAGTGTTCTTGGATATCATCGTCGATATGTCTGTGACCATGTTTATGGCAGTTTGACTGAACAGATCTTTATGGTATCTTGCATGTCAATTCAATTCGATTCAATTCAATTCATTTATTCAATAACAATCATAAATTGTGTTTGAAAATTACAAATAAATACGAAAATAAAACAAGATACAATATAAATTAAAATTCAAATCAAAATTATAAAAAAAAAATCAAAATTATAAACAATCATTTAAACATCTAAAATTAATTTTAATTATAAAAATGATATATGTGTCGACTTTTTGAACGAATTTAATGTTGTCAACAAAATGGAAACTTTGTTTTGCCGACATAAGGTTCTACTGTTAATTTAAGCCTTCCTAGTCACATGGACTATCCAAAACAAAAAAATATTTTCAATTCGTACCAGTAGTTCCTGAGATCAGAGCTTACAAACAAACAAACAAACAGACAAACATACTCTTCAGCTTTATTATATTAGTATAGATTTGCGTCTATTTATTTATAGGAGGACCCTGAGGGTAACTTTCTATCTGACGCTGACTGGTCAACCATCGTGCTCGCAAGTGGACTGAGCGGAAGTTCCGTTACATTTTTTATGGCAAGAAAAAAGCAGCCATACGATCTAGCTGGTCACCCGATGGTAAGCAATCACCGCCGCCCATGGTACACATGCGAGACACGAGAGGTATCGCCGATGCATTACCGGCCTTCAAGACCCTATACCTTCCCCAACTGCCTGATAATATTAGAACTAAATGAAGGACCTCACTCCTTCGCGAATTATCTCTTACTGCATCGAGTTGGCAGATACTATGTTAATTGACTAAAGTGCAGCGATTAAATTTGCATGACGCCTGCATTTAGCACAATGGTTTACGATGTTGGAGTTTTTTATTTTGCTTTTAACTTATATAAGGACTAATGTACAATGCTCATATTTTTTTAACGAGTAAATAATAGATGCTATTCTGATTTAATATTTTTTTCAGTTGGAGTTGTTTTATAAGATTTTAGAGTTTCACGTAGCATTTCTTTTCTAATATTAGATAACGGGACTAAACGCGATATTTAATTAAATAGTACATAATACTACTTACTGCTTGACGTTTTAGATATGTTACAACGACCTAGACGACGATCAGATTTGCACCAATATTTAGTTAAACATATTTGAAGGAAGAAACATTATAATCGAAGTGAAGTTGAATTTTCACCCTACTTATGACATGCGAAAAATGTTGATAAAATGTGACAAGGCACATTAAATATAAGGTAAATACGTAGAAAACAGAATGTTAACAGCCCCCTAATTGGCCCATAGCAGCAACCAAAAACACCCCCTTAAAATGATCAAATCATTTGCATATAATCATGGGCCCTCTCAAAATATCAATAAACTCAGTTAAAATATACAAGACGTGTTTATTCACGTTCCTCAGTACTCAGTATCGATGAGGGGTCCATTCCGCGGGTATGGCGGCGCATTAATTAAGTTTAAATGGAACTTCGCGCGGCCAGGGAGTGAAGCCTTAAGGAACGGTAAATAGTTTTGTTTTTAGGCGCCAGGAAGGTAAATGGGTCATGGATAATAGTTGGGATGGCAGTTTTGACCAAACTTTATTTTAATTTCGTGGACTTTCGCATAGGAAAATAAAACCGGTAGTGTTTACGTACATACGCACTGAAATACCATACACCGGTTGGACATCGCAGGCTTGAATCACCTGATTTTTCGATAAGGATAATTTATGGCAGGGCAACGAATTATCGCATCATGACTAAAAGTTTGCTAGTCCAGCAACCGTGTGTAGGGCTCATTGTTCCCCTTCCCACTTAACTCATATTCATATGGTTAAAAAATCAAAAATGCCCAGATGATTTGTTGCTTTACCCGAGCAAACCACAAACCAAGAGAGACAAATCTGATCTTTCAATTTACCTCGTTTATCAACGACGTAACCACTATTCTTAATGACGTTACATCCAACATTGACAAGTCACACAACACTCGAGCTCTGCCGGGGGTAATTCATGTGCAATCAATGCCGAGATCACATTGTGCTATTCAATCACGAGTCGGTAATCAAACTCCTGCAGTTGGAATGCGCTAAGTGACAACGGGCGGTACTCGGGTATGCGTGGATATTCTTGCTACATTTAAAGAGTTCTTTCATCTTCCTGTAATGAAGGATTTTTCACTTAAAAGTCATCGCTATGAATTTTCATGATTTTTTAACGTTGACGAATGACGTTTAACATTACCTACAAACAAAAGATCACATTGTGCTATTCAATCACAAGTCGGTAATCAAACTCCTGCAATTGGAATGCGCTAATCGACAGCGACTGGTACTTCGGGATGCAGGGGCAAACTTGTTATCCCTATTATTATTATAAACATTTATATGTTTAGGACTATCAAATCACATAAAAACACTCTTATGAGTGTTTCATTCATTTACGTGTCTTCATGTCTTTTTTAAAGAAATAAACAACATCAATCAAAGTTTTTAAAATAACAATTTATAAAACAAAACTAATTTAAAATTTGGTATTGTGTGAAGACATACTTATTATTTTACACACAATTGTATGTACCTAAACATGACCTTTTCTAAGATTTTATCTAAAGGTAAGGGAAATTACATAAATATTGATGCCCACCCCACATTATAAAACAGTAGCCAAAGCTGTTTAAATGGCAAGTCTCAACAATTATGTGAATTATGCAACAAGAAAAAAAATTGGCCAAGTGCGAGTCGGACTCCCGCACTGAGGGTTCCGTACAAATTCTATTTTTGACGTATTAAAAAAACTACTGAATAGATTTCGTTCGAACTAATTTTCGTTGGTATTTCTTATGGTAATGTACATTATATATTTATTTCAGCTTTATCGTCCTCTTATTTTAGAAGTTAGAGGGGGGGGACACACTTTTTTCCACTTTGGAAGGGTCTGTCACGCAAAGTATTCACTTTAGAAAAAAGTGATATTAGAAACCTTAATATAATTTTCAAAGACCTATCCATAGATACCCCACACGTATATGTTCAATGAAAAAAAATATTTCGAGTTTCAGTTCTGACTATGGGGAACCCCACTTTTTTTTATTTTTTTTCTATTTTCGTGTAAAAACCTTGTTGCGGTTCACAGAATACATCCACTCACTATGTTTCAACAGTATAGTACTTATAGTTTCGGAAAAAAGTGGCTGTGACAGACTGGCGGACAGACAGACAGACAGACAGACATGACGAATCTATAAGGGTTCCGTTTTTTTGCCATTTTGGCTACGGAACCCTAAAAATACCAATAGCGCAATTGAGTTTATTTACGCAAAACATGTAAACTGTAATTATTATATAAACTAAGGGATTGTTAGTCCCAAACCTCAGGAACAGGTTGGCTACATTCCTGCCCGCGGTCTACGCAGTACAAAGTTGTGCAATTAGACCCGCCGTCTCTAATTACGAAACTTTCTTTCAACCAGGTTCGGTTATTTGCTGCGATCGGCTGCATTTCAGCCGGTACATTAAAAAGTAAAAGTCATAACCGTATTGTAATTTGAGACTACGTTTAACAAGCTCGTTGTTAAAGTCATAACACCGTTGTATTTTGGAGCCCATCTCGTCGGTTACAAAAAAACGAGCAGGTATATTGTCAGTTGGATTCCTAGAAGTTAAGTTTAAAGGGATTTTAATTCTGATCATGCACATAGATAGCTACAGATTGGACCTTAAAAACCAAAAACATGATTGTTGATTGTCTATGTTATCAAAACTATGTTGAGAAATGATTGTTTTTATCGAACTCCAATAATGTTGCCCTAAATGTTTCTTTATAACATGTATTACGCAACAAGAGAGCGAAAAATATCAGTAAATACGGCTCTGCATTCTCTTGTCGCTTAGTGTAAATTGATGCCTACGCAGACATTCTATTTAATAGGAATAGCAAGTGAAAAAATGATAAAAAATTGACAATAAACTAAATGTTCACCATTAGGAAAATCACTTTAAAATTGTAACTGAACAACTTATTGCATATAATTTTTACCTAGTTTAGACCCGGCGCGGTCGTAATTAGTCCGGGCGAATTTAAATAATTCCGCGATATGACGCGGCCTGTGTGGGCCCGCAATTAGCGCTGTCCTGCTATTTGATATAAGTTCATAAAATCTTTTTACTTTATTGCCTAAAATGAAAGTGTTTTGTTGCTCAAAATTCCACTTGCTTGTTACTGATAGCACTACCTGTTGGGTATAACCAAAAAATATCTGGATATCTAAATATATTTTGGTAATTTCAATTAAGACGTAACTATCGAGACACACCTTATTTGACTCCAAAATTCTTAAATCATTCTTAAATGTTGTATAAAATATTTTAGATACTATTTCTTGACCCAGATTAGACCCGGCGCGGTCGTAATTAGTCCGGGCGAATTTAAATAATTCCGCGATATGACGCGGCCTGTGTGGGCCCGCCCTGCTCTTTGATACAAGGTCATTAAATATTTTTTTTCTTTATTGTGTTTTGGTAAGTGAGATCTGTTTCGAAGGGTTTAAGTAATAAAAATAATGACGGTGCATACTATTTACTGACCTTTAGTCTAGGAATCGAAATATTTAACTTCTATTCTATTTAATACTATAAAAAACAACTTTCGTTAAAATTTCATTCCATATATTTTTCTGTGACTTTTTGTTTTTCTAATGTAATATATAGTATTTATCATTGTTAAACAGTTGAATTTATTATTGTTTTAACATAAATAAAAAAATGAAAGCTGATTTCAAAGTATTGGTGCTAATTATTGCACAAAAACCTTAAAACATACTGGTTTGGTCATCATAATGAAATATTCCCGTTTCTCCGTAACAACAAGCACATCAGCTCTATTGGAAGGTAATTGTATTACTTTCACATCAATACCGTATTTTAAAACAGAAATGGACGTCCGTTAATCGTATTTCAAAAATCGTTAAATGCATTGCATTGTTAAAAATCCGCCCTATGCTTCAAATAGCCGGCCCGGTCATCCGTCTCCGGACCAAATACCCGGATTATCGGATTAAATTCGGTACAGGATTAAAAGGGACCAAGTTTCCCGAAATTTCCATGATCAATCCCCTGACCATTCTATGAGTTTAAAGTAACAAACTAAAAGATCCTTAGAGAGAATACACAATTGTGACTAAAACCAAATCAGAATAAGTCATTAGCATAGTGTTGTACGTAACCCCGTTCGGTTTTAAAACAAAGATGAAACAAAATATTCTGTAGGTTTAAGTATAGGAACACATTAGGCCGAAAACACGCGACGCGAAGTTCGACGCGTCTACGCCTGCAATGTATTTGAAATAGAGGATGTGAAATGAGGATTTCAAATTGGCAGTGGATACGTATACCATGCCGAAATTACGTCGCGTAATGTTGTATATAAAATGAGCTTAAGTCGCCTTTTTCCGCTTAGTGATTTACATATGTTATTTAGAACAGATTCTACTGCCGGCTTCAGAAAGTTATCACTAACAAATACTTATCAAAGAGAGACAGAAATAATTCTACACAAACTTTCTTTTACAAAGTCAAAGTCAAAGTAATTTATTTTGCAACTTGATTTACATAGAAATTCTTTTGCACGTCATATCTTTTTTTACCTACACGCCTCGATGGTCTAGTAGATTTTTGTCGGTTTTTCCTAACACAGCCCGGGTTTGAAATCATCAATCCGCATATGGCAAGCGCGGTGATTAAGCCAAAACCAACCTTTGTAACGTAACCATGATTTCAAAGATGAAGGCCTTTGCTTACTTTTCTTTATCATACTTGATACTTTTCTTATTCATGAAGCTTGAGAGCAAGCAACAGAAACATTTGGCATAACTAATTTTCCTGATCCTGATGCTTACTTATATTCATACCTCTTATTTTAAGATGCACCGTCGCTTCCCTTAAAACATTCTATCACCATTCCTGACCCCAGAAGATAGTCCAACCTCACACTTTCTATGGTTACTGATTTTCCAAAAAAAAAACGTGCTATCTGGAATATTTTCCATTACCCAATAAAAGGTCCTAGTTTGGCTATCACCGTAGCCCACTTGTCCTAAGCAAAACTCGCGTAGGTAATACATAAATCTCTGCAAAGCTCGGTATCCTAGTGCTAGTCTAGTCGAAGCGTCCTCTGCAAACACACAAACACAGTCTCCGATATTGTAAGTCGATAAATCTCGTTCCCGAGCGTGAGTATGTTACTTTGTAGACTTAACGGTGTTATAACAGCACTGGAGGTGAATTCATTGGAAATTCGACCACCTTTTGGACAACTGAAATGTTTAAAATGGTTTTAGCCTTACTCCTGTTCTATTTATAATGTTACAAAAAGCCGTTCAAAGAGTCTCAGTCAAAATGGCATTATTGAACTCTTAGGCTCGTATTGTGGTGCTGTTTTGTATAAGAATGACACATATAGTTCGCACTCAAGATTGAGCTCAGACTTGAGTGCGATTAATTAATACGAGCATCAGAATGCTTTGATACGATTGGCGCGTTGTATGCTATTATATTTATGGCGGTATGACTGAACCAACCCACCCTGATCCGTATCCTGAGTATCATTATCTATCTGACGCTGTCTGTATGGTACAATATTGTTTTCGGTGTAACAAACGCAGCACAAAGTACTACGTTGTTCACGGGTGTTTCCACCGAACACTGAAGCCCCCTATATTTATGCTTCAAAGTGTAGTATAGCATCAATGAAATATCCCAACTTGACACTGGATCAATAGACCCATACGAAACCGTCGATTTCAAACCAACAGCGGCATCATTGCACCACATTATTTACAAACATAAATCGCTTCCGCCGGTTTGCTTTCATCGTCATAGTGTCATCACCCTGGGGAGCTCTCGATTGCTAAACTTAAGCAACTTTTGCAGAAGTTGTCATCGGATGGGTGACCGAAAATTTTTCATCTCGACAGGCACGTTAAGCTGTTGGTCCTGCGCCTGATCTCTCTACGGCTGTGTCGGATTGCTGTACCACGAAATTATGTGTTCCCTGCGGGATGTGAACCCACGACCTCCAAGGTTTATGAGCACAGCGCTCTATCCACTACACAACGGAGGCAGTTCCAAGAGGATGTAGTAGTAGCGTATTATTTACTAACAACAATAGCTTCCGCCTAGTTTGCGTTAAAAAATAAATGCAAAAGTTCCCCACAACGGGTTCAAAAGAGAGTATAAACAAATAAACAGCGGGGATTCAGTGTTAAAGTTTCCTTTAGTTTTAGAGCCGCTTCTAGCGGGCAGCCTGAGTGAATCCGGAGTCAGGTGCTAAAACAGAGAGATAAAGCGGCCGGCGAGAACGCACAGTTTGTAAACCCTGTCTGAAATAACTGACGGTTTGTTGCGTATTAAAAGGGAAGAATAGAAGCAGTACTACACTTCAAGAAATGTTACCGGTAAGTTATCTGAAAGTAAATGGACTAATCTTCCATAGATTTTGATATGAAGCTGCGGACAAAAAATATAATCATAGGTAAGACATCGTTATTTATTGACGTTACAAAATCAAAAAAATTCCTTAACTGGCTTCGACGCTTTGTTACTACCAAATGGAAATCGCTGACTTTTAACTGTTCCTATGATAATCATCACCATCAACCACTTCAACTTCAACTTAAGCCACCATCAACTTAAGCCTCCCCAAACCGCTCATCGTATAGCCCGATCCTTGGCCTCTCACATATTTTTTTATAATCACATTATATCATTTCCTAGATTTTAATCTGAACCTAAGTATGTAGTTTGCAAACTCGCTGCCGGAAGTAGTGGCTAGGCACTGGCGCGTCACTTGCCTCAAGGAAACTCTGAAACGGTACACAAAGAGCAGTATTTAATTGTACCGAGTGCGGATTACCTTAATCCCAACTAATATTATAAATGCGAAAGTAACTCTGTCTGTCTGTCTGTCTGTCTGTCTGTCTGTCTGTCTGTCTGTCTGTCTGTTACGCTTTCCCGCTTAAACCTCGCAACCGATTTTGATGAAATTTGGTACAGACAATCTTTAGACCCTGAGACAGAACATAGGCTACTTTTTGACCCATTCCAACCCCCCACTTCCCTAAAATGGGGGGTGGAAGTTTGTATGGTGTCATATATTCAAATGTCAATTCAAATATCACCATAGCAACCATTTTCGTTATTGTAGAAAATATATTCAAATGTCAATTCAAATATCACCATAGCAACCATTTTCGTTATTGTAGAAAATATAAATATGATTACCATGGCAACAGTTTTCATTATTGTAGAAAATATATTTATGATACGTAAACATTGTGATGTGTTATTAATTGTAAATATATAATATATGGAAAATCTAAACTACTTAAGTTAGACGCTTGAAATTTGGCATGCAGGTCCCTTAGTAAACTTGATACTTAGTTGCAAAAGGATATTGCAAAATTCCCACGGGAACGGGAGTTAGAGGGAAAAAACATTCCTATCATGAAAATCGAAATCCACGCGGACGAAGTCGCGGGCGGCCGCTATCCCAACTAATATTATAAATGCGAAAGTAACTCTGTCTGTCTGTCTGTCTGTCTGTCTGTCTGTCTGTCTGTCTGTCTGTCTGTCTGTTACGCTTTCCCGCTTAAACCTCGCAACCGATTTTGATGAAATTTGGTACAGACAATCTTTAGACCCTGAGACAGAACATAGGCTACTTTTTGACCCATTCCAACCCCCCACTTCCCTAAAATGGGGGGTGGAAGTTTGTATGGTGTCATATATTCAAATGTCAATTCAAATATCACCATAGCAACCATTTTCGTTATTGTAGAAAATATATTCAAATGTCAATTCAAATATCACCATAGCAACCATTTTCGTTATTGTAGAAAATATAAATATGATTACCATGGCAACAGTTTTCATTATTGTAGAAAATATATTTATGATACGTAAACATTGTGATGTGTTATTAATTGTAAATATATAATATATGGAAAATCTAAACTACTTAAGTTAGACGCTTGAAATTTGGCATGCAGGTCCCTTAGTAAACTTGATACTTAGTTGCAAAAGGATATTGCAAAATTCCCACGGGAACGGGAGTTAGAGGGAAAAAACATTCCTATCATGAAAATCGAAATCCACGCGGACGAAGTCGCGGGCGGCCGCTAGTGCTCTATAAAAGCGATATTGTGGTTCCGATGAAATCTATTTTTAACTTAAAACGCAGAAATAAGGAGAATTCTAGAAAAAACATCATGTTAAGTGAAAAGAGCGTTTTTCAACGATTTAGATTTAGTTATTTGACGTTATTCAACACAAATTCACACAAAAACGTTATCTTGATAGAAAATCTGTACTTTGACTTTATATATATTTATATCAAAAACCGTATCCCTTATTCATATCAGACGCATGGAATTTAAATCTGACTTCTGAGAGCCAAACTATCTGATGATAGATGTTAGAAGATATTTTAATTACTTGATATAACCACAACCATACACATAAACTTTAAAATGAACTCCAAACGTTCCTCAACTCCAGCTTATTTACCTTTTAAACCATTACCCCAAATGAGTTCTCCAAAAATCCCACAAAACTTTTAAACTTGATAAGACCAAGCAATAATCGCCGTAATATGCAGGTACTACCCACCAACTTCCAGCGCAATATTGGAATTCCAATTTTTCCAACACCCAATCGTTTATCCTTTGTTAGCCGACCCAATAAGTAAAACGGGGATGCCCAGGGTAGGCGGCAGGGTAGAACCTTGATTTACACTGATTATATAAAGGGTTACGAATTACGCAATTACGAATCCTCAAGTTCTTTGGGCACATCACCCGAAAAGAGGACTCAATGGAGCGTTTGGTGGTGCAGGGGAAAGTTGATGGCAAGAGACCACGTGGACGCTCTCCAACCCGATGGACAGATACAATCAAATCGGTAACGCACTCCAGCATCAGCGATTGCTCTCAGCAAGCTAAAAATAGAACTGCTTGGCGTCGAATTTCAAGAGCAGCTGTTACACGGGAATCGACTGAAACATGACCACGACCACTCTGCCAAGAGTGTACGACTAAGAAGAAGAATATAAAGGGTACCTCTCACATCTGACTTATAACTCTTTTCAGAACTTTATGTCGCGTACCTTTCTCGAATTGTAATCGTTGAGGGAATTGGACTCGATGAACTACTGCTATTGCTATCTTCGGACCGGGGTTGCGTAGTTAATTCAGTTGAGGAGCTCGATGGCGTAGTGGTTAGAGCGCTTGGTGTGCGATTGCAAAGTTAAGCAGCTTTAGCTGAGGCCAGTCTACGGATGGGTGACCGAAAAATGTCATCTCGAGCTGCTTCGGCAGGCACAATGAGCCGTTGGTCCTGCGCCTAATCTCTCTACAATCGTGTCAGATTGCTGTCCCACCGAACTATAGGAGTGAATGAGATCGTAGTGCACCTGTGCTTGCGCACTCTCTTGTGCACTATAGTATATCCTGCGTACCTGGCTGATCGTGAGATCGGCCGCCATGGCCGAATACGGCCCGAGAGGTGTTCTCCTCGGTTCCACTGAAAATCAGCGTCTTGGCTTTAAGCCACGACATATTGCTGAGTGGCAACCGTTTTGGTAGCATATTGTTTTTACTTTTGTATTTTATTTCTTGTTAATGTAATATTTGTCTTGCACCAAATAAACGTATTTTCTTTCTTTCTTCTTTCTTCTTCTTATTATAATTGCGTAATTCTGTTTCATATTAGTCTCCCTAGCTCCCTCCCTGCTTGTGTCCGTCGGAGCGTGGTGACGCCGCAAGGTGGTGATCTCATTGGTTGAAAGCTTTCCGCGATCGGCGTCACTCGCGCGGCTGTCGCGCCACTGTTTACAACCCCTGGCTGAGAGATGCTGCTCTCTTTATTAGATAGGGGCGTGCGATTCACTTGGACATCAAACCAAATGAATCACTTATGCGCTTCTGACCGGCTGAACGATATAGTTTTTTTCACGGTGACTGTAGTAGCAATAATTCATTCTCTATGACGTTTTTCTGTGAGGTCGTGATGTCCCATCAAGACTATTTTGTACTTAGATACACACGAGTTACTCTTACATTTTAGCCATTCTCATAAAGAGGTATACAGACTACAGACCTACATAGTCATGAAAGTTGCGCACCCACTTGTGAACTATAAAATTATATCCTGCGTAACAGGCTGATTATAAGATAAGAGAGAGATATTATTAGATAATTTATTTAACCGTTATAGTTCTTCAAAAACCATTGCACAAAAGGAGGACTTAATGCTTCATGACATTCTCTACCAGGCAACCTTAAGGTACAACAGAAAGCGTGTAAGTAGGTAGTGCTAATAAACACTTATATGTATGTTTATTAGCACTACCTACTTATTCGTTAATATAATATTATATTCGTTATAAATCAAGACTTTAGCTATAATAATGACAAATAATTATATTCTTCGAAGGTCTTTCCACCCTGGATGCCCAAGACCGTGCGAACTGGAGTAGGTGCAGCAGGAAAGCGGACCCTGGACTCCGAGGCAGCAGCCGAGGATGCGACCGGGACAAACGCTAGGATGATGATGATGATGTTGAATTATAATCTTCGAAGCAAAACTACTATTATATATTGTTTCTTGTTTAATCTGCGGAAATGTAAAAGATAAAACGTGACGTAAATCCCAGCGAGAATGAAGGTTAAAAAGCGCTTAGAATATTTAATTCTGTAGGAGGATTTCTTGTTTCGACGGTCGAGCGTCGCGGTTGATCGCAAACGGACCGCACTCTGGTTTTAGCTAACAGAAAGAATTCAATGTATCTCGTTCTATCTGGAGCTATAGGATAATAATAAACAAATAGCATAAGAGCAAAAGCTACTTTAATTATTGACAGATCGGTGTGGGTGTAAACATTTCCGATGTTTACCAATAAAGTAGCCGTTTAAAACAATTTTAATAAATAAACAAATAAATCAGTTTCGGGCTTTCCCGAAAATTAAGTTTGAAAATATTTGATCACTTTCACGTTTACATACTTCCAGTAAAGTAAATAGTGTTATTTGGCATTAATTAATTTACCAGCTAGACTGCAACTAATCGGCTACTAAAATATTATTATTAAATAATACTCATATTATTCCTCAAAGTAGTTAAAGCATTTATATATTTTATATTCGTTAGACGTTACTAGCACGACGGCTCATTAGATAGGTACTCTATAAATTAACGATGATACTCATTATTTTCTTATCTTAACTTAAGTGCTTGAGCTATATACGCTGAGATAGATCAATGTATATAGGTTATTCTTTATTTATTACGTTTAGTAAAGACGTAATAGACTGAGTATCATTTCATCGATACAAAACATCAGTATATTCTCAACTATGAATAACTAAAGGGACTTAACACGATATACATAATAAACGGATCAGGAGGATCAGATATTGGAAGCACAAAATAATAGTTTTTCGACTAGTACATAATTTTGAACAAAGTAATGGATATCGTTTAGTCCTGTCAGTCAGTAGTTTTTTTAAAACGATACGTGCAAGTCTAATTCTGTACTATATCTAAACTTAATATATAAAGCTGAAGAGTTTGTTTGTTTGAACGCGCTAATCTCAGGAACTTCTGGTCCGAATTGAAAAAATATTTTTGTGATGGATAGTCCATTTGAAGAGGAATGCTTTAGGCTATTGTTTATATCCATGTGTGCGAAAACCGAGAACCACGCGGACGGAGTTGCGGGCCCGCTAGTAATTGTAAATCATTCCGAGTTACTTGACCTCCGGTTGGAAACAAAAATATGTATTAAACACCAAAAGAAATACAACATTTTTTGTTAAGCGAAGGCGCGATCCCACGCAGCTGGAATCCGACCCTTTCGGTGGAAAGTTTAAAAACTTCACCGCTCTTACAACGGGAAGAATCCTTAATATTTCTAATATAAAATCCGCAGGCGTTGAAAAATCTTTTCCTTATAAGCCAACTATTTTGTGGTTTGCTCCGTCCATTCGACTTTTACTTTACTACTTGTCTATTTAACTTATACATACAGTTAATATTGCTGAGAAAAAAACTTTGGTTTATCTATCTCCTAGGTTTTGCGTTGTTCACACGATGTACAAGTTGTTGAAAAAGAAAATATAATAAAATTGTGTGAAAGTTCTGTTCTTATGGGTTGTATTGACGGGCCCTTTGGTGTAGACAGAGACCCTGGCTACAAAACCAAGGGTCACGGGTTCGAATTACGCAAGGGGTAAATGTTTGTGTGATGAGCATCGGCATTTGCACTCGAGTCATGGATGTTTATAAAAGAATTTAAGTAAGTACATCCGTTCCCTAGCTATCATAGTAACAAGCTTCGAGCTTAGTTTGGGGGTAGGCAATTGGTGTGTTAGTCCAAAGAATGTATTTATTTATTTATTTACCCGATTCCGGCGCTGGACATAGATCTATCCAAGGGCCATCCATCCGATCCTCGGCAACTCGCCTTAATTTCATGATTACCTGTAAGAACACAAAATAATAATTTGAAAAACTATATCTGCCAATACACAATCGTTTCATATCTAAACGATCCTGCCATAACAATAAATTTTCGGTAAAGAGCCATGGAACAGAATCTGTGTAGATAATACGAGGACACGATACTTTACACACACCGACTTAGTCATAACGAACTCGTTTTATTTTGAAAATGAAACACGTCGTGGTTATACAAAACCACGAAGATAATCAAAGTATTTTAACGGCCATATCTATCCTAATATAATAAAGCTGACGAGTTTATTTGTTTGAATGTTTGTTTTTAAGTTTCTTTGTTTGAACGCGTTTATCTTAGAAACTACTGTTTGATGTTGAAAAAACATTTTTGTGTTGTATAGTTTTGGCTTGGTTCGATCCCAGCCTGAAACACCTGAGATTAGATACGCTTCTTTTGTTTATAATTAAAAATTACAGATAAAGGTATAGTTATACATACTTAGCGTGCAAGAACGCTTAAATTAAATTATACAAAAAGATAATCTTACTGTTGGCACACTAAAATCTCGCTCTGTGAATACTCAGAAACATTCGATATGATTCGATCAATACTTTGATCGTACCGTTAACCCTAAAATCGTGTCATGTAAAGGCCCATAGTCTTAATAGCAACGACGCCACTAAATAGCCGACGGGAACTCGCTATTTTAAACTTAATAGAGTGCTATAGTCACTAAAGGTACGGCAGTTCCTTTTTCGAGCCCTTTATAAAACATCCTTTATGTGGGCTACGATAAATTGGCATTGTACGGTGACTAAGTGGGTCTTTTGAAATAGGAAGAAAGGGGAGCACTGAAATTCTGAATGAGATTTGAATTAAATGTACTTAGGAAGGATTTCAATGAAATTGTTAAATCTAATTTTATTGAAGGTTTTTTATGTCACACTGCTTTTATAACTGTTTCATTCAGTTCTTTGAGGTACAGAAATTAAGATAGCTTAAAAATATTTCTAATAATTGGTTGGACCTATAATATACCTACAGTTATACATAAAAACTGTAGGCTCAATTCTAAGGTCAATTTTGTTACGCGTGACTAAACTGACATGTAATATTTAATTATAAAGGACAATTCAAAAGTGCCTTAGTCATTTAAAAAAAAAACAAACGCTATTCTAGCTACACCAACAGACCTTTAAAACATTAATAGTACAAAAAGAATAGCCACCTCATTGTCATGCGAAACCATCAACAGGTGAACCGCTCGACATCTGTAAAGTGGAACTGTTTGCCTTCCAGTTAATTGCTGGGATAATGACGTCATAATTGTCGCAGGACGTGACTCCCCCCGTAAATAGGAGAGGGGGAAAAATGTTAACTTGTTACAGAGGTTTTTTATTTAGCTTTAAGAGTCTCTGGAATCGCGCGGCAGATTGTGTTAGCGTAAGGTTAATGTTTGTTTTAAATGGAAAGTTTGATCGTTTTTAGCTGATGAGCATGCGTTTAACTTATTTAGAACTTTTTATTAATAAAGTAAAGACAACCTAGGTTCGCGGGTACAAAACGGCTAGGGTTTTTTTTGATAAAAGTTGATTTGTATTTTTGTATGTAAACGAATTACATCAAAAACTACTGGAGTGATTTAAAATATCCTTTAACCATAGGAAAGTTACATTCACCCTGAGTAACAAAGGCTATATTTTATTCTGGTACGGGAATTAGTTGCCTCGGCTGGGGACGTGGTTGAAACTTGTGTTCACCCGTGCGAAGCTGGGGCGGACCGCTAGTGTTATTATAAGACAGCTACCATCTTACAGCATTTTCCGTCTGTCCCCTCAATAAATACACCAACAGGTGACCCCCGAGGCGACGACAATTGGCCCAGAGTTAATTGTGAGGGATAATTACGCGATCGTGTCGAGGGTGCAATAACGACTAATTCATTATCCAAACCGTTTGCGCTATGATTGAGAAATATTATCTCCGAACTTAATGTACAGCCGTAAATTTAATGCGAAGCTATTAGTACTGTTGTTTGAGTTGTTCGAGTTTAAGTGTTCGTGAGAATTAAAGTTCACGTTTGAACTTGTGGATTAATAAAAATAATGAGAGAGAATTTATATGTTCAGCATTTATAATTATTGCCAGATACCGCCAACACTTTTATGACCAGTTATTATAGACCAGTTAGATAAGACCTGCAACCTATTTGTTTTTAAGCGATCCCCTATTTCACTGATTAACACTTAACCTCAAATCATCACATTACGCTGATGAGTATACTAAGAGACGAACTTCTTAGCTATGCCACGCCATGGATTCTCCGTGCGGGTGCCGGGTCCATCGCGTCGAACAGAGAGGAATGTCAGTCGGCGCCTGGGACTTGCGACCCAGCGTGTAGGTTTAAGGGGCCCCTTTATAGCCCCCTTTGAATATATTTTATTTACCTATTTACTGATCAAGTGATTACCTCCAACCTTATTAAAGATGAATCGATCTGCCAGATAAAGCATTAGCGAGTTAAATAAGATAAACGATCAGTTGCTGGTGTTCAGTGTTTGTATAACTCTGTGGTTAAAACCATTATAAACAATTGTTCAAATATATGGCCTTTGAAAAAAAAAAATATATAATTTGTAATTGTATTTGACGATTAAAAAGTGCTTCTATCACTTAAGAATTTTGGAATAAGCCTATTTTAATAAAGAATATTTTGAGTTTGGTCTACAAGACTACATCTTATTTTATTTGTTTAGCATCCATAATTATTGCCAGATACTGCTAACACTTTTATGACATGATGCTTCACCAGAGATGGCCCACATACTACCGAACTGTCGTGACCTGTTGTTTCTATTATTAGATTCAATTTGATTGTGACTTCTGAATACGCACAACAGTGAAAATTAGATTTCCATAATTGGTACTAACTGTCAAATAAGTAGTGACGCCACGTAGCTGCGGTGTTGCTGATAGTGATGGGGACTTATTTCTAGTTAGTATTGTATCGATAGTTTTGCAATAACAATACACGTTTTAGTCTTGCCCTTTTGTGAAATTGTAAAAGCTTTAAAATCTTATGATTACTCGAAGAAATACTAATGATAAGGTCGTTAATAACAAATACACTTCTTTCCACTAATCGCTTCAAATTCCAAATTACCATAACAAGAGGAATACAAATTGAGTTTAATAAAATAGTAGCGAAAAATAGAAATATTAACCATATTTCTGGTTTATTTTGCATTGCCACTAAAAACGAGTTTAAGTACGTATATTACGTATCTATTCGTTATGCTAGACCGGCTGGCTTGGACCGTTTAGACACTTATTTATGTAGTTAATACAGTTCGTGAAAATTGCAGTACTTTATATCAAGACGTTTGCGTCGTATCAATAAAATTAATTTAGGATTTGTAGCATTTCACTACATACACCCAAAATGTAACTTTCTCTACTTATTCCTCCTTTCGATAAACGACGATAGACCAGGCACAACACTAGCTCGGCTCGCCGCAGTGGCAAACCGACTGCGGTGCCCGTGCCGCTTAAGTTGTGGAAATGTTAAATACGGTTTGCTATTCAAATGTTAGATGATGCGGTGGCCTCAATTGCCTTGTTTAGTTTTAAAGCAATTGTTTTAATAGGGGTAACTAGGTACATTATATATTAACATTATTACATATTTGTGTGGGTGGATCGAGACATATCCTTTTCTCAATTGTCTTGACTGTAAAAGTTTAAATCGTTTTCTTTTTACCATTTTATAAAAATGACGGGCCATAATGTTTGATTGTCTGGCGAATCATTTTGTCCATTTTTGAGTGTTTGAAATGCACTTAAATTTAAATTATTTATTATAACGAGTAAGTATTTCATTTATTTTTTTAATGAAAATATTTTTGTGCTCTAAAATATTTTTTTGGGAGTATGAAGTTTATATGATAACGTAACGATAAAATTCAGCATAGATGGTACATTTTAACTGAAGACATCAAAGCCACAAATTCACCAAGGAGCATATTCCTATGAGGTTACCTAGCAGTAGTTATTATTAAATCATTATCGTCTCTTCACCTCAAATTGGGTCGCGACGTTACTCCGGACGTAATTTAATATTCGCATCCACCTGTGAAACCTGCACGGCGGCGTGGGTGTTTCTGAGGGGCGTCTCAGCATTATATCCAAGTGCAACTCTGTAACTCTGTATCCTGTTCCGTTTGCCTTAGAAGAAGAAGAATTCTTAGTGTCTAGTGCGCCAATTACTGATCAATTTTACTTTGTGCAATATAATATTCACATCCACATGTGTAACCAACAGGGCGGCGTGGGTGTTTCTGAGGGACGTCTCAGCATTACCCAAGCGCAACTCTGACACTTTTTATCCCGTTCCTTTTGCCTTAAGTGTCAAGATTAGAAGAAGAAGAAGAATACTAACTGTCTAGTGCGACAATCATTGATTAATTTTACTTTGTGCAGTATAATATTCGCATCCACCTTTGTAACCTACACGGCGGTGCGGGTGTTTCTGAGGAACCTCTCAGCATTACCCAAGCGCAACTCTGACACTCTGTATTCTATACCGTTTGCCTTATAATAATAAATAAGAGTCAAAATTAGAAGAAGAAGAAGAATTCTTAGTGTCTAGTGCGCCAATCATTGATTAATTTTACTTTGTGCAATATAATATTCGCATCCACCTGAGTAACCTATACGGAAGCGTAGGTGTTTCTGAGGGACGTCTCAGCATTATCCAAGCGCAACTCTGACACTCTGTATTCTATTCCGTTTGCCTTATAATAATAAATTAGTGTCAAAATTCGAAGAAGAAGAAGAATTCGTAGAGTCTAGTGGGCCAATTATTGATTAATTTTACTTTGTGTAATATAATATTCGCATCCCCCTGTGTTACATACACGGCGGCGCGGGTGTTTCTGAGGGACCTGTCAGCATTACCCAAGCGCAAATCTGACACTTTGTATCCTTAACATTATAACGGGACTAAACGCGATATTATTTTTATAAGTACCAGAGTACTTACTTCTTGACGTTTAGTCCCGTTATAATGTTAAATAATTGTAATGCAACTCGAAAGTTTAAAGTTATAACTTTGTATCCTGTTCCTTTTGCCTTAAGTATCAATATTAGAAGAAGAAGAAGAACAAGATTACTAACTGTTTAGTGCGCCAAATATTGATCAATTTTACTTTGTGCAATATAATATTCGCATCCACCTGTGTAACCTATACGGAAGTGTAGGTATTTTTGAGGGACGTCTCAGCATTACCCAAATGCAACTCTGACACTTTGTATCCTGTTCCTTTTGCTTTAAGTGTCAATATTAGAAGATGCAGAAGAATTCTTAGTGTCGGTGCGCCAATTATTGATTATTTTACTTTGTGTAATATAATATTCGCATCCACTTGTTTAACATATTAGCGGCCGCCCGCAACTCCGTCCGCGTGGATTTCAATTTCCAATAGCCTAAAGCCTTCCTCATCAAATGGACTATCCAACACAAAAATATTTTTTCAATTCGGACCAGTAGTTCCTGAGATTAGCGCGTTCAAACAAACTAACTCTTCAGCTTTATATTTTAGTATAGATAGAGATAAAGATATAGATACGGAAGCGTAGGTGTTTCTGAGGGACGTCTCAGCATTAACCTGGCTCTAGCTATTCAATTCATTCATGATTGCGTAATAGAACCCTGTGTAATATAATATTCGCATCCACGTGTGTAACCTACACTGCGGCGCGGGTGTTTCTGAGGGACGTCTCAGTGAGGGACATCACAATATTACCCTGGCTCGCCGCGTTACACCCCGCGGCGGAAAGCGCGACTTCGATACTCTGTATCCTGTTACGTTTGTCCTAAGTGTCAAGATGAGACGAGTAGCCGCCAATTGTAACTGTCTAGTTCGTCAATTATTGATTAATTTTATGTTGTGTGATATAATATTCGCATCCAATTGTGTAACCTAAACGGCGGTCCGGGTGTTTCTGAGGGACGTCACAACATTACCCAGGCTCGTGCTACACACCCCGCGGCGGGAAGCGCGACTCCGAAGCTCTGTATCCTGTTACGTTTGCCCTAAGTGTCAAGATGAGACGAGTAGCTGCCAATGCTAACTGTCTAGTTCGTCAGTTATTGATTAATTTTACCCTGTGTAATATAATATTCGCTTGCACCTGTGTAACCTACACGGCGGCGCGGGTGTTTCTGAGGAACGTCTCAGCATTACCCTGACTCACCGCGACACACCCCGCGGCGGGAAACGCGACTCTAACCCTCTGTGTCCTTTTACGTTTGCCCTAAGTGTCAAGATGAGTAGCCGCCAATCCTCACTGTCTAGTGCGCCAATTATTGATTAGGTTGACTCTGTGTAATATAATATTGGCTTCCACCTGTGTAACCCACACGGCGGCGGCGCGGGTGTTTCTGAGGGACGTCTCAGCGTTACCATGACTCACCGCGACAAACCCCGTGGCGGGAAGCGCAACACTGACACACAGTATCCTGTTAAGTTTGGCCTATGAGTCAAGATGAGATGAGTAGCCGCAAATTGTAACTGTCTAGTTCGTCAATGATTGATTAATTTTACTCTGTGCAATATAATATTCGCTTCCACCTGTGTAACCTACACGGCAGCGCGGGTGTTTCTGAGGGACGTCTCAGCATTACCTTGACTCACCGCGACACACCCCGCGGCGGGAAGCGCAACACTGACACACAGTATCCTGTTGCCTTTGATCTTAGCGACAAGATGCCGCGATTATATAGCATAATTGAAATGATACGTGTACTTGTTTTAACAATGCAGCGAATGAGGGTTGAATTCAAATATCCAGTGAATGGTTTGCCACGATGAATGAGCACTCCTACGAAATATCATGCACTTGATGCTAGATATACCAGAGTAATTAACATGACTGGATATTCGCATATAAGTGCTTCAAATAATAATCACTACATAGTATAAAACAAAGTCGCTTTCTCTGTCCCTATGTCCCTTTGTATGCTTAAATCTTTGAAACTACGCAACGGATTTTGATGCAGGTTTTTTTAATAGATGGAGTGATTTAAGAGGAAGGTTTTTATGTATAATACATGCATAATATACTAGAGAAACACTAATAAACTCAGTTGCAACCGAGCGAAGTCGGGGCGGGTCGCTAGTCAAAAATAAAAGTCTAAATTCACTCAATTTGACTTCGTTCTTATAAGAAACTCATCCATTAGGTTTTAGATAAATATTTCAATTTCGTTACTTATAAGCATTCCCAAAATTTTCATCGTTACGAAACCAGACAAGTAAGCTTAAATTAAATTAAGATTAACGTTAATCATTTTCTAATTATCATGTCTGAAGCTTTTAATTTATACCACACACTTCACCACGTATCGTCTCCATTCAAAACTCGCCTTTAACTTTGAAGTTATAAAGTTGTTATACGAACAACAGCCCGGTGTACATTACCGGCACAATATTAATATTGTATTTTTAGAACATGTGGATGTGTCAAACGTGTTTTTAATCATTGCTTTATTATGTATCATGAGAACCGCAAGATATCCTTGTACTAGAGGAATTTTGTTATAAGGGAGAGCGTTTAGACCCATTTTTTACAAACTTACAAGCAGCCCGGTACGTGCTTCGCTACGTGTGGTAAATGAAGAACTGCTCGACCGATTCTGTGCGAACTTCACATAAACCATCTACTACATAGTCCGAACAAACCCTGAAAATTGGGTTTGAGTGGGTGAGCCCGTTTTGGAGATATAAAATGAAAAAAAAATGCCATTTATTTGTATAACATTAAAGTTTTGGTTTTTCCCCTGAAGTCTTAAATTGAAAAAATTGGCCAAGTGCGAGTCGGACTCTCGCACTGAGGGTTCCGTACAAATTCTATTTTTGACGTATTAAAAAACTACTTACTAGATTTCGTTCAAACTAATTTTCGTTGGTAGTTTTTATGGTAATGTACATCATATATTTTTTTTAGTTTTATCATCCTCTTATTTTAGAAGTTAGAGGGGGGGGACACACTTTTTTCCACTTTGGAAGAGTCTCTCACGCAAAGTATTCACTTTAGAAAAAAATGGTATAAGAAACCTCAATATCATTTTTAAAGACCTATCCATTGATACCCCACACGTATATGTTCAACGAAAAAAAATATTTTGAGTTTCAGTTCTTACTATCGGGACCCCCATTTTTTTATTTTTTTTCTAATTTCGTTGAAAACCATGTTGCGGTTCACAGAATACATCTACTCACTAAGTGTCAACAGTATAGTACTTATAGTTTCGGAAAAAAAGTGGCTGTGACAGGCTGGCGGACAGACAGACAGACAGACAGACATGACGAATCTATAAGTGTTCCGTTTTTTGCCATTTTGGCTACGGAACCCTAAAAACTACATATTATGGATGGGTGAGAGAGTGTTTAATTATTAACATGAAACTGCTCTGAAAAATAGGTAATAAAACTTCACTAATTCATCGTAGAAGCGCCTTCTACTGTGACACTTGAATTCAAAGATAACTTAAGTATAACATTGCATTCACAACAGGTACAGCTGATAGTAAGCAATATTAATTTGGAAGAGTTATAGGGGGCGTTGAACTCTCTTTCTTTCTTTCAAAAGCCTTAGCCCTTCTTTGTAACGAAAACATGATTTCAAAAGATGGAGGCTTTTGCCCTGCTGTGGGACATTCATAGGCTGATACTTTTTGGTTAACTATGGTAGTTAATGGTTTTGAATTATAATATATAATACATATAAGGCCCTTTTACCTGTAACTCCTAAGCGGCGTAGCTTAATCGGCAAACCCGAAAGGTATTTATACATATTTCGATACGTCGTAGGCACTGAGGGTCTGAGTTTGATATTTCACAGTAGTAAATAATTCAAAGGCCGCCGTCTGACAGCTTTTGGTCGAGAACATGATGTGACGTGATATTAATGAGCTGCGTTTACACTGATGAAGTTAATTTGATAAGTAACTGATTTATTTTTTTAAACTTCTACGCGTATGTATTGTGCAGATTATCGTATAATGGAGGCGCGAAGGTTTTTTTTTATTTCATAAACCTGCCAATATTGTTTTCGTATTTGGTAACAAAACGGCCGACGAAGAGGGGATGTTGCAGAAAGTCATTTGTTCTAGTTTGACATTGCGATTTTCATGTGAAGGTGAACAGACACGTAACTACGAGTAGCAGACGGACAATGTTTTTAAATCGGCACTAAAATAAGAGCGAAGCAACAAGTTGACAGTCACAGGGCAAATCTAATGATTTAAATCTATGAGATGGACGATGTTTTTATTTCCACTGTTTAATGAAATGCATGTACTTATTATCATTTTCATTTGACGACCAATGTAAAAAAATATTTCAAAAGAATATAAAATCATATGTAAGATGCATATTAAACATAAACATATCCGCAAACATGTCACATTATGGATATTTTTTTGTTTACTAAATCAATATTAACGTCAAATTAAATCTAACATTATCACCAGCAATATACAAATACAACTTATTCCGAGCCGTGTAGCGTAAGTACTGTCAAGGGTATCAAAACAAACGAATGTAAAACAAACAAATAGACCCAGAGACAAACATCACGCAGATACCTCATCAACAAATACTCATCCTTTACGAGAATACTCGTATTTGTACTTATGTATAATAATTGTATATTTGTGGTGCTATCGTGGATTTGTACACGTTCTTAAGCTACTTGAGAGTAGATCAATGAAAAGGATACGATACTCTATTTTTTATTTATATAAAAAACTTGTTATTTGAACGAGCTTATCTCAGGATCTACTGGTTTGAGTTGAAAAAACATTTTTGTTTTGGATACCATTTGTCGAGGAAAGCTTTCAGCTATAGTTCAACACTATGTGTGCGGAAACCAATTTCCACGCGGTCGCAATCGCGGGCGGCGATGATGACATAACTAGATAATGCTGCTAATCAAAACTGATATATAAAAAAAACTATGTTTTCAAAGTACTTTGTGAATATTATCAAACCGAATGTCTACATTAATGCGAATATATAGAAACATATAATCAATACACAGGAATATTTGAAAGACCTTGAATTGACATCTGCGTTGGGGCTTTGAGCGAAATCAATCTCGTCACAGAAGGGTTAACCCAAAAACAGTTTCAAAATATAACTCGGCCGCATGTATGAACTAAACTTAACACGAAAGGTGCTCGGCTTGGCGCCGACATGGTAAAGCTTTTAAGCCATCGGTCATGTAGGCCCTTCCGATGAAAAGTAGCCACTTACCTCGTCAAACGCCGATCCCTGTGAAGGTTGATTCCACGCCATCAAAGAGTAATGGAGTCATTACGCAGATGTGTTAGGCACAGAATTATACCTACTTGAATGCCGCTGCCAAATTGATTCAGTTCGTTAGGCTAGGAAGGAAATCCATACTATACTAATATAATAAAGCTAAAGAGTTCGTTTGTTTGAACACGCCTAGCTCCGGAACTACTCATAAGAATTGAAAAAAAAATTGTGTTGGATAGTCCATTTGTTGAGGAAGTTTTTAAGGTATAACAAAACACTATGTGTGCGAAAATCCACGGGAACCAAGACGCGGGGCAGCCGCTAGTGAAAGGATTCAATTTAGATTGGATATTATGTACTAAGTTCATGGTGCATTTTTTTAAAAAAAAGGTTAATTTTTGATATTAGTTTTAAATATATAAACTTGCATTTTAATATCGCAGCTTGAAACTAACGGTTTTACCTCTTTCACAGAACTCGTAATTACGGATATACTGTTTTATTTAATGAAGAGCGTACGTATGGCAAAATACTACCTACATAAAGTATCTGTCGCGATGACACAGGCAAGTCATAAGTTATAAAAATAAATCGTAAATGCAGTAAAAAAAAATTGACATGTTTTAATTAAAAAGAGTCTGTACCTGAATAATCTGTGAAAATATATATCGTCAACCTCTAGAAATATTAATAAGATCTCAAAAGCAAAAGTACCTAGAATTAAACGAATAACACGCCAATCTATTCCATGGTGTTCCATAACGCACATGTCATTTGAATTAATCTGAATACTCTTTAATTAAAGCACCGATGGAGAAAGAAACGTTTTTAAAATGAAACTAATTAGTACTTTGTTTTTTCTTAACCTTTTGCTCGTCAATGTGCAATGTTTTTTCGATATTCAAGAGATTATTTCGGAGACTATGGATCGTTTCCCTGAAGGCTTTTCGGCAGCTATAAAGGACATTGCGGAAGGTTTACCAGCTAAGACAATAACCGTAGTAAGAGGAGAATCTACAAATATCAGGTACAAATTATCATGTTACATTTGTAGTAAAACTTATCGAAATCCATTTTCCATTATTAAAGACAACGTCACGTCTTAACAACTTCCAGTAATTCAATTAAAAGCCCTCATAATGAGTGTTGAACATAATGTAATTTGATTCAGTATCAGCTTATTAATGTCCCACTGCAGATATTTTTTTAATTATAAACAAGGATAAAATCATCTCGCCTCAAGCAGGATTTGGGCTTAATCACCACTCTTGCCAAATAAGGATTGGCGATCACGAACCGGGCAGTGTTAGGAAATCCGATACAATTTTTTCCGTCCCTGAAATCTAGCCCCTCGAGCCCACGGCCCGGTACTTAAACCACTAGGCCATCGAAGTATTGAAATAAACACAGGAATATGTTTCTCCGTGTCACCAATTTTCCAAGGACGCAAAAGATAATTTTCAGATGTTAGAACAACTTTTAAAGAAAATAAATTACTTGCTAAGTTTATTGTCTTTGTCTACAAAGATAGTTAGTTTATTAATTTCACCCTCAAAAGAGGCATCTTGGAATACTAAAAAGGTCTTATTTGTCAACGGAAACTGGTTCAAAGTAAAAAGGCGGAAAAAACTCCAAACATAAACAGTTGTGAGATGTTATTGCGAAGAGAACGTTCCGTATAATTAAAGTTTAAGCTTAGCTATGGCCGTTTGCATTTAAAAGCGTTATACCACGGACTTTCGTTTAAATTCTTGAGTGAGACCGAAAATTTGCAATTGTACACACAAACAAATACAAATTTCTCATACAAATTAAAGTCGCTCGCTCTCGCTTAGTGTAGTGGAAAAGGAGTTGACTACTAGACCAAGAGGTGACCTCTGGTTCGATTCCCCGCACAGGACAAAAATTTGTGTGCATGAACATGTTTGTTTGTCCTGGTCTGGGTGTAATATATGTATCTATATAGGTATATTTGAATAGATGAAAAGTATTTAAGTATTTATATCCGTTCTCTAGCGTCCGTTTTTCAAACTTCGATCGTAGTCTGGAACTAAGCAATTAGTGTTTTAGTCCAAGGGATATTTTTATGTGTATTTATATGAGTTTTAAAGCAAACGCACTTATCACAACCTTTCAACGTAGAATTCTCGACGATGTAACTCTAATAAAAAAATATTGATTCAAGATACTTCCTACGAAGCCTCAGGCACCGTATCATAAGTCCCCAAGCAAACGCTGAATGAATAATAAACTATCTCAAAAACACGATTATTTTAGTAAACATCAGGCTTTGTTTACCTCACGTTTAACCCCAAAATTTATGGTCCGTTTCGCGGACCCGTTCCCTGGAATGGGTCCGCGAAAATTTTCAATTTTATTCCTTTTTTCAGATCCCAAGACATTTTCCAGTTACTATGCCTGCTCAGCGAGCACAACATCCAAGTAATTAATTTGGACATCTCGACGAAACATGGCAGAGACAAGGTGACGGAATTATCAAGTTTCTCCATTACGGATGGTTGTTTCTCGACACTTGGAAATACGTTGGCGACCGTTTTTTGTTTTGGCATTCGTCTCGGCCGAGGTTGTGAATAAAGAATCCGCTACTTTCGTATTAGGTTTCAGATATTTTATTTAAGTATTGTTTCGGCTAATCACATCCTGACAATTTTTTTTACAACTTGACGAAATATTTCTCCTTCTACCATTTATTCGGTTTACGTTTAATCTCAATTCATATTTTAAACACAATATGAAAGTCAAAATTCAAAAAAATCTTTCAATAGGGTATTTTACACCATGTGAGAAAAAATATAAAAATGCATTTATGTGATAGATTTTGAACAAAATAAATAAATAAACGTTGATATTTCACCAAAATCAAATGTGTAAATTTAATAATTCAATTTTAAAGATCGACATTTTTAATCTGTTTTTAATGTGTCAAAAACAGCAGACGCCATTTTAGAATCCGATATGACGTCACTCCGATATATTCAGTCAAATACTTTATGACTAATGATAATACGTTTTGTTAACTATTTCACTAACCGTCTATTAAACTAAACGTCCTATTTAACTAAACGTCTCGCGAAGAAACGTCATGGCGGCTAGCGTTTTCGCACGTCAATGTCAAGTCCTCATTTTAAACATAAATTTATATTAGGTATTTAAAAATAAAAATAAATTATTCGGTAGTACATTACGGCACAAAGATTGATTTTAAGCAGTTTTCAGAAATTGGTGTAATACCCTATTATGTATTTTTTATTCTCTTCCAGTACTACAGCTTCGTTCAAAAAGCATTAGACATATCAGAAGAACGCACTAGCTTATTACTATGTGAACCGTACGAATGCGAAAACATTCTAACACAGGTAATATTTTTAATGACTTTTTTGGTTTCCAGAGAATATTTACTTGATAAATAATATAAATTATTTTGTAAATAATAGTACATACGTAATATAATAATTTTAAAAATAATATTTTTCCACCATTTTTAAAACAAGGCTCCTGGCATCATGGTCGTCAACAAATCTATCTGCCAGACAAGATTGTCTTTACGCCGACAGCATAAAAGCATTCAAGGAAAATACCTATGTATATGCAGTCACTGCACTGAAATTCAAATTAATCAACACACACTACTTGGTTCCTATACCTTACCTTATTTTAGGTATCAAACACTGCAAAACTCCCAAGCCCTAAAACACAACTTTTGTCAGTTGACAGAGAAGAACCTAATCCATCGAACGATCCTGTACATCTTCTTCTGGCCGTACGGCGCCGTCAGCGA
Organism: Nomophila noctuella; assembly: GCA_958496325.1. Classification (NCBI taxonomy): domain Eukaryota; kingdom Metazoa; phylum Arthropoda; class Insecta; order Lepidoptera; family Crambidae; genus Nomophila; species Nomophila noctuella. The sequence continues at coordinate 2,610,091 of OY292487.1, read as the reverse complement.
GAAGTTCCTCTCCACCATGAAGGAGGCCATGAGGATCGCCGTCCTCACCAACCCAAGGGACAATGTGTAAGCAATTTCTGCGGGTAAGCTCCTGAATTCATATTCCCATGGGCAGTGTCAAGGCATGGAAAATCTCGGTACTGGCCCTTTCTGAACTCTTAGTCAGGACTACGTTTGGATGTTTCTCCGTCAATGACGCTGAAAGTACTGAACGGATTTTGATAAAATTTGGTATACAGATAGGGTATAGCCTGACTCAGGTGATAGAGTACTTTTTATTCCCATGGGATAAAACAGAAATCTTAATAATTCCACGCAGGTAAAAGCTAGTAGATTATAGGATCAAAAGCAAATACTAAAATATCAAAGCCTTTCTACTCATAGGTAAATTATAGTGCGCACGGTAAAATAACAATTTCAGTGACATTTAGTAACGAAATTGCGCTAACATTGTGCCTATGCAAACATTTCGAAGGTAAACAGTAAATAATAATAATATCTAATTTAGCGTCACATCAAAAGCAAACTAATTTACAAGCATCATAGTGCGGACAAACCTTATTAGATGTTACTAGGGTGACCGTGAATTCGGAAAGTTGATAACATAAATAAATATCCGACGACATTACAAGAAGTTGTTCAGTTTACGTGTTAAGTAATTAAATAAAACATTTATGATAACGATGTCAATACCATTTGTGATATGTGCATCATCATCATTATCATACATATAAATATATTTATAGTATAGAAATAAAAAAAAGTTCGCTTTCTTTGCTTCTTATGACAAGAGTAGTGCCATACTATCCCTACAAAACACTGCGATTACTATTTCTATGGAACTTATATAATAAAAAAGCTGAAAAGTTTGTTTGATTGTTCGAACGCGAAAATCAATATCCACGCGCACGAAGTCGGCCGCGAGGACGGCCGATAGTATATTTAAAATATTATTTTAATAATAGCATTACTATTGAAATAAATAAGTCAATACTTCATACAGTCCATGATAAATGCAGACTTTTCTAATATTAAATAATAAATATTACCAATTATTATCTATACTTATAATAAATCTGTAGAGAGGTCAATTCTGTACATTAAATATATTTTCAAAATAACTATCAGGGGGTGATTAGTGATCGATACTGATGCCAAAAATGCAATCAGCAAAATTTTTGTCTGTCTGTCTGTCTGTCTGTCTGTCTGTATGTTCCTAATAGAAACAAAAACTACTGGACGGATTTTGACGAAACTTGGTACAATTATTCTTCATACTCCTGGGCATATTATAGAATACTTTTCATCACGCTACAATCAACAGGAGTAGCGTAGTGAAGGGAAATGTGGGGAAAACGGTCACGGTAAAGTCACATAGAAATCATGTATGACGGAAATATATTACATAACATTTCCTAAAAAATATCCCCCAACAGCATATGTCTATCTTTTATGGTTGACTCACAATAACACGTGTAACTCATGATCCAAATTGGTTTGCGCGCCAACGTGTTAAACTCAGGAACTACTGGTTCGAATTGACAAAATATTTTGTGTTGGACAGTCCACTTACCATTTGGCGAGGTAGGCTTTAAGCTATCTATAGTAACACTGTGTTCGATAACCGTAACCCACGCGGACGGAGTCGCTGGCGGCCGCTAGTAAATAAATAAAAACCTCATAACGCATCAAGAAAAATCAATCTTCATGTTCATGGTCACAACGCAAGTTTCAATGATCCGTTAAACAGCGCTTATGAATTAAACTTCAGCAAATAATTTCCATCTAGCTTTGTAATAAGATTAAGTTTCTTTATAGTAATTAAGTAACCGAATACAATTTAAGATGAAATTAAATTCTCTCAATTTCTTGAGAAAATAAAATTTCACTTAATCTGTGTTAACATACAAATTATAAAATATTTAATTAGCTGATATGGGACATCAACAGCATCACAAAACAGATATTGTACGAGTACTTCATATGATTTACTATTGTTGGCAAAATTGGCAAATCTCATGTGAGACGAGGTTCAAAATAAATATTATAATTAAACTAAACATACAGCGAACTTATGTCTTTTGCAAAAGTATTAAAGGACTAACCTACTGTGGGAGTGATAGACGGCTGTCTACGATGAATTTCTTTGGACGAATGGTAAATGAATCACGAATGTGGTTGACCGCATGATGACCGTTCGATAATGAACGAACAAATGAAAGAATATGCGACGAGTAGCGATGTCAAATTCGGGGGAGATGACGAATGACTGCGAGATAGCTGAGACGATTATATTCCTATACCAGCCAGAAAGCCAGAAAGCTACTTCAGCTCTTTAATTTCTGCAACTCAATCCCACACTACTTTCATTCCAAGCTTGGGTCCTAATGAAAAACTACAAAAACGTAATTAAACTTCATCGCACCAAACAGGCACTCGTCATACTCATACGCATCACCAACAAGCACGCGTTAAATTAACAATAAACGAAGCCGTATATAATTAGTGTTTTATTTAATAAGTTGAATTGATCAAACAATGCAAGCACGGCCGCGGGCCAACTTGCAATGCGGGCTGATGACTCGGCAATTAATTAATAACAAGTAGGCCTGTATTGACAGATATGTTAATATCGCCTTTGTATTCGTCATGTGTGTGTAAAATTAAGATTTTTGATTAATTATTTTTATTTACATTATTATACACTGACTAGCGGCCGCTCGCGACTCCTTCCGCGTGGGTTTCGGTTTCCGCAAGAGTTTTACTTTAGCTTAAAATCTTGCTCGAAGAATGGACTTTCCAACACAAAAATCCCAACTAATATTATAAATGCGAAAGTAACTCTGTCTGTCTGTCTGTCTGTTACGCTTTCCCGCTTAAACCTCGCAACCGATTTTGATGAAATTTGGTACAGACAATCTTTAGACCCTGAGACAGAACATAGGCTACTTTTTATTTCGAAAAAAAGAAATCCACGCGGACGGAGTCGCGGGCGGCCGCTAGTAATTTTATAAATTCGACTCAATCGTTCCTGACATCAGCGCATTCAAACAAACGAACAAACTATTCAGCTTTTTTATACATGTTAGTATAGATAGTATAGATAAATCAAGCCGGGCATTATCGTAAAGACTTTTAAATCCTTCAACGTAAGGTCAACCTTACAACAATTAGCTTCAACAATAGTGCTAAACGTCATGGTTAGTTAACCTAACACCGATCTACACCTTCAACATAACATCCACGGAAACCGGACAGGTTTCAATTATTTAAATTCAATTCATTTCCTATACATCGCATGAAGCAAATTAATTAATAGATAGCAGTTGGAACATTTTACGCGATGTGAATGTTTCGCTTCAATTAATCATTCAGTCGTTTGTTCCCGATATAATAGAACGGGACGAGCCGACGTCATGGGAATCGTGTTATGAAGTGCTGTGGATTATCTGATTTTTAAAAGGTGTATATAAAAATTAACAGTCGCATTTGATTAATGAAATGATAAGAAAGTTGCTCAAAGGTTCGATCCCAGCTTGGTCTAAGTGAATCACGTTAAATTTAAAACTAGTTAGAAGTTTAATTCTTGGTATTAATTGCAAACGAAAGTTAATACATACTTTAGTTAATTTGTACCATATAATGAATTTTTAATTTTTATGTGTTATCTGTTGGCCACCGACACAGAATTCATGTCCAGACATGAATCTAATTATAATATCGAATTAAGATCCATGTGTGTGAAGTTGTTAGATATTTTATGTCTGTCATATCACGGAACCAGGCCATGCGACATCACTATTCTTTATCGTCACCTTTTAGTCCTAAAAAAAGTCCAATCGCTATGCAGATTCGAGTATAAATTAAATACTTTGACTCTATGTTTAAGGACACCTAAACAGCTTGCAGCGCTTTAAAAAATTGGCCAAGTGCGAGTCGGGCTCCCGCACTGAGGGTTCCGTACAAATTCTATTTTTGACGTATTAAAAAAACTACTGAATAGATTTCGTTCGAACCAATTTTCGTTGGTAGTTTTTATGGTTATGTACATTACATAATTATTTCAGTTTTATCATCCTCTTATTTTAGAAGTTAGAGGGGGGGGGACGCACTTTTTTCCACTTTGGAAGGGTCTGTCACGCAAAGTATTCACTTTAGAAAAAAGTGGTATTAGAAACCTTAACATAATTTTGAAAGACCTATCCATAAATACCCCACATGTTCAATGAAAAAAAAATTTAGTTTCACAGTTCTGACTATGGGGACCCCCCACTTTTTTATTATTTTTTTCTATTTTTGTGTGAAAACCTTGTTGCGGTTCACAGAATACATCCACTCACTAAGTTTCAACAGTATAGTACTTATAGTTTCGGAATAAAGTGGCTGTGACAGACTGGCGGACAGACAGACAGACAGACAGACAGACAGACAGACATGACGAATCTATAAGGGTTCCGTTTTTTTGCCATTTTGGCTACGGAACCCTAAAAATCAGTTTCCCCACCTCCACCCATCCCTCCAGCGCTTGATTGCCAACAGCGCACGCCTAAAGGTATTTCTTAAAATTACATTTCTCTTCGTTGAACTTCAAAAACGCGGCGCCCACTGTCTAATACTGTCTATCTCTTATGTCGTCGTGTCAAGGGCGTTATTTGTACAAAATAAATTTCAGAGTGCGCGGAAAATATAAAGGTCTTGACTATCACGTAGCTTGTAATTCGATTGAGCCGAACGCCGATTGAGAGTTGGCCAAAACATATTTTATGAGTGCCAAGGAAAATACACAGTTTATTGGATACGAATTGATGAAGCATTATTTGTAAGTGCTTACTTGTGAAATGTTACGTTAGGTTTCTGCCCGAGGAAAGTGGGTCTTGTCGAATTTACAGAATTGACGCGAATTTATCTACTCCATTGTGAAGAGACGATAGTCGTATTTTATTGTCATGTGGATTACAATACCAGCCCGTATTGTTATTAAAATCAAGAACCGTATCGAATCATATTAACATGCTTACATACCATATCAGATCTATTATTATCATGGAGAGAATACTATACTTGTCCCTAATAGTCACAGACGGCGCATATTCGCACCCAGAGGAGTCCCACATACCTCCATTCGAACGCCCTTGGCGGAGGATGCGTTATAGCATCGAGTGTTAAAACAAAAGTCAATTTATTTATTTACTTATTTTTTTATTTATTTATTTATTTCAATCATCTTAAAAGCTAACAGAACAAGTTCCAAAGCGCTTAGAAGACTAATTACCTATAGGTGAGAAATATTAATTTATAGATACATTAAAAAAAATCAAATTACATTTTAAAAAGAACACTATCTCAACAATAATACAATTAAATTAAACATTAATAAATAAGTCAAATAACAGTAGTGAATAAGTCAAATAAATACACAAAAAGTCAGAAATTCTAATGTTGATACAAATAGGTACATATTTAAAAATTATAATAAAATGTCATGCTTATTATTTTATTTATACATACTAATTATATGCAGTCAAAATAATAAGATTCTTAATTCATGTCAAACTATCAATACATATTCATTTTCATTTAATTTTATCCAATATTGACTTGTAAAGATTTCCAAAACTACCTGCAAATAAGTCGATTTCGTAGTGCTGAGCAAGAATATCCCCGATAGTTCGCAGCGCACGATTGGTAGGTGCATGACGCGCGCGCTCGGTGCGCACTGCAGGCAAAGCCAGTAGGCGATGTCGGCGGCGAGGTGCCAGTCCCGAGGCGTCCCACGAGATTGCGGGAACTACGAAACCAAACTGCTCTAGTATACGTGGACTGTCAATCTAACCATTGCAGACTCGTAGTCACAGCAGTTGACATGGGGGATAGACCTTAGTGGAACTTCCACTAGAATGAGCCGTTTGTCTGAGGAAGTACCTCCACCTTACTGAAGGCCACAAGTACTGAAGTAGAACTTCGTTACTGTTGTGCTATGTTCTTGCTGATGAGTAAGGTCGCCAGAGCGCAGTTGGGGAGGGTATGGGATCTTAAAGGCATGCAACGCATCTGCGACCCTTATGCGGGTGTTGATCGGTCCATGGATAGCGCTGATCACTTACCAGGTCCTGTTCATGTACCTTGCTTCCTATAACAAAAAAAGATAAGCAAAGATTTTTTCTTGTACGTCACACTTTACGTTTTACATAATCATCTCATCCACAGATTCCGAGTATACTACAACCAAGCAACCCCAGATCGGCTGAATCAACTATCCTTAGTAAACTGGTGGTCCGGTCGCCTCTACAAGTCACCAGTCCTACCGCCAGCTAGTAAGGTCTACCAAGACTTCAAAGGAAGAATGTTTGACGTGCCTGTTTTACATGTGAGTAGCGATTGCGGATTCAAATAATAACATTTTAACATGATGACAATTGATCCAGTAACTGCCTCCGTGGTGTAGTGGTTAGAGCGCTGTGCTCAAAAACTACGAACTTGGAGGTCGTGGGTTCGAATCCCGCGGGGAACACTTTCACTTTGTGTTGGTTTTCCCAGTTTGGTTAGGACATTGCAGGCTTGAATCACCTGATTGTCCGATAAGAATGATGATTCCGTGCTTCGGAAGGCACGTTAAGCCGTTGGTCCCGACTATGATCCAAATTGTCTGGTTTCCCTTGTGGTTACGGAGGTCAGACGACAGTCGCTCCATTGTAATAACCAGGCAAGTCAATTCAGGATCATAGTCGCAGCGTACCCTGGGCTCCAAGGCAATGGCCGAGGATGCAACCGGGAGAGGCGTTAGGATGATGATGATGAATTGATCCAGTACTTATATAAAAATATTTCACATCTTATTTAAGCTAAAGTGCCTCGGATCGGTTTACCAAAATGCTAAAAAAAACAAATTCTTTTATATGATGTATGGCCATAATTTCATTTTTTTCTGAGTCTTACTGTGCACCACCAACACACTCCAACTAATATCGACGTATAAAAATAAATGTTAGTTTATAATTTACGTTAATGCTCTCCACGTCAGTTAATCACCAATATCACCATTCATCGAACCACTTTTTATACACGTATTGTTGTATAATAGGTTGCAATTTTCATATAATGTCCATGGAAATTAACAGCAATTACAATTATACTACAACTATAACTCAGTCATCTGCCAGTTTGCTTTTAAATAAAGAATGATGTTATGAGTGCCACCAAAGAAAAAACACACACTATTACCATTTGAAGTTTCATATCGTTACACTTTAAGTTAACTTGTGTACAATTTAAATGAAACATTCAGTAAATTTGTTTTGTTGTTGTGGCACTTCGTGAGGTACAACAACGACTCGACGGTCAACGTGACGGGCGGGAGAGACGACAAACTTTTATCAGTACTTCACCATATAGTGGAGTCAATGAATACATAAAACAGGCAATATTCGAAAGTCCTCAAGAACAGCTCCGATTTCGATGATTTTTTTTTGTTAAATTGGTTTTTTTATACTATTCAAAATCAGAAACCTCTTAGAGCGGGGACGGAACTATTTATATTGTTTAAACAATATCTACGATATAGTTTATGCACAAAAAAAAATTCTCCTATACAATATCCATTAAAAACTTGTAAATATATTAATTAATGTTATAAACAATCTATATATATAAAACTCAAATCTATATATATAAAATAAAGCTCGATCTTCTATATACAAAACTCAAAGGTGACTGACTGACATAGTAATCTATCAACGCACAGCCCAAACCACAGGACGGATCGGGCTGAAATTTGGTATGCAAGTAGATATTATGACGTAGGCATCCGCTAAGAAAGGATTGTAAGCAATTCAACCCCCAAGGGGGTGAAATAGGGGATGAACGTTTGTATGAAACTTTGTCAATTTTAAACCAACCGAGCTGAAACTTTGCATACATAAAGCTATTCTGATGTGAGCATCGCCTGAGAAATCATTTTGATAAATTCCACCCCTAAGGGGATAAAATAGGGGATGAAAGTTTGTATGAAACTTTGTCAATTTTGAGCCGATCGGGCTGAAACTTTGTATGCATCAAGTTATTATGACGTAGGTATTCCCCATGAACGATTTTGGTAAATTCCACTCATAGAGGGATTAAACGGGGGATGAAAGTTTGTATGAAACCCAAATAAACGCGGACGAAAATAATATTAAATGATTGTTAAAAACCTTTTTGTAACAGCTATTTGTTACAATAAGATTATTATAGAGATTTTTCTACAAAAAAATAGAGACCAAACTTAATTTTTTATATCCATATCGTTGATATTGTTTAAACAATATAAATAGTTCCGTCCCCGCTCTAAGAGGTTTCTGATTTTAAATAATATAAAAAAACAAAATAAACAAAAAAAAATCATCGAAATCGGAGCTGTTCTTGAGGACTTTCGAGTCAAATGCTTCATTGACTCCACTAATAAGTATATTTAAACATTCTTATGGTTAAGCACTGATGGAGTTATGGATAGTTATGGATGACAATTCTGGAAGACTATTCTTTTAAGAACAAGTCTACCAGAATAGCCCTCCATTACTCCATGTTCATCAAATATTACGTCATCAACTATTTTTACAAATATTACTACATCAACTATATTTACACACTTGTATGCCAAATGTACCATTTATAAACGTCTAATTGTCGCAAAGGCACCCCCGTGGCACTTCGTGAGGTACAACAACGACTCGACGGTCAACGTGACGGGCGGGAGAGACGACAAACTTTTATCGCTGCTCGCTAAAAAGCTCAACTTCAGGTAACTAGATAAACAGATTTACATCGCGCCACAACCGTTGTCCAGTCGGACAAACAGGGAAAATGAATTTATAGACTTGTGACAATGCTGGTCGGAGGGGGAAATGAATTAGTTGATACAATTTAATATTTCAAAATAAGTTATTTGAGTATTTGTGTCAAGTGTAGCTATTAGAATCAATGAGGATATTCACACAAAAATTTATCTTTGCATAGCGGCACGCAAACTTATTGAACCATCTTAATTAATCATTACATAAAATTAATTCATTACATCTAAAACATGTATCATAATTTTTTAGGTACAGGTATTACGATCCACCAGATAGAAGTCAAGGCTCGAGCATTTCTGGCAACGGGACATTCAAAGGAACTCTTGGCTTAATTTGGAAACGCGTAAGTACATACTTAGAGCCATGGATAAAAACTTTCTTGTTTTTGTTATTGATTCGTGCTATAGCGGCAAATATCAAAGTTTGTGAAGATTTTATTCGTCTAGAGGAAATCGTAAAATTAGTTTTTCAGGTCTCCTCGAAAGAAAATTGCATTCCCGAGCTGGAATCTACTAACACTTTAAACATAAGTGCACCTTTGAAACAAATTTTATTGAGAATTATTTGATTTGGAACTGCCTGATGGCAGACACGCGAAATGCCAATAGGGAGAATAAAACCCTGGTCAATTCGAAAGAGGAAGAAGTGAAAGTTTTTAGAGGGTAGTCTATCGCCATGGGAAGTAGATAGTCCCACAGACCCCCGCTTAATTCACCTAAAGGAGGGATATGCAAAAAAAAACACACGATCTGCGAAGTCTCAGACCAGGACAAAATTTTTCTACCTTATTCTAGAAAGCTGACTTCTTCATCGGTGATGTGACGATGACATGGGAGCGACTTCAAGCCGTGGAGTTCTCATTCTTAACGCTTGCCGACTCCGGCGCGTTTCTGACGCATGCGCCCGCCAGGCTTAGCGAGACTCTGGCCATCATCAGACCTTTTAGATGGGAGGTGAGATGTGTTATTAACTTAGCTTTTCAAGACAGTATGGTTCAGGGTAAAAGAAAATACAACTTCCCTCATCTTTCATCAAAATGAAGAAGTTATTGACAGACAAACATTCAAACAAACTTTCACTTTTTTAATATACATAATATGTAAATATGAACTATGATACCAACCAAACTTAAAGTCTTAATTTAAGAGTACCTACGACGTTCTCTTATTAGAGTGAATTACTAATCCATATGTGTTTCGCCTATTTTTCAATCCGTGCAATCTTGAGTATACTGGCTGGAATTGGATGAATTTAAAATAATTTTAATGTGAAACCTTTAAGTACGGTTGAACGTTCAACACGATGCCATTTTATGCTTTTAAAATAATTGCGTAAAAAACTAATCACCTAAAAACTCAGTTTCTCGTTTACAAAATTTTACCCAAGTGTGGATGATATAGATGAGCCTTCTTTAACTGCCATTACATCTCTAATTTCCAGGTATGGCCTCTGGTATGTGCGACAGTGCTGGTAACAGGCCCAGCCTTGTGGGTGGTGATCGCAGCACCGTCGCTGTGGCAACAACGCCGGCGCGACCAACTGAGGCTCCTCAACAACTGTTGTTGGTTTACCACAACGCTCTTTCTGAGGCAATGTAATTAAAACTTCAACATTATTTTAATACAGCTGACGTGACAGAGAGGTGGCCTATACTCAGCAGTGTGTGGACATGGGCTGAATGGATGGATGGATTATTTTAATTATTTTTTTCTGGTTGTTCCTGTATTATAGATAACAAGTGGCCGCCCACGACTCCGTTCGCTTGGATTTCGGTTTCCGCCCACATAGTTTTACTAAAGCTTAAAGCCTTCCTCAGCAAATGGAGTGTCCTACGCAAAAATATTTTTTTCAGTTCGAACCAGTAGTTCTCGAGTTTAGCGCGTTCAAACAAACAAACAAAGTAAGCTTTATTAAATTAGTATAGATACTTAATGTAAGATTCGGTTTAGTTAGCCAATCCAAATCAAGATAATACTCAAAAATCATTTTTATCCTATTTATAACATTAGTTTGTAAACATTTCTTCACAATAAATAACACTACTTATACCAAAAAGAACTATTAGCATATTCGCGTTACGGCTTAATCCAGTGGGCACCGTCTATTTATAACCCCTCATCCAACCCTTAAGGGTTATTTTAATATAATAACAAGCTTAACAGAGAGAACCAGTAAACAACCCTGGGGCACTCCGTAAAACATGTCATCTAATTTTTAATCAACAGAACAACCCTTATCATGGCACAGTGACAGTTCCCGAATCACTTAATTGTTTTCCAATGATACTTTGTTTACGCAGAGCGGGGCAGAATTAATAGCTTATGTGTGAATTGATATTGCGTTATTGTCGGTTGATAGGTTTGTTGTAATGGTTGAGAATAGGACTACAATTAGTAATGACGGTACAAGCTTTTGTGTAGACAAATATGTCTGCTTTTGGGTCAATTAACTTTTATAATCAGTGATAAGATCAATGATGTTCAAGGTGTCAGCGAAAATTTAAGATCTTTCAATTACTCATGTATATTCCTTTGAAGATTAGAATGCGCTAGTAAATGGTATAGACAAAATATGTGTAAATGTCCAAATATCAGGTGAAAACCTAAATTGACGCTTGCTTAATGCAGATTGGTGATTTCAAACCCGACTTATGTTAAAATATTTTTTCGATAATTCTTTCTCTACCAACCAGAACCGTGGATCTCAAGATCACAGTCAGGTATTTCACCAGTCAGTCCTTAAAAATAACTAATGATCAACACATTGTCATGTTACATTCCAGCATCCAGCAAAGAACCATCAAAAACCCACAAGGCTCGTCTGGTTTCCGTCCTCGTCTCTCTTGGAGCCACCTACGTCATCGGAGACATGTACTCCGCCAACTTGACCAGCCTACTGGCCAGGCCGGCTAGGGAGAGGCCTATTGGAACACTACCGGCCTTGGAGGAGGCCATGAGGGATAGAGGATACGAGCTGGTGGTCGAACGGCATAGCTCGTCTTTGGCTATTTTAGAGGTACGATCACGCTATGTACTGGTTATAAACAGCCTCACTAAGGTTTTTGTAGTGAATTTTCTGGTCCACATCTTACAGAATATCCCTGATTGCTTTCTTAGCAGGGGGTTGGATTACTCAACGAGCATTTGTCAAATGATGTACCGAAAATCTTTAGGGGTCAAATCCAAAGTTGGACTGGACATTCCAAAGACATGCCCCTTCTCAAATAAGAAGAAAACCTCAGGTGTTTAGTTGGCCTATTGGTGACCAGGGTGAAATGCGCTCCTTTGGCCGCTGCTCATTATCTATTGACTGCCCTCAGCCTCAGTCAATTTATTTACAGAACGGGACGGGTGTATACGGGCGCCTCGCTCGGCTGATGCGGCGGCAGCGCGTGCAGCGCGTGCGCAGCGTGGAGGTCGGCGTGCGGCTCGTGCTCACGCGCCGGCACGTCGCCATACTGGGCGGCCGGGAGACGCTGTACTACGACACGGAGCGGTTCGGTGAGTACTTGACGATGTGAGACGGTCGCCTTGCTCGCGTGCGCAGCGTGGAGGTCGGCGTGCGGCTCGTGCTCACGCGCCGGCACGTCGCCATACTGGGCGGCCGGGAGACGCTGTACTACGACACGGAGCGGTTCGGTGAGTACTTGACGATGTGAGACGGTCGCCTTGCTCGCGTGCGCAGCGTGGAGGTCGGCGTGCGGCTCGTGCTCACGCGCCGGCACGTCGCCATACTGGGCGGCCGGGAGACGCTGTACTACGACACGGAGCGGTTCGGTGAGTACTTGACGATGTGAGACGGTCGCCTTGCTCGCGTGCGCAGCGTGGAGGTCGGCGTGCGGCTCGTGCTCACGCGCCGGCACGTCGCCATACTGGGCGGCCGGGAGACGCTGTACTACGACACGGAGCGGTTCGGTGAGTACTTGACGATGTGAGACGGTCGTCTTGCTCGCGTGCGCAGCGTGGAGGTCGGCGTGCGGCTCGTGCTCACGCGCCGGCACGTCGCCATACTGGGCGGCCGGGAGACGCTGTACTACGACACGGAGCGGTTCGGTGAGTACTTGACGATGTGAGACGGTCGCCTTGCTCGCGTGCGCAGCGTGGAGGTCGGCGTGCGGCTCGTGCTCACGCGCCGGCACGTCGCCATACTGGGCGGCCGGGAGACGCTGTACTACGACACGGAGCGGTTCGGTGAGTACTTGACGATGTGAGACGGTCGCCTTGCTCGCGTGCGCAGCGTGGAGGTCGGCGTGCGGCTCGTGCTCACGCGCCGGCACGTCGCCATACTGGGCGGCCGGGAGACGCTGTACTACGACACGGAGCGGTTCGGTGAGTACTTGACGATGTGAGACGGTCGCCTTGCTCGCGTGCGCAGCGTGGAGGTCGGCGTGCGGCTCGTGCTCACGCGCCGGCACGTCGCCATACTGGGCGGCCGGGAGACGCTGTACTACGACACGGAGCGGTTCGGTGAGTACTTGACGATGTGAGACGGTCGCCTTGCTCGCGTGCGCAGCGTGGAGGTCGGCGTGCGGCTCGTGCTCACGCGCCGGCACGTCGCCATACTGGGCGGCCGGGAGACGCTGTACTACGACACGGAGCGGTTCGGTGAGTACTTGACGATGTGAGACGGTCGCCTTGCTCGCGTGCGCAGCGTGGAGGTCGGCGTGCGGCTCGTGCTCACGCGCCGGCACGTCGCCATACTGGGCGGCCGGGAGACGCTGTACTACGACACGGAGCGGTTCGGTGAGTACTTGACGATGTGAGACGGTCGCCTTGCTCGCGTGCGCAGCGTGGAGGTCGGCGTGCGGCTCGTGCTCACGCGCCGGCACGTCGCCATACTGGGCGGCCGGGAGACGCTGTACTACGACACGGAGCGGTTCGGTGAGTACTTGACGATGTGAGACGGTCGCCTTGCTCGCGTGCGCAGCGTGGAGGTCGGCGTGCGGCTCGTGCTCACGCGCCGGCACGTCGCCATACTGGGCGGCCGGGAGACGCTGTACTACGACACGGAGCGGTTCGGTGAGTACTTGACGATGTGAGACGGTCGCCTTGCTCGCGTGCGCAGCGTGGAGGTCGGCGTGCGGCTCGTGCTCACGCGCCGGCACGTCGCCATACTGGGCGGCCGGGAGACGCTGTACTACGACACGGAGCGGTTCGGTGAGTACTTGACGATGTGAGACGGTCGCCTTGCTCGCGTGCGCAGCGTGGAGGTCGGCGTGCGGCTCGTGCTCACGCGCCGGCACGTCGCCATACTGGGCGGCCGGGAGACGCTGTACTACGACACGGAGCGGTTCGGTGAGTACTTGACGATGTGAGACGGTCGCCTTGCTCGCGTGCGCAGCGTGGAGGTCGGCGTGCGGCTCGTGCTCACGCGCCGGCACGTCGCCATACTGGGCGGCCGGGAGACGCTGTACTACGACACGGAGCGGTTCGGTGAGTACTTGACGATGTGAGACGGTCGCCTTGCTCGCGTGCGCAGCGTGGAGGTCGGCGTGCGGCTCGTGCTCACGCGCCGGCACGTCGCCATACTGGGCGGCCGGGAGACGCTGTACTACGACACGGAGCGGTTCGGTGAGTACTTGACGATGTGAGACGGTCGCCTTGCTCGCGTGCGCAGCGTGGAGGTCGGCGTGCGGCTCGTGCTCACGCGCCGGCACGTCGCCATACTGGGCGGCCGGGAGACGCTGTACTACGACACGGAGCGGTTCGGTGAGTACTTGACGATGTGAGACGGTCGCCTTGCTCGCGTGCGCAGCGTGGAGGTCGGCGTGCGGCTCGTGCTCACGCGCCGGCACGTCGCCATACTGGGCGGCCGGGAGACGCTGTACTACGACACGGAGCGGTTCGGTGAGTACTTGACGATGTGAGACGGTCGCCTTGCTCGCGTGCGCAGCGTGGAGGTCGGCGTGCGGCTCGTGCTCACGCGCCGGCACGTCGCCATACTGGGCGGCCGGGAGACGCTGTACTACGACACGGAGCGGTTCGGTGAGTACTTGACGATGTGAGACGGTCGCCTTGCTCGCGTGCGCAGCGTGGAGGTCGGCGTGCGGCTCGTGCTCACGCGCCGGCACGTCGCCATACTGGGCGGCCGGGAGACGCTGTACTACGACACGGAGCGGTTCGGTGAGTACTTGACGATGTGAGACGGTCGCCTTGCTCGCGTGCGCAGCGTGGAGGTCGGCGTGCGGCTCGTGCTCACGCGCCGGCACGTCGCCATACTGGGCGGCCGGGAGACGCTGTACTACGACACGGAGCGGTTCGGTGAGTACTTGACGATGTGAGACGGTCGCCTTGCTCGCGTGCGCAGCGTGGAGGTCGGCGTGCGGCTCGTGCTCACGCGCCGGCACGTCGCCATACTGGGCGGCCGGGAGACGCTGTACTACGACACGGAGCGGTTCGGTGAGTACTTGACGATGTGAGACGGTCGCCTTGCTCGCGTGCGCAGCGTGGAGGTCGGCGTGCGGCTCGTGCTCACGCGCCGGCACGTCGCCATACTGGGCGGCCGGGAGACGCTGTACTACGACACGGAGCGGTTCGGTGAGTACTTGACGATGTGAGACGGTCGCCTTGCTCGCGTGCGCAGCGTGGAGGTCGGCGTGCGGCTCGTGCTCACGCGCCGGCACGTCGCCATACTGGGCGGCCGGGAGACGCTGTACTACGACACGGAGCGGTTCGGTGAGTACTTGACGATGTGAGACGGTCGCCTTGCTCGCGTGCGCAGCGTGGAGGTCGGCGTGCGGCTCGTGCTCACGCGCCGGCACGTCGCCATACTGGGCGGCCGGGAGACGCTGTACTACGACACGGAGCGGTTCGGTGAGTACTTGACGATGTGAGACGGTCGCCTTGCTCGCGTGCGCAGCGTGGAGGTCGGCGTGCGGCTCGTGCTCACGCGCCGGCACGTCGCCATACTGGGCGGCCGGGAGACGCTGTACTACGACACGGAGCGGTTCGGTGAGTACTTGACGATGTGAGACGGTCGCCTTGCTCGCGTGCGCAGCGTGGAGGTCGGCGTGCGGCTCGTGCTCACGCGCCGGCACGTCGCCATACTGGGCGGCCGGGAGACGCTGTACTACGACACGGAGCGGTTCGGTGAGTACTTGACGATGTGAGACGGTCGCCTTGCTCGCGTGCGCAGCGTGGAGGTCGGCGTGCGGCTCGTGCTCACGCGCCGGCACGTCGCCATACTGGGCGGCCGGGAGACGCTGTACTACGACACGGAGCGGTTCGGTGAGTACTTGACGATGTGAGACGGTCGCCTTGCTCGCGTGCGCAGCGTGGAGGTCGGCGTGCGGCTCGTGCTCACGCGCCGGCACGTCGCCATACTGGGCGGCCGGGAGACGCTGTACTACGACACGGAGCGGTTCGGTGAGTACTTGACGATGTGAGACGGTCGCCTTGCTCGCGTGCGCAGCGTGGAGGTCGGCGTGCGGCTCGTGCTCACGCGCCGGCACGTCGCCATACTGGGCGGCCGGGAGACGCTGTACTACGACACGGAGCGGTTCGGTGAGTACTTGACGATGTGAGACGGTCGCCTTGCTCGCGTGCGCAGCGTGGAGGTCGGCGTGCGGCTCGTGCTCACGCGCCGGCACGTCGCCATACTGGGCGGCCGGGAGACGCTGTACTACGACACGGAGCGGTTCGGTGAGTACTTGACGATGTGAGACGGTCGTCTTGCTCGCGTGCGCAGCGTGGAGGTCGGCGTGCGGCTCGTGCTCACGCGCCGGCACGTCGCCATACTGGGCGGCCGGGAGACGCTGTACTACGACACGGAGCGGTTCGGTGAGTACTTGACGATGTGAGACGGTCGCCTTGCTCGCGTGCGCAGCGTGGAGGTCGGCGTGCGGCTCGTGCTCACGCGCCGGCACGTCGCCATACTGGGCGGCCGGGAGACGCTGTACTACGACACGGAGCGGTTCGGTGAGTACTTGACGATGTGAGACGGTCGCCTTGCTCGCGTGCGCAGCGTGGAGGTCGGCGTGCGGCTCGTGCTCACGCGCCGGCACGTCGCCATACTGGGCGGCCGGGAGACGCTGTACTACGACACGGAGCGGTTCGGTGAGTACTTGACGATGTGAGACGGTCGCCTTGCTCGCGTGCGCAGCGTGGAGGTCGGCGTGCGGCTCGTGCTCACGCGCCGGCACGTCGCCATACTGGGCGGCCGGGAGACGCTGTACTACGACACGGAGCGGTTCGGTGAGTATTGGAGGATGTGAGTCAGAGCGGGACGGGTGTATACGAGCGTCTCGAGCGGCTGATGCGGCGGCAGCGCGTGCGCAGCGTGGAAATTGGCGTGCGACTCGTGCTCACGTGCAGGCACGTCACCATTCAAGTTAAGGAGGGGAACCAAGGACGGCGGAGCGAATATTTATGTAATGAACATTGCTTTACCATCTGCTGCGCCTCTAAGTGGCGCTCATGCTACCAGCTTGTAAACGAGGCGTGACTCTTATAACAGAAAGTACATCTTTAGTATTTATTTATTTTTATTTGGAAAACCAACGGCATAAAATTCAATTAAAAATTTACTAAAATTGTAACGACCAAGCCATTCCCAGGTATTCGCATATGGACACTAAGATGCAAGTATGATATAACGCTCCTTTTTTGACCAAAACCATTATGCATATAAAAGTTAATTTAAAACTTACAAATTATATGATTAGGTGATGATAATTGACTTAATCATGGATTGTAACAATCCGTCATACAGTCAGTTTAAAATCGCCTCGAACTACTTGCAAACAACAGCACCACGTTCCCATTGTCCTATTTTTCCTTAGCTTAACGATATCTCAAATTTGCAGGCTCTCATAATTTCCATCTGAGTGAGAAACTCTACACAAGATATTCGGCCATAGCTCTGCAGATCGGATGCCCATATCTCGAAACGTTTAACAATGTGTAAGTATCTAAGTATACTATGTGGAGTAGTGATGGACCCTCGTAAAATATGACCCGTGTTTGAATGTAGGACGGCGTGTTACAGAATAAATGGAAAAGGAATAAAGGGTCGCCTAGTAAATTACGTTTTTTATTACCGAAGCGATAGGTGTCGGAGATGTCTAATAGACAGCAGTTGTCAGTTTCACACCATCACCGTAGAATGCGCGCTCGTCTACCCTCATAACAAATGTAGTAATCCATTTTAACTGTATACATTGAAATTTGCTTCATAGCACAAGTGTATAAATAATATTTTTTCGTGCCAGTTGATTCTACTTCAAAGAAGGATGAAAGGACTCTATTGTGCCATTTGAGGTTTCAGTACTAGAAATGTCAAAAAAACTTTTCACATGAACTTTGTACTGAAAATTAAAAATTGAAATGTTCATTCTATTCGTCCTATTTCATCCATGGATCAAAAGAGCGTATGGGGATTACTTAAGGTTTACTAGAAATGCCAGGAAAGCAGATCAAAATATCTCAAAAAGTTATGGATGGTTGCCTAGCAACGTTTCCTTATAACTGTAACTGTTAATGTACCTGCCTTTCGAAACCCATTTCAAAATTATTATGCTTACGAAGCATACTGCTATTTATACATTTACACAAGTTTTTAAAAGAGTTACCAATGCTAAACGAGAAAACCCTAATTTATATTCCATTTTAAACCTTTATTTCAGGGTAATGACGCTATTCGAAGCCGGCATACTAGCAAAGATGACGACGGACGAGTACAAGAACCTTCCAGAACAGTCTAGAAGGTCGGAGCCGGTGACGGAGAGCGACAAGCACAACAGCGACATCACTGGCGACCCGCCCGCTGCTTCTCAGAGTGGTGGAACGGTTAGATTTTATAATTTACTAAAAACTAGTAACCTGCGCCCTTGTCAGCGTTATGGACTACTATTTAGACTTTGGTGGGTATATTATTATGAGTCGTATAAGTTGATTAATGCGCAGACGGTTCTTTGTTGTCCTTTATCAGTTGCGGGATGAGGCTTGGGCGGAATGTAACATTACTACTACACTACTACCTACACTAAGCTTCAATAAAAAAAACACCATAGACCAGCATAGAATATCGTCATTTCATTTCAGTCATCATTCGTGAATCGTTCTGGATTCATGTAGATATTTTTTAAGGAAAAATATAGCACCATAGGATTGTATCAAAGAATGGCATAAAATAGTTTAAACAGGAAGCTTTTAAACAAGCCAAAAATTTAACCTAGAACAAATAAAAACTCAGAACTACCCAAAACAACACACCACAGTTACACCACTTTAAAAGTTTTGTCTTATCCGCCGCAAAGTCAAAAAGAAAACAGCTCCAAATTAACCAAGTATTCAAAGAGTATAATAATTTGAAAGCCTAGCAGAAGCCTATAGATCTCATTAGCGCAGGCTGGTGTATTAACCTCTTTACCGTCGTCGCGATGTCCTGTAGGGTAATTCTACTATTTTGACAAATAAAACAGGATGAAACTCATATCAGTAATTTGAGTAGAACCGTAGCGGTTAGCCACAGATTGCATAATGAATATGGTATTTATCACATGTATGAATTCCAATTTAAAAATAACTTTTAATGTTAATTAGCCGAAAGTTGACCAAAGATTGCATAATAATGGTTGAGTATTGACCACACCTAAATGATTGATGAGAAAATTTTAAAATACATTAAATGATATTTTATTAATTATTTTAATCTCATTATATTGTGGTATTTATTTAACGCAAACATTATTTTACACGGGAAATACGTTAAAACACCTATTGTGAAAAAAAAAATTAACAACTTCATCTTGACATGTGTTAACGAATTTTGACGGCTGTCAACATTATTTTACAATCTCAGGTGAATGAATATCAGTATATGAAGAGAATATTTTGATATAAATCACGTGTGATTGAGCAAGACAGCAGACACATGCATGTACTCTCGCGGCCTAACGGTCAAGTGGGATGTGGAAACTGATTTTCTCGCCCAAATTTCCTTAGGACTTAGGTGTAAGGTTAGTTGATTTTTTGACGTTTTGGGTGCTACGTTCAAACGTGACATAGGGAGCATCTATGGTATTCATTTATCACATAAGTTGACAATTCTATTCCGATTCTGACAAAGTTTCGTCAGTGGAATTGCCCCGCTGTTCCCGGCATTTCTAAAGCTAGTACTTTATTTTAATTACAGACGCAGGGGGAGTCCACAAAGGCTTTGGAGCCGGTGTCATTAAGAATGCTGCGAGGTGCATTTTGCCTGCTCGGGATAGGACATCTTTTGGCGGGTAAAATATAAACGAGATTATATTAGACTACTAGGTTTTGGAAATTAATTTTGGAATAAATTATTAGCAGACGGTTGACAAAGTAGGCGAAAAGGCAAAACTATGGTTTCGTATGTATGTCTATACGAATTATTACTTATAATTCCCCAGAGATACATTGGTTACAAATGGGTAATAAAATCAGGACAAAAAATGATTGCGAATATATTTATATAACTATTACCATCCTAGCTTTCATCCCAAGTAACTTGATTAAAGCAGTGCCCAACTGTAATTTATTTGCTTTTTTTTTTGTTTACAACTGTCGTGGGCAAAAGTACGGTTTACCAACCAACTAAATTATTAAATCTTCATTATTATATTGCACAACAAAATTCGCTTTTTAATCAAGCGCAATAATTGTTACGGTATATTTTTAATATCAAAAAGGTAATACAAAATGTCTCAAGCTGTACAATGCCATAAAATATAAAATTATGTTTTTCTAGCTATAGCATTGGGAGTCGAGATCCAAATCCACAGACGCGCTAAGAAATCCGTAAAGGTCAGCGCAGCGCCTACAAACAAATCACTGCCGCGTCTGAAGATGTTCAAGAAAGCGAACCAGTACATCAGGCGAGGACTCAGGAGCGTCATGAGGACTATTTGCAGGTCCATCGACAAAGCCCTGGGGCCAGGAGTTAATTAAATGATAGGTCACTTAATTATGTTCAATTTAAATGCACCTACCAATATCATCCTACTACTATTATAAAGGCGAAAGTTTGTATGTGTGGATGTATGGATGTATGGTAGTAATGTAATAAGTATTACATATATGTATGTATAACGAGCGGCCGCCCGCGACTCCGTCCGCGTGGATTTCAATTTCCAATATCCTATGTGTTATTCCGATGTATAAGCTATATTGTGGTAAAGTTTCATTCAAATCCATTCAATAGTTTTTACGTGAAAGAGTAACAAACATCCATACATCCATACATACAAACTTTCGCCTTTATAATAGTGGTAGGATGACCAATGTATAATCACAGTGTTTCTTCGAGTGTTTTTCGAGATTAGAATATTATTAAATTAGAATCTTGTTTAATTATAAGTTATCGTTCTTTTTATCCTTAAGTTTGCACTTAAGGAGGTTATAATTTTAACTGAAATAACATTAAAACGACATCACAGAGATCATTTTTATGTAACACATAGATTTGTAGTTAACAATTGTATCGATTTTTATGTGTAATTCTAATAAAATACATAAGGGGAAAATGATAAATTTCATTGTTTGAAACGTTTAAAAAGTCATTCCCTCCCAGATCTCACCAATTATATCACCGCTTCAACACAAACCGAGTTTATCCAGGAATAAACAATTAAAATCAACGGTCCCTAATAAAGTTCATTACAAAACCTTCAATTTAACAAATAGACCCTCCGTCCGTAATCCTCAATTTAACTTTACTTCTTATTATATCCTCATTTGGGGTCACGTGAACAAACAAAATTGCGTAATTTGTTCGGATCGCTTGGGAACCCAATAAAATAAATGTCCTATTAGAATAGAGTCATTGTAACGTGTAATACACGATGGGACATACGCACAAAGAGAACAGAAAGCATTATTTTAAAGTATACTGGGGCTTTTTTGCATAGTGCTATTTAGCACCAAACTAAGAAATTACGTACTTGCCATATACTAGTGTGAGAATTGACACATTCAATACAAATACAAACATTCGTGTCCTCTTGACTGTAACACGCCTTATACAACTCTAGCAACGCAACTTTATAAAAAATCATTATTTATTTTGTTATTATGAGCCTATACTGTCCCACTGCAAGGCAAAAGCCTAACTACTCTCCTTCCACTTCTTTCGGTCTTGTGCCAAAGAGCACCAGTCCTTTAGGTAACCGGACAATTCGTCTCCGCAGCGTCTTCTAGGTCTGCCACGCGGACGCTTCCCATTTTTGGGAAGCCATTCCGTGGTATGGCGTGCCCAGAGCTCTTTTGGTATACATAGACGACCAGCCCAATCCCATTTGAGTTAAATTGATTATTCAAATAAAAATAAGAATTCGGTGCCAACAGGTAGCAATTGAATCCACACCCTTCGTAATATAAGCGATTGCACAGAAAAATGTATAAGCTACATGTAACTTGTGGGCTGGACTCACTATGTTGCCACCAGCAAGCAATTCGAATTGATTCGAACCCACAAGCTCCGAAGTTTTAAAGCACAACGCTCTACCCACTACACAAATGAGGCAGTTTAGCGAATACACTAATTACACTATCGCTTAGAAACTACAACCTAGCAACCTAAATGAAATAGTGAACACCTCATTAATTTAGCCTCCTACGCAGTTATTTTATTTGAAAGCCCTAGTTTCTCTCTTCCATCTGTATGTAGTGACGTAAGAAAGCGATCCTCATTGAATTAGCGCGACGAGAGATCTCTAATGAAGTTAATCCGAGGAACACTTGCGGACCCAATCCGCTTATTTACCAAATACAACCCCCTTTACTAGTAAATAGCAATCAAAACTATGTGAATGTATCGACTCGAGAATCTTGTATAAGGCTTTGACTGATAATCCATTTATTTCTTAACTCTATTTGGTAAAATCAGTATCAATTTGATAAACATTTGGGGTAAAGATAAAAATTCGTCCTTCAAAATATTATCATCATCTTAGCGCTTCTCCCGGTTGCATCGTTGGCCATTGCCTCGGAGCCCAGGGTACACGTTCATCTGTTCTAAATACAATTACTTTGAGAAAAAGGATGTTTTCTTTTCTTAAAACCTTAGTTAGGTTAACCAATCAAGCAATACGAGTTAACAAATATTGAAATCAACAGCGCTCTCTACTAAAATTATTTATACAAAACCTTCAACTTAAATAATTGCAATTGGCCTACGCATCATAATAACGAAAAGTGGAAAACTTTGCTAAAACAAAAATTACGCAGTAACCTGATTCACCAACAAAAAAAACACAACAGCTAAATTATAAACCAGATATTGTATTACTAGCGGCCGCCCGCGACTCCGTCCGTGAGGTTTCACCACTTCACACCAAATCCACGTGGCAAGCCTTCCTCGAACTCAAAAAGTATTTTTTCAATTCTTACTAAGTAGGGGTTGCCGAGATAAGCGCGTTCAAACAAACAAACGAACAAACAAACAAACACTTGGGATTTATAATATTAGTATAGATTTAATCATTAACGCTGACAATATAATTATTTTGAGGAAATAGATGAAGTTAAGAACAAAGAAAATGGTTGTTTCTCGTTAAAATTACTCCGTTTGATGGCGGCTCGTAACAATGGAGTACGCAACAATAACGCTTATGGCTAATCATTGCAGAGTTATCATTCCTTGTAGGGTCCCACTTTTAGCGGGAGAGTAACCGAGCAAAAGATAGTACGTTGTTTCTGTACTTCGAATTTTTTTAATTGGAATAACACACCAAGTGCCTAGCCCCAATCTAAGCTCGAAGCTTGTACTATGGATGCAAGGGAACGGATAGATAGGTACATATAAATACATTTATGAACATCCATGACTCGAGTACAAATGCCGATGTTCATCACACAAACATTTGCCTCTTGCTGGCTTCGAACCCGTGACCCTTGGTTTAGTAGCCAGAATCTCTGACCACTTGACCAACGGGCCCGTCAAACGGTGCCTCTCGTCACTAAAATCCAATTCACTTATTCCAGGACACATCACATGTGTATTTAAGTGACTAACAATAATTATTAATACCCTTCCGGCCGTTTTTAAGCCATGGCGGCCGATCTCACATCAAATTTTAGTGCACAAGTGAGTGCGCTAGCACAGGTGCGCTCCTTATTCCCTCACTCTCCTAGTTCGGTGGGACAGCAATCCGACACTACCGTAGAAGAGACCGAGGTGCTTGAGATGATTAACTTTGCAATCGAAAAGTTAAGCAACTTTTCATTAAACTTTAATTAAAAAATCAAAATAAGTAAGATGGTAAATGCATTATCATTTTCGACACAAATTTTGACATGGTGGTCATAACTAATATTATTTAACGGGACTAAACGCGATATTATTTAAATAATATTAGTGATATAATGCAACGTGAAAGTCTGAAATCTTATGATGATAAGTTTAAAAGTAGACCTAATTCCAAAACACCGCTTTAAGTGGACCGCACCCATTTCGTCATTGTACAAAGTATCAATTTACCTAAAATCAGATTTCGTTCATTAGCAAACTATCCTTTGTATGTCGTACTTCTCAACCGAGAACAATAAACCGCGACAACGTCCAAAGCCTTAATTAAATTGTTATAAGTTCGGGCTTTCATTTCGCCTTCATTGTCTAAAATACATTTGACAAATATCGAGGTATTCGTATAACTTGTACATGTACGAATATTTCGTATTTAGCCGCAGTGAAATTTACGCCCTAAATACCTAGGTATTTATTTTGTTATAATTTACTTTTTTCAGTATAAGCACTTTGGGATAATTGATTTTCGAGTGTAGGTAGGTACTAATGTGTTTCTCTATTAATGTGACTTAAAAATAAGTCACTCAACAAGATTAATTACTTAAGCTTTGTTTTATTTCTATCGGCTTTGAAAGATTTATTTTCAAAATAAATAGCAATAAGTCTGGACCGTTCGATTCATGCGTATAATTAATGTAATGCATTTCTTAATTAAACCTATTCATGTATCGTCGAATAAAGTCATAACTTCACTTTGGTATTTTTGTAACACAAATAATTGATTTAAAAAAACATTTTACTCGGTACTCTACCCCCAAATAATATTTTTTTAATGACAGAGGCGGCAAACATAAATACATACATTTGTCAACGGCTCACTCACAAACCACACGAAACACAATAGTAGATACAATTATTTCACGCCGATGTTATGTGAGAGGCACGTTACAATAATTGATAGTCAAATTACGCAGTGACATAGGCAATAAAGAACTTAGGCCTCCATATAACACAGGTAGGCAGAGTTTGGCTGTAGTTCCCATTAGCAGCAGTTGTAACCTAAATACACCTTACTGGGACACAATAATAAAACAAATAATCACCAATACTGGAATATACGGCCGTTCTCGGCATTCGGGTCCCCAATAAACTTTAAATTTTGAAACATTTGGCCCTACGTAAAGTCCAGATGTTACTTTGTGGTCTAATTCAAACGAAGCAGCGACCGACTTCTGTAAATTTAAATTTGCATATTTTTTTCATATTTAATTAGTTGTCAGGTCATTATTTTAGATTTTAAATATAAGTCAAAGTTGAATTGGTTATTTTGAAAAACTCATATTATGTTGAGTAGAAATTCCCGTCCATTTTCTAAGAACGTGCATAATTCAATCTTAAACGCCAACCTATCAACATTGGTCAATTACTACAAGTGTAATGTAAAGATGCTTACGCGAATTTAGTATTATGGACTTTCGGTTTTCACACAACATAGTGTTACCTAAAAGTCATCCTTGACAAAATGAACTATCCAACCCATTTTTTTTCAATTTGAAGCCATAGTCCTGATGTCCTGAGAAACAAACTTTTCAGCTTTATTTTATTAGTAAAGTAAAACTTAGAGTTTGACAACCGTGCCCTTTTAATAACCACCCACGTATTTAAGCCAAAAACGTATCCGAAATGTTGCCAAACGCATATTATACTGAGGTTTAAAATAACTGGAAACAGGTATTATAAATAAATGCCAAATTTGACGGTAAGTTCCACTCTTCTGACTTGCTCCAAGCCTTGTCCAGGCAAGTTGCGAACTAACTAGAGTTGGCAGCTGCACTTACGTCAATATATTTGGATTTGCCGCTGCCCGGAACAATAGGCGAGTTTTAATAACAAAATATATAATTGGCGCATCCAAGCCCACAAGTGGTTAACTAGTTGGAAAGCTTACAAGCATGTTACTGCGATTTTAGCGTTTTCGGTTTTCGATGCGAAGGATTAGTCCGACTTTATGTAAAAAGTTATTTACTGTGTTTTATAAAAGAGCTAGCGGACGCCCGCGATTTCACTCGCGTGGATTTTGTTTTCCTCATAATCTATCCTTAGGGGTGGTATTTATAAGAATTCTTTCTTAGGGGATGCTTATGTCATAGTAGCTTTATGCATGAAATGTCTCAGTCCGATCGATTTAAAATTGGCAAAGTTCATTCAAACTTTCATCCCCTATTTTATCCCCGTGAGGGTAACATTGATCAAAATCTTTTCTTAACGGATGCCTATGCTTTAACATCTACCTGCATGCCAGATTTCATTCCGATCCGTCCAGTGGATTGGGATGTGCGTTGTAAGATCACAATATCAGTTAATATACGGTTATGAGTAAAAATGTAGAGACTACTAGAATGTAAAGGCATATGTACACACATACATATTTTACAGATTGCGATTGCCTGTTTGCCACAAAAGCTGCCTAAAAATACTTTTCTACAAATCTTAGTATTTAGCTGGTAGATTGCTTTATAAGGCAACGAATTAAATGCAAACACCCACTTAAGGCTTAAAGTGGTAAAAGCACTTACACCAACTTATCGTCAAACCAAGTTTTTGTACTTAAGTAGAAAATATCCATGCTTCAATAAATTCAATTACATTTTTATGCCACGTAGAATTAGGATAACAAATAGCGAAACCCGTAAATATTTTCTAATGTAATATTATATTGTTGACAATAACCATTTATGCGGGCAAAATACATTTTTAAAGCATACATCAAAATCAAAGCTATAGGGTTACAACACATTGAGTGAAGTTTTTTTTAAATAAATTGACATTGAAAGCATTATGCGTAACACAATAACTTTATGGAACTGCTATACAAAATAGCTTAATGTAGGTTATACTTTTAGAAATATTTTTTTCACGCCTCCCGCCTGTTTTTATTAATATCAAAGGGATGCAAACGTACCCAAGTGCCCATGCACATCAACAACCGCACAGTCGCTGATGCATTGTCAGCTCTTGAATACCCTCCCCAACTGAGCTCTGGCAACCTTACTCACCAGCAGAAACATAGCACAACAGTTACGAAATGCTACTTCACTGTGGTCTTCTGTAAGTTTGATGTACTTTCCCAGACAAGCGGCTCATTCGAGTTGAAGTTCCACTAAGCTCTACCTCTCTTCTCTTGAATCCTTTGGAAACAAAAAAAAACCACTCACAATCGGATATCTGAAACCAAAATCCCATGACTTTAGAAACAACGAATAAATATATACATTTCATCAAATCAGATATTATTCCGCGATAAGACCACAGCGTTGACTCAGAGCAGAATCTGAACTTCACTTCACAACTAGAACCTACGAGAATTCATTAATTCAAACGATTTATAACTTCAATTAACTCTTCGTTATTATAAACATCTGACCACAATCGAGACTTCAGTGACATTCGGTTTCAGGAGTCGGCAACCTTTCTGCAAGGGCAAGGGTCACCGGTGCTCAAGTTTATTGATAGTGGCCCAACCGCAGAGTGTCGACACGTTTCTGCTCCACTGGATAATTGAGTGGTTAGCGAAAAGTCTGACGTTTATGTTATCAATCAATTTATTATATATTTATTTAAAATATACCTCGGCGAAAAAAGGTTGTGGATTGGGTAGGAGTTATTTTAGCAGGGAATGGGATTTTCATGTTATGCCAGATTTAGGCTTACGTGAAAATACTAAGTCTAGGCCCGATTGATTTTCGTTTTGAGAAAGATTTATTAGTGTTTTTTTAATAGTTTGACCACTTAACAATATACACAGTATACCAATCTAGCAGTGATAGCGTGAAGTCAGAAGAACAATAGGTAGTTTCATTTTTATATTGTGGTCTTTGCCTTACAATCATACTAATATTATAAAAACTAATTGTTAATTAATCACACTGAAACTACTAATCGGATTTTGGTGAAATCTATAAGCATCATATTAAGTCACTACTCTAATAGAGTCTCTTCACTATTTTCATAGAAACGGGACAAGAAAACGTCAAAATACATATTCCAACAAAAACACTATCTCCTTTTCCGTCCGTCGCTCCCAGCGGTCGGACCGTCGTCAAATTTGTAAAAGTGTGCGTTGACAAACTTGCGGGGACACATCAAAAGTTCCAGTGTGATCATGTGTCCTGCGGTGACGTCAGAAACTTGAGGTTCCAATGTAATACGGGTGTGGGTGTCTGCAGCCAGGGGTATTTTTATATAAGGAGGCAATCGAACTTGAGGTTTACCTGATGGGAAGTGATCACCGCTGCCCATGGACATCAACAACCGAACAAGGTTCGCAGATGCGTCGTCTGCTTTTAAAAATCCCATACCCTACCAAAACTTAGCAAAGACAAGAAAGATGTTTTGTCTTTACAAAAAAGCATTGGTAGATAAAATGAGTAACTTTTAAACCGTGGCTGCATCAGTGGCTCATACAAATACATACACATTCACGTTGCCGGACCAAACATATTCCTCTGGATTGTTTTTCTTTAGAAGCTAGGGAGTTGGGAAAACAATTGTTTATTGCTCTAGAACTATCTCAAACTGTTGTCTTAGCAAGTCAAGAAAGTGAATTTCTTTTTATCCCCTCGGTTTTGTGTCAAGTCTTGAAATCCTTGACGAATTGACTAAAGTTCTGCACCAGTGGTAACTGGCTAACGTAACTAGTTCCATAGTGACGTCATCAGTACTAGTGCGAACCGCACTATGGTGTAACTAACCCGCCGGACACATGTCCGGGTCGCGAGTCAAGCGAGCGAACCTTATCATTAGGTTCTTCTTTACGGAAGTCAGATAATAGGTGAGACAATTTTTCATGCGCCCTATTTCTCTACGTGTATGTGCCAGAATGTTGTCCCAGCAAGATCCAAGAGTGAGAAAATGTTTAGTAGATCTGCTACATATCCTATTTGTTTTGAGTCAAGTCGTGGTATCCCATATAAAAACTAAATTTTATCACTTGTGGTAGTAGACCAACGTTACTGGTTCCATAGTGACGTCATCAGTACTAGTGTAAACCACAGTGTTGTAACTAACCCGCCGGACACATGTCCGGGTCGCGAGTCAAGCGAGCGAGTAATCAGTGGGCGTGCACCGGCAGATGCGTGCGGGAATTAATCAGCATCCGCCCGACACTTAACTGAGTTCGGATAGGCCCGGCTGGAAGAGGGTGTGAGGCCATTAGGTGTGTGGGTTATGTGCCGTTGATTAATTTTATATGTATAATGATGAATACAACTATCTCACAACATCGCATACCTTGATCTGACACCGTCTAACTTAAGTATTCTGATAGCTGTAACACAAGTGTGTGTTACAGCTATCAGAATCACCAGTATCCCAACTAATATTATAAATGCGAAAGTAACTCTGTCTGTCTGTCTGTCTGTCTGTTACGCTTTCCCGCTTAAACCTCGCAACCGATTTTGATGAAATTTGGTACAGACAATCTTTAGACCCTGAGACAGAACATAGGCTACTTTTTATTTCGAAAAAAAGAAATCCACGCGGACGGAGTCGCGGGCGGCCGCTAGTTACAAATAAACTTTACTAGCGGCCGTCAGCGACTCCGTCCTCGTGGATCTTGGTTTTCTCACACATTGTGTTATACTATAGCTTAAAGCCTTCCTCGTCACATGGACTATCCAACGCAAAAGTATTTTTTCATTTCCAACCAGTAGTTCCTGAGATTATAACACTAAAAAAAAATCCACGCGGACGGAGTCACGGGCGGCCGCTAGTTATTCTTATAAAACATACTCGCTAATCTTCTGGCCCGATGCGTAAGACGGTTTCAAGAGTTAATACGTCAGTCCCTCAGCGCAGGCGGCGTGTAAGACATCACCTGACCCGTCTTCAACACTCGTTTACAACCGATCCCTTAACGCGGCTCCTCGTCTATTTGCATGTCCCTCCTAAGTGCCGTGTGATACACCCTACGGAGTTGCGTAGTGTTTCTTAGTAATTGTTGTACTAGTAGGCTTGGGACTAGAAAAAGCGTCGAATGTGTTTTAATTTTTGTCATGGAGGCTTGATTGGTTTAAAAATAAGAAAACTGGTAATTTTATCGTGAGTCAAGGATTTCGGTTCCCGCACACCTAGTGTTATACTTCTATTATTATCATCAATTCGAACCATTAGATCCTGAGAATTTTGCGTTTAAACAAACAAACGAATAAACAAACTCCTCAGGTTTATTATATTAGTATAGATACATAGTACGTGTGCGTTTTACGAAATCTATCTTTACTTCTATACTTTTATTATTAAACTAAAGAGTTAGTTTGTTTGTTTGTTTAAGCGCGAAAATCTCAAGAACGACTTTAATCTATACAACACTACGCATGTGCGGCCGCTAGTTATTCTTATAAAACATACTCGCTGATCTTCTGGCCCGATGCGCAAGACGGTTTCAAGAGTTAATACGTCAGTCCCTCAGCGCAGGCGGCGTGTAAGACATCACCTGACCCGTCTTCAACACTCGTTTACAACCGAGCCCTTAACGCGGCTCCTCGTCTCTTTGCATGTCCCTCCTAAGTGCCGTGTGATACACCCTGCGGAGTTGCTTAGTGTTTCTTAGTAATTGTTGTACTAGTAGGCTTGGGACTAGACAGCGTCGATTATATTTAGTGTGTGTCGTGGAGTCTTTTGCTCTTTGGTTTATTTTAAAAATAAAAGTGCCTAATGGTAATTTCTTGATATACATAGAAAAGAAGCGAGAGCGCTTTAAAAAATCTATACTAAGATAATGAAGCTGAAGAATTTGTTTGATATTCTGTTTTTTTGTACACGCTTATGTCAGAAACTTCTGGTTCAAATTGATTTTTTTTTATGTCAGAGGCGGCAAACGAGCTGGCGGGACATGACCTGAGATGAGACCTAAGACATCACCTGACCCGTGCCGTGTGATAGACCCTGCAGAGTTGCGTAGTGTTCCTTAGTAATTGTTGTACTAGTAGGCTTGGGACTAGACAGCGTCGATTGTGTTTTGTTTTTGTCGTGGCGTCTTTTTGGTTTAAAAATAACCTACTGGTTATATCTTGATATTAGCGACCGCCTCCGACTCTTTCCGCGTGGAATTTAGTTATCGCGCACATAGTGTTCAGCTATAGCTTAAAGATTTCTTCGATTGATGGACTATCCAACGCAAAAAATATTTTTCAATTCGAACCAGTAGTTCCAGAAATAAGCGCGTTCAAACCAACACACAAACAAGCAAACGAACTCTTCAGCTTTATTATATGTATTATAGATACATAGTAAAGCTGCGAGTGCGCTTTAAGAAATCTACCCAGTCGGGTCATAAGTTCTGTCAAAGCCTTATATTTTTTATTTTTGAAGACCGGCCCGAAATTACGCGCCTAATTTATAAAATAGAACATTCATACATGTCGGAAATAGAAGAACTAATTATTTTTGTACATTATTTAAATATGGAATGGACGAATAAAGACGATAGAGTCACGGGTTTTCCGTAGCACCGCTGTTGTAACGCATAGAAGGAGATTTTCCATTTCGTACAAAAGTTGAAAAAAGCGTCCTATTTCTTTTATTGTACTATCAATCGATACAATGAAGTCTCAAGATTTCAAAATCGTAAAAAAAGCGGCAGATCTTGCTCTTTTAGGAACACTAGCGGTCATCAGAGCAGTGAAGGCGCCAAACGAAAAAAATCCCGTGCGTAAACAAAAAACGCCAGCTCTCCAGCTGTGGCTAAGCAGAACCAAACTAAAAAGAGTGTTTAATAAAATCCTGAGACCACGTGCTTATTGTGAGAAGACCGGATTTTTTCGAATGATCGTATAAAGAAAATTAAGTTGGAAAGATCCCGGGCTCTGTTACGACGGCACGCGGGAAAAAAAACTGAGAAATTATTTTTTTGGAAGTCTTTTTTTTTACGATAGGTTTAAGTTATCGCAAACAAAATGATAAAGTGTATGCCTACATCAGTAAAGAAGCAAGCACGTGTATTTCGAGGGACCAGTGTGGTCATCACCCTTCCTCATTTATGATTTGTCTTGGACTCTCGTATTCAGGCATAACTGAGGTGTTTTTCGGAAAAAAAGGGGGAAAATCAAGGCCGTACTATATCAAAATACTGTCCTAACAAGCATAGTACAACCTTTTTCTTAAATAATAATCAAGAACAAACATAGGACATTCGAACAAAACTCTACACCGGCTCATAGGACCCGAAGCACGAAATACTGGTTGACGGCGCGCGGAGTTGACTTCACCCGGCATGAACACCGGCTCTCTTCTAGTCCATATTTAAACCGATGGGATTACAAGTTATACCAATATTTGAAGGGGAAAGTCTGTACTTAACCTCACCCGAATTTGGTGTCTCCCCGATCGTTTCTGGTTAAATCAGCGAAAGAAAGGTGTAAGAATGTGGTGCGTGCAGCGATCGATGACTGTCTTCGTAGATTAAAGGCATCTGTCTTAAATGGAGGAGGACATCTATACTTATAATAAATCTGTAGAGAGGTCAATTCTGTACATTAAATATATTTTCAAAATAACTATCAGGGGGTGATTAGTGATCGATACTGATGCCAAAAATGCAATCAGTAAAATTTTTGTCTGTCTGTCTGTCTGTCTGTCTGTCTGTCTGTCTGTATGTTCCTTATAGAAACAAAAACTACTGAACGGATTTTGACGAAACTTGGTACAATTATTCTTCATACTCCTGGGCATATTATAGGATACTTTTCATTACGCTACAATCAACAGGAGCAGCGTAGTGAAGGGAAATGTGGGGAAAACGGGAGAATTTTCTCCATTTCTTAAGCTTCAGTCGCGTGTGCAGCCTTAATGGTTAAAGTCACATAGAAATCATGTATGACGGAAATATTCTACATAAAATTGCCTAAAAATATCCCTGGACAGCATATGTCTATCTTTTATGGTTGACTCACAATAACACGTGTAACTCATGATCCAAATTGGTTTGCGCGCCAACGCGTTAAACTCAGGAACTACTGATACTGACTGGTTCGAATTGACAAAATATGGATAGTCCACTTACCATTTGTCGAGGTAGGCTTTAAGCTATCTTTAATAACACTGTGTACGGAAACCGTAACCCACGCGGACGGAGTCGCTGGCGGCCGCTAGTTTCAAATAAAATTGATAAAATTACATTGAAAATTAAATAACCTTTCATTTCATATATAATTTTTATGTATATCTCCAAAGGTGTATCAATAATTTCCTAAAAAGTTTGTGACAGAACTTATGACCCGACTAAGTATAATAAACTAATATGAATAAGCAAGATGAAAATAATGCCGACATACGTCGCATAATTATTAATTTTGTATAGAAAATGCATGGCCGCTGAACTTTGGTCGCGTAATATCAGCCTAGTGTGTTCCATCTTTAGAATCGTACACAAAATTAATATTTCTGTGTTTACTGTTAAAGACGTCATTCATACGTTCAGCTCGAAAGACTTTTTGGTGCCAATTCCAATCAACTTGAAGCGCGCATGTTCCCGCTCCTCTGAGCGTGATAATAAAATAATGCACCCCTGCCAATCTTTATTACAGTAGCGGACTTTGGACTGTCGTAAATAAGGACTGTACTGGGATACGAATGTATTTTTTTATTTACTTATGTAATAGGGAGGGAAACGAACAAGAGGGTCACCTAATGCGAATTCATCACCGCTGCCCATGGACATCAAGAACCTTACCACCTGTCTTCATCAATGCTGAGACGAACTTCTTAGCTATCCATGGATTCTCCGTGCGGGTGCCGGGTCCATCGCGTGGAACAGAGAGGAATGTCAGTCGGCGCCTGGGGCCTTCGTCCCAGCGTGTAGGTTTAAGGGTCTAGCCACAGCTACAGCGGCGAGCGGCGCGGCGAGCGGCGCGGCGAGGCCGGCGACGGCCGCCCTAGTCGTGGGTATGGCCGCCGCGCGTTCGCCCCGCGCATCTCGCCGCCGTAGCTGTGGCATGCTTCATACAATTTCCTTTATTTGATTTTTTCGCTCGCCACTTTCGCTGGCGCAAGACGCATCGGAAGTCGCACCGCTGTGGGCTGTGGCCAGGGTGTAAGGTGCCCCATTATAGTAGTAATACACAACTTAAATGTTTGTAAAGTAAATTCCATAATTAAATTTAAGTGAGGGAGCCCTGTGCACCTACATATATTAAGGTAAGTAGCACTTCGTAACTATTGCGCTACGTTTCTGCTGGTAGTTAGGTCGCAATAGCTCAGTTGGGGAGGGTATGGGATCTTAAAGGCAGGCAACGCATCTGCGACCATTATGCGGTTGTTGATGTCCATGGGCAGCGTGACTTACCATCAGGATACTAATGTTTGTTTTCCTGCCTTTTAAAAAATGGAAATAAATTATTACTGACAGCACGAAAAGACAGTGACCTGATACAGAAGATAAAAGATGAACAACGTGTGAAAATTGAATTATACTAGAATTACACGATATTTAATTTAATGATTCTTTGACTGCAATTGCGAGATTATCAACAGCAAAGTTATTTAATCGCTTTCAGTGTTTTTGGTATTAATCGTGTGAATATAAGGGTTGACTACATGTGAGTATGTAGTATGTGGGTACAAAATAAGTAAACTCTACATTATTATCTCCTGCGGGCATTCCTCCTGCGGCATATTGAACGTGAACAGCTAAACCACAGTACAGGTAGTCAGCAGAAAAAATATTTGGTAAACTGGCCACTGCACAATCTTTCCTCTATGTACAATTTCATAATGATATCATTGACAATTTCTTTGTCAAAGAAATCTATATAACTATGTATATGTATGTTTGTTTGAACGCGCTAATCTCAGGCACTACTGATCCGGATTTGAATAATTCTTTTTGTGTTGGATAGTCCATCTGACGAGGAAGGAAATCCACGCGGACGGAGTCGCGAGCGGCCGCTAGTATATTTTATAAGCTGACCACTATGCCACGTCAAATCATTACTTTTTTAACCTTTTGTCGGCGGTCATTGACAATTTCTTTGTCCAAGAATTGCTTCAATTTCCTCAATCGTAAAATGGGGACTTTTGTCTGACACAAGTATTTGCGCACTTAGTACTTACTTAGCTTTTGTCACTCATAGCAAAAAAAACCTATAAAATACTATTTCCTCCTAGTTTAATTTTTTTTTTTAATTCAAAAGCGAAGCGAAAGCAAAGAAAAAAGAAGCTCTTCCTACTGTACGCAAGTCAAATGCTATTATGTCCGCTGTTAATTTTTTTTTCATACTCCTTTTTTTACATAATTTAGAAGACAACCTACTGCTTGCACCTCCGCTGTGCCCCCACCCGTCAAGTGGGCCCCGTAATTGGAGGGCGGACACGCGGACGCGCGGACACGGGCCGGACGTCCGCGCGGGAATGCGCAATCTGCGCCGCGCCGGGGATGTTTACATACACATAGACTCTTATGTCAAAGCAGTTAAGATCATATTTAATGTGTTTGTATACGTGTTGGTGCTCATGACTGTACAATAGGTACCTACCTATAATAGTTTTAATTTATTTATTTTTTGTCCTTATGTGAGGTTTTTATGTTTTTGTGTATATTTCAAGCCTATGTTTGTCTGTTTTTCGTGTAATTTTATACCAAATAAATAAACTCTATTCTGTTCAAATATTTAGAAGGCAACCTACCGCTCGTACCTCCGCTGTGCCCCCACCCGTCAAGTGGGCCCCGTAATTGGAGGGCGGACACGCGGACGCGCGGACACGGGCCGGACGTCCGCGCGGGAATGCGCAATCTGCGCCGCGCCGGGGATGTTTACCGAAAAACAACTAAGAATTCCTATTAGATGTAACAACGGTCAGCCAAATTTTTGTTTCAATTGTGACGATGGTTTTTTTTTAAACTAAGAGTATTTTCAGTGCTGGGGTATGTTGTCGGTCCATCGGATTTTTTTTGACCAAGGAGGTGGTAATACGAAATACAGAACAGTGTAAATCCACTTAAACATTAATGTATTTTTTTTAATGTTTATTTCTCTGGATATCAGTTTAAAACGTTTTTTTGCTCTATTTTCAATATTTTTAATGACGAAAGCTTGAACTTGAGATTTTCAATTTAAGCAGGTCGATATTTGCTCAATATATTTAACAAGGAGTTGCAGTACAACGTATTAAAGATAATGAGAGAGGAGATAATTAATTACGTCACAGCATCAAAGACTATCATTACCAAAACCATATTTTTAAATAATCACCTGATTCAAGATAACACGAATTCCACTCTCTCAAATTACGTAACCGTATGATATTAACGTCCTAGTGAAATTAATAGCTCGTAGACTCCGACTACAAAGTCGTCTGTATAATTAATTCGCCCGAGTGTACCTGTGACGTCACCCGCTATGATTAATCTGTTTGCGACTGTACGTCCACATTGTTCAAGGTGTATCTTGAAATGTGATTTTGCATTTTGTGTCCTTCGCTGAATCACATAAAGCGTACACCTTCATTCCTTAAGCTTTTTACCTCGGTCACACATGGGATCTAAAGGACAACCGCCGGCTAAATCCGGCGTTATGACATGTTTCAAGAATTTCATAATACTAATTCATAATTAATTTATATTGACAGCAGACTGTATGACTCAGTGACAGCTATTTGATGCATTATTGTAAAAATTATGGCGTTTAAAAAGAGCAACTGTCCGAGTTTCTTGCCGATTCTTCTCGGCAGAATACTGCCTTCCGAATCGGTGGTCGAGTCCTTACTACTGTAATTTTTTATGACGATTCATAAGTGCTTATATTAAGCCCAATTGAATAAAGAATATTTTGATTGATTGATTGATTGATTGACTCCTTCAATTGGCTTGCCCTACGTAGAACATGAACGCCAAGACAAATTTGACTAGACCACAGGCCACATTATAATATCGAAACTAGGGAGCGATTACACATACTTAAATACTTTTATAAACATCCATTACTCGAGTACAAATTCCGATGTTCATCACACAAACATTTTCCCCCCTCTTAAACCCGCGACCCTTGGTTTTGTAGCCAGGGTCTCTGACCACTAGACCCATCAAAATAAGTAAATTAAAACATAATATCTTGCCGTCATATGAGTCCAAAACCTTGACCTTGATCTGTCCCAACGAAGCAATAACGACTATACCGCCTTCAAAGTTAAACAGTCTTAGCATTTTTCACGGCGGCCGTGCCCTAATGTGTTTCCATCAGCGTTTTCGACAATCCTCGCTCCCGGACTCCCTGGGGCGCCGTCCCCGCCTGACAGATTGGTTCTCGCGGCTCCTTCCGCCCTAGTACCAGGGAAGATATAAACCTTCAGTAACTAAAGCAAAAAAGTCACTTTTATTATCTACCTAGACTAGATAAATAAATATGTTTGTTAGTCTCACTAAAACTCGAGAATGGCTGAAGCGTCATAACTTATTTTCTTGAAATATTCGAGGCAGTACTCCCTGGACTTTTGGAGGTCCTAGCGATGCGAAAATACTTAAAACGATAATTTACCCTTAAAAGCTGTTCTTACAAATCAAACGAAGCACTTATTATTATTTATGAAATAAGAATCTTTATACAATTTTCTATACTTTTGTTTGAATATAGCGTGCAGGTAATAATATTACATATTTAAAAAGAAAATACGCTATGTGATAGACCAAGGACTTATCGTCGATAAAGTTTGTTAAACAATGTGGTACAAAACTCCGTAGAAGCTACGAAATTGCTACGACAACTACGAGTTTACTACGAATTTATTTACGTTGTCGTAGCGGGAATTGCTACGGTAGTCAATCTTTACGATGAAACAACTATTATTTTTATAGTCCAGTAATTTTAGCAATTTTGATCCACGATCTGCGGAATAATTCCTAGTGAGCTGAATTTTTGGATACACCTTTATTATGATATTGTAATATTGTAATGATGATGTGAAAAATCGACATTGATATCGTGCCGGCTAAAAAAGTTATAGGGGTCCAAACGTCACGAAAATCAGTTTTTCGCAAATATCTCGCGATCTATTGCTCAGAGGTCAATAATGGTTTAATAAAATTTGTTCGTCGTAAAATTGTCTACAAAAAAGGTCTCTTGCATTTTTCTGTAGAATTAACCGTTTTTGAAATAGAGACTAGAACGCACTCACATATGGTATTGTATACCGTACGCCGCATACCAAGGCATAAACCCTATTCTTTGTTTTTTTCCCTTCTTTGTTTGTGTGTTTTTTGTTAGTATGATGATCTACATATAGAAATATAAAGGACTTGTAATACTCGTACAGTCAGGAAAACAGGAATATCAACTATAAAAAACTAAGTGGCAATTTTTTTTGTCACTTTATAACTCAAGAACGGGCTCACCGATCCCAACCAAATTTTCAGGGTTTGTACAGACTATTTAGTAGATGTTTTATGTGAAGTTTGAACAAAATCGGTCGCTTCACTTTATACGTACCGAAGCACGTACCGGGCCGCTAGTAATGATATAGATATGCTATGTACAGTGACGTTTGGACCCCTATAACTTTTTGAGCCGGCACGATATCAATGTCGATTTTTCACATCTTCATCACAATATCATAATAAAGGCGTATACAAAAATTCAGCCCACTAGGATTTTTTTCGCAGATCGTGGATCAAAATTGCTAAAATTTTCATTGTATATCTATATCATTACTAGCGGCCCGGTACGTGCTCTCACGTATAAAGTGAAGCGACCGATTTTGTTCAAACTTCACATAAAACATCTACTAAATATTCTGTACAAACCCTGAAAATTTGGTTGGGATCGGTGAGCCCGTTCTTGAGTTATAAAGTGACAAAAAAAATTGCCACTTAGTTTTTTATAGTTGAGATTCCTGTTTTCCTGACTGTACTAGTATTACAAGTCCTTTATATATTTATATGTAGATCATCATACTAACAAAAAACACACAAACAAAAAACCGGCCAAGAGCGTGTCGGACACGCCCATGAAAGGGTTCCGTAGCTAAAAGATGGCCCGACCGCTTAAGACACCATTTAGTAAGGGCAACTGCACGTCATAAGTTGGTCGAGTTGTATAAAAATAACTATGTATGATACCGAGTTCGCTATAGTTTTCGTTGAAAGTACTAACTTGGAGGTATACAGGACATTTTTTTCAGAATTATTTTAATAGTATTTCAAAAGTTAAGGGGGGGGGGACGCTTTTATTTTAACTTTGTATTAATATATCTCGAGACTGGGGTGTTTGATCCACATAGTTTCAAGGCAAGTTTTATTGTATTTAAAAATACCTTTTTAACGATACCCCACACGATGGGTTTAAGTCGAATTTTTTTTTTCAATTTACTTTTCGATGTATGGGAGGGGGGGTAAAAAATAATTATTTTTCGATTATTTTAAAAACCAATTCTTGAATTATTACTATGCATCTCTCCACCAATTTTCGTGGCAATCGGTTCAGAAACGGCGGAGAACGAGCCAGGACAGACAGACAGACAGACAGACATGACGAAACTATAAGGGTTCCGTTTTTTGCCATTTGGCTACGGAACCCTAAAAAGGGAAAAAAACAAACAATAGGGTTTATGCCTTGGTATGCGGCGTACGGTATACAGTACTATAGTGAGTGCGTTCTAGTCTCTATTTCAAAAACGGTTAATTCTACAGAAAAATGCAAGAGACCTTTTTTGTAGACAATTTTACGACGAACAAATTTTATGAAACCATTATTGACCTCTGAGCAATAGATCGCGAGATATTTGCGAAAAACTGATTTTCGTGACGTTTGGACCCCTATAACTTTTTTAGCCGGCACGATATCAATGTCGATTTTTCACATCATCATTACAATATCATAATAAAGGTGTATACAAAAATTCAGCTCACTAGGAATTATACCGCAGATAAAATCTAAAATTCCTGGACTATTAGGATGTAAGTGCGGACGTGCAGATCCACTCACTATTTTCTCTCTCTTAGATAGGAATCTTAAGAGATACAGGAGAACAGGTACAGGACTTACTCTCCGATACATGGGAAAAACTAAATTTGCTCAAACACAAGCCGGCCTTACTTATACGAGGCAACTAAAATGAAGTCAATAATTGTTATGTGTTAAGGAAAATGACACCTACTTTTCACTATCTTTATTGCGTGTGTATTATTATGTCAGCTCGAACTGTCGAAAAGTTGGGCAACTTACACGCGGCAAAATATATTTTTTCTCAAGACCTATTCATAAATTAAATTGCTATATTAGGTCCAGCTCTAGAAAAATAATACCTCCTTTTAACTTCTATATTCCTTGTATATTTTTGTCTGAGGCGCGTCCCGGTGGCTCAATCTATCCGCGCTGACAGAGGGATTGGGACTCAAACATAACAAATTGAGCAACTTACGCGTGGCAACCAAATTTGTTTTAATGTCCTTTAAACTTTCATATTGATATCAGGTGTTTTATTATTTTTTTTATCTTCAAAAAATAATACCTCCTTATAACTTCTTATATTCCTTGTATGTTTTTATTTGAAGCGCGATCCGGCGGCTCGATCTGTCAACGCTGATGGAGGGATTCGCTCATACATATCAAATTTGGCCAACTTATGCGCGGTATTTAAATGGTTTTAAGTTCTTTTAATATTTTTTATTGATATAAGGGTTTATTAACTTATATATTATCTCCAGAAAAATAATACCTCCTAGTAACTTCTTATATTCCTTGTGTGCGCATATTTTTGTTTGAGGCTTGTCCCGGTGGCTCAATCTGTCCGCGCTGATGGAGTGATTGGCTCAAACATAACAAATTGGCCAACTTACGCGTGGCAACTATTTTATTTTAGAGTTCTTTTAATTATTTTAATATTTATATAGCGATTTTTAATCATCCTCGGCATACTAAAACCTCCTTCAAACTTCGTATATTCCTTGTGTGCGCATATTTTTGTTTGAGGCGCGTCCCGGCGGCTCAATCTGTCCGCGCTGATGGAGGGATTGGCTCAAACATAACAAATTGGTCAACTTACGCGTGGCAACTATATTTATTTAAGTTCTTTTAATAATTTTAAAATTGATATTAGGTTTTTTTACTGTCCTTAGAAAAACAGAGCCTTATTTTAAGTTCCTACATTTTTTGTGTGCGCATATTTTTGTTTGAGGCTTGTCCCGGCGGCTCAATCTGTCCGCGCTGATGGAGGGATTGGCTCAAACATAACAAATTGGCCAACTTACGCGTGGCAACTGAATTTTTTTTAAAGTCCTTTCATTAATTTTAATTTTTGTGATAGTTTTTTATTTACTTTTTTATTATCTTCAGAAAAAATTAACATCCTGTTAACTTCTCATAATCCTTGTGTGCGCATAGTTTTGTTTGAGGCGCGTCCCGGCGGCTCAATCTGTCCGCGCTGATGGAAGGATTGGCCCAAACATAACAAATTGGCCAACTTACGCGTGGCAACTAAAATTTATTTTAAAGTCCTTTTATTAATTTTAATTTTTGTGATAGTTTTTTTATTATCTTCAGAAAAATTGTACATCCTGTTAACTTCTCATACTCCTTGTGTGCGCATATTTTTGTTTGAGGCGCGTCCCGGCGGCTCGATCTGTCCTCGCTGATGGAGGGATTGGCTCAAACATAACAAATTGGCCAACTTACGCGTGACAACTTAAATTAATTTTTAAGTCCTTTTATTTATTTTAATTTTTGTGAAAGTTTTTTATTTACTTTGTTATTATCTTCAGAAAAATAATACATCCTGTTAACTTCTTGTACTCCTTGAGTGCACATATTTTTGTTTGAGGCGCGTCCCGGCGCTCAATCTGTGCGCGCTGATGGAGGGATTGGCTCAAACATAACAAATTGAGCAAATTGCGCGTGGCAACTATATTTATTTAAGTTCTTTTAATAATTTTTAAATTGATATTAGGTTTTTTTATTATCCTTAGTAAAATAATACCTTCTTTTAACTTCCTACATTCCTTGTGTGGGCATATCTTTGTTTGAGGCGCGTCCCGGCGGCTCAATCTGTCCGCGCTGATGGAAGGATTGGCTTAAACTTAACAAATTGGTCAACTTACGCGTGGCAACTACATTTATTTAAGTTCTTTTAATAATTTTAAAATTGATATTAGGTTTTTTATTATCCTTAGTAAAATAATACCTTCTTTTAACTTCCTTCATTCCTTGTGTGCGCATATTTTTGTTTGAGGCGCGTCCCGGCGGCTCATTCTGTCCGCGCTGATGGAGGGATTGGCTCAAACATAACAAATCGGCCAACTTACGCGTGGCAACTGCATTTATTTAAGTTCTTTTAATAATTTTTAAATTGATATTAGGTTTTTTTATTATCCTTAGTACAATAATACCTTCTTTTAAATTCCTACATTCCTTGTGTGCGCATATTTTTGTTTGAGGCGCGTCCCGGCGGCTCAATCTGTCCGCGCTGATGGAGGGATTGGCTCAAACATAACAAATTGGCCAACTTACGCGTGGCAACTGAATTTTTTTTAAAGTCCTTTCATTAATTTTAATTTTTGTGATAGTTTTTTATTTACTTTTTTATTATCTTCAGAAAAAATTAACATCCTGTTAACTTCTCATAATCCTTGTGTGCGCATAGTTTTGTTTGAGGCTTGTCCCGGCGGCTCAATCTGTCCGCGCTGATGGAGGGATTGGCTCAAACATAACAAATTGGCCAACTTACGCGCGGCAACTCGCGCCCTATGGAAAGTTTCGACCCGAACAAACCTTTAACGTGTTTTCGTAGGCGCGGAAAGGTATGCTGAGTTTAGTTTTCACGTTAGGCTTGTAATGAGGGGTTGGTTACTGCCTGCCTTTCATTAGGTGTTAGCTTAGTGAATAGATAATTATGTGCCATGATCCACGAAATGCCTGACCAAGCAAAATTGTGACATACAACAAACAGCAGTAAATCATTGGACAAATATATTAAA
The DNA here is from genome assembly GCA_958496325.1 of Nomophila noctuella. Classification (NCBI taxonomy): domain Eukaryota; kingdom Metazoa; phylum Arthropoda; class Insecta; order Lepidoptera; family Crambidae; genus Nomophila; species Nomophila noctuella. Next base: position 2,567,095 of record OY292487.1, on the reverse strand, counting down.
TTAATGCCCAAATTAAATGTCGTGTGTTAATTGGATATCCTTTGAATCATCTTTAGTGTCCCTACCTAACCCAAACCACTAAAAAAAACTTTTTTTAAAAAACTCACAGAAAACATACAGAAAACTTGAAACACGACATAATACCTCTTTGAAATAATTTGAACGACAACCTAACACTACAGATATAAATTGGAAAAGTTACTTAGCCAATTTTATGATTTATTATTATTATACGGTAATGTTGAGCCGGCTGCACTATCAGATCGTACTCCACGTATTAATTAACTTCCACATTATAATGAAACGCATCCATTCCGACTCCGTGTGGACGATGCACTTACATTCTTAATTAAGTTAAGTGCAAACATAATTAACACAAACGTTAATTTAAAAACGTTCGGGGCGAACTAATTTCGGTTAACATAACGCAACAGCATCGCAACGTAGCTCACATCCGATTTAATTAAACAACTTTAAGAAAAATAAAGTGGAAATTTCAGCTCGCGCGAATTCACTAATGAAAGTTTTAAATGACCGACAAAAAACGAAAAAACCACGTGACCTCGTTATTTAAATCGCAAAGTTAACCGTGCTGTTGATGAGACCTTAAATCTCAAAATAAAACCCTTATAATCCTTGTTATAGGGGTCATAATTATTCGAACGTTTTTCGAAAGCGCGCGCTCCGCCCTGGCAATTGTGTAAAAAGTTTTTTAAACTTTTTTACAAATCCAGCGCCAAAACAATGGTTTGCGAAATTCATAAAAGGGTCCCAAAGCGTCGACAACAACTGGAACAATGGCTGGCGATTCGAACAATTAATCTTTGGGAGGAATCGAACTTGGGACCGCAGGATTAATGAAAAAGTTGTAAATTCGAGGGCTGATGAGAAATATTTCGTGTTAAGCTGTCACGTTAGTATGACGGGTTTCTATTCATTATAAATCTCAGAAGGAGTTTTCCACTCCAAAAGATGATTGCTCATAATTTCTGTATTAATCACCGCTACAGTTCGGTGTAAATTTATTGTAACACTAGTTTTTAATTACAGCTCTGCCCGCGCTTTTAAGACTCCTTTTTTATCCTATGGGAGCATTTAATCGAGATGAAAATTATCTTTTCACCTAAGTCAGTCAGCCTGCTGACTTTTCATCAAAATCCGTTCAGTAGTGTCAGCGCTATTGACGTATAATAAATGTGAAAAAAACTTTCACATTTATTATTTAGAATGAAGTATGATTTGAACGAGACTACTTTTAAAAGGACTCAGACCAAAATAAATTCATGCTACTAATTTTTTCCATTCACAATGAAAGTTCTTTAACATTTTCCCTAAGAACCAATTAGAAATGTGAAAAGAGATACCGATTTGTCTACATTCTACATAGAACTGTTTGTACTACTCTAAAGAATAAACAATCTGAGGGAAATTTAAATGAAATAGAATCGTTACTATTTATAAATTGATAGGGAACATTGAACTTCAATCATTTGATATAACCACAGATACTCACTACTTATTGGTGTTTACACGAGTCTTATTAAAAGATCGTTCAAGAACTACTCAAGAGCGACCAGCTGTATTCCGAGTCAATAAATTAAGCGAAGTGGGCTCCAAACGACGGTTGAGATATTGAAAAAGATTTTTAAGTGCTTGTAAATACGAGAACTCTTTGTGCATCTTGCTAGTTCCAATAAATTGCCTTGATGGATCGAATTGAAATCTTCTGAATTGCAGAATTTGATCCAAAATTAGATTTCTCAGGTTTAAAAAGTGCTTCTGTGGGAACTGAATGACTGAAGCATTGTTATACAAAGGCACGTAAATCAACAAGATTACTTTTCATGAATCTGATCCCATGATGATGATGTACTATTGAGCCAGACACCCTTATGTTTTTTTAATATTTTTATTTTTCTGCTGCTCAAATAATTAATAACACACATACATGTGTATGTCAGTTCCAAATAATCAGTAGGGAAATCAGACATCACTTAATTTGACATTGTCTATGATTTACTAAGTGAATCAAATTGCTAAATAAATTATTTCATTTCATTTCATTTCAATGAACCATTAAAGAGATCACCAAAGAGACCAGTAAAATGGCGAACACATTCACCGAATCACAACCAAACCTTTAACTTTAACAACAGATATAAATATTACGTAAAACGAAACCACTCTCACCTAAACGGCAATCCGGGACTAAAACCAGGGATTATTCTGGAAGGTGGTAGAGGGGAGGGGGGGGATCCATCAATCACCCCGGATTCGGCATGTTGTCGATGGGTGTAGTTTCTTATCTACCGATAGACTCGGAGCCGACATTATAATTGATTGTTTTAGGAAATAGTCGAGCTTGAAATTGAACGGAGAAAATCTCGTGCTGCCATTTTGTAATGACAATAGTCCGTGTTTGGGAAGACACGGTTTTACTAGTAATGTAAATCGACGAAAATGTTAAAATTGTACAAAAAATACGATCTGATATTAACCAGAAATACAGACCACAAAATATTCAAACAGAATTTTATGCGGTTGCAGATGACTATAGGTAAGCTATAGTGATCGCTATCCATCAATGTAATGTGAATATGGAAGTAAAGAGTACTAACTTCATAGACAACGTTATATCAAAAAAAACGCAGAGTAAAAGCAGAAGCATTGTTAATTTGTCAAACAAGTCATAGTGTTTAATTTTTCTCTACACGCGGAGGCTTAGGCAGCGCACAATTGAAACAACATAGAACTATTGGAAAGGGAGTTAACTCGGGTTGACGACTGTAATACTCGAGGATTTCTGAGTGAGATTGTTGCAATTTTAAAATGTTTAATGGTTCTGAAATAAAACGTCGTGTTTGTTGACCCATGAACGACTTACATTACATATTACAACCTGATAGTAATTAGCATACAAATGATAATATTTGTTGGTATTCGTTCTATTACTTGGTTAAAGTTTTAATTTTGTTACAAAATTCGATGATTATAATTATTTAATTAGCATTACCTTTTGCGGTGCAATTGTGACTGAAATCCATTCTGCTACTTTAGTAAATTAGAAAATAAAATCCTTTTTTTAAGGACCTGTGCATTCAATATAAACTCCGTATAAGACGAACCTTCACACATTTGACAGAATTAAATAAGTGCGTAAACCTTAAACCCGTGAATTCCGGAGTAACAAGCCGGAACGTTTAAAATGTCCCGAATTCCGGCCGTGCGGCGCTTTCTTAATCAGAAATAACGTAGTCAACAAAATTCAATAAAGGCATAAAAGATGTTGTAATGAAAAATATGAAAATTCCAGAGACAAAAAACGGTGTAATATATATTATTCGCGCGTACTGAGACCATAAATAATTTAATTTAAAGCCCGGCTGAGACTTGCCGCGGCGGGCCGAAACTCAGAAGGTCGGTTTATAAGGCACGGAACTTAAGTAAAATAAATGGTTGGAAAATCACGAAACGTTTTGGGATTTCGTGGGTGCATTACGTCGTATTTGCACAGTTTATTAAATATTTTTATTAAAACATATAAATACTGCTGCTGTTATAAAATGTTGCAGTTATAAAATTACTTATAGGATTCGTTCATTACTTTTCATAGTTGAAAAACTTCAAAATTGACTGATTTTTTATTTTCTTACATAAGTATTTACAAAGGTGCCTCATTTTAAAATGAACCATTACCTAATTAAACTTTAAGTCTTTCTCTGCACATTAATCCTGTTACTAGGTACCGTATCCCTTTTTCGAACAAAGCCTTGTCCTAAATATCTCACGTTCCACAGCGAAACGCTAGGCATCTCTCACATCAATGCCAGACTCGGTCTAACATAAAGTTGGAACGCACTCTGGTACTTACAAAGCCACACTGAAACATGGATAAATCATAGTGAATCTCACATGCAGACAAATCATCATCGTCATCATTATCATCGCAATTTAGACGAACCGCTTGGTGTAATGGTCAAGATGTTGCCTATTACGCAAGAGGTCGCGGGTTCGATCCCCGCACAGGACAAACATTTGTGTGCATGAACATGTCTGTTTGTCCTGGTCTGGGTGTTATATGTATCTATTTAAGTATATTTGTAATACCACTGTTGATTCTAATGTCTGTAACACAAGTGCTTAAGCTACTTAACACGGGGTCAGATCAATGTAAGTGATGTTGTGAAATATTTATTATTTATTATTATTATTATTAATTTAGGAGCTAGATGGCGCAGTGTTTAGCGCGGTAGGCTTGCGATTGCTAAGTTAAGCAACCTTCGCAGAGGCCAGTCATCGGATGAGTGACCGAAAAGTTTCATCTCGAGCTGCTTCGGGAGGTACGTTAAGCCGTTGGTCCTGCGCCTCTCTCTTCGGTCGGGTCAGATTCCTGTCCCACTGAACTTTGAGAATGAGGGAAATGACGTGACCGAATATAATAAAGTTTGATACAAGCATATACGCACGAATAAATAAAACATCAGAAAATGGCATTGCTACTAAACTTTTCGTCTTATAAACAGCTTATTCTCACGGGATACCGTCGTATAGTCTACGTGGCCTAGACCATTGGGGCAAACCTAGTCTATTTCGTCATCTAGAATCCTGCACGCGTTCCGTAGCACAGAACTCTTGGCAGTATTAACAGGTTCTCAACAGGTAGGCCACATTTTTCCACATGTCCCCGTGGATATCTAAATTGCACGGTTCAACATTCAGAACATTCTGTGTCTAATTCACATTACAAAGTTAAAAAGTCGCAAAATGATTGACTTTGCATTTGCATACGTACGTCCTAGCAATTACAAAAAATATTTAAATTGATAATTCAATCAGAAATCTTTTAGGGTGCATGCACATCTGAATCATGCGCAGCTCGCGATCGATTTGCGAGTTGGTGGAGTTACTGCGTCCGTTCGGTGCGCCACCCTTAGATTTTTATCGAACGTAACAAAATGTAGTTTAAACGTTAGACGAAAAAGTTTTTAGACATTCGCGTTGCATTTTAGCAGTAATACTAATTACTTTAACCCCTTACTGCTTGACGTTTCGTTGACTTGACTAAAGTTCAGGCAGAAATGTAGCATATTCTAGTCATCTAGAAACCTCCACAGGCTCTTGGCAGCATTAACACGTCCTCAACAGGTAGGCTAAATTTTTCCACGGAGAAGTCATATCTAAATTAAATCGGCACACGAAAGGACATGGAGTATCTTAACCCTCATATAAAAGGCAGGCCCCATGGGATTCCGTCGCTGACCAGAGCAAAGCCTAGCACACATCTAGTCAAGTCCAGTCATCTGGAAACCTGCACGCGTTCCGTACCACAGAACTCTTGGCACCATTAGCACGTCCTCAACAGGTAGGCCACATTTTTCCACGGGGACACATTAACATTCAGAACAATCTGTATCTAATTACATACATCACGTAGTTAAAAAGTCGCAGAATGATCGACTTTGCAATTCCGCCGAGCGGAAGAGCCGCGCGCGTGCAGTTACTAGGTTTTAGACTTTCGCGTTGCATTTTAGCAGTAATACTAATCACTTTAACTTCTTACTGCTTGACGTTTCGTTGACTTAACTAAACTTCAGGCAGAAATGTAGCATATTCTAGTCATCTAGAAAGCTCCACAGGCTCTTGGCAGCATTAACACGTCCTCAACAGGTAGGCCACATTTTTCCACGGAGCCGACATATCCAAATTGCGCCGTTCAACATTCAGAACAATCTGTATCGGCACTTCACAAGTACGCCACTGAATACTAAATCGGAAGGGTTCTTGCGATAAAATATTTGCGAGAGGGATTCGCTAAGCGTTTTGTTGCCTACGCAAATAAAACCTTAAACAACGCTTTCGCGAAAAGAGAGCTTGTATCGCGGAGAGTTTGCGTTTTAAGGTTTTTACAAACAATTTACATTCTCGAATATTGTATTCGTAAACAATAACTAGTATAGAGTGTCTCTATTAGTACGTAGGTATAATGGAAGAATAAACAATGGCGCTGCCCGCTGTCTGTACCGATGTATGGACTTAAAAGCGTTTCGTTGCATTTATTTCATATCTAAAGATGACTGGTTCTGAAAAAGAAATATATTTTACCGGCGGCTCGTAGAATTTCTCTTATAATTTTTAACACTAGTGCACTAGTGCAAACAAAGGCCAAATTTGTAAGACCTTCATAATACAAAATCAATCATAACTCATGTGTATGACGGCCCGCTTCGTGTAATGGTCAAGATGTTGCCTATTACGCAAGAGGTCGCGGGTTCGATCCCCGCACAGGACAAACATTTGTGTGCATGAACATGTCTGTTTGTCCTGGTCTGGGTGTTATATGTATCTATTTAAGTATATTTGTAATACCACTGTTGATTCTGATTTCTGTAACACAAGTGCTTATGCTACTTATCACGGAGTCAGATCAATGTATGTGATGTCGTGAAATATTTATTTATTTATTTATTTATGTATGTATGCACGTTTTTTATGTATGTTTTACCTGTGGCAGGCCTGTGTGTGTGTTATTTATAAAAACTAATGTATAATAACGTTAGCCCTTGTCTAGCGAGGTATGGCGAACCCTGCGCTAGTTTTTTGGTATTATACTTCAAGAAAGGAATGTAGGTACCACTATATTAACAACATAACTGTGTATACTGAGTATAGTCACCTAAAGCTGCGTAAATCATTTACAAACCCGCCAGAGATCCGGATTATTTGAGAACACATGCGCATACATATTTATGCGGCCTCTAATACGAGAGGTTATGTCGCATTACGCTGTTCCGTCTCTTATTGTATATTTTTTGCGAAGCCGCGACATATGGCGGGCGGTCCGCGCATTTTAAACAATCGCATCGGACTACAAGGATGTTGAATGTCTGGAGGAGACAGGATTTATGGAATGATTATTTTAAATTAGTAGGTACACCAAATATTGTCAAGAATTTAGCGCTGAAGATAATTATTTCGATCTTTTCTTATACCTTCTCACTATAGAATATAATATATGTACTATTTTTTTATCTGGCACTAATGTTGGAGGAACCTCTTTAGTGCTAACTTAATTTCTCTCAATTGCAAATTATTTATTTCAAAATTCTTTCTTATCAATGAGAGTGTCAGAAAAATATATTAAAAGAATAGATTAAACAAAATTATGCATGCGTTTATTAATAAATAAATCTTAATAACCTTATAACTAGTGACTATAAATGATATTGATTTGATTTGATTTGATTTGATAAAAGATACAAATTAAAACAAATATTACTCGCATTCGATACAATGGCTGTTTCGGCAGACGATATCATTAATGTATCGATACCTGACTGATAAGAATATATTGAAAGGTTAGCCCGACAAACCGCAGACTGTGGAGATCGTCGATCTTTGACCGGCCCTATACAACGATTGCACCCTAAAATATTACGTTTACGAATACTGCCACTTCCTTGCGTACACAAACCTGGAGTGAAGCTGACAAAGAAGAGTATGAGGAAAAACTCAACAAACGCTTCTAGATTTTATCATCCATGTCAGACAGACGTACTTTTTGCTCGAACCTTGCAGCGCTCGTTCTGACATCACTCATACAATAACGAGCTTTATTACAGAAATTGCCTTTGATTCATACCAGAAGCTGTATATAAGTCATATATGACTACAGCACTTTTATTTTAGACACATTGTCCATGTCCATCAAGAACAATAAATATTTGTATGACTAGGTTGTATTAATGCTACAAACATAAGGTACAATGAAATACATAAATTAGAATATTACCATTAATACACAACTAACACATTGATGAATAAACATCCACCTAATGAAACATTCATATTATCAACATTTACAATTAAATATGCATTTGACAAAACAAATGCTAAACGTAAATGTTTTATATATCGAGGTCACAAATCTAATAGTTTTAAATTAAAATCGGCTTCCACAAACTAGTCAGTTGCCGTTGAAAAATCACCAATTTGCAATTCAAAGCTACATTTCAATAAAAATACAATACGATTCATGGAACCGTAATCCCAAAGAGGTAATAATTGAATGTGAATAAAACATTGTACATGTTTCTACTCGTGCATTCAGCGGCGTTAATCTGCAAATAACCAGATATCAAAACATGGTTCGAATCCCTTGGGCTTGGGACGTACTCTGGAATTGTAATGAGATTCACTGTTAATATTGTTACTAAGTTTGACAAGCCGTGTGCTAGATTAGCGCGTGTTAAAGATTTGTTACTGACAGACATTGAGGTTACTACTACGTATAGAGTGGACATCGAGGACAAAATCTATGCTTTAACTTGGAGGGAAGGAGGCGGATAATAAAGCGTTTTTTTATTTAATCTATTTTTTTACTACCAAGCCTTCGCGCGTCCATCGAAGAATTATTATTAAAAATAAAATATGACTTTCTAACCCTAATTAAATCAAAAATTTATTTTGTTGCTCTATTGGGTATGGGATTTTAGAGGCAGGCAACGCTTCGGCGACCCTTGTGGTATTGTTGATGTCCATGGGCACCGGTAATCCTTTTGATCATTTGCCTCCAACTGGCTTAAATATAAGTAATATTTTCATTCTTTTAATTTTATCGGACCTTGTAAAAAGCAACCTTTTAAATAAACCCTCCACTCGCAACATTATATAGCACTCATCTTTGATCGCGAGACAGGCCAGAAATTCTATCTCCTCCGAGTTACGAGTATCGTCGTTCAAAGAACGAATCCCAAACGCGCAAAGAAATATGATACACGAACTGATCTGTCAAAATGTAGTATTAGATTGATGTGCGCCGAAACACACCCGGAGGAGTTACTCTCTGGCCATAGTACAAGATAGCGATTTAGGAAAATCGTGTAAGCTAAGTAGGCTTAATATAAATCTTTGGTAGAACCCACTAGGCTTAAATAACGCGACCAAAGATCGGCGTCAATGCCTTTTCTATACAAAAACTTCCATTTAAAATATACTTAAGTACATGCCGAACTTCGGCCGCGTTTTTTCCTGTGTGGGTGTCTATACTTGTAATCGGTCTTCAACCAAAAGTCAAGAGGGATAGTTTGTATTACTTAACAAAATGTTTAAGCAAGTTAGTTAAGAAAAATCTAAATTAGAAGCAAGCACAGCTTTAGAGTATGTGAATATAAAGTAATTTGGTAGTCATTAAGAAAATTATTGTATTTGTATGCTTTTGTTACCAAATGTAAAATAAGCTGAGAGAATATTAAAAAACTTGTATTAATTATTATTTGCATAGTTTAATAAATACTGCTTTTTGAGATATTAAACCTCTTATAAATTTGACTAGGGTCAAAAATCGCATTATTATACGCAATTTAGGTTTGTTGTCTATCCATAACCAATTTCTTTTTTTTGTGTTTGTGGGACTGTTTACTTCTCATTCAACTACCTGAAGAGATAGACAAACCACTAAAAACTTCCACTACTTCCTCTCTCAACGCCAAATTGACCATAAAGGACCAGGGTTTTATTCCCCCATTGGGGCGTGAAAAACTAAACTGATCTGGTAGGCTAGCCAAAATGCCACTTTGACGAATTCGCCATACCATCCCACACGAACTATTTATGTGAGCGGGACGGAGATATAAGTCACTACGAAAGCGTATGGCGAATTCATTAAAGTGGCATCTTGGCTACGGGCCCTAACCTACTCAACATCACTTTTACTACACACCAATCCCCATCGGAGTTGAAACTCGAGCTAACTGATGTGCCTCGTCCGGGGACGCAACTTGCGGATGTATCGCGGAGGAGAAAAAATTTTGCCAACTTGTCGGCTGATTCATAGCTCGGGACGGCAGGTACGATTATTAATGTTATGTTATCCCCCAGTCTGGACTACAACGAGCGAGAAGAACGATTAAGTTACGCAGGATATAGAGTAATTGTATTTGCTGAGATCATTTTAGGTCTTGACTAATTTGTTACCATACTTCATACGGATATAATAAATGTGAAAGATTGTTTCTTTGGATGTTTGTCCGTCAATCACGCTGAAACTTCTGAACGAATTATACGGGCAGGGTATGGCCTGACTTAGGTAATAGGATACTTATGATCCCGATCAAGTGCTCCCATAACATGAAACAGGAATATTAATAACATGTCGCGGTTAAAAACCAGTGCATCAATTACAATCACTTTTTGACTCTACCTTTTTTCAAAGTAATAGGGAAAACGATTGAGATACCGCTTTCCATGGACTTCAAGAACCCCACAGGGTTGCCGATGCGTTTCCTGCCTTTAAAACTTCATGCATCTCAAATTGAGCAGCTTGCTTGATGCTCGTATTGGACATGTTTCGTTATATATTTAGGTATTCATATTTTTCTATCTAGTAAAAAAGAAGCAAAATAAGGTGATACCTTATGAAATAACAGATTATGGACTTCTAGTACCGTATAGCGATGATGGCCTTGTGGTACGAACGGCGCCTCACATACGTGAGGTCCGCGGTTCGAATCCGGGCCCACGCCTCTGGATTTTTCGAAATCTATTTGTGGATTTGTGCCATTAGCTCGGCGGTGAGGGAAAACACCGTGAGGAAACCTGCACATTCAGTGATTTCTGACTTTGGTTCACTTAGATCTGAATGTGTTACCATGATCCAATCTGTCTGGTTCCTCTCTATGGGTTACGAAGGTCAGATGGCAGTCGCTTGTAATAACCAGGCTTGCCAAATCCTGGATCATGGTCAAAGCGGACCCCGTATAGAAACGGGATAAACGCTAGGATGAAGAAGAAGGACTTCTAGTACCGTATTGATCTTAAACGAAAATGGATATAATATAAAAGCAGCGGTTTGGTGAATCCGTACGTTAGACATTGATAAACGATTCGGAACTTATGCGACACTCGCTAACGGTATTAGATTGCACGTAGGGGAACACCGATCATGTTATAACAATTGCACTTCTTATAGTTTCAATGGCTGCCTTTCTCAATGGGGAATAAATTCTCCAGTGAAGTCACAATGTTAATAAATTTACAACAAAGGGTTTCATTAGAAATTTCGAGTATAGGTACTATTTTTATTGACACGAAAGTAACAAAAAAATTACCTGTAAATATTGTAAGACAATTTGACATCAGTATATTAAACGCACCTCAATCTGAACTTTACGTGAAAGGTGAGCTTAAGAATTTTAAAATTATACATTTTACAGCAACCTTTTAAAATTCAGATAAATTCTCGTAAATAAAGATTAAACACAACGCCTTGATGGCCTAGTGGTTTAAGAACGCCTCGATGGCCTAGTGGTTTAAGTACCGGGCCGTGGTCTCGAGGTCCTGGGTTCGATTCCCGGGTCGGGCAAATTTTGTGTTGATTTTTCTGAACACAGCCCGGGTTTGTGATCACCAACCCGCATTTGGCAAGCGTGGTGATTAAGCCATCTTTGTAACGAAAACATGATTTCAAATGATGGAGGCCTTTGCCCTGCAGTGGGACATTAATAGGCTGATACTTAAAGATTAAACACATATACTTAATCCGTGCTGAACGCAAGTGAAGAAGCTCACGTTACACAGGTCTGTAGAGCAAAAAGCGAATACAGATACAGATTAATCAAAGGCACGCTCGCACACCGGAACTAATATTTTTTTTGATGTTTCCTCCTTACTCGTTCGAATTAGGCGAACGACATTTTCCACTTTACGGCCGGATAATTACAGCGTTACATTCCAACGCGTCCTGTTTTATCCCAAGATGGAGGACAGGGAAATATAATATTAATTTACGTTTCCGGCCCATTTGTCCGGGATGAAGTCGGGATTGCCGGGAACTATTTGTGAGTGAGATAGAGCCGAATTCCTCAGGAACAACTCGGCGGATCAAAGTAGACCGGGAGCTGGGAGTGTTATTTTATTTAAATAAAAATTGAGGTCTGATCATACATTTAAATGTATACTAAGGCTCGTATTTAGGGCTTGCAATTCGAATATTCGAATATTCGAATAATTCGAATATTCGACTCATTTTAGTATTCGAATATTAAGTGAGGCATTATTCGAATATTCGAATATTTTATGTCCTATTGGGATTAATTAGGAAATGCAATCTCGATAGTCTCAAATCTCAAAAAATAGGTAGGTGTTTTTCGATATTCTATCTCGACGGTCTATTATCTCGCTATATGTGATATTGATCGAGATCTCGACAGTTTTGATCGAGATTATCGAGATTTTAGACCGATATTAAATGACCCTAAGCAAAAAACTTTAGCGACTTTAACTTCTTAAGTTTCATCAAAAATGAATGTTTGATTGATCTCGTTAATAATAATGTCATTGTCCTCGTTTAATGTTATTTCACCCCTTACCTCCTTTCCTGGTAGAAAGACAAGGCCGATTTTTGTGGAGGAGGTGTTTTTTTATTTTCGAGCGTCTTTCAACCAAGCATGGAAATATGCTTGAGGGCATCACAAACGATACTTGCTTTGGCAGTATAGCTGTAAACTCAGTCCAAACTGAGTGTGACAGGTTGAGACTTTTACACTTTAGGCCTATGCTTCATACATTTTTCTATATGAAATGGCATCCTTTTTTTTCTCGCGTCTAACGGCCAACTATGGAAATATATAACATACAACAAAATAATAGTAATAAGTTTAGTAATAAAGGAAATAACAGTGTATGCAAATAAACAATAAAATATGTATTTCAAGAGGTGGAGGGCTGATAACTTGAGATACAGGTCTAACCTAGTTCAGGTATCAGCCCGCCATAATCAGATCTTTAACTTTAAGTGTATTTTAAATATTGTAATGCGCTATTGTAAAGATTATGGTGTGAAATAAACGTTTATTATTATTATTATTATTATTATTATATATTTTGGTAAATATATTTTTATATTATTTTTACCACAATGTATCCTCGCTTCAATATTTTTTAATGGGAAGATCGATGGCGCAGTCGTTAGCGCACTCGGCCTGCGGTTGCTAAACTTAAGCAACGTTCGCAGATGCCAGTCCCAGCTTCGGAAGGCACGTTAAGCCGTTGGTCCTGCGCCTGTGGCGTGCAGTAAGGTGGCCTGGCGTCTTTACTTTCTCGCGTCCAACGATAATTTATTTAAAAATATATTTTTGAGACAATGTATTACAAACAATATTTTCATAGACAGTATAGCTGCAAACTCTGTCTGAATTGAGTGAGACAGTTTAGAACTTAATAAAAGGGTATGAAGCGAAAGTTCAGTCAGAGTGCAAAAGTTCTGGATAGAACACAGGATTGTGTTTATGAGTTCGGACTGAGTTTGCAGCAATACGCCTTTTACAAAGATCGTTTGTAATGTACTTAAGAATATATATTTCCATGTTTGGTTGATGGCCGGTGGAAAAAGGAAGGACACCACCTCCCATAGCAAATTTTGAAGCCAAGGTCCACAGTAAAAAAGTTCGAGCCTGACTTACACAGTTCGGACTGAGTTTATAGCTAAACTGTCATTGCAAAAATTGTTCGTGATGATCTGTAGAATATATTTTTCCCCGTTTAGTCGACGGACGCGAAATAATAAAGACGCCACCTTCTCTAGAAAAATGTAAGTAGCGAAAGCCCAGTGTTTGTGTAAAAGTTCTAACCTGTTCTTCTCAGTTAGGACTGCGTTTACATTCATACTGCCTGTACAAATATCGTTCACTGGGCTCTTAATAATATAATTATTATATTTCAATGTTTGGTTGATGGCCGCAGGAAAATAAAGGACACAAAAAATATTGAAGCAAGGGTACAAAGTGTTCAAGTTTCTAGCCTGTCTTACTCAGTTCGGGCTGAGTTTGCAGATATACTCCCAAATCAATTAGCTTTTTAAATGACCTCAAAAATATTTATTTTAATTTTTATGATGAACATGATTGGTCGAAAGACGCAAGAAAAAAAAAGTATGCACTTTCCCATAGAAAATGTATGAAGCGTAGGCTTAAAGTGTAAAAGTTTAAACCTGTCTCACTCAGTTCGGACTGAGTGTACAGCTATACTGCCATAGCCAATATCGTTTGTGATGGCCTCAAGACTATATATTTCATGTTTGGTTGGTGAACTCTTGAAAAAAAATTTCGAATAATATTCGAATATTCGAATATTTTTCGAAAAATATTCGAATATTCGAATACCTGATTTCGTCGAATATTTGCAAGCCCTACTCGTATTATTAAATCGCACTCAACTCTGAGCTCGATCTTGAGTGCGAACTTGATATGTCATTCTCATACAAAACTCTGAGCTCGATCCTAAGCACGGCCCTAGGATCGAGCTCAGAGTTAAGTGCGATTTATTAATACGAGCCTAAGATAATGAACCTGAAGATGTTTGAACGCGCTTATCGCAGGAACTACCGGGTCGAATTGACAAAAATACGTTTTTTTGGATAGTCCAATTTTCGAGGAAGGCTTTAAGCTTTAGTATAATACTATGTGTGCGGGATCCAAAATCCACGTACGGAGTGGAGGGAAGCCGTTAGTCATAAGAAATGCGCCGACACCAGAAAACTATGGCATTATTTTAATTAACGTGACGTATGTTGGTTGCTTAGGTTACTACGCGATGTGAAGTGTCTGTCGCTTCTCATTGCAGGGCTTGTGTCAGACCGGGTTTAAGTATGGCGAGTGCATATTTAACGAAATAAATGCTGGTGATGATGAAAAACTAAGAGCATGTAAAAGACTGTAATTAACCATTGTTTTATTAATATGACGCAGTTTACGGAAAAAATTAAGGCGCATCCTCTTCATTTTCTTGTAAAGCAAATTTTTCGCCAAAAATGTTTATGACTCTTACGAACCACTGTGGAGATAAGCTTGTCAGTTCAACAATTGCTTCCCAGAATAAACCCTCTACCTTTTTGCATCAGACTGCACCGAATTGGAATGGCAAAATCATTTTCAGGAAGGATTTCAGGTATTCACATGGGAGTACAATAAAAGGGAAAAAATAAACAATATTGAGAGTATCCATTAGTGGCACTATACAATTTAAAGTTATTTTTGAACACTGCAAAATCACTTGTCTGATAAGCAAAATTATTTGTTCATTTGAATTATCCAATGTTCTTTATTGCAATAATGGAGGACTTTTACTACCAATTTCATTAAGATTGGGGTATTAATTGTTTTTAAAACAGAGGCAAATTCTAAAAATACCCACTGCGTACTGCGTTTTGCAAATTTTTGTGCTCTTATGACCAATTAATAAGTTAATCGCCGTTTTTGAACCATTACGAAACTGAAAATTTCATGGTGTGGATTAAAAATCTTTAAATTGAACTGCAAATCAGTCCACAGTCAAAACCAAAAAAATATAGAAAACTTGAAGTGCATAATGCTTTCGATTAGATTAGATTAGTATAAAGCTAGGTTTGTAAGGAATTCAAGGTGGAGGAAGAATTGTATTACATTTGTTATAATACTAAACATTATTTTTAAGTGATTGATTTTCGTTAAAACATGAGTTTGAAGATCGAAAATGCTTACTAAAAGCCGTTGATTATTGCTTTCCGGAGAACAAAACGTTATTTTAGTCCCTACTCCCTTGCTATACCAGGTATCAGTTAAAAGACGTGGCAGTTTTAATTACTCGCTTGCATTCCGGCCGCGACAGCCGGACCCGCGGCTAATGGACCGGATTCCGTCCGCACCGGATTCCGCAGCTGACGTCCGACTTATTATTAGTTGCTTCTTACAATACCTCGCGAATACCGACTTTTATTTCGATTGGATTCGATTAGAACATGGGTAAGCGAGGAATTCGATGTAGGGGAAGGATTGTGGTACATTTTATTTGAAAAGTATACCTAGTTTTAGTTGCAGATTTTTGTGAAATTTGAATATCACATATTTTCACGACTACTTCGACAGACAGATGCCAAAATATTTTAGAGACATTCAAAAATCTCTTTGTTCTTAGCATTTTTCCTCTTAGTGTAGAAACACCAGTCTGAAAATACACGACCAAATTTCGGCGGAAATTCATTTTCTATACAAAATTACACGACGTAATTTCGGCATGGTGTGTCATCCCATTTCATGCCGAACTTTGGTCGCGTTTTTTCCACCTACATAGTTCGTTTCTATACTTAATAGTAGGTACTCGTAGGAACACCCGAACGGGACGTTATCAGATAAAGAAATGCGGTTTTTAATTTTCAGAATTAGTTTTACTTCCGCTTAACTATATCTGACCTAACCACGTCCAAATCGATTATAACCACCACTGTAATCGCTAGGTCTGCGCCTAGCCGGTTTAATTCCAAGTAGATCGCAGCCGTAGATTGCATCTCAGTTACAATGAGCTGGGAACCTATAACTCGGAGTTAATTAAGCTCCGCATTTAACTCTAAACTTGGCCCATTAACAGGAGCATTAGGACAGGGAGTCAACTAAATCGCGCTAAACGCTGGTACGGAGCCATTGGAAATTAAATTAGTATTGTTTGTGTGTTATTAATCAAAACTGACGGAGTCGCATTAGCGATCGCTGATTCGGATTCGCCGTTTCAGTGATACGATGGTCGCGCCGCGGGTTTGATGGCCCAAGAATTATATAATATGAAGACACGAATATATTCGTATTTAACTGAATGCTATAATAATACTATATAATAGGTATTTAAAATTAACTCGATCACTTCTTGTTGAGAATATCTACTTCTAGCCGAATGGGCTGTACTCTGAGACCAGTTTGTACTTTTTATAGTACAGTTTTGACAGTTAAAAATATTCAAGTCAAACAACTGGTAATATAATGATATGACTGTGCACGCGTTATCATCTAATACTGTAATCACGGCACGCGCCTGCGCTATCTCCAATATCAATAGCAAACCTTGTTTAACAAAACTAGCGTCAATTCTATGTTATATTTTAATTTTAATAAAATGCTAATCCGTGATTTTAATATGTAACGAATGATTGTTTTATATTTGCTACTACTGATGTTTCCGGCAACCTTTTCCGGCGGAAAAGCATGACCATTTTAAAATGTGCACCGTAATTTGATTAAAGCGTAAACTCGTACCTACTTTATATGTAGTATTTTGATTAAGTGTCTTCATCATGTAAGAAGCCGCGACGCGGATCGCGCTGTGATTAGCGCGCGTCATCTAATACATCACGCGTCCGCGCGCGCTGCATTGTTCACGCGACGCTCATTATTCGCAGCGTGACTGATGAGTCGCTCACTCACCACACACGCTCACTGTTCTACTGTTTAGCTCAAGATGGAAAGAAATGACAGTATTGGAACATCGAATGATTATAAGATTTTAGGTATGCGGACAAATGTCAAATTTTGAATGATGGTGGTGATGAATCGAATAGTTGTTCACATTTAGCCTGTTGTGGAATCAATAATTGTGAAATCCATCCAATTACATCTAGCAACATGTAGGTAAATTATAGCGCATGTTTCTTACGTGTAATGAAAACTTATAATTTTCAATTTGATGTGTGGTTGGCGTAAAAACATGATCATTTTTGAAATGTGCAAAGTAAGTTGATTATCGCGTGAACTTGTACCTACTCTGAACTATTTTCATTAAGTGTCTTCATCATGTAAGAAGCCGCGACGCGGATCGCGCTGTGATTAGCGCGCGTCATCTAATACATCACGCGTCCGCGTCGCGCTGCATTGTTCACACGACGCTCATTATTCACAGAGTGACTGATGAGTCGCTCACCACACACGCTCACTGTTCACTGCCGTTCAGCTCAAGATGGGTAGAAATGAGCAGTCTTAGAGGCTACGAGTACAAACGAATTTGACAGTATTGGAACTTTGAATAGTCCGCGTTTAGCCTTTTGTGGAAACAATAATTGTACATCTAGCAAGATGGAAACTATAGATTGTGTTCCTAATTTGAAGTGAACGATGTTAATTTTATATTCGGTTGCCGTAAAAGCATGTCCATTGAAAAATGTGCAAGGGAAGTTAACTTGAGCTTTAACTCGTATATACTTTAAAATATTTTGATTAATTATCTCCATTATATACGAGTAAGAAGCTGCGACGCGGATAGCGCTGTGATTAGCGCGCGTCATCTAATACATCACGGGTCCGCGCCGCGCTGCATTGTTCACGCGACGCTCATTATCCACAGCGTGACTGATGAATTGCTCACCACACACGCTCACTGTTCAGCTCAAGGTGAGTAGAAATGAGCAGTCTTAGAGGCTACGAGTACAAACGAATTTGACAGTATTGGAACTTTGAATAGTCCGCGTTTAGCCTTTTGTGGAAACAATAATTGTACATCTAGCAAGATGGAAACTATAGATTGTGTTCCTAATTTGAAGTGAACGATGTTAATTTTATATTCGGTTGCCGTAAAAGCATGTCCATTGAAAAATGTGCAAGGGAAGTTAACTTGAGCTTTAACTCGTATATACTTTAAAATATTTTGATTAATTATCTCCATTATATACGAGTAAGAAGCTGCGACGCGGATAGCGCTGTGATTAGCGCGCGTCATCTAATACATCACGCGTCTACGCGCGCGCTGCATTGTTCACGCGACGCTCATTATTCACAGCGTGACTGATGAATTGCTCACAACACACTCTCTCACTGTTCAGCTAAAGGTGAGTAGAAATGAGCGGCGGAATCTTACGAAGAATCTTATAAAGTGTCTTTTTCTACTATGGATGGGAAGCAGACAAACAGAATTAATGTCATGTTCATAATATGTCTTCATTTAAATAAATTCAATTTATTACAAGAATGTTACAGGTTAATTATTACATTTCCATGAGTCCACATCTGTCGTCAAAAGCTATAAGAACTCGAATTGATGTGAATCATAAGTTTTCTTTCAAAGGTGGCTACTGGCTAAACCACTGGCTTTCAAACTTTCTTACCCTAAGAGCAAATAAAAGTGAATATTAAGATTGTCTGGGAATCCAAGGTATGATCAATGAAATAACTAAATATATTAAATTAAGTTTATAAAATACCCAAGATAGGCACTAATCGTAAATTAAATTCCATTAAAATTACAAAGCCCTACACAAATTAATGTTGTAGCTAGATCGTTCTCTAAAGAAGTAATTAAGCATCAAACAAAAAGATTTAGATTCTTCTAGCGAATCAAAAAAACACCTTTATGATAAGTAAATTGGTTATTAAAAAGCACATTTAAAAGTTCGTAACTGTTGTGACATGTTTCTGCTGATGAGTAAGGTCGCCAAAGCTCAGTTGGGAAGGGTGTGGGGTTTTTAAAGGCAGGCAGCGCATCAGCGACCATTGTGCGGTTGTTGATGTGCATGGGCAATGGTGATCACTTACCATCATCGTCGTGACACCTGGTTCATTTGCCTCCCTATAACATAAAAAATCTCCAGGCTTCAGGCATCATTATCATAATAGTAAGGAAAACTGAGGTCGAAGATTGACAAACTATGTACTAAACCCATTGTCGAATAAGGAACTCTTTACGACTTGAAAAGTTCGATGTCGGCGAGAAGGGTTCGTTAAAAGTTCTTTACAGCTTGTACAGTTAATCCTTGCTCGAAAGGATTACAAAGTAAAGACAATACATCCAATGGAGTTATTTGTTGTTTTTTTTACGTAGCCGATAAGAGCTGTAGACAACATTGTACAACTTTTTTACACTGGGAAAAATATAAAGCGATTGAAACAGAGATGAATGATGATGAGAAATTTTTATCAGCTTTTTTATTCTGCTTCAGCAAGCATACATACTTGAACGTATTTTATTAACTATAACTACGTACAACAACCGCGTAATATGTATAAAGAAAGAATCATTTATTATTCTTTATGTTATGTGGACCTTCTGATTGAAGGCTGCCTTCATAATACTAAATGTATAAAATAATTAGTTCGCCTAAGTATATACTTATGCCAATGGTAATACCATAAGGCATATACTTAAAGACAAGTATTACAATAGCATAAACTTTTAGTCCCGTTAACTAATATTAATATAGTAATGCGACGCGAAAGTCTAAAATGTTTTATATAGCATAAACATTTGTTTCAAATATTTCTTAATGAAGCAATAAAAAAGTATTAGCATCAATTTGATACATATTAATTTGAAATGAAAACAGCGAATCACAAGCACGATTCTCTGCACGCAACACCACTTTATCATGAAACTATCGCAATATTTTGATATTTTTATTAGTGGTTACTACAATAGACCAATTTTCTCGCCTATTCAATTGGTTTTTGTATGTAACAACTTGTACAAACTCTATTCTACTCTAAACACAGAGCAGCTTATAACTATAAACTATTAAAGAAAGCAAAACTTTTTTAAAACGAATATTGGACACCAACATTAAAAAATGTAGAGCGATTCACAAAAAAGATTATAATTTTCAACGATATAACAATTTAAATGTAAACCTATCAAAAACTCTAGATGCGCAAAATAACAAACGATTCTAGAAAGGCGAAACATCTAGGCTTTAGTGTATAAACTCTCTGAGGGGAAAAAACGCCACCGAAGTTTGGACGAAGTTCATTTTCTATTACAATATTTTAAAGTAAGTTTTCTATTCACTGGTTTGCTACATGGTGTGTAAATATAGAAACACACCAGGCCGAAAAAACGCGACCGAAGTTCGACGTGACTTAGCATTCAATGTATTTTAAATGGAAAATGACACACCATGCCGGAATAACTTTGCGTAACATTGTTTAGAAAATGCATTGCCGCCGAACTTTCGCGTAGTTTCAGCCTGGATTGTTTCTCCACTTAAACTTTTAATCCGCAAACTTCACAGTCGGACCCGCATACCTCTACATTGGACTATAACTGATTATTTCACAACTAAAGCAGACCCAACGCTAGTGTTTAAACAGTCCCCAGGTATTTCTTTATCCCCACCGCTCCGGTTTAACTTGGCAACTTTGATAATTGACTTACGGAAACTCGCCGCTCATTATTCCGCGGGTCCGATTTGGAAGACGTTCTCATCTCGTTACTGTGTTAGATTCAAAGAAGTACTGTTGCTAATGACAAAGAAGTCTGAGATCAGTTCGTGGAAGAAAACGACTGTATTTAAATGGAAGTTGAGGGTTTTGGTATTAAGTTCCGGATTTAAATCAGGTGATAGAAATTGGATAAATATTGGTGAAGGAAAATGTAGTGAGGAAACCTGCGTAGGTACTAGTAGATAAGTTTCCATATTAGTTTCAATAAATATATATCATTCCAAAGACCCTAAGAAATGGGACATACTTTCCGCGGCTTTGATCGCGTTACCAAGGTTCCTGTTTTATCCCATGGAAGAAATTAATCGATATTAAACTTTCCTATCACCAAACTTAGCCCATACCCTGCCTGTATAACAAATTTCAGCAAAATCCGTTAAATAGTTGATTGACGGACAAATCCAAAGAAACAAACTTTCACATTTTTAAATATTAGTATGATTAGTACGACAAGTGAGCATCAAGACACGCGTGCACTACGTCACCCTGCGGAATGACGTAACAATTTATTCAATCATCAAAAACCAGACGCAAGACGCGAGATATAAGAAATATCCCTTAACTCAGTGACATCTTCTGAAGATCAACCGAATAGGTTTCAAAACGTCCAAACCAACATTTTCAATTTATTGCCTGTCCCGTTGCAAATGGCTGTAAAAATCCTTACGCCATTCCGAAGCCGCGGCCTTCAAGTTTACGTGTAGGGACACCTGGGCGCATCGTAAAGTGACAGCTGACCGCCGCGCAGAGGCCTGTTTGCACGCCGAGCAAGTTGCTAGCAGAGGCAAATCTTGGAGCATAGGTTTATTGCAAAAAGTGGAAGAGCTTAGTGGAACCTCCACCTTACAGAAGATTACAGTGAAATACCACTTCTAAACGTCCGTGCTATTTTTTTTATATTATAGGGCAGCAAACGAGCAGACGTATTGCCTGATGTTTCGGGTGAGTAAGATTGCCAGAGCTCAGTTGGGGAGTGTATGGGGTTTTAAAGGCAGGAATCGCATCTGCGAGCCTTGTGCGGTTGTCAGGTGACCCTCTTATTTGTTTGCCTCGGTATAACATAGTATCAACGAGACTTTGATTTTAGCGATAATAAGTGCACACACAGAACAAGCTGCTATACCAGGCACAAATACGAATACAAGGACGGATGGCCAGCCAAGAAAGAGACAGGAGCAAAGAGAGCTAACAACAGAATACTTTCTCAGAAAATAGAACAAGCGAAAATAGCATTCTCTGCAAAGAGGCATTTGTAAAATCTCTGGTGTTGCAGATATCCTGCCAGACATTTGCTTCCCCACTACAGCTAAAATACTTTCTTCTACTCATCCAATCTGAAAATTCTCTGTCCACGTAAACAACTTGAACCAGCAATCTCCACTTGCGTATTTCGAGCCAGTGGAAACGGACCTTAACGCGTTCTTTGTTCGCTGTGAGGTGATATCGTAGGCGGTTTACTGCCGGCTCCTGCCGCGAATATCAAACTAATTTCCTCGCGAGCCGACCGGGTTCTTTTAAATGTGGAGACGGCAAGATTTCTTTTAGATTTTAGAGGTCTGTTGGATACCAAATGGGAAAGTGATATTTCCGATTAAAGCTCGGTGTCACCAACTCAATTGCTAAAAGACGAGAACAAATGCTTAGTTTAGTATAGAAGAATACATAAACTAAAATGTAGTCAGAACCCTCTTTCCCACTGGGCACAATGACCACGCACCCAGGGCCCCGCGATTGATTGTGGCCCCAGATCCTGCAGTAGGACCCCCAGATCCACCACAATGACCAAACCAGAGGTTTAATGGCCTATGTGCCCAGGGCCTCTTATAGGTAAAAGACGGCCCTGAATGTAGTAGGTACATGGGTACAATATTTTAAAGAATTTTGAACATTCATGCTCCACTAAACGAGTGGACAAGAAAATTTCTCAAAAGTAATCGGTTAATACTTTTATCCTCTAATCGTCTTCAACAATTTTCAAACAAACCCAAGCCCATTGTGAAACTGAAAACTGAAAAGTACAAGTTCTTATTCGCTCGATCAACTGCACAGAGCAAATGTCTGAGCCAGCCATTCGGCAAAATTTGATAACGTGTCGGCTAAGCAAAGGAATGCTTAATACTGCACTCCGCAGATTAGAGGCACAGTGCAGAAATGTCCCGTAAATCTGCATGATAATTATGTCTGGTATGCTGGTTTATTTGTTTATCTGCGGTAGTCACCATACCTCTTTCGGCTTTACGTCTCTGCAGAACATTCACGTGGAATTTCTGGTAGGTTAAGAATAATAATTTAAATGTAAATATTGCAAAATAAATTTTATAATGATTTACTTTATTTAACGCTGGCCTGGGGTTCCCAATCGATTGCGGGGCCCTAGGCACATGCCCATTGTGTAACTGTTTAAAATAAAATAAATTTCATGCATAAACATAGCATCCTATGATACTTTTATATGTCCGGTAGGTACAACAAGATTCTGTCAGCTAGTCACAATTACCTACATGAAAAAAGAATGCAACTTATAGATAATTCGTCTTTCCGATTGTCTGAAGCTTGAATATATATTTTATCACATCGCGGCTAATAAATATCTTGATTACTCTGCAGAATACATATGTATCACGCCTCACTCTTAATGACTTAACTGTGTTAGAGATTAGAAACTATTTCAATATCGCGCATAAAACTATGCGCATATTGAAATCTGTGGAAATAATATCATGCGCCTGATTCAGTTTGCCCTAAGAGCTTAAGTTAATACAAATACTGCTAACTATTGGAAAGAATTTCCAATATAATAGTCTAGGAGACTAATTAAGATGCTAATGCACAAAATATTATAAACTTGAACTTATTGAAAGGCAAATACTTTGTCTCATTTAATAATAGACTTTGTTAATGAAGTAGATTGAAGGCTTGATTGTGATATTCTGGATGGGGTTTCAAAAGCTTTCTATCATACGCCAAAATAGGGTGAAAATGTTATTATACCTTGACGTAGCTTAAGAAATAAATGTATTAAAAAAGGTATAGCTTAGGTATTGATTGGGGCCTTAGAGCGTTAGTTTGTCTTTTACAAAATCAATCCGGCTCGAAGGACCAATGGACAATCCCCTGACGCCACTCGACGCCCACAACACAAATAAATCCTGAGGCCGGGTAAATGATTGTAAATGAAAATTCAATAATTCTGTATATCAATGTGAGGGTGTATTTACAACTGACAAAAATACCATTTGTCATGAGAAAAAGCAAAATAATATGATATCAGAAAAGGCTCCCTGTTGCTGTTTTCATGTGTCAAAATATGAACGAAAGATAACTTTTTCGTTTCGTGTTTCAAAACCCATCAGTGACCGCATAATACCAACTTTCTGCATCAGTATGTACTCTATCACATCACCATGCATTTCGACGTCACTAAAATACGCTGATACAAGTCTCCAGTCCCCAAAAACACATAAGTCACCATCTCGAATGACCGCGCGTCCTAACGAATATAAATCGAACACTAGTTGTCAACAACAAAGTAGCTCTCAGCCGCGCCAATAATTTATCAGGACCATCGCTGATGGCGAACTAAACATTCGATGCAGAAGGTTGAATTTGCTATGTGAAGAAGTTAAATGCCTATATTACTCCAAGGCAATGGCCAAGGATGCGACCGGGATAAGCGCTAAGATGCTGACGATGGAAGAAGTTTAATGCCTATCCACTGAAAATCAGCGTTTTGGCTTTAAGCCTTAACATAGTGCTGAAAGGCATCCGTTTGGTAGAATATTGTTTTAACCTTCGTATTTCATTTTATTGTTAATATTATTGGTCTTGCTCCACATAAACGTATGTTCTTTTTTCTTCCTTTCTTTCCATCGGTAAAATAGCAAAAAGAGTTCGTTTACCAGAATGCAACAAGTAGGTACGTAAGAGTACATATGAAAATACTTATTTAGGTTAAAGCACCCAACAATTCTCTGTTAACGACTTTCGCTCGTATCAAAATCTTGATGTCATAATATTTAAATAATACTCCTCTCTTTTATCCCTCAGTGACATAAGACGCATTTACTTTTATTATCAAACGACTCAAAAGATTATTTATTTTTTCAAACACCGATGTTCTGAAATAAATGTCATGCGTGTATGATTCACATTCGAAAGTCGGTGCTCTCAAGATGAGTAGGTATAAAAAGAATTTCCTCTTAGCTATTTAACACATTCAAACTTTTTAAATGTTTACCGCACATTATGACATTAATGTAATTTTTGTATTAATTCCTAAACGTGAACAAGATATTCTCAAATAATTCTGCTACAATTCCTTCTGTGCTTAACTTATCACGATGTACCGAAGAGTTAATGACTTAATCGTGATTTGTTGTAGTCAGCTACAACGCCAACTTTACTCTTACTTCTTTACAAATAAAGTTCAATTTACATCAATAGCTAATGCGGCAAATAATGAAATTTCAATGGCCAGACCACTCTATAGCGGTTTGAAACTTTGATTATTATTAGACATCTGTTTATTTGACAGATCCAGTCCATTACGATTGGCAAGTCAATATTTAATACAAATCTGCTACAAAAACCTTAATTACCGTGGATCATCTTCATCCTAGCGCTTCTCCCGGTCGCATCCTCGGCCATTGCCGCGGAGCCTAGGGTAGGCTTCGACTATGATCCAGAATTGACGGGCCTGGTTATTACAATGGAGCGACTGTCGTCTGCCCTCCGTAACCACAAGGGAAACCAGACCAGTTGGATCATAGTCAGGACCAACGGCTTATCGAGCCTTCCGCAGCACGGATGTTGCTGATGATGTTGAAACGGCTCGTTTGGTATATTTCAGCTATTTTCACAGTATTATGTCCTATGGCATCTTACTTTGGGGAAAGGCAGCGGATATCCAAACGATATTCGTTTTACAGAAGAGAGCCATTAGATGCATCTACAAACTTAGTGCTAGGACATCATTAAGGGAAATATTTAAAGAGATAAATATTCTCACTGTGGCTAGCCAATATTTGCGAAAAAATCAGATATGCACGACAGAAACACTAGAATTAAACACAAAATTGCATTACCTCGTTTTAGGCTGCAGAAAGTGTCGCGTTCGTTTGTGGGGCAAAGTATTCACTATTATAATAAGATTCCAAATGAAATTGTAAATTTACCTTTTGCAAAGTTTAAAAATCATGTAAAAAGGGTGTTAATGGAAAAAGGCTACTATTGTACAAATGATTATTTGAATGATAAATGTGTGTGGAAGTAAAAAAAAAATGATCTTGTCAGTTTATATAAATTATTATTATGTAAGAAACATTAGCATTGTAAAATACTTTTAGCATTGTAAAATACTTTTAAAATGGAGTATGTACACTGGGTCCTACAATGTAGTTGTATGCACTTTAAATTTTGTTTTTCAAGTTTTTTGGTTGGATGGCCTGGGTCTCAGTAGTCATGCTCACTAGAATGTCTCTGGGGTGGTGGCGCTATGTGGCGGGTCATTTCATTCCCTCTAAAATGGTTGAATGAGATGATGGCTGACACATACGTCATACTTGTGAACAGGTGCCACCTTTGGGGACTGGTCGACTGGGACTCAATCTGTTCATTTATGTATTTAATAATTTTTATTCTATACCTGAAAGAGGTAACAGTATGGCCTAGTACTAGAACAAGTACAAGTATATAAACTTATTGGAGATTGTAACAAAACTTGGCGATTGAAAAGAGCAACTATCGAGTTTCTTGCCGCTTCTTCTCGGTAGATGACTGCATTCCGAAGTCGGTGGTAGATTCAATGTGTTGTTTTTATTATTATTGACGATTCATAAGTGCTTTTATGAGGCCTATTTGAATAAAGTATATTTTGATTGATTGATTGATTGATTGCACGGAATCATCACTCTTATCGGCAATCAGTTGATTCAAGCCTGCAATGTCCTAACCAAACCAACACATTGTGCATGTGTCCCCGCGGGATTAGAACCCACGCCTCCGAGGTTTTGAGCACAGCGCTTTAACGACTAAACCACGCAGGCAGTCAATGCTAATCAAAGTTAAATTAATTAGTAGATAAGTTAATTATAATAATTAATTAAAGTTGTTTTAAATTTGTTAGTCAAAGTTAATTATCGTGGATATAGGGGTTAAAAGGCAAGCGCGATGCCTGCCTTTAAAACCCAAGGTCTGCGACCATTGTGAAGTTACTGTTATCGAAGAGCAGCGTTGGGTGATCGGGACAACGCCTGATTCTTTACGACCAAGCCAAAAAAATGGCCATTACATTTTATAAAACTTTGGATTTGAAGAGCCTAAATGTCCATCATTTCGAGGACAATAGGCGCCCTAATCTCAGCCTCGAGTAGATAAGTTTTAAGAAGAAACTTCTACAATCCGATTCATATAATCATTCACAGTCGATTACGGACACCATTCGCAGCTGTTTCAGTTAACTTTCAACGTTACAACAATAAAACAACTAGCAAAGAATCTTTAAAGAAAACGACCTGAACTTTGGCAAATTTTTTGATAGGATCAAAGTATTAACCGGCAACAAATTGTAAAAGGTGCAAGAGTTTTGATTCCATCCTGTTACCGTCTTCCCCTAACTTGGTAAATGGTAAAGACAGCGTTAGGAGTGATGCCACAGATTCATATATTACGTGGACAGTCCTATTTAAATTATGACAGTTATTTTATAATTATTATAAAATTGCAATCAGGCAGCTATTTTCATTATCATCAGCCTGTTTCAGTCTATTCCTTGACGTCAGCGTCTCCTAGATGGGAAGAATAGAATTGGTGACCTCAGTTAAGAAAAAAGTACTGTTTTGGCCAGTTATGGCTTAGTGTATATTGTGAATAACCAATGGCGGTAAGATATTGGGGAGACTCGCCTTTTTTCTCAATAGTAGGTATAAGTCTATGAAGGCTTTTTTATGATTTTATTATTAATGCTTGGTCCACCTGATTTGTTTGTTTTATCAGTGTAGTGTAGGAACTCAAAAGTATTATTACGCCTTGAGTTTATTCCAATTAATACTTATTCTGGGGAATACGGACAGAATCTGGGTTTAGTACTATTCTATGCCGGCACTACGCGCGCCGGCTTGGTAGATTAAAATGAGGCAATTTCCGCTTATCCACAATAACACAAGAAATGGTTCCCCCTACTCATTCCTCGTGCCGTTCAGGCTTGAGCCCAAGTTGGCACCCCGATCACGTCTCATCTACTCTTTCATTGCTTAATTTACAAATGTAATTGAACTAAATCTTTGTTACAAAGGCTTTTTTCACTAACGCGCGCCCGCAAATGCCTTATCTTTTGAATGGGAACGAAGGATTGTAAAGAAATTCGGGTGCGGGGCGGTTACAAATGTGAATGAGGTCTAATGTGCTTTTTGGGGTGATTATATTATGCTTCTGTAGGTTTGAAACTTGGCCACAGGGCGGAGCTATTTTTATTACATATTATTCGTACCCACTATATAAATCAGCAGCCTGTGTTATTGAAATGCATAAAAAAAACACATAAATCTTTTAAAACGAATTTGTACAAAAGTAAAGGTGGCAATAATTTCTCTTAACAAGCAATTGTGTTAAATATAAGATGAACTTGATGGCCGCTCGCGACTCCGCCCGCGCAGAATTCGGTTTCCGCACACATAGTGTTATACTAAAGCTTGTAGCCT
This sequence comes from Nomophila noctuella, assembly GCA_958496325.1. NCBI lineage: Eukaryota > Metazoa > Arthropoda > Insecta > Lepidoptera > Crambidae > Nomophila > Nomophila noctuella. Next base: position 2,538,399 of record OY292487.1, on the reverse strand, counting down.
TCCTCGACTATTGGACTATCCAACACAAAAACACAAATAAATACTTCCTAAAATTTGCGCGTTCAAACAAACAAACTCTTTAGCTTTATAATATTACTAATACCTAGATAAGTCGATCGATCGATTGTGTTGAAATCGGCTAGTTCAACACATTTTCCTTTTGCACAACTTTTCCTATTTTATCCACGTAACCCTGCGGTACCCCCTAATTCCCATAGTGAAGGAGAAGAGTTATCACCAGAGCCCTCAGCGATCTACAACAAAAGCCGGCTAGTATACAGACAAGCAAAAACCCGCGGAAGTGACCCAGATAAAATTCCCGCACGACAATATTATACAACAAAATACTAACTTAAATAAAGTGTAAATGTAATTTTAATTTACAAGTACATTAACGCGAAGTTATTTAGTATTTCGCCGAGCTGGTCTGCGTCCAGTCGGTTACGTGAGGAGCGGCCCGTAATTGGTTTTATGTAAATATAGAAAGGCTGTGATATCAGGCGGCCACGAAACTAGAAGGTTTAGACGAGTAGCGATTAGCTCAAAGTTTATTAAATCTTGGTCTGACAAACAGCTAATAAAATCAGACATTTAAAACGTTAGGTTTTCTCTCACCAAACTCCTAAATTGGCACTAAAATAATAGCGACAGTTCTTAGAGGGAGACAGCACGTTGACAGTCACCGATTCAAATCTCTGAATTAAATATTATGGCCATACGTCCGTGGGCAATACCTACAAATTGCCTTAAAATACACTTGACTAGGATCAAATGAGTCGATTATAGCACTGTTTTATAACCTTGTTATTATTATCAGGACTGTTTCAATTAAAACAAAACAGTTTCAGAGGCATTAAACTCATAAAACAAACTACCGCCTTAAGAAAATATACAAAGTACCTACGACTTACCTTTTCTCTGCAACCGCCGCGGACTTCTTTGGTTTTTACCACCAGTGTCGAGAATTTCACTATGGCACAAAACACATTTATTTATTTATTTATTACAAAAACACATTTTCTGACTTACAGTTGCCCAATTCGTCAGAATGCTAGTCACATAACAATAGGTAAAAATAAACAGACGATTGAGAATTAAATACAATTATACAAATTTCACACAAAGCTATTAATCTAAAATCAATCTACAGAGTTATAATAAATAATATATTGATAAAAATATTAAAATTTACAATGTCAGATCAGATTAAAAATACTGTTCAAATACCATTTTGCAAAGTTAAATCAATTATATTTAATGTCAAATTTAAAATTGTCATAATTCAGTGAATGTCAAATTAATTATATTTATGTCAAATTCAAAATTGTCATAATTCATTGAATGTCAAATTAATTATAATTATGTCAATTTTAAAATTCTCATAATTCAGTGAATGTCAAAATATTTGGTAATGTCAGAATCTAGCATTAACAATCAAAATTTTATTAGTCCCTCGTTAAGGATACCAATCATTTTACAACATAATCCTGCAAAGCTATCAGCAAACACATCGATATCACAGTCATGAGCCAGAATGTTTCCAATGAGGCGTAAAGCACGTGTGGTAGGTGCATTCGCGGCATACCTAGTGCGAGTAGATGGCCAGCACAGAAGCCGCGGATACCGCCGCGGTGCGACCATCCCACTTTCATTTCTACCCACACGGTTGGGCACTTGTAGACCCACTCTGCTCAATATTGAAGAATTTTCTATCCTATTATGCATGATTGACAAATAAAATATAATCAGCTGCATGGATCTCCTAAGTTTAAGTGAATCTAAACCAACCATGCCAGATACAAATGGAGACGGATATAAATAGGGGTAGTAACCATATATTTTCTTATACATCCAACGTGCGAATTTGCGCTGTATCCTCTCTACCATCAAGATATACATTTCCTCGTGCGGGTCCCATACGATAGCGCCGTACTCGAGTTTGCTGCGGACATAAGCATTGTATAGTGCCCTAGCAGCGCCCACCCCGTAAAACTGTGATGACGTACGCAGTACAAAACCAAGCATTTTACTGGCCTGTTTACATATAGTTGTAACATGATTATGAAAGTCCAGTTTGCAGTCTAATATTAATCCTAAGTCTCGAATTTTGCTTACCTTTTCTAAAGGTGCGTCATACAATTCATACACGGAATCGTGCGGTTTACGTTTACGTGTGAATGTAATAGTTTTACACTTACCGTTGTTAAACGGAAGATGGTTTCGTACACTCCAATGCCACACCGCATCTATGTCAGTCTGCAGCAATCGACTGTCTGTCGGATCCCTAACACCTAGGCTTAATTTAATGTCGTCTGCGAATAGCAAGCATTTGGAAGAGATAACGCTTTTAGGTAAATCATTGATAAAAAGGAGAAATAGCAATGGCCCTAGAGTGCTTCCCTGACTCACACCTGATCGAGTGTAATATTGCCGAGATGTATACTGGCCTAATTTAACAAATTGCCGCCTATCACGTAAATAACTTGCAAAAAATTCAACAAGTTTAGGAGCAAAACCAATTTTAGCCAGCTTTTGCAACAGCTTAGTGTTAAAAAAATGAAGAAGGCACACATTTTTATCAACATCTTTACACACATCTTTACAAGGCACACATCTTCACACACACACTAACATACACAGCATCGCGCGCGAATTATTAAAACTTACATTATTTAGCCCGGTCGGCAGTGCTGCCACCTCTCTGAAGCCAGTAAGCGCTATAAGTGCTTGAAAATAGCGCTAGATTCCGCTAGAATGCATAAACAACAAAAAAAAAGCGCTAGATTCCGCTAGATTTCATAAACAAAAAATCGAAACAAAATTGACAAAAACTTTATATTTATTAATTTTAATGCAAATTTTCATCATTTCAGAATTTAAATTAATAAAAAGCCTAAAATCATATTACCATTAGTACTAAGTTTAGGTCTGCCAAAAAAGCGCTATATTTTCCGCTAGGAGTTAATATTGAAATTTCAGCGCTAAGAGTTCCAAAAAAGCGCTAGATCTAACTCCGAAAGCGCTAAGGTGGCAGCACTGCCGGTCGGCCACAGATTACTATAACTAGTCAGAGACGGTCGGCGAGCGTTCTGTTTGACAGAAGCGCATGGTTGACTTTTTTAGTATTTTTTTACCATAGAGCAAAGGCTCACGTGACATACAGTCTACAGGCCATTTAGGGATGCGGATAGTCTTTTTTGGATGAAATTCTGTGGAGAAATTTTGTAAATTCTTTTGTATGTATTGCATCTTGGAGTCTAATTAAATCCTTTTTCTTGATTAGCATTAATGACAGAAACCTCTGCTTCTTGTAACACACAATGAAACATCACATTTAAATAAAACCTTACAATTGATAACATTTCAGGGCCCAACCAAGACTTCAATTCCACAAGTAATATTTGAATTAAAGCGGAGACGATTCACCGCCCGTAGGGCTGATGTCACCAAAATAGGGTGGATGTCTCCGAAATGGGCTACCGGCCTCAACACGGCCCGCGTTGTCCGGGGTTAATTGATTTATGTATTCCACTCTGCTACGTTACCCTAATAGATTTGTTGCTAAATAATCCGAGATGAGTTTCCATTTGATAGATGAAGTTCGCTCTGATTTGACCGCGTCCGCAATTTTCTCTCGTGTCTCGAATGCCGCCGGCCAGTCGATAAATCGAATGGCTTTAATCGATTCTGCTGCTTTCAGTTGAACATAGGGTGACATAGGAATTATGGGTTAGCTTTTAAATTAAGATGAATTGACAATAAAAAATGAAATGCCGTCTTTTCCGACAGTAACAAAATAATCCAAACAGAAAAATTTTACATTTTCTGTTTTAAGTACCATTGAAAAAAAGTGTGTTAGAATTTTCTTTAGATGTAAAAATTAATTATCAGACAAAGAAATTGCTATTTGTGGCCTGATATTTGTTTTGTAATCAAGGCGTCAGAAAACAATATTAATAGGTACCTACCAAGTTCCTTAATTTCAGTTTCTATCTGTTTTCAGCTTTCCGAACCGGCAATACAAACAGATGTTTTATGAATATTTATGAACTCGATATTAATATTGTGAAGAATTTGATGCTTAATTAATCCTCGTACCTACTTGTTTATGCTTTTAAAGACATTTAAATACGAATTTTATGTATCTTTGCTATGTATATTGATAATTTTATGATGTGTCATGTACCTACCTTTCGTTTGTACATATTTTTATGGATGGTAAAATTATGTGGGTTGAAAGTAGCTGTCATTTTTCTGGCCTGCCTTATTTTAGTTTTACTTAAGGGTAAGTTTTTGTCTACATTCTCTCAAAAATCTACTTACATGTTACCTTCAACATCTCAACTCAAGACAAGTAACATATAAACTCTAATGAATCAAGCAGATTAGCAGACCCTTGCATCCGAGCAGGCGCGGATCTAGCCCTCAAAAAAGGTTGTGGGCACAGCCACCAAAAATTAGCAAAGTGAGAGTTGGATTGGAGTACCAACTCAATCATGGACTTGTCTATGTTTTGTTTTTTTTTTAATTTGATATTTTTCACATCATCAAACAATAACATTGATTGCAAAATAAATTACACACCATTTTACATTAAAAAACTACCAACAATTAGCAGAACTGCTTCACACGAGTGAAGAAATATGTTTATACCTTACTCTACTTACAATCAGTAAAAATATAGTGCCTATCCTAACAGTTGAAAAAAAAATATTCAAATTTTATTTTAAGTAGTGCAGCGGCGTTTTAGTGGAACGGCTGTGTGCCAAATCACACTCGATTTTTTAAAAGCTCATCAGTCAGCCGTTTTTAGGGTTCCGTAGCCAAAATGGCAAAAAAACGGAACCCTTATAGATTCGTCATGTCTGTCTGTCTGTCTGTCTGTCTGTCTGTCTGTCTGTCTGTCCGCCAGTCTGTCACAGCCACTTTTTTCCGAAACTATAAGTACTATACTGTTGAAACTTGGTGAGTAGATGTATTCTGTGAACCGCAACAAGGTTTTCACACGAAAATAGAAAAAAAATAAAAAAAAGTGGGGGTCCCCATAGTCAGAACTGAAACTCGAAATAATTTTTTTCATTGAACATATACGTGTGGGGTATCTATGAATAGGTCTTTAAAAAATATTTTAAGGTTTCTTATATCACTTTTTTCTAAAGTGAATACTTTGCGTGACAGACCCTTCCAAAGTGGAAAAAAGTGTGTCCCCCCCCTCTAACTTCTAAAATAAGAGGATGATAAAATTGAAATAAATATATAATGTACATTACCATAAAAACTACCAACGAAAATTGGTTTGAACGAAATCTGTTCAGTAGTTTTTTTAATACGTCAAAAATTGAATTTGTACGGAACCCTCAGTGCGGGAGTCCGACTCGCACTTGGCCAATTTTTATCATTAGCCTATCGATCTTATCAATAGATCATAATTACAATAAGCAAATTAGGGTTGTGGGCATGCCCACAGTGCCCACAACGGTGGATCCGCGCCTGCATCCGAGGCCGATTCTGCACTGATCACCGCCCTGATTAACGGAAAAAGACTGCGGGGATCGCCGATCGAATTATGTCATTCATTAACTTTGACGTCGAATTTGGCGGGAAACAATTCAATTTGTTCGTTTTGGGGATTTAAGACCGAATGGGTACCATGGGGAATGCGCCTCGAGCCCCAGTCGCTTTCTTTAATAAGGAAATGATTTTGGTTAATCGTGTTTCTTAGCGCACGAAGGTTTATGTTTTTGTTAAAGAGTAAGAGAAATGGACCATTAAAATATTTTATTCGTATCAGGATACGAAGAACATAGAACAAGAAATAATCAAAGATTTCCTAACTGTAATTCGATGCGTATTCAATAATTTCTTACCATCAGTCAACCCTCTGGCTCGTTTGCCGCCACTGCCAAAAAAACACTTGATATACTTACCGGTGCCTTCTTTCTATTTCAAAAGCACCATTTGCTCGATACCATCCGAACACCGTTATACGCCAAACTAGTACATAACAAGCTAAAATACTTCTTTCATAATTTTATTTTTATATGTGCAGCGTGCACGGGATATTTCAAAGTCCTCGATCTAAATTGAGCCGTAATGACCGACTCGAAAGAGTCCGCAGGGTAAATTGCCCCGGCTAAATTTAATTTCAACCTCAAAGGTCCAAGCGATCGTCTGTTAGAAGGAGCATGCTGTGTTTCATCGGAACTAATTATCAACAAAATGTTTCTGCAGACTATTATTTCAGCGAATAAAACAAAACTTGAATGGATAAAATTGCGGTCAAGTTTATTTAATTTAGTTAGAACTACGAGTAATACGATTAATGTGTAGTAAACTCCAGGAAACGCAATTGTTTCAGTGTTTGGAATTTACGATGTTGTTACATTGTACAAACAGCTGTGGAAGAAAGGAAAAGGAATACTTACTTGACTACAAATAAAAATAAATATAGGAAGAGTACTTAGCAAGTTGTCCCTTTTGGCCGCTTTAACGGAAGAGCATTATATTTAAAAAATTAAGTTGTTTATTTTTATTTTAATCGATTATTTACTTGAGTTAATACTTACGATCGGTTCACCAAAAGTGATTACAAAATTCCAAATTGCCTGAACAATTAATAAATTGTAGGTACTTCTGTATATTGACTAAGGAATGTAAAAAAAAATTGCCAGATTGTCAATCAAAGTTACGAATAAAAAAAAACACCTTGTCTGTCGTCATTCATACCATGGAATGGAAATTGAATTTAACATCTCTGTAGCATTTACCATCGCGATATTTCCTAATAAAATTTGACATAACTTCCTCCTATTCTTTATTTATTAATTCTGTCAGCGGGAAAATGTTCCAAAAATGAGGTTAATTAAAATTGACGTCGGGTCGGTTCTTGAAACGGGCGGTAATAAAAAATACGGCAAAGGTGTCAACAAAAACGGCGGGCCACCGCAAATGAATTGATTCAACGCAATCTATTTTTTTTCCCGCCCAGTGCTGCCACCTCTCTGAAGCCAGTAAGCGCTATAAGTGCTTGAAAATAGCGCTAGATTCCGCTAGAATGCATTAACAAAAAAAAAGCGCTAGATTCCGCTAGATTTCATAAACAAAAAATCGAAATAAAATTGACAAAAACTTTATATTTATTAATTTTAATGCAAATTTTCATCATTTTAGAATCTAAAGTAATAAAAAGCGTAAAATCATATTATAATTAGTACTAAGTTTAGGTCTGCCAAAAAAGCGCTATATTTTCCGCTAGGAGTTAATATTGAAATTTCAGCGCTAAGGGTTCCAAAAAAGCGCTAGATCTAACTCCGAAAGCGCTAAGGTGGCAGCACTGGATTCAACGCAATCTATTTTTTTTCCCGCCCCACTGTGGACGACCGGCTCGCTCATTCGGTCCCGCCTTGATTAAATCGGTCAATCATTCAGTCTTACCGTTCAGTTAACTGGAAAATTGGTAATTAGATTGCGTAGGTGATAAACTGTAGGAGCACGGTGTGTGTTAGTACGATAAAAACGTTTAGGCTTTATGATTGATGAGCTGAATGGAAATATGTAGTTGCATGCAAAAGCGTCGAAAAAGTTATGACTTGTTTAGCCATTTACTAAGCAAGAAGGATAAGTACTAATGACTCATATTGTTAAGGGTTTTCTGCTTTCTCTCAAAGACTTAGAATTGAGACGTTTGTACTACAATGAGTCTTTTTTAGGATAAAATCTTCATCCAAAGTTCAGTCAAGATGAAAAATAACTGATAATTAAAGCCTATTTGCTTAAACGTAATTAGTTGCGCACCATTGTTTACAAAAGTCCGATGACAAGCGTGGCGGTAATAAAGCAGTGATTACCCGCGCCATGCCGAAAAATAATTAATGAGGGCCCGAAAACAGAATTTCCAATTTAAAATTGAGTTTTGACAGGAAAATTGTGTTATTGGAATAAATTCCCTTTTCGACTTTTTGTAAATACTTGAATTTACATCTACGTCAGTTGAAAATTGGCTGGCAGCTGGTAATTGGATTCGCCGCCGCTAAACTGTGATTTTGTATAGAAAAAGGGAACTTTCGCGACTTGGTTTATGTGTCGCTGCGGGGATTAGAGCCGCAGAAAAAGTAAAATCTACTGGTGTACCTGCTTCACTCTAATACCTTAATTTTATTACTTTAGTCCATTTCAGCTCAGATGATCCCGGTGACAGTTTACCTTTAAAAGGAAAACCGACAATGTTCTTTTTAGGGTTCCGTAGCCAAAATGGCAAAAAAACGGAACCCTTATAGATTCGTCATGTCTGTCTGTCTGTCTGTCTGTCTGTCTGTCTGTCTGTCCGCCAGTCTGTCACAGCCACTTTTTTCCGAAACTATAAGTACTATACTATTGAAACTTAGTGAGTGGATGTGTTCTGTGAACCGCAACAAGGTTTTCACAAGAAATTAGAAAAAAATAAAAAAAAGCGGGGGTCCCCATAGTCAGAACTGAAACTCGAAATATTTTATTTCATTGAAAATATACGTGTGGGGTATCTATGGATAGGTCTTTTAAAATTATATTAAGGTTTCTAATATCACTTTTTTCTCAAGTGAATACTTTGCGTGACAGACCCTTCCAAAGTGGAAAAAAGTGTGTCCCCCCCCCTCTAACTTCTAAAATAAGAGGATGATAAAACTGAAATAATTATATAATGTACATTACCATAAAAACTTCCAACGAAAATTGGTTCGAGCGTTATCTATTCAGTAGTTTTTTTAATACGTCAAAAATAGAATTTGTACGGAACCCTCAGTGCGGGAGTCCGACTCGCACTTGGCCAATTTTTTAAAGTAAAAGAATCCTCGCGGAACTTATGAAATAGTTTAATTTCGCATAAGAAGTACACTTGTCACAGGAATTATCTCAGCTGAAATGGACTATAGGCGGGTTGCAGTTGCTTTTTCTTTATGAGACTCGGCTTAGGTAAGTGGAACGGTATAGGACGGTTCAGATTTTGATTGATTCCTACTCGTATCACCGACTTGTGTGATACGGCAAAAACGATGCCCATTAGGAATGATCTGCAAGTCCTGCTTGGAGTGTTTAAAATATCTTTTCGCTCATGCAATGTTCTCAGAAAACTAAGAAGTCAACTCCAATCAAGGAGTCGATTCGTTAAATATACAAACCAAACAGTTCATCACGATAGTGCGCCATGCACACCATTTCGTACCAAACTTAAACGGCACGTTTCAACCCACCTTTCCCGCCGTTTAATTAAGGCTCCGATAAAGCCGCTCCGTTCCCCGCGACGTGTGAAACGCATTCAAAACACTCGCGTTTTCAAACTTTGTTTCGAATGCCTGTAATGGAACGTTTGGGTGCGCTTTCGATTCGAGTGAACAGGTGTAGAGGGAAAATTCACAACACCTCACTTTACGAGTAGCCCTTGAAAAACTTGTCTCCGTAGAAGAGTATTTGGTTAATAAATCTATGGATTAAATAGTAGTCAGGTGAGGCGGGAGTATTTATGACGGTGCTAGTGGGTGTTTTATGTAGGGAATTTATGTGGCATTCTTACATGCTAAATATTATTAACCTTATAAAAATTATAAACGAATAAAAATTCTTGCGATAAATAAGAGATGCTGGGTTCAATAACCCGCCTTAGTCAGATAAATTATTCTTCAATTAAAATTAAAAAATAAATAGATACAGGTAGGTAGGTAACCTTTATTAGAAAACATACCCATATAAGTACGAAGATTGGGAATAGCCACTAGTGAAATCAAATGACTGACTTCTGAGCCGGGTTCTGCGGTTAGGTAAGGTGAGTGGGCGGGATCAGTCAAAGAAATCCCACATGGGTAACATAGGTACTGTAAGTTACGTTGAATTAATTTAATGGAATTCATACATTATTTTTGTTGTCCCTTTCAGTGTAGTGGGGACAAAGGTAATTCAATAAAATATTTTTTTTATTCACGCTTAATTATTTCCCTACTGGTGGAGCAGGCCTGCGATTAAAAAAATACTTTTTCTATTACCTACCTTTCTAATGTTTTTCAACTCCTTTAAACATTAAATTATTCGTCATATTTCCCGCCTATTGATTTCAGATAAGCTCGCAAAAATCGTCGTTGACATAAGCAAATAACTCAAACAATTGTGTTCCTCCCTCACCGTGTCCGCTCATGTGCACTCACACGTCAACTGGAGTTTGATGCGTGTGAAATAAAACGCAAACACAGCATGTCAAATGTTATAATTCGAGGGGAGCAGGTGAAACTGCCTACTTTCTGTATTAAAACATCGAGATTATTTTTATTACGCATTTGTTTAATTCCTTCTTTAAGCCGTATTGGGACTTGAGACGTTGCCGATTTTTAATCACAGCTTTTTTAATGTAAGTGGGTGGGTACCCATAAATAGTTTTAATCACAGCTTTTTAAATTAATGTTTTATTAGAGGCAACTCATCAGCAACCCTTCGGTTCGACGAGGTGACCACTTACCATCAAGGGGCACCCTTGACCGTTTGCCTTCATATTAAATAAAGAGTACCTTTTTTTCTGCATAATTGTAAGTTATCACCATCATGCTGGTGAGTAAGATCGCCAGAGGTCAGTTGGGGTTTTTAAAAGCAGGCTACGCAGCTGCGACTCTTGTGCGGTTGTTGATGTCCATGGGCTCTGGGCAGCGGTAATCAATTACAATCGGGTGGCCCTGTTGTAAGTTTCCCTTCCTAAAAAATAAAAAAATCATACACATTTTATCCTTTTAAATCTCTTCGCCATCCTCAATTAAACCCTGAAGAACTAGCCCGGTAGACTTAAACACAGCAATGCTAATAACAAAACGTGAGTAAAAACCAATCGTTCCAACGAACGCAGTCGAGTGAACTGACTTCGCCGTCGCTCCCTGTTCCGTATTAGCTTTGGCATCAAAGGTAAAGGTTTTTAGCTTTTACTTACCTATTTACCACGTTTTGACTTTAGCATGTCGTTCCTGTATTTGTCCTCAATAGCATTGGTAACTGTTTCTGAATTGAAGATTACTTCAGTGATGGTTATTTGCATTGAAATGCTAAAAATGTGAGTAGGTACCTAAATACCAAAAGTCTAGGATGTCGAGTGAACTGACCAAACTTTGTAGATAGCTTTTCCTACCCACCCGGAACCTTGGTATCTTGATGCCAATCTTTAAACGATGAGAACCGTTTTAATATTGTGGATATTCTACTTCCATGTCGTGTCTTATACTCGTACGTTACTCTTTGCCACACCACGGTATGCATTGCAGTTCCCAACGCAAAAGAAAACCTTTGAAACTTCTAACCAACACTACTTTTATCACTATTAAGGAATAAGGACTTCTAGAAACGGCAATGCTAACAAAACGTAGCGTAGGCCCCATTCGCTCCAGCCCGCGATCAGTGGAGTGAACTGACTCCGTGTTTGGCGGCTGATTGCCCTGCAAGATTACACAGTCATAAGTCGCGTATTTTTGTTTACCCTGTGCCTATTGGGCGCGCTAAAGACTTGCCAAACACGCCGTGTTTGCATTTACCGTTCCGCGAATGTTACATTGCAGTTCATTCTTGTGATGAATTTACTGGAGCGACTGGAAGTGTACGTTTGGCTACAATAAAAAAAAAGAGTGTGGACGATGGCTTTACATTTTGTACAACAGTGGCACAATATTTTTTTATAACTCCTCATAGCCCGAGAGCTGGCAAGCATTTTTGGGTAGGTGCTTGAGGCAAGCTGAAAACTTGTCCTGTACCTCTCCTATTATATCCCAACACGAAACTGCAGACCTGGCTGGTGAGTAGCGGGGCTAAATCAACCCCCAAATTTTTAAAAGTATATTTTTTTTTAATCCAAAAATATACTTGAGGCAATTTGCAATTTTTATATGTTGTAGTTTAATATTTACAGAGTATAAAAAATAATAAGCCAGACGATTCAGCCGGGGCTTTAACATTGCCAGGCCCGTCCAAAAATATTTTGCAAACGAATATAAAAAATGTGTTTGAGGCAACTTGAAATTTAAATATAGTATTATTTATAACTAAAAAATAAGACTCTCAAAAAGACAGATCATTTCGGTGGGACTTTCTACCTGCCAGGCGATCTAACAAAAGACAATGCCGATTTTGTTAGGGAAGGTGGCGTCTTTTTTTTTCGAGCGTCCACCAACCAAACTTGGTAATCTATATTTTTGAGGGCATTACAAACGATTTTTGCTATGGCAGTATAGCTGTAATCTCAGTCCGAACCGAGTAAATCAGGTTTGAACTTTTTTCGCTTCATACATTTTTCTATGGGAAATTGAATTTTTTTGTTTCTTGCGTCCATCGACGAAACGTGAAAATATATATTCTTGAGGTCATCACAAACAATATTTGCTATGGCAGTAAAGCTGTAAACTCAGTCCGAACTGAGTGAGACAGCCTAGAACGTTTTCACTCTAGGCGTTCGCTCCTGCTTTTTTGTATGGGAAATTGCAACTTTTTTTTTCTCGCGTCCATCGACGGAACATGAAAATATATATTCTTGAGGTCATCACAAACGATATTTGCTATGGCAGTATAGCTGTAAACTCAGTCCGAACGGAGTGAGACAGCCTAGATCGTTTTCACTCTAGGCGTTCGCTCCTGCGTTTTTGTATGGGAAATTCCTACTTTTTTTCCAACAGTTGAAAATTATTGCGATTACGACTTGTAATGTACATTTAAATAGTTCTGGCCAGTCTCACTCAGTTCGGACTGAGTTTACAGCGTCACTGCCATAGCAAATATTGTTTGTGATGACCTCAAGAATATATATTTTCATGTTTCGTCGATGGACGCAAGAAACAAAAAAAACAATTTCCCATAGAAAAATGTATGAAGCCAAAAAAAGATCAAACCTGATTAACTCAGTTCGGACTGAGTTTACAGCTTTACTGCCATAGCAAAAATCGTTTGTAATGCCCTCAAGAATATAGATTACCAAGTTTGGTTGGTGGACGCTCGAAAAAAAAAGACGCCACCTTCCCTAACAAAATCGGCATTGTTTGTTTGTTAGATCGCCTGGCAGGTAGAAAGTCCCACCGAAATGATCTGTCTTTTTGAGAGTCTTATTTTTTAGTTATAAATAATACTATATTTAAATTTCAAGTTGCCTCAAACACATTTTTTATATTCATTTGCAAAATATTTTTGGACGGGCCTGGCAATGTTAAAGCCCCGGCTGGATCGTCTGGCTTATTTTTTTTTATACTCTGTAAATATTAAACTACAACATATAAAAATTGCAAATTGCCTCAAGTATATTTTTGGATTAAAAAAAAATATACTTTTAAAAATTTGGGGGTTGATTTAGCCCCGCTACTCACCAGCCAGGTCTGCAGTTTCGTGTTGGGATATAATAGGAGAGGTACAGGACAAGTTTTCAGCTTGCCTCAAGCACCTACCCAAAAATGCTTGCCAGCTCTCCAGCTATCACCAAAACTGGACTGTTTATTGACACAGAAAAAGATTTATTTGATAACATAGATATTTGAAGAACAATCTCTCTACTACAAAAGCTAAATATTAAACAAAAATACCTACCATACATTTGTCAATCGTTACGTACAACCTAGATAATATTGAACTGCTTTCAAATCGCTATTTTGATTTAAAAGCATTTAAAACAGAAAATTATGTATAATTTTGTTCTTATCTATAATTATTGAAGATTACATTCGCTTTTAAATAAAGATAAAGGACTCGCATCCTCGACAGGAAAATACACCGGCCAGTTGGCCGGGTCGCATAGCCGGATGCGCCAACTTCGGGTGCATCCCGCCTATAGTTGTAAAAAACCCGTTAGCTACCGTTAAATAACCAAATTTTTGGTTAGCTACCGATAAAATGCAGTAGTTAACGGTTAGTTATCTGACAGTGACAGCTAAAAAGGGTATAGTTTTTTTCCTTTGTGAAGAGAAAATCGATATTCAAAAGATAAATAAAATTCATTTTAGATGTTATCCTACTACCTAATCCTACTAAAATTATAAATGCGAAAGTTTGTAAGAATAGATGGATGGATAGATGTCTGTTACTCTTTCACGCAAATACTACGAAACGTAAATGTTAAATTATATGTCGCTTTAATTTATAATTGCGTCTAATATACAATCTATTACTATTATTATTATACAAACACTTATTTACATCTAGCGGAATCTAGTGGAATTTAACCGTAAAATGCATAAAATGCGGGTTATTAACCGTTTCTAACGAAAAATGCATATTTACCCGCACGGTTAAAATCGTTAATAACCGGCGTCGCATCTATAATCCCGCCACAGATAAACAACCCCACGGAAAAACTACGGACTCGCAACCTGCAACTATGTCGGGGCGCGAGGTCGATATTTCTCTCTGAGAAACAACCGATTAACACAACTAACTGGCCACGAGATAGAATGTGCTTTTTTTGTTTCTTATGTTGGAACTATTTGGTTTGAATAAAAAAGAGAAAAAGAGGTTGTAAGTAAAAGGTTTTAGCACTTGCCCCGAATATTGAATCAATAATCTTTAGTACATAATTACTTTTGTAAACATAACAAGAATCTGCATCGCTCTAAAAAAACACATATAGGTACATACGTTTGCATCTACAGAAATAAAAAGCAATTGTTGAAATCACAACTGAAAAAACATTTTTTTTCACAGTTTCACGGTAGGTATCAATAAAAACCAATAAACCAGAGAGAAGAAAAAAAAGAGATCTATCATTATGTATCTGCAACCTCTTCTTTTTCACATCAGACTTCCGACTCTTTAGCGTGGAGCAAGAAAGACAAAAAGTATTGACGTACAAAAGTAATTAAGCCCCAAGTGTCCTGCAGACTACACAAGGAATTTCTCTACGAACAAAATGCGTCAAGTGTTCGAACACACAATAAGAAAGACAATCATTTGACCAGTGATTAACATTCTTGGCCAGTGTTTCTACTTTTGAGGTTAATTTAAAGTAAGTTTTGACGTATTCTTTTTTAGAAGAGTTAATGATATATCGATACATAGGTAGGTACTTGTAGTCTAAATAAAACAAAGTTGCTTTCTTCTGTCTGTCTCTATGTACTTATACTTAAATCTTTAAAATTACGCTAGCTATTTCATCCAGCGTTTCTTTATCAGAGGAGAAAGCCGGCGGAAAAATTGGGACGTTTTGTTAGACTGCACATTTGCACAATCACTTGTCTATGAGCGGTAGCAATCACTCACAAAATGTCCTGTGTGTGACCCACTTTGTAAGAAAATGTGAAAATAGCATGATCTTACAAAGGTAAGCGCACGTTTCTTACGCACCATAAGAAACAGGCTGCCGTAAATAAAATTATTATGTGGAAAATGTAAACACGTGTAGGTACCACGCTTGCGGAATCATTCCACCTTGCCCCACCAAAGCGGCCCACTGGTGGGGCAGATTCCACTTGTGCAGTGGAATAATAAATCAAATTGTTTCAGTGGGACATATTCCACTCCAAGTTTTGAAGCGTTTGTCTAGTCTTGTAGTAGTAAGAAACACTAAAATGCATCGTCTGAATTGTAGATATACGGGGGTTTTAGACTCACAAAACGACTTTAATATTATATACAGAATCTTTTAATCAAACTTAAATATTACAAAATACATCAGTCATTAGTAGCGATACATCTTAAATATGTCACATTAATCATAATGGTAATCTAAAATTACAAACATTTATCAAATAAATACAATCTAGTAGTTACGTTTTGAACATACAAATCATTATAAAATATTAAAGCTACCCAGACATCAAAACGAATCTTAAATGTAACAAAATATAAAAAACCTTAACCAAGCTAAGATTACTGTAGCAAAAAATATATCTCCCAAGATTTGTAAAACCCAATAATGCAATGTACATTTCTTTGTAGTACAAATTAAATCATGGCATAATAAATACAGCTTTGTGTCAACGAATACAAAGTTCTGCCGTCTCAATAAAACCGCGAGGGTTGTAAAAAAGTTAACAAATACAATACAGTCGGATAATTTTATTTTCTTAACTTCTATTACATTTATTTCGCTACAACTGTTCAGATGATGCAGTATAGCCATAGACGGTAAACCGGTAAGTTGTATTCTTAAAAAAATAATTTTAACTAATAAACTACTTGAAATGATTATTATAAGGAAATAGTATTAAAATACAAGAGTCCAGCGACTTCCTTAGCTTTAACAAAACCTCACCGTTTGAAACACGAACGAATTTCTAATTTGAATACACAATTTAGAACTAATTAAAAGATACATCCAATCGTAAGGACGAAGTGAACTAAATATCTCGAACGAATGATCCATATATATATATATATATTTAATTCATGGTCAATATGGGATTTTCTAGTAAGTTTCAATTTTATCATACTTAATAATATCTGATAGTTGGAAAATGCGAGTTGTCTTAAATAACAGCCGAAAAGTACAGACTCCCCACCTCCCAAACCCCAATACATATTCCCCACACGCCAAAAAACTAAATCAATACAAACATATCAAATCGTTTCAGGCGGAACCATGTTCTATTTGTGGAGATATATTTCTAAAGCGTTTTGTTGTTCTAAGATTAGTATAGCTGACCAACGAGTAGAAGAAATTTTTCGGTCCCTATATAGGTGTATAATAGTAGATGAAGCTTATATATAATATGATAAGGGAGACAAACGAACAAGCGGGTCACCTGATGATAAGTGATCACCGCTGCCCATGGACATGATCAACCGTACAAGTGTCGCAGATGCGTTGCCTTCCATTTGAAACCCTATACCCCAACTGAGCTCTGGCGCCTTACTCACCAGCAGAAACTTTTGAATCTGACATTCATATTATTATGGTTCATTATATTATGAATAAAGTACAAAGTCCTTCAAATTCGTACAGAATGCCGAACAATAAAAATAATTTTAACAATCATACATTAATTCCGTATTAAATAGTCGATAATTCACAATACGTTCATAATGAATACCATAATTCCGGATAAAACATTTTTAAAACTGTTAATGGGATGAAAATATAAATTTTTACCTCAAACCGTATTATAAAATGGGATCACGTATCGTAATTTTCGGCGATCACTCAATTAGAGCTCATTAAGGTCCGGACCGATTTTAGCTTTGCAAAAACCGATCTAAACTGTCAGACAAAATTCAACCTAATTGACTACAACATACAGCATACGAATACTCCTAAATTATTAAGATAATATTAATTGACATCGTTAATATAATTTACGGATTCGTATTTATCAATAATGTTTTAATCAATTGGATTTTGAATGCCGTTTTCATAATTTGAAGTGTCGTCGAATTTATCTAAATTAGAAATTTATGTGTGAACATGTGCTAAGTGTGTGTAGCGTAACCATCGCTTTCAGCTGACGCAAATATCGCTGTATTTTTATTTCAGTTTCCACTATGAGTACACCACTAAAGAAAAGTTGCTTTCTGCTAGTAGCTCAAGGCACACAAAATATACCTACTAGTTTTTAATAATTGCTTTATTTCGTGTAATAATACCTGCCCTTAAAAACCCTTCACAAACAACCGCAATCTGTTCAGAGTGCTTTATCGCGGAACGCTAATTAAATCAGTTCATTCGTTTGGATAAACAGTTCATTTCGTCCGGTCGGCGGTAGTGACATTACATATTACATAGTTGCTGCTAGTTGCTGATAATTCAAAGTGAAGCTTGCATTTTAAAGTTAATTCTGTATAGCAGAATAAATGCGCTTTGACGAAAATTTTGCTAAATATTCATCAACGTAATTTAGCCGGCCCATTCGTCTAGTGTTCAGAGACCCTGGCTTCAAACCCAAAGGTCGCGGGTTCGAAATCCACTATGGCAAATGTTTGTGTGGTTAACATCGACATTAAAATTAAGCATCCATAGTACAAGCTTCAAGCTTAGTTTGGGGCTAGGCAATCGGTGTGCAAGTCCAAGGCATTAATTTACTTTTTATTTATATACTAGCGACCCGTCACGCGGTTTCACCCGCGTCCCGGGGGAACTACTTCCCGTACCGGGATAAAATATAGCCTATGTTACTCTGGGTGAATGTAGCTTTCCAACAGTGAAAGAATTTTTCAAATCTGCCAAGTAGTTTCGGAGCCTATTCAATTCATACAAACAAACAAAAAATCAAACCTTTCCTCTTTATAATATTAGTATAGATAAGCCTGGCATTTTTTATTTATTAACGGCTAATGCTTAAGAAATGAAAGGGTTTTGAAAATGTAAAATATAATACCTATATATATTTATTAGATATAAAAATTGACCACTTTGAGATTAAAATTGACATATGAAGCACATTAAATTAAATAAAGAAAAGCATGTCATCTAAATCAAACATTAGCAAAACCCGTCGGAACTATCAAGCTAGGATTAAGCTGATAATGACTAAAACATAATCAATGTCTTAGAATAGGCATTTTTGGTTAATTCCATATCAGCTGGAAAGATCTGAACCAATACTTACTTATACCATTTCTATGATAACTTACCACCCCACTATGATCAGATATTTCAAAATAATTCCAAGTTCAATATAACTACATATTTTTATTTGTATTCTAATTTAGCTAAATTAATATTATATTAGTTTGCATTTTTAATGCAGCAAGATTATCTTCATAATAATAATTACTATAACATGAACACTTTTATAATAGATGTATGTTAGGATCGTCATACCAGCCACTTGTACCTTAATTAATACTTATAATTGTAATAAACATCCTAATCATTATTTCCTTAATTTCAATCCAACAATATCTCTGAGTGTGTACTCAGAAAGCAATATTATTATATTATTATTATTAAAATAATTCAAAAAACAAACCTTGTTTCGCTATTAATCAAACACAAATGAAAGGGCCACAAATAAAAATTAAAAGTTATTTCAAAATAACCGAGATACATCACAATAAGGAAGTTTTTGGTAGATAATAACGTCCTTAAGTGTAATATTGTAATAACATACATATTTCCTCATAGGTAAAAAAAAATTACCCAAGAATAAAACAAACCAGGTAAGCTAAATAAAACTGTTTAAAAATGTCTTGTCCATTGATTAGAATTTTTTTAAATTACTAGATTTTTATTCGAGGCCATTCATAATCATAATTATAATAATATAAGGCATTTTTTAACTGATAGCTTTCAATAAATCATATTTACACTTCCGATCCAGCTCTCCATCACGTTGCTATGACGTCACACGTTGAATCCCGGTCGCCGGGCGGCCATGTTTGTTCTCTGGCGGCCATCTTTGCTGACGTCACTTGCGCATGGGCAGCGGGCGCGAGTACGGGTGCGCCTGCACTCGATCCCGGGACCGCACTGCTTTGTAACCAACTGATCTTTCAGTGTCGTTCGCCTTTAGACGACCCATGCCTGTTAGTTTGTTAGAACATGACGTCACAAGTACATGGAACAAAATTGTTAGTTTATTAGTTAACGGAAAGTTTTATTCCTTACGACTTTAGCCATTAACCATATAATTATATTCAGAATAGGAATGCGATATAATCTTATGCAATCCCAACCACTTCCATTATTCTACGTGGCTTAACAGTTAGACGGTACAAATGAATGACGTTAAGAAACAAACATGCTAGACTGACACAGACATGTACATACAACTGTTAGTCAGTTTACTTTCCCATTTCCCATTAACCATTTCGTTACCTTGAGAGTTTAGTACACAAACACAAAAACCTATTAATTGGTACGAAATTCTATTCATGAGGGTGAATTTTTATCCAACATAATAATTGGATAATATTATTTAACTTAAAGGTGTACATTATTTATAGAACACATGCACTAGAATTTACTCTTAAAACCAATACAAAATATCGGTACAAATAACTTTGAACACAAGAAGTCTCCTCCCCCTCTCAATATATAGAATAATAATTACCTTGAATATTCCTCTGCAGCGGCGTGCCGTCCCGCGCCAGGCTGGAGCCGAACCCGCCGGAGCGCGGCGCGGGCGCGGGCGCGGGGCGGCGGAACGGCAGCGCTTTGCCCACCACTGGCTTCACCACTTTCGCTGGGAAACGGAAGTTATTGCTCATAGTGGCTGTGTTATATGCTCATCGCAAGCAACAGTTGGGAGATCATGAACATTCATAAAACAGACACTCGAACATTATACCTTTTTCTTTTTCGAAGCCAGTAAAAAAGAGGTCACCCTCAAGTTGGTTGTTATTGACAAAAAAGGAGAAGTTAAAACTACCTCCAACATTTTTAAAATGAATTCGAGTTGTTAATGTGTCAATAAAGTGCTTGGGTATCTTGTTGTGTCGAAGGCCGGGATCCACTACGGCGCGTAAGCAACTACTCCCGCGATGCGACGTTTATCTCAAAATGTAAACTAGCAAAAACAAATTCAGATATCAATTTTATTCGTAACTATGATAATTTTAACGAAAGATTTATGAATAAGGGATATCACATAACACACATTAGTTTTTTAAATAAATTCGTCTTACCGTTATTATTGAAGTTGATAGTCCTTTGTATGTTCGTCCGGTCTGTCAGTCCTCTCTTGATAGGCTCTCTTGTCTCTAACTTAATAGGCTGCTTCTTCATAGCCTCCACTTTGCCCGCGAGCACGAAAGTCGAATTCATATCCTTCAAGTCAAATGCTCCAAAGTTTTCCACATCAGCAGTCAGGTTCAACTCTTCCCTCTTGACTTTCTTGGCAGAGTTCAAATTCCTCGTCGTGTCTAAGCTCTCGAGAGAATCGTTGATTATAATAGTCTCATTGTTCATCAACTTTATCGGCGTCCCTTTCCTCTTGTTACCGACCAACCTCAAAGGCTCCCGGTTCTCTATGTCTGTCTCACTCTGGCAGTCACTATCTGTCACAATAATGTCCACTGTCCCATTCATATCCTGCTTCTTACTCGTAAAGTCCACAGTCGTCGTCGGTTTGTCTAAGTCCAAGTTTGAAACGAACTTGAAATGTGTGTCGCACTCCAAATCTTTGTCTGACCAGGAGATACTTTTAGCTGATTTAGCTTTCTTCATTATCTCGAGGTATTCGGCTGTTAACGCTGGAGGTGCCTTGTCGTATCCTTTCAATGTCAGGTACAACTTCTTCAGCATGCTTGGCATATCACTCATGTATTCAGTAAAGGCATTTATTTCTTCATTTTCGATGCATAGCAACTTGTATCGGAGGTCGTCTCTCGCTTTAATGTGCCTCAGTTCACTGTTCATGTGTATTTTCTCGACGAAATCGGCTAAGTCGGGACAGTCAGAAAGGGCCTGCTCGCATAAGATGTTGAGTTTCTTCCGGCTTTCATCCCATTTGCCCCACGCGCTCATCACCTTCGAGTCTAGGTGAGCAGATTGTTTTAGATAGCTTTCGGCAGCTCGTTCTTGTCTCGGTATTTCTTCAGTACACATCTAAGGGAGAATATGAAAATAAAATATAATTTACAAGAAGAATAAACATCCTTCACCCTACAGGTATGTCACTGGGTCAAAAACAAAAGAGAAACATTTTCATTAATTTAAGCTGCAGGACAGCCTGCCTATGAATTGTCACATATGTATATTCATATTTTCATTTCACTCCATAAAACTCGTTCACGTCGTTTAACTCATTAAAACTACTTCAAGTGTCAGTATAGTTAGCGCGATTATGCTAAGCGGGAAGCAAGCTATTGATGTCTGCTGGGCAAGCATGCCGCGCATGGACGCTATCAACGCCGTTCCCGCACCGGATACCACCAAACGTATTAATCTAGTCTAGGCCTTGGCTTTAACATTGACTTAGGCTCGTATTAATAAATCGCACTCAACTCTGAGCTCGATCTTGAGTGCGAACTTGAGGTGCTGTTTTATATTACAAGATTAGTCTTATCAGGTCTGACCTGCTCCATAGCCTCGCAGGAGGAGCGGTGCGCGAGGTCGGCCACGTGCGTGAGTGCGCGCGCGCGCAGCCGCTGTCTCAACGCTAACACGCGCTGCCGAGTCAGCAGAGACAGCAGTCCGCTCTCCAGCGACCCGTGCGTGCACTCCGCGTCGAGAATGCGCCGCCGCCACTCTTGTTTTGCTGCAACAATTACAATGGTCCGAATAAAGTTTTGACGTGCAAAAGAATTTACCAAGTTAATCAAATTTCTGAATAAATTATTTCATTTTAATAGGTAAGGCTTTAAAAGGCTTAATAGTTGTTATCATATTTATTTCCGTAATTTTAAAGGAATAAATTAGTCTGACTATCTATTTAATAAAGCTAAGAAGTTTGCTTGTTTAAACCCACAAATTTCAAGAACTACTTGAAAAATCCTTTTATGTTAGGTCAGAGACGAACTTCTTAGCTATCCATGGATTCTCCGTGCGGGTGCCGGGTCCATCGCGTGGAACAGAGAGGAATGTCAGTCGGCGCCTGGGACTTGCGACCCAGCGTGTAGGTTTAAGGGGCCCCTTTATAGTATGTCAAGGGAGGCTTTAACACGATTCGAAAAAAAAAATCGGATCTACTCATAGCCACAGGATTAAAGAGGTTTAGTTAAAACAACTGACTATTGCCAAATAAGATACCTTACAAAAGTTTTTTAACAAATCTATTTTCAAAATGAAGTAATTTTATTCCTATTGCGATTGTAAAACTTTACAAAAAATGAGAAAATAAAATTGTATTAAAATGGACCATACCTTTCTCCTTCGCCAAGTCTGGTTCTCTAGTAACAACTTTAACACTCGAAAGCGTAAGTTTTGCCTCCAATTCCTTCACCTTCTTCTTCAATTCCTCGTTGATCTTCACATACTGTGACAGCCTCATGTTTCCATCGACAATATTCTTCTTAATACTCATCTGAATCTTGTTAGCCCTTGCTGCGTATTTGAGAGTGTTGTATGTATCTTCATAGCTCATGCTTGCTGGTGACACATTGGCTATCATTACAGTCTTACAGTTGCCACCAAGACTGTCTTTTAAAAGACGTGTGAGCTTGGAGTCTCTGAAAGAAATATAAAAGTTCCTGAAGTGGATATTGCCTTCTTAAAACAACTGGGGATAACATAAATAATTGCATACACAGTAGATTTAGTAAATTGGTTAACAAACAAGGCTTTCTTAGTGGATTTCATTGCAGGCTTTTTAAAGTCTCTTAGCTATCATTACAGTCTTACAGCCATGTTCTTCATTTGCTAGCAATCTTACGGATTGCTTTAGATTTCTGAATGATTAAAATATTTGCAAATTTTACAACATGAACAAATTGGATATTATTATAGTGACTCTTTTGTTTTCTTGTGTGTATTTTTATGTTGACTCTGTTAAATGAATAACTCAAGAAGTTCAGTCCACAGTTTCAGCTTATTGAATGTTCTACTCAACAATCCAAAGCATAACATTCCAAGCTATCATCAAAGTGTTACCTGTACGGAATATAGCTGCTGCCATCAGCCAGCTTGTTAATGCAGTTGCCAAGTGACAACAGGCTCTTGTTAATGTTCGCGCCCTCCTTGAACCGCTCGCCGACGCAGCCCGTGGCGGAGGCGCGCTCGCTGCCCGCCAGGTCGATCATGGACAACTTGACGAGACGCAGCTGACTGCTCGTCTTGTAACGCATTTTTACGTACACCTAAGAAATAGAAGGTTAAGTATAATAAATTGTCATTTGAGAACATACTTATTTGCACTATAACTCCGTGGTGTAGTGGTTAGAGCGCTGTGCTCCAAAAATAACAAATTCGGAGGTCGTGGGTTCGAATCCCACAGGGAACACTTTCACTTTGGGTTGGTTTTCCCAGTTTGGTAAGGACATTGCAGGCTTGAATCAGCGTAATCAGCGTAACCATTATGTTTAAAAATAATGAAGGTCTATAATAACCTGGAAGACAGCGTGACTCCTGGAACTCTCAGCGTTAGCATCAGTAGGGTGTTGGGTTCGGTTCTTGTTCCCATTTTCGAGCATGTTGAGCAGCTCCCTCGCCGTCTTGATGTTGTTCAGGGTAAGGCCGGCGACCATCACTCCATACTTGGCATCCTCTCGGAGCTGCAGTGGTGTGCTTGACGGTTTAAGCAAGTCGTAAACATTTTCATTGTACACCTGTAACATAGGAAGGGATTCTTAGTACTATCACTACATAGTATAAAACAAAGTCGCTTTTTCTGTCCCTATGTGTGTTGTATGTCCCTATGAACGCTTAAATCTTTAAAACTACGCAACGGATTTTGATGCGGTTTTTTTTAATAGATAGAGTAACTCATGAGGAAGGTTTTTATGTATAACTAGCGGCCCGTCACGCGGTTTCACCCGCGTCCCGGGGGAACTACTTCCCGTACCGGGATAAAATATAGCCTATGTTACTCTGGGTGAATGTAGCTTTCCAACAGTGAAAGAATTTTTCAAATCTGCCAAGTAGTTTCGGAGCCTATTCAATTCATACAAACAAACAAAAAATCAAACCTTTCCTCTTTATAATATTTGTATAGATATCATCCATTAAATAGTGGACAAGTACCACGGGCGAAGCCGGGGCGGGCCGCTAGTAATAATATAAAGGTGGATATTACTTCAATACAAAATATATTACTGGTAAGCTTCACTCAGGTACTATAAGTAAAAAAGGTTCACAAAAACTTTTATTGCTTGACAATTCTTTATTTGATACAATAAAATATTTATAGCAAGATGAGTGTGTTAATCAGCCACATTAAAAATAAAAACAAAAACAGAAGCTGATTCTTTTGATTCTTTTTAAAATTCAGAATGATTTTGAAGTACTTAGAATTGAAATTAAAATGTAAAACTGCAATTAACAGACAAAATATTCTAGGACTTTTATGATACAGCACCATTGATGTACATACTACCAACCTAGATTTAAAATATTTTATAGCAACTTTCCAAGCTTTTCAACAAATTAATAAATGTTCTACTAGTTGTGATCCTTCAACAAGCATTCTTTTATGAGCTGCAGGGCAGGGTACCTCCATGGTATTTTCAGATATTCAATAAGATAACTTACACCACACAGAGTGAATAAAAATTAAGGAAATAGTAAAACAGATTACTTACTTCAATATAAGAAACTCCAATGTCAAACTCTCTGTCCTTTTCATAAGAATTCATTGTGTAAAATAGATGCTCCATAGTCAAATATGTTATACCGGGGCTCTCAGCACTGCCTATCATGGTGTAAGTTTTACCAGCACCAGTGGCCCCGTACACAAACACTGAGCAGTTGTAGCCCTCCATCAATGCAGTCAGCATATCCTTCGTAGACGTCTCAAACACATCTTTATTGGTCGCGTTAAGACCACACACGTTATCAAACACAAACTTTAACTCCTTATTGGCGCGCTTCAAGAAGTTCTTGTTCGGCTGCTGAACTCCTTGGTAGAAAAACGGCCTGATCTCCTCCTTAGGATCGAACACCAACATCTTATCGTCCACAACGTCCACGACGATGCGGCTGTTCTGCTCCAGCTCTCTTTCGTTCAGAGGACGCACCCTCACAACAACTTTGATATTTGCCGACATATTCTGGGTAGAGCCACACTTCGAAGGCGCAACATTCGTGGATGAGGACTTCGACGCGCCCGGTAAGGGCCGTTTCTCCATTCTAACCATCTTAACACACTTTTTAAACACTGTTGTCGATCATCGAACAAAATTCCGGACAAAACTTTGGGCTTCGTCACACAAATCGTAACGGTTTCTTCGGTCACTGAGATACAGTGGAGTCAAGAGACGACAATTAATTAATAAAAACAACACAAATTGTATAATATTAAGCGAACGTATTTTTGAATCGTATTGTCGTAATCGTAACCGTCAAAATTTTTGAATTCAATTGACTGACAGACGCCAAGAGTGACGCGCGCGCAACATGCACCGTTCCAAAACACGTTTGTTTTATGTTGGAACTTGGATTATTTTCAAGCTTGTTTATTTTTGATGTTCAAGTGTGATTAACATTTTGAACATTTTAACAGCTTAGTCTTTATTTATATTGCTTATACTTTGTTTCTATTTGGTTATTTTTACAGCTCGTAATTTTTTTAAGCTTGAACACATCCATAACAACGGTTTTTTAATTTGTTGATGTTCCCAGTGTTGCCAACGGAGGCGATTTTTCGCCATTTAGGCTACTCAGAGCGATAATCGGCGACAAAAAAATGTAAAAGGCGACTGGTCGTTGATTAGGCTACTAAACTCCAGAGCTTTTTTACTACTTACTTGGGCAAAAAAAAAGGTAAAAAAGATGCAGCTCTGGGGAAAAGAAATTAATCTGTGAGAAATAATCATGAAGTAGGCGCCATCATCCCTCAAGCTAAATATATCGACAATTACAGTCAATATATTCATCGAGATTTCGATGGTCAAAGTTTTTAACTAACGGAGGTCGGCCAAATTGACTCTCATTAAATAAAGCCTCCTCGTCAGATGGATATTCAACACAAAAAATATTTTTCATTTCAAACCAGTATTTCCTGGGATTGGCGCGTTCATATAAATAAATCCTTCAGCCTTAAAGGAATCCTTCACCAGTAGCATAAATTGATATTTTGGTGTTTGGGCGACTTTTTTAGGCGACTAAAACTGAAATTGGGCGATATTAGGCTACTTCATGCATGAAAAACGGCGACTTTGGGGGCAGCACCGTTGGCAACACTGGATGTTCCTCAGTACTATTTATTCATTCGGCATGAGGTTGATATCAGGCCTGCGACAGCTTAGTTCCAAAAAATGCGTTTTGTCGCCACTTTCGCCAGCCGCCATGTTGGTGGCAGCCATTTTCGACGGTGTGTCAAACTGACAGTACTGACAGATGACATGGTATTTTGTTTATTTTGTATTTTTAGATTAGCACCAAACACAAAAATGGGACTCAAAGAAGAAACTGTGCTCTATTTTGTTTGATGAAGTTTCCTTTACACCTCATCTCTCTTATGCAGAGTCCTACGATGAAATAAGGAGCTTTAAAGACTTTGGGTATGAAAAACAACTGAGGTTTTGTGATCACGCTTAGTCTTCATGATAAAGGGAGTATGCTCAAATTGGAGACAGCCTAGGTATATGTTTTTATTTATGTGAAGGAACAACTGCAGCTGGTACGGTCGTCAGAAATTTGAAGGACATAGTCACTAAAATATTGGAGACAGAATTAATTCTTTTGGCTATTGTTTGTGACCAGGGACCTTTAGAACAGCCATAAATATGGTGTAAGTAGAAACGGAACGCAAGAGGATTTTAAACCAGGAATGTAATGGTGAGTAAATAAACTGACTTTCAAACCGCTCTTGCATGCTCATTGTCTTTGTAGCAGTTGATATTGGCAATTATCTTGGAAAAACATTCAATATATTGATCTGCTTGTTAGTTTCAAAATTTAGGGATTCGGATCTGAAATATGTATATCAAATTAACTTTTTGAACTCAATATTTTTTCTTTGTTTGCAGATGGAACTATTGAAATTTCTGGACAACCATTAGGTGTTTTTTATGATCCCCCGCACCTACTTAAGGGCCTCAAGAACAACCTACTGACAAAAGACAAGCTTTTTAAAGGCAAAATTGCCACTTGGAAGGACATTGAATTCGTATTTGACTCTGATTGCAAACTAGGGCACACAAGAATGCACAAAAAGTTAACAGAGCACCATGTATACGCAGCAAAAATGAAAAAGATGAAAGTTAGTGTTGCGGCCCAAACTCTGAGTGCAACAACTAGTGGAATGCTTAAATACACTGCATTGTTTTGTAAGTTGTTTACTTTGTTATGAATAAGCATTATCTAATAACTACCTGTGCCCTGTGTGGTGCAGTGTTTGCACTTTAGATATTGTACTGCAGCAATTTTAATGTGTTTTTGAACCTTATTTATAATGTTTCCAGAAACTACAGCTTCTGGTCAAAACGTTAGTAAGACGGTGTCTACAACCGGTGAAGCTGAAGAATTCATAGGCAAACTGTTTGACAGCGTGAATGGATCACGCAGGAGCATCATTCGGGGTAAACTTTGCAAGCCAATAAAGCCAAATGCCCAACATTTTAAGTTTTGGTCAGAAGCCAAAGAAATACTGAAGAATATCAAATTCATAGATAACAACAGCAAGAGAGCCCGCAAAAATAATAGGGTCTACAATGTCCGAGTTCCCTCTCTTAATGGATGGGTTACAAACTTACAACCATAGAAAGTTTCGAAAGGGTGTGTAAACTGTTGTTCGAAAAATATAACGTTCAGTATTTTTATCCCAGAAATATCAATCAGGATCCATTAGATAATTTTTTTGGAAGGAGTAAAGGTTTTAAAAAGATGTGTGCACCTCAACAAATCGCCTTCGAAAAATATAAAGCCCAAAGGTTAAGTGGAAGAAATAAATAAACAGTAAAAATTTAAGTCGTTTTATTTACCTAACAAAATAATTTGTAATTTTGCAAATAATAAAATTATCCCTACAAAAATTATCGATTGCACATCACTATTTTATCGATATCGATATGTTATTGCCTTTTTATAGTTTTATGGGCATCACTAAGTGACATTTCGACACTAGCGCTTAGCGCATATTTTTGTAACTAGACGGTCAACCATTCACTGTCCTATCTGTCTCTGACTAGTATATAGTTATCTGTGGTTGATATTTCCAAAATCTTTGATCTGAGGTAATATTAAACTCAAAACTCTTTGTCAGGAACTCAGATTAATGAATTAACTGAGTAAGTTGTTAACCTAAGTAACCAAATACAACATCCATTGATCTTTTGCAGGAATAAACAAAAAATATATTATATGCAAATAAAACCGTGTTATTTTCTTACCAAATTGAAATTATTTTTAATTATTTTACTTCCGATACATAAAGATAATAGATCACTTAAAATTTTAGAAGATAACCATAATAAATATTTAGGACCCTATAATATCCAAGCTAACATTTTCTCACACTAATGTCTAGATACGACCGTCGTCGTCGGAAATTAAGGAGGAAATTGTTTTTGTTTCAAGTGTGTCTCGTCACAATAGACGCTGCCCTTAGGCCCTGTGGATGATATTTGAAGCAAAATTTTCTTCTCGATTTAGTAACTAGAATTATACAATGGTATTCTCTGGCATAAAAGTAGGTAGGTAGGTACACCGTACATTTGTAGATACCAACTTTTCACCGTCAGTCAACCCATCCATTCCAAACATCGATAGATAAGGATACAATCATCCATTTAAATTTCTATTTTTATTTGCTTCTGATAGCATCATAACATAAACATTGACTTGGAGATTTTCAATGAAATTGAAGAGTATTTAATGGACTGAATACCTAAGTTGCTACCAACCATTTCCAGAAATAGTAGCAACGCAGTTCATTACATGTAGGTACCTACCTAGTAGGTAGGTACCTCCTATAAATACCTACCAATCTAAATTACCTACGTTAACGTTAGTGAAAGTATATTATAATCGAAGTAATAAGTAAGTCGAGTAGGTAAATATGTGGATAAGTAAAAAAAAATACTGGATCGAAATTATTGCTATGGCCCCTGTACTTAACAAAAAAATAAAATCATTCATTAACGTCCATAATCCCTACTGTTCAATAATATCACTTATATAATATAAATAAGATTCACAGTCGTCGTAATTACATAGGTTCTCTAAATACAATACTTAGTTACTTGGCTGCAATCGCCGACGTCAAACCCTATCATTATTGGTGACAAAATATTCATAGGTAGGTACTACATATGCATTTCTGCCGCAATATTCTCACGTCACAAATACTCAATTACAAGTTAACCGGAACCGTTTATTCAATCAGTGATATACCTACTAACGATCCGATCAACGGTTTCCTAAAATAAGCACAATTAAATATGATTTTTAACCGGGTAAAAAAAGAATATTTCAGTATTTCACATCTGTTAGGTTTTCTGGAAGACTCTAGGTACCCATCTGTGGGTCCCCACCTTCGTTTGTTGGGCCTGACTGGCCTTTGGCATCCAAAGAAGGCAAAGATTAAACAATACATATTCTACATCACCATCAGTTTCTTCTTCAGTCAATATGTGAAATGTGCCATCAAGTTCGATCCTGGTGCATTGAAATTGATTCTCCAGTATGCTCCCTTCCATCTCGGGATTCTGAAGTCATGTTTCTTTCAAAAAGATCACGAAAAATGGAAGAGCCTTATCGATTACATCTCGTCCGTGGAACGCAAAGAACTTTCAGGAAGTAGTAGTAAGGAGCGGGAAATTATCAGAGAGTACATTCAACGCGGTAGACGAGTCACATACCTCTTCTGGACATTGGCTTTGTTATCAA
The DNA here is from genome assembly GCA_958496325.1 of Nomophila noctuella. NCBI lineage: Eukaryota > Metazoa > Arthropoda > Insecta > Lepidoptera > Crambidae > Nomophila > Nomophila noctuella. The sequence continues at coordinate 2,508,068 of OY292487.1, read as the reverse complement.
ATATAACAATTTTCTCAGATCCTTACCAGAAGAATCAGACTAATGTAAATGAGACTTCCGTGTATTTGAAAGTCTTTGATGGCTACACTCCTTACAGCGATGAACCACCTGGTTATTACATATCCATGTTCATTCAAACAGTCTTGGGTCATATTGTGAGTGCCTACGTGATCGGTTGGGACATGCTGGTTTGTACCATTATGATCTTCTTCAGAGGACAGTTACAGATAAGCCGTTTAAATTGTGCCGATGTGATCGATCCAAGTGATAAAATCAAGAGTCACAAAAATATTTCAAACTGCCATCGTTTTCATGTGACACTTGTGGAGTAAGTAGAATTCGTAGATGTGGTATGAATATTTTTAAGGCTTTTATATCTACATTGTTTTAATGGTTTCAGGCATCAAAAGTTGTTCAATTCATTAATATCACCAGCGATGTTTGTTTACCTGATTCTTATCTCTGTCAATCTTGGAGTGTGCATCATCGAAATTGTACAGGTAAACTTCTTCTTTTACTCGCTACGTATTGCATGATCACTCTTTCTACTGAATTTTACCGATTTTTTCCAATCAGTACCAACCTAAGTAGGTACATTCCTACTTTTATTTTTGCAGTTGCAAAATGATTTGAAGACTTTTGTCTCTAGCTGTTTCTTTGTGATGGCCTGTTTAATACAACTGCTTCTTTTCTACTGGCATAGCAACGAAGTTTCCATAGAGGTTAGTTCATTTATACCTACTCTTTGTTTAACTTTTAGAAGAAATTATGGTTAAGTCTAAACTGAGAGTAGATCTATGCTCTTACTACGAATAGTTACCTATGTATGTATTTAGAAAATATGATCCTAAATAAAATAGAACTGGAAATAAAAACGCTATCATTGTTTTAATTTTCAGAGTACTGAAGTAAACTATGGTACGTTTGAAAGCGAATGGGTGGAGGTGGATTCCCTCCAACAGAGAGAAGTAATGCTGCTTGGCCTGACAACAAGTACGAGGCTTGTGTTTAAAGCAGGGCCGTTCAACGAGATGTCTCTCAATACTTTCGTAGCTGTCAGTAGCAAATTTTCGTAACATAGATCGTAAAAAAATAATAATCACACCTTGAATAAGACTAGTGTACCTAACTCAAAAAAAACTGAGCTTTTGACATTGCCAGATTCTGCGTTCAAAACTACATAATCTCCAATGACACCCTGAAAAAGTGGTATTGAACTTTTTTTACTATGGCTTATGTTTTATGTTTCAGATACTTCGATTGAGTTATAGCTTTTACACACTACTTAGTGGAACTATTGCGTAGCTTAAATAGCACATTAAGATGTAATAGAAGTCAGAAAGCAAGAATCACTTACGCACACAGTGGGTACCTACTATTTTAACAGAATTATTTTTTATTAAAAAAAACAGCAGATCTGCACAATAAATAGATAATTTCATACAAGTTCTAGTTTTCACTTAATAAATTCAAGCATTTATTTATTGTTTCATTATTATTTTAATTCTTATAAAATCCTTTAAAGCATTCTACGTCAGTAATTTATTGTGTGATCATATAATTCGATCAGGAACTTATTGTCTTGGACTTGGACTAACACACCGATTGCCTAGCCCCAAACAAAGCTTGCATGAAGCTTGTATTATGGATGCCAGCGGGAACGGATAGACATACTTAAATACTTTTTAATCATCCATCACTCGAGTAAAAATGCCGATGTTCATCGCACAAACATTTGCCCCTAGCGGGATTCAAACCCGTGACCATTAGTTTTCTAGCCAGGTTCTCTGACCTCTAGACCAACGGGCCCGCCAATTTCCACAAAGTATTTATTTAAAAGTATAATTCTGAACCCTCAGCCTTTCACTCTTTGTCGATCCCTCTAGGCCACTGTTCGGAAAAAAAGTGCTAATGTTATAACGAAATTACTACGAAAGGCTTACAAGGAATTTAAAATTCAAATCCTCCTTATGTAATTATGATAAGAAACCTCGGGGACCAGCTTAGAACATTTTGGGAGTGCCACAAAAATGTAAGCCCTGTGGTACCTTTGTTGATTCTAGTGGGTATGTAACCTTAAGAAAATGCTAATAAAAAGTTATTAACCTTCTTTTGGATCATGTTATATGTAGATAAGTGTCTGTAGTAGTGAATTGAATGATTTTTATTTGTAACTTCCGGAGGGAATCCAATTTTAACGTATTTTTTTAATATTATTGGTACGCAAACGAACAAGAGGGTCACCTGATGGCAAGTGATCACCGCTGCCCATGGAAATCAACAACCGCACAAGGGTCGCAGATGCGTTGCCTGCCTTTAAAACCCCATTACCTCCCCAACTGAGCTCTGGCGACCTTATTCACCAGCAGAAACATAGCACAAGTTACAAGTGCTACTTCACGTTCTAAGCTCTACTTTTCTTGTTTTAAAAAAGATTTAACTTTCTAAGACCCGCTGGCCTGGCAAAGTAAAAAGCTTCAAGTGAGATTTTGTGTGTCGTATTGTTTAATTGATTATTATTAAGAAATATTCTACCAATACCAAAGAGCAAGAAGTGATGATGCTCAAATAAACAACATCATCAACAACAGTCATCAGGACGTTACGATTAGTAAAGTCTAAATCTAGATACGAGTAGGTAGTCACAAACCGGATTTAGTTAGATAACCGTCAATTTGATGTGATACAATCGGAGCACAAACTTTGAGAACGCCGCAGTCGATCTCTCGTTAATCGATTCCATTTCAAGTTGCTCTCTAATGCGATTCATATAGGAGTTCTGATTAAATAGGTAAGGCGTATGTACGAACTCAGCTCAAGCATTGACTGCATAAACTTGATTAGAATTGAGGTATCTAGCAGGATCGTAGCAAACTGGTGATGGTGCCACATATAAACTTCCAAACATGTCCATCACATAATTATCAAGGGCTTTGCCCACAAGTTCTGGTAAATACGCTGGATTACCAACTAAGTGAACCAAGTACACTTAGGAAGCAGTTGATCAGTTTAAAGGTAATTGGACCTATGCCAAATCTGAGATCACTAATTTCAATACACTAGTCCACCGAATAGGTGTCTGAAAACATAGAGAGTACGCATCGATGGTGTAGATTATTTATTAAAGCATCCGTTACAGTCGTCTACATATGATAAACCTGACGGGTAAATTGGTAAATCTAAAACGAGGCTGGCTCCCGAAACTATTCAGCAAATAGGGAAGCGAACTACTCTTTGAGTACCTACATGAGCGCCATTCGTGAATAACGCCAACTACCGTACAATGGGAGCATCATCCACTGCGCTTCCGTCTCCAACTTAGAGTAGTTAATTACATAAAACCGAGGTTATATCTGACTGCTCTACCTAACCCTTCCCAGTAATTCAGCAAAGCCCAGTCCATACCTACGGGATTAACATATAAATTGTTTTGAATCCGGCGACTACACCGCGTTAAATTATTTCGCGAACTTCGCAAATTTACATGGTAATTGCTAAAACTCAAGATTTGTTGTTGAATTCCTGATTGTGCGGTTAGACGAACCAGAGTGGGATTAACGAGTTAAGAACGAGATCTGGTAGTCAGATGAGCGTGTGTTCAACGGCTGCCGATGCACGAGATTCCGATTTTGAACTTGACGACTGTTTAACACATTTCCACCTTTGAGTTAGAGATGTCACTTGGCATTTCACGGCGCGGCGCGTTATTGTATCTCGCTTATGTTAAGACGATCCGTATAGGGTAGGTTGTTGGTTAATCGGTTGGAAAGATAGAGAGAGATTCATGTCAATTTGTTCCATATTAATAACAAGGTCTAGTACCGGGCGGGACCCACGCATATTTTATGTGTGTGTACCTATATATATACTTTCACGTTACCCCATATTGTGAAACACTCCCTTAAGTATTTAAAAAAAACTGTTTATCTGGCTAATCCTTACTTATTAGCCAGATAATCTGTTTTATTAAAGATAATTTATGCTTAGGTATTTTATTAATTTTTGGGTCTCCATTTTTACTGCTATGATTTTAATCTTACCTACCCGCAGCTCTACTTCTTATGAACGAAAATACGCAGATAAATCTTATGCAGTTTTTCAAAATCAGTCATCATAACTGCCTATTCTCAAAAAGCACCAAAGAGCGTTGGCTGTGTGCCAAACTTGTGCAGTATGTTCAACACATTAATAACTGCAAAGTCAAGTTGAAAACTTTCGCAAAATCATAGATCCAGTTAGCTTTTATTCAGTTGATCTGAATAATTGTCATTACTATTATTAAATAGGTACTTTTTATGTTTATTGAATACACTAAAAATCTCACACTTTAGAAGAGTTGTGGATTTTGTATATTCTCATAATTACTTGGGCTAGTAAAGTTCTACCTTAGAACAGACTGAACGAAGCATAATATGGTCCTTTGTAATGTCTTACATATTATGGTATTGTATTAATTTGAGCTAATAGGTATTCTTGTACCTCCATTATTTTCTACTTCAGCATTTAAAAGAATTCGACTGGAAAAGTAAACCGAAAAAGAAATAAGAACTAACGGACATTACTTCGAGGAGACATTAGGGAGCAAATGTTTTTTATTGGACTTGCAAGATAGTTTCCGATGGCCGATGGGGTCGCAGAAACTTACGTTTTGCACCTTACTGCCTGGTGTTAAGGACTATAATTGGAATTAAGTCGTTTGTAAAGGTGACCATTGAAAAAGTACCTGCTACTGGCCAGACACAATATAAGTTTGGTTCACATAGGTGGAGGTGCTTTATGTACACGACTTCCGCGATTCTGTTGGTCGTTTTGTGAATTGCTCATCTTTTTACCTTTATTTATAGGTAATAGACAGAGGTACAAAAAATATAATTTTATATTCGATAACAACAATAAACTCACGGTATGGGAGATCTTAGTTTCCATGAATTTCTAAAATCACGTCGAAATTACGGATTAAATCAATAACACTAATCACGGTAAGTAAAAGTTTGTTAGTTTAGATGTCTGGATGCTTGTCCGTCAATCACGCTGAAATTACTATAATGATTTTAATGAAATTTGGAATACAGGCAGATATGATATTTTTAATGCTCCTATGGGATAAAACATGAATGAACCTTGAAAACGCCAATCACGCCGAAAGTACTGAACGGATTTTGATGACCTAATTCCACTCGGACAACGCCGCGGGTAAAAGCGAATTAAGATAAATAAAGACAAATCTAAAGAGAACATTCTACTTTACAGTCGGGCTTATTCTAGTGTAGTTATACTTACTAAAACCCTAACGTCCATCCAACTTTCCCGCATAACACAAAAAGCTTAGGCGTAGCGTAGCTTACACGTTCTATGCATTTGAATAGTTTATGATATAAATAACATAATCAGTTATACAACAAACTTTTGCTTCACCACGATACGTTTATCACTTCGCTACGTACAATTAGAGACTGGAGTGCTTCCGACGAGACCAGGTAGCGTTTGAGGTAGTTACTTTAATTAAATAGCTGGGTTTGTAAGAGAACCGGGAACATCTAACACGAATTATTCGCGTGAACTATCTCCCTCTTTCTTAACTTGGATTTTAAAGCAAGGAGTTTATGGCCTCTCTTCTCCCTTCTGTGTAATAAGGTTGTCCCTATTTCTATTTAAGTAAGTATTTTTAGCAAAGCTCAATGGATGGGTTTGGTGAAGGATCGGTGATGTTCTCGAAAGTATTAAATTGTTTTAAAGTCTGTCTCTGGTGAATGTCCCATTGGTGTAAACTCCTTTCAATACATTTACTTAGACAATGTTCTTCATTATTAAGGGCTTTTTAGGTCTTAGTTGTCCTGGGGTCAGCCATTTAAAAGTCGAACATCTCATATAATTTAACAGAAGTTTGAAATAACTGAAAGAGAACAAACAAACCCACCAGACAAACCATAATGCTAATAGTTTGTAGCTGATCTGCTCTGTTTCCCTTATTGAGATTCGATACTAATTACCTAGGTTACTTTTAAATCTGGTCAATTAATTAGCTAGCTAAAAATAAAGGCGCCTGAAACTTTATTTTTACGTAACTAGAACTAAGTTACCAACATATTCATTGTGCAAAATTCGTCCCAGTTTTATAATATTGTCACAGAACGTGAAACTTTATTCATTTGTCTGTCATGTGGGATTCAAAGTCAAACCGTGACAAATTGGGAGTTCTTCTATTGAATAAATAAATCGCCTTGAAAACTTTTATGAGGGAGTCTTGTGGCACATGAGTAAACTTTGCGTTTGCCTTCACAAATTAAACTTCAATTTCTGTTTCAAAACGTCAAATGAAATTCATAATTAATCATTTTACACAAGGTTCGTGCAATGCCAAGCAGAAAATAATTTGTAAGTAATTATGTATATAGAAAATCGCGGGTAAGCACAGAATTTTGACAAAACTTTCACTGGCAATTGCTGTTCAAAGGAGAATTTCAAAAATAATAAGGTATTTTGATCTACATGTACTTACTTACTGATTTTGGAAATAAGTTACCTACAGTAAGCAACAAAATGCTGAAAGTGGTAATTTTTCTTCGTTTTGGCTAAGGACTAAAAGGCTCTATGGGCCCATTTGAGGTTTGAGAATTAGAAATGTCAGTAATCGCAAAATTCTTTCCCCATACATTTTACCTGATTGTTAATGCACCTGCCCTTCAGAAACCATTTCAAAATTCGACCCTGTATAAGGGTCATAGTAAGTAGGTACTTTTTATTTGAAGTCTGCCAAAATAATTTAAAAAATCCCACTTACCCCTAGCAATATCAGGTTCAAGTCGTGTTTCGTCGGGAGCGGAGCGATAAGAAGCAAGCCAAGTACCCGAATCAATTTCGCAATGATTTATTTGTGCAGCAGTATTGTCCAATTCACTTTTCGCCAACAGTCGCTGGGGAGCAGGGGATATTGGTACGTAATCAAATGGCGAATAAGACCAATTTTCCGTGCGAGCGCGTCGCGATCCAGGACCGCGCGAGCGATATCGGGCAAATTAACCCGCCGGGGGACGCCACAGTGGTCCAAGAAATATGATGCTTGCATTCGATCAAAATGAGCAAACAACAAAAATAATATCAATCTTCGAACAAAAAGTACAGGCTATCAATTTTAGTAAGTAAACTTCAACTGCTAAGCGTCGGCTTCATCTTCACTTCATCTGGTAAGCTACGTACTGTGGCTACGCGCACCGCTAAGCAGATTACTAGAAAAGAAAGGTTTTCAGATCAATTTAAATAAAAAAAATTGGCCAAGTGCGAGTCGAACTCCCGCACTGAGGGTTCCGTACAAATTCCATTTTTGACGTATTAAAAAAACTACTGAATAGATTTCGTTCAAACTAATTTTCGTTGGTAGTTTTTATGGTAATGTACATTATATAATTATTTCAGTTTTATCATCCTCTTATTTTAGAAGTTAGAGGGGGGGGGGACACACTTTTTTCCACTTTGAAAGGGTCTGTCACGCAAAGTATTCACTATAGAAAAAAGTGTTATTAGAAACCTTAATATAATTTTTAAAGACCTATCCATAGATACCCCACACGTATATGTTCAATGAAAAAAAATATTTTCAGTTTCAGTTCTGACTATGGGGACCCCCCACTTTTTTTATTTTTTTTCTATTTTCGTGTGAAAACTTTGTTGCGGTTCACAGAATACATCTACTCACAAAGTTTCAACAGTATAGTACTTATAGTTTCGGAAAAAAGTGGCTGTGACAGACTGGCGGACAGACAGACAGACAGACAGACATGACGAATCTATAAGGGTTCCGTTTTTTTGCCATTTTGGCTACGGAACCCTAAAAAGGGAACTCGATCTGCGCGATACCCTACCTATGACTTCTGGGTTTATCAGTTTCGTTTTAGTCGAACAAAACTTATAAATTCTATTGGTTATATTCCCAAAGCATAGTTATACCTAATGCAACATCTTATGGACAAACTTTGGCGTTTTTTCACAGTCTGAATCACCAATAAAAATGATAGTGCAACTTAGTTACGTTTAAAAGAATAAGAGCACACCTTGCGTCCACTGTGGCGCATTTTTCAATACTCACATGCGGTAAACGGATTGTGATGTCTAGTTAAAACGAATCAAATCTAGATGTAGTCGATCGAGGGCCTAGAGCCATGCTATAATTGAACTAGGCCCGCTTCCAATGATCGCGCTCTTTCGATTGCTAACTGCTGCATAGGGAGCGGGTAAACGTTGCTTTTGATGAAATATCGCAAGAAAAAATATAATGGTTGGCAAAATCGTGATACAACAGCTCAGCATTACTTGTAACTAACATGCATTTTGACTTGCACGTACCTAATTATGTAACTACGTTATACATACATATATTATTCCAGCTCGTTGCGTCCTTTTTATTGTTGAAAAATTATGACTATCAACATCAATGGTTTGGTGTGGTAGTGGTCACAAAGGTGATTTAAAACTTTTGTGTCTGTGAGTTAACGACTTAACTTAATAAGTCATCTAGCCAAAACTTCGTTTATCCAAATTATATAACAATATCAACTTTTCTTACTTTATTAAAAACGCTTAGATACTATAAATTTAATAAAATCAAGATTAACGCAAAAGTGCCTTGGTATCTTTTAGTCACATTGTATCTTACTATTAAATCATCAGAAAGAAAGACACTTGTATACCTACCAAGTATTGAAGAAATTGAAAATATGAAATTAAAGCAGCAGTTTTACTTCAATAAGCGAATATCTTAGATATTTGAATATTAGACTGCCCTCTTTTGAATGCTTGCAAAAGGAGCCCATTTTACATTATTCGCTTGAAATATGTAGAGGTACACCTGAATTAAACGCAAAAACTTTTTATTAGGTCTTTCAAGTAACAATCTCTATTAAAGAATTAATAAGAGTATGACATTAACAATAAAATTACCTAACTAATAACTATCGTCTGATAATCATAAAAAAGAAGTCTAAATAGAGAAAAATATGTTTTTTTTTTTTATTATTATATTATGACAAGAAGATATTATTTTGTACCAAGTCAAGTTTGGGACAGTGGGACACTATAGGCTCCTAATAATAATAATAATAAAAGTCAAGTTTATTTGAATCGTTAACATAATAACATTTAAAAAATGCTTTCAATCTACACTTTGGAGTAACCGCCGAGTTATACAGTTTTTGTTTTTTTGTTTCGTGATTTAATTTCATTTTGGGCATAAACAAAGATCATTTTTTTAAATATTGATTGAATTGTTACCATAGTACTGCGACCCCTTGCTCTAACTAATCGATAGCTTGTGTGATCTTGAAGCCGGCAAATTGAATACTCATGTGGTAGATCTTTATTAGGCGCAAGCGATCGTTGTCGAGTCGGTGCAGAGAAGCTTCCAACAAACCTTTCAGTGTAGGGTTGAGTCATTGAGTCCCAAATGATTTTAGCTATTTCTGCGATTTAACGTGGATTTTGACTGGAGGAACTCTATGAAATCCTTAATTTAACTAAGTTTTCGTAAGTAATTTATGTGATAGGTTTTTAAATCTGCCGAGGAGTTTTAAAATGTCATCATTCCACTGGTATGTGGGTGCAAAAAAAGTTTAAATATATATGATGGATAAGCGATGATGGTTATTTAATCAATTTACTCCACAGAACATATGCATTTATTCTCTACCTAAACGGTGCCAAAAAAGCTGTTGTTAGATATTCTGTGCTTTTATTATATCGATACGACATATCATTAATGTTGCTTGTTCAACTTTAATTACAATATCTGTAATAGCAAAAAATGAGATATTATTATGAAAGTTGAAATAAGTACAACATTTCAGAATACCTCTAGAGATTACTTTCAATTAAACAATTAATTAAGTGCCGTCTAATTACGTTCGTAGCTAAATCTGAATAACCTTTACAAGATTGTAGGTATTCTATCTTTCATCTTAGAAATATATTCTGAATAAATACCTATCTAATTCTAATAACTAGTTTCATTAGCAGCCTAGCCACGTAATAATACTAGGCCTTCTCCACATCTCGAAACTAGACTTAAAAATAGCTAGCTAGCTGAGCTAATAAAATACCTAGGTACCTAAATGGATACCTAATGAATACCTTGTAGGTACCTAATAAGTTTAAGTAATTGACAATTTATTAAGCCCTTTAAAATGTATAAATAACTAGCGGCCGCCCGCGACTCCGTCCGCGTGGATTTCGATTTCCAATATCCTATGTGTTATTCTGATGTATAAGCTTTATTGTGGTAAAGTTTCATTCAAATCCATTCAGTAGTTTTTACGTGAAAGAGTACTTACTACTATACTTTCGCCTTTATAATAGTAGTAAGATTAAGAATATAGATTTGGGATGGTCAATTCAGGATCTTAGTCGCAGCGTCCCCCCCCCCCCCCCGGGCTCCGAGGCAATGGCCAGATTGTTTTTTGCTAAACAGAATGTCATCATCGTCAGGTTTTGCATCTTTCACAGACACAACATGATTGAAGCAGCGTTAACAGAATGTTAGTACCTGCACGTTAACACAGTTTAATTTAAGACATCAGAATTAACTGGCAAAGGTAGGTAAGATTTTAGCCATATTTTCAGGCGCGTGTAGTCAGCCCTGCACCTCAAGAGTCAAACTCGTTAAGTCTAGTACACCACTAACGACGGAGTCCCGCCGTCTCGTCCGTGACACCTGTCCAATTTGCGTCAAATCTTCATCCACCTGCATTCGATCTCGTTTAATTCGCGATAATGACGCGCCCGAAAATCACAAATCGAATTAAATGAAGATCGAGTATTCGAGAGCTCGATATCGCTAGCGAAAGCGAATATCCGAGTTTATTGGTACCTATTCGAGTAGACGATCGAGTGATCGTATGGTTTCCGTTTAACTTTGTGGGGAGTTCGTTTTAAAATGAAGTGTTCGGATTTCGTTGGGAACTAATTTTTTTTCATTACATTTTATTCTAATGAAACCTCATTATAGTAAGAGATAGAGCTACTGAACTCTTTGTCTGACGGTCTGTCTGTACCTAATGCTCGAAATTCGTGAACTTTTACCTACACTTTCAAAAGTATACGAGTAGGATCTCACGACGTGTAGGTCATAAGATCGGACTCTTGCCATGTGTTTGTTACTCAGCCTACTATGATTTACCATTATGAATTTCTAGCTCTAGCCATGTTATACATAGGTAGATGCACTACTACCTACTACTACTCCAATAAAGTTGAAGAGTTTGTTTGAATGCACTAATCTCAAGAACCAGGTACTGGTTCAAACTGGAAAATCATATTTGTGTTAGATAGCCCATTTATCGAGGAAGTCTTTAAGCTACAATATAACAAACAGTAAGTGTGCGGAAACCAAAATCCACGGGTCACGAAGTCGCGAGCGGTCGCTAGTTTTTTTATAACTTTAGCTCTAGGTTAGCAGTAATTTTCCACCGGTCAAACTAAACAAACAAAACGCAAAGACACCCGTAGCTGCGGGCAGCGAGGTGCCGATGCGGGCATCGAAGTTAAGCCCTAACTCGGCGAGAAGTTGAGACGTAATGCGATTAAAAGTCCCGCTCTGTCTGCGCGACAATAGATGTTACTTTAACGTTGTTTGTCCCACCCTGCCCTGTACTGACACATCTGATTTCTTCTTTAATTTTTTTAAGGTCAGTCGGGCATTGATGATGGTAAGCCTTTCTTAGGTATAGGTAAAATTGCCGCTGGGGAAAGTTCAAAACAGATCTTAAAATCCGGTTCAATTTTTGTTTTAGGTCTGAATGGTGGCATGACTTAGTCGTATTTTTCAGAAACGATTAGCAAATTATTGGCCCATGCCTTGCCTATCCCTTGCATAGGTAACTACGTATCGTATACGAACGCCAGAAACACAGTCACTTGAAAATCTGTATCAGCTTTGCCCTGAAAAGGCGTGTTCTTGTTCTATATTGTATCAGACCGAGTCTTTAAAACATTGTCTATTATTAAACATCGACAAAATTCGTTGCATAAATTGAAAGATGTAAGCTTTGCTATCATTATTAACGAGATAGACTGCGGCAATTTAAGCGACTTTGTTTTGTGCTATGTTGATAGAGTCCTGCATAACCCAGACGCTCCCTAGGGTTTCTCAGAGTAAGCAACTACGTTGTCCCCTGGAGACTCATGCCATGACCGATTAGATTCACTATGATGAAATTCTGAACTACTCAATAAATAATGTAGTCATGATGAATTTCATTTATTTGTGTTACAAGTGGAATTTGTGTCGAACTTTAAGGTGGAATTTACTTTTTTTTTTTGTTAAAATGATACAATCTACATTGTATCCATTTTTAATTTCAATATATAACCTATCAACAGATTCGCCAAAACCTAGACTACACGTTTTTCTGTTTACAAATGCAGTCCGTTAGCATAATTACACCACTCTATCTATGTGTTCTGTGACTCTATCTCGGAAATTAGTTTTGGTAAGACGACATTAGCACAAACATTAGTTAGGTACAGTTACATCGTTATCGGTAAGATTTGAGTTTCTCTGAGATTAAATAGTTTCCTAATCGACTGTGAGATACCCGTCGAAGTCCTTGACTGTTTCAAGGGCAGTCTTTACAAACGTATTTACTTATAACAAACTCACTTTCATACCTTTCCAAGGATCGGGTTATTTAATCAATTTCCACCTAAAATCTATTCCATCCAATCCACTTTAAATCTCGAAAACGTCATATAATAAATAACTGAACACACCCCATTGGATTAAATTGTTTAAGGGGGTGGCACCGTATTTTATCAGGGCTCCACCTGATAAATTGCTTGAAATTCAATTTAAAAGGGTAATGTTTGTGTCCTTATAACACCGTCACTCGGCGCCCGCTATAAACTGCCTCGGTCCACTGAACAATTGAAATATCGAACCTTCACATACTTTCCCCCCATAAAAATATTGGCCGTTAGCTACTAACGGTCCACGAATTGGCGGCCATATTGTTTGTGGATGGAGCCCAATGAGCGGATGTGCTTTATGATCTCAACTTTTTGGACAATGTCTATCGCTATGTTCACTTACATGTCAAAAACACGATACCATCCTATAATTTTTTATTTTATTCACAAGTAGATGTTATACAACTAAGCCCTTTATTTTGTCCTAATCCCTCCCTATTCTTTTCCTTCCCCAATGAGGTCGGTGACTTGCAAGGGTTAGTTTCACTATTTTACGGCTGCACACATCTGCAAGATTCCTAACAATGTTCATTCTTCTTATCCCTGAGTCCAAAAGAACGAATAAAAGTGCCCTTCAATAGTTGTTAACGCTTGTTTTACAGACAAAGGTCGAATTGCTATTCTGTAGTTTAACCCGTCGACAATTTCACAAAAAAGTCCTGCAATACTCACACTTTACGGCTCTCATCCGCTTTAGACAGAAAAACATCTAAGATCCCGAACCAATAGTACGTAACCTGTCCCGTAAAAACTCCGTGGTTTCTTTAATAACATCGTAAAGCCTTCGATTAGGTAGTCTGCCAGTAGGTACTCCCCTTCTTTATGAAGGGATGAAACCTGCGAGTTATTTCAGCTTTATGGAAACGCCACATGGACTGTCGTCAGGGTAATATCAAATAGACTGAGTAGGTAAGTAAGACTAGTCGGAATGTACCTACGCTACGATTTCTAGCATTTAAACAGATGTACAAATCCAATACCTAACTCTAATGTAGTCTCCAAATAAGTTCTTAGTGCTTTTACTCGTATTTTATATTTTATGAATCATATTTTAAAGTCTTATAAATTGAACAGATACAATACTAAATCACATAATGTATTTTTATTTTATTATACCTTAGTCCCTTTAAATATTTTATTGCTCGATTTTATTACAGTTCGTATAAATTTACATTTTAATGCCCCTGACGGCTCACTAATGGCACGTACCTGTGGAATAAAAAGGAATCTATTCACAATGAAATAATTTTGAAAGCTTCCAAAACAGAATATCTAATTAAAAAATAAAATAAATTATCCAGAAAACCCGCACATAAATAACGGTCTTCGGCTTAAAATTACTTCCGCACGATTTGTTGGAAAAAAAGTGCCCCATGCCGCCGGAACGAATGGGACACCTCCCACAGACAAACGGATATCCTAATCTGTTATCCCGCTTATTATACGGAGATTATTCCTGGAGTGGTTTTATTTACTTTCTGCCGGGAGACAGTCATTTTTCATATTTCCTGTGTCTTTTACTTTCATTAATAGGCTTCAATCAGACCCCGCACCTATGGATTTTTTGAAAATCTATATGTGGGTTTGTGACATGAGCTCGGCCGCGGCCGGAGGTGTGGGAAATCGCTGTGAGGATATCTGCACATTCAGATAGTTTCTGACTTTAGTTCAGTTAGATCTGAATGAGTAACCATGATCCAATATGTCTGGATCCCCTCTAAGGGTTATGAAGGCCTGATGGCAGTCGATTCAATGTAATAATTAGATTCGCAAAATCCTGGATCATGGTCAAAGCGAACCCCGAACAGAAACGGGATAAACGCTAAGAGGATGATGACGAAATGTTGTGTATATTTTTCGATGAGCAGATTCGAAGGGAACAGTCGCAGTTAATTTGCTTGAATCTTCCGCAAGATTTCCAATTAGTCATACAATCATTATTGTACAGATTATATTTATCTTCGGATATTTTTCCTAAGTAGTATATAATCTCTATATAAGTATTCACTCATCCTCATAGGTACCTCTCATCTTTCGCATCTTTCACAACTAAAAAAACCCCTATCTCAAACAAAGTTTGGCGCTATCCATAGTCATGCACTGTCCGCACACTTTGGCAGCATTTGCCGGGTCGCGGAGCAAGTTTGATGAGTTCGACACGCGTCGCACAGCGCTCGCCCGCTGCACAGCACAATAGCGAGCATTCTTCGCAACAAAACTTGTGCTTCCGCAGTTTCATTGTGTTAGTTTCAGTTCAGGGTTGCCTGCTCTTTGTTTGTTTAAGGATATATGGGCCTATACATTGTATTTTCGCGAGAGAAACCTAGTTAACCAACTGTATTATAGGTACTCCGAGAAATAAGAATACTAAAAAAACTAAGGACATAGAGGATTTCGTGTTGTGTTTTGTAGTGAAATTATGTAAGGCTGGCAACTCGCTGCAGACCCCTTTTTCCTACTGGGCACAGTGGGCATATGCCCAGGGTCAGGGGGCTCACGACTACCAAACCAGAGGTTTAAAATCCCATGTGCCCAGGTTCTCGAACAAGTGAAAGACGGCCCTGGTAGGGAGTCTGATCTTTTTGGTATATGTATATACAATATACATACCTTCCTTTGTTTGCATCTATTTTCTAAATGCTTGTCTATCTGCCATATGTATAGTCTATGTATCTGCCTATCCGTGCCGTCACCCCAGGCGTGGGCCTGGGAGTTCTGTGGAATCCGCGATTCTCCCTCTCTGCCATAGGTAGTGCCGCGGGACCCCAAGATTCATAAACTGCCACGACGACGATTATTTATACCTACCGACTACGCGGAGGGTAATCGAACACGCGACCTCTTATTGTCAACTATTTAACCATTACACCAAATAGGGGCATCTATCTATTCGTTATTTGTTTTATTCGTTATACAATTTTAAGAAAATGTTATCAATTTTCTAATTCACTTTACAAACATCCTTTATTTCTTACATAACGCCGTCCTTTCGAAATCTAAATAAATTAAATCAGAGTTGAAAAAAAAGCAGATGAATGTTGCAAAAACAAAACGAAACTCGGAAATCGCCCTGATGTGCATGACGTTGACATTTACTTACTGCCAAGTTGTCAAAAAATGTCAGCCAACAAGGAAAATAACCTTGTTCAGGCTTATATTGAATTAAATAAATTCTGCCAAAGTGGTGACTATGAAAGAGCGTTAAAAGCCGCAGGAAAAAGTAAGCCAACAACAATTTATATTTTCGTACAGGTCTTATTAGTATTAGTCCTAAAAATGAACTGATATGGAAATGGAGTCTCACCCATATTTCCGTACTTCTTGAGAGTATTTGCAATGTTTGAGTAGTAAAATATCATTATTACAGATCTATGCTATAGTCCCCCCAATTCCATGTTACTTGTGTTAAATATTCATTGGTAATTTAATTTATAACCACCCTCAAGAATAGTGTGCTATAAATTATTCATCATTGAATCAGAACATTGGCACTTTCCCTTGTAAACCTATATTATTAGCTGCAAATTCGTGTCTCAACATTTTTGTGTCTACCGTAGGTTTATCGTTTTTTGTTTGTTCAATATTTCATCGTCAATATAAGCAAATAAATTGATTGAATAAATAGTGAACTTCTAATTCTTTTGTATAATATTTTTATTCTTGTATTGAATTACTAAGGACAATAATAATTTAAAAAACATCCATAACAATCGATTTTGAAATGGAACGGCATAAACACAGATGATGTCATTAATTTAAATTTCTGTTTTAGGTATTATACTGTAACAATATGATAATGAATAGATATCCAAATAATTCAGTTTTCTATGCAAAGTTATACCATTGTTTTTATATATTCAAATCTTCTTTCAGTCCTGCAATTAGCTCCGAATGAGCAAAAGGCATTCCACTGCAAAGTGGTATGCTTCCTTCAACTGCACAACTTCAAGGAGGCTCTCGCCGTCCTAACAAACTCTAAGAATGCTGCACTCGCTGCCGACTTGCACTTTGAGAAGGCGTATGCTCAGTACCGACTCAACTCTCCCAAGGATGCACTGCAGACCGTGGACAATGCTCCGGAGTTGACACCAGCTTTGAAAGAATTGAGGTAAGTGATAATATTGCATATTCAAAGTTAACATCTGCCTTTCTTTTGCAATTTGTTTTACAACTTAATTTTATTGTACTTTATACATGTTAGTTATGTTAAAGGATCCTGTCTGAAAATTCTGAAATAAATAATTTGAATTGAACTGTCTTGATGTAACATAATTCTTATGTTGTATTTAAATTCAGATGTAATGATTACATTTGCTGCATTTAAGTCATTTCATTTTTATTTCAATTAAACTAAATAATTAGCCAAAACATGTCAAAATGGTCAAAGCGGACCCCGTATAGAAATGGGATAAACGCTTGGAAGAAGAATTAGCCAAAACATATTGTGTAAACTTGTGACTTCTTATAGAGATAAAAGTTTCGCTTCCTATGTTAAAATGTAACTGTTATGTGATTGTATTCAAAAATGTAAATAAATAGAAATAGTGTGGATTTTTCTAAAATACAATAAATACTTGTTTCAGGGCTCAAATTTTATACCGCTTAGAACAATATCAAGATTGCTACAACTTGTACCGTGATGTGGTCAAGAACACCACCGATGAGTATGAAGATGAAAGAAAAGCCAACATGGCTGCTGTTGTGGCCAATCTTGCTGCCATCAATCCAGTAAGTTTTTAGAATTGTATTATTGTTTTATTATACACATTGATTTTCAAAAACATTCCAATGTTTTGAATTTGTTAAAATTTGACCTTTAGCAAGATTTTAATCATTTGTAGTATTTAGAACTACACATCACAATATCCCTCACCTCAAACTACATATGATTATATTATAAGTAACTTGTGGTTGGATAGTATTTCTGGGCCTTGGCAGTACTGCTATAATTGTACTGTCGAAGCATGTAGCAATATAGAAGTAGTTGGTAATCTTTCTTTACATGTATGTCTGTTAATGTGAATCAGAGTATTTTGTATATATCTCACAATGAATGCAAATTTAAATATGCCACATGTTAATATGTAAATCTTTATCCCCAGTCTGCCGACCTGCCTCAATTTGAAGAAACCACCTACGAGCTGTCCTACAACACGGGTAGTACATTGGCCATGCGGGGCAAGTTCAACGAAGCCCTGCCAGTGCTGAAGAGGGCCGAGTCTGCGTGCCAGGAGAGCGTTATAGATGATGGTGGTACCGAGGAGGAGGCGAAGGAGGAAGCTGGTATTATCAGGTATGTGGCAGAATTTTGGTGTCATTGAAAAAATGTCTACAGGTTAATGTGACATGTACTAAACTATTTATCAATCTATTATGTACTAGCGGCCGCCCGCGACTTCGTCCGCGTGGATGTCGGTTTTCATTATACGAATGTTTTTTCCCGCTAACTCCCGTTCCCGTGGGAATTTTGCGATATCCTTTTGCAACTAAGCATCAAGTTCACTAAGGGACCTGCATGCCAAATTTCAAGCGTCTAACTCAAGTAGTTTAGATTTTCATACAAACTTCCACCCCCTCATTTCGGGGAAGTGGGGGGTTGGAATGGGTCAAAAAGTAGCCTATGTTCTGTCTCAGGGTCTAAAGATTGTCTGTACCAAATTTCATCAAAATCGGTTGCGAGGTTTAAGCGGGAAAGCGTAACAGACAGACAGACAGACAGACAGAGTTACTTTCGCATTTATAATATTAGTTGGGATATTTGTAGTACACAGTGAAGAGTAGCCTTTTTCTTGTATTTAAACAGTTTTTCCTTAAGAAAATCAGAACTGGCAAAATATCTAGGGAGGTACGAAGACCTAAATGTTATGATGCTGTTGATTGCAATTCATGAAATATATTCCACCTGTGCAAATATCACATCTTTGAATTTTTAAAATAAGCTACATTACAGCATTTGTACCACAGCTACCTAACACAATATTTCTTTTTGTTAAATTTTAGAGTCCAGCAAGCTTTCTGCCTACAGATGATGGGCAAGGAAAAGGAGGCAGCAAGTATTTACCAGAATGTGCTCAAAGATAAGCCGTCAGACCAGGCCTTGGTGGCGATTGCTAGCAACAATCTTGTCGTCATCAACAGGTGAGCTACATTTATATTTATTACTAGCGGCCGCCCACGACCCCGTTCGCGTGGAAATCGGTTTCCGCACACATGGTTTAAAACCTTCCTCGACTAATGGACTATCCAACGCGCAATATTTTTTCAATTCGGAACAGTAGTTTCAAACAAACAAACAAACAAACAAACAAACTCTTTAGCATTATATGTATTGGTGTAGATATGATTGTAACGTGTGTATTGTAAGCTGTGTACAAGAAAGTAAACAGATTATAGGTTTCTTATAAATTCTTACTAATGAGGGGTTTCGCAAATGAAAAATCCGTTATATGGCCGTAGGTAGGCGTAGGGTTTAACTGGTATGTGATTGGTAAATTTTGACATGAGAATGACAGATATGTCTAAATTCACCAATGACATAGCAGTTACACCTCACGCCTACTTATTGCCATCTAACGGATATTTCAATTGCAAACACTTCCATTCACAAAACTATATATTTTTTCAAATAAACACAAAATCTTATTTAATGAAGATAACATTGTCTATGGCTCAACGTGACATGCACTTGTAACCCCCCAGGGACGGCAACGTGTTCGACTCCCGGAAGCGCATGAAGGCGGCCACGGCGGACGGGCTGGAGCACAAGCTGAACTCCCGCCAGCGCGCCGCCATCACCTACAACCAGGCCATACTCTGCATTTACTCCAACCAGGTGAGTGGATACCATTTTTAGAACCGACTTCAAAAAAGGAGGATCTCAAATCGTCTGTATTTCTTTTTTAAACTTCTTTCTTGATATATCCGGATCCTTTGAAAATTGCAATTTTTCAGACAATATCTAGTTTTGAGCACTTTTTTATACTTTATGGGTATTTTATTAAATGTAAGCATAATTTTAAATAATATGTTATACTAGCGGCCTGCCCCGGCTTCGCCCGTGGTACTTGTCCACTATTTAATGGATGATATTATACATAAAAACCTTCCTCATGAGTTACTCTATCTATTAAAAAAAACCGCATCAAAATCCGTTGCGTAGTTTTAAAGATTTAAGCGTTCATAGGGACATACAGCATACAACATGACAGAAAAAGCGACTTTGTTTTATACTATGTAGTGATATAAATCACTTGGCTTTTTTCAATGCAAAAATGATGTTAAAATATTGTCTATTATGCTTACGGATAATTTGAAGCGAGCGTGAAATAGGAAAAAGTCTACATGCGTCCCGTGCGGCTGCAGGGTCGCGCAGTATTTACGATTTATTTAATTGCGTTCGGCAAATTAAATGAGTGTATGCTCAGTTTTTTTATTTTTTTAAACTGAGCAAACTCTCTTGCCCCTAATATTATACAATGGCTGTATGTGTAAATTTGATGTTTTTTTGAACTGATCACTGATCATACACTCTAGCCCCTAATATGAATCATTCAATTCCTTTTCTCCCCAGCCGGACTTCTGCAAACAGTGCTGCGTGAAGCTCGTCCGGGAGTTCAACCAGGAGCGTCGCGCCGCCTTAGTAGAAGCTTCGTCTCTCGGCAAGGACGGCAAGCACGCCGCGGCAGCTACTCTGCTCCTCCGTCACGGCGGGGACCTCGCCCTCGCCGCTGCTCAGCTGCTGCTGGCACAGGTACCTGACAAGTTACGAGAGGTTCCGGAACGTCATAGAATATAATGATATTTGTTAACGGGACTAAACGCGATTTTAATTATGTAGTATATAGGGTGTAACAAAATATACTGCAAATATTTTAAGGGCGACTTCTTTAGTGGTAATGTAATCAGTATCAGATATTAAAAAGTCAAAATTAATGCCTACCAAATTTTGCATTTTCTGCATTGGCCAATTTGCTCTTTTCGTCCTGTAAGCTTCGCCCCCCTGTGTGTATTACACTGATAACACACGACCAGCTGTCTTGCATATGACAAAATTTTTACTTTTCCCAATTATTCACTCAATTTATTTTGTTGATTTTCTCGGAAACTAGCGTATTAACAAAAAAAAATTCTAGACAAAGGACATTGCCCATATTTCTATGGAACTCGGTTGCGCTGGCTATGAACGAGTACAACAGTAAAACAAACACAAAAAATAGTAGAAATACCCTACTTTTGAACACACCAACATTTTTGTTTTTATTTTGTGGGGTTTCCTGCAAATCTCTATTTAAAGTAATGGTTTGGAGGTTAGGAAATATTTGACATTTGCTATATTACGTTCGTCAAAGAGAGAATAGAAATACATTAATTCATTAGAAATAAGTTATGGTGTTCCATTCTAAAATAAATAAATCACCTTGTAGGAACCTACTTCAATCCCAATAGTACAAGCCCGTGCGTTATGGTAGGTGATTGGAAGCAACAACTACCTAGTACCTAGCATTACCACATTAACCTATAGAAAATATATAAAAATAAGTTATTTCTAATTACCCGACCAGGAATCGAACCCGGCACGCTAACGGCACCTTAAGGTCGGTGCATACGCCATTTGACCGTGGAAGTATCTCCAAATCATTATATTAGGTAGGTCATTTAACTATGCAAAAGAGGTGAAACAAAAACATCAGATTGCATATTATTAAACATTTATTCAGAATGGTCTTATTATCATAAAATATCTTCTTCTTCGTCCTAGCGTTTTCCCAGCCTAGTGCCCAAAATATATCGTCTAAAAATACCATCTACGCCTCAGGTACCATAGCAGTGTCATTACATGGGCACAGCAGCTCACTGTCCGATTGCCTACTAATCAAATACAATAGTATCCAGCAATATCTGTAGCAGCGTTATGTAAAACTCTGTTCACTAAAATATAGGCATAGTAAACCTTGCTGCTAAGATGCCGTTTTTTTTCCTAGCCCTAACTAAACATTTATCCGTTCCCAGCACCAGAGGCAAGTCATCCTCAATGTCGTCAGCATTTCTATTTAATATTTGCCATTCCGGCTCACGTGCTCCTCGTAATATGAACGCGCCTGTTTGACTTGATAGGAGCCTAGCGCATAGTCATTAAATCATGTTACGACAGTTTTGGAAAATGATTTAAATGGGTCTGTTCTTAGGTCACGAACATAGCTCTCCTTCTATTCATGTTCTCATTTTTACACTAGCAGTGCTTCCAGTAACATGATTCATATCTCCTCTCTGTAGTATGATGAAACATTCTTGACAGACCGTATCATCAGATGGCAACTGAAAAAATACAAGAATATGAAATACCCGAGCCACATTTATTTATCATTAACATTGACTAGCTTGATGGCCAAGGTCCTCGATCATAGGTAGGATTACTTACTAGTGCCGGGTTAATCCAGTCCTTGTCAACACGCCGATTTGGCAATGAATGTACTAATGCAAGTGAACACAGTTCACACAGCGAGACATAGTGACAAATCACTGCACGAATTGAAAGAGTTCAAACTCAACTCAACACGAACGTGGTGGAGAAGAAACAATACTATTTGCTTGCCGGAATACCTCACAAAATAATCACAAGAATTCAGTTGATGTGTCAGTTCTCCCGCATGTTGTCAACTCGCGGAAGTTGACAGCGGTACGATTATTCAAAATCGATACTATTTATTTTAGAAAATGTATTTATAATATAATTTATGTTTACTCAAGTTTTTATATCTTTTATAATAATAATGATTACCATTATTATAATAAGAGCTTATCTATTTACAACTTTTCTTCTACAAGAATCTCAACCGATATTCGTACTCATTCATCGATGCACTTGATGTCATGGGAACTAGTTTATTGTCTCATTAAATATAAATTATGAATCCCACAACAGATTCGCATTAAAATAACTAGGAAGGCATAGAAAATTATATCATGAATTTTGAACAATTTGCCTTGACCATACTCGTTATATTGATAGCGAAACGGGTTTGGGCAATGTCCTTTATTACATTTCCCCTAAACAATTCGCCCTTAAAATATTTGCAGTATATTTTGTTACACCTTATATATACTACTTACTGCTTGACGTTTCGGCTGCGTTACAACAACCGTGGTCGCAAGCGGACAGGTGATGCCATAGAATATGGGGCTATTGCTCAGATTAATGAATACCACAGGCGCTCCCTATGCCACGAGTCGCCGAGGATCGGGCTGAGTGGAGAGCCCTATGTCCAACAGTGGTCTGCGATAGGCTGTTGATGATGATGATGTCACGTTTGAGTGTAGCACCCAAAACGTCAAAACTTCACACCTAAGTCCTAAGAGAATTTGGGCGTGAAAATCAGTTTCCACATCCCACTTGACAGTTATGCCGCGAGAATACATGTGTCTGCCGTCTTGCTCTATCACACGTGATTCATATTTGAGAAAAAGGATCTATACTTTTACGATCCGTCACATCACTAATAGCAACACCGGTGTTTTAATCAGTTCTTCTTTGTTTTAGTGACAGTTTCTATTCTAACGATTGACCTTTTTCACAGGGCGACCGCAAAGCCGCAGTGAAGCTTCTAGAAGAGAGCGAGTACAAGTACCGTCCGGGCGTGATCGGAGTGCTGTGTACACTGCTCTCCGCTGACAATGAGTTCGCGAAGGCCTCTCAGCTGTTCGACGATGTCTATCAGCACCATAAGAACGATCCTGAGGTTAGTATGAGATTACCAATATTCCTCCATGTAAGCGGTATTTGTAATGTTAATTTTTTTATGATATTATGATAGTAATTTCGATTTTGTTTTATACAAATGTTTAATTTATTTTATTTCAAATGTTAAAAATTGTAGTAATAATTAAATTATGTTAATCCAAAATTAATAATTTTGTTAGAAAGAACAGAAAGCAATTTTTTATAAAATGGTTTAGACGGGGGATAAAATAGTTGGCTACTTTAAAAAAATAAATAAAATAATATTAATTCTAAATATAAACACATTAATAACGAAACTATTGACGTCAGTTGGGATGCATTTGATAAAATGAATAAAAAGCTGATTTATTTGCTTTATTTTTATTTTGCTAGTAAGTTATGATCTACCAAAGTTTCTGATTTTGATTCTGATTCAAATATCACGTAATGTTCCCCCTCAGCGCTGCGCAGCGCTTCGCGACGTGTGGCGCGCAGCGGCTGCAGCGCACGCGCGCGCAGGTCGCCCCGGCGCGGCCGCCGCAGCGCTGGAAGCGCTCGCCGCCGCCGCGCCCAGCGACAACCGCTCGCTCGCGCGCCTCGTCAAAGCGCTGGCGGCGCTCGAACCAGCCCGCGCGAGGGAGCTGGCCAAGAAGCTGCCGAGGTTGGAGGATCTTGAGGTGAGACTCAACCTTTAGTGATGAACAGGTAGCATAATCTATCCCAACTAATATTATAAATGCGAAAGTAACTCTGTCTGTCTGTCTGTCTGTCTGTCTGTCTGTCTGTTACGCTTTCCCGCTTAAACCTCGCAACCGATTTTGATGAAATTTGGTACAGACAATCTTTAGACCCTGAGACAGAACATAGGCTACTTTTTGACCCATTCCAACCCCCCACTTCCCTGAAATGGGGGGGTGAAAGTTTGTATGGAAAATCTAAACTACTTGAGTTAGACGCTTGAAATTTGGCATGCAGGTCCCTTAGTAAACTTGATGCTTAATTGCAAAAGGATATTGCGAAATTCCCACGGGAACGGGAATCAGCGGGAAAAAACATTCGTATAATGAAAACCGACATCCACGCGGACGAAGTCGCGGGCGGCCGCTAGTACTAATATATAAAGCTGAAGAGTTTGTTTGTTTGTTTGTTTGTTTGTTTGTTTGTTTGAACGCGCTAATCTCAGGAACTACTGGACCGATTTGAAAAAATCTTTTTGTGTTGGATAGTTCTCTTGACGAGGAAGGCTTTAGGCTATTAGAAATCGAAATCCACGCGGACGGAGTCGCGGGCGGCCGCTAGTATTATAATATTGTGGCACGGAAAGATTTTCCAAGACAAGTATTTGACAATAAGTCTATGCATGAACTGTCATGAAATTAGTTCCATTTTTGTATGCTGAATTGTACTCTTCATTTTAATATTAACTTTTATAGAAAAAACTACACACTTACTTAACTTACTGTGATAGGCTTAAGACTTTCAAAAACTAAAGTGATCCGTGAGACAAATATTGAAAACTATTTAATTTTCTTTGTTTTCCAGACTAAGATCGACATTGACGCACTGGAGTCTTCTAAATGGATGATGGGAGCGAAGGTGGTCAAGAAAACTGTTAGCAAGCAGGAACAGTCACCCGGGTGAGCACACCATATTTATAATCAAATTAATTCCTCTTATGTCAAGGGTATAAGGGCTACTATTCAAACTGCAAGTGCTTACCTTAAGCCTTAAGGAACGGCAAACTGAAATAATTCTATCAATAAAATATACGAAATATATTTCCATAGAACACCTGGGTCAGAACTCGGAAAGAAGAACCAGAAACGCAAGCGCAAGACGAAGCTACCGCCCAACGCGGACCTGTCCAAGCCCCCAGACCCAGAAAGGTACGTATTCAATATTTTTATGATTTTCTAACTTTTCTTGATTGATAGGCAGCAGCGGGTCACTGTATTTATCGTTCGCCAAACCAATTGGTCAGCAGCGGTGACTATTCGCGTCTAGCTATGACAGGCTGCACATCATATTACCCTCAGATTAATGAATACCATAGATGTTTCTTAAGTCATGTTCGAGTATTTGTATTTCCACCAAAACGACAAAAATTCACTTAACTTTTCATTTAAGTCTGTTTGTCTCGCAGTCTCTCTCAACAGAAGACGACGGTCAAGCGATAATGACGTCAGCCCACTTGACAGTTTATCTAGTACTAGCGGCCCGTCACGCGGTTTCACCCGCGTCCCGGGGGAACTACTTCCCGTATCGGGATAAAATATTGCCTATGTTACTCTGGGTGAATGTAGCTTTCCAACAGTGAAAGAATTTTTCAAATCTGCCAAGTAGTTTCGGAGCCTATTCAATTCATACAAACAAACAAACAAACAAAAAATCAAACCTTTCCTCTTTATAATATTAGTATAGATATCTATCGGCGGGAGTACGTGTGTCTGTTATCTTGCTCTATCACACGTGATTGCTAAAAAGGTGAAAAAGGATAGCATAACTGTCAAATTTTTCGGTTCGTCTATTGATATTCATTCATCTGAGATCCACACACGATTGATAATTAACCATAACTGTCAGGCATAGAGTTGAAAATCGATTGAAGATTTTTGACGTGTGTAACGGCGGCCATATTATTTCACTATCCTTGATTGTACCAGTGTAAGCAACGTGTATTGTATCCCGTCAGATGGCTGCCGCGCTACGAGCGCACGGCGTACCGCAAGCGGCGCGGCGTGCGGCGTGACGTCATCAAGGGCAGCCAGGGCATGACCACCACCGCCACCGACCAGTAGTCAGTATACATTCTTATTTATTTCACAGTCGAGTCCTATGCACAGGAGAAAGCTGAAAGGATATAAATATTCTTTTTTTTTATATATTATTTTTTTAGGGTCTTTTATCTTTAAATATTCAGAGATTAAGATATCCAACGATTCAAAAAGCCTCCCCTTTTTTGCAGAATTCAAAATTTTGATTCAATACTTTTATCTTTTTATTTTATTATACGCTCAAGTTTTTTTAATTTTTAATATATAGGCCTTTGCCCTGCAGTGGGACACTACAGGCTCCTAATAATAATAATAATATCCTTCGTTTTAAAGTAATCGGAAATTGAATATTCAGTGCCTAATTATGAAACAAAAATTTTTTTATGGTCTACCAATATCAAATACATTATTTATTATTACTCACTAAATTTTGTTCCTTGCAAAAAAAACACCTTTATAAAACTTTTAAAATATTGGTATAAGTCCAAAAAAATATATTCATTTCATTTCTTTATCGATTTCTCATGAAACAACCTAATTTCCAGTGACATGAGCAAACAGCAGCCCACCGCGGCGACCACGGCCACGGCGGCCAAGAGCCCACGCGTGGACAAGCAGCAGGAGAGCGCGTGGCAGCGCAAGCAGCAGCAGAAGAAGAAGGGCAAGGGCCGCAAGTGGTAGGCGAGTTAAGAAATATAGTGTTTTATATATGCATAATATGATGTTTTATTTCACTGCCTACCCCCCTTTGCCATAGGGCACGTGCCCAAGGCCCCGCGATCGTTTAGACCCCCCTTTGCCATTGGTGTATTAATAAAGCTTAATATTTCCTATCATCATCCAAGCGCCTCTCCCGATTGCGTTTGCCGCTATTGCCTAAGCCCAGGGTGCAACAACTAAGATCCAGAATCGACCAGCCTGGTTATTACAAAACTTAATATTTCCATTATTGTGAATATGTATATTACTTTGCCAGATTGCCACAAATTCAATTGCTTCAGGGATTGTCGAAAAAACTGAAGGAACCCAGTGAAAATAAAAATAATACCAAGTCTGGTCAGAAGAATATTTATTAAAAACTTAATTGTAAGTAAACTAAATCCTTATCTCTTTGCATTCTTCCTCTTAGACTTTCCTGGCCTTTGATTCTTATTTTTATTGTTAGGTTTGAAGTTCTTATTTTTGAAGTTAGTAGGTCTCTTTTTAGCGGAACTATTGAATCCTTCCATTTGATTTGATGAATCCCGCGTGTTTAGTTTTGAACCCTTTTTCTTGCCTCCAAAGCCGAATTTCTTATCTTTCGCAGCGCGTTTTCTGGCCACTTTGTTAGTCAAAGAGTTCTTTCCTTTACTATTATTCTTCCCTTTGTTGTCCTCTAAGAAGTCAAGGTCAGCAGATTTTCCTTTCCTTACTCGTTTCAATTGTTCAAGCATTTGTTTCTTTTCCGCAGCTTGTTTTAATTTTGCATCAATCTGGAAAAGCACAATGAATAATTTAATGGGTGTTTTTTTATTCATTTCAATAAACATTATTCAAGTCCAGATAAGTCCAGGGATGGTATTAAGGCAAGAAAAAGTGATGACTAGACCGGACGACGAGACGCGGACGAAGTCGCGGGCGGAAGGCTAGTTAAAATCATCATGCTTCTAGCGTTAACTCCTCAAGGAGTTTTCTCACCACTGATCTAAGGGCACAAAACCACATGAAGATATTCGAAAAATCCAGAATTGTGGCCCCGGATTCGAACCACTCACCACACGTTTGTGAGGCGCGATCCCTACCACTAGGCCACTATCGCTCTCAAGAAGGCTAATTAAATATTAATCATTTATTTACCTGGACTCTCTTAGCTATCTTCTTCTGATCTCGAAGCTGGCGAACTTTCTCTGTCCTCGCCTGTGCCGCCTGCTTGGCCATCAGATTCTTGCGGACCTTCTGCATGTGTTCATCTGTTTTGGCCATCTCAGCAAAATAGTCGTCTGGCCTGAAGTTATACAATATGGAATAAAAGCTATTGAAAGGAATTAAAACACTACAGAAAATCATATAAACAGCTTGTTAAGTAAGTTAAGTTTAATTTTGTACAAGTACACCTGTCACAGTGATCATCCTTGCTGAAATGGACTAAAGTAACAGTTTTTATGTCAGTGCCAAGTCAAGTAGGCCTTTTTTGCTTTTTTTTTATCAACTTTAGCCTGAGGGCTCAGTCGAGGCTTACAATGCAGGAAGCTCAACCAGATAATGCCTGTGCACTCTCTTTTTTAAATGCTTCTAGGTTGTATTGGCTCATAATCAGACTCTGGCGGAGAAATGTGAAAAAGTGTCAAAATATTTAATAAATTACCAGAAAATGTTATTGAATTTCCTAAACAAAAATTTAAGTTGTTTATTAAATCAACCTTGATGAAGAAAGGTTATTATAAAATAGATGATTATTTAAATGATAAATATGCATGGACATGTTAATCTGCTCAGCCGCACTTATTTTGTATTTATTTTTAAGTTATATTTGACATAATTGTAAAATTGAAATTTATTTTTAAAAAAGGCAAAACTGTCTGAGTTTCTTGCGGCGTCTCTTCTCAGCAGGCCATTCACGTCGAGGCGCTGGTAGGGTAAAAAAAGTTTTGACGTGCAAAAGAATTTACTAAGTGAATCAAATTGCTAAATAAATCATTATTTCATTATTTCATTATAAATCCACTCTTGCAGTGTGCTTACTAAAAGATTTTGCAAAGCTCAACATGCGGATGTGTGGAATATCCACCAAGTAAGGGTGGTGTCCAGCTATACGTTGTGATGTCTGATGGTGTTAACTTTAAGTTAGTGTAGTGCACATTTGGCATAACAGATGGTGGTAAAATATCGCAGAGTGCGAACTCGCCTAAGCCGCGGTGAAGAGATTATTCTCTGAATGTATAAAGGATTTTTGTGACAGTAAATATACATGCTTGGTCGACCTGATTTGAAAAGTCATAGTATAATAATATTATGTGGACAATAGGTTACCTTCTTGTGGGTATTCCAAGCTCCTTCAGTTTCTTTATACCTTCTAGAACTGCCGCTTGTGCTTGTCTATGTATTAGATTTTCACGTTTGAACTCATTTAGCACCGGATCCTGAGATGGATCATATTCCTTAGTACCTTTACTGTTTTCTTTGACATTCCTACAAAGTTAACAGCTATTTATTAAACTTATCATATTTTATGAGTACATGCAACTCAGGATACAAAATTATAAGATCAACTAGCCGAACGCAACTAAGTCAAGTTTCTTGCCGATTCTTCTCACCAGTAACAGCCTTCCAAATCGGTGGTCGAGTCATTTTTAGTAGCATTTTTGTTGATTAATAAGTGCTTCTATGAAGCCTATATTAATAGAGAACATTTTGATTTTGATTTTTGCTTTAAGTCCATGTGGAATTTGGTCTCTGCACACATAGTGATACACTTTTAGCTTAAAATAAAACCTTTTTAAAGCCAGTTTGATTTCAATTTCTACACTACATAGTGTTATATATGTACCATGAAGCTTATTCCACATGTGTACCTCCTATACAACACAAAAAAAAAACAATTTGAACAAGTAGTTCCTGAGATTTGTGCCAGTTCAAACAAACAAACTCAACAAAGTATACAAATATAAAGTAGTTAAGCCTGTATCGTGTGGCGCATTGTCATTAACGTTTTAATCTTATTACTCACTTTCTCCTCTGCGCAGTTTCCTGCATTTGCAAAGCTACGTCAGGTGCCATAGGAGCAACACTCGTAACCAAGTCCAATGTCTCTATCCATGGTAATTTCAGCTTAAATTCCTTCAATTTAGTCTTGAGGTCAGAAACATTATTGATGTAACTTTTCTCTATCTTTTCAATCTCCTCGTTAAGACCTGGCTTTAACAAACCTTTAGCAAAAGCTTCTTGTAACTGAAAAATACGTAATTATAAATAAAACACTGTTTTATGCTATTGTTTTATGAGAAATTAAATAACACTCGAAAATGACTAACCTCTTCATCTGAATCAACATCAGTATCACTTTCATTTAAAATAAAATCAGTCATTTTGTGAAAGTTGTATTTCTATGACTTCTCCAATAACAACTAAGTATTCGAAAAATACTATTAAATTGATATAATTTTATAGGAGCCGCATTTCAAAACAACCTCAAAAATTGAAACGTGCATCTGACATTAGTTTTTTTTTTATTGTGATTGTCTTTGGATTCTCTTGTCCAGTCTTTTCAGTCAGGCATAGATTGTTTTTTTTTCATATTTTGGCTTTGCACTAATGATATTGGAAAACCATGATATTGATATTTCTAAGATCTTTGCTTCCCACGCTGATTGTTAGTGCTCCTTGTTTATGTGAAGAGGTTTTAATTATTGTGGAAATAACTCAGCCCTATTCGATTCCATTGGACTATCTATATTTGACCCGCTTGGTGTAATAGTCAAGATGTTGCCTATTACGCAAGAGGTCGCGGGTTCGATCCCCGCACAGGACAAACATTTGTGTGCATGAACATGTCTGTTTGTCCTGGTCTGGGTGTTATATGTATCTATTTAAGTATATTTGTAATACCACTGTTGATTCTGATGTCTGTAACACAAGTGCTTAAGGTACTTAACAGATCAATGTATGTGATGTTGTGAAAATATTTATTTATTTATTTATCTATCCGGTTATAGGCTTTGGTATCCGATTTATCAAAAAAATTAAGAGGAAAGTATAATAATTCAAATTAAAAATTCAAATTTCTTTATTGCAGACTACTACTGGTCCATGGATTAGTGACATTAATACTTATAAGTAGGGTTAGTAAAATAGGTAGGAAGTACATTTCTTTACACCTTATTATTGTATCATGTACCTTAGGATAATAATGGAGCATTTAATTCTGATTTTCTTAATCATCATCAATAGTTTAGTTTATTGTTTTCTATTTGTGACGATACTGGAACTGGACAAGTGATTTTTACAAGATTTTTGACTGATATTAAATTATGGCATCATAATATTGTTGATGCAAAGATCTTTGTGCACTTTGAGCCTTATAGAAGCTAATGTTTTTTTAGCAATATCTGTTTTTATTCAAAAAATCATTTCTTTTCAACAATATGTACCAATTATATCCAATCCGAAACAATGAAAAGTTTTGCATGCAATAGAGCACCTTAATTTTATTGAACAACGTAATAATTTTTATTATCAACCATAGAGCTTGATTATTTCTTCTTTTTAAAATCAGTATTAAAGTTGAAGATATTAATATTTTTTGCTTATTGGTATTAAATAAAGCATTGTTATTATTAGTTTTTTTTTTACATTGTTTAAGCAATTCGATAAAATTTACTTTTATGATAATTTTGTTTATTAAACTTTGTAATATTGTGATCTTTGCTTAGACCATAGACAAAAAAGTAGGTTTGTCTCTGCTTTTGACGTGAATAAAAAAGCTAATGAACATTCTATACATAGACAAAATGTTAAATCATTTACTGTCTTTTTACATTTATTTATTTAATTTGAAAATAAAATAAAATAAATGATTAACTGAAATATATGAAAAAAGTAAAAAATAAGTTTTAGGTCATAAATGTTTTCCTAAACATTGCAAAAAAAATATTTGATATCGCTTGTTCTTAAGTTGACCGGAAGTAAAAAGTACTTGGACATGTTTCGTGAGACCCCGTTGTTTTGTATCAAGAAAATGCAATGGCCGCCATCTTCGACTCTTGTGAATGTTTTGGTCGTAGTTACGAACTTTGAGGCTTATTTCAATTGTGCTATGCAATTATTTGATGGAAATTGTTTCGCTACATCGTGAGTGATATTAACTCTTTTGCGCACAGGTTAGTAGTGAATTCTTTACGTATTTTCTATAAAAGTGTTTACATCTGGATTTCATAGTTCTTAGCTATTGTGATGCTGTCATACTGAATAAATATTTAGTATTATTACTGTTTTAATGCATAATTAATTGTGAAACAAGTATTATTAAGTCATTATTGTTTTACTGAAATGTTATAAATATACAAACCTCATTTTCGTACGTACTTATATTTTTCGACTCTTTGTTACTAAGCAGGCTTCATTACCTTATATTCTCGTATTACTATGTTTCATTCCTGAAATTAAGTTCATATTTTCCTATTGAGTTTCATTTTAGGTTAGTGTTTACTTTTTTTGATGTTTATTACTGAGACGTTTCAGTTTCCGTGCGACAATAATGGCGGCAGTGGATTAACCTATTCACTGATTTAGTGCATTTATTTCACTGCTAATGCGTTTTATGTGACTATTTTTGTGTTCTTTGGGATGTTTTCTTATGGGGAATAATATAATACGAGTTATGACATGTTTCTAGAACAATGACCTCGAGGGTCGCTTAGATCGCTGTAGTGGACTAAAAATATTTTACCCAAGAGCATTATGGTCTACGTCGCTCGTAATCGCGATGAATACGAAGATATGTGGCTAAGGAGTCAATTTTCAATTGCAGTCACATGAAATAAATTGGAGGCCGAGGCGTTCTCCGCGGCGTCATCTCGGGTTTGACCCAAGATGATAGTTATTACAGCATGTCAGCAACATCAGAATATGAACCAGTGGCCCGGCAAGTAAGTACAATTAAATTTTAACAAGTTTTGCATTCTGAACCTCCTAAAGTTATCCTTATCCAAGTGGCTTATTGTTACCTCTTTCAAGGGCTACACCTAGCCCTATACCTGTCAATTCAGTGTTTATTTTCATGTGTATGAAGTTAGCATTGCAGGCAATTCAATAATGTTATTTTTGTTGCACTGATTAGGTATTTTCTTATATGTATCCATTACACTTAGGTAGTATCTCTTGTATTCTAATTGGTAATTTTTAGAATATGTCTGAACTTTTTCTTTTATAATACTTCTTCCTGTAGATATACCTTTTTGGACTATTTTTTATGTGATTGATTTATAATTGTTTTAAATAAATGTTTGGAAACTGAAGTGTATTCATTGAAATCCTCTCTAGTATTAAATTTTATTATTTCAGCTAATAGTATTGTTTGGTGAGTAGTGATTTTTTGTTCATTTATTGGACAAGCCAGTGGCTATCATGAAATGCTCAGAATGAGGGCATTTGATATCATCGTCACTCCATTATTCAACTTAGTGGTATTGCAATATATGTTGATTGTATGATAATAAATTCATAGGATGAGGGACAAAAACAGCTACCCATTTTTACTGCATTGGTTGAGAGAATAAATATGTTTATTTTAGAGTTAAACATTTAATTATATTTTAATGATACTTTTATATTGTTTCATGTCTGAAATACTGTTAAGTGACATGAATAAGTTAAACTCAGACATGATTTTAATTGTTGTTTGTTTTTGTTCTAGGATTACGGGCCGCCCACCTCCAGTGAAAATGTGTATGATCATGTTTTGGAACATAAACTAACAGATACTATGAATGTACCTAGTGTTAGACCACCTGGTTTAAGGGCTGTGCCCTTATCTCCTACTGATGGTGATCCTGAACCTGATTCCACTAACCCTGAAAGCATCATACAGTCTGTTCATAAAGTAGATAAAGAAGTAGAATATCACATTGCAGAAAAACAGTGTGAAACAGAGATGTCAGTAGACTCAATTTCTGGAATTGTTAGAATTGAAGAGTCCATTGACAATGTGGGGCACATTGCCTACCCCATAATTCAAGATGCAGATGATTCAAATGACGGAAGCTATGTAGAGAACTCTGCAACTTTAATCCAGGCACCCTTGAACACAGCTATTGTACATAATGTTACTAAGCTGCCTCAGAACTTCACAATAAATGTTGACCCAGCAAATATCACAACTATTCACAATGTTTCTCAAGATGGTTCTGGCAGTCAAACACTATGGCTGCCAACAATTCTAGCTACTAGCGCTGCTACAACTGACAGCAAAAACGATGAAGATCGGCAACAACCTGGTGTTTCTCAAATTATTATAAGTGACAGTTATGTCAATGACACCAATCAACCTGGCAGAAGAGCCAACATAGTTACAGAGACCAGTTATATAGGCAGACCGAAGACTCCAAAAGTGCAGATTTTAAGCAATATATCAATACCAAAAACTGGTAGTTATACACAACAGTATATTCAAGGGAAGGATATTGCTACTGCACCAGTTTATGGAACACAAAATCACATTTATAAGTTGGGCCCCAATGTTGTGCCACAGAAGCATGTAAATAATTCAGTGCTTTGCACTAAATCGTCTAAGAGCCAGTCATTAATCGGCTGCTCAAATTTATCACCTACTGTTTTAAACAGTAGCCCAGTTAAAAGTGTATCATACAGTCATTCAATTACAAAAGGCACAAATCTAAATAAGACCTTGAACAAGGTGAACAATGGTGCTAATGTAAACGCCATGGTGGCTGCGTCGTCAGGGAACACGCAGTGCCATATACTGTCGCGTGTTGTTTCTGGTCCTAACAAAATGTCGGTCCATTCAGGAAGAAAATCAGTGAACACATTTAAGAGTTCTAAAAACTCAGGTCAAGTGTCTGGACAGAAAAATCAATCTAGAGCAATCAAAATAATACAACAGACTGGTACTGTCAACAAATCTGATACTAAGACTTGGCCAGTAGCCAGTGTTACATACAAGAGCCAGCAGCCAGCGTATGGAGTTGTTGAATCAAATCCATCAAAGATAATTCAGAAAGTTGGTAGTCCAACACATAAAAATCCCCAGCCAATGGCATTACAGAAATTTCCTGCTAAGGGGGAGCGGTTAGTCCTGCAGTCGCCTTGCGGTCCAGTGCTGATTTCGACAGCACCTATTAGCACAAGTTTAGCAAAAGCTCCTCACTATGTGCAATCGGGATCTACTCCTAATTTGCGCTATGTGCAGACATATGGCACTGCGGACAACCAACTATCTACAGTATCACAAGTATCTGCAAATCAGCAATTGACAGCTCAAATATTACAGTCTTTATCCCAGCCTAAGCTGATGTTGCAAGCAAGTCCAACTGTCGTCAATAATAACTCACCTCCAGCTTCAAATATAAAACCTACTGAGGAGCCAGTTGAATTGAAAGCCAGTAGTCCAAGTAATCATAAAAGGATTGTATTGTGAGTATATTTAAACATTCTATAGTCAAATACTTTTAAGTTACAATCAAACTTTAATTATCTTATTTGTACATTTATTAACTGTATTTAAATTATTGTTTCAGTGGGGATAAATTGACATTGCTAACTGCGGATGATATGGTCGGTATGGAAGAGAGGCCTAATCTATCAGAAGAGTTGCGACGATATTCATATCAGGCCTTAGCATTTATTATGCTGGATCATACGTACGCCTTACCTGTACAAAAACAACCTACTGTTTCCTCACCCCCTGCCACCACTGTAGCCTCACTGCCGCCCGTAATTGCTTCTCCCCCGCAAACGACGGCGCCACCGAGTCCGCTCAAAAGAACGTCGCCGGTGATCATGTCGACGGCGTCGTACGATCTGCCCATAACCGTCCCAACTAGCGTAGTCGGAACGCCGGTCCCGGTGTCCACGATAGCGATGAACACGATGACGTACAAACCTCAGCCTGCACCCGCGCAGGACGACGACGCCGCGTCCGTCATATCGTCAATCGACGGTGAACGGAGGCCGCCCGCGCAGGGCGGCAGCGACACAGAGACGGCGCCCGAGAACGAGGACGAGGGCAAGACCAGGTGCATCTGCGACTTCACCCACGACGACGGGTACATGATATGCTGCGACCGGTGCGGCGAGTGGCAGCACGTCGACTGCATGGGCATCGACCGGCAGAACATCCCGGACGCGTACATGTGCGAGTTGTGTCAGCCGCGGCCGATCGACCGCCGCCACGCGCGAGCAATACAACTTCGCAAGCGCGAGGAGCTGAACGCCCTGGGGGCGTCCGACTCCGACTCGTCGGAGGCGGCCAGCCGCATGCCCGGCCAGAGGAGAAAGCGCCTGTTGACGGTCACTACTTACACGAACACCAGTGGATCTTGCGTGACTACCTACAACTCGAATATCCCGACGTTGCCGCCTCTACCGCAACCGACGTTGACGTTGCCTAAGCGAGGGCCTAAGCGACCCAAGAAGGCTGATGTCGTAAGAAAGGCAGCTAAAAGGAAATTGGTAGAAAAACGAGTAAAACGCAAGAAGGAAATGTTATTGAGCCGTAACAAATACAACACGAGCGTGTCGAACCAGTCCCACTGGCAAGATTCTTATGAGCTCGCAATGACGAATCACTACAGCCCTGAACTTCGAGCCAAAATAATGAAGTACAGTAACCGCCTCGGTAACACCCCCAACATGGCGTCCGCTATCACTGCACACCTGTGCACGACGGTGCCGCACGCCGGCGGGAAGATTCTCATTGCGACCAAAGATCTCAAAGAAAACACTCCTATCATAGAGTTACGAGGCAAGTACATGTTGTCAAACCAGCACAGACCGCAGCTCCAGAATTCTGCTCGGGCCGGCAGTCAAAAACCTGGCCCGTTCGTGTTCTTTTATAGATTACCTAAAGATAATACACAGATTTGTATAGACACAAGGACGTATGGTAATGAGGCTAGGTTCGTTAGGAGGTCATGTAAACCTAACGCGGAGTTACAGCATTGTATTGTCAAAGGCACCTTACATGTTTATTTGGTTACAATTGGTGTTATTCAGTCCAATACAGAAATAACTGTCGGTCACGATACCGATGGCAGTAAGCAACCGTGTGCGTGCGGTAATCCAAAACATTGTAAAGTGAACGGACTCAGTCCGATGATGACGAGGAAGAGCGTGGACTATCCTCCGCGTGAGAAACGAAGTAGAAACAGGTGCCTTAGTACATCGTCCCCACTTTCACCGCCACTAGAGCCTTTGTCAACACCTATCAAAGAATACCCTCCAACCGTACCAATTAAGTCGGAAAAGAAATCTCCAATTAAACATGAGTATCCACCGTTATCTCCAGTTAAACCGCCAATTGCAGCATTAAATTTCGAAGAGCCTATCAAGGCTGAGCCAGTTGTTGAAGATATCAAACCGGAAATTGATTTGATTGCTAAAGAGGAACTGAAACCTGAGATAGATGAACCAGATTTTGTTGAATCTGTACCAATAGTAGAAGAAAAACCACCGAAAGAGGAGGAGTTAGTAAAACCCGTTCCGATACCAGAGATACCGGAACCTGAACCAATTGTTGAGGAACCGAAACCAGAAATTGAGCCTAAAATAGAAATGCCGCCTGAAGAGCCGAAAGTAGAAAATGAAGCTATATACTCAGATGAAGAGAAACCAGAGAAAGTTGTGGAAGAGAAAGAGAAAGAAAAAGAGAAGGAGAAAGAGAAAGAGAAGAAACCTAAAGAAGAACCGAAGAGTATAATAGACGAAGACAGACCGATGACCAGAGAGCTGGCTGCTAAGTCCGCCTGCCATGACAGATCTTCCAGATCAAGTAGGACTTGTGTGAACCAAGACTCTTTGGACGACAAGACAGATGATTCTCAGGACAAAATTACAACTGTAAATAAAGAAAAAGACAAGAAGAAAATGGTAAGAGGTTTTTTTACCTATTATTTAACTTATATCTACTTTTAGTATAATTCGGTGTTTAACTGTTGTATCCTACGTTTCAGACTCGGGAGGAACGTAAAATGGAGGCAATAATGAAGGCTTTCGAGCGCATGGAGAAGGCGGAGCAACGTAAACAGGAGGTGAAGGAGCGCCAGAAGCGGCGGGAGTCCGACCCACACCCCAATGCCAATGATAAAGATGACGATGAAGATCTTCACTGTACTACGAAAAAGAGGAGGAGGTAAGTTTGAGCATTTCCATGAACGTTGTTTAGGCCATTTTATTTTTTTATATAAATAATATACAAAAAAAAATATTGTTAATAAAAATTACATTACATAGCTCTTACTTAGGTACTTCAATTGTATCTTAAACAGTTTTGTTTGTAATTTGTGGTCCATAGTGTTATTTTTTAAATGCAATGCGATTTTTTTCTACAATCAGCTTTTTGACAGAAAATCTTAGAAATAATTTGATTTCTTTATATGGAAATTAAATTGTGCTGATGACCGAGTGTCAATTTAACGCAGCTTCATAAATCTATACCATCCTCTGCGGGGCGCACTCTTTAAATTTGATATCTCTAATTCAATTGCATACAGCAGTAAACTCTTCGACCACCAGTATAACATTCAAAACGCGTAACACAATAGGGATGTTGCCACCACCAGTCATTTGACCTTCTTTTATTAACTGTCAAAACGATTCCAAACTATGAAGTTTGTATGGGAATAGCACACTATGACGTCACTAGTTTTAAAGTCAACTGAGTAACTAATTGTATAATTTTAATTTATTAAAAATCTTAAGTTTACGTATAAACGAAAACAAACCAATACATTACGTGCTAAAAAGCGCCTTCTTTTTTAAGAAAAGTGTTGTGAAATTAATTATGATATGTGTTAACATCCCTATTCTCGGAGCTAACCCCCTAATTTACCCCCAGACGCAAGGGTCGCGCGCGGACGACGTCGCAGTCGAACCGGCGGCGTCTCAACTCGGCGGACAGCGACATGGTGACGTCGGGCGACGAGGCGGGCACGCGGACGCCGCCGCGGCTCGCGCGCCGCGACTCGGCGCCGCACGACACGCCGCCCGCGCCGCGCACGCCGCCCACGCCGCCCACGCCGCCGCGCCGGCCCACGCGCGCCAACGATAATGTTACCGAGGTACGCTGAGCTACAGACTATTATTAAACTCTCCCGCCCTTTCTTCTTAGCACGCTCCTTTATATTTTACTAGCGGCCGCCCGCGACTCCGTCCGCGTGGATTTCGATTTCCAATATCCTATGTGTTATTCTGATGTATGAGCTGTATTGTGGTAAAGTTTTATTCAAATCCATTCAGTAGTTTTTACGTGAAAGAGTAACAAACATCCATACATCCGAACATCCATACATCCATACATCCACACATACAAACTTTCGCCTTTATAATAGTAGTAGGAATAATAGTAGTAGGATGATCAGTTAGTGAAGGTCAAAACATATAACTAAGTTAAACGTTGAGTGAAATCTTAGTAAAGTTTAATGGTAGACTTTATTCACAAAATAAATCAACATATACTTTATTTATATAAGCCATATCATTGAGGCACTTATAAATCGTCAAAAAATCATTCATCATTTCAAAAGTAACCATTTATGCGTTACATTTTTCGAGTTATTGTTGACACTTTTATTTCCTTCCAGGACCTCGGCCTAAGTTCCGCCTGTTTACTGGTGGAGGCGGCGGTCGGCTCGGTCGAATCCGCCTTCAAATTGCCTAAAACTAAGAAAACGATGGCGACCGAGTGGATAGGTCGGTCGCCGGAGCGAACGCCTTCGCCCTACCGCTCGCCTTACAGACCGTCCCTGGTGTCTGCACCGTCGCTGGAGAGCCTCGTCCAAGTCGCGTCGACTATGATCGGCGACCTGACCGCGGCCCACGAGATCGAGGACGACACCAACGCACATTTATCACCGCCTCGAACGCCCGGACGGGACCGGAATAGACCCCCCAAGAAGGCGAAGAGAATCACCCGGAGTACACCGCCCGCGGAGGTCGTGGAACACACGCCGACCGTCTTCGCGCAGCACAGTGCCAAGAAGAGATGGCTCCGACAGGCCATCAGCGAGGAGAGCGACTCGCCCTCTGCTGGTATGTATCGTTTTATATGGAACTTTTCGTTGTCTTGTTTTTAACAGAGCTGTGACGCTATGTTGAGGTCTAGAAGTTTTTGTTTCAGAATCCCCGCCCAATGAAATGGTAACTCCATTGAAAAAGAGAAGATTAGCAAGGGAATCATTATCTTGCGAACAGAACCCTATTGTGCCTGTAAGTATTTATTGAATTGTTTAAAATTTAACTCTTTTGTAATGTTTTACTAAATGAATTTTTTTTGTGCAGTGTAATGATGAAACTTCGCCAATGCTGACGTCAGAGGATTCTCCGGTGAAGGACGATCCTCAAGCGTTGAATCGGCGGAGAATTATAATGGACGGCATTTACGGTGCGAGAGATCGGACGCGATCCGATAGCGGGCAAGGCTCCGATGACCAGTGCAACATGGACAATGATGTGCTCAACGTGAACATTAAGGGTCCACATGACAGTGAACACATAAGAAGAATAATAGGGGTGCCGACTCCCGAGGACGAGGTTCCACCAGAAATCCCAAAACCAGAAGACTTCCGAACCAACAATAACAATGTTGAAACAGAAGACACCAATTATAATAAAGTAGTCCCGATGGAAATAGACACAACCATACCCACCCAGCTTAAAATACAAGATTCGACAGATAGCTGTGAAGTCAAAGGGATCGAAAGTCCCAACGACAAACCGAACAGCTGTCAGTCGGCCGACACCAGCGGGAACTCGTCACCGCAACGGGACGAGATGGACGACATACAGAAGAAAATTCACTCATTTCACACGGAAAATATACTCATACTAAAAAGCAGAAATAAAAAGCCAAAGGAGAAGCGGAAGAAGGTCAACCTAAATTTTGATCTCAACATGGTGGACGATCAAATCAGTATTCAGCTGCGCACCGAGAACGACTCGAACTCAAAGTCGCCCGATCTCAACGGCGACATCCACGACGACATGAGCAACTCCGTCCACGACGACAAGCTGCACGTCGCGCCGGAAAATATTCCGCTGCCGCCGGTCGAGTCGATCCCCCTGCCGGCGACGGAGAACATCCCCCTGCCCGAGGAGCCGAGCCCGATGCCGCCGGTGCCGCCGCCCGAGACGATCCCGCTGCCGGAGGAGCCGATGATCCCGATCGCGGCGATCCGGCCGCCGTCGCCGGTCCCGGTCGAGAGGATCGAGGAGCGGCCGGCCGCGACGGTCGACCGGCCGGCGGCGCTCGACGGCGCCCCGCTGCCGTTCGCCGCGCGGTTCGGCTCGACCGGGCTCTTCTCCGGGATATTCAGCAACGTGAGCCAGTCGCTCGGCCTCGACCCGGGCCCGATCAACGAGAACGTGCCGAGCATGTCGATAATAAAGAGCGCGATCGACCGGACGACGTGCCTCGACCGGAGCATATTCGAGGCGCGCGACGGCGGCACGTCGCAGGCGGACGAGCTGCGCAGCGTGCAGGAGATCCTGACGCGCGTCAACAACATGGACTCGCACAACAGCGTGCTGCTGTCGGGCGTGCTGCGCGGCGCGGGCGCGGGGGCGGGTGTAGGGGCGGGGTCGCTGACGCCGCCCGCGCGCCCGCGCCCCCGCCCCGCGCGCCCCGCGCTGGCCGCGCGAGCCGACCCTAGGCTCAACCCTCCGCCTGTTGAAAAACCCAAACCTATTCGAAGAAAGGTGAGTCCGTTTTAATTTTTATCTACTTTTTACACATGTCAAATCCATTTCTAACTACATGTTTATTTAAGTTGTCAAATCTATTTACACCAGCTTATTTTTGATGTCATATGGCATTGACGGTCCGAGATTAGTGGAAGATTAAGAATCTTCGCCCCCGCTTCTTAAGCTATTATAGAATCTTCTATTATATAAATTATTCCTTGGTTACTTAATTTTTAAGTCTCCTTTGCATACATGGTTTTGTAACTTTTAGTGTAAAATATGTAGTCGTGGTGTTTTGACAAGTGTAAAAAACACATGCATGCATGATTATGCTTATGCTTGTGACATACCTATCTTTGTTCTCAGTAGATGTTTTAAGGTGAAATCTGTTTATTATCAACTTTAGTAGAGCAGTTATTGCATAGGAGAGATAAAGAAGTATTTTTGTGCATAATGTATCAAAAATACAATGTTGTTTTAATGAGATCAAGGTTTAGATAAGATAATTTTATCTATTTGTACATGTGGTTTCGTTTTTATATACACAATTTTGCCTTATATTTCAATTGTCTTACATAATAGTCTACTCAATGAATATGCTGCTTGCATAAATTAATAAATCAGCCGTATTTATGTTAAATTTATGCAAATTTGTTAGAGTGCTGCTTCTTTATCAGACTGCATAATATGCAGAACATATTATGATTCTTAAATAGCACCAAAATGTATGATAAAACTGTGAACTCATGATAAGAATGACACAAATAACACCATGACTGAGATTTTATTTGTTATGTTATGAGTCTAAGGCTCGTATTAATAAATCACACTCAACTCTGATCACGATCTTGAGCGCGAATTTTGAGGTGCTGTTTTGTATGAGAATGACATTCTCATGATTGAAGTCAGAGTTGAGTGCGATTTATTAATACGAGCCTAATTATGAAACAAATATTATGTAAAATTTAAAATTTTGTAAATCAAGGGGGTTTAAGACATTAACATATCCCTTGCATCCACAGCTCTCTATAACGGAGTACCGCAAGCGGCAGTGCGGCGCGACGGGCGGCGAGGAGGCGGCGGCGGGCGGCCCGGGCGAAGCGCCCGCCGACTGGTGCTCCGCCTCGTCCGCGTCGTCCGCGTCCTCGGCCTCCTCCGCCGGCCCCGACCTGTCCCCGCAGCGGCTGGACGCGGCCGCCGCTGCCGCTGTTGATGACCTTGAACAGCGGTTACACAGGGAACTCTCAGCTTTGCCTAAGGGTGAGTTTGAAGCCTATATTAGCCCAGGTGTATGATGGAGTAACGCTAAGTTTATAGGCTACGGTAGCCGCTAACCATCGAGAAGTAAAATGTTTACAACATAAGGGGTATTAAAAAAGACTTTTGCAGAATCTATTGGATGATCAATTCATTGCTAATGAAAACAATGAAGGCTTTTCCAGTATCAATAAGAGTAAATTTACTTAAACTAAATTTAGTTTTACTATAAATTCGTCATCATCTGGCGCGAAGGACCAATAGTCCTTACTACCTAAAAAAATATTATTTGCCTCGTCCATTGGGTCGTTACTGGTATTTCAATAATTTAAATAAAATATGTCTTAGGTCAAACAGTTTCTAAAGAAAAGTTTATTTATTTTATTTATGCCATTTTCAAACTGTTTTTCCCAAGAAAAAAACTTGCCAAGTATTGATAAAGTAATTTATTCGGCTCTTACATCAATCAATGTTCACAGTTCTTTCATTATCAGAAGTCATTAGTAACCATTAATCAAGTCGCGTTGACGACAGTGTGTAAATAAGTTGGTTTCATGTGTATTTACTGACTGAAGTCACGGTTTCGATCGATACTTGAGCAATATAAGCAACTAGGCCAAATATATCTTTACATATATGAA
Source organism: Nomophila noctuella (assembly GCA_958496325.1). NCBI lineage: Eukaryota > Metazoa > Arthropoda > Insecta > Lepidoptera > Crambidae > Nomophila > Nomophila noctuella. Next base: position 2,464,557 of record OY292487.1, on the reverse strand, counting down.
ACTCCTCGATGGTCTAGTAGTACCGGGCCGTGGTCTCGTGGACCTGATTTCGATTCCTGGGTCGTGAGAAATTTGTTTCGATTTTTCTGAACACAGCCCGGGTTTGTGATCCCGGACCAACCCGCATTTGGCAAGCGTGGTGATTAAGCCAAAATCCATCTTTGTAACGACAACATGATTTCAAATGATGGAAGCCTTTGCCCCACTGTGGGACATTACTTCTATGTATATGAAAACTGCGATGTATATGAGCCTTAAAACAAACTCGTATCTATGAGAGCGATTTGCGACGCACATCATAGTTAGTTCACTAGAGCGAATCATTACCAGCCTTCACGCTATAGAATTAGAGTTGAATTTTAAATGAAGGCGAACTTCCTGCTGCGACGTAGTTTGTTAAATTGTTCCGTGGTCGGAGTTAAGTTTTTACAGCGATCGGTTTTATTGCGCCGGCTACACGCTGCCAGTTGAATTAATTCAATTGCATAAATGCACACGACTTACGTAGGATATGCCACAGTTGTAGGAACGACGATTGGGCATCTTTGACACTTCGAAATGTGTTTCTTACGATAGTTATACCATTGATTCTTTTAGGTGCTTGTTATTTTCTGTGCTAAGGATAGATAATTTTAGTATAATTTAGAAAATAATAGAGAAATAGTAGTACCTATTATTTTTTTAATTGTTAACTTTATAATAATTATGCTTAATTAAATAATTTGATTAGTGATATTAGATCTTTATTTGTATTATTACTTAATTTTAATATGACCTCTTCTATTGGTCAATCATATCTAGAAAGCGTTCTTCTGATATTATACTGTTGTTTAATGTATTTTGTGATAGTATAGAAACACACTAGGCTGAAAAAACGCGACCGAAGTTCGGCGGGATTACGCCCGCAATGTATTTTGAATGAAGGATGACACACTGTGCCTAAATTAAGTCGCGTCATGTTGTATAGAAAATGAAATTCGGTCGCGTTTTTTCCGCTTAGTGTGTTTCTAGTTTCTACACTTAGTGTTAGCGATACACAACGTAAGTGCTGCGGCGCGAATGCACTTTCAAACGTCACAATGGTTTAATGCAAGCGTCGAGTCATGCACTTCTTGATGACTTGGTACTTGTTCATTTAAATGGAAAACTGGTCATGATATTAAATCTTTTCCTCGTTTTTACTGCACTTTGATTGCTATCTACGTAATGGACGATGGAATATATTGAAGGTTTAACGTCTACAGATTTTAAACTAAGATTACGTCGAAATATACAATTATAAATTCTTAAATTTTAAAAGCCGTTGCAATAACATGATTAAAAAAACATTTTCAGTCAACACAGTTCTTCTCATAATCATTTGAGCACCGTACATATGGTGTACTCTTCCTTCATACTTGGCGCGTCGCATTTATTGCGCCATTACGCAATTGAGTTAATGGCATTGAGCAGCGCAATAAATTGAGTTGATTTACTGAGTTATGCGGGTTTCGAAGAGTTACTAATGTTCAGTTGGAAATGATGCTACACTCGTTTTAATATGACACAAGTCCTGTGTTTGTTTACCACTACCCCATTCACCCTTTAAATTATAATAGGTACCTATTATAAGATGTATGGTTGGATGAAAAAAAAAAGAAATTTTACGCAAAATAAATTTAGCGTACAATGCGTTGGTAGATGTCGATTTAATTTAATTGAGCAGTTGTTACATTGAAAAAATATATTTCCATTAAAATTATGATCGGAGTAGCCTTGAGAACTGTGTAAACAAGATACCGACGAAAATTTGCCAGCGCAAATTATTCTTAATTACTTTAGAAACAGGTTTGCTTTTGCCGATGCGTGGTTCGAAGTGTATGAAGTACAAATGCCGCATGGATGAGATAATCCTCGAACACAATGGTCGGTACTCTCGGTCTTATTGCGATGCCGTAGAGTGGTCAACCCGCTGGCAAAATGCCAGATATGCAAGTGATGTTTTATTTTTAAACCGAGAGTACGCGGTAAAAACACGAGTTAACATGAGTTAACACCGGTTAACTCATGCCCCCCGTTCGTATTGTTTGGTATTTCGCAACTGCACAACGCGATAAACTCCAGTAGTTTATTGCTACTGCTTTATTCCTATGTGATCAGGGTAAACAAGCAACTACCCAAGATTTATAACATAATAGCATGGCAGCAATTGCCTTTGGAACTCCCATGACCTTTCACAGGAAAACCGGTATCTGAACTCCTACGCGTTAATGATGACTTTAATAACCTATGTTGATGACGAGAAAATCATACGGTGCATTAAATTCAACCCGGATCTAGCCTGAATACACGAATAATATAGTTCTTGTGTTGTTTTATATGTCACTAGCGGGCGCCCGTGACTTCGTCCGCGTGGATTTCGGTTTCTTTATCACCAATTTTTCCCGTTAGTGGTGGAATTTTGAAATAATCTTTAAAAGGGGATGCCTACGTCATATTATCTTCATGAATGCAAAGTCTCAGCCCGATCGGTTTAAAAATGACAACGTTTCATACTAACGTGCATCCCCTATTTTACCTCCTTGGGGGTTGGAATTTATCAATATGATTGATTAGGCGATGCCTACGTCATAGTAGATTTATGTATGCAAAATCTCAGCCTGATAGGTTTAAAATTGACAAAGTTTCATACTACCGTTCATCCCCTATTTTACCCCCTTAGGGGTTAAATTAATCAAAATCCGTTCTTAGCGGACGCCTACGTCATAACATCTACCTGCATACCAAATTTCAGCCCGATCCGTCCAGTGGTTTGGGCTGTGCGTTGATAGATCACTATGTCAGTCAGTCACCTTTGAGTTTTATAGATATAGATTTGAGTACAACGTCATGTATGCGAAGACGGTGTTATGCACCGGTGATTTGATGTACCGGTGACAGGACCTAGTTCGAACTCTCTACACCATTCATGCGACACCAAGAGCGGCTCGGTGAAAACGGTCGATCGGTACTAAAGGAGGATATGTTAATTCCAGGCGTGTTCGACGCGCAACCGACGGCGTCGGAGCGGCAGCGGGAGAACCTCAGCTCCAGGCTGCGGCGGGAGTTCGGGCTCGCGCTGCCCGAGGACGAGGAGGCACGCCCCGCCGCCGACGCGCCGCCCGACCCGCCGCCCGCCGCCCCCGTGCCCCCCGCGCCCGCGCCCGCGTCGCCCGCGTGCGAGGCGGCGCCCGTGACGGCGGTGGGCCTGGAGCCGGCGGGCGCGGAGGCGACGCGGCCCGCGCACTACAACGGCGGCTTCCGCGGCTGGACGTCCGACACCAAGATGCCCAAGTGGGGCCACCGGGGCGCGTAGGCGCCGGGCCGCGGCCGCTCGCGCGCATTTGTATATTTCCGTTCCCCTTCTGTTTTTATTTTCACGGTTTTTCTGCAAGTACAAATTGTTTTTATTTCCCTCTGTACATATTGTATATAGGAGCGGCGCGCCGGGCGGGCGCCGACCCCCCGGCCGCGTGGACGTGTAGCGGTGAAGATTTTTTATATATGTACAATGTTTATGTATCCTATTGATATATTTATTTATTATCGATCTATCGATATCGCGTCTAGGGAGCGAGGGCTAGAGTTTTTGTACGCGTAATGTTTAAGTAAATTATAGTCGTTTTTATTATTTGTTTTACTTTTTCTAGCGTATATAGGGGGTCCGCGGGCCCGTCCTAGGATCTAGGTCTCTCGTTAGTGTTAGACGTTTCGCGTGTAATTTAGTGATGTTTCGATACGGATTCGCATTAGCCATTTTAGAGGTTAAATCTGTGTTATAATTTAAGTGGACGCGCGGCCTCGCCCGCGTCGCGACTCTGTCTCACATCACACGCCGCCTCGTGCGGCGCGACCGACTAGTGCTAGTATTTTTAATGTGTAAAAGTTTCCCCATGCCTCTTCGCATTGACACGCGCGACTTGTTACAAAACATTCGTGATTTGATTATGTTTTAAATAAATTCTTTCGAGTGATTATTGAAAATTGATGAAATTTTTCCTACGAATATACTAGGAAGTTAAACGCGATTTGATTTTGTACAGTGTCATCACATGAAATGCGAAATCATCTTAGTTTTATACACTTCTGCTTTATTTTATATATCTTGTCCTAGCGATACATTAGGTATAAACAAATACAAAGTATTTCATTGAAGTCTGAAAACATAATATTTTAATTATTTTAAGTTAATATATACCACACGGAACTATCAACAAATTATATTTCTTTAATGTTACTGGATGGGTCGCCGACTGTTTTGTAACAATCGCCTGTGAAATGCAGCGACAACGAATCTATGTTGTGGACAACCTCGGGCTAAACGTAGGGAAAAGCAATCTCCCCGAACCAGTGAATAGGGTATACCTACTATATGCGTTTGCAAAATATTCTGTTCGTTATATTAGGTAGGGCTTTTGTGGAATTAGCGTCTTTTTAATGAAATTATATTAAATAACCTATGGTCCTCCGGTTCTGTACAAAGTGAGTGTATAGGAAAACGGAATGCTTCTTCTATTGAGGAATTAGTAATATCTGATTTAAATAAATTTAATGACTACCGAAGGAATTTTTACCGCAATAAAATAAGAATCATTCGTTTTCTTATAGTCTCGTGTTCATGGGTGTTGACAATGTTTTTACCTTAGATTAAATTGAAGTGACTAGCCTAATATTGAAGTGTTTGGCTGACAAACTTGGAAATGGTATGATAGAATCACTGATATATTTTGGTATTGTGAATGTAAAAGGACAATGTTATATATTTTTGTATATCAGTTAAATTTTTTGATAAGTACATAAATTATTGAATTAAATTAGACATAATTGGTCTAGTCGAGTTGGGACTTCTATCATTTCCAAGTTTCTGTGTTGGTTTGAACGCCGTTTCACAGGGCGGCCATGTAATGAACGAACATCATTGAAAGAAATCAGGCCACTGACATTAGTAAATTAGTTGTTAAACTTAAACATACTCAATATAATATCACACTTTTAGATTAAATATACTTAGTATGCCTATGTCCTCGGTCGTGATGTGAATCGACGTTTCCAAACCAACATTTATTATCGGATGCTGGAATATGTTTGCAATGTATTTTAAATTTATATAATAATGTTCGTAGTGAAACTACATCGTTTATAATATCCAGTGTGTCGTATTTTTCGTAATAGTTGCTCAAATTTACAATGCGTTCTAGGAATTTGAGAGTAAACACGGATAGTGTGCTTTTTGCGTTCTGGGCGGTAGACGGTAGATGAATGCACTTGTCGACCTTTGTGAATGACAGGCGGATATATTCATATTATTTTTGTTACTTAATTTTAACCTAAGCAGAGGGCTGAGCCTAGATTTACCTGTCGGGTGACTACACCTTTTGATTTGCGCATAGCTGTCTTGTAGCACCATTGCTGCATAAGTGATATCCATTTAGCAGTTACCCGTCGTACTTCCACTTTACATAGCAGATATCTCGATTTTAGAATTAATGACTTGAAATGTATTTTTGTGGGCATTTCTAAGCTTTTATCATTTCTTATACTCTATCTCATAAAAAAAACTGGCAGCCAAAATTGTAGTATTATAGAAAATCAATACCACAAATGTCTGCCCTCTAAAGAAAGGAATAATAGTTAATTATTCGAATTGACCTCCTAAATAATTTTAACATCTACAAATTTACAGTTTTCAACTGATTGTTCAGTTCTATTTTTATTTCTTACTATCAGTCCATTGTTATTCGTTTTAACTCTCACTTTACTTTTGTATATCAGAATGTTGTCATTTAAAAATATACAATTTGTCCCTTACGCATGTTATTTGTAAGGTTCAAATAATTTATTGTAAGTTGATAAAATTCTATTTTAGCTTACATAATGGCATATGCTGTGTGATTCATACTTCTATTCTTATTATTTTAGATATACATCTGCTTATAAACTGAAGTTGTTTCACAGTAGCATGCTATGCCTTATCTAAAGATCCCCTCCTTCTCTCGTTGTGGCTGTTTAGATAGGCAAGCATTGCGTGTGGAATATCAGAAACATTAAAGGGTAGTAGTAATTGAGATATACACCTACACGTTTTTAACGTCTTCTTAATTTTAAAAACCAATTTATTTGAAGGAAACAAGTTTTTGAATTTTACGTGATTAAAATCAAAGTTTTATTTCAATAATTATGAATTGCTGGTCATTTATAATGAAAATAAATTAAATTGTTCTTATTTTTTCTTCAAATAAAACAATGCTATTTACCTGTTTTTCAATAGTTCAGTTCAAGCCATTATTATTATTTTAATAATAAATTAAGGGATGTAATTATCTCATCGAAAACCTTATTTGTAACTGGATTATTACTATTGTACTTAACGCATTTTTTTATTTATTTGTGGGCCTTTGTTGACCATAATATAACTGTTGAGCGTAGTCGCGCGCACCACTTGCCGATCATTTACCCTGCAACATTTTACTTCAAGTGTTCAATGCATAATTATAACAAATAACTTAGGTATAGTAATACGTTGCAATAAATCGCCTAAAGGCGACGTAATTAGTTAATAGAGACTTTATAAACACACAATGATATTTAGCCGCTTTTATTTAATTCATGATTTTATTGTATTTTTGTATTGTATAAAAGGAGAGAGCATTTTTATGATTTTTGGATCGAATCGATTTTAGAGTATGTAATGGTACGAAGCGAACCCCCAGCGAGCGAGAGGAGTGTAAATTAGAGGACGTGTAAATATTTCGATCTGGTTGTTTACTAGAGTGTAACATATGCGCTTGCGCCGCGCGCCGTGTCGCCGGGCGCGCCGCCCCGCACTAGCGGCGTCGGACATGCGAGATAATAGTTGTCACTAGTGACTAGTGCGACGTCGAACTAGTGCGAGCGGGCGAAGCGACTGTAAATACTGCCGCCCGCCGGCACGGCGCTCCCGGACGCTCCATGTTTCTGTAGAAATTAGTAAAAATCTTTGTGATAAAAAAAACTTCTTATAATATCATCCAGTAGAGAAGCGATGTCTGTGTATATAATTAATGGGTAAGTGAAAGCTCTATTTTGTTATGGTGACCGAGAAGCGCACTCTCTGTATGTATCGTTCGTTTGCCATATAAAGTTAGTTTCGCCTCTTCGAGTTTCCTCGTGATCGCACCTTCTGTCTCCCCCTTCCGATCTTGTCGGCGATCGATGTAACGATGGAATATTTTGCAATATATTAATATTATTTTAATCGCTAAGTGGATCATAAAATAGTAGAGCTGTATATTATTCAGATGTTAAATATTATTATTTCTTTCTTAATGTTTGAACTAAGCATGTAAAATTTAAAATAATAATATAGAATAAAAGATGTTATGATAATTAATTACATAAAATCTTCGTTTGAATAAAATGCCTTTTCCTTTTCCCCAGCGCAGCATTAACCCTTTACCCGCCAAGGTCGGGTTCATCGACTTTGTATGGGAGCAGACAACAATAACTACTTAAACGTACAGACTAAAATAGTTTTATTATACCGCAATAATCTCAAAAACTGTAAGACTTACGTAAAATCGAATGATATACTTGAAACCCCAGTAGAAACCTATGAAATATTTGATGGACATGATGGTGATGAGTGCTCGTCCAAAACGGAAAACTCGGTTTATTTTTAAATTTACCACACATGAATTAGGTAGGTACAGATTAGGTACGTTGACACCAGTATTCTCTCATGGCCCACATCTTTACTATACTTCGGCAACTTATATGAGTATGGCAATTAAAGGGTTAAAAAAAGATTTCATAAAATATTTTAACATTTATTAATAAACATTTTTATTTACAAAATATAAAATAGACTTAACTAACACCAAGTGCGTGTAAGGAGTCATTTTAAGATTTGTTTAGTAATCTTAAATTCCAGCGACTCACTTTACCATCCAATAGTCTATTTTTTAACATAAAATTTGACACCTCGTATTTTTTACAAAGTTCTTAATCAGCACCAACTTTGCCATCGCTTTAGCACTCCAGTTGCTTTTTACAAATTAATTTCTTTAATTCTTGAGGGTTAGCAAGCTAATTAATTATTTCTGGTATAAAATGCGTTATCTGTGTGAAAAGGTGGAACTGAAAACCGATTTGTTAAATGCTTGATAATGTACATTCTGATTAACGGGCGGTAAATAAATAGGTACTTCATTAATTGGAACAAAATCTCAGAAATGAATTTGTAAAAACCACCTGTACACTAAAGCGAGGCATCCATCGCGACCAACACGCACACTTTACAAAAAATAAAACCTCAGTCTTTAATAACAAGTTTCTCTCCACCGGCACACCACCACTACTTGAAATTCGCTCTGCCTTAACGTTCAGATATTTAAAAAATATAACAATAACTAAACTAACCGAATTTTTGAAACAATATTTTTATAACTTATAAGAATTGGGTATTCACAAAATAAAATATATGGCCAAAAATAAAAATGTATCACCTATAAATGATACAACGAACTATGCTTACAGCTAACATTTAGAAAAATAGTGTTTCAAAAATCTGTGTAGCTCAAGACAAGTAGGTACCTAGATGTATTATAATTTCGTGACTACACATTTTACTATCACAGCCGTAACTAAGAACACTGAATCTTTGTCCATTCCAAATAGATCGTTCGTAAGTTATTTAAGCACAGGGCGGACTACACAATCTGTCACCAAGTGCCCCTTTGACTTAGAACAAGGTAAAAATTTTACAATCAGAGGGTAGTCTGTCAAATTGTTGCCCTCAGGTAGGTAACAAAGGCAGTTACTACTATTCCATTACCGGATATTATGACACTTTTACAAAATATCAAGTAGGTAGGTGTTTTCAGGAGTTACAAAGTAGATTTCCTTACGTATCTGAACTGCCTTAGTGGTTCTAGAACCTGCTAGCAACCTTCTGAATTTCGTTTATTTTGTACATACATCACTTTGGTTTCGTAACTTAGGTCGTTTTAAAATTAAGCAGATACCTTGGTAGTTTTACAGGTACTGCCAGCCAATATTAATATAATTAACAAATGATTATAAAAATAATCAATTTGATTATGACATAATTTGATAGTTGTTAAGAGTGATATTAGATATCATTATTGTAAACATATTGGCTAGCAGTTATCAGCGCCCGGCTGCCTTTATAAAAAACAACGCTTCGAGCTCTTATCTTGTCGAACCTGATTATTAATTCATCATTTATGAATTGTTTAACCTATTCTTATCTTTCATGAAACCATGGCTTTCATCGATTTCACAAATTATTTATATACTACCTACACAATGATATGTGGTAGGTAAGGTTGTATAACACCAGCTTTGTTTGACTGACTAAGTATCAAGATCTTTTACAATATAAATTAGTTTACTTTACCATCTGTGGTACCAAACGATTGCATGTTGCAAATTAGTAACAACAACAAAATTATAACATCTCAAACAAATAATAGAAAAATGTCTTAATAGAAATATAAGGTTTTTTTTTGTAATTAATTTAATTCTTCCCGAAAGGCGGCACAGACAAGCACAACTCAATTATATTTTTTCAAGACCACTAGCAAATAAAGGTAGGTATGCCAAGCATTTCTAATGCAAAACTTTTATACCTGGTACTTAGGAAATAAGCGCGTCTACAAATATTATACCTTAAATAACTTATTTTAACAGTGATATTTTACAAATACCTGTTATTAATTTGTCAAGACCAGCAAGAAACAAAAAGTTGTTGACAGACATAAAAAAGTATTTTTGTAAGAAAAATGTGTCACAATCTACAACTTTTTGTTGAATAATATGTTAAGTATAGTTTGTAATCCATCATTTTATACGATATGTGATTTGTGGAATGATCGTATTTCACACAGATCTTCGAAATACCACATTTTTTTTAACAGACGAAGATTAATGTTCTATTCATTGTTCCGACTATCAAAGATAGTATTTTAGTTAGGTAACAGCTGTAAAACAAACACTGGCCACTAACATAGTTTTGGTTCATTGATTTGGCACTATTTCAGTTTCGAACACCGATCACTCACGTAAACGTATCCTACCATTAATTTTGTAAAACAGTAAAATTAACAAATCCAACACCTTAGTTGAAGTATGGAACTATTGGGTACATAATAATTAATTTAATTATTGTAGTTTTTCAAACTTTCCACACATAGTCCATCAACTTTTAAATTGAAACGTCGACAAAGACATCAACTTAGCTGCCTCGGTTTTCAATATTGGCGGGAACGAACTGTCATCGCGGTATTCGTCAATAATAGCCCTGGATTGAGCTTGGCTCAATTTACGCGTTGCGCCAGTCCCGCTCGCCGGGTTCCCGCTTGACGTGGTAGTTGAGGCAGGGCTGGAAGTTGACGTGGATGGTGACGGGGTGCAGCGGCGCGGCCAGGTGCGCGGCGCGCGCGTCCAGCACGTCGTACGGGCCGAGGTGCCGCGACAGGCAGGCGTAGTCCACGCTCAGGGGCACGTAGTATTTACCTGGAATCAAAATCGTTACATTTTAGTAACCAGATTTTTTTTAAGTGATTGATATACATTGTTGACGGGCCCGTTGGTCTAGTGGTCAGAGACCCTGGCTTCAAACCAAGGGCTCTAATCGAATTGGAAGAATTTATTTGTTTATTTTACATAATTAAATTTACAAAATGCTAAAAATATAAGCGTTTTAAGTGATCAAAAATAATCAAGAGGCACGTCTCCTGTCAAACTACTAGATTCTGTGGGCAGCCTTTCGTGTCTCTACAAGTGCCCTGACTTCTGATTCAAGTGTATCGACTCGAGTGAATCGGGTGATGGTTAGGTTTGTAAGTCGCTCACATCACAATGTGGACTATTGTGCCTAACCCTAAGGTTCGTACCTCAGCACTTAGTCTCCGAGAGTAAAAGTGCAGCGAATCCCTCATAAACGTCATCCTACTATTGTAGGTATCAACAGCATCATCATCATACCAATATTATAAATGTCAATCATGATGAAATATGAAACCGATTTTGATGAAATTTGGTATGCAGGCAAGGTATGGGCTGACTTAGGAGATATGATACTTTCTATCCCGATAAAAATGCTCCCATGGGAAAAAGCAGGACTCTTGATAATGCGGGCAAAGCCGTGGGTGGAAAGCTAGTAACTAATAAAATCTTACCAAGAGCATTAAGCGCGAAGACCGGCACATACTGCGCGGGCGGGGGCGGCTTCTCATAGTGGTGGTGGTGGTGCGGCGAGTCGCTGGAGGTGTCCGGCGGGGAGGTGTCGCGCGCGTCCGTGGAGCCCGAGGCGGAGCCCGACGCTGAGGTGGAGGTGGAGGGCGCGGGCGCCGGCTTCGCGCCGCGCCGCCGCTTATTGTACGCCTTGCCGTGCGCGTGGCCCGCGCGGGGAGCTTCGGCCGCCTGGGAAAGGGAATATTCGGAATGTTAATGGTTTTTGCACTATGAGCATAGCTGGGCACCGTTAATAAAATAGTTAACTTCGTTAATCGTTAATCCGCTACAAAAAAAGTTAGCTTCGTTAAACGTTAAAGCGTTACATTTCGGAAGAATTAACGCAAGTTAAAGTTAATCGTTAATCCGTTAACTATGTGTAAAAATGCAATGTTATACCGTTGCGTTAGTGATCTTATAAAACCTGTTGGTTGGTTTAGGTTCTGGAAGTTAACCGGTTAAGAATCATTGAGGTATTACTACCACGTATAGAGTGGGCATCGCGAACAAAAGTTTTGCGTCAAATTAGAGGGATGGGGGCGGATAATTCAGTGATATTTTTTGTCTTTTCATCTATTTTATAATTGGCCACCATCTTTATTTTTCGTCTTATAATGATTGTCCATGTTTTTAAAACGCAACACGACATTTTTTGATTTAAGAAATGGTCAAAAAAATGAAAATTAGACTGCAACTTTGTGGTCCATGGACCACAATGCAGTCATCTCTATACGTAGTAGTAATACCTCAATGAATTCAAATAGTTAAATGTGTAATTTAATCTTTGGACATAAGGTGCATATTCCCATTCATAAATATTACATGTTGAAGTTCTCGTCTGAAAGCGAGGCTCGTTTTGGTGTTAACAGGTATGTATCCGTGGAAAACAGACGTTCTACTGCAGCGCTTGAGGGTATAGCAGTATTGTATTTAATAAATAGACTTATAAATATCAATTCCCCGAGGAATGCAGCATCGTTGAACGAGTCTTTCGATTTCATGTCCAGTCAGATTTAAACGAGACTGTGCGCTTTACTCTTGAAAGAGTTGGAGCTCTTTGGTTTTTCTATAGACTGAGTGACAGAATTAAAAAAGTCTTCCACGTCATCATAATTGTTACTTGTATTTCTCCCTTGACTCCCTTCGCCATTTAAACTGCCATTCGCCGCGCCAGGCACTGTCTAAACCTGTTTTTCGCGCCTCGTCCCGCGGAGCCGTGCGGTTAATAGTAGGCATTGGATTAACGATTAACGGACTACTGCATAATTAAAGGAAGTTAACATGTCCGTTAACAGTTTTTGAAGTTAACTTAAAAGTTAATCCGTTAATCAAAATGTTAACTTCGTTAATTAACGATTAACGGATTAACGAGTTAATGCCCAGCTATGACTATGAGGGAGAGAATCCACCAAGGCTGAGCTGTACGAGCGGAGCGGAGATGTACCGTGTCCAATTCGGAGAAATTCACACCGACATTTTGCAAGTGTGCGTAAACAGTGAAGCGTCATAGAAATGTTTTTCCGCGAAATTGTAAATGTGGGCCTTATTATTACCCCCTGGTCCATATTTACCGTAAGTATCTTAGACAATAGAATTAAAAGGCCAAAATTCTATTGGCTGCTTACGAAACATTCCACTTCGCTCATACATCTCAGCTTTGTTGGAGTCTCGCCCTAAAAGACGTTATACGCCTTTGACATGTTGGATTCATTTTATAGATAGACAAAAATGTCGGGAGTGGAATGACAACCCTGGCGGCTTGGCGAAGCTATTTGTGATAACCGTATTTAACTATGAAGTTATTGCTAAGAATCTCCTGCTGCCTCATGAGGTCCAAGATCTGATGTGACGATGTTTAATTGTTCTATTGTGCACATAGCCTGCAATAATTCCTTTCAAATGTTCAAAAGTTCAAATGTCTATTGGGCTTCCCTGATTTATCTACAATCATGTTCTTTGTAAAAACGTAGCAGTCAAACAGAAAACGGCAGACAATTAGCAAGTTAAACAACAACACACCTCCGTATCTTGCGACCGTGAGAATCGCCTCTCAATGGAGTTCTTGAACTTGTACGAGTGAAGGTAGTCTTCCGCGTGCTCGGGCTTCCTGACAGCTCGCAACGTTGGTTCCCTCTTGCGCCGTCCGTCCAGTGGGAGGGGCTCGTTCTCTGGCTGGGGCTCCGCTTCGCTTGCTATGGGGGTCTGGCTTACTGATACTGGAATACAGAAAATATATGAGTTAATACAAAGTTCACCAGTTCCGTGTCAGTTCTAGAAGAAAGATTTCATGAGACAGCATTCGAATTCGAACTTCTATGTCAGTTCGAGAAGGTAAACTTTCTGAGGCAATATACATGAATTCCAGTTCTAAAAAGAAGACTTAGCGAATAGTACAGGATACTAATAAATCACTATCAACTCTGAGACCGATCTTGAGAGCGAACTTGAGATGCTGTGTTATATGAGAATAGCATTTCAAGTTCACTCTCAAGATGGATCTCAGAGTTGAGAGCGATTTATTAATACGAGCCTAACTCAGGTTGCTAGCAGTGAAATGGATATGGTATAGTGGCGAATCAAGCTCCGTCATGATTGCAAGAAAGCCTTTGTGTTTTATATCGAGCGATGATCACAATTAAGATACCTATATGGCTGTAATAATTTAGCACCCTAGCATAAGACCTGTTATTGTACCTTACAAAAAAAAAATACTTTTCATCTGATTCTTTTTCAACATCGTCCTTATGGCATGTTCTTAAACTGAACGTCCTCAGATTTACGAAAATATCAGGTCAATTTGAGGGTGAGTTTATTCATCCATGTACCGAATATTAAATTTCCCTGCTATCTGTTTTGTTGAAAGTTATAGTGGCTCATAAATTAAACAATCCGTAATGTTGTGTCATCGGCCATGCAGATATTTGATTGCAGTGCGAAATGCGATACTAAGTAGCACCACGTAGTACACTCGGTAACAACTGTCTAGAATGCAGAATAGCTCTTGTGAAATAAAACGTGATCGCTTTAGTTTAGAAGAGTTAGAAAATAAAGAATACTTAATAATTATTGGCCTAACAGTTTTATTGGCCTCACCCTGATACCGACATGCAACGAAATAGACAAGAAAAATCATTCATGAAAAGCATTTCATTTTATGTTATTCATCGACGAACCTTTCCCATAACCAAGAATTAATTTTATTTCACACTATTTTAGCCATAGCAATGAATGAACTTATAACTTTTGTATAAAACCACCAACCGGGTTCATGCCAGCATGGTGGGACATTAGAAGTTCTAGAGAAGATATCATCCCATGAATTTCGTTCATTCTTGAATCCTGTTGAGAGATGGCTGAATTCTGATAAAAAAAGAAATTTCACACATTTACAACCTTTGCTCACAATTTTTTAAGTTTGACACGGTTCGTCTAATAGATTTAACAGCAAATCTATGAGGTTTGTCTGTAAAGTAATTTTTTTGACCTCGTCCGATGGTAAAACGTACCCATCAGCTACCGTCAGCTAATTTATACTAGGAGGTAGTTGTCACTTGCACGTCATGGATCCTATTATCACATTACCTACACCCTCCCCAACTAAGCTCTTCTTTACTCATCAGAGTCTTTGTTCCTCACCGAAAAAAAATAGCTAAACTTTCATTGAAATGCTACTTTACTTCACTATATTTATAGATTCACCTTTCAGAAGACTTCTAAAAGGTGAGCCTTTTCCCTTAATGTGCAGCTAATTCCACTATCCTATACACATCTTATCCAAACAACAGGCCTCTTTTACACCGCGTTAGATCTCTTTTTAATGTGTTCTATCTATGCTATCTCCTGTCTTTTGGCGGTAAGACAAGAAGTAATGTACGTACCTCTATCACACTCCATTGGATACTGATGATCAGGCGGCCGCTCCGGTTCGTACGTCTCCGCGGTGTAGGGCGGCGGCGCGGGCGGCGGCGCCTGCGCTATCACGCCCGACTTGACCACGTAGCCGTGCGAGCTGCTCGACGAGCTGGTCGTCTCCGAAGACGAGCCCTGGTGCGACCGCTGCTTGTCTCGGGGTACCTCGCCTGGAATGTGTAGTGGTGTGTTGGCGACGTCCGAAATAGTGGAAAGAATCTGTATAACCGTCAACTAAGACATTAAATAATGGAATGGAACATAATTGTTGAACCGAAATATTGTTGGCATTTGGTAAAACCTAGCTTCGTTCAGTCGCTGCTAGTCGCCGATTTCCTATGGAAGAATATTAATGCAAGCCGCATGAAGGTGATAAGGTTAGGAACTTCGTTTGCACATACCTACAGCAGCCATCAAAAGCACTTAACATCTGACTTATGTTAAATTCGGATCTGCTGAATGCTCGAACTTAACAGAACAAATCTAGAACACATTTCTTGTGGAAGCTTACCTTTAACTCCGTTCTCGCAATGCCTCTGCAGATGCGCCGCGAGCTGGGCGCAGAGCCCGTCGCCGGCGTACCCGTGCACCTCGACGAGGAACCTGACCGCCTCCGCCGCCGCCTCCTGGTAGCCAGCCCTGAAGTGCTCCTCGCCCGACGCGCGCTCGGCAGCTACAACACAACCCAGCACGAAGATGCACATCCTCTGCGGGCGACTCCCAACAACATTAGCATTCTTCAGTCAGTATCGAGCGTGAGCATGTTTGTAAACCAGATGGCAAACCTTGGAAAGGTCGCTTAACAAAGCGTGTTGGTGAAACTGATGTCATACCTCGATAAAGTCAAAGTTTATCAACGGCTTTTAAACCAAATATCCTCAAAAGATAGCAGCTTAGAGGCCAACTTAGTGTCTTCTGCCACTAGAAAAGTGGCGACAGCAGAAAACAAGAAACGGCCGGGACTATAAACTGAAACTTGTACATGTTTGCATACAAGAATTGTCCAGAACAGTGACATAGATGGTGTCAGAAGAAACGTCATTAACGTCTATCTAGCTAGATGATTGTCAATAACCACACAATTGCCTAATTACGAGTATCTAAGCTCAGATGGCAGAGGCACATTGTGCACAAACTAATGACAATGTGTAGCCTTAAAGATCCAAACGCCCTCACTAAT
Organism: Nomophila noctuella; assembly: GCA_958496325.1. NCBI lineage: Eukaryota > Metazoa > Arthropoda > Insecta > Lepidoptera > Crambidae > Nomophila > Nomophila noctuella. The sequence continues at coordinate 2,448,215 of OY292487.1, read as the reverse complement.
TTTGAAAGTGATCTACTTAGTGTAAGAATTTTAATGACGAAACTCCTAAGTTTTTAAATCTTTTCAGTTAATCGTTTAATAGCTGTATTAATTCGTACTCGTACTTACTGTTGTTAATTCGTAGTTGGTAATGGACGACCAGACAATATTATAACTAGAAGTTATCTGATACGATAATAAAGCACAATTTCTACTCACGTAGGTACCTAGATAAAGAAGACCAAGTGCCCGGAAAAACACCGACAGGTAGCCTTTTCAATAGGTGCCAAGGAAGACAACACTGAACAAAACTGTAATTTATGTTACCAATTCCTAAGCGTGATGAATTTGCCAATAGAAAACTGAGGATAGCTCATAATTAACATCAAAGTTATAAGAATTCCATCATTCGAATCGATACCTACTGCTAATTTTTGAATTTTGAGGTATCTATTGGAAATTCAAACAAGAACAATTGTTCCGAAGAAGAATAGTTAGAGGTACGAAAGTCTACGATACGGTTAATCCCTTCCAAGAAGTTTACAAATAATGCTCATTGAAACTGCCCGATTACAACTTTTAATTATTCTGAGATTATGCACAGCGACCCTCTTTAACGAGAGTCTAGGTATATCTGTCATGAATCTTAAAACACTTGAAAGTCTGAAGAAAACTATATGTTACCAGCAGTCGACAGGGAGGATTACACAGAAAAAGAGATCCTAGCCTAGCTGTTGATTCCTAAAGTTTTTTTGAAAACCAAATAATGGTATGTTTTAAAAGAAACTTCGATCAAAATGTTAAGAATATACCTACGTCAGTATATTGATAAGATTTTAAATGTAAAATCAACAGCGGAAATGACAATGGTAGATTTGAGGCGACGAGGCGGCCGAAGTCATATGGAATGAATGTACAAAGTCTCAACTTTTATTCATGATAATTGGGAACCAACTATTTGCTGTCCTTGGTCTAGGTTCAGGGCAACAAACGGATAATGGCCTCCATGCAGTCCCATTAGTCCATATGACGTCTGTTATCGGCGCCTGAAACTTTAAAATGTTCAGAAAAAATACAGTTAATGTGGTTTTAGACATATTTCAAATTTTAGTCAAATTGAATTCTCGTCATAACAATTTAAATAATAATTATAAGTCTTACCTTATTTATACTAATGGATGATTAATGATTTTTGCTCTTAATAAAATTAAAAGGTAAGTAGATCTTTTACAAGACTATTTTCAATCATTGTTTACCTAATTCCTATTGAACATCAAATAAATAGTTTTGCATTTTCATTGTAATAGATTTCAATACCCCCACTATATTCTAATACCATGTAAAACCACAAAAGCTGGCATTTTTTCTGATTTAAAAAGATGCGCCTTCAAACCACCATTCTCTTTTCCAATCGTCATACCATTAATAAGTCGTTTCCGAGGTACAAACCATTGGCTCTCTCTTGGAGGTACTTCAGGTGTCTGATGGCCATCTCTATGATCTCCGTCTTCTCGACCCTGCCTCGGCCCTTCTTCAGGTATTCTGGTGGTATCAGCCTCGACAGGTCTGCTAGGCAGTTGTTCATCCGATCTCGACGACGCTTCTCGATTATTCGATGAGACATTGGGTCTTGCTGCAGAGGTGAAAATTAATAGTTAGACACAATAGAAAAATCATAAGGTAGAAAATCTTTTAGAGATACCTAAGATCTTTGATTAGACATCATCAGCTATGAGAATTGAGCTAGGCACTATCACGTAATTTGTTAGGTTATTGGCAAGTGTTATTTTTGGAGTGAATAAAAACAGCAAAATCGATAGGCACGGTCATTAAACTCTTATTGTAGTTTATTAACCTCTTGTACGATTTGTCATACAATAGCTGTTCTGCTTGTTTTCCTATCTAATTTAAAAAGGAGATAAGAAAATGTTTGTTGGTAAGTATCAAATATATTTGTTTATTTAATTTGATATCATTAGACCGTTTGATAGCGATTTGGCGACTTGTCGCTGCCTGCAGTCAGTTGGATCTATGTCCGTAAATACCAATTGCCTAATGATTGGGCTCCTTTTTCAATCATACCTTACTCAACATCAGGCTGTTGTAGTCCACTGCTGGACGTAGGGTCTTTCCCAGACGAAGGAGGTTAAGCCCACATTCGCACAGCTTACCCCCATGGAAACTAATGGGGTAGTACTATTCTAGGTTGGCACCATACGGTTTTTTTTTATGTCAGATGCGGCAAACGAGCTAGCGGGTCGCCTGATGGTAAGCAATCACCGCCGCCCATTTACATCCGCGACACCAGAGGTATCGTTGATGTGTTGCCAGCCTTAACCCCATACCCTCCCCAACTGAGCATACTATGCTACAACTAAAGAACTTAAAACTATTTAAAGTTATAAATCGGGCATATTCAGTATGACTTGCCCTCGAGACCTTCCCCTTCTTCAAGTATGCTCCTGGCGGGTACTCCGCTTCGTCCTCGGACGGCGCCGCTGCGAAGTTGAGCTGCTCCGCTACCCGGCTGTACCCGTCCGATGAGTTGTAGCTGAGGACAAAATTAAACATTTCATTACTTGAAAATATATTTGACGTGTGAGACTGTTACCTCACAGGCACAGCGCAGGCTATAATTTACCTACCTACCTACAAGTAATTGTATCCGTAAAGCCGAGAAATGAGCGAGCATCGTCTGATCGTAAGCGATAACCGATTTTAAGGGAGTTAGAGCTTTGTGTTCCACTCGAATGGTCCGCTCGTCTGGGGAAGTACCTCTAAGAATTATATTCTACATCATCATTGTTCCAGGATATTAAAGGCATTTTGTGCGTGAGTTGTGACTGAACCGTTAACCTTTGAAGCGTTAACAGAAACTAGCACGTGTTGGCATTTATAGGATTACATCATTCAGTAATTCCCAATGTTTAAAAGAAAATATAAATAGCTCTGAAACCAATTAAGTTTTCTTTACTTACCTGACGCTAATTATTTAAGGCTTTAGTTCGATGGAGATTTGTCGTAGGAAACCGTTCAATTTGAAAGGAAAAACGAGCTCAAATTCAACAGAACCTTTTGTTTGCTTTAGAGTCAGGCGTGGGCACACGTGATCAAGGAATGTGAAATTCGCGAAGCCGATAAACAGAGACTCGAAGTTCGCGGCACGCACCGGGCTTCGATCCAAAGACACGTAGTACTTAGTTACAAAAGTATTTGATTACCTACAAAGAAACTGCAGATGCAAGAAGCAGATTTGAATATGGCTTACTTATTCGTATTCTTTTAATGATTTATAAAAATACTTTTTTTTTGGACAAAAAAAATGCAATAGAGATTTAAATGATTGTGTTTTGTGAAAATAATCTTCTGATCATAATGTACCCATTGTTGTTAATGAACGACAGACGCATCGTGCATTCTTCGCATGCATTTTCCACTTATGATTTCAGACCTACTTTTCATCCGTAACATTCAAGGCGGTAATGATGCGTGACCTACAATCGCGATGCTTTCGTCACTATTTCAAGGTCACGCGTGCGTCGTTTGTTTGTAACATGACATCTGGGTCCGCCATTTTGTTTGTAGTCGGAACCGATCCGCGGACATGACCGCGGCAGTGTCCGCGCGGATCTCGACCAGCGCACACTTTTCAGGTTGCTATACAAAATCTTGTTTTACAATGGATTTGACTAGGAAACAAACAAAAGCGTTAATAGAAATGTATTGGGAAAGGAAATGTCTCTGGCAAGTACGTTCCGAGGATTATAAAAGACGTGATTTGAAGGAGAAAGCATATTTAGAAATTGTCGGATTTCTACGTCGGAACGGAGTCAAGGATGCCGACGTTAAACTAGTACGGGATAAAATCCAAAACCTGAGGCGTGCGATGAGAAAAGAAAAGAAAAGGATAGATGATTCAGAAGGAGATTATTGCCCTTCCTTATGGTGAGGAGATCAAATTACTATAGGTTGGTAGGTAATGAATATTTTATTAATTGAAACATAGCTTATGGAGTAACTGTTTTCAGGTACTATGACCTTCTAACTTTCGTCAATTACCAGTATAAAGAAACTTCAAAAACAATCTTGGCCGAGGATGATAACTTGGATGAGGATCAGTGCGAATCAAACATGGAGAGCTGTGAAGAGGTAGGTACAGTTGAAATAGATAAACAATCAAGTTTAATTATCGTTATAAGTTTCTAGTAGATATTCGTTTGAAACTCACAAAATGTACCTACTCATGTAATTTTCTCAAATAAGAAGAAAGGTATTTCGGTTTAAGTTATAATATTCAGAGAATCAGAACGGAAATTGCATATTATGGCTTTTGAAATCTGAATTTAAATGGAATAAACATCATGTTACAAAATTCAAAGTTCTTTCAGGACCAAAACCACGCAAGTAATCGAAAACCATCAATAATTATCAGCACAGACACCGAGAAATCACCTCAAAATCCTCCAGAGAATTCAGTACCCAATCCCCTAGAGAATTTGATACCAAGACCTGACGAATATGAAGCCTTAGGGATAAGCGTATCCTCCAAAGTCCGTAGAATGGAATCAACACAACGGGTATACGCAGAGTTACTGATACAGAAGGTTCTAGCGAGGGGTTTGTTGGGACAACTGAGTGGAACCACTGAGATTATGGACATAGAGAGCAATGCTTCCTCTATAGTAAGGCTGGGAACTGTGGTCCCAAGCGTAGAACCTTACAAAAGAGTCACGAATGAAAGTTTTAGCTTTGTGAATAGAAGTGCGTGATGATTGAAATATTGGTTAATTTTCAAGTTCCCCCTTCCCCAATTATTTTTTTGCTTGTCTAAAGACTTTGCATAACCTTAGAATGACCAATGTGTAGGTATTGTTTTATTTAACAAATCTACAAAATTAAATAGAAATTAAATGAGATGAATGTTGATATTTTCATACCGTTGTTGACTTGCCTTCATTTTTGTACAGGAACCATCGAAATGTCCTACCCAACCCAATAAAATATTCATAGATTTATGGTTCTACCTCCAGCTCAAATATGTATGTGGGTATTTGAGCGAAGTAAAATACTTTTTCATCGGAATATGTCCGTTGATAAATATACTTCTTGTAGGCATGAATAATGCAACATGATACTTAGCATTAGCCTTCCCGAAACACGTGTTTGTGGGTGCGGCGTGTCAACAAGATAATCAGTGGTACAGTACTTTTTAAATAACTTGGTAAAACAGAAATTGAATTACAAGATTCGAAGAACAAAACGACCGATAGGATGCACTTAGGATCATTTTCCTTGATTTTAGGCAGCTAACACGCTAACCACCCTGATGATGATGATATTGATATCATAAATACAAACAAGGACTGTACCAAATGCTTAACTTGATGCTACCTCAGCATTAAGATATACTTCGTTCACTCAGGGTGTTACCACACCAATCGATCGATCGTCGAGCGACGCCATCGGTCGACATCGGTCGATGTTGATCAGCACCGGGCGACGTTGATCGATTGGCGAAACAGCTCGATCGACGTCGACTATTCCATTGTACCATCGATCGATTGGTCTGGTAGGAACTATCGATCGACATTGACTATTCCATTCTACCATCGATCGACGGCGTCGCTCGACGATCGATCGATTGGTGTGGTAACACCCTAAAAGAAAATGAACATCGTCTAACTGACAAAGTGTCTATCTAATACTTACTTATAAGTAGTAGGAATTAACAAAGGCGGATAGGATATTAAAAAGCATAATAGGAATGATCAGTATAGCTCCATTGAAAACAATATTTTAATAGACAGACATCACGTCAACAACTCTTAGATTGAAGTTCATCTATTTATTGATGAATAATCGAAATTGTCACGTGTCGTTCGGAGATACCATCGTTTCAATTAAAGTATAAATAAGTATTTGTATTTTGTTCTTGCAGCGAAAAAATACAATTCGATGTTATCTTTATGATATGCCACATGGACCGTGCTCAAGGTTGTGATTTTATTATCATTAATTTCATTGTCAAGGTCAGCAAATACAACGATAAAATGATTAAGAGTCAGGACCAACTTTTATAAAAAATAATATTTTCTATCGATGTTTCATTCGATGTAAAATTAACAATTACAGTGTATATGTACTATAAACTCAATTGTAAATTAGAAGAACCTAGGTAGGTTACTCTTTAAATTCAATTGTTTCATGCTCATACTCATTCATAACTCAAAAATAAAGAACTGTTTTATTTTTATTTTACGAGAAAGAAAGGGGAACAAGTTTTGATGGTGTAAAATAGTTATAAGTGGCTAAGCCGCGAGTTTTGTCTAACGAAAACTGGTAGTAGCAGCAAAAAAACTACTGAAGATACTTTAGTCAAAGTACTCGTCTTGTTTTCAAATAACAACCGAGAAGAAGTTCACCAAATTTCAAAAGCAAATGGAAGAAAATCTTTAAAAAACTTACGATCGAAGCGGCACAAGCATGTCGTCAATCGAGACCTTAAAAGTGGAAGGTGCGAGGAGCACGTTCATGGCTTAATCACTTTATTCCCGGCACTAAACATTCACTGTAATTCCACATGAAACCTGCCTCAGACAAAGTGGATTTTTTCCTGTTTATTAAAGTACTTATAGATTCACTGTGTCGAACGAATATAGCTTATTGGATAAGCAGACGAGCGCGTGACACTCCTTTCTGGTTCCGCACACACAGCGCAATGTTTGTAGGCAGCACGATTCTGAATAACGTAGTACGGTAGGGTGGCCACACGAGCCGGCCGGATAGAAAACTTTTTTAATTTTACCGAGTTTGGTATTAGTATTTGGACAAAAGTCTTAGCCCCAGTCCGTGTCGTTTTTGTTTATGGTTAAGAATGGTTTCAGAAGTTTTATGCCAATATATTTCAGTTAGGAATGTTTAGGGGTGACTTATCAACTTAAAGCAACCTAATATCACCGACTCCCTAAATATTTCGGAAATGAAGTTAGCCAATGCAGTATTTTGTTCAAATTATCTACAAAGAAATATGATTAACGTTAAATACTTTATCGGGCAAAAACTTACGACTACTAGGGGTAGCCTGTTGCTGCCTTTATCTACTCAAGCTCTTCGTCACGTAGGCGTGAGTCACGTGGCCAGATATAATTATTATGATGTGCTTGTTTAGCATTAGGTGATGAAAACATGAGACCATTTTTTATCTGTTGTTCCAATTTTAGTCGATCTCATTAGCAAATGAAAGTAACATTTATGTCTTTGTACACCGATAAGTTTAAAGTATGTACTTTGGAAACGGTTACCGTTCTTTTCCCTTAATGACGTTAAATTGAGAACGGTAAAAATTTTCACTTATTTTCTGGTAAGATTCGAAGGAATCATTTAAAATCCTCTACGCACGAGCCTCATTGATTATTCGCGAAATTAAATCCATACCAACAAGTAATTTGTGTACACATACTCGTCAATGGAGTACCATTATTTCGTCTATTCAGAATCGTGGTGTTATTGTGTTCGAGCGCAAACAAAACAAGTAATTAATTCTGTCTTCACGTGATGTCTGATAGGTACCGCGGCGTCACGTGACGTTGTTCTTGATTACTTGTACTTATCGGGCGAGCACTCATCAAGAACCGTCATTTTTGTTGTGATAAGCTGTCTAGCTCTTTGTAAGGGTGACAAAGTGAAAGTATTTTTAATTTTTTACCAGTTTTTACGAGTCAGATTATTTTTTCCCGAATTTATTTTAAAGTTCTGATGAATTCTATAAGTATTTATTAAAATTTAAGATCAGAGAAAATAAAATTTATTCCTTTAAAAACAGACTGGCAATAGTAATTTTATTAATAGTCGTATAAATAAATATTGTTTTCTTACAAGACATTAATCAAAATCCCTGTAAATGTAAATGAAAGTAGTTTGGTCTACAGCTCCTAAGATGTAACAGCTCTGCTGGGGCCAATTCGTTATCAAGTTTTGATTAGATCCAGGCACTTAAGGCTTTGACCTACTCAAGTACGTCATTGTAGGAACGACACTAATGACCTCTGCGTTATGTACGATACATTGAGAAAAAATATTTTGACAGTCCACAGTAGGGTATTTGTGTGTTAGAAAAAAAATATTATGGTTATTTATTATTTACTTATGCTTGATAATTTAAGTTATTGTATGTGGCTAGGCTACACCTAATGGGTAACATTTTCTGACTACCACAAATCTCACAGTACTTTTACCATTTGTTATACTACTAAATACACATTAGAGTACAAACAGAAGACTGCCAACTTTCTATAAATCAGAAAATTACACAATATGATGGATCAAAGAGCTTTATGCCAGAACGCATTATAAAGTAACCAGAGCCGTAAATAGCCTTATATGCGCCCGGTGCGAGCTCACAAAACTGCGCCCCTTGCGAGCTCGCAAAACTGCGACCTTTTTTTTTTTTTTTTTTACTTGAAAGTCGGTCATTTCTGCGCCCCTCCAGGGTGCGAGCTCACAAAGCTGCGACCTTTTTTTTTTTTTTTTCCTTAAAGTCGGTCATTTCTGCGCCCCTCTAGGGTCTGCGCCCTGTGCCTGGGCACCGCTGGCACCGTCCTATTTACGGCACTGAAAGTAACTAGATAAATAAATGTCAGATATGATTAGTTACACCTTGACATGAAACCTTGATCGACAGGTTGTCTAGGTAATGAATCAATCTAGCGTTCTTTATAACACTTCGTGCAATGTTTGTTATTAAACGGACAATTTTATTTAAAAATAAGAATGTATGTCATACGAAAATTCGTGGACTGCCTTGTACTTTGTTAATTTATTAGTTGAATTTAATTACTTGAGCTTGACGCACTAAAATTCGTAAAATCGAAAGAATATGTAGATCATATTTTGAAGAGGCCGTTGGTCGCTCGCGTGTATTTGGCAAGCAGTATGGTTAAGCCAGATGTTAAATTATTGTTCAGCTTTGATAATAATAGATACAACGTTATACGAAGACCGACTACATTGTTGTTGATTTATCTATTTAATTCAATCTATGTATCACTTTATTTAAGGCTCACAAGATACCTACAATATGACATGACAGTTTCATAAATTCTATTTGTATTCGAAGTCAGAGAGAGCGCTTATTTTGCAACATGATTTACACTTAAATTCTTTTGCACGTCAAAGATGTTTTTCCCCTACTAGCAATTAATCTTTGAACGGATGAAGTTACTCATAGGCAAAACACACGTTTGTTTGCACTCGCTAGAGTATGATAAGATTAATCCAATAATAAAAAAATAATCTATCTGCGCCGTGCAACACAAGATGTCCTACATATTCACCCTACAATCTGGACATCCTACTCACGGCACGTGTTTGCCCGCGTCACGGTCGGACACTCAATACTACCTACGACACCCGGGTTTGCTACCTACCTCACTGCATTCACTGCACTCTGTGGCGTGACGTCACTAGATGTGATTCGAAGTTATTCCCGTAAGATCTACTGTTGATTTTTTGTAAGACTAAAATTCCGGTTTGACCACATCGTGTTTCCGTTCTAATCCCCTTCGACACATATCGAAAGTACAGCGAAAGTAGTTAGCTAGTATTATTGGATAGTGGTCCTGAAAACCTTATTGGTATAGGTATAAGGTATCAAATCGTGAAGAAAACGACACCAGGATCTGCGCTCTACAAAACCTATAGCTCTGCAACCAATGCACTGTATTGCTAACGTGGCGTGTGTGTGACGTCACCGGAGCGGATGTGTCTGGATGGACGGGCAACAGCAAAAGCACATATCCTACTGCCTTTGTGACGCAGGGACTTGAAATAAATCTGGCCTAGGATATATTTTTTTATGTTATAGGGAGGCAAACGAACAAGAGAATAGGTACCTGAAACCTGAGGAAACCTGATGGTAAGTGATCACCGTTTCCCATGGACATCAAAAACCGCACAAGTGTCGCAGATGCGTTGCCTGCCTTTAAGACCCCGTATCGTTCCCATAATTGGTATGTTCTAAGGTATTTACCCCTAGTATACCTACCGCACTGCAATCTCTGCTCGGTGCACCGTGCATATTGACAAACGTGACGTTTGCGTGACGTCACTGGAAGTTATGCGACAAACGATAGCGAGAGTAAGTTTGTACATTTGTACATAGCTGGGATGTGGTTCCCGTAGATACCTTATAGTCATAGTCATAAGGAACGATTTAAAAACGAATACCTACCTTTTAGGTATAATGTTTTAAGTCGTGGAGATATACATGAAGAGAGTAGAGATGTATTATTATCTAGCCAGGAATTCACTGACGTCATGTTAATTCTACAATAAATACTTAGTAAATTCTAAAAATACCTACATATTAGTGTAAAATCTCTAAGACTTGCCTTTTGCTTGGTCCCTAATTCCAGAAAACGATAAAAAAAAAAAAAAAAATAAACAAACATCGGAATCTTTTTGGAATATTGTGAGGATTCCTAACCTGTAACGTCTATTTAAAACTTGACATTTTTTTTCGGACTAACTGCATTTCTAGGCATTCATTCTTTAAGGAGCCGATCTTTGATCTTATAAATAACCTTCTTAATACGAATGAGACCAATTTTTTTTATTTTTTATTTAATAATATAACTTAAGAGCTATTAACAATGCCTCGTATGCAACGTGATGCGACACGAAGATATCTTGACGTCAATATGTATGTAAAAATAGTCTGTCAAACCTCAGCATTATACAAACACGTGTGCGCTACATTGCAAAGAAGATAAACATAATAATGAGTACGTATTTTCTTTTTTATAGAATTTGAATGTAAATGAGCGAGAGGGTTTTCTAATAGTACTTATAAGTTATAAAATTGTTTGCCCTTAAAATCTTATGTCTTTCGGTATGAATCATTGGGAAACCTTGCTACCTAACCCTCGGACGGATCCTAGTCGCTCCTTACGACACCTATGGGAAAAAAAGGATACTACTTTTCTATACCGACGGGAAGGAATAATTGGGTAGTAGGTACTAATCTAGGCTGACACGACTTCATAAATACTGTATCTACTAAACCTCCGACGCGATGTTTCACGGTATAACCACATGTAGAGCTCAATAATTACCTGAACACGCAATTCTATACAATTGTAACTTCCATCATCACTATATTTATGCCTTTGGTCCATAAAAGGCAGCAGTACCCGTACAGGCACTTCATAATGTCCATATAAATACCCCAGTACATTCATTACCGATGTAGATAGAGGCAAGGTTATACGCAACACGTGCTAGCTCGCAACCAACCCGTCTAACGCAAGGCTGGGCCGATGACCGTCCTTGTTCATGAGATCGAGCGAATAACAGCCGACACAATAAAATAGCCCATGCTCTGGCTGTAAATAACTCGGCGGTTGAGATTTTACCCTTGTCACAGATAATTATTAGCGTGTTGGGAGTAATCGTTTCGGCTACATGAAGGTCCGTTAGGACCCTCAAAAGGCTCAGCGGATATCGGAATCAAAAAAATGTCGTCAAGTTATGGTGTACAAATTGAGAATTTAGTAGCACAGTCACAGGAGTCAGACTAATAAAATGAGAGTTCAAACTTTGTATCAATATGAGCCTCGTTAAATTAGACTAAAAGAGAAAATAATCATTGTGTATCTAATGCGATGTTTTCTCATGAAATCAAAACATGAATCATCAAAATCTTAGCATTGACCTCCTAGCTTTACGTGAAGTGAGGAAAAAATGCACACGAGTTGAATGTTGGCTAGTGTGCGATTTGAAGGAGACAATAGCGACCACTTTTTATAAACATGTGACTACATGTCATAGAAGATAGCGAGTATGCCAATAAACCTAACAAAGCCGCTCAGGCATCTCTTAGTTATCATAGCTGAGTGAGATAGAGTCTGCGCTAAGCCATCGAAAGAAAGAAATCGTTTATTGATTGTAAACAAAATATGTACATCAATAATACTTAAACCAATTACCTACAATAGATTCACAATTAAAAATAAAACGACAAAAAAACAGACTAATTTAAACACTCAAAAGGCTCAGCATATGCCACGTGACGTTGATGTACGACTGTACGTCCGATGGCGCTGGTATTTCTTCGTTTCTGCTACATCGTTTCATAAAACTTATTCAAGCCTCGACTGAAACGCATATACATACAAAGTTGCATAAAAATAATTTCCACCGCCACTCATTGACAAAAGAACCGCGCAGTCAGACAGCCCAAACGCGTGACCAACAAACACATCATCACATCGCTGCATTCGTCGGATACCGCGCTGTGTAACGTTGTGCAAACGCGTGACGTCACCGCACGTGAGCGGCGCGCGCGCACGTGTGGCCCGGCTAACGACTTGAGCCGAGTGAGTCGAGGAGCGGTACGTCTGTAAGAGATACAACCTTACGAAGGTATTCATCAGCTGCACAATGGTGCTGGGGAAGGTTATGTTACATGCCGTCTGTGGTATTATGTCAGTCTTGTTCTAAATGCTGGGCTCTCGTTGTATAGCGACGAGTGAGTGAGTTGAGCTGCGGTACGTCTGATAATAAGAGATACCAACATTACGAAGGTATTCATCAGCTGCACAATGGTGCTGGGGAAGGTTATGTAGTATTATGTCAGTCTGGTTCTAAATGCTAGGCTCCCGTTGTCTCGTTGAGCCGCGGTACTTCTGATAATGTGAGAGATACAACCTTATGAAGGTATTCAGCAGCGTTTGTGAAATATGCTGGGGAAGGTTGCTTTTTATGTCAGTCTTGGTCTAGCTAGATGCTAAACTCAACGACTTAGGCGAAGGTAAGAGATACGGGAATGTTACGTTATATGTAGGTAGACAGTCTCTGTTATTATGCCAGTCTTCGGAGACCCATCTAACACCTAACAGGGACAATCTCTTCCACTATGGTGCTGGGGAATATCGTCTCTGTTATGAGGTCAGTCTTCAGATGCAAGGCGCTAGATGCTTAAGGAATTTGTGTAGAGTAAGAAATAGCAGCAGCCGAAGCAAACGGCCATTTACATTATGTTTAGTCTACGACCAGCACTTTATAATCAAAAAACTAACTGTTTTTTTTTATTATGAAGAGTTTATTAATCGTATCTGGACTTAAAGATTGATAAGAGGCTAATGCAATATTCCACTTCATTCTACTGAAGTTCGAACATTTATTTCAATTTCCTTCGAAATTATTGTAACTAGGTACTGGAACTCAGCCAGTCGTATTATTACAGTTGATTTCACCAGCTGCAGGAGATACTGGTCGAGTCCCAGTATCAATAAAATAAACAAAAATCTGGCAAGAAGTCGAGAGAACAAGATGATGAAATACTTACTCTAACGAATGAAACTCTATCGGTGACACCAAACAGCCAGTCTAACACTTCACTCATACTCAATAAGCAGAAATTGCCAGTATATTATTGCTCGAGGTAAAAATACCCATATCAACTGCCTCTAAAACCTAATCTATGCTGTTAAAATTTACTGGAATGACACCACTACTAAAATAAAAACAAGGTGAATAGCTAACAACCATGCGTTGGCTGTATAAAATATGCACATGCAACTAAGAAAACTGAACTCTAAAAGAGTGAGCGTAAAGACGAGTTTTAAGGGAGGGCAGACCACATTCTACTCGTAGATGCAAACGTGACATAGTTATACAGATGTATTGAGTGTCACGTGTAACAATAATAAAATCCAATAGTGGCATTTATAGCACGTCTGGCGGTGAAAATGGAATCTTAACGTGTAAAACATACATTTGGAAGTCACTTAACACGCCGTTGTCTAAACGATAAGGTATTGCACTACCTATGTGGTGTGGTACTGATTATTGTGTAGATATTTTTATCGGAAAAGTTTTTTAGAACAGGTAAAGTCCTCGCAATAAGTTCGATAAACAGTTGGAAGGTTTTTCTACCGCATTCTTTTGTTTTCTAGCATTCACCGTAAGATTATTCCCTGGGTTATGCCTACCCTTACATATGGAGGCTATGGAGACAACGGTCAATTACCATTATAACCCGTAATCTTTGCCAGCGCCGTAGAAATAGGTATTGATCGATATTCAATGAACCTTCTGTTTCTAGCTATAGTTCATCCTTTTTACCATCAAAACTTAATTTAACATAAGAAAATAGGCTAATTTTCGTCAATATGTGATCTCACTGGGCACAATCAGCTTTTCGAGTCAAAGAGTTAATTTCAATGGCAAGGACCGTGGACACACAGCGGACAATAATAAGCCGATACTAAACATTTATTTTTATATCTGCCTGGATGAATTTATAAGCTTCAAGTTCAACCATTCACGAGGTGAATGAACATCGAATGAAGCCTATTAAAACCCGGTCCGCGCCTCAAATAGACCTCACGTGACCACGTGATGCAATCACGTTTATGCATGCGAGTGGAAATTGCAATGAAAGTATGTTGCATTTATTTATGTACTTGAACTAATATGATATGCTGTTAAATTGTTTATTTTTTTCGTGTCCATACTCTATGATAGAAAATAAAGAGAAAACATTTACTTTTTTTCAAAACATGCTCATTACCAATATGAGGCAATTTTTGGCCTGCCTAAGGCGCATGTCTGACTGACTGACATAGTGATCTATCAACGCAAAGCACAAACCTCTGGACGGATCGGGCTGGTAAGTAAATGTTATGACATAGGCATCTGCCTTAGCGGAAAGGATAAGAAAGGATTTTGATCAATTCTACCCCCAAGGGGATAAAATAGGGGATGAAGCAACTGAAATCCATGCGGATGAAGTCGCGGTTGGCCGCTAGCTTGGTTTGGTACCTATATGGTGATAATTACGCCCAAACTAAAACATAGGAAAACTTATGAAGTCTGAAAAATGTAGGTATACCTACCTAGTTAGATAGAAACGCGAGCAATAATTGGATTCCGCTCGGAACTTGTTTTGACAGTCACACGTGACTATCCGAGTACTTTGGCAACTACGCATTTTAGTTGTACTCGAAGATATTTGATCAGTATTGTCCTGGATTCATCAAATATGGCGTCAGCTGTATAGTGCGAAGAATGTGGTAATTATTGCGTGTATTGGAAATGAAATGGTGGAGAAAGCAATGGCAAACCCCTCTATAAGGGCTTATCGATTTTCTTGAAAGTCGTTGAACCTAGGTTTTATTCATTTAATAATAAAATAGTGAGGAGAAGGAATGGTAATGGCCATGGTGCAAAACGTTACTTTTAAGATCTATAAGAATCTAGAGGATTTTTCTTGAGATCATGGGCTTCTACGAAGGTATTTTTTCATGAAGTGTCTTCAATTATTGATATCCCAACACTCTTTATTTTTAGGCGTGGCATAAATAATATTAACAACATCTCTGACTGTAGTCTGCAGAGCACTTTTCAGGAAACTGAACCCTTTTCCTCTCAACATAAGTCCCAATATTGATTGTATGTAGCAATTGCTCTATTTAGGTTGTGATCCCCACATTGCAGCAGCTGTTCACTTGTCAGTTTCTGGGAGGAGTGTTACATCTCCGACCTTGTCCGATAGCAAATGTCGTTTCAATGTCAGATGCCCGCTATCTATTTAAAACAAAAGTAAATTTACTCCTGTGACGTGGCCGGTACTGGCTGATGAAGCTGCTGACGTAGAAACAAGCATTTAAACAATAATCCGGTATTTGACTGGCAGGTCAAATAACCTACTTTTATGAAATTAAATATCAAAAACGTAAGCTTGTATCATAGGAAATTGTATGAAATTCTAAGCTATGACGTCACTGGTTCGCATTGTCAAATTAATACTTTTTTAGTTTTGATTAACTGTAATAATTTGATTAAAGCACATTAGTAACTGTGGCATAATTGTAAGAGCTTATTTTTGAAATTATTTTTTAGTGTAAGATTTTCATAATTAATTTTGAATGCAGTCTAACTCCCAATTCCCGCAGCCTTATCCTACTAACACGAGGCGAGTCGGTGGTAGTTTTAGTAGGTTTGCCTATACATATGTGAGGTGAGTCCCACACTTGCTGAGTGCCCTGGGCTGGGCCAAACAACCTCCATCGGTAAGGGAGGGAGCCTCAAGCCAAACCCGCGTCATTCCAGGAGCGGCTAGGCCGGGATGGTCGGATTTTCACCAGCAGAAAAAAAAATACTGGTTCCAGTCTTACTGTGCTGTACTCTACTCCACTTTGTACTTTACTTTACTTTTACTTATTACGGATGGATTTGATGTTTTGAAGGTGCAAAATACAGTCATACACGTAAACTAAGCCGATAAACATTGCCAAACAACATCCATCATCTTACCAAAGATCGTGGAGAGACACGTGAGTTTTAAGGATTCACAGAGATATGCTAATACTCGTACGCTCAAACACTGCCTCCGTGGTGTAGTGGGAGCGAGGTGCAAAAACCTAGGGGGTCGTGGGTTCTGGTTTTCCCAGTTGGGTTAGGACATAGCAGGCTTGAATCACCTGATTGTCAGATAAGAATGATGATTCTGTGATAAGAATGATGATTCGGAAGGCACGTTAAGTTAAGTAGCGACCGGGACGTGATTTCGATGTACCGGGTTCATTGTGGGCCAAGTTTTGTAGTAAAGAATTTAAAATTAAGTGACGCCCTATAACCTTCGGATTAATTAAATGTATTTTGATTAAGAATGACGTTAATGTTTTTTCTTGTATCTTTATTGACAGAGAGCATGACGAAAAATCAAATTGATTCTTGCATTTCTTAAGGTTATCTTCGAACGATTGGCACGAAAATATTTTAATACGTATTGTTTTGGTGACGATATAGAAATATATGTATGTGTCGCTAGGTTAACTACAATCAGTTCGTGGCAACCATTTGTGAAGATTTGCCTAAGGCTGGGCGAACACGAGGGAAGTTTTTATCCGCGCGGATAAAATTTTCCGTTGCTGTCTGTGCTACGAATTGCTACGGTAAGTTGCTACGGATTAAGTGAACTTACATTATTAAGGTCTTTTACTCCTTCTATTTCGACACTAATGATTTTATACAATTGGGTTATTGGGTAACGTATTTATGACAATCCTTTAAATGTTAATGAGAAGGTATCAATATAAAAACAACATTTCGTATTTTAGTCAACAGTTTTCGCGTAAAATGTTTTGTATGGGACATACAAAGCGCTTAATATTTTCATCTATTAGGGCAAGGGCTCCCCTTGAGCGGAATCTAGGTAAGGTTCCTACCATTTTTTTATGTGATTTTTTTTTGCCTAAGGGGAGATATTCAAAGTTCCGTATACGTAAAGCCTTAAATTAAGCAGTGTTTCGTCGAAAAGTGGCGTCACGTGTTAGGCCACCTTTTCTCAATAAAATTATCCTCTCGGAGGCCTCACAAAGAGCCGAAATGTCTTCTGACACATACGTCCTTATTCCGCAATTATGCATTTCGTGCTTATTTAGCTAGGAACTGAAGTGTTAAAATTAATAAATGTGTTTGTTGCAAGAGGTCTTTTCATTTAAATGTTTTTGTTTATCTATACAATTAATTTACTTGGTGGTTAGAAGTTAATTATGTGATTATGATTGTGCTTTACAATCAATTCTGGAGATCCTAACAAATCAATTACCTATTATGTTAGAATAGCAAAAAATATACTTATTTGCTACTACGACGCAACTTCTTATCTTACAAATTATGAAATCAATACTAAGTACGAGTAGGTAGAGGATATAAGTCATTTATTTATTAATTTAAGTCATATGAAAAGTACGACGTATTGTTATGACGGCTCTACGAAATGATTACACATCAATTCATTAAAGTAGCTGAATATTTAGAAACCTTAAAGATCTAGGTCTTAAGACTAAAATTGCCATCAAATCAATATAAAATTCATTCATAGAGACAATGACACATTTAATTAAATAGGTAGTTTTTAAATTGTTTTAGTGTTATAAAATTATGCATGTTTGTGTGGATAAGTTCGGTGGTGATGTTGTATGGTATAAAGTTAGATTTTTTTATAAAAGTAATAAGTATATGTAATAAGTATATGTAATAAGTATGTGTATATCTTCTATGTGTGTGTATCTTATTAATAAATAACCTATGACGAAATGCTTTCCGAAGTCTATGGAAGAGTCTTTCTGTATACTTAAATAATTATGTAAATTGATGATTCATAAGTGGATTTCTGAGCTTACATGAATATAAAAATACCTATTTTGAATTAAAAATGTCCTTTTTTACAAAAAAACTATTAAAAGCCTGTTTATCTTGTGGCAACCATAGTCCAATCTTTGCTTAGTTTGAAGCTAGATGGCGCTGTGTGTAAGGTCCAAGAGAAGAGATAAGATCTTGCTTAGGTCCAAGTACAATTAGTTATGGATGTATCTTCACATTCTGTTGCGATATTGTAGAGTGATTATTACATATTTACACTACATGTTCACAAGGGGCCCCAGGGTTTCAACATTACTGTATGTGTATTGGCCTCGCTTCTGAATCAAAACTAGATTTTAAAATTTACTTAGAGTCTTGTTTGATTAAATTTGAGTTTTTAAAACCATGATATCCCATATGCAGCAATATCAGCTAGAAACCCCTAAAAGAGTCTGCTTTGTCCAAGTTATAGAGTCACTTCAATATCTTTTTTTTTTTTGTGTCTAACTAGGTTAAGATAACTATCATGAACAGTGTACCACCCATTGTAATCCTGCATATAAAGCGAATTAACGATTCTTATTCTAGGAAACTGGTTTCTTTCACTTTACTTTTACAAATATATTGGCATGTGTTTGTAAGAGCTGTAATTTACGATGTAAAAAATTAAAAATCAAAAATAAGGTCGTTATTTTTCTACAAAAAAATATTCATGTAACAAAATCAGATGGCTTCAATCTGAAACATTCCCCAGGTCCGTCCTATTTATTTAATTTCGATAATCGCGGTCCGGTAAGGTCGTTACGTCACGCCGCGTTTGCGCAACGCGCGCGTGGTCCGCAACGTGACCGCGCATCACGTTGCCGCTCACGCCGCCAGCCCGCTTAGGGCTACCACCCGACAAACAAGCCATAATCACCCTTAACACAAAAGCAAGAAGGCCCAAATTAACTCTGTCAAGACACGGGGAAAACCACACTCAAGAAACAGACGAAAATCACCCTAAAACCAAAGTAGGAGGGCACAAAATCCCTTTGTTGTGGTAACGGGAAAATCATAAGTGAAAGTAAACAAACACCAAAACCTTTGTGATTTTTTAATAGGTTGACATTAAAAAGTTCGAAAATACCAAAAAGTTTTGGTTTTATTAATAGAGACAAAGTTTAAAGTTCATCAAACATGCCTACACGAAAGTACTATTTTAAGCTTCTTCTCTGAAACAGTTAAGAGTGTCCCCAGCCTGGAAAAGATAAATCAAGAACCTACCTTCATTGTATCTATATTGTAGGTTTTTTTTTATTTGCTTATTATTTTTTAGAGTATTGGACTTTTGTGGTTCTGAATGTCATGTACACACCAGCGAGAATCGTATCAAAGCACTAGAGGATATTCCGGGGGCATAAGCTTTCCCCTGTGTTTTATCATGTGCCCAGCTTCGTGATTATGAACATAACTGATGGGAGTTATGCCCATAGTTTATGGCCGTAGAGAGAGTTACATCCAACAGAGGACTGCTACAGCCAAATGATGATAATGATGTAGGTCATGGTAATAATATCAAAGAAATGTTTTACATATAATTTGTCTAGGTACCTACTTAGTACTTATATAAAATGTTTGTCGGCCTTCTTCGGTACTTCATAAAGATCTCGATTTGGCTTCAATGCCCTTTATATAACACGATGTTTCTAAAAATGTGTTTCCCTTTGTGTTTTGTTATAAAACAATGTTTTGTTCTCCGTGTTCGACAAAAATATATTTTAAGATTTCTTTTAGTATTTTATTGACTTGAATGATAATTCGATTAATACGTATTGGTAGGTTGTATTTCTTTTATGGGTTATTTAAGGCATGAAGTTGGTATGGTATGGTATAATGTAAGTATTTAAAAAACGATAATCAGAAATATTTACAAGCAATTCATATACTCGTACTATTGATGGACTCTGTTTATTAATATCTCTGACATCGATACTATTAATACAACATTTTATGTGATCACTTCAGCTTATTGCATTATTTGCATTAAGCTGTGTTGGGTATAAAAATTATCAGTGTAATTTTCAAGATAAGATGGTGGAATTATCTATAAGTTGAGCATTACATTAATTAACATCAGATAACAAGTTAATTTAGTTTAATAATAGATTGTTAACATATTAATCAATATTCTTATTTGTTAGGTACTTTATTAGTTTGCTACTTTCATTAAAAAAAGTTAAATGAAAAACGGTATTGAAAAACATTTACTGGCATGAAAAAAATAACATTTACAACATTTATCCCTTTTTATTTGGGACAGCCCTAGGCAAGGGGACGGACGTGACGTTTGGATAGATAATTTCCACTTCAAATTCTCTATGCAAACGATAAAATGTTTTATTTAAGACGACCTTTTACTTGACCAGCAAACATGAATACTTTCATTTTTACTCGTAAGTATATTATGCTCGTCCCAACACGACATCGAATTAGAATTTATCCTGAATCTCGCAAGCAAAATTATTGTCACCTGTTAGCTTAAATAGGTATTTGTAAACTTCGCATGGATGCGTTGCATTTCAATTCCACACCCTGAATACAAGTCAATGCTACGTAATTCTATGAAGATTGGGAATACAGTCAGCGTCTAATAGATAGTGACACTCAGGGTACTCAAAGATGCAATCGAATAGTCAATAATATGTGCACAAACAAAGTTTCCATATAGTTGGCAACGTTCTAATTGAACAAAAAGTCGACACGTTCCAAACGTCATATCATAAACGGGCCCGTTGGTCGAGTGGTCAGAGACCCTGGCTACGAAACTAAGGGACGCGGGTTCGAATCCCGCTAGGGGCAAATGTTTGTGTGATGAACATCGGCATTTGTACTCGAGTCATGGATGTTTATAAAAAGTATTTAAGTATTTCTATCCGTTCCCTAGCATCCATAGTACAAGCTTCGAGCTTAGTTTGGGGCTAGGCAATTGGTGTGTCAGTCCAAGGCATTTATTTATTTTATTTATAAAGATCAGTTCGGATCGGAAGTCACACCGCCCGCCATAAACTTGGTAACAGTAGTCGCGCCAATGGTATCAAAACCTTTTAAGTGTTCAGAAATGTGATTGGCGATATGTTTGTCTGTAACCATATTTATGGCGTTTTGACTTAACCGACTTTTATGACATTTTGAATGCGACTTTTCAACAATATGATTACTTCGTTTGTACCGACATTATTGTTTATTTGGTTGCGCCTATTTATTTACTTAAGTACCCTGAGTAGTGACGGATTAAGAATACTTGATGCCCTATAATAATCCACGCCTGTGGGTCCCCCTATCCGTATGTCAAGTAGAATTTTGTGCTTCTTCTGGTGCCCCCCCCCCCAGACGTGATGCCCTAGGCAATTACTAAATTTGTTTAAGGGTTAATGAATCACTGACCCTGAGTGTTTCTCTATCAATTTGAAGCTGACTGTACTTACCTTCGCTCGTGCGTAGGTTGTGGTGTGGCGAATTTGTAAAATCAATCCAATTCTAATGAGCACGATATTGGACTTCTGCCAGATGAAAGAACTTGTTTACAAACAATAGAAGTAGGTGGAAACGTGATGCAGGTTTTTAAGCAAACCCAGACAGATAATTTTAGCTACTGCTTGTGCACTTAGATCACTAATTAGCATACAAAGCGGTAGGTAATCTGAAGAATTCCACCATAATCACATAGGTATAACCTGCATAGTGTTTTTAGTCAAGCGAGTCTTTTTTTTTGTTTTGCGAGCGGAGCGGAGATGTGCCGTGATGTGAATCGATAGGATTTAATTTCTGAGATTCACCCTATTAGCTGCTTAAGATGTATCTTAAGCAGCTAATAGGGTGAATCTCAGAAAACATCTCCGCTACGCTCGCACATCTCCGGCTTTGGTAGAGCCTCACCCTTAAGCATACAAGCCGCCTGGTAATTTTGGGAGTTATCCAGAGGTATACCGACTAAAACACCTATGAGAATGCGTCATCTTCCTTAGTAAAGAGGATTAATGGTAAGCACCACTAAGACTTCATTGGTCGTGCTCGTGCGTGTCTCTACATTACCCTTCCGAGAATTTTAGACGTACCTTGCTAACTAGCCTGCACTATTTACAATTCGGCTACACTGATTATGTCTAGGGAAAATAAAAATAAATAGGGAAAAGCTTCCTATAATTGTACCCCGAGAAGCCTTCCCATACCTATGTTTCTTTTTGCAAAGGATAAAAAAAGTGACATTAGTGACAAGTAATTTTAGGGATAAAAATGTCATGGGGTGTTTTTGCTAATGCTCAGTGGCCCATGGTCATCAACAATCGCACGAGAGTCGCACATGCGCTACCTGCCTTTTGGACATCATACTCTCTCAACTGAGTTCTGGCGACCATACTCACCAGCCAGACATAGCACAACAATTATGAAGCGGTACTTCACTCTGGTCTTCTGTAAAGTGGAGATACGTCCCCGACGAGCGGCCCATTCGAGAGGAAGTACCACTAAGCTCTACCTGTCTTGCGCGCACCTCTCTCTTAAGTCGCGAGGAGCGTTGGAAGTTCATCTACCTCTTTTTATATTATTATATTATGAGGGTTTTGCTGCTAAAGCCGTCGTTGCAAATTGCCTTACTGCCTATTATTAGATTCATGTTTGACTATTTTTTGATGGAGGTTAGGTAGGTATACAGGCAGTTCAAAAGCTGTACCTACGCAGTTGCAATTTTCTATTGTTTTTGTGTAGGTAGTGTAAAGACATGTAGCTAGCCGAATATCTCTTTATACTTTCAAATTAGTCACATGATCACGGCACGAGAATTTATACCTCGCGGATTCAGAAAATCATCGTTTCTAACTTTTGATAAGAAGGTAAAGTAGGTAAGTGAGTACATAAATATCACATAGCAATTACTACGGTATAGTAATGATTAATCGTGTTAGCAAATTGGTAGGTATTGGACCAAACAAGCTAATATAATACGAACATATTTTATATTTTTTCGTATAGCAAGCCTATCTACCGATTTTATCATTCCATACAAATAAGGTACCTCCTATTTGGACTTTATTTCGCAACAATATGAACTTGTTCGCTTTAAAACGTGTGTAAACTACCTATTAATTAGTGCTAAGGTTTTTGACATACGATTATGATACTTGTTCGTAATTAAGTAATATTCTACTGTAAACCAGTTATAGATACTTTTAAACTAGTCAACTAAATTTTAATATTGGATGTCAACTCTGGCGCAGCTTCTCCATAACATTTTATTGATTTAATTAATTCTTATCGTTCACTCACCACC
The DNA here is from genome assembly GCA_958496325.1 of Nomophila noctuella. Taxonomy (NCBI): domain Eukaryota; kingdom Metazoa; phylum Arthropoda; class Insecta; order Lepidoptera; family Crambidae; genus Nomophila; species Nomophila noctuella. Next base: position 2,424,778 of record OY292487.1, on the reverse strand, counting down.
AAATCATTCGCTTAATTCTTAGCTACTTAGGCAGATCATTGGTTGCCATTGTAACCAAAGGATTGTGTAGTAAGTATTAATAAAATTGTGGGTCGCGTGTGTCAATGTCAACGTTTTAATAATGTGATTTTAGAATTCAGGTTAACGTGTTAACCATCCCTAGGTGTAGTCCCATTATCACATAGAACATTATTGATACGACCACAGTCATTAAAAATAACAGTGAATCAAAGCTCAATGTATCTTACTTAGCCCGATATGGCCCAGCGCGGGCCAAAATGTGCGTTGGTCAAAACTTGCATTAAACAATTTTAAAATATGTAGGTATAGAGGAATTGTCGGATGAAAACCAAAATTATTTTAGGTAGGTATGATAGACAACATGACGGAGACATTTATATGATTAAAATAAATGTAGTGAACCTATTTTGCTAACACCTAATAGGTATACCTCTACATTTTTGGATGTTTTCATCAAAGAACATAAACGTTACAGGTGCGCAATAACCATAGCTGGGCATTAACTCGTTAATCCGTTAATCGTTAATTAACGAAGTTAACATTTTGATTAACGGATTAACTTTTAAGTTAACTTTAAAAACTGTTAACGGACATGTTAACTTCCGTTAATCATGCAGAAGTCCGTTAATCGTTAATCCAATGCCTACTTTTAACCGCACGGCTCTGCGGGACGAGGCGCGAAAAACAGGTTTAGATAGTGCCGGGCGCGGCGAGCGCGGCGAATGGCAATTCAAATGGCGAAGGGAGTCAAGGGAGAAATACAAGTAACAACGATGATGACGTGAAAGACTTTTTTAATTCTGTCACTCAGTCTATAGAAAAACCAAAGAGCTCCAACTCCAACTCTTTAAAGAGTACACAGTCACACAGTCTCGTTTAAATCTGGCTGGACATGAAATCGAAAGACTCGTTCAACGATGCTGCATTCGTCGGGGAATTGATATTTAGCGCTGCAGTAGAACGTCTGTTTTCCACGGATACAGACATTTTAACACCAAAACGAGCCTCGCTTTCAGACGAGAACTTCAACATGTTAATGTTTATGAATGGGAATATGCACCTTATGTCCAACGATTAAATTACACATTTAACTATTTGAATTCATTGAGGTATTACTACTACGTAAAGAGATGACTTCACGAACAAAAATGTTCTTACCTGCATTGTGGTCCTTGGATCACTAAGTTGCAGTCTAATTTTAATTTTTTGACCATTTTTTAAATAAAAAAAATGTCGTGTTGTGTTTTAAAAACATATACAATCATTATAAGACGAAAAATAAAGATGGTGACCACTTATAAAATAGATAAAAAGACAAAAATATCACTGAATTATCCACCCCCTTCCCTCCAATTTGACGCAAAACTTTTGTTCGCGATGTCCACTCTATACGTAGTAGTAATACCTCAATGGTTCTTAACCTGTTAACTTCCTGAACCTAAACCAACCAATAGGTTTTATAAGATCACTAACGAAACGATATAAAAGTGCATTTTTACACATAGTTAACGGATTAACGATTAACTTTAACTTGCGTTAATTCTTCCGAAATGTAACGCTTTAACGTTTAACGAAGCTAACTTTTTTTGTAGCGGATTAACGATTAACGAAGTTAACTATTTTATTAACGGTGCCCAGCTATGGCAATAACCTTCTTCGGCCCACATTCCTCTCTGCAACAGCACCCACTGTGCAATTTGCAACTGCAATGCAAGCAGTGCACTTCAGCATACGTCAATGCATTTACGAACACGTGCGGTGTCTCATTATCCCTCAATTACTGCACGTGTGTGTAATCCGACCGGGACGTTGACCACTGTGTATAGGTATAGGTAACAAAGTATACAGATAAGATAGTGATCCGTAAACATTTGCTGGTGTTACTGAGTTATTTTAGGTTATGAATTATCATAAAATAGTCTTTGAAAATGTTATAATTTTTAGTTCTAAGTAACGTAAATGAAGCCGGCCACAATGTTTAGCGATTGGAAAATCGATCCTAGAAACTCGAGGCCACCGCTCAGTACTTTAAACATCAGTGATCAGACCATTAAGGTGTTTAAAAAAATCTTCGCTTAAAATTACATTATCTTCTATACTTATAATAAATCTGTAGAGAGGTCAATTCTGTACATTAAATATATTTTCAAAATAACTATCAGGGGGTGATAAGTGATCGATACTGATGCCAAAAATGCAATCAGCAAAATTTTTGTCTGTCTGTCTGTCTGTCTGTCTGTCTGTCTGTATGTTCCTTATAGAAACAAAAACTACTCGACAGATTTTGACGAAACTTGGTACAATATTCTTTATACTCCTGGGCATATTATAGGATGCTTTTCATCACGTTACAATCAATAGGAGCAGAGTAGTGAAGGAAAATGTTGGGATAACGGGAGAAATTGCTCCATTTTTAAAGCTTCTGTCGCGTGTGCAGCCTTAATGGTTAAAGTTACATAGAAATCATGTAAGACGGAAATATTCTACATAAAATTGCCTAAAAAATATCACTTGACAGCATATGTCTATCTTTTATGGTTTACTCACAATAACCCGTGAAACTCCTGATCCAGATAGGTTTGAACGCGTTAATCTCAGGGACTACTGGTAGGCTAGCCAAGATGCCACTTTGACGAATTCGCCGTACCCTTTCGTTGCGACTTATAATATGTATTGCCACCCCGCACACGAACTACATATTTATGTGAGCGGGATGGAGATATAAGTCGCCATGAAAGCGGATGGCGAATTCGTCAAAGTGGCTAGCCTACCAGGTTCGAAAGGACAAAATCTTTTGTGTTGGATAGTCCACTAACGTTTGTCAAGGAAGGCTTTAAGCTATCTATATAGTAACACTGTGTGCGGAAAACCGAAACCTACGCGGACGAAGTCGCTGGCGGCCGCTAGTATTTGAATAAAGCAGTGGTTTAAAAATACCATTAATTACAATGACACATAGAATACCTACCTACCGGATGCATCACACAACACGCTCATATTATTTCAATTATTGTATCTGATCTGCTGCTGTACCGACTAGTTAGTTTCTCTCTAACTATGTATATTGCGCTACAAACAAGAAAACTGCTAAGCGCTATAAAGAACTTCAACGTGTTTTTCCACCCTATTTATAGAGACTAAATTGCATTTTTAAATTACTAACGTTCTCGGCAAACTTTGTTCAGCCATAGTCGATTAATAAGACTTCTTTATTAATTAAACATCATAATTTGATCAGAAATCTACATCAGTAAAACAAAAATGAACATTTCCCGTCTTAAATATATTGCTACAAATTGATTAATACCTACAAAACATCAATATTTTCACAAGAAAACTCATGTCATGTAAGCACAAGTACATACAAAACTTCCCAACAATGTACATTGACTGGTCCGCTTCAAATAATTATTCCCATTCATTATTATCATTCAGTTATGCTCATCGCCATTTTCATCGTAAATGTAGGTAGAACCTTCAAAAACACATTTCATCTGTACTAAAAGTGCATAACCGCCCAACAATGTTACATTGTCCGGTTCATTAATCAGACTCAATCAGTTTTACCACGATGCTAACTCACGCTATTTTGACCGTTTTGATAGACCCAATTAAAACCTTCAAACACACATTTCATCTGTACTAAAAGTGCATAACCGTCCAAAATTGTAGGTACATCGGCCGTTTCATTAATGAGTCTCATTCAGTCCGCGCAACATTGTACGCTATTATGCATATACGCGGCTCAATCAGGCTGCACTCATTCCACGCAGGTATTAATAACTCGACACGTGTCGGCTACACGTGGGGGGTTCAGGCTGTGTCTATGTCAGGGGGGGGGGGGTATGCGGGGGTGGCGGTACATATGACGACGGCGTAATATATTGCGTAGGGAATGGTACGTATCTGAGAGAGTTTTATTAACTTTTTTGTTTTTACAAGGGTTATAAATGGTTTACTGGTATGGTTTAATTTTATGAAAGAGAGACGTAAATTAGTTAACTAACTAATGGTAAGTGGTCATGGTCGCTCGAGGACTTGTACAACTCCAAAATGGTCGTAGATACGTTTTTCCCTTTCTTGATAGTCAGAATTCTAAGACTTATTCGCATGTAGAGCAAGTAACTGTGATCTTTTGAGGAGGACATTTCCAGGCGCACTTGAATGCAAGATGCTGTGCTCTACATTACCTAAACGGATAATAAAACGGATTTTATTCGTTTGAAATTTGTATTATTTTTTTATGAGTAATAGTCGCGTAAACCTAAGAAAACAATGTAAAATACCTATGCTCTTCATTGTTATTTATGTAAAAGGTTTTTCTAGTCGCTTGTAAAATACCTACTATATAGAAAATAAAATAAATACCTAATATATAGGGTTTCTCCACACCCTACGGAAATTCTCAATAAGTATTTTACCGCAAGAGTTATGATGACACCAAAATAAATGAAATCTGTTCGTGCTGATAGCAGCTAAATATACCTAAATTAAAATTATATTAAAATAAACGGAAACACGTGCAAAGTGTCATCGACATACGTCAACATACGTTTATAGGTGCGCAAGTTGACGGAAGACGAATTGAGAATACATAAAATATTTAGCTTGTAAGTAGATTACAATTTTTTATGTTACTAGGTAGGTATATTATAGCTTAACCTGATTTTACATATCGACTAATAAATCATTATAATTCATGATGAATAGTACAAAACGAAAGCCACGTAAAAATCTTATCACGGCCCTAGAAATCTAAAAAAGTCCATAGTGCCGATTTAACTTCAGACCTTAGACCTAATTAGAAATTGATGTAATAATTTATTTGAAAACAATATGGATTGATTGAAGAAGAAAAATAAATATACCATTCCAGACCCTATAGTCATTTATGATTTAAATTCAACCTTAAGGAGAGAAGAGGGTAAATGGGACCATCGACTTTTAAATGTCATGTACGTATTTTTTTAAGCTGAGAATAAAGTGTGTATTCATTTATAATTGAATTATCATAATTATATTGTTTTGTACATACTGACTTACTTAAATAAACTAAAATGATGAAATAATTCCAATATCACAATAGTAACAACTAAGAATGGTTAAACGAACTAGAAAATAAACTTAAAGGTCAAATCACAGAAAGTAACAATTGCTTTGTGCGACACATAATGTAGGTGGGAATCAATAACTTCGAATGAAAAATAAAACGTTCAAAGGTCAGAAGCGACTACCTCATAATATAGTGCTTTCAACGATCTATTATTAATGACTCACTTCGTGAGAATTGTGAGTCTGTGCTTGTTAATTATTAATTACAAGACATTTGAAGAATACCGTACAATTCAGAACTTAAATTTTGGTTGCGATAAATGGTGTATATTGTTTACTAATGTTATCGGCTACAAACCTAAGGAACATGAATTTATTACATAAAGGTTTCCCTTAAACAATGAGGTAAAAATAAGTAAAATCTAACTATGTGTATAGTATAGTATTATAGTAGTATAGTTTTATATCTGTCTATGTAAAGGTTATGGAGGTCTAGGCGTAGTCGCTCTAATGTAATGAATAACTTGATTTGTGGAGGCTAACTACTGTGAGACTGTTGGATAGATCCGACCGACCACCGAAGCCATAAACAAATTGAATTTTATCCTCGTTTATTAAGAATTATTTGCGTTGTTATCTACACAGGCTTATTTTGGCAAAAAGTATTTATGGATTTAAGTAATTAATTAAATTTTTGTTAGGATTAATTAAGGTAGGTATTGAGTAGTTTTTGGTCAGCTTAAGATTTGTCGACACACACTTTCATTATCCATGAGTACCCAAAATGATAGCAATCGGAAAAATAGACGTTATAACGTGTCATAATGCACCGTGGAAGAGTTTTTATTCCGATGATCGAGTATATCGCGTCAAGAGATACAATACAAACGTGAGCTCGGTGCTAGTGTGCGTGTGTTTACCGGCGGCGCGGCGCTGTGTGCGGCGGTCACGTTTTCCGCGGCGTGTGGACGCGCGCGCGTGCACCCGCCCCCCGCGTCTCCTCCACCCCGCCCGTATCACGTGTTGGCGGAGTGCTATTTTCGCCTCGCTTTCGCCACAAATCACAATGTCGTTCGGCTTCGAATCATTTTGACGAAAGTTTGTTTACTTGTTTGTTATCATTTTTTTCAGTTAATGGGATTAGCTGGAGATTAACTTGTAGAAAAAATCTAAAAAAAAAAACTATCGGTACTAAGTTTTTCCGATTCTTATTGGAATCTTGTTACTTTAGTAGATGTATACTTAAATTGAAAATATTGTTGTATTTACAAGAGTGACTATTAAGAGTAATTAGGAATTCCGACGACAATACCAGGGACAATCTTAAAAATCCCAAAGTAAGTGTTAGGTACCTGGAATTCAGAATTAAAAATTATAATATTTCATTTTGACAGTTATCATTAATTACAATAAAACCACGTCTGTAATTTTGTAAACGGGAACGTGATGATTGTCATGTCGGCTATTGATTTTAGTCTATATCCGTAATTTGGGGCCTGAAAGCTATTTCCGGATTGGGTAAAGCCTGTGAATCACATCACTAATTTACCTAGATGCTTATGTAAGATTTTGTTGTGAGTAATTTTCACTGGTGATTTTAATTTCGGCCTCTTATTCAACTTCAATATGATAATTCAATTGACTGAATGATTTTGAGGTATGTGTCGACGAGGCCCGAGGCAGTCGGGGTAAATTATTATTAGAGCATCAAAATAATTATTCTTTGTTTCAAATCTGACAAATTTTGAACAAATGAATCCTTCTTATTATAGAAATCTATTTTGTGTTTAAGTTAAATCGTATAATGAAATTCATAGCTCATGTCATGAATCATGTTTAGCAGACTGTCGTCTTACGTCTGAGTAAATGGAAATCTCCAAGCTGATACCTCGTATCGCATGCATTTGCGCATTCTAGGTAAAGGGCATATTGTTTGTTATAAGTACTGACTTGGCTTTATTTATATTTTATTTAATCTTTGTCCTGTGTCAAATTGCAACTATTTAAACGAAATATTTAAAAACTAAAGTTTATAGGTGCTAATTTGGTTACGTACCTAATTGATTAATTTTTAAAATGTTGATCACAGGTTAATGGATAATGCAAAGCTTTTTATTGGTGAAGAAATAACGACGCGACGTGTTGGTGTTAGGTATTACCTACTTAACCAATTCTTTGAAAATGATTACCTCGGATTCATATCCATCGTTTCAATACATGTGAAGCGCTGAATTAACTTGACTGTCTTCTTTGATACTTCATAATGCACAATCTAATCCACTTTAACATGTTAAATGTCAAAAGGCTATAAGAGATTTACCCCACCCTTATACACGGGTGTTAAATTAATTTACTTATACCAATACGAACGCGGCTTCCGTAGCCTTGAGACTACTTAAAATTCTTGGTCCATAGACAACCTCTTCCATATACCCTTTATAAGGAATGACGGCTAATACATATTGTATTGTAAAGGCAATTTAAATAATATGATGTAGGTATTGTTTATATTTCAGTCAGCATAATGAACCATTCTTTATGATCCTGAAAATCTATGCAATGTTAGACAAGTAGAGCAAAATATGTAGTGTAAAAGTTTAATAATAATTATTGATGAATAGTTTAAAGCCATATTTTTAAGAAACAATAATGTAACGAAGTAGTGGATTTAATAAAGAAAGATAGATTGTCATTGAAGATCCTAAATAATTTAGGGGTAAAGAATATTAAGGCCAAGAGTGATTTAACAGCAATTCAAAATCATACAATTTTATACTTCTATTTGGATGAAGGTTTTACCACAAAATGAAGAACAATTGGCTAACGAAGATCTTTAAAGAATCTTTAAACTGAGAATTCTATAAGGTGTAACAAAATATACTGCAAATATTTTAAGGGCGAATTGTTTAGTGGAAATGTAATAAATTTGTCTAGTAAAATTTTTTTGTTAATACGCTAGTTTCCGAGAAAATCAACAAAATAAATTGAGAGAATAATTGGGAAAAGTACAAAATTTTTCATATGCAAGACAGCTGGTCGTGTCTTATCAGTGTAATACAATTACTACACTTATCCTGCCCCAAAAGCAAAGTGGTGGAGAGGCGGTGAAGCTTACAGGACGAAAAGAGCAAATTGGCCAATGCAGAAAATGCAAAATTTTTAGGCATTAATTTTGACTTTTCAATATCTGATATTGATTACATTGCCACTAAAGAATTCGCCCTTAAAATATTTGCAGTATATTTTGTTACACCCTATATAATGACAGGCTTTCCAGTATTCCGTAATTTTCAAGGATGATATCATTTATTATCAACAACATAAAAGAGTATAAAAATGAATTGTGTCAATAGGACGACGCTGAAGTCACAAAAGTTAAGTTGGGCTAAAATACTGACTGAAATGGTGCTATTTTTGGTCAATTATGAAGTGTGATGTTTGAATGTTAATTAGGTTTGTTTTTAGGTATTATGAGAAACTAAAGAATATAAATTAAATTCAAGAGACGTTCATTAAGTCCTTTAAAATTTACCAATGCCAAAATTATGTTACCCTAACAGTATTTTGATTAACAACTTAAACTGATTTTGCTGGATACTATTGGCACAATTACCCATATTTCGTAATCGACAATGTGCTTAAAGAACTCGAGGCACGTGGACATCACAGATGGTCATTACGTACAATCTTGTTATCGAACTTCACTACGAAGTTTAACGACTAAATGATTAAAAACTAGTCGTACCTCGTAAAAGTTTTCACCTTTTAATAGCCTTAGTAGGTACATTACGAAGTATGGTGCAGTTCAATATTTATATTTCTATCGTTATTCTTTATTTATTTGAAGTTTGATTGCTGAAAACTATCATCGATGCTAATAAATTGTTTACAGAGGTAGTGTTGATGATTCAAACGCACAGACTGTTAATTAATTTAAGTACAACTTTTAATGCGTCCTGCTAATGGCATTCAGTTTAGTTTCAGCTGCTTAATCATCTCAGGCCATCAATCTTTGTTAGTTGGCATGGCGAGAGATGAAGCCGGTCATGATGCCATAAACACATCTCCCGTGCAACATAGTAACGAGTGCATTTAGATCAGACGTGTTGGTGTTCGGGTAGGTCAACGAGACCCAATTAAATGGAAGGAAAATGTATCTCTACGACTCGACTTCGTCCCATCGGAAATAGAATCATGCCCTTACTTACAAGTTCCCTGACAATGACCTAAGAGATTCGTTACAACGTCATTTCGATGCCATTTTATTTAGATTTCTATAAAATTATTGCCTAAACAATATAATTTGTAAAAAAAATTGAGACTTAATGACTCAATTTACAGTACAGTGTTAAAAAGAAAATTTAGTGCATTTTGTTTTTCCTTTCGGTTTTTTCGTATAGACGGATAACGGTTTGAAGGCCATAAGAATCGGGAATAATTTACGAAGCGGGAAACATTTCACTGAAAATGTAAGTGTTTTTTCAAACCACGTGTTTTTTACATACCTATTCTGTTATTCTAATAAATGTTAATTTAAACTCGGATATAATTGTATTTATTCTTATCAATTTAAATTGTTAAAATACTGTTAAACAGTTGGCCTGCCACTGTTTATCCTACGTCCTACATCTTTCCATATATTCAAAGGAAATTATGTTTAAATATTGTTACTAATTATAGGTGATGTTGATAAGATAATGAAAATAATGGTGGGGCTGGCAAAAGTTTTAGCCTTTAAAATTAATAAATTAGTTATTTTCTAATCTAGTTTTATTTTACTAAGTCACGAGTTAATTGTAACACTTGAAACAAAAATAAAATAAATATGCTGTTAAGATGTAAATAGGCAAAATAAAGGTAAAATAATTGATGTTAAACTCACTTGTCGTATTTGACAGCATGCCCATTCTCCTCCCAATAGTGCCGTGTTTCCATATTCACTTCTGTCACAATATCACAATAAAAACAAACACTTATTCAGCACTGTCACAATATGTTTTACAAACGATTGAATAATCTCGACGATCTATTCACATTTTTCCCAGTCACCGGGGTTTATTATTTCACTGGGATTAAAATGATCACTTAGGTGAGATCCTCGCAATCCATTTTCAGTAAAGTAACAAAGCGATTACAAACTGTTATCGTGTTTAACCGCATGTAGAAGGGAGAGTGCGAACGTTATCAACGCGAGAGGTTCGCGGCCGTTCTGAGCGAGCGCCGCGCCGGCCGGTCATGTGACGGCCGCGCCGTCAAAATATGGCACGAGCGGTGGAATGTGCACGCAAAATTCCACCGACAACCTTTATAATTATAAAGAAATTTTTCTAAAGACTGTCACAAAAGAGTTTTTAGTCTGTTTTCTTTCTCGTTTCATAAGTCAGTGGATATTTACCCGGTAGCGCGCATAAAATAGTTGGATCTAATCTATGACGGCGCGTTGCGGAGCTCGGCTCGGGCCACGCTCGCCCGCACGTGACCAAGCTGACGTGTTCGCCCCCACTTCCCCTAGATCCGCGCGATACTGGCCTGTATGGAACCGCGATACTTACGTACTTTCGATGTTTTCAATGTTGTTATGTCGCAAATATTATTTTATTTTTATTAAGGTTTTCGGATATAGAACAGGCAATAATTAGATTATACCAACAATGTTATAAGCTATAAGAAATAATTTTAGTGTGAAATCATTTAAAAACTAATCGTTGCTTCTCTTCCATCTCAGAAAAATGGAAGGTTTAGTCTGTGGGTAGCATGATTCGAGTCCCGAACCCCAACAGAAAAAGAAATGGTAGGTACCTATCTAATGAATAAATTGTTCATCCAGATACCTACTTTGTGTTTATCCATAACTAGCGGCCCGCCCCGGCTTCGCCAGTGGTACTTGTCCACTATTTAATGGATGATATTATACATAAAAACCTTCCTCATGAGTTACTCTATCTATTAAAAAAAACCGCATCAAAATCCGTTGCGTAGTTTTAAAGATTTGAGCGTTCATAGGGACATACAACACACATAGGGACAGAAAAAGCGACTTTGTTTTAAACTATGTAGTGATTATGTCCTCATAGTAATTGTTGCAGTAATTCGTTCAACCGTAGATACTTACAACTGAAGTCCAAACTACTGCCACTACAGGATGGATTCAAATATTCGAAAATACGAAACTATTCTTTCATAATCCGGCTTAGAACGTAAATTAATATAAGTTTGATCTTGCGATAATTACGTGCGAGCTAGGCAGGTAAATCTCAAAAAAAATCCTGAATAAAATTCGTTGGATACGAAAAAACCTGCGTGCATCGGAAATACCTACTAAAGTAACATTGTAGGTATGTAAGTGTTCATAGACAGGTTGTGATTGTAAGATTCTAATTGGAGCATATTGAAAATAATTAACATTTCATGAAATAATCACCTTTTTTTTTAACTACCTACATAGGTATACCTAGGTAACTGCTTTTATATTAAGTACCTAAATGAATTTACTAAAATAAAATGTGATCAACAGCATTACTTTTTACAGATTCACCCGAGTGCACTATTATTAAGATAATATGTAAATACCTAGTAGGTTGGTACCTACGTGTAGCTTCCTTCTTACTAAATTATCGCCCTATTACCTACCAATTTTTTTTGTGCCCTTAGTACCTCAACAAACTTACCACAGTTATTTCTTACTCTTAGAATTTATTTATTTCTTTATTTACTTCAATTACTTAGTACCTATATCAACGGGATATGTATGTATGTATGTAAATGTTTAAATCTTTGAATTGTGTGGCGACTGAGAAATACGTCATCATTGTTATATTACACGAGCCAATCGGTGAACTTCACATCATAAAGTTGCCATATTCACACGCAGTCCTCTAAATGGGGAAGTATACGGAACAAAATTATATTTTTATGTAACGCATTGGAGTTAGAATGTTAAAATTAATTCTTTATCTACTTCTCGTAAGTAATTATGTAGATCAAAACATTTATAAAATAATACATATTTTGTCAATCGAAATGTTAATTGAAAATATCCACCAACAATTGAATAAAGTATACAGATAAAGGAAATATAAATCTTATTCAAAAACAACATAAATCAATCTAATCCTATTAGACATTATTCAAATACATACTTCCATTCAGCTCGAAAATGAAGTTTGTAGTTTGAACTCAGAACTCAGATTATAGCCATGAACACAAAATAAATGATGTTGGTACTGTTTAGTGGTACATCCATAACCGTTGGTGTAGTACTCGACGACAACCTTTCGTCCTTTCCCTTACATTTTATTACCTTATATTTTTAAATTATGGAGTAAATTTACGAATGGTAATCTTGATTTTGCATTGGCAACACTATGTGACGTCGATGTGTTTCGTTTTATCAACTGAATTGATTATAATATTATTTGTAATGAAATGATTATTTTGTGCATCATATTTTTATTCCAACACTTACATACAATATATATTTTTTCTTTTTTAGTCAAAAATTACATTCAGACATTGTTGTCTTTCTTTGAATGAATTTAGAATATTATCAAATTGATTTTTATTGATGATTTATCCAATAGTAGAAACGAAACGTATCTGGCAAGTGGCAATCTGTCAAATTCATAGCAATTTTTCGGAGAGGCGTTCATTATTTGCGTTTTATCACAAATAATACAGTGTTTAATCGTTCAAGATGTTGGCTTTGATCAATCGTATCCTCGATTGGATTAAAAGCTTGTTTTGGAAGGAAGAAATGGAACTAACTTTGGTCGGATTGCAGTACTCTGGAAAAACAACTTTTGTTAACGTCATTGCCGTTAGTATTATCTGAAAACTTAAATCGTTTAATTTAGAAGCTTTTCTTTGTGCTTGTTTACGTTTTGTTACGCACTTGATAAGTTTCTGATGCCGCTGTTAGATAAGTCTCCTATTGAAATCTCTTTGCACTTTTGCGATTTTCGCAAATAATTTATGTATGACACAGCAGCTCGGGCTAGGAGGCGTTTATCTGCCTGTACTGTTCATTGTTTTCATCGTAAGCAAATATTTTAACTCTGTATCATACTACTTGCATGTGTGATACTGCAAAGTGTAAAATTTCAAATAGTGTGATTGTTCCACATTAGCATATTGTAATTAATTTCGAGATGCATGTACAGTGAAAGTTGTGAGTTAAAAATTTCGTTCAGTTGAAGATTACAAACAATGCTAATTGTCAGCTTGGTTGCTCACCCAACACATAAAAACTTAATTCTAATTAGAAAATTAAATGCTCTCATTTTCTCTCTTACTGAACTACAGTGGGTCTCTTATATTTTTCTATTGCATGCCTGACTTTCAATGTCACTTTATGAAATGCTTGCAGTTTTACACACTGTTACAGCAACATATTCAGAAATTATTTTCTATTTTACCTCTTTTACTATTTTTCCTATTAAAAGTCTAATAAAGCCTTAATTGAATCAGTAGAAATGTAATTATTTCATCATTCAAATAAATATTGCTTAGGCTCAGTTATAACAACTGTACCTATTATGTATCTTATTAACTTACAAACAAGAAATATGAGATACCCTCATATTCCTTGTTTGTAATTTGATTCAATGTCTGCTTATATAACACACACTTCACATACATAATATTAATTAAGATAACATCATGGTTATTATTTTACCACAACATTTTCCTGTCACAGCCATTTTAATTTATCTGGAATATTTGATTACCAAAATCTGTTTCATATAAATATTTTGTACAAATGAATATATTAGCCATGTGTGATAAATTATATATATGCCGATAGGTTGATAAAAAAATCTGCAGAGTGTCTCCTGTCATGTATTTTACACATTCAGCAATGAATGGCTATCTTAGTTGTTATCATACTAATATCATTAATGTGAATGTTTGCTTGGATGTTTGACCGTCAATCTGAATTTACTGAATGGATTGAGGGTATGGGCTGACTTAGGTGATAGGATACCTTTTATCTACGTTAAATACTCCCACAGAAAGCTTTGATAATGTTTGGTAAAGCAGCGGGTAAAAATTAATTGTTATATATATTACATGTCGCGTATAGCCTGTTGCCTATTGCTGGTGAATTACAAATAGTAATAACCTAGTTTATCTGTTCAAATACTCTCCAAGGGCTGTTGAGTTTCTTCTGGCACTTCTTTGCAGAAGGCCATTCACAATGAAGGGCTAGTTTGAAGTGCATAATAATTTCAATGATAGAAGAATTTTGTTGTAGGTAAATCTAATTGCCAAATGCCTTACTCTATTAAACCTACTTCATTGTATGTTTTATAGTAAATCATGATGCAAAATAAATATTAGACTATAACAGACATAGCCAAATCCTTAGTATTTGGGTTGGACAAACAAATTATTTTGTAATATTGATAAGAATGTGTGCAATACTTCTTGTTGACAAATGTGAGTGTTATGTTTAGGGCTGCCATCCGTCCGGGTTTCCCCGGATTTGTCCTAGTTTAGAGGGCGTCCGGGGTGCGTGATGCGGGGTGCGAGATACAGAAGTCCGGGGAAGGTTTCAGACGACCGACCAAAAAAAAAAAAAAAACGACGCACGTCACAATCAACCTACAATGAAGGTGAAGCTATCATGTCCGGAGTCTAAAATCCGGGGTTATCTCGCCTCTTGTCCTGTTTTCCAAATTTTAGCGATGGCAGCCCTAGTTATGTTACCCTTCGTTGCTCCCTTTCAATTATGAGATCCTATTCACTTATCAGCACCAATGTCACCTTGTGTATCAGAGGTCAATGTTCTGTGCATTTATCACTGATTCATTGTGTCGTTGGACGAAAATTATCATTTGAAAGATTATTTTAGTTTTTTATGAAAGACCTTCCCTGTTATGAATAAATTAGAGAGAATATGCTATTTATACCAGAAATATGATGTTCAAAAATAGCATTACATAGCATTGGTATCATGTGATGTTTAAAGAATGGTTCTAATTGGAAGGAAATATGTATATATTATTCTTGTGTTAATTTTACATTACATTAATTAATGAATAACAATTAATCTAAAATGGAATAGTTACCTTCATACTTCGAGGTTTATTTAAAAAAGGTGGAGGTTATTGTTAATGTTATCTAACTAACATTATAATTGCGAAAGTTTGCTTGTTTGAATGTTTGTCCGTAAATCATGTTGAAAGTACTGAAAGGATTTTGATAAAATTTGGTATACAGGGAGGATATAGGCTGACTTAGGTGGTAGGATACTATTTATTCCAATTAAAGCCAAGGGTAAACACTAGCAGTAACTAAATCTGTTTTAATAGATTTACTCACTTGTTTCAGTCTGGCCAATTCAGTGAAGATATGATACCTACAGTTGGCTTCAATATGAGGAAAATCACCAAAGGAAATGTTACTATTAAGGTAATTACCATATCTTCTAATAATGTTATTTTTTACACAATTATTTCTGGTTTTAGTGATGTCATCGGTGAAGGTGATCGTTAGTATACTATAAAGGGGCCCCTTAAACCTACACGCTGGGTCGAAAGTCCCAAGCACCGCCTGACATTCCTCTCTGTTCCACGCGATGGACCCGGCACCCGCACGGAGAATCCATGGATAGCTAAGAAAATTAATCCATATTAAGTATAGACTTTATAATATAGCGTATAAGCTTCAATTTACAGTAGGTTTAATTTTGAAAAGGATATCTTTATTATTTCATTGTTATTCCAGGTTTGGGATATTGGAGGTCAACCAAGGTTCCGCTCTATGTGGGAGAGATACTGTCGTGGTGTCAATGCCATAGTGTAAGTATACAAACTTTACATACATATAAATATTAATTATCGCTGATAAATGAATAAAATTAAACCATGATACCATGCATTTATGAGGTGGGCCATGTAGTTACGACTTACAAAGAATTGATAAAGAGATTTTGGGTATGGGCAGTAGCCTTCCCCTGTGTTTTATTGTTTACCATACTGTGGTTAGCAAGCAACTCACTTTTCGCCCGCTTGGTGTCTTTTTTAAGACTCCCGGTCTAGAGGAGGCCTGCATCCCAGGGTGTGCCTCATTGGGCTGCGACAGGTTGATGTGGCGGATCGATGCTTTTGTTTAGACTCTTGCGCCAATTACAGTAGGATTGGAAGGCATTCGCTAGCGCCAATTAGAGTCTAATTTGAAGGAATACGCTGCGGTTCGCGTGTACCCTTTTCTTAAGCATGCGCGCCAACGGGGCCAGCAGCCTCGCGCGTGATACCGCTACGTGTAAAGGAGGCGGTTCGCGCCGCGACAGAGACAAGAAACCGCGACAAGTGTCTCGGTCTCTTCTGCATGTCTCGCTCGCGAACTGTCGCGAATGCATTGCTTAACGTCAAGTAATGGTCGCGGTCTCCGGTCTCGGTTTCCGGTCGCGGTCTCCTGTCTCTGTCGTAGCGTGAACCATCACCTTTCCACATAGCGGTATCACTTGCGGGGCTGCTAACCCCGTCGGCGCGTTGCTTACGATGGGGGCACACGCGACACGCAGCGAATGCCTTCAAATCTGACTGAAATCGGCGCAAGAGTCTAAACAAAAGCATCGATCCGCCACATCTACATGTCGCAGCCCCTAACTTTCGCATTGGCATTCGGTTAACGCAGCGAACGTTCTGAAACCGTCAAGTTGTTATCGCCGGTGTTTGATCCTCTCGTGGTTTGCTAGGTACATGGTGGACGCGGCGGACCAGGACAAGATCGAGGCGTCGCGCAACGAGCTGCACAGCCTGCTGGAGAAGCAGCAGCTCACCGGCATCCCCGTGCTCGTGCTCGGCAACAAGCGCGACCTGCCGCACGCGCTCGACGAGCACGGCCTCATCGAGAGGATGTGAGTCACTTACTTGGAGTTGTACATAGTTCATCTGCGCAGGTTTCGTTAATAATAATACAGCTGGATGGCCCTAATACACACAATCTGACAGCATACCGAAAAACTCAGCAAGTACACCGAGCTCTTCATAGAACTGAAGAGCAAGTGGGACGTAGACACAGTCAAGACAGTTCCCATCATCATTTCCTTCACTGGGATGATCCTAAACACGCTACACGCTGGTTTGAAAACACTTGATATCCTCTCTCTCACCTTCTTAATTTTGCAAATTGACGGTCGACATGGACTTATGACATGGACGTGAAAGGAGTGAATGTAGAGTTGGAGGCAGGAGTGGGTTAAGGAGAAGACATGTTGCGCGGACTCCGCCTATAAAGGCCCGACGGCTTAACGTGCGTTCCAAAATACGGGGGAGCTTGAGATAGCCACTTTCCCAGAAGTGGCGTTCAAAGTTACGAGAGGCCCCCACATGACCTTGTCCGACCCCTAGAAAAAGTTTGTTGTGCAGTACGTACCTGATGAAATTGTGCTAATATCACCTTAGAAGAATTTCTACCACACTGCACAGTTTAAACCTTTGCCGAGAATGCCAACATTAGTCTTATATTCACCTGATTTCACCAGAGTGCACTTTGGCGTTCATCATAAAACAACTCCATATTTCCAATTCCAGGAACCTATCAGCTATCCAGGACCGCGAGATCTGCTGCTACTCGATCTCGTGCAAGGAGAAGGACAACATCGACATCACGCTGCAGTGGCTCATCCAGCACAGTAAGTCGGGCAGCGCGCGCTAAGCGCTTGCCGGCAGCGCTTCAAGCGATGCGAAGTACGTAGCGATGTTGGATCATTAGCGGTGCGGACTGGATGTAGTTGACCTTGGGGAGTAGTCGCATTTATCAATGTATCGGTAGGCTTATTGATATTATTGGAAAATTTATGGATTATATCGATGGGATCTTCGTTTTTTGATGTAATCGGTAGGCTTATTGGTAATATCCGTAGGTTTGTGGATAATATCGGTAGGTTTATTGGTAATATCGGTAGGTTTGTGGATGATATCGGTAGGCTTATTGGTAATATCGGTAGATTTGTGGATAGTCTCGGTAGGCTTATTGGTAATATCGGCAGGCTGTTTGATATTATCTGCAGGCTTATTGATGAAATCTGTATGTTTTTGATAATATCGATGAGCTTACTGATAATATCGGTAGGCTTATAAGTAATATCGGTACGCTTGACGATAATATCGGTATATCCGTATGGTTATTAAAGTATCGGTAGGCCTATCGTTAATATTGGTATAGACAAAGACTTGAATGCAATCAAAATGTGACTATTTTTCAAGGTCACGACACTATTCATAGTCAATACTATTGTTGCAACACTAAATCACGCAGGAAATAAGAAATAGAAAATAATCATTATTAATTTATTAATCAGCGTATAAATGATTCGCAGTACTGGTACAAGACATATTAACTCGAAACCTTTGAATTTGAAACCTTTAGAATGCACATCTCAATACATAATTTCATGCGAAATTTAATCTGTGCTAAAATATAATTGTAAGAGTTAATACTAAGTGGAGTTGCAATTATATAGTTTTCATTGACGATCTTTAAAGTCAGTTATAGGGGCGTTTGATCACTTTCTGTATTGTTTTAAATAGGCTATCGGAGAATTATCACTTGCCCTCAATCATTTGAAATATTTGAGAAATAGGTAATGTGAAATAAAGTTGGGACCACACCGGAAGGTTTTATAAAATGTTAGGTCAACTCCACTTAGTTTTCATTTTACAGCCAAAAAATATGGAAATTTTAATTTGATACATAATGAATTTAATATGTTTTGTACAAGCAGTATGTTATTCGAGACTGACCATCCGGTATGTGTTATGTGAGTGGCAGAGAGATTGTACCTACCCATTGAACATATTAAATGGATGACATTACTTCCATAACCAAGCATTCGCGCTCTGATTCGTCTGACCTGACTGATATAATATGTGCTTTGGGGGCCATCAAATTGTGAACATAAAGGCAATGTGATAACAACCGGAAACCTTTTAACTATGTGGATCAATATCGGTGTTTAACTTTTGGCCTAGGTTTTGAATAATCGGTTTGATTAGATACATGCATATCTATTAAGTGTCAACTCATCACATGTTTTATCACACCGTGTTTGATTCATGTTACCGTTTTTACCATATCGCCTCTCATTTATTATAAAGTCGTCAGGCACAGGCTAAAATTGTTCAATACTGGTTTGAAAATGTACAATACTCTCTATCACTCATTGATGGTGTAAGTTTGTTTTACGTTGAATGGTACTAGTAAGAAATTAAACTTTTAAGGTCATGTCTCTCAAGTTCTTTATCCGTAGTGTATCTGTTCGATTTGTATCGTTAACGAACTGTTAACTACAGTTAAAGTGCATAAGAAACTTACCATAACACAAAAATATGTTTCGATGAGAGCAGGCAACTATGAAAGGCTCATACTTACCTGATTATGCACACATCATTCATGATTTTCAAGACGGTTCTAGTAAATAGTTTCTGCGCTGCACTAGTATAGAATTGACCAATTAAATGAACGGCGAGCGTGGTAACATTAGTACGGGAGGTGTTAGCAAATATTTTCCATTTGTGATTTATAACTTCCTAATCTTACACATCATTGCATGGACAATAACATTATCACATTTGTGCTGAACCACTTCATCTTGAGTTACCCGTAAGACAACGTAAAGTGGTAGGGGATTGGGACATTACTTTTGCCTATATGGAGTGGTAAATCTTAGAAATGTTAATTAATATTCGGAAATTAGCTGCCGCCTCCTGACCTATAGGCTTTGCTCACATGTTTTTGATCTAGCGCTGTCGTTGCTGTTTTCGCAATACATTTTATAATCAACCTTTACATGTTGTGTACACTCATAAACCAATGATAAGAGTGAAATGTGTAAGATAATAAAAGTCTCAGTTAAAGGCTGTTGCTATTCGAAAAAAACACAAAAAGACAAAAAAAAGTTTTGTACTCATGTGTAAAGTTTATAATAATCAAAGCAAAATACACATTAAAGTTATAACGGTATTCACAAAGGCAAAGACATCAAATTATGGATGGCTTGTCAATGATAAATTGATTAGACTAAAGTGACCCTTAGCTTGCTTTTTGGATGCCGAATCGTACCTACAAATTATGTATAATAATATTTATCAAGTAGTATAATTATTATAATTAATTATATATACCTAGCTGGACTGATTGCCTACTACAAGTCAGTTCAGCGTTTTTATTTAAATCGGTAGAGTAGAAACAAAATATAACGTACATCTCTAGATGTGCTTGTATTAAAAATATTGTTGAAAGTTTGAATTCATACTTAGTATATTTACGAGAAAATATTTAAAGAACTAGGTGGTATTCGGAGGTGCGGTGTATCTACGATCAATGCCAGATAAATGTTAGAGAAAAGTCATTGACCCCTCCAATCAGTTATCATTTGGAAACAAAGATAGGTATACACTTGAAATTCAAATCATAAATGTAAAACCGAATTTACTTTTTATCGGATAGGCCAAATCTGAGTCGGAGATTAAAAATAATCGGTCGATTTATAATCTATTGATATTTTGTATTATGAAGCGTTTGCATTTGAAAGTTTGGTGTTGTAATACAGTAATCTTGATGCAAGTAGAGGGGTCAATAACTTCGATAATTTGGCAAAGACTGTAACTAGTAAGATTTGTTTATAGTGTACATAACGATAATTGGTTGTAGTGTTAATATTTTAAATCTGGAATGCGCCTCGCTGAGAGTAATAGATGGTCATGTTTCTCTACTTGTGAATTGGCTGTGGTAAGCATCTTTCCTAAGTGGGTAGTGAGACAGTCAGTTGCTTAACAACCAAGCTTAGTTATTATAAGCCGTGGAAGCTTACTAAATGAACTAAGCCCGTAAAATGCGTCTTCAAAATTTATCTGGTATTTTGATAACTTTTCTAATAAAAAGTTTGATTCGAAGTTCCATTATTTCTGGTTATTGTTATTATTCTGTGACTACAGCAACAGGTTTGCCTGGAAGATGCAATGCTCACTAACATTTTTATATATGTATACTATTATTGTTTAGAATATTTTTATACTTTTGTTTTGAATTATAATTAGATTAGTTAAGTGCATTCTCTGTTGCTGTGTCTCAGAAGCGTTGATTCTCAAAAATATCTATGGAAAGAGCGGCTTGCCTTATGGTCGTCGGGTGCGACACAGTATAACCTCAAACTACAAATACAACTAAACATGAGACACGGAAGTGTAAGTGTGTAAAAGGAAAGAAGCAACTTAAACTTTTTATCAAATACTAAGCAACATGCCGATAGGTGAGAAGAAAAAATAATTGAATTGTTTGTTATTCATATACCAACCTGTTGTTGGTCAGAATCAAATTTAGTGATACTTTTAGTTAAGCATCCATTATAATCAAAATTAAGCTTGATTTACGCACTGTCTGAATGTGGCGCAGGTTTTCAACCGCATAACCTTACGGGTGCCAAGCTTTCACTGATATCATACCTCCATACACACACAAAAATAAAACCCAAACTTGCCATGTTGAAAAATGTTGCCACATTCAAAAAATGTACACATGTTATCCAAAATTTAGTTACTGTTATATGAAGTTGTACAAAAAGCACCGCGTTACATATCAAATCGTTTGAGCACTTACTTTCAAATCGTTTGATGATTTCGCAACAATTTTCATTTAAAAGTGACTTTATCTTGGATAGAAAAACAATTATATTAGGATATTTAGATTCCCCGATAATATTAGCGTTATATTATAAATATACTTATCTCATATTGTTAGCTAAAGAAATTAAGTTTAATAAAAATATATCTTGTGTGGGACTATTTTTGCTTTATTTACGATTGTGGTTGATTTCATGTTTTTATGTATATTTTAAAATGGTGATTCCAAGTGAAATGGAAAATTGTTGTGTGATGCGGCGGATCGTCGACTTATTTTATTCTAAACTGTTTATTTTTCTGAAATATGTGAAAGTCGGCAGATGTAGGCTCACGCATAAAAAAAATCAAGTATAGAAAAGTCATTAGGTATGTAATTTATATAAATATCCGCTTCGACTGCACATTATGTTTGTATAACTGTAATATAAAATTATATATATAACGTATCACTGAGCGGGCAACTGGGATTGGCCCGACCAATCTGTGTTAACAAGATACTACGTATGTTCCAGTGTTTAGTATTATTCCGTTAGTATAGTTTGTGATAGTGTAGGTATCTCAAACATGTCTTGGCGATTGGACTCGAGTCACTGTCTTGGTATGTAGACTACGGCAAAAGTTCTGCGGGGATTTTGAGAATAAATCCTAGTCTTTTGCAGTTAAAATTGCCATGGAAGTAAGAGATTGATTGCGATTAGAATTTCCAAAGAGTTTTGTGGCAATTTTAACTGCAAACAAGACCAACCTTCAATTGCCCAGATACTTTTACAGTTTTGTCGACGTCTATTTCAGACTTTGAAAGAGGGCTCAAATTGCTCGAAGACGCGTTACATTGCTGTTTTTTATTTATTTCCTCTTTATATTTGTCAAAATCACGCTAGTTTTGTTTATGTATCTGCAATGTACTGCTACTCTGTTAGAGATATCTACAAGGGTTGCTTGGTGTATAGTTAAATGAGTTTCAATGGAGACGATGATTTATTGTAAGTAATGCTCTTTTATTCGAAGAATTCAAGAAAGCTGCACAGTAATTTCATAAGAACTACTGTCTTATCAAGGCAGAAAAGCTTATTAATATTCAACGAGTTGTACTGATTGAATAAGCGTTCAAATTCCAAAGTGCATCTCAATAAAAATTAAAATTTTAATATAATTAATTTGTCGGTGTTGTCGCCTCTTTGCAACTCATTTCGTTATATACTCAAGCCCCTGTGTTTTACACAATATACAACTATTTTTGCAGGATAACTATTTATTTTATGAAATTTAAAATTCCAAACATGTATAAATTATAAATCCTAAAGATAGTTGTATATTGTGCAAAATGTGTAATTATATTTTTTTCTATGGTGCGTTTATTGATGTAAAATATCATTTTCTAAGAAAACACAAATCAATATAGTAAAAACTGAAATTGTAAGTTATTATGTGTATTATTTCTGTCACCTTACAGTACCTATGTTTAGTTCATTTACGAATACATTACACTCTCTTTTTCTTATAACTAACAGGTCAAAATTGATTTTTTGTGACTCTTTTTAAATCTCTTTGGAGTTTACTTGGCATTTCGAGAATATGATAATATGCGCCGCCCAGTCTCATCAATACTGGTTGATTTAACACTATTCTTATGAAAGGGAAGGATGAAGGGTTCCGTTTCTTGCCATTTGGCTACGAAACCCTAAAAACTGTTATTTTTTGAAGAATTTGTTTACAATGATGGTTGCCAACGGTCGTTTTTCGTCTAATATAAGCAGCGATATGCGACAGCAAATAAGTAACCTCGTTCGGAACAGACGATATTTTGAGTTTGGTTCTAAATACTTGTAGGGATAGCGATAGTGTAAACTGTCCTCAGAGTCAAGAAAATTAATATATAATTATTTCTTTTAAAACGTTTGTATTGTAAAAAATATAAAGAACAAAATCTTAAACACATTTGATTAAAATAATTTGTATCTACAATTAATTAAAAATCTTAACCAAGCAAAACATAATAACAGTCTTATTAATTAATAGCTTAGCCACTTGTGATTGTGATAGTAAATGATAAAGAAATAAAACAAAAAGCGAAATTTCTTTTTGTCAAAACTAAAATTATTTCTTCAGTATAATAAAAATATAACCTTGAATCTTCTTTGAACACATGCACACAGTAAATAGTCAGCTTTTATGCAGTCAAAGTTTAGCCTTGGATATGAAAAGGAGACCGTTTACATCTTGAGGGACCTGTGACAAAGGATACAATTTGATACTTAACAAAATATTTGTTACTTCTTAAATTCCTAATATGAATATTATTGACCTATAGGCTTAAAAGTCCGTATAGGCTTGTAAATAATATAATAATTGAAAATATCCTCTGCGATGTTGGCTTTGGCCCCACGCATGCTTCAAAGGACCGGGTCCCTGTGGACCCGAGATCTCGAAAGTATACCTATGATAATAAGAAACATCCTAAAATATTACTGTTCAAAATGCTTTCTAAAATTGGTTACAAATTAATAAAATAGAATGCCCGTTACAAAATCTTAAAAATGTAGGTAAATGCAATATAAGAAAATGTATTCATAAACTCTTCAAATTAGTCTTTATCAGAAATCAATTAATGCTCCTACGTTTGCAACCGAGACATCAAGATCGATTTCATGTGTCGTGTCTTGCTCATTCACCACATGGTTATCCAACCGAAGAGCCTCCGCACCTTCTGTCAGTTTGAATAGTTCCTCATTCGAATATAAATCATTTTTCCCAATTCCATTATTCATGGCCCTTTCCATTCGCGCCACCCTGTCTTCTAAGCTAGCCACTCTATCGAGCAGTTGCTCGTTTTGTTCAACCAATAGTTTAATCAAGTGGTCGCTCTTACTGGGCCCGCTGTCATTGCCGACCTCTTGGCTGGACTTGGCGCTTGTAGTGGCAGAGCTCTGTCTACTCACGGGAGGAGTCGGGGCGCTCGATACCAACACTTTCCTACTTACGTTAGCAGTATCCACGACGTCTTTCCCAGCTTGGTTCTGGTAAAATTCAGACTTCTTAAACTCGACCATTTCAGCGGGCGTTAGAAGAGCTCCAACTATCTTGTCGACGTCGTTCGTCGCGATGGCGTCCACCACAGCGTTGAGTTTGTCTAAGTACACCTTCTGCAGCGTCGGCTTCAAACCTTCGATCAAGTTGTTGTCCTTGTGCCAGAAGTAGGCAATCTTTTTGTTCTTAACGGCGTCTCGCAAATCTTCCACCATGATCTTAAAAGTGGCACTCAGTTTGTTCTGCCAAAATGTCTTGTCATTATTATGTATCTTCCATAAGAACAGCGTCTTTATGTAGTAGCTCGCTATAGCTTTTAGTCCCAGCACGTCTCTTAACTTTTTGACCTGAAATTAATATTCAGCTTTGTTAAAAACTATCCTGCACAAGAATATGTGAGAAAATATAATACCCTAGCGGTCCGACCCGACTCCGCACGCGTTTTTATACATAAAAAGGAAATTCAAAATATTTTATATTGTACACCATACGAAATTAATTCAGAACTGACTTAACAGACATACCTATATTGTAAAGGTATGTTTTAAAGTACTTCTACCTATTTATTTAACATTACAACGGGACTAAACGCGATATTATTTTTATAAGTACCAGAGTACTTACTGCTTGACGTTTCGGCTGTGATGCTACAGCCGTGGTCACAAGCGAACTCTGGTACTTATAAAAATAATATCGCGTTTAGTCCCGTTGTATTGTTAAATAATTGTAATGCAACGCGAAAGTTTAAAGTTATATTCTACCTATTTGTATAGTTAATACTCGTATATGCTAAAATTAACTCTACCAACCAGTCTGATGGTGGTTTTCAGTTGTTGGCAACCCTTCATCATCTCCCGCTCGAACTCCTGGAAGGAGAGGCGCCACGACCGGTTCTTCTGCACCCCGTCCTGCTGGGCTTTGTTCGGCTTCGGCACCACCAGCCACTCCTTCACCTGGTTACCTTCGATCGTTCTGGAGAACAATTTGATCGTATTATCGTATAACACCAAGCAATTAAAACAATGTAAAGTATCAGCCTATTGTCCCACAGAAGAGCAAATGCCTTCATAATTAAAATTATATTGACATAATAATACCCCGGCCGTATTCGTTCAGCTATGGCGGCCTATCTTATGATCAGCTGGGTAGTGAAGTGAGCTAGGTAGAAAGTGAGTGCGCAAGCACAGGTGCACTCCCTATTCCCTCACTCTTGTAATTCGGTGGGACAGCAATCTGACATCTAGACCGTAGAGAGATCAGGCGCAGGACCAACGGCTTAACATGCTTTCCGAGGCACGAGGGTGTATTTATTACACCGCCAACTTCCAATCTTCGGACTGTGTCTGTGTTATTTCAACTGTAAAACACAGACGCAATTTCATCGGTCCGACACTGGATTCGAACCCTAGACCTCCAGTGCTACCTACTAGCCACAGCGCCACGGAGGCAGTGTAAAGAAGATAATGGTAGTATCTGACCTGGGGCCCTAGCCAAGATGCCACTTTGTCGAATTCGCCATACGTTTTCGTCGCGACTTATATTGCCCTCCCGCACACGTACTATTGATATGAGCGGGATGGAGATATAAGCAGGCCTGCGCCAACCCCCGGCAGCGCCTGTGTGCGGATCCTATGAAGCGCCGCTTTTTTAACGAATCTTCATAAAAACCCAATATCTTAGTAAGTGGCAGTGGCGGCGCGGCGCCCCTATTGCCTTGGCGCCTGTGTGCGCCGCGCACAAGCACATAGGGACGGCGCGGCCCTGGATATAAGTCGCTACGAAAGCGTCTGGCGAATTCGTTAAAGTGGCATCTTGGCTAGCCTACCTATATCCCGGCGGCCAGCGGGGATGCAGGAAGCGGATGACTGGCACCAAGTCCACGTCCAAGTTGAAGGGCTCGCCGCTCGGCTCGTGGCTGATGTTCAGCGTGTACGCCGGGCCCGACTCCTTGTACTTCAGCAGGTACGTCACGCCGTTCACCGTCACCTATTCAAGTATCAGCGTATTAATGACCCACTAAGTCAGTGTCCCTACCCGGTCGAAAAAAAACCTAATTATCGGCTATTTTCTCGCTTAAGAAACGTCGAAAGATATATATTCCATGCATTGATATACAATAACCCAAGAGACACAATCAACGTCTCAAAACGTCCCCAAAAAATAAGTGCAAATGCGCTCATTTCAAACAGTCTTGCGGTACCCGGGTCCTCTCAGTTTTGAACACTCCTTGTGAAAACAATCTTAACTAATCTGAAAAATGTTTAATTTGCAAATAAATAATTATTTTCATAGTTTGACTTTGAGTTTTTGGTGACAGTATTGACTGTTACTTCTGTTCGAGACTGTGCATCTTGGGTTTTTGTATATCAATGATTCCATGTAAACAAAAGAGACATTTCGCTACAGTCATTTCAGCCGTGCTACACAACTATTGCACTCGGAACTGCTCGCCCCGCCGCGCGCCTACTCGTTTCTACACTCTAGCACTATTCGCTTCTCGCTTATCGTTGCCGGTGGAACAACTGCCGTCTGGGCTACCATAATTTTCTTTCAAACATGTGATTTTTTTAAAAATGGGTTTTGTCTATAAATCTCCACGCTTGCGAAATGCTACAGCACAAACCCGGGCTATTCTCGGCAAACAAATTCAAGAAGTTGACTTGACTAGAAGGCAAAGAGGACGCGAGCTCGATCCCCGCACAGGACTAACGTTTGTGTGCATGAACATGTCTGTTTAAGTATACTTATTTGCAAAAAAAAATTTTCCGTATGACTTTCCGTTCCCTACATCCATAGAAAGTACAAGCTTCGAGCTTTATTGGGGCAAGGAAATTGGTAAATCAAAAACAAAGTAAGTAAAAATATAGTGGTAAGACTTTCGCCTATAAATACTTACCTTTCCATCCATAGAGTTAAGTGCTTTCTGTACGATCCCGTGCATCCACTGACGGAACTTATTCTGCAAGAGGTACTTCGCGGAGTCGCGCCAGTCGCGAGTCACCTTAAACAATAACGATACGTATTTATTAATTTTCATATTTTTATAGATTGAATATATGTTATTGGAGCGATGGTGGCCGTGCGTGGCCAATACGGGCCACATCTCTGTATTTCGAATATCTATGTGTGGATTTGTGCCATTACCTCGGCGGTGAGGGAAAACATCGTGAGGAAACCTAAACATTTAGATAGTTTCTGACTTTAGTTCAGTTAGATCTGAATGTGTAACCATGATACAATCTGTCTGATTCGCCTTTAAGGGATTTTAACCGCCCACCTCACTCATGTGAAGCGGCACTTGTACTACTAGGCTCCCGAGCTGAGAAGAGTGGACTGCATCAGAATTATAATCATGTTCGTTACCTTGTGGCACTCTCCCACTCGGCTTCTTCAAGCTAGGTGGAGCGACGATTTCTGGAACATTTGGAGGAGCTATATTTAAGCGTCTTTTTTATATTGCCGGGCAAATGACCCTACTCCACCTGATGTTAAGTAGAAGTCTTCCACTGGAAGTGAAGTCCAGACGCGATGGCAACTGGCGCAACGTGACGTAAGAGACGCAGCATCAGTCACCCCCACTCTGCCGGCCCATAAAGGGCCTTTTAACGCCTCGTTTGAAGGACCCTATGTCAGTGGCAGTGGACTGCATCAGACTCATAGTGATGTTCGTTACCTTGTGGCACTTCTCCCACTCTGCCTGCTTATCGAGGTTGTCGAACGCGTCGCCGATGCGCAGGCGCACGAAGCCGGGCTGCGCGGCCTCCAGCTCGATGCCGTTGTCGTAGCTGATCGGCAGACGGATCACGATGTCCATGTCGAACTCGTCCAGCCGCGACACCTTGATGCCGTCGTACACGCTGCCGCCGTACATCACCTGAACAAGAGAGGTAGAGCTTAGTGGAACTTCCACTCGAATGAGCCGCTCTTTTGGGGAAGTACCTCCACTTTTCAGAAGTCAACAGTGAAGTAACACTTCGTAACGCTGCTGCTTTACATGTCCTGAACAAGAGGTAGAGCTTAGTGGAACTTTCACTCGAATGAGCCGGTCGTCTAGGGAAGTAAGTATCTCCACCTACCTTCAGAAGGCCACAGTGAAGTAGTACTTCGTAACTGTTGTGCTATGTTTCACTGGAGACAGTGTTAACTGCCTCGGTCGGACCAATGAAATTGTGTCTATGTGTGATAACACAGATAACAGAAAGTTAGCGGTATAATTACACCCCCTTCCTTCGTAAAGCACGTAAAGCCGTGGGTCTTGCGCCTGATCGCCCTACGGTTGTGTCAGATTCGAACATAGTAAAGTAAGACCCGGGAATCGAGCCCAAGACTTTGTGATGATTCGGTACTTAAACCACTAGTCACTAGAACGTCGAGGCTGATCACATATGATAAAAGAAAACTATTTCGCCATTGGCGAAAGACGGCTGGACGTTTTTATAAAGTTATCTTCTATCGCATTAGGCTTTAACCTGTAGGGATAGTTATAAGATTTTATAAATAAACTAGAGGATGCGCGGGACTCCGTCCGCGTGGATTTCGGTTATACTATAGCCTAAAGCCTTCCTCGTCATATGGACTATCCAAATCAAAAATATTTTTTCAAATCGGACCAATAGTTCCTGAGATTAGCGCGTTCAAACAAACATACAAACAAACAAATTCTTCAGCTTTATATACCTACTAGCGGCCCGTCACGCGGTTTCACCCGCGTCCCGGGGGAACTACTTCCCGTACCGGGATAAAATATAGCCTATGTTACTCTGGGTGAATGTAGCTTTCCAACAGTGAAAGAATTTTTCAAATCTGCCAAGTAGTTTCGGAGCCTATCCAATTCATACAAACAAACAAAAAATCAAATATTTGTATAGATTAGTTTAGATAAATCTAAATCTAACCTGACTGCTGTACTTCTTGAAGTAATTATCGTTCTCCCCCATCACCCTCTTGACCTCCTCAAAGACACCCTTGAACACTTCCTGCGACTTCTTGAGGTCGTCATCCTTCAGCGCGATGTACTGTTTAAATATCTCCGCCAGGTGAGCGTCCAGATTCTTCTTCTTAACCGACATGATTTATGACACTCTGAAAGTCAACCATAAACACTTTTAATTCTATTTTTTTAAGAATAAACAATTACGTCCACGAAAAATACATTTGATCTCAGGCAGAGTTTGAACCAGCAGCACCTTTTGCAAATTAAGCGCCCTAATCATATTGCCAACCAAACCCTTACTTGACCCGACGAGTTTATCTGTTAAACTACTTCATCTTTACTACAAACTTTCATCCCCAATCTGCTTGCATAGAAATAAACGACGACTTCGCAAAGTGATTAGCTTAAGCATCATAATAGCACATAGGTATTTAATTATACCTACCTACTTATTATGATTTCACTTTTGTGTTAATGAAAGAAGGAAAGTCCCATATCTATTTGATTAGATGTGAATCTATTGGATATTTGTTTTTATAAATTAATATAAGATTAATTTATAGGTACTGATTCTATTTGTGAGGTTCTACAAAAAAGAAAACCTGAGATTACTGACGTGGTTGCGAGCGTCTGGCCGGTTGTACGGGACTTCCCCGGAGGAGTTAGACATCCGATTTTGAACCTTAAGATTATAAGGCGCACGGTCGGTGGTCAGTTATATGAAATACCGTCTGAGTGAGTACAGTTATGGTTGCAATTCCACTGAGGCTAAAAATAATACTTTAGGCCGTTCCTTCTTGTAATTATTGCCTTTGAACAATGAAACTTTCTATGTAAAACACTGTAGGTATTAATAATCTATATTAATATAGGTAGTTATTGATAAAGATTACCTACGTACCTACCTACTCCACAACAAAAATAAATTTTATGATAACGAGATAAGCATTAAACACAATTATAACAATATTAAGCACAATTAAATAATAGTAAATAAACTTTTTGATTTAATTTGACGATTTAACAAAATTAATAAAGACACTTTTACACCTTATCTTATTACTTAACCAAGCGTGCATTCAAATATATTACAAGCATTAAACATCTCATTAAACAATTATTTACATAAAGAATACTCACCAAATGAACTCTTCAACGGCGAAACAAAACAAAACTATTGGAATTCAAGGTCTATTTGCGTCTGCAAATATAAATGTACGTAACTCGCTCGCGTCCCTCAAGAGAGCTAATGACAGACTGTGTGTTGTGTTTATACTTCGGTCTGACTTGTAACGATAGCTATATCTGAGTCTTTAGCTTGTACTTTGTGTACAAGGGAATTGATTAGGTAGCGAGGGACGTACCACTTAGGTATCGTATACCTACCAAACTAAAGGGAGTATATTTTTAATAATTAAGTTTTGGTAATATATACTAATCTCAAAAGAATACTTAACTTTGAATTTTGTAATTTATATATTACATTACAGTATTTAAGAAAATGCTACATGCTGAACTTGAACAATCACATAATACAAAATACCTAAAGTTCGTTCCTAGAAGAGCTAAAACATAGTAGGTATAATGTTTTTCATGTAAAAATCCGGACAAGTTGGTAGGTACTTATTCGAATACTTATTTAGTATTGTATTCACATCACTATTTCCCAATAAGAAGTACAGAAGTATTTCAGAATGTTGCCAGAAGTAAAACAAAATTATCACACAAATCAGTTATTTTTTTCTCTAACTTTACTCACTAGTCCCATCACTGTGAGGTGTGAATATTTATATTTATTAACGATGTCCTAACAGTAGCTGAAATTAATACAAATTCTACTTTAGTTCAAAAGTATTCATCAAGAAACAAATACCAAAACTTAGAACTACAATATTTTTAATTTCTACGAAATGGTAGTTTTCCATTAACTTTGCAATTTTAAAGTTCAGGTTCATGCTAAAGCATGGGACTCTCCCCCATCCTTCTCATAATTATGTTAATAAAGATAAATTTAATGTTTTGTCCACTTCTTGTTATAGATAAATTCACAGTGATTCTTTATAACTGACACTGAAAGATAAACAAAAAGTACCTTATTGTTGAAGTTCCGTAGTCTCTGTAGCCGGTTCTGTTTGCTGTTTTATGTCTTATTTTGGCTAATCTATTCTATTACCACAAAAGTCCACAAGAACTTTCGTCAAAACCAAAGGAGTCTTATCCGGAACGAAATTCACGGGCGGTTTTTAAAACTATAGAGTATTGTATTTAAAATAAAGTTTATTTATAATCTGATGTATCTTTATTTATAAATAACGATTTGATCCAGTACTAATTTTATTTGAATTCCTGTTTTAGAATAAACGGCAGCTGACTTATTGACTTTTTTCTTCTATTGGCCACTTCTGAAATGAGAAAATTTTATCTAAATGTATTAAAGGTGCGGTGAAGATATCACTATTAATACACCTCTTAATTGCCAATAATCGTCTCTTATACTCTTCAATTCAAAGGAGAATTGACAGATTTGCCAAGATTTTTTCCATTCCGGATAAAAACGTGAAGTAGGAAATAACACAACTGTGTAATTTAGTTAATGATTTCTATCGGTATTGCTGTACACATATCTTCTACACATTATCTTCTTCTATCTCTAAAGCCTTCAGACCAAGTCGACTTGAATTAAATAATGCTAAAGAAACAGTACCTAATGTTAATCTATCTATATACTTTATACTTAATATATAAAGCTGAAGAGTTAGTTTGTTTGAACGTGCTAATTTCAGGAACTACTGGTCCGATTTAAAACCGATTCGAAAAAATATTTTTGTGTTGGATAGTCCATTTGACGAGGAAGGCTTTAGAAATCGAGATCCAACGGAGTCGCGGGCGGCCGCTATTTTATAATATTAGTAGGGGATTTATTTAATTTTATCTGACCCGCTTCGTATCGTCTATTTTCGGCGGGCAGTGCGGCTTCTCCGACTCCAGACCGAAGAAGAGGTAGATGGGTTTCGCCCACCCATCCCGGTCCGCGCCCGTCTTGACCGCCAGCGCCGTGAGAGCCAGGAGGAAGGTGCCGCCCAGGATCGAGTACCACGACACGCCAGGGCTGGATTAATTACAAGCATTAAGGCTCGTATTAGCGATTTATTAAATCGCTCTCAAGATCAATCTCAGAGTTGAGAGCGATTTATTAATTCGAGCTTATGAGATAATGTTTAATTTTTATTTTATCTAGGTTCCAAATCTAGGTAATCACGAGAGCAACCGGGAACATTACTTGGATGATTATGTTGGACTATAGAGTCTTACGTCCACACTCAACACTCACATACATTATACCTAACTCTCTCTCTCTCTCACACATACACTTACACACACACACACACACACACACACACACTCCCACACGTTAATACACTTATATTGATATTTATGAAATAACCCAGTAACTCTTATTTTTGCCTTTCCCCGCTATAACTACACTCCTCTACAGGCACGCCCTTTATACTATGTATTATCGCTCCATTTCCCTTTCGATGTCTTTCACCAATGGTGGGAGACCTGGATTCCTGAAATACAGGATTTTCCTCGCTCCAGTTCATCCAAATGTTTATTGTAAATTTAGAAAAAATATAGTTAAGATATAGAGTAACCTATTGCAACTTTTGGTGTAATTATTTTTTTTTTCATTATCATTTTCATAGTGAGACAGTTGTATAGTAGAACTGGTAATTAGAACTAAGGCAACAAACCTGCCAGAGGATGAGGACTGGTCGGCGCCGTCCGTGTACCCGGCCAGGCGCCGCTTGCTCTCCAGAGCGACTCGGCGCGCTTGCTCCTCAGCACTGGAATGGTTAGGCCAGTCACACAACAACAGTGCCGGGTTTAAACTCTACTAGAGCCGGCGAGATTTCTAAGGCGCCTTGTAAGTAAACTTCGAACTATAAGGATAGGTAGGCAGGCGCCCTATTCATCCGCCGCGCCCATGGTCGTCGCCCAACTGTGCCTACCCTAAAACCGCTACTGCACTACACGCAAAATAATGTAGGTGGGTACTTATGGATATTATGTATACTAATTAATTACAATACTAATTTAATAAAGCTGAAGAAATGGTTTCTTTGTTTGTTTTGGACGAGCTGATGTCTGGGACACTGGTTAGAATTGAAAAACTATTTTTGTGTTGAATAGGTAGTCCATTTGTCGAAGAAGGCATTATACATAGGCTATAGTATGGGTAACACTATTTGTGCGGAAACCGAAATCTACGCGCCAGTGACTCCTACGCCGAAGGAGTCGCTGGCGGCCCCTAGTGTTAAATAAAATAAAGTTGAAGAGTTTGTTTGTTTCTTTGCTCTTGCGCTAATCTCAGGAACCAATGGTCCGAACTCAAAAAATCTTTTTGGGTTTGATAATCCATTAGTCGAGGAAGGCTTTAAGCTAAAGTATAACACTACGTGTGCGGAAGCCGGAAACCGAATTTCACGCGGAGTCGCGAGCGGCCGATAGTTTTCTATTAAACACAATTGATTAAACCACTACTTACCAGTCACACATCTTGATTGTACTGTGTTGTAATCAAAACAACGGAAGTAACGTCTACAGGTTTATATGCATTGTGGCTGGACAGATAGTTCCGGGATTTTTGCCATTACAATCACATCTTGTTGATTTATTTCGCCATTACAATGACATTGACAAACATTTGACAGGACAGCATAATTCTTCTTTTCGAGACAGCGTACTTGTATACTATTTTCCATGGAGTTTACACTAGAAAAATAAATTATTGTAAAAGAGAGTACCTATACTAAATACAAAGACATGATAGAAGGATTTTTTTTTGTGTACTTTGGCAAACAAACTACTTAGTTTTTCCTGATGATAAGTGATCACCTTCGATGCTACCAGCCGTTTAAAACCCATACCCTTCCCAACTAAAATCTGGAGAAATTCGTGGCTATAAATACCTACCTAATAGGTCGGATTTCAAGATCGAGAAGTACGTCAAAATGCTGTAAACTAAACTGTACAGGACAAAACTGTGGCGATCTAGACTCGTGCCGAAAGCGCCTATGGGCGGCCAAGAGGACTTAAACAACATGATGTCGTGGCCGCCCATGGGCAGCTCGAATACCTACGAATAGGCGGCATCACGTGAGAGAGTCACTTTAAGGTAGGCAGTGAATGGGTTAAGTATGGTGGATCGTTAGTTCCAGCGCGAGTCTCGCGCACTGCAGGTCAAGCTAGCCTTCAGCTAATTTTTTTTTTATTGCAGAGGCGTCATACGATCTTGCGGGTCGCCTGATGGTAAGCAATCACCGCCGCCCATGGACATCCGCGACACCAGAGGTATCGTTTATGTGTTGCCGGCCTTTCAAAAGAGAGTACGCTCGTGACAAAAAAAGTTTTCAATCTGGCCAGTAGCTCACCGGAGCCGTCTTCCCGCAAGTGCAGACGCCGCAGAAGCCCTGCTGCTGGTTCATCTTGTTCGCGGAGCCCCGGCAGCCGCCGCCGCTGAGCAGCTTGTACAGCAGGGCGAGGACCCCCACGCCGATGGCCAGCCCCGCCGCCACGGGCACCCAGTCGTTGTCGCCGCGACTACTCATCACTACGTCACCGAGAGAAAGAGAGATAGATAGAGAGGGAGAGAGAGAGAGAGAGAGAGAGAGAGAGAGAGGGATAGAAAGAGAGATAGAGAGAGAGGGAGAGCCCGGTACCTAGTGGTAAGAGCGCCGCTTCACATGCATGAAGTTGGCGGTTCAAACCCCGACACGCACCTCCTGATTATCAAAAGTCTATGTGCGTAATTTAATACCAGTTGCACGGTGAAGGAAAAACATTGTGAGGAAATCTGCACACTATGCGAGAACTTGGCCACTCAATTAAAATTGCCAAGGCAGTTGGTGTGTGGAATGATACATGTCCAGTCAAGAGCATTGCTCTTAATGTTGAGATGAGAGGGAGAGAGAGAGGACACTGAGGGCATAGGAGTGAGTGAGTGCCATTCATTACATTTTACGTACATAATTGGCTCATTGTGAAGATTAACTGCCGTGGCATGACTTACATTGTTAATGGTTTATGGTACTTATTTTTCAAAGCTTCTATTTTACCAACACCGTCTTATATGGCAACTACACACAGTTATTTTGTCTTTGTGTCGTGCCAAAACATTTTACGTAGGTACTTTAAAAACAACGGCCAAAGAATATACACAAGTGCACATTCGATATAAATATTTCGTATTGTTTGTAGATTATCATAATTTATTAACCTCGTTATGCAGGACACCGATTGCATTAGATTAAACACTATGCGATAACAATTAATTCATGCAGATTATTATGTACCGACTGGATAGGTATCTACTTGAATATTTTGAAACCACTTACCTAGCGTTCAATTAGTCCTGAGGATAAAAAGTTCTAATCTATGGATGCCAGAGATTTATCAACTTTTCACAATCACATGTAATTTTACGAAAAACTTGCTGTATTTTATTTTCAGTTTTTCACATTTTTTCTTAGAAAACGGTCATATTTTTGTCACGATATGTTTTGACATCCAATGACATTAGCACAGATTACAAAGAACATGTAAAAATTTATGATAAATAATAGCAACGGACTTTCAAATTTAAGAGTAAGTATACAATTTTTATTTATTTTAATCTTCGAGACATGTGTGCTTATGGAAGAGTCTCAAAATTTATGCAGAATCTTTTACTTTTTACCAACAATAATTATAATGGACAAAAAAAATCCTTAATATATTATTATCCCAATGACATTTTTTTTATTTAACGTTTCTATAATAATGTTTCAAAAAAAAACATTACTCTTTTTAAAAGAACCATTCTGTAATATCAATCGATAATAACATTACATGAGCATCTGATTATGACAAAATAAAACAACACAATTGAAACAAAATATATTTAATACCACCTTCATTTTACAAATTATTAACTGCCTCAGTCGGGCTCACAACTATAACTAAGTCTGGGCATGTAAAAGACACAACCGTAATAACAAAACGTCTAATCGTTAGTGCCTTACAAAACAAGGAACGTTAGGTTTATGTACAAGGAGACTTATACAATAACAGAGGACCGGCGTAGGGAGTTTCGCATCTTAGCAGACGAAAATAAGGTCCATTTTTCAATAAGCATATTTATACAATTCAATTGCTACTGTGATTATATTGCTTGGACGTTCAAATCCCATTCAAAACTTTCTTACATAATTTACGCAAACAGGTTTCCAAATGATCAAAATAAAATTTATGATGAAAAATTTTTAAATGTCACTTCCTGCATTTAATATTTAAATATGGTTTATTGAAAAACGGACACCAGAGACGTAGCTCAAATTAGTAGTTACTTAAATTATGTTACGTTACGCACTTGAATAGTTACATTAAACATAATTACCTATTATTGCTCGTTTACTTAAAAAAAATATCGTTATCGAGTTACAATTCAGTAATTCCAATCAAATGGAATGCAAAAACTCCCCAAACGCCAGACGACGTCTAGCCTTATTTATTATCAAAATAACTAGTTATTACCTAGGTATGAACTGATATGCTTAACTTGGTGTAACTTCGCCGTTCGATGGCAAGACAACAGTAAAAAAAATATTAAAGTAACAGCCTATTATTGTCCGTTAGGGCGAATTCCACCATTGAAGTTATCATCACAAACGATGGGAAATATCAATCAGCAAGATTGGTGATCACAAACCCGAGTAATGTTATGAAAAATTGGAAAACATTACTTTGCCCGACCCGGATGTCGAACCCGGAACCTCGCGATCGTCTAGATCGACGAGGTATCATTTGTTAGTGATGAAACATTATTTATTGACTAAAGTTACACCAGATGATATTGTAGGAAGGAGGTAATCGGTACTCGTAGCTGCAAAAGCGATAGCTTGGGATCAACTAGGGGACAAAGTACCAAACCTACAGAGCCGTCTTTCACTTATTAGAGGCCCTGGGCTTTTAACCACTGGTTGGGTAATCATGGGGCCCCTAGACCCTGGTCTGGGGTCCAAAATTGATCACGGAGCCCTGGGCAAGTGCCCATTGTGCCCAGTGGGAAAAAAACTCAGGGTCTACATATTAACATCATTGTCAAATTAAAGTTGTTTCTGTAGAGTCACTATAGAAACAATCTTGTCCCCTATTGAAGTGTCTTGTTCCATTTAAAATGCATTGCCGGCGTAGTCACGCCTAACTACGGTCGCGTTTTTTCCACCTAGTGTGTTTCTATGCCAAGAATTGATAACAACTGAAAACTTCTGTTTTCAAGTTAACCCCAAGTAAAGTAATTCTGAAAAGCTAGTTATTCCAAATGTAAATAATATAGAAACGTAGTCGGTTAGAACGAACATTGTAAATAAATATTTGTTTACATAAATATTGATTACATATTTCCCTAATTTTAAATGCTACATATAAATAAATACACAAGGTAATTATTTGGACTTGGATTGATAACTTAAACGTCATAGTTTTCGTCGATTCTTTATAAACTTAACTGTCAAACTTAGTGATAATGGTAGATGACATGAAATATCGATTTTAGATTCAGATCAAAGTTGGAATAATTAAGGAATATTCATATAATCCCTATATTAATTTAATTACCCTTTTCATGCACCTACAATGAAACCATTCTCATATGAATCTCGAAATTTTGATTAATTAATTAAAAACCAGTTTAAAAAGCTAATGGATGAAAATTTACCCTAAAATTAGGCTTAATGCGGAGCCTTTGTAACATGTAGTTAAATAGTTGCAACCACTTGAAATATATAATGTACAATCACTCAAATTGGCACTACACATTTGCATAGAATTTCGACGGCAACGGCCATATTGCCTCTGATATGGGTAGATTTGTCAGAAGTAGCTTCATATCTTTAGCTCACTTAAATCAACGCAGCTTCTTGTAATAAACTACGTCCATGCAATGACATAGTACATACGTAAATACATTTGTTGTCGTATCATAAGCAAATGTGTCAGGTCATTATTGAATGACTGTACAAAAACAAATAAAATATGATTGCGATATTATCAGTTAATCCGACAAATAACAATTAATTTATTATGCCATTTAAATGAACACAATATTTCAAGAAAACTATTGCAAATCTTATATAACATTACAAGTATTATGTGATTTATTTACATGTAACATTGAAACTGGAAACATGGAAAATATTACAAAATATTTTAATGGATGCTAAAATTACTTGACAATAAGTTCAAGTTCAATATGTTCGAGCGTTCTGTAAAATAAGAATCTGAATCCTGATTAACAAAAATGTATAGAAACAGTGATTGAAATCATCTTCATTTATGAATCGGATTCATCAACCAATTTGTGATATTCACGCTATCTCACATACAGTGTATTTTAGTAAGTATGAGATAACTTATAATATTCTGATAGTTACTATAACAGTATCAGTTTTTTATCTGTTTTTGACAATATTGAATAGAAAGCACATTGGTAACTTGAATAATAATTGTAGAATTCAGACTCTCAATTTTCACAACAAAATGTAAAGTTAATTTCGATCGGCAACTGATTGTATAATATTCGTCGCTCCGCAAAGATTGACTATAGGTAAATCACAGCCGAAGCTAAATTGTGTAACATTAACTAATGCTCGTTTTACTTCAAAAAATTGACTAATAAAGCGTTTTAGGATTACAGAGAAAATACGTAATATAACGTAATACATACGAGTACATCGTCTGCTTATTGCTAAAACATAATAAATGGACTTTCTGACAAAAATAAACATTAACGATAGAGTTGTACATACGTATTTTTTAACGCTCTGTCGGATAAAACGACATAAGTGGCAAAGTAATTGAAGAGTAAAGTAGCCAACAATATTATTGGTTTAAATATAATGGAATTGACAATTTTTAGCTTTAGAAAAAAAAACGTATTTTCTCTGTGATCATAACATGGTCAATGTTAAGCATGCTTTTGACGCTAATTACTGTTTATAAAACGAGTTAGTTAAAACGAACGTTGCCAATGCGTTAGCTTGCGCGTGGAAGGAACTCAATAAAGGCCTACAATATCTGTCTAGTCTTCAGTCTTGTGTCCAGATTGGCTCATCGGGTACGGGAAGCGCTATAGTCGACAACTACGACGTATATTACAAAAGTAGTTCCCATTCATTCCATTTAACGAATCAATGATGGTACTACTACATTGTAATAAAATGTTTGTAGCAATTTTACGAAGTTATTCATAATAAAAATTTAGGACAAATTAAAGAGACTTGTGTAGGATTAACTAGTGTGATAAATATAGTAGAAAATTATATTCTTGGCAGTAAAATAAGTCGTGATAAAATGTCAAGTTTTATTTGCTCATACAAAATCACTGGTTTTATGTTACAACTTTATGAAGACAAATATTTAACCGATTAGGTATTTTTTTCTACTAGATCCATTACCACCATCGTCAGGGAATAACTGGGAACGACTGATAAAACAATACTACTCCATCTGACTCGTGGACGGACACATAATTGCTCTGATATCCCAAGTAATGTTTCAACACCAATTCCGAACTATTGCATCTAACGAATACTCGACGTACTAAGTTAACGAAGGCTGTATGGAAATGAAGGTTATTTTGGCACTGATTCAAAGCAGTTTCTGTGGTTCAACGGACACTGCTTAATTATGTTTATATTTTAATATAATTTTGATATTATATCGAGCTTTAGTCGGGCTTTGAAGACATTCACCAATGAAATTAGGACGTTACAAACACATCCAGGTTGAATTTGGTATTTATTAACAAAATACAATAAAAATGGTAAAAGAAAGGCTATCTATTTAGTCTTCATGGTGAGTAAGGTATGATTATACATTTTATTTCCATTGGTTGAATGTTTTCAAAGATTACCCGCCTAATAGTCTGGCGCTGCTTAACATGTGAAAGCAAACTTTGACCCGAGTTTGTAATTTTTTTTTTGTCATAATTAAAAGGTACCTACACTATGTAATTAAAGTGCATTCGTACTATTCTTTGAAAACATCTCGTAATCTTGACGTTAGAATGGGGTCAATGATTCCTATTGTACATTTAACCAGCACAGACTACAAACATTGGGAATGACCTGCCCGATCTCACATCCCATATTTACAACATATAGAATACCCTGATTTTAACGATCAACCACGATTTAGAGTAAATACGATATTGATGTTTAAATATATTAAATACATACTTGTAATACTGTATTTACAAAAATATTTGTTATTTATCATAGATTTTGTCTTAACTAGTGTTTAAGCTTGTCTTTAGACGTATTTCAGTACGAGAAGGTAAGCACAATTCGCAATCTTATTAGTGAAACATTAGAGTACAAATTGCCTTTTCATCAAACTCAACACACATCTCAATGAATGATTGATTCTCGTCACTTAAATATTGTCTTTGAATATTGGTTGTTCAAGAATAGTTTTAATACAATGCTTAAACACTAATTGTGACTCTCGACCATACAGTATCTCCAGTCATCTGATTTGACACACATTTGTACAATGATTTTGTTAAAATAAACTCCTCCTTGTGCTGATAATAAATAATTTAGAATTCGAATCGAAGTTTGATTTCGCCATTATAAAGGATTTTTGTGATAATGAATGACGGACTGACTTTTCGAAAGTTGTTCACACATTTTAGGACTAGCAATGCGCACTTCTTACACAAATATAATTTTTACATCTTTAATTTAGGACGAATTAAGATTGTATACGCGATAAGTATACTTATAAAATGGTGGTTTGAGAAAAATAATATATTAATAAGAGTTTCCGTAAAGTAAATATGTAATAAATCTTTCACTATAAATAAACTCAGCTATGACTTTGTCGAAAAAGCGAAAATGTATAAGTAAATTTCTTATCAGTAACTAAATAGAAATCTAACTATTTTACTACAATTAAGAACAAGTTCTTAATGACGTGTCGTGACGTGTTAAATTACAAACTCAATATTATGACCGATATAAAACTAACTTTTAAACATATTTACATACTTAATCTGAACTGGCAAGTACTAGTGTATAATACTGTATATAAATAATAAACTTCAATGAAACAATTAACCTAAAATATGTATTTACACGTATAATTAAGTATATTGATGCTAACAAAGAAAAAACTCTTTTCTATAGACATTAAAAGTTGAGGTTATATCCCCAGTCCGTTTTTTAATCTAGAATAATCTATCTCCTGGCATCTTAGGCCATCTAATATCCGAGGACTATTTCCCATTACGTTAGTTCCTCAACCACAAACAAATTACATTAAAGACGAAATGCTTAACATATATTCAGTCGAATCGTACTCTGCCGTGAGTCAGCTCTCCCCTCCACTTCTTGTAACGTATTGCAACAAAAATCATGTTTGGTCCACAACGGTAGTCCCCTTTCGTAAAGTTAATATTAAACTATTCAAACGTAAAGTCAATATAACTGCTTTTGATGTATACCTAAGCAACCATACAACCTTACAAAAGTTTAAAAAAAAACCAGTTTGCATGTTGTTTTGGTATAAACATTGGGTCCATTACAAATTGGCGCCGTGACCAGGATAGATTATGAAAAGTGACTGAAAATATATTCAGTCACAGTTTATGGATTAATATACATGAGTATACTATCTACCTAGTTCTTCAATTTCTTAATGCAAAAAGTTTATAAAACAAAAGCTATCATCAGGACTCATTGCATAAATTAAACTTCCGTGTTGTACCAAACATTATTTTTGTCACAAACAGTAATGGACGTGTTGGCACTAGCCTTGATACATTTATTGCTCTAACTGTAAATAGGTAAACGTTTTCATGCGCGTTCGTCGTTGCGCACACGCATATTTTAAACTATTTTAAGGGTATTAACTATTACCAAAATTTAGATATTACTTTGAACATAGTTAAGTTGCAAGGATCCCTAATTATTTGGCTAAGTTCTAGATCATGGAATTTTTGCTGTAAAAAATGTATTCATAAACATATTGCGCCGTCCCCGCACAGCGCGGGATAAGGGCAGGAGAATAATGATGAATTGTCTTCATGGGAAAATTTTATTTTATGCAGCTTAACTGAGTTTGCCACTAAAGTAGCTTAAGAGTCTATATTTAAT
This sequence comes from Nomophila noctuella, assembly GCA_958496325.1. Classification (NCBI taxonomy): domain Eukaryota; kingdom Metazoa; phylum Arthropoda; class Insecta; order Lepidoptera; family Crambidae; genus Nomophila; species Nomophila noctuella. The sequence goes on along the minus strand of OY292487.1, from coordinate 2,381,918 downwards.
TGACTTTGATCATATCGTGCAAGGGATCCTTTTCACTTAATTATGTCCAATTACTAAAACGCGTTTCAATCCGCCCGACGTTTCACACAAACATTTATTTTTCGTTTTTATCATTTTTTAAACAATATCCATCGATTGGAATTAATTTTATTGATCTTCATCAGAAGTAGCCTCCCTTACGAAAATGCATTTCACTGATTAGTTTTATAATCTATGCTGAGAAATTGTTATCGAGTCTGTGTTTTGGCGAGGCATTCCGCCATTTCGAATTTGCTATCAGGACACATTTTCAAAGCGTATAATCCTGTTTTTTCTTGTCGAGACCCTTAAATTATTCTGGTTATAAAACGGTTATAAAACCATATTCAAAATTTAAGACCCGAAGGCTTAAATAATTTTAAGCACGTTGCCGTGCAAGTTGTTCATTCATGGAATGTATTTTCGTTATTTTTGCCTTCATAATGAATTATTTTTCATAAGGTCAAGTTTGAATAAGGTCCATGGTGGTTTACCATACATAACTGTTTAATATGGTCACGACGGTGTACTACAACAAGTAAGAAACTTAGAAAAAACCGGATTATACGCGTTAAAATACACTTCGATCCTCGGCGCAAACGCCTCGACATCGGCGTCAGAAAGTGTTGTCAGTTTTGTCAGACGTTCAATTTATACTACCGATTAAAAATCAATTAATTAAATCAACCTTCACCAGTCCTAGCCAATTCGAAATAAAACAAATATCTGACATGTTGACTTTACTCAACCGATCAACATTCTCCGACGCCCGCAGACTAATCAAACACAGTCCACCGGTGCTGTTGTCACGCACACCTACATATCAATCGACACCGTTCACCCGCGGTCTCGGTACGTACACATACATCACCAACAGTCTATCTACGCTGTCGTCATGCACTTATTCCAACACTGTCTACCCGCGCCGTCACACACACGTGAATCCCGCTCCTGTCAGACCTACCTTTCAACCGCCACCGAATCGCGCGGTTGGGGCCTACCGCTACGACTTGCGGTCGAACAGCGGCAGCTTGGACTTGACGGCGCCCTCGCAGATCATGAGCCGCTGCTGGGCGACGCACCGCCGGCCGCAGCCCTCCTCGGCCAGTTCGGGCGGGCGGCCCCGGTCGCGGTGCTTGACGTCGACGAGGCACTCGGAGCGGTCGCGCAGCTTGAAGCGCGAGCGGCCGGTGAGCGAGCGCTCGCACGTGAAGTCGGCGCCCTTGCGCTCGAAGTACTCGACGATCTTGGAGATCTGCGCGCTGCGGACGTGCCGCGGGATGCGGTCGTCGCAGTACAGGCTGGAAGGGAAAATTGATAGTGAGCGGTGTAACCTTACTTGTAGAGATAAACTGTGCTAAATGCATATACTATTTATATTATATCATATATTTTTTTTAATTTAAAGATCCGTTTGTTTTTCATTACAGGCTACATTCCACTAGGATCGAACCAAACGCAATACCACCTTAGGGGAGGGGGGTGGTGACGATAGCCAAGAGAGCTGAACCATCGCCAGCGGGCGTAGGAAGAGTCGTCGGTGACGGTATACTCGCACAATAGTAGCCCTTATGTCCTCGACATAAGTGCGGTCTCATGGTACCTGTCGGAGCCGGCGAGCGAGGCGATGTCCTCGCTGCTGTCGGTGTAGACGCTGGAGGAGCGGTGCGGCGGGCGGGCGCGGCAGCAGCAGCGCGTGAGCACGTGGCACGCGCGCGCCTCCTCCGCCTCCGACGAGCCGCGCGACCACGACACGCGCCCGCACAGGAACGGCGACGCCTCCGCCGACCGCCGGCATGACGTCCAGTACGCCTATTGATATGGGTGACTAGGTTAATAAAAATCGAAAACATGCTATCAGTGCGAAAACAACAAGCTATCAGCGGAATAGAATACCGTAGCCAGAATTTAAACAAAGATTCTGTATTAGTAGGTACATATTTTTTTTTCGTATGAATGCAATGTGGCACGTTGACAACGAAACAGTCGAGCTGGATGATAGTGGAGGGGATGCCAGATCGACCGATCGTTTACGCTAAACCCCGCGGGCCACCGAGTAACCAGCTCCCCGCCGGACAGCGCATTCAAAAGTCAAAGTGGTTTGTTTGCAATTTGATTTACAGAGAAATTCTTATGCACGTCATATCTTTTTTTACCTACTAGCACTTCGACGTGAACGGCCTGCTGAGAAGAAGTTCCGGAAGAAACTCACACATACCGGCTCGTGCACCTCGTGCGGGTCGTGGTGGTGGTGGTCGTCGATGTCGTCGAGGCTGCGCAGCGAGGCGGAGGCGGCGGGCAGCGCGGAGTCGTCGAGCGCGCGGCGGCGGCTGAACAGGCGGTCGTACGCGGCCAGGCACACGCCGCACACGCGCACGCCGCGCGCCCCGCCCGAGGCCCCGCCCTCCACCCCGCCCGCGCCGCACGCCTCCAGCGGCGCAGACTCCGCCTCCGCCTCCGCTTCCGCCTCGGCTTCGGCTTCTGCCTCGCTGGAAACAATAATGGTTCGTTCACTACAATTACTTTTATAGCAACATGATACTTTCGTTTTTTTCCTCCTTTCTCCTTGAGTCGTTTTCCTCATTACTGAGGATCGTGACAACTGATGAAACACACAACAAACTTTCTTGGAAATTTCTTCTCTCCATTAATTCTCTCCATTTCACACACTTACTAGTAGAGTGTAGGTTTTCTCACAATGTTTTTCCTCATCGTGTAGCAGCTTGTAGGAAACTACGAGTACGCATAAGAAATTGATTATCGAGTGGCCTGACCGGATTCGAACCGCCAACCTCAAAAATTGAAACGGCGTTTTTACCTCTAGGCTACAGAGTTGATAATAAAACAATTATTATGTGACATGACATAAGTACATAAATGGGTCTTTTCGGGAAAATGCAAAAACGTTTAGTTGGAATTTGGTGACAAAGATTCGATTACTTTTTTCTTTACGTTAAGTTTCGCTGTAACAAAGCAACTTACCCATCGGAGCTGAACCTCGCCCACCACCAGCAGCGGTGGCAGCCCATGAGCGAGCAGGGGCAGACGGCGCCGTAGCAGCACTCGGCCGGGTGGCGCGCGCACAGGTCCTCGTTGGCCACGGAGAAGATGCCGCTCTCGCAGGACGCGCGCCGTCGGGCGGGCGCCGGCGGTGGCGCGCGTTCCAGGCTGCCGCGGCGACTTAGGCCTGGAAAGGTTATTAATAACGTTGATTTTTTACGTTTATTTAATTTGTTTACTTGGCAGACAGCGAGTGAATGTGGTAAGCTCGATCTCGCCGGTTCTAGAAAATTCTCGGCCGATACGAGCGGTCCGTGTTCATTGACTTTAATCATCAACGAGGTGATGGTTGGAAGCGATGCGCACTTTGGCTTCTTATCAGTCGGTCTACCTGAAGTCGGTTATGAGGTAGGTTCCTCATCTGACAGAGGATCATCCGTCAAAGGACGGCGTGCTTGATCTCGAAGGTTCCAGAACCTTCTTTACACTCCAGAGGTGTCCAGCGGTCTCCTCGCGGGGTGCGACATTGCATGTACGTCAAGGCGTCTCTCAGCAGCATGATGTGCGCGAGGCGGTGTCAACGTCAATGTTAACTCACTTGATGATGACGGGAGCGACGCGCACCTCAGTTCGTTGTCAAGCTCGTCGTTTTGGAGAGCGCGGCGCGCTCGGTCTCGACTGTTCTAGAACTTTGTCGACGTCTCTAACATTTTAACTCACCCGGTGAAGAAGGTAGTGACGCGCATCTAGGCTCCTCGTCTGACAACGGGTCGTCCGTCCGCGCTAACGGAGACGGCAGCTCCAGACACGACGCAAAGGGCGGCGCGCTCGGTCTCGGAGGTTCCAGAATCTTCTTGACCCCTCGGAAGGTGTCGAGCGGTCGCCGGGCGGGGTGGGGCGCCGCATGCGCGTCTCGGAGCAGCATGATATGCACGATGCGGTGGTACTGCCAACTCACTTACTGAGGTATTGACGGGAGCGACGCGCACCTCGGTTCATTGTCAGGCTCGTCGGTCCTGAATAGCGCGGCGCGCTCGTTCTCGAATGTTCTAGAACTTTCTCGACGTCTCTAACATTTGAACTCACCCGGTGACGATGGTAGTGACGCGCATCTCGGCTCCTCATCTGATAGCGGGTCGTCCGTCCGCGCTAACGGAGATGGTAGCTCCAGACACGACGCAAAGGGCGGGGCGCTCGGTCGGGGCGGTTCTAGAATCTTCTTGACCCCTCGGAAGGTGTCGAGCGGTCTCCTGGCGGGATGCGGCGCCGCATGCGCGTCTCGGAGCAGCATGATGTGCGCGAGGCGGTGGTAATGTCAACTCACTTACTGAGTTATTGACGGGAGCGACGCCCACCTCTTTAGTTGTCAAGCTCGTCGGTTTTGAAGAGCGCGGCGCGCTCGTTCTAGAACTTTATCGACGTCTCTAAACATTTTGACTCACCCGGTGACGAAGGTAGTGACGCACATCTCGGCTCCTCGTCCGACAACGGGTCGTCCGTTCGCGCTAACGGAGACGGTAGTTCCAAGCACGACGCAAAAGGCGGCGCGCTCGGTCTCGGAGGTTCTAGAATCTTCTTGACCCCTCGGAAGGTGTCGAGCGGTCGCCTCGCTGGGTGGGGCGCCGCATGCGCGTCTCGGAGCAGCATGATGTGCGCGAGGCGGTGGTAATGTCAACTCACTTGATGATGACGGGAGCGACGCGCACCTCTGTCCGTTGTCAAGCTCATCAGTCCTGAAGAGCGTGGCCGCTCGGTCTAGACTGTTCTAGAACTTTCTTCACGTTTCATCATTTTACTCACCCGGTGACGATGGTAGCGACGCGCATCTCGGCTCCTCGTCTGACAACGGGTCATCCGTTCGCGCGAGCGGGGACGGCAGCTCCAGACACGACGCAAAAGGCGGGGCGCTCGGTCTCGGAGGTTCTAGAATCTTCTTAACCCCTCGGAAGGTGTCGAGCGGTCTCCGGGCGGGATGTGGCGCCGCATGCGCGTTTCGGAGCAGCATGATGTGCGCGAGGCGGTGTTACTGCCAACTCACTTGATGATGACGGGAGCGACGCGAACCTCGGTTCGTTGTCAGGCTCGTCGGTCTCGGCTGTTCTAGAACTTTCTCGACGTCTCTAACATTTGAACTCACCCGGTGACGAAGGTAGCGACGCGCATCTCGGCTCCTCATCTGACAACGGATCATCCGTCCGCGCTAACGGAGACGGCAACTCCAAACACGACGCAAAGGGCGGCGCGCTCGGTCGGGGCGGTTCTATAATCTTCTTGACCCCTCGGTAGGTGTCGAGCGGTCTCCTGGCGGGGTGCGGCGCCGCATGCGCGTCTCGGAGCAGCATGATGTGCGCGAGGCGGTGGTAATGTCAACTCACTTGATGATGACGGGAGCGACGCACTCCTCGTTAGTTGTCAGGCTCGTCAGTCATTGAGAGCGCGGCGCGCTCGTTCTCGAATGTTCTAGAACTTTGTCGACGTCTCTAACATTTTTACTCACCCGGTGACGAAGGTAGCGACGCGCATCTCGGCTCCTCGTCTGACAACGGGTCGTCCGTCCGCGCTAACGGAGACGGCAGCTCCAGACACGATGCAAAGGGCGGCGCGCTCGGTCTCGGAGGTTCCAGAATCTTCTTCACCCCTCGGAAGGTGTCGAGCGGTCGCCTGGCGGGGTGTGGCGCCGCATGCGCGTCTCGGAGCAGCATGATGTGCGCGAGGCGGTGTTAATTTCAACTCACTTGATCATGACGGGAGCGACGCGCACCTCGTTAGTTGGCAGGCTTGTCGGTCCTGGAGAGCGCGGCGCGCTCGTTCTCGAATGTTCTAGAACTTTGTCGACGTCTCCAACATTTTACTCACCCGGTGAAGAAGGTAGCGACGCGCATCTCGGCTCCTCGTCTGACAACGGATCGTCCGTTCGCGCTAACGGAGACGGCAGCTCCAAACACGACGCAAAGGGCGGGGCGCTCGGTCTCGGAGGTTCCAGAATCTTCTTAACCCCTCGGAAGGTGTCGAGCGGTCTCCGGGCGGGGTGGGGCGCCGCATGCGCGTCTCGCAGCAGCATGATGTGCGCGAGCCGGTGCAGACGGGCGAGGCGGCCGCCGGGCCCGGAGGCGCCGCCCGCCAGCGCGGAGGCGGAGCGGTGCGTGGCGGCGCGCGCGCCCGCCTCCGCGCCCCACTCCAGCTCCGACAGCGACCGACGGTGGATTACTGCAACGTGATAGTCAAATATATTAATAAAATAATCGAAACAATAATATCAATCTAACCTCTCGGTTTGGATGACTTGCTTCATCACTATTTGACCGACGATTAGAAGTGGTTCTGAGATTGGTGATGATTTGTATTGTCATCATGTGATTTTTTCTAACACAAAAATGCTCATCTAGACATTTACATTTAAAAATAAAATATAGTACCTATTTCAAATTGAAAATTGCAAATCTATGTAACAAATTTTAATTACGTCACTTAATTTTTTCAAGCACAATTCATCACCATCTTCAACATGCAAATGTACAATCAACGTATTTATTTATTTATCGACTACTACATTTATACTCACATCGGTCGTGCGGATTGGGTCGCGGACTGCCCTCAGACTTGTACCGGTGCGGCCGCCGCCAGCCGTACAGCCCGGGACACGACCGGGGCCCCGAGGAGTCAGCCTCCTCGCTGGAAACAAAACAAACAATATAAGGGTGACTTTTATAGACAGTACGAGCTTTTAACTCTTAAGGTTTACTATAAGACGTGGATTAGAAGAAGCGACAGTGGTCTAGTGGTAAGGACCGCGCCTCAAATACGTGAGATCCGTGGTTTGAAAACGGATACACAACTCTGGATTTTCCGAAAATCTACGTGAGGATTTGTGCCATTAGCTCGGCGGTAAGGGAAAACACCTTGAGAAAACCTGCGCATTATAGTTTCTGACTTTAGTTCAACTGAACTTAATATCAATCTCATAGATTGGATCATCTATCGTCACACAACAGCTTGCATTCAGTACAAACATGACGTAGATAAATGTACTTACCTCTCGTATGAATTATTAGGTGTATGGCAGCCCCAGGCCGCGTCATCGAGGCCCTCCTTGACCTCGGCTAGCTTGCTCACTATTTCAGGGAATAGCGGCCGCGCCTTAGGTTCATACTGAAATTTTGAGAACATAATATTAAAGCCTTAACACTTAACTATAACTTAATAACCGCATGCAAAAGATATTAAGGATTGTCAAATCCGGCTCGAAGGACCAGATTATTGTACGAATCTCTGATTAGTTCTGATTTATTTAGAACTAGTTTTTACCCGCGGCTTTGCCCGCGTTTACAAGATTCCTGTTTAATCCCATAAGAACATTTAATCAGGATAAAAGTATCCTATTGCCTATGTCTGCTTTTACCATGAAACAAAATTTCATGAGAATCCGTTCAGTATGTGGGGGTCCACTTTAGTTGTGGGAGTTCCACACTTAGGGTATGATGATACTGAGGGTTGAAGGTGATAAAGAAAACCGCTCTGTTCGAGTGCTGATATTACACTGATTTATTGCTATGAAAAAATGCTGGATTGACAAATATATGAAACCAATAAGGGCACCGCTACACTGATTGATTTAATGTTAAACATACTGCAAGCTGTGCGATGCTATATTAAATAAATGTACGGTGGCTCGTACACAGTAGTTTCAGCGTAATTGACGGACAAACATCCAAACGAACAAACTTTCACGTTTATAATATAAGTAAGTATGATTCGAAAATTTTGCCCTTCTGAATAATCAGCTAGTTAAGCCAATTGCTTTACATTCTTATATGAATTGATCTTTCCAAAGGGACATCCTGCTGTTACTACTGTTACTGGTAGTACTTACAATGCAGCAGTTAAAAGCGAGCCTGAGGAAGTCGGGCACGGTGTCCTCGCCGCAGAGCTCCACGAACGCCATGTAGTTGAGGCCGAAGTTGTCGGTGCGCGGGAGCACGTCCGGATCGGCGTCCACCTGGAAACAACATAAACAATTACTTTATCTGCATGCCTCTTAGACAGAGTGGCCAGCAGGATGCAGTAAGGTTGTTACCGCACCAATCGATCGATCGTCGATCGACGATGTCGATCGATGGTAGAATGGATTAGTCGACGTCGATCGATAGTTTCTACCAGACCAATCGATCAACCGTTCCGCAATCGATCGAGTGGTTAGTCGACTGGTGTCCGTCGATGGCGTCGATCGACAAAAGCTACCACACCAGTCGATCAACATCGACCGAATTGGATTCAAACATTCGTGACGGGGTGATCTACATGTGAAGATCTAGATCAGTGATTCCCAAAGTGGTCCAGGTGGACCCCCAGGGGTCCACGGGAGACTTGCTGGGGGTCTACGAAGCCGTGAATAAAAATTGGGGGTCTATAAGATGTTAATAGGGGTCCACGAAAATTTGTCTGCTTTTGATAGTAAAAAGCAAATTTTTTATAAGGGCCTACCTACATTGTTAGGCTTGTTAATCTAGGTTGCCACTACAACGCATGAGGAATGTAAATACGTTTGAAAATATCGTATTAAAATATTTTTCAAGGCCGATTTATTTCTTAAATATAATTAAAACATTTTTCATTGAACATATACGTGCGAGGTATCTATAGACAGGTCTTCAAAAATGATATTGAGGTTTCTAATATATTTTTTTTCTTAAGTGATTACTTTGCCTAGAGACCCTTACAAAATGGTATAATTAGTGTGCCCCCTCTCTAACTTCTATAATTTGAGTAGGATAAAAATAAAATAAAATATGTTATGTACATAACCATACAAATTACCAAAAAAAATTGGTGGAACGTTCAGACCAAAACTAAAAAGTTGTTAAGTTATGAGGTGGACATTAGGAGTAGTCCTTAAACCACTAATTTTAATAGTTCAAATAAAAATTGGGTACTTGTGTAGGAAAAAATATAACTCGAAATCCCAAAATTGTCCCAAAATTGTTTGTCTTAAAACGATAACTAACATTATATCAAATCAATGATTTCACACGCTCCGTGTGAAATCCTGAAACTGAAACCTATGCATAAAAAGTACCACCAGTTTTCTTTTTTCTTTTTTACCTATCGGAAAACAGGGTGTATCTGTGAACATTTACATCCCATTAACCAAGTGTTTTTATCTTAGTGAGTGCAGTAATTCGAGAGGCATTACCCTGCTTTCGGTCCCATCCAAGGTGCTCTGCAAGATCATTTTGGACAGAATGTCGAAGGCCGTGGAACCTTCCATCCGCAGGGAACAGGCCGGATTTCGCCCCAACCGATCGTGCACGAATCAAGTCAACACACTGCGTATCATATTGGAACAGGCATCAGAATGGCAAAGGGAGATTTACTTGACCTTTGTGGACTTCGAAAAAGCCTTTGATAAGCTGCGATGGACTTGCACCTGGGACCGCCTCCATGAAATTGGAGTCCCCGAAAAGATCGTCAACATCATTAAGGCCATCTACAGAGACTACTCTTGTAGAGTGACGCACAACGGCCTCGTATCGGAGGACATACCAGTACATGCAGGAGTGCGCCAGGGATGTCTTCTCTCACCTCTCCTTTTCCTCTCGCCCTCCTTACTCTCACTCGTCGCCCTCGACGAGTGATGCATCGCGCAATTTCTACGACGCGCCGCGGCATAGAGTGGGTATTGTCCAGCGTGCTGGTAGATCTGGACTATGCCTATGACCTATGCCTGCTGAGCCGTACTCGAGATAATATGCAGACCAAAATGAACGACCTACAGAGATAGGCTATGAAGATGGGACTAAAAATTAATATCCGGAAGACCAAAGAGATGAAGTGCGGAGCGACAAGTTCCTTGCCGCTTGTTATTGGCACAGAGGCAGTGGAGTGAGCCCACAAATTTAATGACCTCGGCGGCGTCGTGTCAGAAACTGGAGGAACAGAAGAGGACATCACCTCTAGCCAAAGCCCGAGCAACCTTCGCGCAACTCCGCCCGATATGGCAATCACGGAAATTGACACGTATAGTTAAGCTTAAGATATTCCGGTCTAATGTGAAAACCGTATTGCTGTCTGGGTGTGAGGCGTGAAAGGTCACAAAGGTCACAAAGGACGCCCTGGCTACAGGTCTTTTTGAACCGCTGTCTCCGCCAAATTCTCAGAATACTCTGGCCCGAGAAGATCTCCAACCAAAATCTGTGGGAGCACTGCAGCGAAACTCCGGTCGACCACCAAATTTAACGCCGCAAGTGGAGCTGGACTGGCCACACCCTCCGAAGGGACTGGAATCCTCAAGGAAAGCTTAAACGAGGCCGCCCTAAAGAAACTTGGAGGCGGACTGTCGCTGCAGAAGTGAAGGAGATAGGCAAGACCTGGAGCGAAATAAAGCGCGTTGCTCAAGACCGACCGGAATGGCGACGCACTGTGGACGCCCTCTGCCCCATCGAGGGAACTAAGTCAAAATTAAGTCAACCAAGTGTTTTACCAACTATTCTGAATAACATTATTTTTTCGACGAGTTTTCAAAGTTCGTCAAAAAAAAATTCGACTCCCCATATAAAATGACCAAGATACGTGACCGACTTTGTATGAAAGTTGAATTTTTTTATGCGAATTTCGAAAAGCCATTGAACATAGTGTTGTTCAAAATGGTTGTTAGAACACGTGTTTGTAGGGATGTAAATGATCACAGATATACCCTGTATAGGGACAGAACTCAGAAGCGACACATTTTTTCTTTTTTTGGCGTTTTTAAAATTGTCGTAGAAATGTAGCAGCAGGGGGTCCACCGAAACCAGTAAAGTTTTGGAAGTGGTCCACGAGAAAAATAAGTTTGGGAACCACTGATCTAGATCTTGACCTTCAGAAATAAATCATTATGATATGGCTCAACCGGCCCGTCGATCTAGTGGTCAAAAACAATGGCTACAAAACCAAGGGTCGCAGGTTTGATCCCGCTAGGGGAAAATGTTTGTGTGATGAACATCGGCATTTGTACTCAAGTCATGGATGTTTGTAAAAGTATTTTTAAGTATGTCTATCCATTCCCTAGCTTTCATAGTACAAGCTTCGAGCTTTATTTGGGGCTAGGCAATTGCCATAGGGTAAAAAGGGTACAAGCTAGCTAGGTCTGCAATCTCGTGAGAGATCGACTCCCGACTTATGGGCAATTGATCAATTCATGTCGACTCACCCTGGCGATCAGCTGGCACAGTATGATCCCGTAGGAGAAGATGTCGGAGCGGTTGTCGTACCAGCGGCCGCGCAGGCACTCCGGAGACATCCACCACGGCGACCCGACGCTCGGAAGTCGGTAGCCGTTGCTGGAAAAACGATGAAATTGATATTATGATAATATCAGTACTTGCGGACTGTTTTAGGATATAGTCATGGACTTATGGAGATAGGCGCCGTTGCCATTTCGTGAACTCTTAAGTGGCTCACGTAACCAATTTTACTTGAAAATATTTTAGATATATTGACGACAGTACAGTACAGTGGCGTGGTTGATTTTGTAGAGATTTTCTTTTATTTATATTTTTTTCTGCATTGAGTTCAGAGTTTATTATCGATACATTTACTGTCTGTCCTATGTTCTCCATAAGAATACCTACGTAAATAAAGTCAATAAATTGCGACTAGTTTAACTTATATGTATTCAGTTCCATTCATCGAGCCTACTCGTACATTATTCCGGGATATAGCACCCAGGTTGCTCTCTCGTCGGTTCGACAAAAAGCATAGTTAACAAATGACCCATCGCAATATCTAGCTAAGCACGCGACGTCGCGTGCGGCCACCCATCCACGCGTGACGAGGTGATGTGCCCGACGTCTTCATTTGCATACAAGCATTAAGGATTCCGTAGTATAGAGAAAAAACCCTGGTCATTGTGAAAGAGCGCTATTGGTTACCAACTTGCTCACAAACTGAATTATAGGCTGTTTAAAATAAATTCATAAATAATCCTAAATCATTGCACTACTTTGACCATAGTAAAATGTGCCGTCACATGCTTGTCTCTCATACTATTTTATCTACAGGCTGTCAATTAAATAAAAACACAATTAAATACTGTTAGGCTATCGTTTGGGTAGCTAAGTTCCAATAAAATTAATTTACTGCATATTTTCTACAGCTACCTAAGTTATTTTAATGAAGATCCATGTAATTATAGGTTGAACGGGAGCAGATTGGGATTATTAATTATAAGGCATGTAATACTCTCTAGAAAGCTTGTATGGTATGCAAATTACATCAAAATAGAGCTAATTATTACAACGGCAGTACATGGACAACATTCGATGTAGGTAAGGTAATTAGTGTGTTAAAATAAATGTTTCATTATATTCGCCTTTGAAAAATCTATTTATATTTGTGCAGAACCTTACCACAACACCCAGTTTTTTTTAACTAAGTATATCGCGAAAATTGTGACACCGCGGTACTGTGTAGGAGCGAAAGAGGTTTGCGTCGAGTGTTCGAGCGGAAAATTGGGAAGCAATAACTATGATGAATAGAGGGAATTGGATTCAATCAAACCGCTAGTTGTACCGTGAAGTATTTTTCAATATGTTGTCTGACTGTTTCCTTATTACTTGTGGTATGTATGTAAGGTTTTTTTAAGTAATACATAATTTGTCTGACAGGTGGCAAGCCTAGCCTATTTTAAGCGGTTACTTTAAAAAAATATTTCACAACATCACATACATTGATCTGACCCCGTGTTAAGTAGCTTAAGCACTTGTGTTACAGACATCAGAACCAACAGTGGTATTACAAATATACTTTAATAGATACATATAACACCCAGACCAGGACAAACAGACATTTTCATGCACACAAATGTTTGTCCTGTGCGGGGATCGAACCCGCGACCTCTTGCGTAATAGGCAACATCTTGACCATTACACCAAGCGGGTCGAAATAAATGCTCTACACATCTTCCAAACCCCTGATTTAAATCAACTGGCTATTTCTACACACAGCGGAAAGCGTTACCCAAGTACTGCTAAAGACTGCCATAATATAAAAAAAAAAGGTTATACTTACACAGGATGAGGTATTTTGGCCGCCAAGCCAAAGTCTGCAACGACGGCCGTGTAGCTTTCGTCACCAAGTTTTCTTAACAATACATTCTGTAATGTGAAAAAAAATCCATTGTAATTTTATGGAAGTAGGTATGTAGATAAGAATATATTCATAATAAGAAAATAAGATTAATTATCTTTTACAGTTTTAAAAAATACTATAATATTGCTTTTTATTTTGTAGGTAATTGAGGGCCACGTATTTAACCCAACTTTGCTGTATTTTTAGACCAAGCTTCTACAGTCTTATTCTTTAAAATCATCAACACAACGTGTCCAAAAATAGCCATTCACTTAATATGCAACGGTACCATACCATTACCACCAGTTACATTATTACATAAACGGTTTAAAACTCGGGTAAAACGATACATTTTTACGATATACACCAAAAGCCTTTACTGTTGTGCAATAATTCGTTACGTGAAAAACAAGCAATCACATAACATAACATGAAAAAAACCCGAAATCCAGATTAATGTAGCCGTCGATGACGTAACAAGATACCAAATAAACATTTTAAAGCAGAAAAACTTGCAAAAAGAGGAAACGTACAAGCATAATGCTGACAACAACAATTCATGTGAACGTGCCAACTTGTTGAGGGTAAAGAATTCAATCGCCTGTCTCTTGTTGCGATACGCAATGATGTATTTGTACTAGTCTACAAGTTAAGGAGTATGCTTCATGCTCAAATAGTGATTATCAAGCATCTAATATTTGTGATTTATTGTTTGTTCTTCCTTTCGCACGCCAGCACGTTTGTACGTTTCTTAACGCCCGACGCCAAGTAAAACATCCAAAAATACAATAGGTAATATTTAGTACGGCGCGTACTATACATTTTTTTTTATAATAATAAAAACCACATTTTGTTTATTTTAGTAGTCAATGGCGTTCAAAAGGTTAAAGAGGCCAAATATGTAAAATGCATACTAACAGCTCGGAGAAACATGACGGATGTCGCCACCGATTGTTTAGTTAAAATAGTAATTCCCCGTGGATCCTTGTAACATTTGGTTAATTATAAGTGTAATTACATTGTAGTCACCAAATTGATTGTGGCATCCCCACATAAATAGGTACTCGTATCTGTACGTATGGACCTATTGCTTCATAATAATATTCCACAAGAAGAAATATGGATCAGTATGTTCATAAATCTACTTAACCCCCCTTAGCAGAAAAAAGCCGACCGAGCCCTAAAGAAAAAAATTGGCCAAGTGCGAGTCGGACTCCCGCACAGAGGGTTCCGTACGAATTCGATTTTTGACGTATTAAAAAAACTACTGAATAGATTTCGTTCGAACCAATTTTCGTTGGTAGTTTTTATGGTAATGTACATTATATATTTATTTCAGATTTATCATCCTCTTACTTTAGAAGTTAGAGGGGGGGGACACACTTTTTTCCACTTTGGAAGAGTCTGTCACGCAAAGTATTCACTTAAGAAAAAAATGAGCTTAGAAACCTCAATATAATTTTTAAAGACCTATCCATAGATACCCCACACGTATATGTTCAAAGAAAAAAAATATTTTCAGTTTCAGTTCTAACTATGGGGACCCCCCATTTTTTTATTTTTTTTCTATTTTCGTGTGAAAACCTTGTTGCGGTTCACAGAATACATCTACTCACCAAGTTTCAATAGTATAGTACTTATAGTTTCGGAAAAAAGTGGCTGTGACAGACTGGCGGACAGACAGACAGACAGACAGACAGACAGACAGACAGACAGACAGACAGACAGACAGACAGACATGACGAATCTATAAGGGTTCCGTTTTTTTGCCATTTTGGCTACGGAACCCTAAAAACAAACGAAATGTATAAAACACGAACCGTAGTAAGATCGTGAATGTCTGTATCGGAACGTGCGAAGAGGCCCGCGGATACCGTTACAGAATATTCCCATGAAACGAGACGAAATCACCGGCGGTATAATCAGGTGGTAAATAACTGATACCGGTAATACTTATGGAGTGTTGCGAGGGCCGTTACGTTTTATAATTGGATCTGATTCAAAACGGGGAGCTTGCGAAACTCTCAGTCTTCAAATTATTAACAGTATGACACGGATTTAGAGGTTATTCTGATGTACAGATAGCGCCCGAATTAGCTGTTCGATTTAGGGTTCTGCACACATAATGTTCATGTTCCTCGACAAGTGGACTATCGAACACAATTTTTTTTTTTAATTCGAACCAGTAGTTCCTACAAACAAACGCCGGGTCAGCTAGTATTAGTATAGATAACAATTGCGCTCTTATTTAATTGTGATGTACCGATCTTTCGCTATAGGTATTTAAATCACCTTTCAGTCAAAATATGCAATCCTAGGTTAGTAACGAGTTCAGTGCATATTATTGTGAAAGTAACGCATCAAATTGCACAAATGATTACCTTTGCTTTGCTAACCGTACTTATTCTAGGTTTCAACGCAACTCATAAATAGCTCGTGTTGGATCTAGATTAAATAACGAGTGCACTATTATAATTACACATCCTTTTATATGTGCTACGATCATCTTTAATTGCTAGTCTTGTTTTTCGTAATATTTACTCATTAGATTAAGAATTGGATTAATAAGAATGTAAGGTAGGTACCTATTTGTACATGGAGTCAATGAAACTCGCAAAGTTCAAGGACATATTTTCTTAATGCAGTACGTATATTCATTTCAATTATGCATTCTGATTTCAGATTTGTATAAATAAACAATTAAATGTCACCTGGCACGCTATCCATACAAATCAGAAAATATATCTGAGCAAAAAATATTTAAAATGTTTGAAGCTGACCCATTAATATTATAAGTTAGTGAATGGTAATATAATTAACATCTCAAAACTCTGGTGTAACATAAAACTACTAAAAGTGCAAGGTCGATTCCTAATGCGATAGTAATTAACGAAACGTGACCACATGTGATAAATCTAGCTTTAAACTCATCTTAACCATGCAATCATATTTTAATTATATTACTGACCAGTAAAGTTTGCTTCTTTTTTGCCAATGGCAATTATAGCTTGCTTGAAATAGTTGAGGAATAAAGCCCAACAACCAATTCAAACAGAATGCAAAATTATACAAAAAAAAACATTATCAGCGTGTCAAAGGCTCACTGCTGAAAGTGAGCCTTTCGTAGATGCGCAGTCATGCCCATAGCCGTCAATCACTCTGTTCAGGCGAGTAGGTGACCGCAGTTCAGTGGACGTCAGTAGACATCGGAACAGCTGGTGCTCGTCTCCTCAGAATGTCGTTTCTTATGACACCCACTGAATGAGATGTTGTCCTAGAACTATCCTAAGGGACCCTGTGGAAAACTCAGCGACGAGCGACAGCTATATCAGCTGGATCAGTGACACAGCAGCAAGCCTCACCTTAGTAGTGAGGTCCCTGTGGAAGACTCCGAGCGAGTGCAGGTACTTCATGCCGGCGGCGACGTCCGCGGCGAGCGACACGCGCAGCGGCTGCGGCAGCGGCTCCAGCGGCCGGCCCAGGATCAGCTGCTCCAGCGACCCGCCCTCCATGCCCTAGTGACACGGCAGCAAGCCTCACCTTAGTGGTAAGGTCTCTGTGGAAGACCCCGAGCGAGTGCAGGTACTTCATGCCGGCGGCGACGTCCGCGGCGAGCGACACGCGCAGCGGGTGCGGCAGCGGCTCCAGCGGCCGGCCCAGGATCAGCTGTTCCAGCGACCCGCCCTCCATGTACTCCGTCAGAGCGTGGAGCTGGCCCTCGTGCACGCACACGCCCATGAATCTGGAAATGGGAGAAGAGCAGTTTAGTACACTATTGACAATATCATCTAATAATGTATTCGTATTTGCTGTAATCAAACGGTTCTCATGCTAAAAAACAGTTCTTGGGCGAATCGAAAATCGCGGTGCAAAGCGATCCTGTCGCTCCAACTGTAGATGTTTAATATGAATGGACGATGATAAGTTCAATCTTCGCCTAGAGGTTCATCTTACAAAAACTTTAAAACTTGGAATGTATTCAAGTTTAGTAATACGCTCTTAGCAAGCGTTATATTGTTATACTTTATCTAAGTTAAGAGTTATTCTAAACTCTGTATAATTAAATGATATAATTATTTACGTATTGCGAACTCATGCTGATGAAATCCAGTGTTTCAACCAGTTTTAGGCGTATAATTATTAAATAGAAACAAATAATTTAAATGTATTTTGCATTCGCTAAGTCTTATACCGATATTACGATTCTATCCACATTCGCGCAACGTCATAGGTCGGCAGTAACATAAAAGAAAAAGCAGGAGAAACGCAACGGTCGGTTCCATCAAACGTTAATTAGTTATCGGAATGTTACTTTCTACCAAAGCGTATTCCTTAAGAGGGCGCATCAATTTCGACACCCATCGGATCGCACCCGCGCGCTTCCTCGGCCCCCTCTCGTCCTATGACTTCAACGCAATGAGACAGAGGTCGCCACTTCAATTTGTTTCGGGCGATTCCGCACAGTATTCAAAGTAAATCAGATAAAAATTGTCAAAGAGATTATTGGAAGCAGGATGACGTAACTAAGCGGTGGAAAGCTAGTAATACATAAATGTTAGTATCATAATGATTTATTTTGTTTATGCTTTGAGTGACTTGTATTGTACTTTTTTCTGGTAGTTATTAATACGCAAAGGTACGCGCAAGTTATTTAATTAATAATCGTATAATATGTTTTTTTAACTACAAAATCTTTGTGAATTTTAATTTAATCTTTAAATTTTAATTTTGTCTTTTAATTTTTGATTTTACTTTAAATGTTTTAAATCTGCATGATTCCTCACACATGGCAGCAAATGGCATCTATGATAGCAACTGTTTTTCGATGCGTAATAGAACTGTGACTGACTCGTCATTCTCGCAGTATTGTTGTGTGTATTAAGACAAATACCCTCATTAAAATTGAGAAAAATGGACATAATACTTAAGGAAATACTAACATAAATTCAGATCTACTAATAAATAATTAACTTAGTTACTACTAGTACTTGTGTTAAACGTACAGAATAATTACTAATTGTTATCCAGTGTTTCTCAGTGAAAGTGAATAACATGTATTCTGTAATTGAGAAATAAATGTCTTAAACCGTAAACCGTAATTTGGTACCTTTACATCTAATTAGACTTAAAATAAAGAATTGCTCAAAGAAAAAAGGACATTATAAGATACAAGATTTTTTAAATAACGTCGACAATAATTTGTAAATTTATCAAATTCTTGTCGCTGTGCACATGAATAAGAATGAGAACCATGTCATTCTTATTATTCTAGATTTTTAATTATTTAACTGACGTATCTGAAAACCAATGGCAATACAAAAAAACCTTTAAAAAAGATTTATTTGTATTTTCCATTTCCAGAGAACGGCCAGGCCCGTTTACCTAAGTGCTAGTAGGTTTAAAAAAAGACGTGTTTAATCGTTGTTAATCAACTTGTAAGAATTAATGAACATTAATTAATTTACAATGTGCTATATTTACAATTATTGCATAAAAATAATTACGGCCTGGTTAATTTTAATGTGTTTTGAAATAAGGCCCCATCTGCATCGCCACAATATATAGTTCCGTTACTACACCAACACAGTGTGGTTAGGAGCTCGGTACCCGAGCTAGATCGACCGCTCGGCAGAACTATTTCTTACTTTTAGGGAATGGGTAGTACTCCTAAATTTCTTAATTCTACAAAATTGTTATACTAGTTTAAAAAACGTAGGTAAACATATTTGTGAAATACAAAATTTTTGATTTTAAAATACAGTGTAATTTTTTTGCAGTTGCATGTACCGCAATTCGGTGAAATTAACGTCTCCCTTACCTATAATATCATTTACTATGAGTTGCATGATTCCCACACACACAGACACACTACTGATTCCCGTCAACCAAATCAAAATCGAAATATACTATATTTAAGTAGATCTCGGTGTGGCACTTTTAAATCGTCAATAATAATAGCACAATACTGAAAAATTCTACTACCGACTTTAGGAAGCAGTAATCTATAGACAAGAAATTTGATAGTTGCTTTTTGAAACACCATTTTTTTGAACGGGTTTAATTTAGCTTGCCTCGTTATAAACATTATTTTTCAATACATTTTCTTTCGTACTCTTACTATGTCATACAGTTCCTTTTGCACAGTTTAAATATTAAAATATTTTATGTATAGATTGTCACGTATCAAAGGAGCAAAACAAAAACTTCTAAATCGTAAATCTCTTATCTTGTAACAGTAATATACAAAATAAATCATTTACACATTATATTGCCGCAACACCTAATTTATTCGTCCATTTATTGTACACAGTAAAAGACTGATTATGAAAAATAAGTTTTAATAGTTTAGGCTGGAATTGTAAACTTTCAATTTCAAATTGCTACTAAGTCTTCCAACAAGCGACTATTTGAAAGCATCGTTCTTTCTTGCATATACTGCTCTCGGCCGATCCGTCATTCACGTCAATCCATATAATAATTTTACGAAATATTTTTTCGAGCCGGGAGAGTACTGAATCATAGTCTTCTCGTCTCAACGGAGAGGTTGCGACTAACCGATGAAACAAAACATGCCTGTGAGCACGCGCCAGGTGCGACAGACGATAGCTTACTGCGCGGAATATGAACGTAGTAAGCGCCAAACTAGTTTTCTTTGAATTACTCGTAAAATATGATATTTTTTCAAAATGTTCTGTGATAAATATTTAGATAATATAATTTGATGTTATATGCCAAAATATTGGTTCACCAAAATGCATCGTCTCGGAAATAAATGTAACCAAAAATCAAGTCAGACGCAACTTCAAGATTTTTTTTATCAATGAAAATTGCAATTTTTTCAATATTTTCTGTGATAACTATTTAGGAACGATGCTTGAATATCTACGATTTTTTTTTCGGGTCATTTGAAGTTCATTTTCAAGGTTTAAAATGTGTTTGAAAATACGCGACATTTTTTACACCCCCTCTTAATCACACGCATTCGTGTGACAAAAGAGATTGCAATCGAATGTGCAACATCAAGCAGACAAGACGGGACAGTTGTAAAGGAATGTCCCCGGAAAGCTTACTCGCCAGGCATTCCGCCAAATGCGTCAACAACGCTATAAGTTGCTTTCCTCGGTCTTAAACCGGGAACAACCTCGATTTTGCAAGTCTCATAAATATTTATACACATCAAATATTTCGGATAAGTGCAGCTTCAACCTCGGCTTGGTAAAATTGATTAGCTCGGAGAGAGGGACAACGGTCGTTTTACTTAAGAATAATGGAAATTACTGTATTTGAGACGCCAGTAATAATAATGCGTATAAGCCATAAAATGTTTCTTCTCATTGCCCCGCTGCAACTATAACTAACATACGTAAATAGCAATTGTGCATTCAGAGAAAGTGAAGTAATTCCACTGGCGGAGAAGGGGGCTGTAAAGACAATAGAAAAACTGTGGAAAGCGCCATCATGCATAGAGAACACTGTTATTAATGCCCACCTTCAATCAATCACACACTTACTGCCACATTGCGTTAACAGTTGGCGAAACAACTATCGCTAAATGAGTAATTTACATTTATAATGTGACATTTGTATTGTGTTAATCAAACTAATATTTGCGTAAAAATCTCGTGCAATCTAGAATATAGAATAAATACATCATTCAAATCCGAAATGGCAAGGTTAAGATACACGTTGATAAGATTAATTGTGCCTTTGTGGAGTATAAAGAAGCGGAGAGCGCAAGCGTTTCAAAGATCGCATTCGATTCATAAAAGATGGACGCTGGTTCTGTAACGAGTTGTCGGGCACGCACAATGGCGCGCGCTCCAAGCACTCGCCGCGCTGATGAATCTGTCAAATGTGAATCAATCAGATTTAAATTTGATCAAAGCCCGACATGTGTAGCAATGTTTACGACGCCCGAGCATTGACTCCCGTCGCATCAGATGAAAAACTGCAAACCAATGAATTTAATTGATTCTATTGAACCCGCTGACCTGACCAGACGATGAATATTTAACTCGCTAAACAATAGGTTATCGAATAACGAGAGTAAACTGTACCTCGTTTCACAAAAGTGGGATAGCGTATTAAAAGAAACGTTGATGGACGATTTTTGGACGTCGTGACCAAAGCGTCCATTGTTTCCAATTAGAGGTGCATCGAATTATCCGAGCTCTATCGAATTTAACGGGCGATGTGAAACGTCAATTCAGAGATGGTCGGTTATAAAGTAATTTTACAATCTTGCGTAGTTAGTTTTCATCGCATTGTTATTATTCAAACAAAGCGAGTTCGCGGAGATAGGAAATGACGAGTGAAACTCGATGGTGATGGTTGAATAATGAGAATGAAAAACTGAATGTCGTTCGATAGAAAAAAATATAATTAAGATGGTTGATGTGATTATGCAGAAGTTGTCACGCAACGAGACAAGTGTCAAGGCCCTGTATGCATGGATGTGAGGCAATGCTCGTTGAATGCAAATCGTCAATTATCGTCGCGTGCGCCGGTATCTGCCCAGGGCTTAATTACAATGCATCTCTCATGAATCAAAAATTAATGAGCTGACGCGCCGTTATATACGTGCATGTTAATAAAGTGTAAACACATACATAATGAACATTCAGAGTTGCAAAAGGAATGCAGTGGGCTGCTCAACAATGATTTGCATATTATGTAAAATGTAATGTGTTTTGGAAAGAGTTCTGCTTTGTGCCCTCGGAGATTGAGCTCGGGATTAACTGAAATCAGTACTTTGAACTGAAGTAGAATTGCTCAAGCTTTTACGTCAATGGATAGCAAATATTGTGCTGAAAGAAATATACTTAATTGTATTTATTATTACCGCTAGGATGATGATGATGATCGAGCAACATCATATCCATCGAGAGAGCCTCTCGGTATTGGCTCTAATCTAACTCTTTGGTTCTTTAAACTAAATTAGGGCTTCAATGTGACATCAATTTCGTAATCCATTGTCAAAAGTCAAAACATCGACAACGCTGACATATACGGAGATGAAGCAAATACTGCAAGTCGGTCCGCCGGCCCACTTGCATGTGAAATGTCAAACAATACGAACAGACGGTGCATTGTTTTTTATTTCCGAAGATAAGCAAACAGGAAGAGTTCCGAAATGCAGGACAGTAGTCCATTGTTTGTTTTGTGCGTTTCGTAACTCGGAACGTTGCGAAATGTCTCGGCATTCAGGACGAGAATGGTTTCGGAGAGAATCGAAGTGCACGCTTTGTCCTAGGTGAGCAATCGATGAACAATACGATAATGGGACAATACTATTAATATATAAAAGTATCAGTACTATAAACAAACGCATACATGTTGCGACTTACACTAGTCCAAATAAAAATACATGCGATCATGAATGCATATTTTATAGTTGTTATTTTAAGAAAGGTGACTTTGTAGTCATCGAATTTGTATTTACCGAATCATTCTTTATATGTGGAAGAAAAAATCATTTGTGTAACTGCAGACTAGGTTGATTACGATCAAAGTAGAACAAGTAATGCAAGTAACTTGATTAAGTTAGTTAAGGAAACTGCATAACTTTTAATCCCCGTTAAGAATTAAAATCATGTTACGTCAAACCATGATTAATTATAACATTTCAAGGTTCCTTTTTTATTTAAGTCTTTTCCTAATTTTTGGGTTCCTTTTCAAGTATTTTCCAACTCAATGTTTTTCTAACTATATTTCGTATTCGTATTTGTATTTCAGTGTATGCGTTCACAACTGTGTTTTAATAACTCATTTCATCGCTCATCGCGTCGCTTCACATCAACCGCCTATCTAGGACGCCTAGTAAGCCAGCAGATGATCAAGATCAGTTACACAATGTTGACTAATGAGCGCAATTTATAATTTTGACGCGTCGTTGGGAATACTAATCCTACATCACTATTCGCGATGCGGTAAAGTTAAAGATTAGTGCGATATCAGTCGGTGCGTGTGATCGTTGTATTAGATGCAGGAAACGACCGTTATCTTTACGGGAATCTTTTCCTCATCGCTGTTAGAAGGGGCGACAGAGTGTCTGTCGTTGGTTATAAGTTGTACGCATATTTACACACACTTGCATGCTTATAATTTATGACTTAAAAGTTGTAACAAATAAGAGAAAATCCTTTTCTTTATCGTAATAATTTATTTCAATAATAAGCTATCAACTCTACCAACAACTTTTCTATACAGGCTAAAATATTCGGTTTCAAAATGACCGCTGCAACTTAAATGGCAAAAAACAAAGTGCTTTCGGTTTCACATCAAATCATCTGCAGACTGACAAAAAAGGGCAGAGTTGGGCTACAGTTGGGCGCACTCACACACACACACACACACACACCCATCAAATGATAGATTACTTTCTTGCAGACACCACACGCGCAATATTTCGCAGGTTTTTCTTAGTTTCGGGGATGAATATAACAAAATAAAAAATATAATCTAACACGAATAAACGAATAATGCTGAAAACAGAGTATCTACATACGCCCTTGTATCGAGATTGGATCATCGTATTTTATGTTGTGCAATATTTATTGACTATTTCAAAGAGACACGTTAATGCCAAATCTTCCCAAAACACATAAAATACCTACGACATTAACAAAGGCTAGTTAAAAAAATCGGATATGATATGAAGTTTTCTAATGACTTGTTCCACCATTGTAATAAAATTTTCATGGTGTCACCTTCCTCATTTTATGTCAACCTGTATCGTCAAAAATCACATGTTAGCTCTGTCGTATAACAATCACAACTTGAACAAGTAATATTTTAGTGGACTGAGCAATAAAAGCAAAATGCTTTAGAGAGGTAAATAAAACAAATATGTCTACAGAGAGTTAAAATATATTGCACTTGCATTTCGCAATTTTAAACGATTTATAGTTACGAGTATTTTAAACTAACGCTTGCGGGGTTTTGATGAAGTCACTATTAAACAATCAAATAATAAATACCTACATTTGCAAATATCTGAATTTTTGGACAAATATATGTTCAAATAGTTATAAAACATAACTAGAAAAGAATACAACCTGATTTGACGTGATTTTCGTTCTACCACCTGATGACAAAGTTTTAGTTAACAGCTTCTTGTGTCGGGAATTTCGGTCATACTGTTTAAAGCCGTATCCACACATAAGCTCGAGTTCTGTCACTGTGACATCTTTAATCTGAGACCAAATCTCCTTTATTACTTGGGCGTCTTTTGTTTTGGTCGAGCATGGCAGAAAGTCGGGCAGTTTCGGGACTACATCGAGTTACGTCATCGCAGGT
Source organism: Nomophila noctuella (assembly GCA_958496325.1). Taxonomy (NCBI): domain Eukaryota; kingdom Metazoa; phylum Arthropoda; class Insecta; order Lepidoptera; family Crambidae; genus Nomophila; species Nomophila noctuella. Next base: position 2,357,498 of record OY292487.1, on the reverse strand, counting down.
AGTTGGTAACTTGTTAAACATTAACTTAGCATAATAATATGTTCATATTTTCTTTCTCATACACACATTTTTACAACACAAAAAGATAAGCACGAAGCCTTATCTGGTATCTAGAGAATTCTATAAGCAAATCTTTTGCCAGCGTGACCAATTTTTTACGATGAACCAATTGCGCAGGATATTATGATGAATCATTATTAATTTATTGATGAACGATTAATTTCAACTTAAATAATAGTAAATTATTCGTTCATTAATTAATTCACTACGAAGTCAAGCTCTCGTGGATTCTGTTTTCCCTTGAAATCTATTATCCCTGTGGGAGAGCGTCTAATATGCTGAAGAGTAAAATCGCGGATTATTTTTAACTTTTTCAACTTTTCAACTAAGTTAACAAAACCTCCGCTTAAACAACCACGTCCCAATTTTCGTCGATCCGCGTCTCCCGTGCGGCAAAAAGTCCAGTCGCCACATATTGCTCGATCGTCCTTTGTTTCGTGCATCCAAGCCGGTTCCCTGGATTGCACCGGGTGACGTCACCGGGAGCGCGAAGGTGACACGGGACCGACGAAAGTTATTTAAGCCTTTTTATGAACTGCAGATATTAGGAACGAAGCTTGGCTCGAATTTTGGTAACCTTTATCGAGACTATACCCTTATAACTGCAGCAGGAAGCAATACTATGTATTGTAGGTATGAGAGCCATGCTGCTACTTTGTTTGTGTAATCTGTATCATAAATGTGTCAGCTCGTTTAAAGATGATATTATACCTACGTTCATATTAACAACAATGTATGCCGGCCTCGAATCGTATTTCCCAATTTACTCCTTCAGGTGTGAGAAGTGACTAAGGGTTTTTAGAGGGGATGGGCAGCAGCTTTTCCTGTATTCTATCGTTGACCATACTAATGCTGAACCTCTCGAAAGAAAACCGGTGTGTTTTTTGTGGTGTGTTTAGCCGTTTAAATACAACATCTGGAGATTCTAGTCCTAAAAGACCTTAACCACATTAAATACAATACTCCTTGCCTTTGCTGATGTCTCCGCATTGTTATGAGGAAGTAGCGAGCTAACTGGTCATGGCCTTTTTTATGTGATAGGGAGGCCAACGAACAAGAGTCTCGCCTTACCGAGTGATCACCGCTGCCCAATACCCATGGACATCACCAACCGTACAAGGGTCGCAGATGCTTTGTCCGTCTGTAAAAACCCCATACCCTCACCAACTGAGCTCTGACGACCTAACTCACCAGCAGAAACATGGATGTATTTCTGCTCCACCTTACAAAGTTTCGCAAAGCTCCAGCTCTCTTAAATCCCTCACATCAAAATAAAAAAATACTGACTTCCTACTTCCTTCCGTACTGTACATAATATAAACAACACCAAACACCCTCCAGTTCTATGCCTGAGCAAGGTTATGCCGAGCCTACCGCAACCGCGCCCGCGTCCCAGTTTCCCGGAGTCGTCCTAGTTCCGGGCGAGGATACCCGCCCGTCGACGCACGGCGGGTCAACAACGCAGATTTTGCGGGTTAATGACCTACATTCCGCGGGCGAATGACAACGGTGACCTTTTTTATCTTCTTTTTTTTTCATAATTGGAATTTTACTTATTCAATGGAGTGGATTGACGAATCGTGGTTTGCGCAAGATGCCTGGGCTAGATGAAGAGCCCCTTGTAAAGCAGTGGATGGCGATGATGATTTATTTGCTGAAGGAAAGCAAGCCGGTAACCTGATGAGAAGCGATTACCACTGCTAAGGACATCAACACCTCAGCCACCTAACTGAATACCTTAAATCTCAAATATTTACACAGACGGACTGTTTTGTTTTACAGAGATGACCACCACAAAAGCCACCCGCCATTCTGTTTACACGGGGGAATTGACCGAGGATTTGTAAAACAAAGAGGTCCACCCCAAAAAGCTACCCGCTACTCTATTGAAGGTATCAAATCAAAAATCATACCGACGATGCAATACTAACTCCAACTCCAGTCAATCCTATGACTACAAAACTTGGCGGAGGTAAGCAAAATGACAGTGTGTACCAAAGTAATAAAGTCGAAAATCGCATGCAGCTTAACTGGCGCCGTCAGCACTCAGGGTTGATCGTTCGAGATGTAAATAGTAGCGATACAATATTTGCGGGCGTCATAAGACGGTAAAGAATTCCTTGTTGTTTGTTTTCCTTATATCGATGCATTGAGTCACTGTATTGAGTATCTTTGAACTTCGCATTCTTAGCACATGAAGAAAGCAACTGCACTTTCAGCGGACGCACTTAGTCAATTAACACTATTGATATTAATTCGCTTTGATAGAAAACCTTTTGTCATGCGATCTCCCGAACATTCATAGTGGTTCTAACTAAACCATTCATAAGATTGCAGGTGGATTAAAACAAATGTTAGCTTTTAGATTTTATTGTAATGGGTGAACGGTGATTAAGTCATCTCCGTTGGTGGACTATCGACATCTTTTATCATTCAGATACGAAACATGGATGCCATGAGAGTTACAGAAATAGAGAAAATGGAACTATGCCATGAAGGAGTTTGGGACTCGGGGGGTTTACCTCTGGAACAAAATATGTACATCGGGGGCCAAACCGAAACCAATGTACAGGTAAGTTAAATTTCCCAGATAGGTGATTTAACGCTTTTTCACAGATAATAAAATCAAGGGTAGGGCAGTAGTTCATTGAGTCATGTCATTAAAAAAAACATTTATTATATCTTCATTAACGAGTTTGTTGCATAATTGGTACAGCCATAAAATACTTGATAGTGTTTTTATAGTTTATTAACCTTTAGTACTCGATAATTTATATTCGAGGTCGTTTCAATGTTAATGAGGACAGGACATTTTAAAGAGTACTTTATTATCCTGGCCGTAATGATTCCAGTTCATAAATATACATTTTTAATGGTGAAAAATCCCCTCTCATGTAGGGTTATAAAATTAATACATGCGCTAAATTAATTAGGCGATGAACAAAATACTTATCAAATTTTGATTGAGAGAATTGGGAATACATTTTTACCTATTGGGAAGTTGAGTATCAGCCTATTATTTACTGCAGGGAAAAGGCCTCCATCATTTGAAACCATGTTTTCGGTACAAAGATTTACAAATATGGGTTTTGGCTTAATCGCCACGCTTGCCCAGAAAATCCGACACAAAATAGCTCGACCTGCGAGTCGAACCCAGGACCTCGAGACCACGGCCCGGTACTTTAACCACTAGACCATCGAGTCGTTGGGAAGTAAAAGTTAAATAAATTCAGTGCAAATCACTGAGCCGTTTCGGAAATCTATCACTCCTATCAGTGGTCTAGATTCTGTTAATGATAGAAACATACTTAGTAAGTGGTTAAGTTAAATGCACGAACATACATTTTCCTCAATCTATCGCTAAAATTTAAAGCTAAATTACCATGTAAAATACTCTCACAGATTATAGACTAAATGCCTGTGAAATTGCAAAAACTTGAAGTGTGAAATCGGATATGATAACTTGCGAATATTGTAGGTTTATTGTTACTAATTGAGGTTGTGTTACTTTAAATAACATTAATATTTAACAATTTGGAATGGTTGCAATTAAACGGCGTTACTAATTGTGTCTGTGGTTCCAATAACTTCAAGTCTAAACATTTGCATAGTGTTTTCGATATGAAAATAGCAAAAGACGTAACATAAATTCGTTCACCTCAAAATATTCCCCAAGAAGTTTTGAGGTAGACATATCGAAATAGATCAAGTTATCGTAACAATAGTAGATACCTAAAGATCCTTTGTTTTTAGATTCAATATGTATTTATGGCTTTTGACAAAACGTATTACAGAGTTTCATAATACCGGCTAGAAACTAGCACATTGCAGAACAAAGAAAACACAACAATCCAAACAATTAATAAAATCATAGTAAATAAATTTAATAAATTCTTTAAACTATCAACCAATTGCCTAGCCCCAAACTAAGCTCGAAGCATGAACTATGAAATCTAGGGAAGGGATAGACATCCTTAAATACTTTTATAAACGTTAATGACATCAATGACTCGAGTAAAAATACCAATGTTTATCACACACACATTTGCCACTCAATCAAACCCGCGACCCTTGATTTTGTAGCCAGGGTGTCTGACCACTAGACCAACGGGCCCGTCAATTATCCTGAAGATGGAATTATTTTTAATAAAATGCAAACGAACTTAGAACAAAAGTCACATGGTGATTATGTTTAAAAATAACCACGTCACTGTTCTGTCAAGCAAGCAGGAGCCAGGCACCAGACGGCTGACGTCAGCACTTATAATAACTCGCGGAGAAAACAACAGACTACTATTGTTACATGACATTCGATGCAAATCATGCTACCTACTAACAACAATTACGGGTGGAAAAAACATCTTTTTTAAATGCTGAAGAGGCTTGAATTGTACGTACCTACATACATGTATTTCAGGACCAATAAGTGAACACTTTTATTACTAGAATTATTTTGACGTATTCGACATAATTAATATATTTCTTTATTATATGTCTAACTGAAACCTGAAAGCTATTAGAAATGTGAGGTGAAATATAATGGACAGATGAGTGAAGCATACTGGATTTCATTAGGATTGCGAAGGGAATTAAAAAAACAACTTTTAGCCTCTTGCTATCCTACGAAAGTTCATTCAGTCGATTGAGACGAACTTCTTAGCTATCCATGGATTCTCCGTGAGGGTGCCGGGTCCATCGCGTGGAACAGAGAGGAATGTCAGTATCCAATTTTTGTTGCCGTAATTTCTTACAATTATTAGTTACAAGTACTTTAGGTATTCAAAGTGATCTTTGTCCTTGCTGTTTGTTTTAATTGTTATAAAACATTATTTAAACTTACAGATACACACGGACTTTTTACTAGTGAATTAGAATAAAATTATTTAAAATAACTGGTGTTAACTAGATACCAGATAACATTTGAAACCCAACAGTCAAAGTTAAACATGAAATGTTGACAGTGAGTAGGTTAATAAGGTATGCAAATCCTTCGTATATGCAATGTTTTAAACAACCAAACAAGATTGCCTCCGGGGGATTGAGGAAACAAACTCATATTGTCTAAATTACTTTGGGCCAGGAAGTTCTGTAAGACAGTTAATCATGTAAGACAATTTAAACATAATTTATATTTTGGGAAAAAGTAAAGAAACAATCTTTATTCTTGAGCGTCAATAATAATGATCAAAATACAGCAGGATTCTACAATGTTATAGACTTCTGTCATGTTATACTTGAATGGTTCGAGATATCGAAAGTGCGGATGGTTTCAGAAATAAGAATGAATTTGTTATTGAGTGAGTGACGTCAAAGGTGCTCACAAGAGGTAGGTTGTTCGAATCTCGGTGCGCTACATCTTTATATACCCTCAGATCGTATTTATAAGCTGTGTGTGTATCCTCAATCCATTTCGTCTAGGTAAATCTCCTTTCAACAGTTACTAGCTAACTTAAACTTGTTAAGCGTTTAAGAGCCGTAAGACGGAGGTATACCTCCGTACTTAACAAGATCTCGAGAGCGTACTTGTCGCTGTTTACGTAAGTTTGAGATCAAGCGTGGGCAGATTCCCGTCGGGAATACCAAATTTTCCACAGGTCGGCTGTCAGTATTTGTTTCATGGAAAATAAAAGTAAATTTCGTTGAAGTAACTATCATATAAAAAGTTCATTAAATTATTTAGCTCTGTCCTCTAGCTAGGAGTTAGTTGATCGTATTCTTAAGCGACAGCCACGCTAGCCAGGGTATGAGTTTCCCGTTGACTAAGATTATCGAATGCGAACTGCTAATAACAAACGCGGGCTATGTTTAAAAAATGCGAAACTGCCCGACCCGGGATTCATGACCACGGCCCGGCAGTTAAACCTCTATACTATATACCATCAAGGCGTTTGATAGATAGTATTGTGTTAGTTCTAATAATGTGCCGGATCTCGAAAATGGTAGACCCGCGGATACGAATCTGAAAACGGATATTCGGTGCCAAGTCCGCGGATACCGATCTTAATTTTTATGCAATCTATAGAAGGCGCAAGTGACTTTGCAACGATAGTGGACCCTTCCCTCGCCGAAAAAAAAACTGTGGGAAGATTTGAACATTTTAATTTAAATATAAATAAAAAAGGGATCTCCGGAACATCACTAGTCAGCACTCGTATTACCTATTGTACAAGAAGTAGTGTAGTATTCAGTACAACTCACCCGAGGATGTTGGGATGTTTGAGCTTGTTCATGAGCTGGACCTCCCGGAGCATGTTCGGCCTGTTGGCGCGCTGCTGGTTCATCTTGAGCACCATCACTTTGCCTGACGTTTTGTGGGTCACCTGGAACAAGACACGTGTTTGATTAGACATGAGAGGTAGAAAGAAATTCTAAAACAGAGATTCTACGATATAGTTGCTGTTTTCGTCCTTGTGTTCGCAATCAACAAAACCTTAATCACTACATAGTATAAAACAAAGTCGCCTTTTTCTGCCTGTCCCTAGTATGCTTAGACTTAATTATGGCCTTAACACGTGATTAATCACAGTTTGAAGTCCTATTGGCTGCTTACAACACATATCCGCTCCACAGCACTCATCTTAGCTTTGGTGAAGTCTCACCCTAAATCTTTAAGCTACGCAACGAATATTCACTCATTTTTATCAGATATATTGTATTAAGAGTAAGGATTGCGTGTACAATACATGCATAATTTACTAAACAAACACTGATCATTTAGTTGCACTCGTGCGAAGCCTGAGCAAGATCATTAGTTATGAAAAATAACAACATATAAAAAGTAAGAAAGTATCGACCAAAGACTCTTCATTTCAAATTCACATGGCTTTTAATATTCACGTGTCCAGACCACGGTATAAAAGTGTAAGTTATTGCGAAAGCCGAAAAGTCACATTCAAGCAGTTTCAACATTATGATGAAAATGTTTCACACTTTCCCAAAACAGCTCCCCTTCGTGTGAGCTCAAGTGCTATTGTTATTATCGAAAACATCTCAAAGCCGTTTTCTGAAGTGAATCGAACCCATTGTCAACGCATGGCTGATTCTGCATTGTCAAAACTCGTTCTTACATTTAGAAAAATGTTTAAATATATTTTTTGGAATTTCTTATCTTTTCTCAAGACGTCGCTGTGAATTTGTGGTGTTTTCAATGTTCCACTTTGGTTAGCAACCATTATTTTAGTTCTAAGTGAGGAGGTAAAAATAAGCTTAAGAGTTTTCTACTTAGCAAGGGCACGTGATTGTAAAAACGCTTTTTGAGTTGAGCCTCGTTTTCTTTGCAAAATATTTACTTTCATATAAAAGAAATGGATAATAAAGAGAACTTTGGACCATTCTGATTACCAAATCCATTTATTATAACGATTACTTACTGTCGTAGTAAAGACTGGGACCTGAAATCCCAATTCCCACTTATTTATTATTTTCTATTACCGAAGATTTAAAAGGTGCTTTTATTGGAATACGGTTACTAACCTGGCACAGTATATTCCCTTATCAAACGAATGCATTTTCTTGAACAAAATAAAAAGAAATATTTTTTGTCAGTGAAAAATACCCCAAAATTCGCGTGACGTAATTAATGAATGGCCCCTGGGTGGTTGTCAAGGGAGAGGCCAGTGCATTCGTGGGGAAACCGATAATATACATATTATGTACATAGTGTTTATGTATTAAGAAACTGTGATGAACACACAACTTGTTGTTATCAAGGTTGTGAATCAGACCTATGACGTAGCACGCCGTGCATTTTTTTTGTAAATATTTATATTTTTACTTTACTAACCTGACGAGCGTAGCGATTTTAGTGGACGCAGAAAGTATCGGCATGAGTATAAGGTTTTTTTATGTTCCGCGACATACACGTTTGGTTAGGGCGCATTTGCCAGATGATGGTATGTATAATTTAAATTACGGATGCTTTTCATTAGCCTGTACTCTTGAGAGTAACATCATACATTAATTTACGGCTTAAACTAACCCTTTGCAAAAAGAAAAAATGCGATCCTACAGAAGAAACACGAACAGGTACATTCGTTTGTTTGAGAGAGGCACCGGCATCGGTCCAGCGTGACTTGGTATTCGTAAACATTATAATAAACCGCTGCCGGGATCCGCGCGTATCTGGGTCGCGACGTATCCAGGCGAGATCGGATTTCTAGATTTCTAGTCTGCCGCTCAAATTAACCGCACACACAACTAAGTACGAGTAACTCTACGCGTCGAGTCGCGTGCGATGACGCGGACGGGACCGATGGTAAACTCTCGACCGCAGGTTGTAGCTTTTTATGTTTCGTCATTAGTACGATTTAGTAACTACAGATATATATTAAGTACTAGCGGCCCCCCGCGACTCCGTCCGCGTGGATTTCGGTTTCCGCACACATAGTTATGCTATAGCTAAACGCCTTGCACGAATAAAGAACTATCCAAAGCAAAAATGATTTTTTCAACTCGAACCAGTAGTTCCTGAGATTAGCGCGTTCAAATAAATAAACAAACTCTTCAGCTTTATTATATTAGAAGTAAAGTATAATACCCAAACGATGGAAACAGCAGTCAGAACTAGTTTGATAAATTAGCAATTTATCAAACTAGCTTTGCCTCTGCAATTATCAATATAGGTACAGTAGCAGAAATACTTATACATAGTTATAGCCTATAACTATCTAAATACCTAATACCTAATTAAAAATACCTATAGTGCCTATAAGTTATAGGCACATAGGTTTTTAATAAGGTACACACATGCTAACAAAAACTATTTTTTACATACATACATGTTGCCTAATATAAATGAAAAACCTTTATTGGGCATGTTGTGTTTTTTGCTGACTAATTTAGTATTCAATTCAATATACACCATATCCGAACAAGTGAAATAAGTTTCCGATATTTCGATATCGGTGTTGTTCTGTGCCAATATCGGAAACACATTTCGAAAATACATTGCGAATATCCCTAACCAAACAGGTTTCCTGTGAATGACCATGACTTATAAAAACTTCTTTGACGATAGACGAGTATACGTATAAAGATGTATAACTTATGTATCTATATAAAAAACGTGCATGGTGATACTCTACACCTCTGGGTTCTATATGCCCCTGCCACAATTATACATGTATCCGAATGTATGATTTTATTAAAACTTAAAAAGACAAACAAAATATGTTTATCAAATGTACGTTGATTCTTACATTGAGCATCCAAATGACTAACCAAATATGAATCTAAAAATATATTGTTTTATGACACAAGAATACTGAATGAGTAAGGAGACATTCTGGATTTTAAAGCATAAAAGAAAGGTAAATTGAATAAACCAACCCGCTCAGACAGAAATGAAACGAACAAGTACCGATATTATTAAGTTATACTTTAGCCAAGACGGTAAACAATGTTTCTCTGCACAAACAAATAACATTGTTTGTGATCTGCTTTCAAAATATTTATCGATACTTTTGAATATCATCTATGACTCAACAATCGTTCTAAAATGCTGGTCACTCAGCATGAGATGACCAACATGTGATCAATCAGGGGGATTGATCTTCAGGGGCCAATAATGGGTTTTTGCTAACTAATTTACCACCACTCCATCAGTGTTTAGCCATTACTATGTAGTCCCAATTACATTTTAGCAACTACATAGTTTACAGCCTGCTTATCAACATTAAAATCACTTCCTTCCTGGTATTACGTGCTAACAGCTCTATGATCATAACTTTAGGATGCCAAATTATAGCTTACAGGAACCAAAACTAAGATTCAGCTCGTTAATTTCAATTATGTTATGCAGGCATCATCAATGCAGACTCAGACATTGGCGTGTACTCTCATCACTTTCACATAAACTAAAAGTACATATTAATGACGTAATAAGTGTTTAATGAACATCTTCCTATTTCATTTCCTGGCGACACGCGATCTGGCATACCATGGCCCATTCACGAATATCGCGGCTCACATAACAATGCATATTTATGTAATAAGTAATGAACATTCGGACGAATTGATGCAACATGTTTTCGTTGTAATTTGATAAGCGTTATTATTTTTCGAGTGGTATTATGCGTTTTCGTCACCTCACGGATGGATCGGATTAAATTCTTAAGATCCAAAACAGAATACATTAGATAACAATATCTAGTAACTAAATAGCATTTAATTCAGGTAGGAACCTGAACTCATCATTACTTTCTAGTTAAATGTATGTTTACAATTCAAAAGACATTTCCCAGTATATCGCAAAAAATGAAATCGGCCAGTTTTAAATTCAAGAGCACAAAGCCTATTAGTAGATTTGTATTATACACATTGCACATTCGAGTATATTATCTATTTGACTTTGTTCACGAGACTGCTTACATTCCTTGCGATAAAACAATAATCTAGTCAATTGTTCCTTTAATCACGCCTATACAATAGCTAATGTTAGAATACCCGATAAGTGGCAAAACAGTACATTGCAGAATTAAGTATTAATATGTATGATTATTATCTGTAAAGATATCACAAGGCCATACGATAACAAGTCGCGACTATTCAAATTGCTTCGTTTCCCTAATTTAGTCGTTTAACTTTTGACGTCTAATCAACTTTTACGAGGGAAATAATGATAGCATTCCGTAGATAATTCGTCGAGCGACGATAACAATAAAACGCGCGGATAAAATAAATATCTAGCGATATTTTCCACAGAGCGCCGTTTTCCCCTAAATTATACAAAGCTTGTTCAATGAATAACAAAGGTTGTAAAATACAACGAACATAATAAATAACTTTACTACCCATGTAATAACAAGGCTAGTCATCGTCGCATCGTACCCTGGGAATCCTGGGATCCACAATGGATATGAACGGGTAACCGCTAGGATGAATACAATACTTTACTTCATTCATGTCATTTGTGTAAAACGAATCTATACTAATTTAATAAAGGTGAAGAATTTGTTTCTGTGAACGCGCTTAACTCAGGAATTACTTGTTCGAATTGAATTAATATTTTTGTGTTGGACAGTCATTTGACGGGGAAAGTTTTAAGCTATATTGTAACATGTGTGCGGAAACCGAAATTCACGCGGACGGAGTCGCGGGCGGCCGCTAGTTCTTGTATATAAGTTTCACGTGCACGTGTCATTGATTGGGATTATTACATTCATTATCGTATTTACACTTATTTAGGTATGTATGGTTGCTTATTTTTATGCAAACTCTACCTCTGGCCTTTAGGGCAAGGCATCAAAAACCTCAAAGAACCATTCACCAACATTATTGAACGTTAGTGCGTACTCGTATCGCGTGAGATCCACGCGTGGGCGACCGGTACAGTTACACCACTCTGGATGGCAACTGTTTGGAATCCGAATTAGGCAGGTCTCCGATACCGTGGGAGGGACAAATATTGCCAAATGTGAACTGGTTGCAGGGCTCACACACCCAGGTCCGATATTGCGGTACAACCGTTCGATATTTATAAAGAATTTTACTCATAATCGTAACTCGCTGTACCGAATGCGTGCGTGAATTAAAATGTTTTTTATGCACCAAAAGAAATCTTCGGATATCTTTGAGTGCAAGATGCCCAAATCGCAAATGATAACAACCGTTATCATCTTTGATAGTGAAATGCTTTTCTCAGAACGAATAAAGGTCATTACGTACGATCTGTACAGATATTTGAAGGAAGTATGTGCATCTTAAAACTCGTAGAACTATCAAAACCACTATCGAACCCATCTGCACTCTAAATTATTTTCGCGAAGTTCCCAAAATATTTCCTCGAAATAGTCATCATAGGCACGTCTTGCCTAAATGTGAGGTCGTCAATCTCCCCCACGCTAAGGGCGCAGGGTGCGTTTCGGCGGGCGAGTCGGACGCATTATAATGCAATTTATATCTGTTTCGTCGGCGGGAGTGCCATTTCCGTTCCGTAAGTGCCTAGACGTGGCTCTGACACGTATTTTGGTACTAGGTGAGACCCTTACACTCGTGTGCTGGTTGGAAGACGTTGTTAATGGATGATTTGTCATATTGCCGAGTGTTAAGGAAGTATTTATCGTTCATAATGGAGTCTTGCTCTAGTTCGAAAATACTTATGGAAGATGTACATAAATAATAATAAGCAGTACACGTACAGAATTGTAATTTTACCTTTATGTGGTTTAAAATTGTATTTTCATTTAAGACTTGTGTAAAAAAAGTCAAACTTAAACAGTAAAACGTATCGTTTTAGTATTTTGAAAATGCGAATCCAAGTAATTATTAAAATTTATGTAAATGTCATCATTCGTCTGCAAGTCTTACTCGTTATCTTAATTTGTTCACCTAAAGAGAGTAGGTATTGGAATGAACAATCCTGATGTCTGTATTTCATCGTCTAAATAAGTGCCAATACAACGTGAGCACGGGCTTTAAATTCAATGTTCAGAAATATATTGTACCCTCCATCGCATACATTCGTATTAATTTGGATCGCTTGCTGAACAATAGAATTTTTAGTAATTACTTCTGCAATTACACGAGAATCTTGATTTCGTTTTTAAAATTGTACTACTGCCACAAATAAATTTATTTTTAAAATCAAAACAACGTCGTCATCACTTACAAAAGATAAATCAAAGTTCACATTGACACAGTAAGAAACAGCGATGTGGTGATAACATTGATAAAAATAATCATCCTTTGTTTTATCTTTACTTTCTAGAAATAAACTCTTTTATTCAAATCGATATTTCTAAAATACTTTTGCTTAAACATAATAATTTAAAAGCATGTAATGTTGTCGAATTATTATGTTTCAAAAAATCAAAAATGTTTGTACGATTTCATCAGGACTGATGAGTTTGGCGTCTTATCGTTTATTTCGTAGTTTGTATACCTACTTGTTAAAGTCTGTGAAATGAGATGTCCCATCCCAGGCCCGCACCATGTACCTACGTGGTACCAAGAAATCGGTAAAATATTGCTATTTCCATTAAAAATACAATAAAACATTTTTCAAAATAAAATCAAATTCATAATTGTTCACTTTACTTCGTAAAGATGGCAACTGTATTTTTTTTCGTCTTGGTATATTTACTTTACTCTATGGATGCGTCCTCCGCCATATTGTAGTTGGTTGCAATATTGTGGTTTAATTTATTGTTTCAGCCAAAAAACTAATGTTTTCCATAAGAATTGGAGTAATTAAAACTGTAGTACACTTATTCGCCTATATTTAGGTATAGCGTACATGGACCAGGCCGAGGCTTCATACATTTCTGGGACATCTCTTTTATACCAAACTTGTCCAGGCCAAAGAAAAATAGTAAGTAAATATTACTATTTTTTCTATAAGGGAGCTAAAAGGGAGAGTTTTCAAAGCACAAAATCACATTCCAATCCACGCTTGACACGGCTTGCTAACGAGACGATGATGCCCACAGTTATCCTTACACGGATAACGCGTGTCTCACTCGCCACTTCGAGTGCCTTCACTGGTGAGTGGAGAGACTGTGTTGAAAGAAGGAAATTAAAAGGAAGAAGAAAACAAATCTCTTTAGATCGAAACGGTTGATTATACACACGTACTATTAAAAAAAAAAATTGGATAAGGAAATGAAATTCAAGACCTATTAGAACGAAAATCAGCAATAGCTGAATCAACCAAACGAACCTTATCACTCATAAATTCATCGACAGAGTCAAAAACTATAATAACTAAAACGGAACTTAAATCACATTTCGCTCCACGCTTTGACCCCGGTAACCCACAAGGCACGAGGCACACTTGACACGGCCGGCTAACGAGACGATGATGCCCACAGTTAGCCTTACGGAGATAACGCGTGTCTCATTCGCCACTTCGAGTGCCTTCACACCAGTGGAGAGACTGTGTTGAAAGAAGGAAATTAAATAAAAGGAATTAAATTCAAGACCTTAAGAACAGCTCTAAATAAATCAACCAAACAAACCTTTTTAAGCATAAATTCATCGACAGAGTCAAAAACTGTAATAACTAACATGGATATTTAATAAATCACATTCCAATTCACGCTTTGACCCCGGTAACCCACAAGGCACGAGGCGCACTTGACACGGCCGGCTAACGAGACGATGATGCCCACAGTTAGCCTTACGGAGATAACGCGTGTCTCACTTCGAGTGCTTTCACACCAGTGGAGAGAATGCCTTAAGGATGGAAGTCAATACAAAGAAATATAGGACAAATGTCATAATGGGAACCTGACTTGAACGCGAACTTTTGTAAAAACACGAAAATGATTCATAATATGTATTAATAAAATCTACGATGTCATCACGCAAGATTTACCGGACAAAAAAAGTACAAATAAGTATTGAATTATATAAAAGTACTAAGAATCCAACATGACACGGAAAAAAAAAATTAAGATCATAAAAAAAACAAGAAGGTACAAGGTTGCAAACTACAGACAGAATTAAAAATAAGGATATAATTATACGTAAGCGTAATGAATCGTTCCAGCTTTTAAGGATTACAATCACAGATAGAGCTAATAAATAGTACTCGCTCGTTTGCCGATATCTGGGCTGATGCTTATTCACAGTTATGAGAAAAAGAAAAAAATAAAAAACAGCAACGTTACTCGCTATAAGGCCGGTTTTAAAAATAAAGTTATTATCTTAGTACCCGTCTTGGATCTCAGGGACTGGTATGGTATTCCTTCTTACAATGTTATTAAGTAACCGTGCAATGATGAGATTAGCTCAAAAGACTAATGTGTCTGAGCTAAATGGTTATAGGCATAAAACGAAACGAATAAAATATTACTGGTGGGATAATCTGCACGTCAGAATCGGTAATTACATTGAATTGCATAAAAATACTTTTTATTAGTAAGCACTAAACCGATCCATGCAATAGCCGTAATTCGAATAGCAATAACTTTCATCTGTGATATAAGATACGTATCTAAAATAAATATGAAAATTCAGATGCTTTTATTCGGAATATTTTTAAATACAATTTCGTAATTGGAAGGAGTCCAGCAAAGTTTTATGCCATTGCAGTGGCTCCCGGTGGCTCGTTGGAAAAAGAGTACCTAAAGAATCAACGTCGTCTTCCAATATTTACGAACTGAAAGTTGATCGAGGTCAAGGTAAGCAGGAAACATATAAATCAATCTGATATACTGCGCAAAATGTAATAAATTTGGTCACATTATTCGTTTTTTGGTGCATAATTTTATTAAGAGAACCAGTTGGATATTCTCAAAATAGATCTAGAGACTGAAATATAGATTTAATTATGTATATTAATATTTGCCTAACACTTTACTGTGAGTTCGACTGATTTTAATTTGTTGTTATGGAGGAATTATTAAAATTCGTAAGTAGCTCATTCTGTTTTCTTACTTTTTTTACTACATATATTAAAAAGGAGGACGGTATTTTTTTTCATAATTTTTAAAGATGTTTCATGCAATATATGCAAAAGAGATGAATAACTTTAAGATAGGTAGAGTTTAGATTACACATGTTACAGAGATGCATTTGTCGAAGAGCTATATGAATAACTATTATGAAAACAGATGAACTTCTGTTATCATTTAACTTAAATACTCGTTGATTCCCCCAAAATCCATAGCAAACACCAAATTATCTCGCTCAGGATTGACCTTCTATCGTGTCAATATCATCACCCAGCCTTAGTAGGCCACCTTTTATTCCGTACCTTATATTGAGTAAACGACCAGAAAATTCCAGATTCACCTCGCACAAAGCTCAATATTGGTTGATAGCCTCCCAAAAACGTTGTTGAACCAGACTTCGCGAAGCTTCGCCTCGAGATTTCCATAATTGCGTTTAGTTGAAAAGCGGGAAGCTCCATCGTCGACGTAATAAGGGTCTGCTATGACCCCGCGCCTCCCAGACGTAATGCCCTCACCAAATACGGCGGGCAGAGATTCTATCTGGCCTTTCGCACGATCTCCTGAAAATTGGCATAATTCAACAAGCCATTTTCAACAGAGTTTACTTTATCAAATCATAATTTACAATGAATATTAATATTTCTATTTTCAATAAGAGTCTCTCAGGGCTGTGTCTTTAAACCGCTTTTATAAAAGTAAATAAATTGTTTGTTTCAAGTAAGACTGCGGTGATTTAAGGATCGTGATTCTTTGTATTTTTGGAACAATGCATTAAAAATTCAATGAGGGTCGACAATAGACTCGTTTAATGCATCACCGTGAAATCGTGACTGACAAAGCATTACGTACAAATATGAGCGGCTGATGACTTCCATTGTTTTCATTCGTTAACTGTTATCATTATCCTTTTTGGTATTTATATATCACTGCAGCGTGTTCGTTTCATGATAGTGTTATCGGGTTTTTAAATTGACACTGAATAAAAACAGGTTATTAGGACGAAAACTGCATAAAAACTTGGCGAGACATGGTTTTTCTAGCTATTACACGTGAAACACGTTATTTAGTAAAAGTATTGGGTTACTTTTTCATTGCATGATAAAACAAAAATGGAGTACCTACAATGATTGAATTCCACGATTAAACTAGTTACTAGCTGCTCTCTTCAGGATATAAATTTCCTACAAGGCACATCTGTCGTGAACAAAAACCAAAAGTAACTTTCGCCAAAAGTATCATTTTACATACACGCACAAGAAAACAAGTCGACCATATTTATTTAACACAACAACCTTTTGTAATTGCGTAACGAATCGATTGTATCAAGGTTTTGTTAAGTCCCCAAACGGGGCAGCGGAGAAGTTTCCAGTTAAAATCTCCCAGACACGATCGCGATAAAGTCTGTCTAATCCTTAAATGGAGGGCAGTGCTCGGATTTCGCACGCTTGCATCTTTGCCATAGACGTATAAGTATATGCAGGAGTATAGGTACTTATAATTATATATACTTAAGTTGTTAACGCCTCGATGGCCTAGTGGTTAAAGTACCGGGCCGAGATCTCGACGCCTGGGTTCGATCCCGGGTCGGGCAAATTTGTATCGGTTTTTCCGAACACAGCCCTGGTTTGTGATCACCAATCCGCATTTGGCAAGCGTGGTGATTAAGCCAAAACCCATCTTTGTAATGATAACATGATTTCAAATTATGAAGGCCTTTGCCTTGCAGTGGGACATTAATAGGTTGATACTTTTAAACTTGAGTCTTGACTAAAGTAGTTGATAATGCTCAAGTGTGTTCGTTGAAGCGCCGGCGCAAGAATATCTACTGCCTGGCTTCTCAATGTTGCTAAGCCACTCTATAAGAGGCGACTTCTGAATGAAATATACGCTACGCACGCGCTTTACATTAAGATCTTTTATATTTTTTTCTTAAAATTGCCTTAGTTATTATGATCAGAAATGGAAAGCATGGATGATTAAACCGGATTTGAAATTAAAATAAATATATTTAGTTACGTAACTCTAAATTTTGACTTGTAACTCAATTGTATTTTTGTCGTTTGATATTATAAGTAAACTTTATTTTCCTTTTATAACTGCTCCTGTTGATAACGCTAACTGCAGTCAAAGCCAGATAAAATATATATATTCCCTATTCGGAATGCAGACGGAACAGACAAGCGAGAAAGGCAGAAATAATATATATTTTTTTAATTTAAACACCAGAAATACTTTCATTTAGATAAAAGTGATTATAATGTCATCACTAAACAGAAAAATCAATTTGGTTTATCTGTATGATCATTTACACGGTTGGTGAAATATTCTTGTTTTTAGAACATGATACTCAAATAGAACTTTTGAACGAAACTTGTCCAAGTTAGTAGTACTAGGTAAAACCTTTTACTAACTTAAGTAACTTGCTATAGTTGTATTCTTTTAAATGTTAATTAAAATACAGAAAATATTTAAATTTTTATATAGCCTAAAAAGTTTAAGGTATCGTAAATAAGACGAGAATAATGAGGCTTTTATTTGCAATAAAAGGATTTAAGTGCTTAATCTGCTAAACAATTTTACCTTCAAGGGTATTAAACTAATAAAACCAAATTAGGAGTAACAGCATTTAGGATTGGGACTGATGATAATGGACACTTTATTTTTCGCCAAAATGTTTTAAGCCCCAATTTGCATATTTGACAAACAGTATGATTAAAATTTCAAGAGTACCTAATTCATTCATAGCAAAAATAGGTTTTCGTTATAAATAAATAAATAAAATAAATAAATAAATAAATATTTCACAACATCACATACATTGATCTGACCCCGTGTTAAGTAGCTTAAGCACTTGTGTTACAGACATCAGAATCAACAGTGGTATTACAAATATACTTAAATAGATACATATAACACCCAGACCAGGACAAACAGACATGTTCATGCACACAAATGTTTGTCTTGTTCGGGGATCGAACCCGCGACCCCTTGCGTAATAGGCGACATCTTGACCATTACACCAAGCGGGTCGTCAATAAACTTCGTCGTTATTAAACTTTACATTCAATGAATGAAAATTGGTACGCATAATGATTTGTTTTTAATATCGAAATATTTAGTGCTTCTCTGTGTTCTCTTGTGTAAACTTTTAATATCTGATTTGTGTTAAATATTGTTTATAACAAATTCTTTCACACTTTACGAGTATAGAGCGTTTGGTCGATGGCGGTAGTACTTTATACCTAAATCATTACATCTTTTCACAAGGGAACATCGCTGATTGTTGGGCCATATTGCAGTTCCCTTACTACTGCACCAATTTACTTCCCAGGCTAGCGTTGAAGAAAACTTTTGCAATTAAAATAATCAGTTCCAATTTCTAGACAATATGCAGTCTACACGCGTAGATAATTATATTTAGCTGTAGTGTTTAACCTGATAACGATCGCTGTTTACTTGCTCTAAATACTTTATACTAAGTCACCTGAAGTTTGTAGAATACTCGTATCTGGAGTGGAAAGTGGTGGCATTTTATCTTACTGTACGTAATTAATTTGCTATCAAGATTTTTGCTGTAAACGCAGAATTTCTTCTAAGAGCTGGATGTTGATTCCATCAACGTGAGATCGTGTTCTCATTGCCACTGAATTAAATATTTATCGTTGCCGTGAAAACGTCTTTAACTGTTAGAGTTTCAGTTATCTGTGCTAATTATAAAACATCGGCACGTAAAATATTTACAATAAACAATTTAAAAAAAAAAAAAAAAAAATTAAAAAAAAAAATAAAAAAAATATTGATGTTAAAAGCTGCGGCGTCAATACATATTATACCACCTTCATATATTTTTTCATTTACGTGAATAGATGTTTTAAAATAAAAGTACTTTTTAATAGTACGCTAGACGTTATTTAAGTTCACTCCATCATTTTGCCAGTTTTAGATACTAATTCAAAATGTCAACAGTGAAGTGGAAATCAAAACTATTCCACCAAAACATTCGACAATCAACAACATTCATTAAAAGTACTCGCACGCCATTAAACCTTGTTGAATGGGCGACAAATCCCCCTGTATCAGATCTGCTGGCGTAGGCACAGGGTTTCATTCCGCAAATCGCGGCTCGACGGGCATTTTTCAAACCTCAACAGAAGTGTTGTTGAATAAATTACCGCGCGACCCCCGAGCGGCTGTGCAGGAATGCTCAGACATTTTGAGGCCCCGCTTGTTGTGACTCGCTGAATAAATAACTTTGACTCTGTTGTACCAGACGGGGACTGAGGAAATGTTGTTTAATTAAAACTAAAGAGTAACACCTTTTGTATTAAATTCGAATTTCGCGATGGAACATTCGTTGGTGTCCTTTCTCTAATTGACGCTTGGAGTATTTTAACCACACGCCTTATGTAAAGCATCTTGTGGCCAGGATAATCATCGATCTGATGAACAATAATAATAGTCGCTCTGTAGCTGGATATTTACGTGCGTGATTTTACGTTATATAAAACATTATAAAATAATTGCTAGACATTTTTTTTGAAACGAAGTCTTTAAAATATGCTCGCACAATGGTCGACGTTCCCTCCAATTCATCATTCAATGCCATATGTTAAAATAAAATATAGACCGATCTTACAATATTTACTTTGAATCATTAAGGAATACAAAGACGACATAAAAGTAATTTCTTTGAAATTAACTTCACTCAACGAAAACATATAGTAAATGTCTTATTATGCCCAAGAGAATCCAATCCTTTTAATGTTATTTTAAAACCTTCAGGTATTAAAACAAAAGAAGCAATAAATCAGTGGGAGAATCGTCCAATTATTCGAAAGAAGAGTGATGGTAAGCCCGGTCCTGAGGGAAACGACGAAATCCACGGGATCACAACTCTTCCTGTTTCCATTTCGAACCCTTTTGTACATAATGGTGACAGTGACGTAGCACGACGGAGAAATCAGAATTTTGAATAAATGTCCAAGTTTAAATAAAACGAACAAGTTGTTTGTATTTACGATTTCGTGGTAGGTATATTTGTTTTTCTATTTTAGTAATCAATTATTTTAAAGGAAACTTTAAATTCATAAAAACATTAATGTTTTAAAAAGAAGATAATCTGTAAATTATTATTCAAATATGAATGAAATAGCTTAAAACCTTCCTTGACTAATGGACCAACAGACAATTTTTATCAATTACGAACCATTAGTTCTTGAAATAAGCGCGTTCTAACAAACAAACAAGCTCTTTAGCTTTATTATTTAGTATAGATAACAGAAAATCACTATCATCCAAGGAGAAACAAGTTCGCTCGTATCTACACAACCAAGTCACCTGGAAATTTCCCCAAACGTCAGTTCCCTCGACTCCACCGGCAACATCCACACAAATGCATCGGAACGACACAGATAGACTATTTGTGTCCAACTAAAAATACAGGGAACAAACATGGCGTCGAGATCGCGTCGAATGCGTTTTTATGCACCTTGCTAAATATTGAAGAGGGCCATGTACGTACCCGACCAGTTGTATACTTGTATCACATGTATGATCACAGTGAAACTCCCTGTTGGAATTCTCAATCGAGTTTCTAATGAAGATAAGAACAGGGTTTCAAATGTATGGATTTTCAATGATTGTCTAGTAACGAGTTGCAACTCTTTCAATGCACTTGTTTTGTGAGAAATGTGTTTACACGTGTTGTCTTTCTATGTATATGTGGATTGAAGCAGATTTTTTTGTTCGATAAATATGTTCCAGTGATTTTAGGCTCATTGATATAAGGAAGTATTAAAATTTTATACATATTCTCCTGATCCGGATCACCCGGTAACCTGATATTGATTAATATTATGACGGAGACACTATAATAAGATACATATTATCGCATTATATTAAAATATTATGCAATATAATAATATAATGTGTTCCAGTGGCCATAATGATATGGATTCAGTTTAAAATTCAACACAAGGAAATGCTTTAGCTAACAAGACCAACCGGAATCTTTAAATTATACAACTTAGTGATTCGTAAATTATTTAATCTCGGCCATTCATCACCGAAACCTGCATTTAATCATTTGCATTTCAAGCAAGGGGGTGAATAAAATCAACCACAATTTGGTAACAGCCTAATGTTATGTCCGTTCGGAAAGTGAAACACTTAATTTAATTTGTGTTATAATGCCAAGTTCGTTTATGGGTCAGGTAAATATGTATTTATTATTCACGCAAAAATTACTTTATACATCGTAAGACGATTTGATTTTGCATGGGTTTTTATTAAGGTATGCATTCAATACAATTCCTTTTTAACAAAACATACTATTAAATGCCCTCGTGGGTCTATTTTCCACAAAAAAAAAAATGTTTCTAACAGCGGCCTGCCAAACTATCCTTCACAAGAAAATGTTTACCTCGACTGAAACTTTGCTCGTTTCTCTCCCTCAGTCATAAAAAGTCTAAGCTGTGACGACGGACCAGGATGACAGGGAGAAAAACAAATTGCGTAGACACGAGGTATCTTATGTTATTGTGCGCACCTATAGATGGATTCTGGACATTGCCATCGTAAATTATGAGGTGAGAAGCTTGTCTTGATAAGTGAGGACCGTAGCGTTTTTGGTCCTGCGATCTGATCTTTTCCATTCAACTCAAAAGGATATCGTTAGAAAACAGTATTTTAATATTGATCTATCGTTTGATCTTCCACTTCTCACATTCCCGACTCTTCGATAAGCATAAGGCTAAGAAAAAACCTGTATTAACTCGCTTTCGTAATCTACGAATTTCATTTCGCTATATAAAAGTTTACTTCGCTTCAAATTAAATTTCCTTTTATAGTAGTTGATTCGCCCGGTTCGGCGAATTAATTATAGGAGTAAAAGACTCCTAAACCATTTAATTAAGTTTGTAAGGTTCGTAATGTCACATTTAGAGGCTTTACCAAACACCGATTCGCAGAAGGCCAACAGCGCCGTTACGACTAATTGAATGCATCTGACACACATACCATATAGTCCAGCTTTAGCAAAAAACAGTGTTTACAGATTTGCAATGCTATCCGAGTTGTATGTGACCCCGAAAACTAGCATTCGGGGAACGTTTACTCGGCGCATAAATCGCGGACAGTCGTGATCACTGTTTTAATTAATTGGACGAAGAGAATTTCATTGAGCATGAATGGTATATTATCGCCGTTTCCGCCATAAAAACACGTTTATTGACAACTGTTAAATAATACGACTAATAACTCACGCTATTACTTATTCGCTACGACGGTTACTGATTTGTATTATTCTTTCAAGATCAATGTTGCTCAGTTGCATGTGTATAATTCAAGTCACTTGTCAGCGTTGTTGTAAGCGGATATTTAACTAATTCTATGAGACATGGAATCAACGTGAGCACGCCATCGTTTGAGTACATCGAGTCGAGTGTTATTTGGCATCCCGTTGTCTATTCTCCATTCAGCCCGCACGCGACCTCGCCGCAGACACGCATTCCGCGTTAACAGGGAATTCTGCGCGTACGCAACGCATTCGTCTTGCCGCAGTGCAGCGTCATCCGCTCGCAACTATTCCATTACTTTCTTGCACCGCACCAAACGACTTGTGGAAACATCACAGTCTCGCTTCATCAACGGCAAGCAATGAAAATTGGCCGAACCGTGAGATCGACCGCCGCATGCGCAGGAATGTGCAAATAGGCCTCGACAACGGCCGAATATCGACGCTGCATTAAAATCGCAGCAGGAGAGCAGCGCAAACTAGGCTGTGGGTACACGCATAAAACGTTTATGATCCATTAAACGTAAATGACAAATCACGATTTTATGTCAGCGATTATCCCGCGGTTCAGTTTGCAATCCATCACTTTATAGTGTAAGTGACAAACGGGACCAATTCAATTTACGATAACAGAAATTAAATTGATTTTCAGAATATCGTTCGGACCGTCCGAGGTACTGCGATCAGATAGATAGAATATAAAGGGTTCCTACGCTTGACGTCTGACGTCGCTATGCAAGATGTCGGAGATGAAACGGAATCGCATAATATGAAAAATAAACGAGACGTCCTGTCGCGGGCCGGTCGGTCTATAAGCTGGTATTTCTACTCGTCGGGACAGTTTCACGAGCTTTGGTGAAATGCAATCGTCCAAACGGCACACGTACCTAATCCGTTACTCGCATCGCACTCCTATATATCAGCGGGGGCTAATTTCAGAGGAACGGTAATACGACAGCTTAATAGACTTGGAGCGGTAACACTAACTGTCCCGGAATTTGTACCAAGGCCGACCGTTTTAGAAACGTCGATACCAATTGGGATAATCATGGTTTTATGTTAACTTTAAAAATAAACGTTGCGGGCGATCGCTTCGCAGTTCATTCAATCTGCTGATTAGGTGTCCGCCGGTCATGCTCCCATGAAATGGACTGTGACGAAAACAACAATTTGTATTCGCCCTGGGGTAAAAAGAATTACGAATGTCATCACTTAGGTAACGAAGCGGAAAGTTATGTAACTTAAGTGAAGTTCCTTACGTTTATATTTCTATCGTTGAATGAATTTCATTACGTATTTAGATGCAATTTTCTTAATGAAGGATAGCGTGACGGTCTACCTTTAAGACACATTGTTTTATTCCAAAGTCAGTTTGATGACAAATTAATGCTAATATTAAATCTATACTAATATATAAAGCTGAAGAGTTTGTTTGTATGTTTGTTTGTTTGTTTGTTTGTTTGTATGTATGTTTGTTTGAACGCGCTAATCTCAGGAACTACTGGTCCGATTTGAAAAAATATTTTTGTGTTGGATAGTCCATTTGACGAGGAAGGCTTTACACCCTGGCCACAGCCCACAGCGGTGCGACTTGCGATGCGTCTTGCGCCAGCGAAAGTGGCGAGCGAAAAAATCAAATAAAGGAAATTGTATGAAGCATGCCACAGCTACGGCGGCGAGATGCGCGGGGCGAACGCGCGGCAGCCAAA
Source organism: Nomophila noctuella (assembly GCA_958496325.1). Lineage (NCBI taxonomy): Eukaryota > Metazoa > Arthropoda > Insecta > Lepidoptera > Crambidae > Nomophila > Nomophila noctuella. The sequence goes on along the minus strand of OY292487.1, from coordinate 2,333,040 downwards.
CCCAACGACTAGGGCGGCCGTCGCCGGCCTCGCCGCGCGCCGCGGCGCCGCTCGCCGCCGTAGCTGTGGCTGGACCCTTAGGCTATTGGAAATCGAAATCCACGAGGACGGAGTCGCGGACGGAGTCGCGGGCGGCCGCTTGTCTTGAAATATGTCTTTAACATTCACGTGTGTTTATTTTAGTGGTACGCATTTTGAACGGTTATTAATAAAGTTGACATTTCATTTTTCATCGCAACAAACAGTCATTTCGCAAGTGGTTTTCAAGTCATCTACAAGTGAATGTTAAAATATTCAATGTACAAAAGGCCACTAAGCTCGACTATTTGTTTGTCTATTGCAGGTGTCATAGCGTGGATTGATTTGAATTTTGCATTTTTATTATAATTGTTGATCAAAATTTTAACACAATTTTTATTAAATTCATTTGCGAAACCCTTTTCTTAGGTAGTTCTATTTTTCACAAATAAAATTACTACAATACTGTAAACTTTTTTATAACTGGTCACCACAGAAGTCCTTTAATTTAAAACCCTCGCAAAGAATTTTATCTAATTTACGATTTATTGCGGTAATTTCCCTCGAGAATTTTGTCCCCATATTTGGGTTCCCCAGATAAACAGGGCATGCGTATGATGATGATTTGGCGTCCCTAATTACATTATAACGATTGCATTCAAACTGCCGAGGCCCTTAACAGAAATTGGTCCCGTTTTATTTTACTCGACTGACTTGTATTTCGCGATAACATAAATCTGTTGATAAACAAAAACAACAAACAACATTTTTATTTCTATTATATTTCGAGATTTCTGTTTACGTTAAGAATCTGTTATTATGCCTATTCATAGATTTTTCTATGGCACGTGTATTTTCATTTCGCACATTCTTAGCATCTGTCAATACGGATTGTTTTCCGTTGTTTACAATACATCGAGTGGACGAACAAACAACTCGATAGCTATTTACAATAGACAAGCGCTTCATTGATATCTTAACAAACAGTCTGTTTAACTTTCGAGAGTGATTCAGGATGATGTCACCAGTTGAACTATTTTCAAAGCACTAAACTGATCTAATATTTTCAAAACTATAATATGTTTTTGTAGTTGCCTTTTAGGTGAAGTGATCAGTTACTTTAACCATGATTAAGAGTTACGGGGATCAAATCCGAGTTAGGAAAAAGCCTGTACAGTCAGTGTCTGATAGATGGTAACACTCAGGGTACTAAAATAAATAGACGCAACCAAATCTATACTAATATATAAAGTTGAAGAGTTTGTTTGTATGTTTGTTTGAACGCGCTAATCTCAGGAACTACTGGTCCGATTTCAAAAATTATTTTTGTATTGGGAAGTCCATTTTACGAGGAAGGCTTGAGGCTATTGGAAATCGAAATCCACGCGGACGGAGTCGCGGGCGGCCGCTAGTAGTCAATAATATCGGTAGGTACACATAAAGTTTCCATATTGTTGACAACCTTCTACTCGTTCAAAAGGTCGACCTATTCAAAACGTCTTATACCTATAGATCAGTTTTTCTTTGCATTGCAGTTGTTTGCTGTGGTACCATTAGGCAGTGCCATTGACTGACGCAAATTTTGTGTACCGTATTACCGTGACCACAAAATGTTTTGTAGGGGCATTGACATGGGAAGACACTCAAGTAGGTATGTACATTTTTACGTTTTACCAATACGATACTATTTATGCAGTGATATTTTGTATCCCGGAATCAACAATTGCCTGCTTCAGAGACGTCAATAACAAAGATGCAAAAAAATATGTTTAAAAACTAAGGTCAAAATAACACAGACGTCAACAAATCTAAAAAATATAAAGAAAAATAAGCATGAGAGAAAAACGTGACTATTGTATGTTAATTGTAAGACAAATTGCGACTGGTCCAGAGTTCGATTCCGCGTCAGGTCAACTTTGGAGTCGATATTTTTTTAATGTTTTAAGATGAGGAGAGGAAACTAAAAATAAACCATTTGAGAATTTGAAAATGAAAGAAAACATTGCCATCCGTCAAAAAATAGCACAACACATCATTATAGCGATGAAACTACATTTTCTTCGAAATAAAATGGTGGGAAAAAGGGAAACCTTTAGTTAAAGGAATTTATCAAAGTTGGTATGAAAGTACCATCTAATAACAATCCTTTTTATGAAACAATGAACGAGCCGATGATTAACTCAACCTTTGATCACGCGAAATCTCCCGTAGTGATTCTAAGAATCATCTGATTGAAACAAAATACATTGTTAACAATGCCTTTCACCTCATTTTTTGACGATTCATCAGCTGATGCTACTTTTATTATACTTTTATTTAATGAGAATCAGTTTCACTAGTCTAAGTGTATTGGGTACTCTTATAATGAAAAGAAAATCATTTGTTTCCAAAAAAAAATCTGGTTACGTTTTTGATATTTAAGGGGTTTTGACTGAAACGATCATATTGACATTTTTTATGTGTCAACTTTTTGAACGATCGGAACGTTGACAAAAGTATGGAAACTTTGTTTGTCCCGTTTTTCCCGTTTTTAACTTAGTTACCATTTGGTTGCGTCTATTTATTTGAGTAGGTACCCCGAGTGTCACTATCTATCAGACTCTGTACTTCAATAAGTACATTGATTTGATTATAATCAGGCAGCCTAATCAGGAACTTTATTTTAGTAATAAAAGCGAATCCACAATATTTTCCATCTAATGAGCTCCGTCCTTCACCCAGTGACTCGGTGATCTGCGACACCGAAGCCGTCGTAAGGTTTCCTCGTTGAATTCCGGCTTCAAAGACCAATGTCAACGCTACACTTCACACTTAGTCGCATTCTCAAGTTACTTGAGCTCAAGCATATTTACTTAATCGGATCAGAACTTGAAAAATATTCGGGAACCACGTATTTTTGGAAGAATATGGATTCTTTTCTATGAGGTATTGAGCAGATGAACGTGGGGTTTTGCTTATCTGCAAAATATACTTTTAAGTGATAATATGTTATACTAATTTGGGCTAAGACAGTGTAAACACTAGCGGCCACCCGCGACTTCGTTCGCGTGTAATTCTGTTTTCGCCCACTGAGTTATACAATATTTTAAAGCCTTCCTAGATTAAACACTATCCAACGCAATAACATTTTTTCTATTCGGACAAAAAGTTCCTGAGATCAGCGCGTTCAAACAAACAAACTCTTCAGCTTTATTATATTAGTATAGAAGTATAGATGTATCATCTAATAAGTTACTAACAGACCCAACGAAGAAATCAAAACACTAAGTACCCATAAATAGAAATTAACCTCAAGACATGGAACAGACACAAATATCACATAAATACATGTTCTGTGTGGGATTTGAACCCGTGACCCCTGGCGCATAAGGCAGGGTGCAGGGGGCACCACCAAATGCGCCATAGAGCCGGTCAAACAACTTTACGATCGTTTGTATTTTCGCCAGCTAAATGCAACACAAACAATATGGCCGGTTTGAGCGAAAAATTAGTATTTTGTACGAATAGTCGAATACATTATACCGAATTTTGCTCTTTTATATTAATTCAACAACATAGGTAGAGGCTTTTAGGAATATTTGTTCATACAAATATTCCAAGAGACAACCGCACTAAAAACGGAAAGTATTGCTGCGTTCCTTCATTCATCATCATCAGCCTATCGTTGTCCACTGCTGGACATAGACCTCGTTCCTTCAATGGTCCTCTAAAATTCATAAAAAATTGGCCAAGTGCGAGTCGGACTCCCGCACTGAGGGTTCCGAACAAATTATATTTTTGACGTATTAAAAAACTACTGAATAGATTTCGTTCGAACCAATTTTCGTTGGTAGATTTTATGGTAATGTACATTATATATTTATTTCAGATTTATCATCCTCTTACTTTAAAAGTTAGAGGGGGGGGGACACACTTTTTTCCACTTTGGAAGAGTCTGTCACGCAAAGTATTCACTTAAGAAAAAAATGAGCTTAGAAACCTCAGTATAATTTTTAAAGACCTATCCATAGATACCCCACACGTATATGTTCAATGAAAAAAAATATTTTCAGTTTCAGTTCTAACTATGGGGACCCCCCATTTTTTTATTTTTTTTCTATTTTCGTATGAAAACCTTGTTGCGGTTCACAGAATACATCTACTCACCAAGTTTCAATAGTATAGTACTGATAGTTTCGGAAAAAAGTGGCTGTGACAGACTGGCGGACAGACAGACAGACAGACAGACAGACAGACAGACAGACAGACAGACAGACATGACGAATCTATAAGGGTTCCGTTTTTTTGCCATTTTGGCTACGGAACCCTAAAAACCACATCAAAAATCTGGTAGTGTATTGTCACTGCCTCCAATTTGCTATAAGAACGAGTCGCCAATATATCACAAGTATCTCAGATGTATATACATGAATAATTAAATATTCTATACGGTTTGGACACAAGTCATTCCTGCAAGTACTAAATTTAGTGAGTGTGGATGAGCAAAAATCCGGTTGAATCACAGAAAATCCTGGCAGAGTAAAAGTTAATTTTAGTGGAATAAATGGATTACGTCCGCACCGTCATCGGATTCTGTTTGTCGCCGACTTTTGATTCACTAAAGCCTTGACGTCATTTGCGACTTCGCGACTATGATGTTTAACATGCTGAGCTGAGAAATCAGTTTAACTTAACGAACCATGCGTTTTTATACTAAAAGTCCCGAATTGTTTGATGTGGCATTTGCCAAGTAGTTAATTGGTAGGTATAGCTAGATTTACCAAAACTATTTTTAAAGTCAACATCATCATCGTCCTAGTGCTTATCCCGGTTGCATCCTTGACCATTGCTTCCAGGGTATGCTGCGACCATGATCCTGAATTGATCCTAACCAGCCTGGTGGAGCGACTGTCGTCTGACCTCCGTAACCCTTAACAACGAAACCAGACAATTTAGATCATAGTCGGGACCAGCGGCTTAACGTGCCTCCCAAAACACGGAATTCATCATTCTTATTGGACAATCAGGTGAGTCAATTCTGTTATGTCCAAACTGAACTGGGGAAACCAACACAAAGTGTTCCCCGCGGGATTCAAACCCACGACCCTCGAGGTTAAGCACAGTGCTTTAACCACTACACCACGCAGACAGCAATACTATTTTTAAAGTAACTACGACTATTTACGATCTAACAACTTCATCAATCTCAATTACTCTAAATATAACATCAATAATGATACGAGTAGTGTTTGTTTGACCTTCTTTTCAGTTTAAACGGGATTCCTAATTGACGCATTTTTTGCACAAAAATAGTTTGCGAGCCATATGTTATTCGTTGGTCTTGTTTTGAGGATTTAAGTGACAGATATAAATCTGTCTTGTTTAAATATATTTAAACGTGTTAATTGTAGAGACAAACATTTGGATTTGATCTTAGCAGGTCAACAGAAGTTTGCAAAATTGAAGTAGAGAAATGTATTTAAAATTCAGTGTAAAAGTCAAGTCCATTATTTTCATCTAAATTAAATCAAATGTATCTCTTATCACGAGGCAAAACGGTTGGTGGAATAGCCTGTAAATTAGCTACATTATAAACGTGAACAACTAGTTAGCGTAATGAAATCACATGAAAGGAATCTAAGCAACTCTACCTAACGAGATATCAATTAAAATATATCACAATCTTTACGACTGACCGTCTGGGTACTTAAACGCGGACATAAATTCATCCTAAAGGGATTGTTTGAAACAAAACAAGTAATAACTTGCCCTCCGAAGGTGTATGTCGAAATAGTCGAAATACCGGCCAGCTTATAGATGCTATAAATAAGATTCCACATAGTTAATCTCATGTTAATGCAACTTCGCTTGCGGGTATTGGACTGCCGACATCGATTTTGATTATTCGCCGCCACATTTCTCACACGAGATGATATTTTATATACAAATGAAGTGTTTGTGCCTGTTTAATTTAATTTGTGTAAGTAAGAAATATTGTCCCCGCATCTTTGCAACGAAAACATGTTTTCACATGATGGAGGTTTTTGCCGTGCAGTGAGGCATTATGAGGCTAATAAATTTAAGAAAAATTGTACTAGCATGCGTTCTTTTGCGCATTTGAGGCTAATGGATGTCTTCACCTTGAAAAAGCGCAGTGTATTTCTGACTCTCCTGTTATCTATGAGCGGTGGTGGTCACAGTGGCAGTCATATTAAGTTGCCTAAGCACTCGTGCAACATCAGAATCAACCGTGGTAATACAAATATAACTTAAATAGATACATATAACCTCCACACCAGAACAAACAGACAGATTCATGCACACAAATGTTTGTCCAGTGCGAGGATCGAACCCGAGATTTCTTGGTCTAAAAGTTAACTTCCTGATCATTACACCGAACGGTTCGTCAAATGTGAGTATGCACAGTACCCTCGCACGCGTGTGAAGTGGAACGGATCGTATCTCGTGCGTCAGCGCTTGCGCATCCTGCACTTCCCTACCACTTGTCCTTCGCCACTTCATAATGACCATTTATAATTGGCCTGCTTTTGTCACGGATAGTTTTTACACTCCGAACGACATTAATATCCCCCTGTCAGTCGTCGGTGACGCGCCATGCGACTGCGGTTACAAAACGCATGATGCCGTTTGGAAATGACAAACGTTCCATACGATTGATGGTCGAAATGCCTACTAATTAATATAATTTGCATATACCACTTTTAACGAATTATTAGTAATATTATTGTCTTATTAATATTATAACTGTGAAAGTTTATTTGTTTGGATGTTTGTCCGTCAATCACGCTGAAACTACTAAACGGATTATGATGAAACTTGGTACATATATAGAAAGAGTATGATTGGCTTAGGTGATAGGATACTTTTTATCCCGATTAAATGCTCCCATGGGAGAAACCGAAATTCACGCGGACGAAGTCGCAGGTGGCCGCTAGTGCAATTATAAAACAAATACCATAGAAATACAGACACAAACCATCAAAATGGCAGTAACTTAAATTAGACCGATAAAAATATGTAATTAGTTAGACATCTAAAGTACTCACAGAGGATGATTTACACAAGCAGAAACTAGTCTAAGACCGGTATCTCGGAGTTAGATTACTTACCTGAAAACAAAAAATAAACAACGTTATTACAAAAACATAAATCACACAGTATTCGATGCGGTCTGCAATTATAAAAACATGAGCGTGAACGCAATAAATAGCAAATAGCTATTTGCAATTCCGATGTTTTCATAATAGTCCAGTAATTTTAGCAATTTTGATCCACGATCTGCGGAATAATTCCTAGTGAGCTGAATTTTTGTATACACCTTTATTATGATATTGTAATGATGATGTGAAAAATCGACATTGATATCGTGCCGGCTAAAAAAGTTATAGGGGTCCAAACGTCACGAAAATCAGTTTTTCGCAAATATCTCGCGATCTATTGCTCAGAGGTCAATAATGGGTTCATAAAAGTTGTTCGTCGTAAAATTGTCTACAAAAAAAGTATCTTGCAATTTTCTGTAGAATTAACCGTTTTTGAAATAGAGACTAGAATGCACTCACATATGGTATTGTATACCGTACGCCGCATACCAAGGCATAAACCCTATTGTTTGTTTCTTTCCCTTTTTTGTTTGTGTGTTTTTTGTTAGTATGATGTTCTACATATATAAATATAAAGGACTTGTAATACTAGTACAGTCAGGAAAATAGGAATATCAGCTATAAAAAAATAAGTGGCAATTTTTTTATTCACTTTATAGCTCAAGAACGGGCTCACCGATCCAAACCAAATTTTCAGGGTTTGTACAGACTATTTAGTATATGTTTTATGTGAAGTTTGAACAAAATCGGTCGTTCTTTTTATACGTAGCGAAGCACGTACCGGGCCGCTAGTAATGATATAGATATACTATGTCCAGTGACGTTTGGACCCCTATAACTTTTTTAGCCGGCACGATATCAATGTCGATTTTTTACATCTTCATTACAATATCATAAAAAAGGCGTATACAAAAATTCAGCCCACTAGGATTTTTTCCGCAGATCGTGGATCAAAATTGCTAAAATTTACATTGCATATCTATATCATTACTAGCGGCCCGGTACGTGCTTCGCTACGTATAAAGTGAAGCGACCGATTTTGTTCAAACTTCACATAAAACAAATACTAAATAGTCTGTACAAACCCTGAAAATTTGGTTTGGATCGATGAGCCCGTTCTTGAGTTATAAAGTGACAAAAAAAATTGCCACTTAGTTTTTTATAGTTGATATTCCTATTTTCCTGACTGTACTAGTATTACAAGTCCTTTATATTTCTATTTGTAGATCACCATACTAACAAAAAACACACAAACAAAAAAGGGAAAGAAACAAACAATAGGGTTTATGCCTTGATATGCGCCGTACGGTATACAATACCATATGTGAGTGCATTCTAGTCTCTATTTCAAAAACGGTTAATTCTACAGAAAATTGCAAGAGACCTTTTTTGTAGACAATTTTACGACGAACAACTTTCATGAAACTATTATTGACCTCTGAGCAATAGATCGCGAGATATTTGCGAAAAACTGATTTTTGTGACGTTTGGACCCCTATAACTTTTTTAGCCGGCACGATATCAATGTCGATTTTTCACATTATCATTACAATATCATAATAAAGGTGGATACAAAAATTCAGCTCACTAGGAATTATTCCGCAGACAAAATCTAAAATTCCTGGACTATAACACTGTTTTTGAATTCGTCTTAGAAGCTAGAACAATGCGACTTCCAGTCAGTTCCTTGGAATTATCAAATGTTTGGTATATACCTGGCAAAGTTATGCAATAATTTATACCTGTGGTAAGCAAAGGCGTTAACTGCTTTCATCAAGTTTAAAGAGAGGTAAGTGATAAAAGCAAGTTTGGCAATTAAGATCCGAAAACGCGACATAACTTTACAAGTGTCGTAAGAAATTTTGCGATGCTGTATATTATTAATTTCTTGTTGGATAATTTACTTCGGAGTATGAGTTGAACCAGATGAATAATTGGGATAAACCTGGTAAGGCAGGTTGATCGCAAAAACTACTCCGATTGAGGCAAGACATCCGTTCACCATAATCAGGTGTGAAGGAAACCAGAGGAGTTAAGTAAGAAGTGGGAAAAACCTTTACTCGTATAACTCGTATAACACCTGTAGGAGTCTAGCTAATCTGCCGCTATTGCGCATGAACGCTTTCAACTTCGAAAAAAAGGGAGTCATTAGAAGCCTTGATTCTTTAAGGCCATTTCAAAAACTTTAGTCTCCAAAAAATGAATTCGAAGTGGAATGCATTTCTTCAGTATTTACAAAAAACACTATCTTCTTTTGAACTATTTTACAACAGAACACAACGTATCTACTCGGTAGAATAGTGGTAAGAGCGCCGCTTCACATGCGTGCGGTCGGTGGTTCAAATCCGGTCAGGCTCGCACCTTTGGATTTTCAAAAATCTATGTGCGTTATTTAATACCAGCTGTACGGTGAAAGAAAACATCGTGAAGAAACCTACACACTACGAGTAAGTGTGTGAAATGGAGAAGGCAATGGCAAACCACTCCATTAAAATTGCCAAGAGAGTTGTTGTTTCATTTCATGCAATGATCACGACCCTCAGTAATGAGGAATACGACTCAAGGAGGATAACAGAACGCTACATCTTTTACAGTCCCAGTTACCATTCACACCAGCAGCTGTTCCACTGTTTCGTCAGTGGGTGCGGGATGTTGCATCAGGCGAAGCGCGGCCACATTGCGGGCCCACGTCCATCCCACTCGGCCCACTTGCCGGCCCCACCGGTGATTGGCCCTTTGTTGTTGCGACTATGCCTTGATTTATCATATTGCGTTTTTATTTCAATTGACAGCTGTCTTTTGGGGACAAAGTTGGGTAGAGGTAGCATGCTATCGGAGGTCAGACGACAGAAGATCCATTGATCCAATACCAGGCCGATCAATTCTGGATTATAGTCGCAGCGTAACCTGGGCTGCGAGGCAATGGTCGGCCATTGCCTGGATGCAATCAGGAGAGGCGCTAAGATAACGATGATGATGAGTTGGGTAGAGCTAGAATAAGAGTTTCGAACTGTACCTTGAGAGAACAATACCATTTGTGTAGTAGGTCTGCTAAGCAATTATTTCAGTTATTAATAAATATCATATTATATATCAAGGCGGGTGTGTATGATTTTGTTGGAGGCCAGAATCATATTTGTACAAATTCTTAGCCCCGTACCTTGCAAAAACATACGTACAAAATATTCCATGAGCTTAAGCTGTATCATATACCAGAATCAACAAAGATCCCCATTACATCCAACAATAAAATCAAGCAAACCAAAATCTGCCGTCGCTTTAGTAGGAAAGTTGGTCAACACAGAAACAATTTGTGAAAGAATAACTAATATTTACCCTTATTGAAATACTCACAAGTACCAACTACATTGCTTTAGATTCGAGATATTCGAACAAACGGTATGATTACGTCCTATTCTCAAGACTATTCTGAAGCCAGCTGATAAAAATTGCATCAACAATCTACCACTGAAACGGATTGCAATAGCCACAGTAATCTGGTGCATCGCGAACGCAATGCGCACTTTGAAGCAACTGTGGCGCATTGGGAATGCATTAAAACCTTCGTGCCAATATATTGCATTTCAAAAATCAGAAACTCGATCCGTTTACCTATCTTAAATGGTTTTAAACACGGCATTTTGGAAGCGCAGTGCATATTGTGTAGAATGAAACTAACGATATTTTAGAGAATAGATTTTGTTACGTATTATATTTGTGTCGAAATATTTTAGAAAATAAAAACAGCACAATTTACATGACATTCATGGATGTGATTTAAGCCAAAGATACGAGAGCTGAAAACTAATCTTAATTATGAGCATTGGATTAGCTAAACGGATCCATTGTACATACAATTTCGGGGTGTAATGAATTACTTAATTTACGAAAGTATACATTTTGGTGTTGATAAACATTTTATTTGTCAGAAGAAACGAATGATTTACCTAATTGCTGTCCCATTAGTAAACCGCTTAAAAGCTGGTTTACCTAGAATAAAATAACTCTTAATTTGCAATCGTCGAATCTTTCAAAAGTCACACATTTATCAATTGTCAACTACGGTTATAATTATTTATTATGTGATAGTTTTACAGACTTCATTTCACTTTCTAGCTTCAGAAAAACTTTCTAAAGAGATGCGATCGATTTTTACTTTGAAAGCTTCAGTCACAGTTATGACAATTTATGATTGAATTTTTTATAAAGTGTAATTGAAATTTGTAAAGAATCGCACCAATAAAATCTCCAATGATCGAAATTTATGCATTTCGTTTTGCGCAACTTTTGCTTGTTACACATACGCCCACAAAGCCCAATATATTGCGATGTCATCAGGTGATTGATAAGTTATCGAATATAAAACCGACACCGCATAACATTTTTACCCTTCCCTTACCGACGCGAGATCAATGGAGCATTTCATTGAACATTTCCTTCGGCCAGAGCGGATTACCGCGTGATACGAAACATGTGAAACCTGAGATAGCGCCTTGCGTCAATGAAATATATGCGTAAGCGGTTATTTTAGTTTCTTATAGACATATGGTCAATGACAACGTGCTTCATACATTAGTTACTTCAGACATTAAAGCGGGGCTTTCTTTGGCAGGAATTTAAAATATAATATAAAGCTACACGTATGTTTATACTCCTTTTACGAATTTAACACATGAAAGATGGTATTTGAGTCCAACAAAACAAAAGGAAAAATTCAAAACCGTTGGAAGATACTTGTTTTAATATTTGGAACCCTTTTTAAACAAGTAACAAACGATGCAAATGAAATAAGGCTAATAGATATCAAAGTGGATCATATCCGTCAAACAATATACGATAGTGAAATTTTGCACGCAGCAAAATGTCGTTCATAACGATGGATATAACTAATGGTCAAACGCAATGTTCTAATGATTTAACCATTGTTAGAAAATGGTGAAGAAACATTCAGAGCCTTAGATCTGTACTAGTATAATAGCGATATCGTAGACTATTAAACGTGAGAAGATATTAGATGCGTGGTCCATATCTTGTGAAATAAAAATGATTCAATATTCAATTTTAGTTGCACAAATCTAAGCCCACATGTTTATGAAACATCAAAAAATCAATAATCGATCAAAATCATATAACGATTTTCCAAGTGTAATGTATCTTGCTTAATCAATTGGTGCATGTGTGATAGATGGAAGGTTGAAAAGGGATCGACTTAATTTTGTTGCGTTATCAATAGTTATTAACACCACGTAAATTACACATCATAAATCTTTTGGAGAAACAGCTTACAATAGCAGAATATTATATTCCACAAAAACAGTCGATTTGTGAAGTCGATCCGAGCGAAGCGCCAACTGGTACTAAAATTCATTAAAGTGTTATATGAACTTGAGTTCTAATTAGGGGTATTAATTACATCCTCGTAAATAAATACTTTGGAGACGCCCTGAGGCTTTGGATAATGGTATGGAAGACAACCCTTCTACCAATTAAATTATTTGTACCAGTACAAAAGTATAATGAACTGTGCCCTAGAGGTTTTAGAATTAACGTTTGAAATAGGTAATTGTTAATTGAGATTGTTTGCAGCCACGAGATAAGTGTGCAAATATGACGAAATTTGTTTGTTGTATGACAACAAACCTCACTTGCATGCATTATAGTAACTATGGCGAAAATATACACTCTTATAATATCATCACATTGGTAAAAGTCAATGACCGGTCGTCGGATATAATTTAATGTTTGCTAAATCTGTTCATATGTCATCGGGATTAGCATGTCAAAATAAAGCGCACACTTCATCATCATCTTAAAATAAAATTGCTTATAGCAAATTCATGCCTAATCTTTGCAAGCTGACTAGAATCTAAAAGCGTGTTGATGTTACTAAGTCGTTTCATGCGCCGTGTACCTGAGGTCGATGGCTTTAATCTCTTAAGTGACAACATCGTGTAATTGTTAGTCGGGTTCCCATGTCAAGGTTTAGGAAAGACGTTGGACGACAATCGCTCAGATGTATTGCGATAATTGGCCTTACAGAAATTTCGACAAAGCCGCTAGAGAAATAAAGGAATTTTAGGAGTCACTTTTTTACAACGCATTGAAAAATTGCTTTTGGAGACAAAACAAAAGATTGAGATTAGCCAAATGGTTTATTTATTTAGATTTTATTGCACGGTATAAAAATTGTATAAAAGGGCGGACTCTATCCCTCATGACATTATCTACTGGAAGTAACAAGAATATGAAGTGAAGATGGTTAGTAGACCTTAGACAATAACATTGTTTAGTTGGCAACCTATGCAAAATTGAAACCAATACCTTCCGATTTCCTTATTTTCCAATTGCAGGGAAGAGATACAAAGATAGTAAAAGTATCATTTAGATAAGTAGGTAAAGCATTTACAGTTCCGTGCCCTGGATGTTCTGAATGGAATAGCCGATCAGATGGAAATCTTTTGCGCAATAAACCCACGAGCGAAGGCGTTGATGGCGCTCCGGAACTCCTACGCATAACTGATCATTTAGATAATGGCTATCGCATAATTCAAGGCAAGTTCAATAGACTTTGAAGATAAAATAAACCATTCATCTATCAGTATTATTGAGTAGTTGGAAAAGGAGACATTCAACAAATGGCAGTGTCGCAACATGGTCCTACAGTACCATTACTACATTGAAATGTACATTGTACAATCCTGTTTGTGTTGGTATTCCAGAATGAAGCCCATACATAACAGTGAACATATAAACTTTTAAAAGATGACAGTGTAAATAATGAACATAAAATCATAGATCAGATATAACAACATGTATCTACAACAAAACAGGACACAGATAAGAAAAAGTATTTCGACATTGCAATTGAATTGAGAAACTAAAAATTGCCTATCCCTAAAATACAACCTCAGCATCCTACAAAATCCAAAATTACATCTAAACACTCCATGTAATCTAGCGCAAGGCATTCCATCTCGACATTCGCTATCGTCATTATCCAGACGTGATTAATCAAGCTGTAATTATGAAACAAAACGCGAATCGTTTGCAGACACATTCGGACCGTCTTGTGTCAGTGATTTACCGTCCGTATTGGATTCCCGGCTGAAACTGCGAACGCGCATGGACAGGTGCGCGGGCGCATTTATTTTAGTTTACACCTGGCATTAGACTTGCCATTATAATTCTCCTTGCCTTGTTCTGGAACTTTACCTTTTATTTATAGACTCTACACGCGAGTTTATTTCGGAATCCGCGTTATGTATAATTTTATTTTCAGTACTAGCCCTTTTAATGAACTGTCTGTCACGTTTCGGACCTATTTATAAAATTCCTTTAACATTTCTGTCGTGGAATTACCTCATAAATTAATCCCCTGCCTAGATGATAACATCTCAATATGTCCAGATTCCAAAGTATGCGCTCCGTCATCGGAGAAAAGAAGCAACAAATCAAGAACGTCCTTACACCGCAATAACAACGCAATGAAATTACGAAAACAATGTAAATGAACGACAGTTGCGATAACGATATCTATTAATAACCGGTCAGCGCATCTCGGTGGACAGTGTTCCAATGCCGCCGCGCGCGACTGCACGTCGGACTAGCTAGCAACAAGTCCGTCAATGTACGACACGCTGACAAAAAGCCACGACTGTTATAAAAACTGGTAGAAAGTGTCAGAGGAGTCATCGCCTCTTGGTATCGGGCCAAGCCGCGGCAAGGTCAAACAGTTTGATAATAGGCATAAAGCCATTATGAAGTAACAGTCTGTTTGTTTATGTTTTTTTTTTGCATTGGGGTCAGTGGCACAGCTGGAAAGCGGGCGGTGTATCACGAAAAACTAGTTTAATCAACGTGTCGCATGCGATGACGGTTTTTACACCTTCCGTGTTCCGCAGGTTCCGTTATATTGAACATTGAAAAACGTAATATCTAATAGTCACGTATGCTATGCAAATGTCTGCAAATAATGACATTACTGCAATCAATCGAGATTGTCTTAATTACTAAACTATTGGTTATAACATGCATATTCATTTTCTAGAAAATAATGGGTAATTATGTTCAATGGCATCAATTGAAATATCATGAAAGATTCAAAGCTCAATTATACCAATATCATATTGATATCGGATTTGATTATTTATACATGTGCGAGTTTAACAATCAACTGCTATCTCAATATTCTTTATACCTTAATGCCAAATTAACATGCGGTGATACAACCTAGGTTATAATGGTGTTATCCTATTCAGGGTCCTATGAACTATCCATACATTCCATGTGCTAAATGGGTCTCGTCATTTCACGTGTTCCAATTAAGTATGTACACCAAGCGGTGGAAACTAACTTTTCAATTTCCCCTTCCGATGCAAAATAATTTCCTTCATTATAACACGGTGATTGAATAATTTCATACAAACTTCTTTGCCGGATTTTCGCGTGAAGAATCCGCGTTGTTTATTGTGCATAATACTAATATTTTTTCATAAATTTCAATTACAATTGTTTAGCACTAGTTGTTTCTAATTAGCTTCGTAAACTGTAATTAGCTCAATGTCATGCATTCTATTAGAAAAGCTGGTTTGCGTTATTATCGTAGCCTGTCATCTTTGTTCGTGAGACGTTTTTTTTATTTATCAGTTACTGACGTTCGTGACGTTTATGATGATAAATGCTGTCCTGGTTTTAAGGATGATTTTATATTCATTGAGTCTTAAAGAGAACCAACCTGATTTCCTTCTTTTAGTTCCAATTTTGCTCCTATGTTTATGTTTGATTTTGGGAGTTACCCAAAATCGAAACAACATCTCGGTCCTTCCCTTTATTTTGATTGTCAGTGAAAATTTGGTGCAGCAGCTGGCTTTTCGGTTCGACAGCTCAACTGAAAATCCAAGCCTTTTCCAAATAATCCAATCCGTATGACATTTATGACATGCGAAAGGCTCCCGCGGAAAATTCAATTTTCACATTCAGCACTGCAGTTGCTACTAAATTCCATAAAGTTAGTAGATTCGACCGTACAGAATCCGAAATACCGACGTATAGGCAAGGCTGTCACAGATTGTTGCGAGTTAGCGATTAGTCACAACGGGTGTGCGAGGCCGGCCAGCGACATGTGACTCTAGTACGTACTACTGTTTACCAACAACAATAAGGAATCACGCGATACATGTATGTTTTAAAGAACGGGCGTACATATGATTCACCTAACCCGATGTTAAATGACCACTGTCACAAATTCTACATTCTAAAAGTACAAAAGTTGCTCTTCAATATGAGAGGAAAAATTTGGTATTTTTATTAACTACAAAACTCAATGGTGACATAAATAACTAACAATCAAAACACACTACACTTCTTGGCTTTTATGATCAAACATTTTAATGTATTTCGTGTTACAAATACTACGCCATATAAAATTTGCCCTTATTATTCGAATGACGTGTAAAATAACAGTAGGTATAATATCGAAAGACCGTGAAGAGATTAAATACAATCTCAAAATAAAATGTCTGCACCAAATTCATTTCCGATGGATACTTTACGTTCGTGCTTTTCAGAGCATAAAGTACGCTATTTTTGGACTTGTTTAAGTTAGCACGGATGAAAGTGCGGTATATATCTCTGAGGCAATAAACAAACTTCGGGCTGCCTATTGAGAACCTGAGGTGTTTTAATTTTAAGCGTTACGTATTCTAATTTTTCTCAAATACTGGTTTTATACAGTTTTTTCACTTTCGTGAAGTAGGTAACTTGGTACATTAATTCACTTTACAAGAGGAAATTAGGCGATTGCTTACTGACCTTACAAAGTTGCCTCACCGGCGCTATAGTAAATTCTTTTTGTAGATGAGCCAATACCTTTGTTAGAACACTAATTAACGTATTATAAGCAGTTAACTAAAGCTCTGTAAAACTGATGTAAAACAAACCAAAAACGCATCTTTGTCAAATGTTTTTAATTGTCACTCGTCGCATAAATCAGTTGACCATCGAGAGAGGCATCGAGTTCTCCGAACCGTATTGCCTCATAGGGATTCAGAGATGTTTCATTTCTCACATGGTCTCAGATACGTGCTATACAAACAAATCATTACCAGGTGCGATCATAATTCGTTCGTGGGAAAGCACTGAGATCATAGCGCGACCAACAAGAACGCATTCCATTCCGACGTCCAAGAATCCAATGATCTTTGTATTCATGGGCTTATCAGTAAGCGTGCATGCATGTTTAATTATTTATGCGATCAAATTACGTATGGTAAATCGATGATCTGTTTGAATTTAATTAAAAAAGCAAAGGTAGACGTTAATGATGTACTTACGATAGAACATTGTTGAAGAATTAGATTAAGAAAGAGAAATAATAAATAGGAATACAGAAAGGATATCTGATTACGATATTCTCACTAGCTTTGATGACACATCTACGTTGAGACTGTTACAAAATAATGAAGACCACCCATACATGCTTCGAGCATAAAGCAGATTCACATTAATTTTCTGCGACGCAAGTATGCACTCGTTAAATGTACTGTGCAATAAAAATAAACTATTTGAAGACATTTATGCTATCAGAGATAAAGATAAAAGAGGTCGAAGATAACGCCGCTGGGACGCCAAGAACGCAAGAGATAATTTAAAATTCAACTTCGTCAATAAAAATATTTTAGAAGCCAGCCAACAAAAGCAATATGAAACATGTAATTAAAATAAATTGCCTGCACACTTTGTCTGAGAGCGTCGTGAGTTTGCAATGTCATTCCACAACAAAGTGGAGAACAATTTATATGTGACAATTTGAGAGAACAGCCAGTTAGCACTTTTACTATAACTACTCAGCTTAAACCATTTGATTCTCTAACAACAACCTGCGAGGCATTACGAATTGCATGTTTATTATTTTCTTTTGCAGCATCATGCATACACAATAAATTTTCTTCGCTGTGTACCGAGACAGCAATACCTTGCGAGATTTAAACGACAATGTACCGGTGAAATACGTATTTAACTCTTGATCTCTCCAATTGGTCGACATAATACTTTCACGTTTTATGTAATCACGCGCCTCTTGGTACGCCCATCCGTCATACTGCTCGGTTGTTATCTTGATCTAAACTAAGAAAGTTTACACAAATATCTGCTCTTCTTTATAGAAAGGTAGATAAGAGCAAGTACGACGCAAGCATCTGTTTGCTTTTAAAATGAGTCCAGTTCCTGTTGTATAGCAACAAAGCTAATAAATTATAAGATTATCTTCCTTGAAAATTACAAAGGATCGTAAAAGATACCTTCGTTAAGGTCGAGGTATGAGTAAATTAATGTTTTCCTTAAATGAAATTAAGTTAGCATACAAAGTAACGACCGTGAACGTCAAAGTTCGCAAGGAAGACCTCGGTGGAAGTTGTTTGGAAGCCAAATTATGGTTTTGACGACGCGAAGGTTCCTATGAGGAATTTGTTTCTTAAAAATATTTGTCTCTTTGTATCACTTGACCATGTTTGTAACACTTCATGCAAGTATTCTTCCATTTGCTTTTACGCATGTGCAAAACTGAACAATAAACGTCTATGATTTCTTAAGAAAGATAAAATACTATTGACATTCATTTGAAAGTACAATACAGCTCTAAATGAGTCGTAAATACTTCTTTGCTAAACGAACTATGCACACGAAGGTAACAAAAACAATAATTTAAATCTTTCAAATCGGATTACATGGTACTTAGATTAAAGAAGCCCTACAGCAATCTCCGTAGTCGACTGGGTCAAAGGCATAGATTTTAAACTAAAACTAGGTTTGCGCTGCAGTAAATGTGAAATTATTGGTTGTATGATTTATGAATGTAATCGGTGCTGTGACTTTAATGATAAGTACAGAGATATGCGGCAAGTCATGCCACGTAACATGATACAAGCGCACCCACTATCTAAATCTCAACTCACAAGGTTCTTACACGAATCCGTGAATTATAAATTCCGAGGCTCTGCGCAAACATAAACAAATCTCCAGATTAATTACAACGAAATGGTCTTAATTCTAAAAGTTTACAACAAAGCTGAGATTGGATAAGATCGTTTTGAGACTTTACGAAATTAAGGCTCTTGTGTTGACGGGGAGTCTTTTCTCACGGCTCAGTCCATTAGTGTGGGCCATTACGTAAGGTCATTGAAGTCTCGAAGTCCATTGTTTAAAATGGTGTAATAGCTATCCATGATTAATTTATTTATATCGGTGGTCGTAAATAATTTGCGCGTCACTCACTTGCCGCCATCCCGAGCGCGTTTTTAAGCGGCGCCTCAGTTGACAAGTTTTATGGTTCTAGCTCGTAAATGGGAGGTTTAAAATGGTCTCACGATTCATGAGATTTATCGTTGATATTGTGAATATCTCTTGCTTTGCCCGTTCTTACTTGGATTTCACTTTATTTTCTTGATTCATTGCGTGATATTTTTCGTTCAACGAATGAGAATCTCTAAAATTTTACGTGCAAGTTGGATTGACCGAATTTCAGAATACTTCTTCTTACAACATTTTAGAATTAACATTGAAATTCGTTGCTTTTCGCCAGTCCATAAAAAATCTTCGATCTGTAAATATTTAGCAAACAATAAAACAGTTTACTATCGAATTTGTGTTTTTGGTCCAATGACTATGGCTACAAATTAGACGAAACAGTGGCAATAATGTTAAAATAGCTACTTTAAAACATCCAATCTTAAATAACACCAGCTATAAAATCAGCCGTGCGAAACTCAGCAAGCTTAATGGACGCTAGCAGACCGAAGCACTTATGTTGTATATTTTTTCTGTATTGTATACTCTATTTGCGGATGTGAAATCGTTATCTTCTTACCAATGAAACTACTTACAAAGAAAACAACTCTTCTCCTTAATTGCAGAATCGGTCATGTGTCTCTTTTCAACAACGCGTATCGTATTCATCACGTGTTTGTTGTTATGCAATGTATGAAAATCTTACGCTAAATTATTCTTGTTGAGTGCAATGTTTAGTTGCATCTTTTTTAGGGTTCCGTAGCCAAAATGGCAAAAAAACGGAACCCTTATAGATTCGTCATGTCTGTCTGTCTGTCTGTCTGTCTGTCTGTCCGCCAGTCTGTCACAGCCACTTTTTTCCGAAACTATAAGTACTATACTGTTGAAACTTATAGAGTGGATGTATTCTGTGAACCGCAACAAGGTTTTCACACAAAAATAGAAAAAAAATAAAAAAAGCGGGGGGTCCCCATAGTCAGAATTGAAACTCGAAATATTTTTTTTCATTGAACAAATACGTGTGGGGTATCTATGAATAGGTCTTTAAAAATTATGTTAAGGTTTCTAATATCACTTTTTTCTAAAGTGAATACTTTGCGTGACAGACCCTTCCAAAGTGGAAAAAAGTGTGTCCCCCCCCTCTAATTTCTAAAATAAGAGGATGATAAAACTGAAATAAATATATAATGTACATTACCATAAAAACTACCAACGAAAATTAGTTCGAACGAAATCTATTCAGTAGTTTTTTTAATACGTCAAAAAAAAAAATTGTACGGAACCCTCAGTGCGGGAGTCCGACTCGCACTTGGCCAATTTTTTAATGATTTCAAAGTAGAGTGTTGCATCTTATAGATCGTAATGTTGAGAAATATATCGCCGGTATACTTCAAAGTAGTTCGAAGTATGTCAGTAAAAATTTAATGATCATCTTTGCAAAACATTTTACTAATATCGATATAACAACTATCTATGAGCGATTAGCTAGGAATTTCTATGACTTCATATCTCCGAAAGACATAAAGATTATGAAATAAGGGAAATCATTCGAGGTATAGCACCTTGAAGGGTTGTGACTTACAATAATGTTTTCTTAGGTTTACGCGATTGTATACATCGTCTGACATAGACGTAGAGGCCCGATTGATTGACACATAAATATTTGGCATACAACCTGAGTCGATATCGACTACTTTTATATGAAGCCACAAGCAAAATACCCAACGGAAGTAATTCATAAATACACAATAAACTGTGTAATAATAGGTCAGTATAAATTTAACCAAGGTCTAGTCTTTGTGGTTGTATGATACATAACAGATGTCCATAAGAAGTGCATATTTTGTACCTATCTGGCATTGATAAAGCTGCTTTGTCCGTCCGTTGAAGGCTCCTTGAGCTCGATGGGAGGACACATGCCTGTTACAGACCTATTTGATGTGACGTCATCACAATATATCGCAGGGGTTTGTGTTTTATTTGCTGCTGTGTTGACAGCAAGGGCGATGTACAAACAACGTTTTTGTTTTAGAAGATGACATAACGTTTTCGAATAAAACAGTGTTTGTTCAATAAGCCATTTAAAAAACCTTTGGTGAACAGTTTGAATAAGTTCTAGAACTGCAATATACATACACGTCTTTTTATAAATTGGATCGACATTGACATTGAGCACTGAGGCAATTTTATCGAAATACCGAAGATAAAACACATTACCCATAACAAACTAAGAATCTAACAGGAAACCTTTATCAAGTAAGTCGTTAAAATTTGGCTCAAGTTCAGTCAACCGGTTGCCAAGCATCACGTTGTTATTCCGAAACGAACACAACGCGATAAGCTATAGTCCAGTAATTTTAGCAATTTTGATCCACGATCTGCGGAATAATTCCTAGTGAGCTGAATTTTTGTATACACCTTTATTATGATATTGTAATGATGATGTGAAAAATCGACATTGATATCGTGCCGGCTAAAAAAGTTATAGGGGTCCAAACGTCACGAAAATCAGTTTTTCGCAAATATCTCGCGATCTATTGCTCAGAGGTCAATAACGGTTTCATAAAAGTTGTTTGTCGTAAAATTGTCTACAAAAAAGGTCTCTTGCATTTTTCTGTAGAATTAACCGTTTTTGAAATAGAGACTAGAACGCACTCACATATGGTATTGTATACCGTACGGCGCATACCAAGGCATAAACCCTATTGTTTATTTTGTTTCCCTTTTTTGTTTGTGTGTTTTTTGTTAGTATAATGATCTACATATAGAAATATAAAGGACTTGTAATACTAGCACAGTCAGGAAAATAGGAATATCAACTATAAAAAACTAAGTGGCAATTTTTTTTGAGACTTTATAACTCAAGAACGGGCTCATCGATCCAAACCAAATTTTCAGGGTTTGTACAAACTACTTAGTAGATGGTTTATGTGAAGTTTGAACAAAATCGTTCGCTTCACTTTATACGTGGCGAAACACGTACCGGGCCGCTAGTAATGATATAGATATGCAATGTGAATTTTAGCAATTTTGATCCACGATCTGGGAAAAAAATCCTAGTGGGCTGAATTTTTGTATACGCCTTTATTATGATATTGTAATGAAGATGTGAAAAATCGACATTGATATCGTGCCGGCTAAAAAAGTTATAGGGGTCCAAACGTCACTGGACATAGCATATCTATATCATTACTAGCGGCCCAGTACGTGCTTCGCTACGCATAAAGTGAATGACCGATTTTGTTCAAACTTCACATAAACCATCTACTAAGTAGTTTGTACAAACCCTGAAAATTTGGTTTAGATCGGTGAGCCCGTTCTTGAGTTATAAAGTGACAAAAAAATTGCCACTTAGTTTTTTATAGTTGATATTCCTATTTTCCTGACTGTGCTAGTATTACAAGTCCTTTATATTTCTATATGTAGAACATTACTAACAAAAAACACACAAACAAAAAAGGGAAAAAAACAAACAATAGGGTTTATGCCTTGGTATGCGGCGTACGGTATACATTAGCATATGTGAGTGCATTCTAGTCTCTATTTCAAAAACGGTTAATTCTACAGAAAATTGCAAGAGACCTTTTTTGTAGACAATTTTACGACGAACAACTTTTATGAAACCGTTATTGACCTCTGAGCAATAGATCGCGAGATATTTGCGAAAAACTGATTTTCGTGACGTTTGGACCCCTATAACTTTTTTAGCCGGCACGATATCAATGTCGATTTTTCACATCATCATTAAAATATCATAATAAAGGTGTATACAAAAATTCAGCTCACTAGGAATTATTCCGCAGATAAAATCTAAAATTCCTGGACTACTATGCAATGATGATATTCACGTGTCTAATTCCTTTAAGAGAATGCAATGAGTGACGTGGTGTTGACGTACATGTTGACAGATTTAAAAATTGCGATTGGATTCCTGCGATCAATTTATTTTTAGCTACAACATATATTATGTAAATCTGTTTAACATTTATTAACATCAGATTGGATCACTAGGTAACGAATCCTCTAAAACAGTGATTCCCAAAGTGGTCCAGGTGGACCCCCAGGGGTCCACGGGAGACTTGCTGGGGGTCCACGCAGGCGTGAATAAAAAATGGGGGTCCATAAGATGTTAATGGGATCCACGAAAATTTATCTGCTTTTGATAGAAAAGAGCAAAAATTTATGCATAGTATTCTATTCCAATTAATATTCCAAAGCCAAATATTTCTTAAAATATAAACTAACCACGTGTTTTACTAACCATTCTAAAAATAATTTTTTATGCGTATTTCGAACAGCCATGATACAAATATGTTGTTCAAAATGGTTGGTAGTACACGTGGTTGAAAGGATGTAAATGTTCACAGATACACCCTGTTTAGGGACAGAACTCAGACTGAGACTTTATGAATGTGGTAGAAATGTAGCAGCCGGGCGGGGGGGGGGGGGGGTCCACCGAAACCAATAAAATTTTGAAAGTGGTCCACGAGAAAAAAAAGTTTGGAAACCACTGCTCTAAAACCTTAAAGTAGTGTTTGAATGGAGAAACAAATACCTAATAAGGAAAAGACAATTTAAAAATATTAACAACCGAGACGAAATCTGATTTAATCTTTACACGATTTAGACATCCTTATTATCGCACGATTCTGCAGACGTAAACGTTTCTGCAGACTCGGATACAGTTGACTCGATCATTTTCATTTGATGTTTTGAGACTTTAGTAGACGCAAAAGAATAAGCAGTATTTTTATTTAGCATCATTGTCATCGTGTTTGGTACATTTTAAATAAATTAAGTATATAATAGGAAGGTGCTTTAAAAAAAATGCCCAAGTGCGAGTCGGACTCCCGCACTGAGGGTTCCGTACAAACTCTATTTTTGACGAATTAAAAAAAACTACTGAATAGATTTCGTTCGAACCAATTTTCTTTGGTAGTTTTTATGGTAACGTACATTATATAATTATTTCACTTTTATCATCCTCTTATTTTAGAAGTTAGAGGGGGGGGGACACATTTTTCCACTTTGGAAGGGTCTGTCACGCAAAATATTCACTTTAGAAAAAAGTGATATTAGAAACCTTTACATAATTTTTAAAGACCTATCCATAGATACCCCACACGAATATGTTCAATGAAAAAAAATATTTAGTGTTTCAGTTCTGACTATAGGGACCCACCACTTTTTTATTTTTTTTCTATTTTCGTGTGAAAACCTTGTTGCGGTTCACAGAATACATCCACTCACTAAGTTTCAGCAGTATAGTACTAATAGTTTCGGAAAAAAGTGGCTGTGACAGACTGGCGGACAGACAGACAGACAGACATGACGAATCTATAAGGGTTCCGTTTTTTTGCCATTTGGCTACGGAACCCTAAAAACAAGTCCCATATATATGGTAAAAAAATGATGATTATTATTAGTAAACAACCTAGAGTCCAGTCTATCTCTAGATAATTGAAACATCCGTCCTGAAAAGAGGTAAACGCTCAAACTTTCCTATTCCCGTTTCTTACACCGTCATAAAGAGATGACTTACTTTTATTTCAAAGAACTAGATTATACCTAACCAAGTCATCAGCGAATCATACTTAGTCGTCGATTAACCTTCGATTTGCTGAATTACCGGTGATTTAGAGGCGATCGCGGTTGTCATTTTATTAGATTACGAGGCTGTCGCGAACACGGGACATTAGAGGCGACATGTGTCACATAAGAATGAGCGTAAAACGGCCCACAGTGAAACCGACACTCGGTGTAATAGACTCGGTCTTGTGCACAGGGCTGGCGATTTTCAACATAGCAAGCTATTGCTTCTCCAATTAGATTTTTTTAATAAGCAACTCAGTAGTTTTTTACTACTCTTTTAGATTTTGCAAAACTTGGCAACTACAAAGAACTTAGACACGAAATAAACTCGAACAGATTTTGAGAATATCTGTACCTAGCTTAATTGGACAACTTGTAATTTTAAGATAACTGTATAAACTCGAACGGATTTTAAGAATACATGTAGCTTATTTAAATAAATATTAAACAGCTTAATTGTGTGTCAACAGGTTCATAGGTAATCTTCTACCCACTGATTTGAATAACTTTCAGATATTTTTATGAAATTGCTTAATTTTGAAACGTTCACTGTAACTTCGTAAACATTTAACTTATAAGTTGTCTGATCTATCAGTCGTATTCGTATCCCTTTTAAACCACCCTTACAAAATCTTTCGTTTTTTCCAATCCTAATAAAGCAATTACTTTATAAAAGCCGCTACAGCCCTAACCACAACGCCTATACGCATAGAGGCTCAGTGCAAGATTCTATTCCGGTTGTTACCAGCGTCACCGCGCTGTGGAATTTGGCATGAATGCTGACGAGAATCTAGGATACTACACTAATTAGAAAAACGTATGTGCACTCGAAATAGACATGTTTACCAGACGGTTTTAGACTCCTAGGATCATCAAATGAACGTTAAACTTTACAGTATGTAAGTACTAAAACCATTATGTTGTTTTGGATTTAGGTCTAATTTGTAGTTCCGCTGGAAATTTTATTTTCATTGTCATTTAACTATACTATAAGCTAAACAGAAAT
The DNA here is from genome assembly GCA_958496325.1 of Nomophila noctuella. NCBI lineage: Eukaryota > Metazoa > Arthropoda > Insecta > Lepidoptera > Crambidae > Nomophila > Nomophila noctuella. The sequence goes on along the minus strand of OY292487.1, from coordinate 2,307,042 downwards.
GGTATTGCCTTATTGACTTATTTCAATTTTGACAAAATGCATCATGTAATTTGTCACGAAAAGTGCAAGTTCACGCAGGATATTGATAAATGTGTTGGGTAAACCATTTATTATTATAAATGGTTTTTTGGTACATTTAATTAGCCAGCTGCCATTCGACTAAAATTATGCACCGACATATGTGACAACATAAATAAGTCCAATAGTTGAATATGTCTATTGTCTATACACTCCATTGTACAAAAAATATTAAGCATCAATCAACACCATTAATAATTATAACATAACCAATCGACAAAAATTTCATAAACGCATTTAACTCGATCCATGAAATCGCAAAACCACATGAGAATTCTAGGACACAGCCGGCCACCAACAACATACACATTAAAAGTACTTATGACGATAATCCAGTCGCATTGAACACAAAAAAAAGCATCTATGCTTATAAAAATAACTCAATAACATAATCAATCGAGCAACTTTCCATAAACACATTTGCCTCGATCCTTGAAAATCGTATTGCAAATTCTAGGACACAGCTGGCCACAAACAACACAAACAACATGCACGTAAAGGTACATGTGACAATAACCCGCTCGCATTGAGGACCGCGTTATCGTCCATAAGTGTGCGCAGGCGCCGAGTAGGCGACCGGGCCATCTGTCGCACGCAGGACCTTACGAACTGCTCACCTGCTGCCGACCTATAGCTAAATTAGCTGCATTAATTATTAACACTCTGATCGAGCGATGATTTTAAATTTTATAGGGAGGCAATAGAACAATATGGTGACCTGACGGTAAGTGATCACCGCTGCCCATGGATATCAACTAGCGCTCAAGGGTCGCAGATGAGTTGCCTGCCTTTAAGACCCTATCCCCTCCCCAACTGAGCATTCAGTGACCTTACTCACCAGCAGAAACATAGCACAACAGTTAAGAGGTGCTACTTCACTGTGGTCTTCTGTAAGGTGGAGGTACTTCCCCACCCGAGCGGCTCATTCAAGTGGAAGTTCCACCAAGCTGTACCACTCTAAAAAATATTTTTTTTTATCATTAACTCACTAACTGATGACGAAATCTTAGACATACATTTTTGCACGGAGTTCCTTTAAAGAATAGGTGCTCGCTAAGACCGAATTTTTGCTCAGTTCGCCCTTAAATTCGTGAAATGGAGGTGTGTTAGCACGTCAATTTTTCGGGGAAAAGATACTAGTGTTCGATGTTATTACCGTTTGAGACTGTTCTTTGACCTTTCTTTTAGCCAATACAGTTGACTAATTTTTGACGAAAACACGTTTTAGTCGTCGAAGGGTTGGATTGCCACGGCTCAGAAGCCCCATTTTGTCTAGCTGGCAGGAATGGGGCGGCCAAAAAGGGGTGTAGAAGCTTACGAGTACAGTAACTTGATACTACGACATCCCGACCAAGCGTGACAGCTGTAATGGGGAGTTTTAATGGGTATTTGCTCCGACGTATGTGTCTATTATCACGTTCCCCAGATGGTCGATGGTTGTGGAATAATTGTGCATTGCTACTAGATATTACCAAGATAATAATTTCAAAGAGCACACATGCTATTTTTAGAAATACTCAAACGAACTTAAAAGATGTAGTTGATGGTTCCAGTACTTGGTCACCTTGGAATCATTGGTTTTACTCTCGAGTACATTTTATCACACATTTATCTAGAATGCTTGGGGATAAAACTAATACTTATCATATTACGATAAACTTGAAAGAAGAAAGTGTCATGCATTGAGACATACATTTTGTACCGTTTTAATTAAAGTAAATAAATAAATTAATAAATTTTCACGATTTTCTCAAAGGTTAGCGCTTCTTAGTATGCGATGTCATCTAACGTAGGTAGAATCATTTACAAACACATCGCCTACACGACGAAAACTAACGTATGCCATATTGATACGACAGCTACGCTCCAAGAATGATACTCGTATATTTATCGTCCTTTATTCTTCACGATAGCTTTACGAGTTATTTAATTAATGTTATTATAACAAGGGTAATAAAAGCCGTATAATTGTCTGAGGAGCCGTTTATAGACCTGCAGAACAATGGTGTTGTAGGTGACCTACGATTACGAAACCTTCCGTTGGTCCGACCTTGGAATACCATTGTTTAATGAAACAGGAAGGGCAAGATCGCTCGCCGCGACATTGGGGAAATGCGGTCACAGTTCATTTCATCCAATGGATTGATTGAGACTCAAGACTTGGACTATTAACGATTTTATGAGACAAAAGAAATACCGGGACGTTTCGACACGAAAATATTTCGACACATTCTGCTGTGGGAGGTTATTATATTAACTTTGTCACAACATACTAAATCAGAAGTCGAAAGATATGTTGAAATGTCATTGTACAATTAAATTAAAATAAATAATACTATGCTATGCGTACATTGGTATTTATATCTATTTATAATATAGGCAGAACTTACTCTGATAATGAAATTACCGACATAACTTACATAAGTCGTGTTACTGCAATTTACTTGCTACAAGACGCCCGGTTACTTACCTGTAAATAAACAAAAAAAAAAGTTATTACACAATAATTTACTAACTTCAGTCACGCTAAATAGATCTTATAGTTAGGCTGCTCGCTTTGTTGTTTACATTTGTTAGCTGCTAAGTATTTCGTCATTAAGTGTTTACAGGTACAGTCAGAATGAAAAACGTATGATCCAACTTTACTTTATTTTGTTATTTTTGCTGTTAGGTAATTCACATGTATGACAACTGGGAGTGTCGACGGATTAATTATCAATCAACACTTCGACTGTCCCACATTTATCCGAGCTAAGTGACGTCCGGAATTCAGTGCATTCATTTTAGTAACGGCTATTTCTAAGCCTTGACCTGGTTTTGCTGCACGCATTCGTTTTTCGTGCACTTATTTGAGTTGAAATCACTCTTGCTTGACCATAACTATCACTTAGCCCTAAGGCAAAGATGCGGTCGACGCAGTTGAAAATGAAGGTGTTGTAATTTTTTGTTTATGTAATTATACTGTATACTTTCGTTTTGTTGTTGTGAACATATTTTATATGATTATGTTTCTACATGTGGGAGGAAAAGGTTTCACTTTGAATGTAAAACACCCTTATAATAAACAACAACAATAATTGTTCCACATTCTGCCGTCAACTGTACCATCCGCGTGTTCGCTTACAGTACAGTTCGCAATCGCTTCCAGCACTATTAAGGTCGCATTACAGCGTTGGTGGCTGAATTCCGGTCACCCTGGGCGCAGCGGCGCGTGAACAGTTGGAAGCAGGTGGTCCTTTGACGAGGGGCCGAAGCGAAGTGATGTTTGTGGGAGCGAGAAGGATGTAAAAGCGGGACAGTGTTAAACAGCATAAAAGTGACGTGGACACGAAACTGGTTTTATTTTATGATATCAATAAGAATTACAGGCGCAAAGGTCAGCGTCTGATGTGCCTGTCACTGAGAAAGTCTTCAGTAGGAAGCATAGACAATTTCAAAGCAAAGCAAAAAAATATGTAAATGTGAATCAAACTCTTTGTCGTTCATTAATCATCATGTTATTTTTTTTATTTTCCCCTATAAAATCTATACTAATATATAAAGCTGAAGAGTTTGTTTGTATGTTTGTTTGTTTGTTTGTATGTTTGTTTGTTTGAACGCGCTAATCTCAGGAACTACTGGTCCGATTTGAAAAATTATTTTTGTGTTTGATAGTCCATTTGACGAGGAAAGTTTTAGGCTATTGGAAATCGAAATCCACGCGGACGGAGTCGCGGGCGGCCGCTAATAAATAATAAGTTCTGATACATCTATGTTGTACCATAATGTTTCTAAGCCGGGACATCCCACACCAAAAGGGACGCGCATAAATTAAACTACGTCCCACCCTCGGGCATGTTGACCACACGCCATCACTTCTACGCAACCCCGGCCCACCCATGTCGCGTGCACCTCGCATTGTAAGCTTGTGAGTAACCCAGAGAAGAAGAAGAAGAAGAAAAATAAGTGAACGGGGACATCCCACGAGCATTAATTAAACAAAGGCCCAACCGTGGGCATGTGGACCACACGCCATCACTTCTACGCAACCCCGGCCCACGCGTGCCGCGAGCTCATGTGTACCTCGCGATTTAATAGCCTGTGATGTTGAAACTAGGAGAAGAAGAAAAATAACTAAACTTGGACATCCGACAACTCTAAAAGGGACACGCATAAATTCAAATAATGTCCCATGTATTTAAGAGAGGTGGAGCTTAGTGGAACTTCCAATCGAATGGGCCGCTCATATGAGAAAATACCATAACCTTACAGAAGACCACACCGTTATGCTGTGTTTCTGTTGGTGAGCTAGGTCTCCAGTGTTCAGTTGGGGAGGATATGGGGTTTTAGAGGCAGGCAACGCATCTGCGCGGTTGTTGTTGTCCATGGGTCACCTCGTGTTCGTTTACCTCACTATAACAAAAAAAAAAAAACCCATGCCTCGTGGGCCACACGCCATCACTAGTACGCAACCCCGGCCCACCCATGTCGCGTGCCGCGCGCTCATGTGTACCCCGCGATGTAATAGCTCGTTAGAAGCCTTTCAATTTGTCAACTTGATATGTCACTTAATGATGTTAGAGGGAATCACGCGCGTAACATCCGATGTTTAGACGCTTAATTAAATAAATAATGCTTATGAGGGTAGCACAGGGAGGTATGTTTGTTTGGGATTAAAACTCGGCATAAAAAATAAAGTATCAGTCTATTGATGTCCCACTCCGGGGCAAATGCCTCCATCATTTAAAATTAAGTTTTCGTTTCAAACATGTTATCACCACGTTTGCCAAATGCGGGTTGGTAATCACAGACCCAGACTGTGTTCAGAAAAATCGACACAAACTTTGCCCGACCCAGAATTTGATCCCAGGAACCCGAGACCACGGCCCAGTACCTTACCCATCATCGAGGCGTTATACTTAAACATCAGTTAATGTAATAAAGCTTTTGAGTTCTCGTTAAGAAGGATTATTAAGTTTCAGATAACACTATCATCTTTTAAGCAATAAGTTCGTTACATGAAGAACTTAAGAATGTGGTTATGGCAGCAGCTCAAAAAGTATTATGTCATAAAGAGTGTCACTAGCAGGTGCACTTGGATAAATGAACAACATGTCAAGTCAAGACTGACAGCTAACTACATTACGATCTTCTAAGAGTAAATTGTAAAGATTAACGATATGTTACGACACTTCAACGTTGATATAAAAAGAAATGAACTCCGGCGAAACTGTTACATTTCGCCGACAGATCTATTTACATCATTTTAAAATTATAATTAACGACAGCATTTATCCGATTGCGTGGATTCGGTAATTTCACTTTCGACTTAAAGCGCGAAACATGTATTTATTAACATATTAAAACGTTCTCTCGAATTGAGCAATAAAGTAAAATTTAAAACATATCATTATGCAAACTGTTATCAAAATTAATACGTCATTCGACTACTAAACTGTGTTAACACAACTATGCAATTCTGGGAAGTGACCAGTGAACATATTCATACAAATTTCATAATTGATAAGTAGGGGAGTGGGCCGCATAATGATAGTTCTGTTGCTGTATCAGATGATATAATAGGTAAAGTTGCCGATGGACTGTCTGCAGCGAATATACTAAAAGAAAATGTTGTAGTTCGTTATGATGATGAAGATGTTGATAATGATCTTCAGACTATTTCACTTGAGTTATTACAAGACTTTGCATTATATAAGGTGAACTAAACATAATACCATCGCTGTAATGAAATTATGTACTGTTTTTTCAGATAGTCATAGTGAGATGAAATAATTCCTATGACTTCGAGTTCTACACTGACAAAATATTACTGTACTTTGTGTGGTGAAAATTTGGTATTTCTGGGGATACAATATTTAAAAATCTAAAACAGACGAAATGAACAACTGAGTGGAACTAAAGCTCGCTTAAAGCGTGTTCAAAGTTATAAACACTAAGTAGCTAGAAACTTTGCATTGTTGGTAACGGGGATTCTTGGATTTGCAAAGTTGATGCAAATAGTTGAATCACTTCGGGACTACTCAATGTTTTAACTGTTATTTGCCTTCCGGGATTTGTAATTCCCGCTTCACGTTCCTCTCTAATGGGCCCAGTTTATTTATAAACTTTAATTCTGTTTTGATAAATTTGCATTAAAATTCTTAAATCGTCGCAGATTTTAAAAGTTTCTCTAAAATCCTTTTTGGCAGCGCTTTAAGTAAAAATAGAAAATATATTCAAAACAACCAAAACAGCAAAATTTTATGCAAAATCCTCAGTGTTGGCACACATGCATGATAAATATTCAGATCTATATGTTTTGACGTGTTTAATGGCAACGGAAGAGAGTTCATCAGGCGGCGGACGTTGTCACGAAACTATGAAGCGGTGACCCGGCCGTTGATATAGTTTAACAGGTCGCGTGACTAATGGACTCAACTCGCGATAGTTGCGAACATGTCACACTAACGCGGAACATCTCACTGACGGATTTCAACTTGACGTTTGAGATGATTTTCAGCACTCACCTAAGTTCACTAAATTGCATAAGATTGTACAAAAACAGAATTTTACATAAGAAACATATTATGTTGATTTCGCCTCTTGAAAATCGAGACAGAGATAACTAAAGCATAAGATTTTAAGTAAACAACTATGATTTTATGTAACTAGGTACACAAGTGTGACATTTAAAGAAGTAAAATAGTTCTTTTGACGTATTTAATCTCAAATAATTACCTACGTAACATCTACATATAAGCCAGTCCCACAGTCGTCTTTTTAGTAAGTACGATTGTAAAATCCACATTAAAAAGATCAAAATAAAGATTACTCTATTGTATGCAAGTCGCCTAGTTTTAATTAAACAATGTGAAAATTAGAGTGAGTCAACGATCTGAACTCTGAAACGTAATACGAAGACTTCGTAATATATGTGATAGGATCACAAACTCCACATGGAGGCGTAATAGCAAGTTTAACATGTTCTAATATATTAAGTCTTATCAGTATACAACCGTAGTAGGTTAGCGGCACGATCGATCTGATTAATGAATTAACTATTCGGATATAAAATAAATAAGCAATTCGTTTGTTTACGGAAAGAAAGTATGCAAAACAAGATGTGCAACATCTACTAATATTATATTACACAATGTATGTCCTATTTTAATAATGTGTCTCTCGGTGAAGATAGGTCCTTACATAGTTTAGCTGCTTATGTACCTACTTACTTGTTATTTTACTCTTTTTAAATGTTTCCTTTGGTATCTTTCCCGAGAGACACATTCATTAAAATCGGCTATTAGTGGATGTGGTAAATTAACAACTTCATCATTCTCATTTCTCTACACTCGACGCACTCTCTAAACCGCATCCAAGGCACATTCCCGGTTCCCGCTTCACGGATCCCGTATTCCCGACGGCCGGCGACGATCTATTTTCGTCGGATGTTAACCCACATTCTGTACACCCAGTAACAACAAATTAGCCAACTTTACCCGCTCGTTGATTACTTGTTGAAAATTTAAACGAATGTTTGTCGAGCCAGCGGCAATGCAGGCAGAGAGCCAGGCTAGATCTATCGCGACCGTTCTACTTGTTAGCACGTTTATTCAGACGTACGTATCTGTTTGGCCAAAGTGGTTCAAAATGCCAAAACGGTAAAAAACCAGAGGAAATATTATGTCCTTAACTTTTATTAAAGTTCAATCATCTATTTTAGACAAAAAAAAACTCATTTAAGTTTGTAACAATTACGTCCACAAAACATTCAATGCCAAGATTTATTACATCTGAACTAAGAAAACGTGTGTAATGCAATCACATGTTATTCCACAGTCACTTATCCGTATTGCTCCACTTTTCTGCAATCAGTATTCCGTCTAAGGAGTTCTTTCAAAAACACGTTGGTTATTCACGTCCCTCGGATATTTTCTCAGTTACATAAACCAATGGTGCACAATGAAGGTTTAATTTTGAATAAACTTTTCAAACCAGTGTGTATTGCATCTCATGTAATCATATTTCGGAAAAGAACGTAAGTGCATCTCATTTTCGATTATTTATCACAGCAAAACACGCAAGAGGTGTTGCAACAGGTATTTATGGATGCCAAATTTGTATACCTACTTTAGTTCAGTACGAAATTAAGGTGACAGTGTCTGCTTTAAACATTAATGCAAAGGTTAATCACTCATACTTTTAAAAATAACTTATTAAAGGCACTAAATTAGATAGAAGGCCGAATTGTTGCAACAACATGTTATTCCCAAAATCGAGATGTCTGCGGGAGACCGTTTCAATGTAGCTAGTGATATAATAAGATTCTCGACCTAGAAAATTTAGATTAATTCCCTAACAATTGTTGGACTTTTCTAAAGAAAATATTGTGACGAAATAATTAGGTCTTTGTGATAAATAGCAGGAATTCTTGGCCTGGTAGATGATTTAAAATTAGAAACGGAATTGCACCATTTTGCAAAAAAAAACATGTGAAGCACTACAAAGTGCAAACTATTGCAGTATATTGCCCTCTGTCTAACCAGAAGTAAATCAAACATAGATTATACAGGTTGTCATGTCAACAGCTTACTACAATGTTACTATCTTAGATTGCGAATCGATTGTTCCATATAATTCTAATAACAGAGGAACTGGTGTAAGATATCGCAATAATTGCCGGAAGAGGTTCGCATGTGTGGCGCTATTGAACGTTCGTATTGACGATAAAGACAGTTGCAGTTCCCGGGTTGCGGTGCGTTTCCGAGACGATTGCGCAAGACCATCGGCCCATCTGCGCACGCGACTCCACTGTACACGAGCACTTACATGTATACAAATATGAACTTTATTGCTTTGGATATAAGAGTCAAGATGATTGCATTTTATTGCTCATGGGTGTACATACATACATACGTCCGGAAGCGCGCTTCTTTTTCCCACATTTTTTCTGGGTTCTGTGTTAACAAAGCAGTGGAAGGACTAGTTGTAGAAAAAGTGGCTGCGTTTCCGATTTAAGAATTTTGCCAGTGCTTCTTTAAATGTACTATTTGGATGGGAACTATGTTAATAATGCAGTGGAAGGACTAGTTGTACAAAAAGTTGACTACGTTTCCGCTTTACACATACACTGTACTAGCTTCTTTAAATCTACCAGGTTGAAATCGCTGCAATAAATTGTAAATACAGATTGGAACAGGAAACATGCAGTTTGTTTTTTTTTGTCCTGTCTTGACGGGTGTAATGGGAAGAAGGTAATATAATTGAGGATTTGATAGGTTTACAATCTTTACGTTTTGCAAAGTCTACATTATTTTCTAATGCGTTTTTAAGATCTATAAGTTCTCCATTTATATAACGAGTATATCTTTATATCTATTGCAATATTCTAAGTTTTCAATTCATAAAATTTTAGTCAAACACGCAAAAATACATTTTGACTTTCTAATTAAAAACTTGCTTTATCTTAATGAATCACGATAAAGAATATCGTTAGTAAGAGTATTTTTGTAAGTGGAGTTATAAAAATAATAACGCGTCCTGCAGGAACAATGCGATGGCGGCGAATCGAAAGGAGCACACGAATCGCTTGCCACATTTCCTCACTCGTCTTATCGCCGTGCGGTCCTTTACTAGTTTTTACTTACACAAGTGGGCCGGCGAAGGCAGCGGACTTGAACACGTTACGTTTTTACACTCGCAGCCCAGTTATGTGCTCTTTGCGCTTACGACACGACACCTGATACACTGTAACCGATGCTTTCCATAAATCTAGCGCATAGAAAATATTTAGAACACTTTTATTTACTCCATCCACGATGCCCGCAAAACCAACACTTGGAATATTAACTTTCTTCTGTCTTCATTTACATTTAAACTCCCAGGAAACGATAATTAACTGCGCGGTTTTGCTTTCTGAATAACGACTTCACACTTGACGCTACTTCCTTAGACATTTTACATTCCCGTATCTCAATTCGCAGAAAATACTAGTGAAACCGCAGATTACTTAATAGCCTCTGTGAAACGACAGCCGTGCAATATGCGAGAGAATCTTAATTTTATTATAAACAATAACATGATATTAAAGGGACATTAGCAATAAAAGAGTCATGTAACCTTCCAAAGGCCATTTCATTCCATCCAGTGGGCATTAGTCACGGCAATTGGTCGTTCTCGTAAGAGCCCGAGCATTATCAAATCTATTGCATAGCGTGTCTCTTCGTTATTAGACTCGCATATGGGGACGATTCTTCGTAGAAAGCGCCCACCGGGTAATTGGTGATTTCAATTAACATAGTCAGTTATGGTACAGCCACGGGCAGTAAATTTTATACCAACTTGCACTTTCTACTTGTTTCGAGCACGCCACTTCCGAGTCGCTTTCCTTGGTGATTTAAAATTCTGATGCGATTTTAGACGACCTTGTTGCTGGCACAGATGTTATGCTGATGCTATGACGATGTTATGTTGTCTTTCTGCTTGGCGCGAATAGTAATCGAGTGATTCATTCGAGTTGACAATCATTTCAATCGATTAACCCGATGAGTCATTGCTGAAATACAAGCGGGAGCGTTCGTGACCGCATCAGAAGTGTTACTATCTATTTAGTGGTCATTTAAAATATCGTTTATTGAGCAATTAAACTATGCAACTAACTTTACTTTGGTCACGTTTGGTAATTAAAGAGCATTCATTGTCAGTGTTGTGTCACAAATAACGGATCCAATTACAGTAATTTCAGTATTGTCTACTATTCGTTTAGTGAGCTTGTCTCACGTTTAATGCTAGCGTTATATCTGTAAACACACAGGTACACCACGTGTATCATAACAAGATTATGGCTTCATAATGCCTTTGAATTTGCGGAGCCAAATGAGATTAAGTCCGCCTTTTCGTATTTTACAAAAGATTGTATAATCTGAGCATTTACGAGTAAAGACCCAAAATAATAAGCTTTCACATAGATAAAACTCTGTTGTGAAAACGTTTCCAAACATAATTAAAACAATTAAGTAATTATTAATCATCATAAAGTCAGTAAAGAGCATTTTATTGACATGAAATAATTGTAAACTTAATGCATTAAAGTAATTTAATTATTTATCGCCACTAAAAACATTTTCCATTATAAACACTGGTTATCTTAATAAACAATGTGATGCAACAAATTGGAGCCCTAAATTAAATATTTTAATTAATACGAAACTTGGGAATTGGTTAGATTAAAGTGGCTATGTTCTCTCATGGTGTTACATAAGACGTAAGATGCATACGCGTAACACCCATAAACGTTAACCAGACGAAAGTAATTGCTTGGTAGGCCATTCAGAAGATGCTATCACAGAATAATAACATCGGCAACGGCCGGAACTTGACGCAAATTTTGTTTTCAAACAAATACATTTGAGAGGTGTTACAGATCAGGGTGATATTAATCACTTGTTAGATAAGATAAAGTACCCAAAGGCGTCAGTCTGAGAGCCATTGATGAATCAGGGGATCATCTTCACTCAGATCTCTCGACTTTGAGATAAAAAGATAAAATAAACTCTTACGGAATAACGCACTCTTTTTATCTTCTAAAACTACCTTTCGATTTCTTTGCAACCGCGATCTCGGAATGACTAGACATTGCGCGTCAAATCTATTCCTAATATAGTAGTAGTACCTATGCTGAAGAGTTTGTTTATTAGAAAACGCAAATCTCAAGAAGTTACTGGTTCCAATTATAAAAAAAATTTTGGATTCTCCATTTGTCGCGGTAAGCTTTAAGGTATAGTATAAAACTATGTGTGCGGAAACCGATATTCATGGGGACAAACTCGCGGTCGGCCGCTAGTTATATTAAATGACTAGCGGCCGCCCGCGACTTCGTCCGCGTGGATTTCGATTTCCAATATCCTATGTGTTATTCTGATGTATAAGCTATATTGTGGTAAAGTTTCATTCAAATCCATTCAGTAGTTTTTACGTGAAAGAGTAACAAACATCCATACATCCATACATCCACACATACAAACTTTCGCCTTTATAATAGTAGTAGGATTAAACCTTTACTGGTAAAAAGAAATGGAGTCAACAACCTTTGATTTCACTATTATGAGAACTACTTATAACCACGCAGTATGGCCGATAGCATCTTGGAATGTAGATTTTAACAATAATACGCAATTTTTTATTACATGCTCATTTAACTGTTCTTTCAACAGTTTAGAATGACGTTCATCAACGATTAAGTTGCTAAAAACTAACCGAAGAAGACTGATATTAAAACTGGCAGTGTTTCTTAAAGATTAACAGTCGTGAAGTTGATGAATTAAGACATTAATTGCAATTTCATATTTTTTTCAAATGTCCCAATGTATTGTTGCACTCTGCATGCAACTAGAGAACAAATAAGAATGCTAACGTTATTACGAAGTGTGGGATTGTGGGACCGCGGAAATCGGTCTTTGTTCCACACTTGCGATGCCACGTGTGAAGACCCAAACCTCGATTCCTCTGTTGTGAGTTTCAAAATTAAACATTTCATTCATGCACAGTTTGTTGCAAACTTTTACGTAAGACATACATATACCTACCTACACGAATTAACGACCATTGTGTTAAAGTCGAATGTTGAAATTGTATTGTACTGGTGCAATTATACAATCAAATATTGAGCGTTAGCTGTATTAATCAATAAAGACTTTTATCTCTTTAAAACTTAATAGCCGTTTAATAATTGGGATTGGGTTTAACTGTTTAATTGAAAGAAAAAAATAAGTACCTACACAACATTGCGAAAAACAAAACATTAGCTACTTTATTTAATCCAATTTAATGTGACCTAAAATAAGTTAATGGTTATGATTTCATCCTCATTAACTATCAATCAAATCCGATTCTGAAAAGGCTCAAGGGCGATCTCCACTCGACGACTCTTTTATACGCTCACAGTGATGTAAACAGGCCAATGCCTTACGATTCTTCATCACCTTTAAACTTTATCTGTCAGGGTTTTATACAGACTAATAATAAAAACACGATTCGAATGTGTCTTGAAAACAGTTAAGCGCAAATTATCGCTGAGATTTTGATTTACAGTTTCCTAAGGCGCATGAAATAACTGACCATGTTTTGTAAGTAAAATATACCATCACCTTTTTGATACAAAGATATTGAACATAAAAATTATTTAAAATGTACTTAATACTTACCTTTTTATTGGTTCTTTTAAAGGTTGACTTCACGCAATAGATACGTCAGCTATGATGCTAAATGCAAGAACACATTTTGAGAACTGTTTTATCTGGCCGATTCGACTTTTGATTTAGACTTAAGACAATAGTTTTAACATAAGTATCGATAAGTGCGCATCGAAATCCACGGAACAACCGTCCCGAAGATCTTTAGACATTAAGAAACTCTTGTCTACATCTAAAAAAGTAGGTACTATTAATTAAACCTGAAAGCTCTGTTAACACTCCGTTGCTATTAAATCCTCGCTGTACCATGTCATTAAAAATGCCGTATAAAAATGTTCCCGCACCTTAGTGTTTCGATAGGGCTGAGACTACACCAAAACGAAGATGTGCGGAACGGACATGTGTCGTAAGCAGCCAATAGGATTTTAGGCTTTGACACGTGACCATCACAGCATTAAAATCCTATTGGCTACTTACGGCACATCTCAGCTCCGCTTCACACATCTCCGCTTTGGTGCAGTCTCAGCCTTAAGATTGCGTACGCGCCGGTCGACTCTCAGTTTCGTCGGGCGCGGAATGTCGCCGATCGGGCCCTGCGCTGGTCGCATCCAGTTACGAGTATTACGTCGGGTGTTAGGGTTAAGACTTTCATCGGCGTTGTGTTCTTATGTCAGGTAGGAGTTAAATGAGAACCCGTTTGCTTCCTTAACTTCGAAAATGGGATAATCGAGACTTCTCTTGACGAGAAAGGACAACTGTCGCCAATACAAGTAAGGAACGTTAGAAGGTACTGTCTGCCTTTTAATAACCCTATAGAATCTCACTAGATCGGTAAAATATGTATTAAGGGCCGTGCTATATCTGCAAAACGATTGAAAAAAAAATAACTTGACATAAGATGTTGAGATTGTTTCTTAGTATAACAATTCAAAGGACACAGCGAAGCACACCAGTTTATAAATTGGTGAAGAATCAAAGATCTATCTTCTCTTCTCTTTAAACTGTGAATGATGCGTTTGGCTGACTATATTATGTCACATACAAATTAAAATGATCGCAGGCATGATTCATCTCAGCCTCGTCAATGCTTGGCAATCCTTCGCAAACTGACTCATGCAATTTGTGAATGAATAATTGATATTTTCTCTACTTAAACTATTGACATAGCTGGTCAGGACGATGGGAAGAATAAATAACAATGCTTGCATTTCTTTGCATACTTGATGCGAAACATACATATTTAAAGATAATATAATTTTACAGACAATTTCTATGTTATCTAAATCGGCGAAGAAAAATATGAAATAATAATAAAAAAGTGGTTGGGCTCTTCTGTTAAATAGCGTAACTGATATATGGTGTTAGGTAGCGCCAAATGATTGAAATGTACAAGAGTTAACCAGATGTGGTTCTGTTTATTCACTACAAGCATGTTTAGCTCAGTCCTACAATTAAAACACAATATGAATCTCCCAGGCTCAGGTACCGTATTATTCCGACTTTAATTGCAAAGCTTTGTACTAATTACGATTTAACAGGGAGAATTTATATCTGACCTGCACACGCTATTACAGCGGTTAATTAGGCAGGTTATAAATAAACCACAATTAGCCTTGTGGCGAAACGAGATAAAAACAAAATAATTTTGCTGCATAACAATACTTCACTGTGACGGTTTGTATTTTGTGTTGTCAGTATTACCTACATAAGTTTTGAAGCTGAATGTTCTTTGTTAACAAGACACCTATCGATGAAGATTCTTATTTCCTAGATTCTACAAACAACAGAAATCAATCAGTTCATGAAATAGTTTACAATGATATTGTGAAACGCAGTTTGGGTAACCTTTTAGCACCTACATGTAAATCAACCAGTCTATAAGTCAGTATCAGTGCATAACTGCATACCTACTGTACACTTATTTTATCAATTCTACCATAAACAATATTTTCAATTGACAAGATATTTAATTAACAGAATCTTTAGAGAGAGAGGTATCATATGGTTTAAAATTAAAATACCTCGCATGAAGGTTCTATAGCTTCGGCCGGGGAAAATGTGTTTCTACAGAAAAGAAAGCAAGAAAGTCGTTGTCTCTATTAATTAATTTTAATCTCACTTTTCAATTATGATTGACTGTATACGTAACCGTTTCAAATTTATGAAATACGACTTACTTTTGGATGACCTTATTTATTAGCAATTAAATAAAATCACTTGTGAACGTAAAAACAACCTCGCTCGGCCAACGAACGTTTTAATGGAAGGCACATATTCATTATCTTCTAAATTGCATTTCGGAAAACAACCGAAACATTTGTAGATGCGTAAAATCAATAACAACCAACAAAATATCCCCCTCTTATAGCATTACTGTGCCCCATTTGTAATCAAGGTGGATTATAGAAACGTTGAGATTGACCATTAATGTTATTAAGTAGCACCATCTCATCAAGATAATGGCCACAATGGAAAGCCGATCAAATCTCCAGCTAAAGGAGAATTCTAGAAACTATGAATGATAGCATCTATGTGTTAACTGCTTACAGGGAATAAATTATCAACAAGGTGTAGGAATCCACGGATTCTTCGGAACGACAAGCTTTGTGCAGAGGTCGACGAACTCAAGCATCTGGATTTTGAGACACAGCAAAGTACAAAGGGTGAACGAAATTATCGGGAACAACATTTCGGGCATAGATTAAGGTATTTTCTGAGGAAAACCAATAAGAATATAACACAAAACAGTAGTTTTGTCTCTGTTCCAGGAAAGTTTTTAAAGATAAGATATGGTTGAGGTAAGGAGAATATGAAACAACAGAGACATTATGTAAAGGTAAAATATACCAAATAAATCATTTTATATCAGGATAAGATGTAGATCTGAAAGATTGAGACACTTGACAACACAAATATTTTGTATTTGAATTTAGCATCAAAAATATAGAGAAAAAGAAAGTTCTCAAAAACCATATTCCTGTTTTTGAAGACTGCAACCACCGCCGCACCGTAAGTACCTACTAGTACATATTTATTAGAAATACTAATCTTATCGACATTTTATATGCAAAATATCTGATACAAGGACTACAAACATACATCTTATATCACATAATAGGTACATACGCACAAAGTGAAATAAAATCTACAATGTTTATCATGTCAACATTCATACCAAGTTTTTTGATAACTCTGGAAATTTCAAGTTTCAATGGAAATGACAGAAATAAAAATATGTACCTATAAAACAGTTCATCAAGATACACTCGGGCCGGGTCCTTTCAAAAATTGCGCTCCGCGGTCATTATGTAAATTGACACGAATTCCTTCGGCAACCTCGATTAACGAATTACATAAACTTTTAGTTTGTAGGTAGGAACCGTGCAACGTAAGGTTCTATTTTGACTTTTTAAAGAGAGTTTCCCGTTCCAAAAATAGCCCGGTCTACCGGTTAGAGCACGAGAGCCTGCACGATACAGAATACCTAATAAGCGGATCGGTTTAAGAAATCTCGCGGCTTAGCCCGTGTGCGGGGTCAGCGACCTCCCGCCGGCTAAGCGCCGCCTGCGCAGCAAGGCTTATTGTTGTCTATGGTATAGTTGAGGCTTGCTATGGCCGTGTTGTTTCACTTCAAGGTCAAAATGTCTCCTGGTGCACTTTTGTTACGCTCGTACGGAACGAAATGAAAACAGATCCGTGTTCCGATTGACTTGCTTTTTTGAAGATGGAAGTGGTACCTAGGTAGGTACATCAATACTGAAGATCGAGTAGCATTTGACGAACCTAAACATGACATCGTTTTATTGTCTTATCACTGCTAAAATAGATAGACTGAAACCATATCTCCTCATATACTTATAATACCTACTAAATGAGTCATCTTATAATGTTCTTATCAATGTGTTTGTGGGGTACAAACGCAATTTCAACTAAAATCATTCAAATATTGCGAGGTGCTCATCAAGTCTGAAGTATCTGTGTATTCTTCATGAAAATGCCTTCTATTATTCTTTTTGGAAATGCCTTCATTAGGCGCTCCCTCAACTTCTTATTCTTTGGAGTTTCCCTTAAAAGGTTGACGATGACGTAAATACTGTCTTATACATTAGGGGTCGCTGAACCGTCAAAGGAAGGGAGCGAGTTCACATTTGACAGACGAATCGTGTGAAAATAGCATTAAAATATGTTTAATAAATGCATGCTTTTATCTTAGGATCAATAATTTCTTTAACGATCGTAGGAATTGATTAGACGCAGACGTTGAATGCCTCACGTACACACGGAATACTTGTCACTGGTAGACATAATACAAGTTTATTATCATTTCATGGGTTACATACGATTATTAAAAAGAAAATTACGGTAACAACAATAACTGCACAGTTATGCAAAAGCTCTTACTTTAATACATCACCGGTGTTGTTAATTTTATAAGTTTCCGCAAACATTCTGGTCGTAAAACAGGTATTAGTTCGATGACTTAGTTATGACATCGTTTATGAATGCATAATTTTAAGGAAGTTTCAAATATTTGAAGTGTTTGGTACTATGAAAAACATCTTATTAGAGCTACATATATTTATATTTGCTACATTTGATTTAAAAATATTTATACTACATATTTTTTTATTAGGACTGGTAGACCTGAGGATGCAGAAGACCGGGCAAAGGGGAGAAAGTTAAAGTAAGCGGACCCCGGCACTAGGCTCGGAAAACACTAGGACGAAGAAGACATGTTTAAGTAGGAAAACGTCTAGTAAGTCGTTAGATGATACGGTTAAAAATCTGAATTAATACAAAATGTAAACTGTCACTACTGTTGTTTGTAGGTCAAATCTCATCATCGCAACAACTAGATCTAGCTGACAATCGAAAGTCTACAATCTTATATCGAAACAGATGAAGGGCATTGATTAGGTATTTGGTCGAAAACAGAACGATCAGTATTCGATTAGTGCATCCGATTACAATTTGGCTACAAAGTGTTTTTCATTTAAGCTTAGACTCATAATCGATTGCTTATCATTTACATAACTTTCGGAAATTATAAATATTAATGTATAGTTAAACGTATCGTTAACCTAGCGAGTTAAATGTTTAGGTCACCTGGTGGCAAGGAAGTTAATTAATATGTACAGTTATGTCTGACTGGTGGGCTATCGGAACATTAACATAAATATTAAGTTTATGATTCACATTTTGAACCGAATTTTGAATCAATCTGTGGACGCAATAGTGGACGGAAGTTAAACTTTTCTTACATATTGGGGGCTTCGTTTGACTAAATTGTTTTGTTTTTACCAATCCTATATATATTTCTATCAATCAACGTTATGACAAATCGCGGAATCGACAGTTGTTTTGCACGTCGTAACTCATTGAACCTTGATGCAAGTTATATTTATAGACTTAAATAGGCCGATTGTATTTCCTACTAAAACAATTCGTTGGCAAATTGCCCATTGTACCGCAACAGGCCTTAATCTAGACGCGTCGAACACTTTCTACGGGCGTCTTTTTTCTTCTAAAACTGCAATTGCATTTTCCATTGTTACATCCACACGTTATCGGAGGTTCACGTGGTTTCCCCGCCACTGAGGCCGTCTCGATTGTCATCAGATCAATCAGTGTTTTTCAGCGTGAAAATATCGCGAGTTACGTATATGGTACGTACCTACCGCGTTAGAAAGCCACGGCTATCCGATAAACAATTAATGGCAACATCGGTATACGTTCGAGATCTGCTTCTTTGCTTCTTGCTATTGTTCTATTGCTAGGTTTAATTAGTGGCGAAAGTCTAACGAGAGTGCCTCGTGAAAGTTCTCTACACACGTTTAGTCTCAGTCCCACGTATTGTACTTTTTATGTCGTAAACAACAGTTCATGTTGTAATTCTGTTTTGTTACATACGCACAACCATGTAAGCATTATTGTTTGGTAAAATTAATGCCTCTTAATACAGTTATGTAACGCAATATTACGTTGCGCGTTTGTTTAGCTCTAGGCCGAGATAGCCATATACTGAATGACCCACACCGAAGCTAACAAGGCCGAACTGAACCGAAGACCAGTGAAAGGAGGATAAATCTATTGGTCCCTACAGGGGATTATAGTCTCACAACTAATTGGGCGCCTAGTGTGATGTGTTTCACCCTATAACTTTGGTAGAAACATGCCGTTTGTTTGTTCTTTCCCATTTCTTCTTCCTTAAACCAGCCCATAAACAAACAATGTAGGTACAGTACATAATTGCATTTAATGTAATCTTTACAATCAGTTGCCTAGAACACTGACCTTGACCCCTATGCGTCTGCTTCCTTCTAATTATGTCTCATACTACTTTAGCAACAGCTATCAAGCGCTCCTGAGATTCAGATGCTGGTATGGTATAGTTCATTGCAGGAGAGATTCATTAGCTCAATATGCAAAGTGATTTCAACCCGAATAATAAAATCTCATCCATGAAAACAGCCAAAACTGATCTGAACGTTGCTTTAAATTATCGCCTGAATGGATATCGAAGTTACCGAGGGTTTCATTGTGATGTTATATCAGCATTGTGCAATTCACCGCAACATCTGATCCGGGCATCCATCAACTATTGAAAGGTACTGGGTTCTTATAACTCGTAACCGCGATGCGGTTTTGGCGCCTCCAGATTACACACTATTCGATTAAAGGTCGCAAATCAGTTAATTTATTGGTACAATGTTAAATAACCTTACTTACAATAATATTCAGCGGTCTATACAATATTTAACAAATATGAGGTATCAAATTACCTAGTCGCAGTTTTGTTTTGACTCATAATCCAGTATGAATTACACATTTAAATGAATCCTTGCCAATCTGTACATTATGGACGATTAATTATACTAAAACGTTTAGCTTTGTTCATTTCCTTATTGATTTGATACTACGACATATTTCGTTTTTAAATATTAATATGGATTTCCAATTGGAGAATCAAACGTGTTCCGCTCAGATCTTATCAGCAATGATAAAGCGATATTTAAGTGAATTTGATTTTAATTTACATATTTATTTAATTATAACACCACAGATGACATTTTTCTGGCCTAACATTTTATTCCACAGCGACTAATTACTTCATTATCTAATACACATGGATATCGCAAATCACCCAAAAAAGCACTTAGTCAGCATTACCAAGACCCTTAAGACTTCCATGCTAGCTTCAATAGAGAGAGTTACTTTCGCATTCCAAGCTTCGTAGGGTTACTATCACTTGTTACAAAAGTGGTCTAAAAATACGAAATTTCTACAACCTCAGAACAACATACGTATGTTTATTGTATAACATTGTTTTGACGCCGACGAAGTAACAAAAGTAACAAGTAATTTGTAATACACGAAACCTGATTGATGATGTTGGACGGCGAGCAAAAATTCACCTTATGCAATTCAAGTGTTATTGCCAGTCATTTAAATCATTATCCAGCCAAATGTTAAAGATGGTTATACTTATTTGACGAGCTCAAATGAGCTAAGATGGAGAGTGTGTAGCGATCTAATATTTTGAAAATAGACAAACGGTAATTCCTATAAAACACAAATATACTACCTGGTACTACGTAATTTGTGAAGTAAACTGTAATATGACATTGCCAATAAAACCTAAAAGGCCTTAAATTTGGTGATGAGATTTCAATGTTCATCAAAAAACGACCTAGATGAAGCTAGCTGATAGTGTTAAATAACTCAAAAACAACATTGGAAAAGGTAATTAATCAATTTGTAAAAATACTATCATGGCGAATACAGAAATGTTCATCTTTGGCTGCTACGGACCATAATAATAAACAAAAGTTTATTTTTAGAACAAACTTCGCACAAAATTTGGTAATTTAATCCCATAATTAATTAACGTCATGAACGAACCTAGAACGGCGTATTTCTCGACTTCATAAAAATCCTGCCTCCAACAGAAGATGATACTTTTAATTAAACGATAAAGGACAAGATTAAAAGCTAGTAGCCCCGACATTTAACAGAACAAGACGCAATTAAAGAGTTAAGTAAACAAGACCTTCCTTTTATTGTTTGCAGATAGAGTTAATTTCGAAAAGCCATTTAAGTAATTGTTGTTTAATTAGTAGTTAATGAAGCTAAAGATCGGCGGTGTCATTGTTGAATAGTTCTCACGGATAAGGTAATCTTTGCTGAGCGTGTTATTCATTTTTGTCTCATTATTGAGATAGGATTAAGTGCCTTTTTAATCTTAATTTTTTCTAGTACAGTAATACCCCGGACTTACGCGATAGGTGGGACCGAGCCATTACCGCGTAAGTCGAATTCGCGTAAGTCGGGGTTCAACTTTTCATACAAATACATATAAACTTGGTTTAGTCGAGACCAGAGTTTAGAGAAAACAATAATTTAGAACAAAAACTATTGATAAAGTGTATGTCTGACGGTTTATATTATAATGAATAAAGTACCCTAAACCGTAGTAATTTTAATGTCCACGGCTTCATATAGGTATTCCTACAATGTTGCCTGACAAACTTTTCTTTTTCTCAAGCAAAATTTTCTCGTAGCATACCAGGTTTTTTTAATTTCCTTTTTGTAGTAGAAACGCGTTCTTCAAGGTCATCGTTTTTTATTTCCTAAAATTGGTATTCCCTCTTCAATCGAAATGAGTCCTTCTGTTAAGTTTGCAATTGTCATTTTGAATCACCGATTCCTGGGTCTACATATCAAGAACATATCGTTCAGTGTCTTGCTCCTACGTGCGCATTTCTTTAATTCTACCAATTTAACCTTGTCAATTGTTAGCTCTTGTTTTTCTTTTCTGTTTAGGCTCAAATGAATCTTTTAAATCGCATAATAAAAAAATATTAGTATAACGCACTGCGGACTTAAAACACTTCCACGGAAACTGACCATTGAGAGGGCAAAGCGAGGCAGCCGATGTGCGCGGCAATGAAAATGAAAAATCGCGTATCTCCGAATTCGCGTAAGTCGGGGTAGCGTAAGTCGGGGTATTACTGTACACAGTACTTAATTTTATACATTCGCAACAGCAAAAACAGTAAATTTTCAAAAAGGAATAAAAATAAGCTTACATCAAATAATATAAAATAAAGTTTATTAATATAAAATGAATCGCAAAATGTGTTGGTACCAGCATAGCTCAACATCGCCTGGATCAATTTGGCCTATTTTTTTTTAATGTTCTGATTTAACGTCAGGGAAAAATGACAGTTCGACGAAGGGAAAGGTACGACGTGCGGAAGACTAGTTTAAAATAAACGCAGCAGTCGTCAAGCAAACAAATGTTCTAAGCATGATTCCAAAACTCATCACGAACAAGTATCCCAATGGTGAAGCAGGAAGCTATAGATGCGAGCTTTACTCGTAGTTTGTGAGTGAAATTGATTGAATTAAACCGGCAAACGGCCCCTTCGTTTGACAGGATCTATGTGCAGTACACACATCAATTTAAGTAATTGAGTCAGACCTTCGGAGAGACGGGGTATGATATCGCAGCATGCAAGCAGATACTACTCTGGTTGGTAAACAGTAACGTCACTCATCTAAGGTCGTCATTATCATCATTATCATGTATTCTTACTTACTTAATCACTACATAGTATTTATAAAACAAAGTCGCTTTTTCTGTCATGTTGTCTGTTGTATGTCCCTATGAACGCTTAAATCTTTAAAACTACGCAACGGATTTTGATGCGGTTTTTTTAATAGATAGAGTAACTCATGAGGAAGGTTTTTATGTATAATATCATCCATTAAATAGTGGACAAGTACCACGGGCGAAGCCGGGGCGGGCCGCTAGTTACTAATATAATAGGTATAGCTGAAGAGTTTGCTTGTTTCTTGTTTGCTTGAACGCGCTCATCTCAGGATTTCTGGTTTTCAATTGTTAAAATATTTTTATATTGGATAGCCCGCTTGTCAAGGCAGGCTGTAAGCTCTGTGTGCGGCTGATAGTTTAAGATAATGAGACCGCCTTTATTATTGACTTATTGTCTTTAAATCTATAACTCATTGGTCTATAAACACTTATTGTAAAATCTATGTATGGGTTTCTTTCGCTTAAGAAATCTTTAAAACACAAACTTAGTGAAAATCACGTGGGGTCAAAATGGACTGTTTAATAACACTTAAAATCTAAAATAAAAAAATAAAGTTTTTAATATCAAACACTTGCATGGATCCAAATCGTCAATTAAGGTGAAACAATCTGAAAGTATTCCTTTCCAAGAAACGATCGTCGCGGTAACATTACAGTATTTGGTTAATGTCGTAACATAATTTATTAACCGAACAGAAACATGTAAGTACCAATTAAGGTATGTAATTATGTGTAAATCCGGTCCAAGTGTGCTAATTAAATGTAATTTTATAAGGGCATATCCAAAAATATACATTTTATGTTTTATTATTATGTATCAATTATATAATAATTTACTGTATCATTGGGGTTTGCAAGTATGCTGACTCGAAATCAGAGCAATTAACCGTAAGACTAAAAGTATGTAGATTTCATTCAAGTAACAGTTTACTGAAGAAATTTGCTTTAAATAACATTATTGTACCTAGTTAGCTAGATTTCAAAAAAAGTTGGTGAAAAATGTTGATTCTCGCAATTTTAGGATTACTTTATTCCCACGTTCATAGTAGATGTACTTAAGTTATTAGTAGATTATTTACACTACACCTAATGAGTAGGGATTTAAGAATCAAATTAAGGAGGTCTTCAAATTTTGAACTTCGTAACAACTTATTTGTTACAGTGTAATGACTGCGTAAGTCAAAAATTCCATCACGGCCGCCTGAATACTAATTGGGATCCAGATAAGAAATCATCTACGTATAATAAGATCGTAACGGTTTCCGCGTTTTGATCACGCCAGGGAAATGGGGGAAATTAAAAATTGTTATATGTAACAAGTTGTTAATTATCATCATTCAGATCACTCACTTTCACTCGCATCGAGATTTCCATCATTGCACTGTCAACTTTCCAATACAGATGTGAGGAACTATTCTTTGCGTACATTGAATACGCGGTGTCATGCACAATCATGTTTTCATATCGGGAAAGTTTTGAAGCAAAACGCGTTTCGCGGCCAGTTCCGACGTTTTAACGTAATAACTGCCGTGATGCAAGTGATACAATAATGAGTTTGTAAAAATAAAACACATCAGATAAACAGTGTTACTGGGAATGGCACGACAAAGTCAAAGATTATTATGTTAATGATATCTAGCAAATGAAAGTAGAAAATAAAGCATCATATGCAATTTGAGCATTAAGAAAATATCTATACAAAACACATGATCAAATGATAATGATAATAACTATGAGCTGCAATAAGAAACGAATAAAAACACCACACATTTGTTCGAGTATTACTAACTTAACCTAACGATCGAAGAAATTCTAATCATCACGAGATGAAAAGTAAGAGCAGAGAACCAAGCGAAGGAAAGTCAATCTGCATCATAATCTAAATAGCAAATATTAGTTATCCATCAGCGAAATAATTCTACAAGCGGCCGAGTGATCGGCGAGGCTATTACAAACAGACATTAATATAAATTAGTGTAGATTACGGACTGTGGGTACAAGTAACGAACCGTGCAAAATATTTCGAGACCTAAAGCTTGTTAAGTAATGAGTTTTGGTATACAGCGCAAACTGCGGTTCATTTAAAAGCGTTCTAAGATTTTGCTTACAAAAGATGCGGGCGTAGACGTAGCCATTTAAATGAGCTTCTTAAGAAAAATGTCTAGCTAATCTACGACGTAGTTTTTTTGGTGAATAAAAACACAGATTTACAAAGATTTTATTAGTTCACGGGACAATCCGGTTAGTTTCGTCTAAGAAACTTCCTTTATGTCTTTTTTGTGAATCCAGTTTAGTTGTTACATTCGACACATGTGAAGATTAATGGATAAAGCACTTTAAATCTTAAGTCATTGATTCCTTTATTTTCGTAAAATATCATGCATTATATTCGAGAAATCAGATATGTTCTCGTCATACGAACTAGTTTTCATTATACCTTACTTTAAAAATGTATTCATACTTCGTAATTGAAAACAAACCAAAAGAAACCATAGCTACAGAGAATGCGGGCGAATAGATAAATACTGACGTTTTTCGTCGTCGTTTTGGAGGAGTTGGAAATGACCTGCCATTAGGTATTTACTTTGTTGCTATAAGTACGTTGTTAAATAGACTGTAAGTTGTTTTATTTGTAGCATTACCATTACAACACTCAACTAAAGCTCTAACAAACGGTGCGTCACGGTAATACCTACTCGTATATTATCATCACTTTAGATGTGCCATTACACCTTCAATGACAAATGGGTGACACGTGTTTTCTGGTAAATAAACACAGGTTGGATAACATAATATAAATCATGGTACTATTAAATAATAAAGATATCAATGGTGGATTTATTTTATTTAAACTTTATTGCACAAATAAAATTAGTACAAAAGGCGGACTTAATGCCTCATGGCATTCTCTACCAGTCAACCTTAGGGCAAAACAGAGAGTGAGTAGGTAGGTAGTGCTCTTAAAATAAAAATAAAAGTAAAAAAAAAAAAAATACACTTATAAACTAGTTAACATACAACATACTACTTACATAAAAATACACAAATAACTTCATATAAATAGATAAATACTTTATAATAAAATACAACTATACATATACTTATATAATAACGAAAAGAAGTATAAATGATGAACGATGCTAGATTAAGTACGGGAAACGGTGGACGATGATGCGCAAGAATTAGTAAGGAAGTGGTGGTGGATTATAAAATAATATATCATAAGTCTCCTAATATATCATCTGCTTACATAGATCAGTCGGTGAAATTGTAAAATCCCTAAAACACAGCCTAAAATGAGGAGAGAAGATTCAAGACTAGAATTGGTACATACGAATACTATTCGTAAGCTATTCTCACGTAATAATATTGCCATGGGCGGGTGAATATCCTTCCATACCTCGATTACTTGGTCCCAGACAACTAAGCTCTCCTCTGGGATTAACCATCGTTTGTTGCGTGCTTGTTACTATTAGCTTAGGTTATTATGATTTGCTATTTAAGAGTACTAAGGGAATTGGTATTTACATTGACTAACTTAATGGACTACGTAGACAGGGCACGTATTAAAATTAAATATGAAAACCCGTGTGTTTACAACATAAAAGTACATAATGTATAAAAATAATAACGATGCAATATTTTAATTTTAATGCACTGAATTAAATTTTCCAATGAAACAGCCTTCAACCATACTTTTTCATAAAGAAGCGGAGCCCAAAGTAAAACTTCTTTTAAATCCTTCCCGTTAGTTTCAGTCCAATAAAGCCGCCTTGAGAAATAACATCTCCGTGAAGTCATTCAGTCTCATTGGCAATGGACTATCATCCTAATGGTCCTCTATGTGTTCTAATAACATTTTCAAGCGTCCTCCCGGTATTGACACTAAGTGCTCGTAATGAACCATAATTGGTGGTTCGAGTCACATATTCAACGGTAAACAGTTAAGAAAAGTACCCATTTACCGTATTATTGCCTTTTATGACTGTAATTTCCAATGATCTCATTGAGTCTGTGGGATACGCATAAATTCATTCGCTGCGTCTAGTGTACGAGTTTTCAAGTACCATCATCATTTTAATATTATCATCTCTGCTATAAACGCGTAGCCAAAAGTAATGAAACACCACTAGCAATTCTTTATGTAAAATACATTTTTAAAATGATTCAAGCTCCTCGAAATCCTTTCAGAATTATTTCACAATCAGTAACATAAAACTTATATCAACAACAATAAATTCAACAGTGCAGTGCCACAAATCAAATACAATAAGTTTTGAGTGGTTAAAAAGGCACGTTTCTTTTGACTTATGAATCCTTTACAACATTACTCCGATACAAGATGTCGCCTTTGCAATATTGTTCGTATTAAGAAGTATCAATGTCAGCCTATTAATGTCCCACTGCAGGGCAAAGGCCTCCACTATTTGAGATCATGTTTTTGTTACGAAAATGGGTTTTGGCTTGATCACCACGATTGCCAAATCTGGGTTGGTGACCACAAACTCGAGCTGTGTTCAGGAAACTCGACCAAATTTTGCCCGGCACAGAAATCGAACCCTTGGCCTCGAGACCAAGGCCTGTACTTAACCACTAGACCACTTAGGCGTTCCTAGACCATCGAGGCGTTTGTTTTCAGTCAACATTCAGTTTGCAGTCAACGTAACCTTGTCACCATTATTTTCATTCACAAATTCAAGAATAAAGCACTCAGGTATTTACCGGTGTACAGTACGTTTATATACGTAATACAAAGATCATCATGCGGATAAGAAATTGACGATGCGTTATACCGCATTCTAGTTTAGCCAAGTGGATGAACGCCAGCGTTATAAATATGGAATTTGACGTACCTGCGCCATTACTGTACTAATGTTACGACCGTCTAGACGCGTCTCGAATTGATCGAGACTCGCAAACTATTTAAGGAGTCAATAATGCGGCGAGCTCTGCAAAGAGATCTTTATTAGCAGACGAACGAAATACTCCATAGGATAAGAGTGCTGCACATAGGGTAGATAAGGTATGAGGTATAAGTATGTCATGAGAATGGAAGAATGGCATGTCACCAAGAGTGATAAATATGACTGTTGATGGAAAAAAAAGAGCAGCGGAAGGCAAATAATGAAATAAATGCATTGCGTGAAGTATGTTATGGACGTGAAAGGAGTGAATGTAATGTTGACGCTGATAGGAAAGAGTGGAAGAAAAAAAAAGTTGAGCCGACCCTGCCCAGTGCGGGATAATGGCAGGAGAATGATGAACAAGATGAACCTTGGTTTATCCATTCATTTGGTTAAATTCAATTTGCATTTGTGGATTCTCTTCGATTGCTAAAAGGCAAACAATTAATATTCCATTAAATGACTCTCTGCATTCCCCTCAAAATGGAATACACTGAAATCGCTCCAGTATTTTACGCATAATTATCAGTATTGATTCTATCGATTGTTGGTCGTAAAGCTGTGTAATTTAATGAGCACGAAATGCTTACCCTAATTTCTCTGCTAAGAACTCATCGGATTTTATGAAGGGTTTATCAAGTTGTACTTGCATGATGCGGTAGAGTAAAATAATATGCAACAGTTAAAATATTATAATATTTGTTATGTAGCTACTTGATAGTTTTCATATGAAAAAATTGTTTTTTTTTGCGCTCATTAATCTTCAGCATCGGACGGATTAGTCACAAGACAGCTGTCATAGCGATCAGGCTATTTTATTAGCAACTTGTCTAAATAGCAGCGGTTTTTGATCGGGTTAGAGTCACGCAAATGAGTCATGTTACTTCTTAATGAAAACATGACATGTGGATTTATCTTGATAAAATTTGAACAAAATTAACAGTTTCAGCTTAATTGTAAAATGTGTCAAGTCATGTACTCCGAAACAGGATGCCCATATAAAAATTAACATTACATAATATCATATACGAATCAAGGTATTTCAAAGAGTAACCTTACATCACCGATGTCAATTTCATTGAAGTAAGCGTTCTGTAGGTACTTATATTAAATAAAATATAACGACCGTTATGAGATGACGAACTCAAGACAAAACGTATAAACAAATACTCACCACACTAACAGTATTTTATAACAGGTAGTATAAATGAAAAAAAATTGGCCAAGTGCGAGTCGGACTCCCGCACTGAGGGTTCCGTACAAATTCTAATTTTGACGTATTAAAAAACTACTGAATAGATTTCGTTCGAACCAATTTTCGTTGGTAGTTTTTATGGTAATGTACATCATGTAATTATTTCAGTTTTATCATCCTCTTATTTTAGAAGTTAGAGGGGGGGGGGGGACACACTTTTTTCCGCTTTAGAAGGGTCTATCACGCAAAGTATTCACTTTAGAAAAAAGTGATATTAGAAACCTTAATATAATTTTTAAAGACCTATCCATAGATACCCCACACGTATATGTTCAATGAAAAAAAATATTTCGAGTTTCAGTTCTCACTATGGGGACCCCCCACTTTTTTTATTTTTTTTCTATTTTCGTGTTAAAACTTTGTTGCAGTTCACAGAATACATCCACTCACCAAGTTTCAACAGTATAGCACTTATAGTTTCGGAAAAAAGTGGCTGTGACAGACTGGCGGACAGACAGACAGACAGACAGACAGACAGACAGACATGACGAATCTATAAGGGTTCCGTTTTTTTGCCATTTTGGCTACGGAACCCTAAAAATGGAGAAACACTTAAAAGAGTAACATTTAACATCACCGATGTTAAGTACTTTCATATCAGCGTTAGCGAAATTTATTAAAAAGAACAAGCGAATGACGCGCTCAAGACGAAATGCATTAAAAATATGTAGTTGTATCATAGTAAGCTAAACGCTCCATACGTAATCGGTGTATTAGGTAACGCACTTATTGTAATTGACATCGGAACGAACGATAAGGAGACCTTCGCCGCAAGGTCGCGCTCCATATCACCGGCCCGAGGATTGGTTAACCCAAAAACATCAACTGTGACTACTATTAGCAATGTTGCCATATGACCTGAAGACAACCAAATGCCATCGCAAATCTGTCTTTTGCAAGTAATGAAATGAAAAATAATATTATGAACGAGAACTCATCCGGCGCTTGTTTGCCTTTTAAATATACACACGTGAGCCAGATATTGCACATTTCACACCCTTCTGGCGTTAGCATTAAGTTATAATAAAAACGAATAAATATTTTCTTTAGTTGGAAAGTATTTGTAGAGGTTCATAATGAAAATAGATTCTCCCAGTGTTATTTACCACTCAAAGAGGTTTGAATAAACACCCCAATGCAAATTTTACTTATCAAAACCGACAGCTGGCAACAAGATCATAAGGACCGGAGCGCGACAAACACGAGCCGTACAAAATGTCATTGCAATTAATTATGCTTACCTACTTAACAGTTATAATTGCGGCGAGTTCATTTAGAACCTGTTCGACGGCCGCTGCGAAGGTGATCTCCGTCGGAATTTCATTTATGAACTTCCACCGGCAGCGGCTACGTTTATACGTTTACGTGCAAAAGTAATGTGTGTATCTAATTATGTTATTTAGATTGTTGTGACGTGTTGTGCCCGCTAGGTCATCATGAGTCACAATTTATACATACTCGTAGCAGGAGACGTTTCAGCCTTAGACTGGACGTTTTGCGACCTGCGTAAACCCGGGGTTGGACTGGTCGGAGGTGGCGCAAGATAGAGACAGGTGGATGTCTCCCATTTCGGAGGCCAAGACCCACTTTGGGTCTTTGAGCCACAAAAGTTAGTTAGTTAGTTAACAGTCGTTTTAGCTTAACATGCAAAGGATCCAATGATTCGAATTTCGGCAAGTTCATTCGATTCGGATTTGCTCTATTGTGAGCGTACTCATCACTATTTCGACGTTAAAAAACAAACAAGTACACCATGTTTTTTTCACTAGGCACTAATTAAAAGCAATTGGTTGGATTGAAGGTCTGCAGTTTTAGATCTCTACTAAGTCTAGAGGCCAATTAGCCGAACACTTACACAACTAATATGATGTTTGGTTTAACACGATTTAACAACCACATAGGAACTATTGAATAAGTATCACACCCCTAATAAGCGTCTTCAAAATGACGAACGGCTTCATTGTGTTCATGGTATTTAGAATGATATCCATTCAGACATAAAAAAATACTATTATTATAAAGAATTGCACTGCGATTCAAACGTGACAGAACACCCAGATCCAAATTCAGCGTGAATTCTCTAAAACGTGAGAATATTGGAGAATGCTATTATCATAAAAGTTGTCTGCCATTTGTGCCTGTTATTTTAATGCAAAGCAAAAGTCTAAAGTTTTATCAAAAAATACTCGTCGTATATCGTTTTACGCTAACGATGTCTGATAGACAACCGCGCATCTTTTATCAATGAAAAAGGGTCGCCGTTTTTAATCTTGGAAACTAAACTTTACCCAAAGCGGATCAAAGTTACACAAAGAAAAAGTGTCGGAAGCAGAAGGAAGTCTGCGCATACAACGTTCAAGATATTGAAAAATGAATTCCGCATCAGAAGGAATGTCTAATAGTAGATTTCAATAATGTATCTCTTGGTAAAGATAGGCGGTAGGAGTTTAGTTGTCTAGATTTTCTAGTAGGTATTCTGACTCAATTTAAACAAGAATATTTAAAAAATATTTAGGCAACTACTCTTTAGTAAGGCTAACGTAACAGAGAGATACATTATTGAAATCGGCCACTAATTGTCGTAATGTTTATTTATATCAAAATTCAATTTACTACATAGGTATATCATGAGAAGGAGAGAACTAAATAATATAAATTAAATATAATAAAAAACTCGACAATGTACAACCAGTGTATCAGAATTATTATGACTGGACGTTTCGCCAAGGTCTTAATTAAACAAACATCGTAACACTTAAAGAAATAAACCGCCAACATCTCAACACATCCGATGCATCATTTTATTTGCTTCTTAATTCACTCCGTGGTCACAAAAACAACTGAAAGTAAACTTTTAAAACTTCTAATATTCATTCAAATACTCTCGAAGGAGGATTTGGTGAACCACTCGTAGAAAATTTACATCATTGCCATTTCACAGATGTGGTAAAATTTCATGCAGTTTTACATTTAATGTTGCCAAATACTTAAATATTCTTAGATGTTAGAGATAAAATCGTTCGAAGAAAATAAAAACATCACAAATCAAAGCGAACCTCAGTCATTAGACTAATGTAGAGACATTAAAAACTTAACTCTCAGGGAAAGTGATTGTGAATAAATCGAAAAAGACGAGTGTATCAGGGAACTCCCGATCCCGTAATTAATTATGTTCTTCGTGATTAGTTGATCCACTTCGTTTAGACAAACGACCTAGCCTCCGAACACATACATTAAGACCACAGTAGCACTTCATAACGATGTATTGGGTTCGTTTTGTCAGAGAGGGAAGGTCTTCAGAGCTCAGTCTATACTCTATCTATACTAACATACCTAATAAAGTTGAAGTGGTTGTGATAATCTCAGGAACTTAATCCGAAATCCTAGTGGACTGAGCTGCGGGCGACTCGCTAGTAAAAAATTAAATAGTAATTGGTAAAAAGGCATAGGATATCTGTAAACTTTGGGAAGTTCGGCGGATGATCGGCGGTGATCAATTAGCATAACGTTGTTGCTCGTTTGCCTTCCTCTTACAAAAAAACAACACTTACGTTTAACTCGATACAGTTTTTCGTACGATTCCGCAGTCGTAACCCGCAAAGGAGTGTCATTCTCATGACAATGGTTATAATGGTATAATTTGGGTTGACTAAACGTTTTCTTAGTAACCTTGAGCAGTCGACCGTAAATAGTGCTGCATTGTTGTCCATTTAAAACGTAGTGGCAAATGGCAATGTTAATCTCGATATAAGATTGTAAAATGTTATGTTTTTTTCCAGTAGGTATTCGGGCTGTAACTAATAATAACAATATTTGCAATGCATAGCATACTTGTCGTCTCCCTAGAATGCATAAGAATAGCTCATCTGTAAAATATTTAAAGCCATAATATACCTATTCCGTAATTCTTAATCCTAAGTTTGTTGTTCAGCAAAACTAGTTGTATACTTGATCTGCTCAATGCGTTGAATAAGTCCTTTTTTTCTGAAGGTCAAAATAAATTAAAGTTTTTCGGTACCCTCATCATGTCTTAGGCCTGTCAAGTTTGGGAAAAATTGCACAAAAACATTGAGTTGACAAAGATCGCAGCCTATTTCATTGACGGAAGTGTCCTCTTGCATCACTCACATTGCCAAGACAATCCATATGATTCTAGTAAAGTACGTACGTGATAAGTTATAATCGGGCTATTTACAACCGTTTGTATACCCGTGAGCCTTGCACGCCGGCTGAAGGTAACATCCTGCATCAATATGACTCACTGCTGTTTCCTTAAAAGGTGGAAATATATTATTTCTACTGCATTGTTCACTTTGAGTGGCTTTCTTGATCAGCGGCGAATCTTCGCGGCGGTTAATGTTTCTTAAGTTAAACGTGTTCTTCACACAATATAATAAAAATAAGGCTTCGCATTTTATGTTGAAGGTTAAGGATATATATGGACAATTGGACATAACAAGATATTAAAATATCCTAAATATTCTCATAATATTATAAACGGCCGTTTTGACATTTGTATTTAAAATATTTCCGTACAACCATGGGTGCTCTAAGATGTAGAGACGTTCTGCTGCCAAAACATTAGCGCAGACAAACACAACAATACGCTTTCATTGCAAATTGCAAAGCTATCTAATGGATTGTTTTGATGGAAAACATACTAACTGACCGCCTAATAACCGCATTATTTTCATTGGAAAACTCCGGCCATCTGCTATCCTCTCTACAACGACAAAGGGCTCTCTGTTATTCTTAATCCCATCCACTACTTATTACCTATAACGAGTTAGAATGTGGAAGCGACGAGAAATAATAACATTTATTATTCCGTACTCCGCCTCTGGTTTCCTCATTGTGATTTTATTGCGCCCCGAATTTTACTTATACGACTTAGTCATGGTGGATCACTTTTTGCTTCATCTTTAAGTACCGGACGTAAAATCGGGATATGCGCGAGCATTACGTTCGGATATGTATTCAGCTTATTAGATCTGTAATTTATTTTCATACTTGAAACATGCTCGGGTTTACCAAAAGGAGGTCTGATTCTGCATGTGATTTTGAAGAGAGTGTAGCAAGGCATTGATTTCTGTCACTTATGAAGAAGTGACACAGAAACAAGCATAACTATTAACCACGATGACGTGATACTGCCAGGAGCCGGCATAAATAACCTAAACAAAGATAAGGTACTATAAAAGTCCCTACTCGTGCATGATGATTTTTGACTCTTACTTTAAGTACTCAATTGAATTTAAATTGAGTATATCGCTGCATAATAGCATAGCTTACATGACAACGCATTAAAAAATGCATAGCGATGAGAGCTAACAATCCAGGCTCGATGAAATTCTACTTAAGAGGCGTCAGCTGCAGTTTACCAATTAACGATACCAACAAACTTATAAATCACAGGTTGCGTTTAAAACGCAACGCACGCGCAAAACGAGTTGTTTACGTGAATTTTAATTGCGTTTCAAAGTCGACAAGTTACAAGAGGATTTACGTCAGCAATTTCAAATATAAAGAATATGGACATTGACACCAGCGTCTTATGATTGAGTGGTGGTAACTCGTGTTTTAAAACAATAATTTCATGGGTTCCAATTCATGCCTGTGTAGATCCATCGACAGACCTATCTTACTCGCCGGGCACAATGGGCACATGCCCAGGGCCCTGTTATCGACTGGTGCCCCCAAATCAGGGTCTGGGTGCCCTATGATCACCAAATCAGAGGTTTAAAGATCCATGTGCCCAGGGCCTCTAATAGGCGAAAGACGACCCTGCATGTTGGGTTCAAAACTTTTTGTGAGAGAGTCTTGATGTCTAGCTACTACACGCATAGACACAATTGACTGCCATAGGGAGTTACCTACCTAATTCAATTAGTCTCATTTCAGAATGTTGATTTAGTCTCATTCGAATATTCAGAGTCCTCTAAAATTCGAAGGCTCGAATCAACCTGCAGTGGAGTTGCAGTGTCTAGAAGAGCATT
Organism: Nomophila noctuella; assembly: GCA_958496325.1. NCBI lineage: Eukaryota > Metazoa > Arthropoda > Insecta > Lepidoptera > Crambidae > Nomophila > Nomophila noctuella. Next base: position 2,272,024 of record OY292487.1, on the reverse strand, counting down.
GAGATACGATGATTCAGTTTTGATTAACACTCAACAGATGTCGTAGGAGATGCAAGTATTGAAATACCTAGTTACCTTCAGCACTATTTCCGATCAGATACAACCTTGATTGTCAATACAAGAAAGTGTTTTCCTTCCTTAAATAATCTCACTAGATTTGCAATGATGCCGATTTTATTAAAATCTAGGTATTTAAGATGGTGGGCAAAACCTCTTCTTTATCAGGTAACGTCAGAACATAGCTCACGTGACTTGATAATTTATAGCTCATCATAATGAAAACCGTTTGAATTATAGCAAAGTACCAATAAACCATCAGAACCAGTATCTTGATAGTTCATTTCCGACATTAAACGCGTCACCAGTTTTTGCTGGCTCGCAAAAACTCGCTTCAACTCTGGCGCTACACGGTCGTATAATTGATGGATGACACAAAATCTGAGAACTATCTGACAGTGAAAAGTTGATAGCCGACAAGGTTGCTACTGAATTTTTTAACATATTTGCAAAAAAATCATTTGGTTACAATATTTCAATATGCAAAAGCGGATGATATTAGTTAAATGTCAAATATTTGCTCAACATCCGTATAATGAAGCTAAATGGTTATTCTAAATAGATTTATGTGTCTTAAATTAATGCGCACCCTCTTTGGACATCAACCCATTAATTTGCTACCGCATGTCAAATTATGTCATCGCAAATCAAATTATGTACTAATGTCTAATACTAGTCTAGTATGTGTGTATTGAAATTACATGAGTGTTGCTTAAGATAGAATTCACTCTTAGAAACTATCGCTGTTCATTCCTAAATTACTGAAACAACTTTACATCTCATTATTGCCAATATGAGTTGTCAAGTGCTACATCGAATCGACACACAGACACGGCCTTTCACGTTTATTATTCTACTAGCGGCCGCGCGCGACTCCGTCCGCGTGGTTTCCGGTTTCCGCAAACGTAGGTATATACTATACCTATAAAGTTCCATACAAACATTAATCCCCTTTTTCATCCCCTTGGGGTGGAACATATAAAAATCCTTTCTAAGGGGATCTTTATGTCATAGTAGCTTTATGCATGCCAAGTCCCAGCCCAATCGGTTTAAAATTGACAAAGTTTCATACAAACATTAATCCCCTTTTTCATCCTCTTGGGGTGGAACATATAAAAATCCTTTCTAAGGGGATATTTATGTCAAAGTAGCTTCATGCATGCCAAGTCCCAGCCCTATCGGTTTAAAATTGACAAAGTTTCATACAAACATTAATCCCCTTTTTCATCCCCTTGGGGTGGAACACATAAAAATCCTTTCTAAGGGTATCTTTATGTTAGTAGCTTCATACATGCCAAGTCCCAGCCCGATCGGTTTAAAATTGACAAAGTTTCATACAAACATTAATCCCCTTTTTCATCCCCTTGGGGTGGAACACATAAAAATCCTTTCTAAGGGGATCTTTATGTCATAGTAGCTTTATGCATGCCAAGTCCCAGCCCGATCGGTTTAAAATTGACAAGGTTCATTCAAACATTAATCCCCTTTTTCATCCCCTTGGGGTGGAACATATAAAAATCCTTTCTAAGGGGATATTTATGTCATAGTAGCTTCATGCATGCCAAGTCCCAGCCCTATCGGTTTAAAATTGACAAGGTTCATTCAAACATTAATCCCCTTTTTCATCCCCTTGGGGTGGAACATATAAAAATCCTTTCTAAGGGGATATTTATGTCATAGTAGCTTCATGCATGCCAAGTCCCAGCCCTATCGGTTTAAAATTGACAAAGTTTAATACAAACATTAATCCCCTTTTTCGTCCCCTTGGGGTGGAATACATAAAAATCCTTTCTAAGGGGATCTTTATGTCATAGTAGCTTTATGCATGCCAAGTCCCAGCCCAATCGGTTTAAAATTGACAAAGTTTCATACAAACATTAATCCCCTTTTTCATCCCCTTGGGGTGGAACATATAAAAATCCTTTCTAGAGGGATCTTTATGTCATAGTAGCTTCATGCATGCCAAGTCCCAGCCCGATCCGTTTAAAATTGACAAAGTTTCATACAAACATTAATCCCCTTTTTCATCCCCTTGGGGTGGAACATATAAAAATCCTTTCTAAAGGGATCTTTATGTCATAGTAGCTTCATGCATGCCAAGTCCCAGCCCTATCGGTTTAAAATTGACAAAGATTCATACAAACATTAATCCCCTTTTTCATCCCCTTGGGGTGGAACATATAAAAATCCTTTCTAAAGGGATCTTTATGTCATAGTAGCTTCATGCATGCCAAGTCCCAGCCCGATCGGTTTAAAATTGACAAAGTTTCATACAAACATTAATCCCCTTTTTCATCCCTTTGGGATAAAATAATAGATATATACTATAGCCTATAACCTTCCTCGCCAAATACACTATCCAACACAAAAAGAATTTTTCAAATCGGACCAGTAGTTCCTGAGATTAGCGCGTTCAAACAAACAAACAAACAAACAAACAAACAAACAAACAAACAAACAAACTCTTCAGCTTTATATATTAGTATAGATTCCTCTGAATACCTCTTCAATAGATAAGGCGCCTTAGCTAGTGAGCCTTGCAAAACTCTTGTAAAGTTATCGTAAAATTTTACATTTAAATCGTCGTGTCAACACCATCTTTATTCGTTTACATCATACTGCACTCCGAAAGCATTTGTAATCTTCAAATGACATTTGGAAGACTTGTAAGTAAATTTTAAGCGCACGTCTTTTATTGTCAATAAACTGTGATTACTTGATTTGTTTTTGATCGATTTCTTTAGCTTTTAGCTAGGAACGACATGCCTTTCTAGGCGAAGGTTGTCCTTGTGTGATTATGTCGTATGAGTGATTGGTACTTCCCACAAAAAGTGTCCTTGAGTGTCTACGAACTCATTTCACCTCTGTCATTAATCCAACAGACGTCATACAGCAGCTTATCAAAGTGTCTCTTGCTAGATGTTCTCCCAATTTATACGATTACATTAACTTTATTTACTTTGGCAGTTAAAGACTATTTTGAATTTTTAAACACCCACTTAAATAGTGAATATCTGGGCAGGTCACTTTTAAATACGATTTATTTCAAAAAAGCCTTCGTTTCGGTAATATAATTGTTACTTAAAGGTCATGATAATAAAGAATTTATTGGAACATTTTTGATCCTAAATAACCAGAAAGTTTATTTTTAATGACACTCTTCTAATTGGGAAGACTTAGTTACAAAATATCATAATAACTTTGTTTATGAAGAAGATTGAATTAATTGGGAAGTTTCCGATTCCTCAAGAGAGGCTTATTTAGGCAATTTTAGTCCCTTTCATCTTTAACTTTATTCCGCTAACGTCGCATATTAATGACAACAAACCTATAATTAGATATTAATTCACCTTAATACGACAATTTGAATGGTTTTAACTCCATGTGATTAGGATACCGGGACTCATTTTTGAAAGCAAAACGACATTTAGGTAACTGGTTCCTATCTTACGGACATATAATCGATAAAAATACTCTGCCTTTGTTTACATTTTTTCGCATTGTAAAACAGTTAGAAAGAGACAACATCCAATATAAACAGAGGGGAATGTGTATTGTGTACACATATCGTATTATGTCGAAATTATTAAGAAGCTCACAAAAAACAAACAAACAGACCAGTGAAACGCTCACTCGTTAGACGACTGTAGACCTTACCAACAATAGACTCGAGACATCCTGGAAAATATCCTGAGGACATTTCCTCCTGAGCCAAAGAGAGGAAATAAATCATTCAAGACTTTTAGGAAGCTGATCAAGCTGAAAAGTCATTTGTATTCTCGAGGGGTGTATGATAACAGATCTCTGATGGAACCGTTTCGCATACGCGTACATGCAAACAAGTTACAATGTAACAGTTGCATCTTGGGTAATGTTTTAAATACCTGAGATCTCGTTTGAGATATTCTGGTGACTCAATAGCCTGATTACATCAATATTGGTGGTGGTAGACTGACTGTCTGCAATGGTATTTTCCAATGTTCAGCACGTTAAAGAAACATTCCACGATGCACGTCAGTAGTAAGAATAATCATCTATTGTGATTGATTACTTATTTAAATAAAACCGTGAGATGGCGGCATAACACAAAGCTAGTAAACAACAACAGCAAACTGAAAGAAAAACTATTCTATTTTCATCAAGTAGATACCTAACTAGACTAAAATAATTAAAGTTTTCTGCCAATTTCAGCACTTTTATGTAATTACTGATAAGTGCCAAGTGGACAAAAGACGTACACATATATTGATTTCAGCCGTCAACAACAACGCAGACTTATAAAAAATCTTACAAAGTCAGACTGGGTTTTTCCCTCAACTTGTTGAGATAAAATTACCTAAAGTTAGACATAGGCAATTACAGTCTTAGTTGTACGTGTTACTATTAAGTAGCAAATGATCTTAAGAAATCGTACTCCGAAGTTAGGAAAGTACCTACGATCCTCAGACTTCAGACATCATAATTGAGACAAATGCGAGAGAAATTAGCTAGCTGCAAATTAGTTTGACGACGATACGTGCGAATTCGCAGACCGATAGAACTTGCTAATTGAGCGAGAATCGGACTACGCGATCTGTCGTGAATTCGTGATCAATGATGGCGTTATGTAATTTTTTTCGATTTTCGAAAATTAAGTTTTCTAACATTTGACAGGCCTGTTTGTCGAATGGCTAGAGACCCTGGCTACAAAACCAAAGGTCCCGGGTTCGAATCCCGCTAGGGGCAAATGTTTGTGTGATGAACATCGGCATTTGTACTCGAGTCATCATGGATGTTTATTAATGTATTTAAGTATGTCTATCCGTTCCCTAGCATCCATAGTACAAGCTTCGAGCTTAGTTTGGGGCTAGGCAATTGGTGTGTTAGTCCAAGGCATTTTTTATTTATTTTTTATTTCCAAGCTTATAAGATTTTATTCCTGCCTTTCATTTAAAGCGGTAATTCTAAATGATGAACAGCATAGTTACTACCATCCTTACATAGGTACCTACTTGCATTATGGCACATGAGCATAGTCGGTCCAAAAGTATGTTATCGTTCTGGCAATTCTAACCTTCTGGACATTTTATGTTCAATTTAAAGTTTTAATCAATTATCCTATGTCAATTGGCCAAACTACCCTAAGAATTTGTGTAGACAATATGTTAATCAGAAATTATATTCTTATCAGATGTTGCAAGTTGATAATAAAAAAGAGGTTAATTTACGCGCACTCCACCAGATATCAAGATTAAAGCCAAATACCTAACTTAAGAGTTTTAAAATCACATAGTACACAGAGTATGGGCTATTTGTCATTGAAAATAAGCTGCCTATGATATTTGAAAATGTCTTTGCTCTATTCAGGCCTCTCTTAACAGTAAATGGTATTCTAAATTTGGATATTACACATTTCAATAGTTAGTTATTACAATTAAGTGGCAAGTATTTGTATTATATATATGTTTTTCCACATCATTGACTATGTACTAAACAAAATATTAGTCAGCGTCTTATGTTAACATAAATTTTATATGCCATAAAGAAAAATTCCTTCACGGACATATGCGTAATTAACAAATGATGTCAGTGTTAAAACATGCCTTTCTTTCAGTGTCACTTGTGTTAACAAAGCTGCGGGGACAAACACAACTTTAGTTACAGCCGCTACATTGCTTTGAACTAACAAACCTAGCTATGCATTGCAGAATTTTACCTAATCATGTTTTGCATAATAAAGTGCATTAACTATGTCCCAGACATTAGTCAAGGAAAGAATAAGACAATGTTTTGCATCAGGTACCTACTGAAATATATCAGACACTTAAACTTTGGACACACAAACATTTGCAAATTCAAAACAAGAGCTGACCAATACCTAACAGCAAATATTTACCTATAGGTAAATAATACTATAAGTAATACAGTGAGTAGGTAATAAATATTATAGATTTTAAGATTTATCTTATTTTCATATAAACAAAATGTGTTAAAAGTATCAGTAACTTGTTGACTAGGTGATATTAACCTACTTTTCTGTGGATGCTGCGGATGACATTAAGAATAAACAAGAATGAGGTTTATGGGTGATCATAAAACTACTGATTAAAAATATGAATAGGTACTCTATTATTGCGGTAATCTATTCTTTCCATGAAGTGAACTTATGATGTTAACGAACAATAATTATAATTAGAAATTTCATAGTTTAAATGTCTCTTTAATTAAATGTATTGTGCCAATTAGATACTGGTCAAATGTTATGCTAGAACATTAAGCCTAATTACCTACCTACTTCAAAAAAAGTCATATTCTGATCAAACTCTGTGAATTATTCATAAATTACCCAAGACATTATAAAATAATAGATTTTAGGTACTAGGTATTTTTATTTATTTCATATACAGATTAAATAATTTATTTAAAGTTATGGATTTATTTTAAATGTAGGTACCATGAACAACACTTTATAGAAAATCCATTGAAAATCATGGCCGAATGCCATGGAATGCAAACATTAATTTTAAACTGACAAGATGAACACCCAGTGATATACCTGATGGTGGTACTTATCCGAAAGTGTATTAATAAAATCCAAATTTGATGTCAGGCAACATGCCAGCTTGTAGCGAAATGGAGTAGGTACCTATGTTGAGCATTAATTATTATGTGAGATAGCAGAGTCCCGCCAAATCTGATGATGGATTTTAACAACATAATTTATGTGTATTTAAAGACTACCATTTGGCATTCTTGGAGATTAGAATCTAAATATATTATTATAAGTATGGGTGGTATAAATTAATGCGTTAAATGATTGTCATAATTAGACATGTGGAAATCCATCAGATAGTGGTATTGTGATATTAGGAGTGCATAATTTTGGTCAATTGAGGATGCAGGACAAGGCTAATTGTATAACTTCTATGAAATTTTATTCACATTGATTGGAGAGCCGTAAGACTAGTTCTTAAGCTTTGGCATCAGATCAAATCTGTGATTATGTTATGATATGGAAACTTTAAAAATAAATTACATCAAAAACAAAGTGGTAACAACAGTAATTATTTCTTCTATTTATAGAATAGGTATCTGTGTTATTATCAGTGCGCAAAGCTGAAATGTTTTAAATCCTATAAGGATTAAATTTATACATTTATAAATAATAGGTAGTATTCAGTTTGCAAAATATTGAAACGGTTAATGAAATTAGGATTTTATGTTTAGGTAATTCCATCCAGATAAATAAATTAATCTTTATGAGGCTTGTACATTTCTGCAAACATGCTATGGATATTTTATCACTTTGTTGAGCTAAGCAGTAATTATAACAAATCACTTTATCTGAAGGACAATACATATCAAAACAAACAATGATCCTCGCTTGAAGAAACAGATTAAATATCAATTAAGAAAATCTATAGTTCTATTGTAGTCCTGTGCATTGAGCTATTAAGTACAAGTTTATCTGATAACCAACAATGGTAATAAAGTAATTTTATTTTTCTGTTTTATTTTCCTTCACAACTATTGGACATACTAGAATTTCTTATTGGTTTATTAGATTGTACATATATTGCAAATCTTGTTTTTGCTATGTTGCTTTTATATTAGGTTTGCAATTTTGTTTGCTTTAGTTGTTTGTTATCAAAGAACATTTTTCTGGATCGCATACAGCATGATAACAAGAGCTAGATTATTATGATGATAACAAAACAATGTTTATCAGGATTTGATATAAGTATGTAAGGACTTACTTTGAAAACTTCGGAGAAGAATCCCGCGCCGACCTTCTCCAGGACGAAGTCGTCGAAGGGGTAGAGCGCCGCCACCGCCGTGCGCAGCGCCGTGCACGACGAGCCCGTCACGCGGCGGTCCCCGTGCCGCTCCGACTCCTCACTCACACTCGACTCCTTGTCACACTCGTCATCATCACAACACACCGCGCGCTTAGTCCTCCCGCTGTCCAGGCCCTCCCTGAACCGACGGCCCAGCTTCGAGTGCGGGCCCCGCACGTACCGACCCGCCTTCGCCGTCTCATCCAAATTCGTAAAACTCTCGGCTATCTTCAACACCTTGGTCGGCTTCCGCCGCTCGAACCTCCTAGCACCGTCCGGCAAACACTCTTGTTGCATTATAGCCGAGTTCGACCTGATGGTAACGCTATACCTCACTTCTACCCCGCATCGTACATAATGTTTACGTTCAGGTGTCCTCTATACGCGTCAGGTACCGCAACTGTAACATTTCTGATGTCCAGGGCACGATTCTAACTGGCGGTACTTGAAAATATGCGAAATAACATTATAATCACACAAAAAACGAAGTCTTTTCGCGACTGTCACTTTCACATATTTCTATACATCCACGAACTGTTAGAACTATTTAAGGTTTTGTTGTGTTTGTTGCAAGCACTTGACTTTATTAGTTAATTTATTACGTTATGCGGGCAAGTGTTCTTTCAGATAAACAATCCAATTGACCGACGACGCGCGTACAAGCAAAGTAAAGAAAGCAAGCAAGCCAAGCGACACCAACTACACATGACATTACTGACAGCAATGTTGGCAACAACTTAGTTTGATTTCTGCGGTTGGTAATGAATGGATGCGTTCACGATTGTAATAACGAGCGGTCTAAAACGATAATATAAAACGGTACTGTTATTTTAAACAAATTTTAACGGCGAGCTTTCATTAATTAATATTTCTTATCTGTTGAATCTGAACTACTGAAGTGATTAAAAAGTATAAAGTTACAAAAACAACTGAAAATAACTAAGTTATTTTGCAGTGGCTATTCATAGAACAAAATTATGTTTTAATTTAGCCATACTAAAGATTTTTTTAATCTTTGATTTCAGTATTTTGTCAATTTATAAAAAGTGAAACGGATTTTTATCAAGTTCCAGTAGGGTAAAAAAATATTTGCCGTGCAATAGAATTTCAGTGTAAATCAAGTTGTAAAATAAACGCTTTGACTTTGACATCTATTTGTTTTTCAGTAAGCCAATGACCACTGATTGAACTGATTAGACTGAATAATCTAATGATTGGAGAAAAAGTATATTTTCTTGTGTCAGTAATGTTATGTTTTTACAACAGAACTATTTTCCATATATTTACAAATACAATATTTAACTTTGAAAATCAGAATTTAGTAACTGTTAATTTTTTTCAATAACAATATTAATAAAAACCGTTATAAAAACCAAAACGTTGTTAAGTAACGGTTATTTATAACGGTGCTTAGATATTTTATGCTGAACACACCAAGCTTCATTCATAAAAATATCCATACCTATCTAGACATACATACCTTCTTGTACCAGCAAACTTCCTTTATGAATATTTTCTTCACTTTGGGTAAAGTGAATCGTTGAACAATTTTTTTACAACCGGAATAGAACTTTTTTTACTTTTATATAAGTAAAGTAAAGTACGCCTACTATTGGCGAGAGTTTATACGCTAAAATTATAAATAAATAATATTATGTCGATGACATTGTTTGTTTTGTGGTCGTTGTCAGTGGCCTGGACTATAGTTGTAAAAAACCCGTTAGCTACCGTTAAATAACCAAATTTTTGGTTAGCTACCGATAAAATGCAGTTGTTAACGGTTAGTTATCTGACAGTGACAGCTAAAAAGGGTATAGTTTTTTTCCTTTGTGAAGAGAAAATCGATATTCAAAAGATAAATAAAATTCATTTTAGATGTTATCCTACTACCTAATCCTACTAAGATTATAAATTCGAAAGTTTGTAAGAATAGATGGATGGATAGATGTCTGTTACTCTTTCACGCAAATACTACGAAACGTAAATGTTAAATTATATGTCGCTTTAATTCATAATTGCGTCTAATATACAATCTATTACTATTATTATTATACAAACACTTATTTACATCTAGCGGAATCTAGTGGAATTTATCCGTAAAATGCATAAAATGCGGGTTATTAACCGTTTCTAACGAAAAATGCATATTTACCCGCACGGTTAAAATCGTTAATAACCGGCGTCGCATCTACATGGCCTGGACCATTTCTTCTTCTTTTCTAATTGACGTGGTACAAGGGTGGAAAAATAATAATGCAAATTAAATTTTCGCTGTTTTATTATTCATGCTGACGACTATGTACTTAATTAACTTTAATGTATCTATATCACACAATGGAAACATAACTATGATGTATTCCTTCAAACAGTAGAATCAGCCCAAAGTTGGCTGACAATTGAACGATTCCCACGTTATGTTGCTTCCACAAGGGATAATTTCTCTGTCACATTATAAAATAACAACCGCTAGCTCCATTATTCACAACTGTCTAAATAACTATTAAAAATTTAACGCTCAATAGCTATAAATACAAATATATTATTGCTGTCGCGATTTAATAACTAATTTTGATCTTAACTACATTATACATTGATCTCAAAATGAGTATTCGTTCTTTCGCTTATCTAAATTTTCACTTAACTAACCTTATCCATATTAGTATTGCTTGATTAGGGAAAACATATTTTCCCGCGAAATATAGTTGTAACAAAGTTTTATAGTAGCAACCATTAGATGGTGCGGTCGTAACAACCTACTGCAGGTCCAGGTTCCGTGCATACCGCTCAACTCAAAATATACATAAGGAGTCACTATTCACTAAATGACAACTAATATACAAACAAAATTGTACCTAGTAGCAAAAAAGAGTGAGGCACCTATTATCGTGTACTATTATTTCCTGATTTCAAACAAAACTAAACAACTTACATAAATACGTCTAAAATATACTAACTATAAAAACATTGTATTATAATTTTGTACATTTTTAGCTTCATTTTGTTGGTTTTCAAAATCATTAACATTGTATTTCAGTCAAAATCACACGCCAACAATTCGATATGGTATTAATGTGCGAATTTCAAAGATTGTTCACAAAAAATGATGTAAAAGTCTGTAGGTACTACACTATAGAAATTACACACTAAAACGGTGAATCACATTGTAGTTTCAAAATAAATACTACGAAAGCGTTACTTCAATATAGTGTCACGTATAAAACTTTCTCCTTTTAGAACGACTCAACTGTTATTTTTCTAGTAATATTATAGTGCTTCGAAACTTTGCTATAAAACTGTTGCAACAAGAAACATTATTCACAACCATTCGCATCGACTCTCAACCATCTTCAACTATATCAAATGATTTTATCCTTAGACTATGGACCTCCTGAACAGATAGATATACGAATTTTGGCGACGCAAAGATTATATTCTTTATTCAATTCAAATATTTTTTTAAATACAAAATTGTTGTATGGTAATATTTTATTTTTATTTGGTTATATAATCGCAGAGATTTGTTAGCGTAGCTGATAGTAAAATAGTTCATTTGGTGGATTTCAAAAACATTTTTATTTCAATTAATTGCAATTGCATCTGTTGATGTATATTAAACCAGCGGCCCGTCACGCGGTTACACCCGCGTCCAGGGGGAACTACTTCCCGTACCGGGATAAAATATAGCCTATGTTACTCTGAGTGAATGTAGCTTTCCAACAGTGAAAGAATTTTTCAAATCTGCCAAGTAGTTTTGGAGCCTATTTAATTCATACAAACAAACAAACAAACAAAAAATCAAACCTTTCCTCTTTATAATATTTGTATAGATGACACAATCAGATTTCACTTTACTCGTTCAAAAGAGTTGCAAGCCGTAAGATTAAACTCCCTATTTTTGCTCATGGCCTTTAAAATTATTCTGTCTGTACTCCTTGCATCGCCAGGAAAAAATAAAACACATTTAAGGAGGTCCAAAATCAAAACGTTATAAAGAGCTCATTATAATATAACATAACGGTATCGTTAATTGAAACGTTATTCGATGGTAGTGTATTAAGGCGTATACACATTGTGCTAGTCTAAGGTTCGATTTACTATACTATATTTTATTTTCATAGATATATTTCAATCGATTGTATAAACGAGTATCGCATACACGATCGATTGTAAGTGGAACTTGTAGTTGGTAAAAGATGATAAAGAAATAGTCTTTGTAGATATAAAGGTACATGATCGAATATTTGTGCAGATTATAAGACTTACTATTAATTTGAAAATTTATTCCATTATCTAGATTATGTAGTATATTTTACGGATAAAATGGAGCTAGGATAAAGCTCAGATTAACCAGCTAGTGTGCAATACTTTGAACAGTTCTCTCTATGTTTTAAGTCTATAAATTATATTTTATAGTATTAATGATTTACGATTAGAGTTAGCACAGAATCTGGTTGAACTTAGTTTAACCGTTTTTAGTTTTAGCCGTAACATATACAAAAATATACATTTTCGTTATGAAAATAAATACAGCAAAATGGTAAATACATTGGGTTTCGATATAATTTCCTAGCATATTATAATTCAGTAGAATTGTAGGCGATTGGGACTATCTATGATATATTAGTGTTGTTTGAGTTTATTACAGATTAACTATTATTTTAAAATATATTACAAAACTATTCACGTAACGAGTTGAAACTAAAAATGTATAATAAGTATTACAAAAAAGAAAAATACATGTCTTAATAATAAAAACTGTGTGATCTACATTTGTTCCTAAGCCTGCCTAATTAAAGTGCTATAATTACAAGGGTAGGGGTCTACCACGACTTAGCCAGTGCATTGAGAATCATCTCGGTATGATAAAGTGGAGGATAATCGCGCATATCACGAGCGCTGATGGTATCCTCAGTAGGGGCTGACTGTTAGTCTGATCTTGACATTCACCTGGAAAATAAATAAATTAATGAATTCATCTTTTAAACCTTCCAAAAACTGTAATTCTGATTGCAGAATTAGATTAGATTTATATATATATTTAATTGAATTAGGTACGTTACAACTTGCATATATGGTTCGACATGTCAGTAATAAGGCTGGCGGGTGCCCCAAGACCTGCCCTCGCGATTGAAAGAAGTATTCCCGATGCGCTACGACTGCATAGCAGGTACTACGCGCCGAGGGCCGGTAGAAGTGCTGATAACGCATGCCACGTGTAGCGTTTCAGCAGTAGTGATGCGCTACAGTCGCGCTACACTAACGCGTACGATTCGATTTGCGCACGGTCGCAATCAGTGGCGTGCATAGGTTTTTTGACTAGGTAGGCACAAAAACTAAATGATGCGTATAAAATAAAAATCATTCCACACACATTTATTCGTGGAAAACAATAAACATGGTAAACAAAAGAACAAAGAACAATGCCCAAAATAGCTCTGGCGTGTATCGTGATGTGAACTATACCAAAAAAAAGTAGATTTTTTTCTTAGTTAATTTTCATCAAAAATAATTTTTATTACAAGCTGGATAAAAAAACGCGATTTTATGTATTTTTGCCCAAAACGACGTTCCAATGCTAAAAAATATGACTCTGAAAGTAAACACATAGACAAACTACGTCCCGTTTCACAGATTATGAAAAACACGTTCGGTCTAAAGTCGTGAATAAAAGTTAAAAATAATTTTGAATTAGGATTCTAGCTTTACATTATAAATTAATCTGCTATTTTATTTTACTTACAATCAACTATTGAGATAAAAATAAGTAAAGAGTTCAAATGCTTCGTGAATAAGTACGTAGAAACGAACTTTTTTAAAAAGACGAGACAAACTGTCATTGTCAATTTGCCATTTGTTTGTTTGACCTTGGCCTCTGTCGAAAACTAATGCCTACTATAATAGCTCGATTATTTTAAGGTAATTTCATTTCGCACCTTCTTATACGAAAGTTATGATCATTTATTTTAATATAAATCATCATGTAATGTTCCATTAGAGTAATACTACAATCTATTGTCTGTGAAGTATGAATAGATGGCCGGCTGACATAACCTCATCACTTATTTAAAATAATATGTTTTCCGGGACCCAAGACAATAGAATAGGTCAAATAGAAAGCTTTTTATTTTATTGATACCAATGATGATTGTTTACAACAATCATTAGATTTATACATGTGTTTCCGTTAAAAAGTTTTCTTGTATGGGGCTATGGGCGTTGTTCTTTGAATGAACACAGCCCGAAAGCCAACTAAAATTCTCATAATATTTAGGATTAAAATGCCTCAAAATACCTAGTACCTTTTTTTTGAGTTATTGACGGTAAGTCTGGAGTAGGCCTAGCTAAAGATAATATGTTTGCCTTATCAACAAACGAAAATTGATTAAAGGGATTTAATCTCAGCTGTTTTATACAAATAGAGTTTTGGGGACATACCGAACACTGCAATTTATCCATAGTTGTAAGTTCACTCACAACACAAAATAATAACACAATATTACTTCACTTAGATCACTGAAAACCAATAAATTACAATAATAAGCTTTTGAAACTCGCTCGCAAGTAGTTTTGCAAATAGACAATAAAAAACATGGCTGGTGAAGTTCGTATTAGAAAACTTTTTAACTACTTTTAAGTTCCAAAATCGTTATTTCACTCTAATTAGTTTAAAAATGAAAAGTTAATTAAATTTTAGAATTTTCAAATATACATAAACGAGTATAAAAACATATATATAATTTTATGGATAAAATTATTAGTATGAAAACGCCGAACATTTGGCGATGCTTGCGCCATCTTTTGTCGTGCAGATAAACTATGTCGATTGTCGATGCTGCAGAATAGGGTATTACACCAATTTTTGAAAACTGCTTAAAATCAATCTTTGTGCCGTAATGTACTACCAAATATTTTATTTTGATTTTTAAATACCGATAAACGGTCTAAATTTATGTTTAAAATTAGGAATTGACATTGACGTGCGAAAACGCTAGCCGCCATGACGTTTCACTCGGTTAGTAAAATAGTTAACAAAACGTACCAACATTAGTCATAAAAACTATCGGTGTGACGTCATATCTGATCCTAAAATGGCGTTTGCTGTTTTTGACACATTTAAAACAGATTAAAAATGTCGATCTTTAAAATTAAATTATTAAATTTACGCATTTGATTTTGGTGAGATATCAACGTTTTTTTATTTATTTTGTTCAAAATCTATCACATAAATGCATTTTTATATTTTTTCTTACATGGTGTAAAATACCCTATTCAAATGAAAAATAAAATACGTATATATTTATTAATTTATTTTATATTTTAGTTTCAGAATGCAATTTTTTTTTTATAGAGATGTTTATATCATTTAATAACGATTATTTTTTAAAGAATCTTGAAATCTTTTTACGTGTTAATTTATTGTTTGACTTTGAGCGCCATCTTTTAATGTGCAAAGGTAAACTAACCCGCGCACTTCTTATTCTTGTAATTGCGGTACTAAATTACGTCTTTTCATTACTTATTATTGAATTTGAACTGATTATACCTTGGAAGGTCGCTTATTAATCGATTTTCATTTATTTTTGGTGCTTACATTCGTTATTTATCCAAAAATGCTTTTAAGATTAATTCTCGTTCGGCGTAAGCAAGCCTACTTTAGGAAGTTTATACGGCTATTTTAAATGTCACCGTCTAGTTTGGCGTGTGCACTAAAATGTGACTTTTCAATTTTGTCGCGTAGCCGGTCCTACTGTATTTTGACAGCTATGATAAGATATCTCATAGATGCCGTCGAACTTGTGCCTACCGAGTTCGTCGCTATAGAAAGTGCCGCGTAGAAATGAAGATTTTGAAATGATGATTGAAAATTCATTTTTCTTTAGTTTTATATTGGTTGTTTTATGTAATTAGATGCTTTAAATGACAAAATTATTATTTATGAATGTAATGACTAATTTAAATTTTTGTTAAGGTAGGCACTGCCTAAATGCCTATATGGTATGCACGCCACTGGTCGCAATTGACACGGGTGCCATCACCACAGCAGTAGCGCCTCGCGGCAGACGCGCTACTCGTGCGTGTACTCACCGGCGGGCGTCGCGTCGAACAGCAGCGCGAGCGGCGCCCGGGGCGCGCGGTCGCAGTTGGCGGGCGAGCGCGCCACAGATAGCGCGCCGCGTCTCTCGCGCGACACCCAGCAGTAGCGCCGCGCGGCAGACGCGCTACTCGTGCGTGTACTCACCGGCGGGCGTCGCGTCGAACAGCAGCGCGAGCGGCGCCCGGGGCGCGCGGTCGCAGTTGGCGGGCGAGCGCGCCACAGATAGCGCGCCGCGTCTCTCGCGCGACACCCAGCAGTAGCGCCGCGCGGCAGACGCGCTACTCGTGCGTGTACTCACCGGCGGGCGTCGCGTCGAACAGCAGCGCGAGCGGCGCCCGGGGCGCGCGGTCGCAGTTGGCGGGCGAGCGCGCCACAGATAGCGCGCCGCGTCTCTCGCGCGACACCCAGCAGTAGCGCCGCGCGGCAGACGCGCTACTCGTGCGTGTACTCACCGGCGGGCGTCGCGTCGAACAGCAGCGCGAGCGGCGCCCGGGGCGCGCGGTCGCAGTTGGCGGGCGAGCGCGCCACAGATAGCGCGCCGCGTCTCTCGCGCGACACCCAGCAGTAGCGCCGCGCGGCAGACGCGCTACTCGTGCGTGTACTCACCGGCGGGCGTCGCGTCGAACAGCAGCGCGAGCGGCGCCCGGGGCGCGCGGTCGCAGTTGGCGGGCGAGCGCGCCACAGATAGCGCGCCGCGTCTCTCGCGCGACACCCAGCAGTAGCGCCGCGCGGCAGACGCGCTACTCGTGCGTGTACTCACCGGCGGGCGTCGCGTCGAACAGCAGCGCGAGCGGCGCCCGGGGCGCGCGGTCGCAGTTGGCGGGCGAGCGCGCCACAGATAGCGCGCCGCGTCTCTCGCGCGACACCCAGCAGTAGCGCCGCGCGGCAGACGCGCTACTCGTGCGTGTACTCACCGGCGGGCGTCGCGTCGAACAGCAGCGCGAGCGGCGCCCGGGGCGCGCGGTCGCAGTTGGCGGGCGAGCGCGCCACAGATAGCGCGCCGCGTCTCTCGCGCGACACCCAGCAGTAGCGCCGCGCGGCAGACGCGCTACTCGTGCGTGTACTCACCGGCGGGCGTCGCGTCGAACAGCAGCGCGAGCGGCGCCCGGGGCGCGCGGTCGCAGTTGGCGGGCGAGCGCGCCACAGATAGCGCGCCGCGTCTCTCGCGCGACACCCAGCAGTAGCGTCTCGCCGCCGCGCTGGCCCGCGACACCGGCGTAGTCACCACGAACGACACGCCGTTTTCGTACCACCCGCCGTGGCACGTGTACGCTGCAACGATACACAGTAAACGTTGAGGATATCTCCCTTAAAGTGATTCCTATGCGCGATTTTAAAGTGGTTTTCGAAAGGACTTCATTGCGCTGCAACAAATTTTATGTACCTAATGCATAATTTGACGCGATACAAGTGTCACGAAAGACTGATCTTATAAAAAAAAAAGATGACAAAAAAGCCAATACATACTTTGAAATCACCCTAAACAGCAATAAGCCTATAACGCGAACGTGCTATGGGTTACAAGTTTTAATGCTCACCTGTAACAAGCTCCTTATTCTCACAAGTCGAGTAGAACTCCATATTCTTGACCGAGTTGCAGCCCACCTCCAGTCTATTATAATTACTGCTGACGCACGAGTACTCCCCGTCAGTTTGTCTCCTACTCCTCAGAATAGGAGCCTCTGACATGTTCCTTACGCTAAAATTTAACAACCTAGTTCCGTTAAGTCTAAGATTATGTTCCTTCCCCCGTCTACTCCGGTGTATTCTGTCGTCTAGAGATCTCACTTCTCGCTGGTGACGGCTGTTTTGAATGATGTATTTGCCGGAGTATGGGCACTCTTTTGATTCTGGGTTGCTTGCTGGAAAGAGGAAAGAGTGGATCAGTATTGCGTCCTAGTCAGATGAGGCCGAGTGGGTATGTAAAATGGTTATTGCACCAGCTTAGGAATGTCTTTCTTAGACAAAAACCACTAGGAGACACATTGATTATTACTATATTTTTTTCAGTATATCCGGCTCGAAGGACCATATATTACTTCCAGAGTTTTGTTTTAACTTCGGTTTTACTTATTTGAATAAGAAAAAGTTAAAGTAGGTGAAAATAACGTAGTAATTTAAAAAGTAAGTAAGAACAGTTATTGTTGTCCAAGTAAAGTATCAGCCTATTAATGTCCCACTGAAGGGAAAGGCCTCCATCGTTTCAAATCATGCTTTTTTTTACAAATGTGGATTTTCGCTTAATCACCACGCTTGCAAAATGAGGATTGGTAATCACAAACCCGGGCTGTGTTCGGAAAAACTGACACAGATTTGCCCGACCCGAGATTCGAACACAGGAACTTGAGACCTCAACCCGGTACATATACCACTAGAACATCAAGGCATATTATATTCGTGTTTGATACTAACCGACAAGCGTGACATACGGCGCAGTGACCGCATTGAAGTGGTGCGGCGCGCACGCATCGTCGGCGCGGGCCGCCGGGGCTCCGCGCTGTAACTCCGCGATGTGCGAGTCGCGTCGGTACAGCACCACGCACACGTAGCGGGACACGCTGCGGATAAGAAGATATTAATTAGAAATAATAGTCATAAGACAGATACGGAGCGCATACTTGCGCCGATGTAGCGCCAACGTCGCGTTGACGGTATGCAAGCGTGGTCAAAGAGAAGATTCTCGAAAGACAATAGTGGGAGTCGCCTTAACAATAAGTTGCGGTTGCGGCCAAGTAACTCTATGACTGGGTAACAAGGTTTTCACTTATTCCCACATAGCTACAGCTCTCATAGCACTTTCTGCAGAGGATATCAAGAGGATATGAAATGTAATATAGCCACGGCGCATAACCAATAGCGCCACGGAGTTGCCACTCAACCCTGATGTCGGGGCCGGTCTGGTTCGTGATCCGCAGCGTCGCGTTCCGCTGGTAGACCGTGCAGTCGCTGCTGCAGTACACAGTGGCACACTCACCAGTGATGCTGCCAGTGAGCCACCAGCGCCACGGAGTTGCCGCTCGGCGAGCTCGCCTTCACGTTGCCGCAGTACACCTTGATGTCGGCGCCGGTCTGGTTCGTGATCCGCAGCGTCCCGTTCCGCTGGTAGACCGTGCAGTCGCTGCTGCAGTACACAGTAGCACACTTACCAGTGATGCTGCCAGTGAGCCACCAGCGCCACGGAGTTGCCGCTCGGCGAGCTCGCCTTCACGTTGACGCAGTACACCTTGATGTCGGCGCCGGTCTGGTTCGTGATCCGCAGCGTCGCGTTCCGCTGGTAGAACGTGTAGTTGCTGCTGAAGTCGAGCGTGTGCCACGTGTGCGAGAACGTCATCCACGACGGGAACTGGCAGTTGAAGCGGACCGATACTGGAAATAACAGCAAATACTCGTTTTTAGGAAAATAAATATGCATATGACTTAATAAACCATCATCATAAACTGACCCAAAATTATTTGATTTCCAGTTATCCAATTTATCCGATAGTATTCAGTAGGCTAAAGGCTAAGGCGGCAAATTTTGGAACTGCAAGGGAGTCAAAAGTGCAAAAGTGCTGGCTTTAAGAATAAGCGTTTCCGATAGCCTAGGTTACGAAGTAATCTTTCATACCGGTTTCTTTTGGAGGCGAAGGAGAAACTACCGTCTCACTAAGATTATGTAGCAGCTACTTATACGATAGTAAGAATTTACAACATATTTACCTCGTTTAAGAGCCATAGTTCTAGATCCTTCTGTGGCGCTGAACAGGCCATTGCATGTCGCGTCTCCTGACTGCGCCACTCGGTACTCCACGCCGGTGGGCGCGTTCGGACCTTCCTTGGCGCCGCTGCCTGACGCTGTAAAGAAATTAATATACTCGTATCTTATAACATATATAGGTGTGCAAGATAATGTTTGATACTAAAAGAGTAGAGTCTAAATGAAATTATAAGACAAGAAAATTTGCTTACTACAACTAACAATACACATAACAAAAGAGATTAGTTTAATGGATTTAGTTTCTTAGGCTGTGGAGATTTTTGGCCTGTAATTATCATTTGGTGACCTCGTAACAGCGATCATGCTTTTTTATGATGAAATTATATCGTATTATATGTATTTATTTAAAATTAAAAGATTTTTTAAAAGCATTGGGACTAAACTTCTCAACAAAAAAAAATTCTACTTAGTGGCAAGTGTTCGACTTATTTCCGTAGTAAAAGGGTCTGGATTTACTTCCACAAGCCGCACTTCTCCATCAGGCTTACGCACCGCCCAAAAAGACCCTCCACTCTCTTCGGACGGCCAAACAACTAAATTGAATATTCTAGTCTTACCAATACCATTTGTCTTCTCGTAGACGAAGCAGCGGTATCTGTCTTCGTTGCTGGTCGCGTGGTTGTGGTGAAGCTTGCCCACGAGGAAGCGAAGGCTGCCTTCCTTCCACGTGGCTAGGCATTCGAGTTCTTCCACTGGAAATTTAATGGTGGAACGGTGAACATCGCTTGTGTATCAAAAGAGGTAGATCTTAGCACTGAAGAAGTCAATATGGGTATCGGAATGAATATTTACCTATCTACGAGTATAGATAACCCACACGTATTGGTTTAAAAAAATGTGAGTTTCACTTCTTAACATGGAGAACACATTTTTTTTCTATTTTCATGTTAAGTTTTTTATGCGGCTTACATCTCCTACTTACCAAAATTCAACAGTATAGTTCTTGCAGTTTCAGAAAAAAATGGTTGTGACATACGGACTGACAGGCAGACAAACATTACGAATCTTTAAGGCTTTGGATTTTTTCCGTTTGGTTACGGCACGAAATGTAATAAAGTAACACGAGGATTGGTATTTTTGAGGCCCGTCAATAGTTTGAGCCGTTTTTCATGCATTCAATTCACCTGTGTGACTACTCAATTGCACCAATAAGCCTATTTATCAGATGAACAAACAGTTGTAAAGATGATAACTATTAAATTATTTAAAGTTATTTGTTCCCCAATATTTCAAGCCTGAAATTGCTAAAATAGATTTGCCTACCATATTTACTCAAAATCAATACTTTTACGTCTTTTAGGCCCGGCGGCCGGCTTGTTAGAAAATGGGCACGCTTCCAGTAGTGCAAACTATGGTTATATTTAGCTAACGGTTGATTTAAAGTAATTGTACTTTTAAGGGGAAGACGAATTGTGCTCAAACTAGGATCTATAGAAGGATACTAGTAATTTTCTGCTGAATAAAAAAAGCTTAATAACAACAGGAATACTAAATATAGGTATTTGACTACATTTACACACGAAACTCAAACACTACGTCTGATAAAACAGATCATCACTGATATTCGATTTTCGGTAGTCTTATCATGCTATTTGATGATTGTACACTAATATGATATGTATTTATAACAGTATTTTTAGTGAAGGTATAAGTATCACTATTCTTTTTGATTATGATACACAAATGATTGCAATTTATTTGCCCACCAATTGGTTTGATTATTGTTATAGTATCCATTAAGAAAATTAAGAATTAAATTGTGTTACCAACTTAAGCACTTTAACGACTCATCCAGCAAGTCATCCCGGTAAGATAAACTTAGCAACTACTAAATTCCCACCGGCAGTTAGAGCAAACGATTTAGCTTGAATCAATACACATTAACTCCTTTAGACGACGTGTGTGTAAATGCTTTATTTGTCGCCGTCTGTCGCATTGTCTCCGGTCTATTCCGGGAGACTGGTCTATGTAGGACTATAGTCCATTTCAGCTTAGATGATCCCTGTGGCAAATTTACTACTTATACGAAATCAAACTTTATTTTAAGGCAATAGTTCCACTAGGTGTTTTTGTAATTTTTCGTAGGGTCTTATTACTTTAGAATAGTGTCGATTTTATATTAAAGGCAAAATGACACCGGGAGCATTTTAGCTGAAATGGACTATAGTTACTTGGGTATAAAGCTACGTTACGTGGCCTATGCTGCACTTTTGTGTCATTATGTTGCAATAACAAACAAAGCGAGAGTCAAATAAAAACATCAATACACATTAACTCCTTCAGACGACGTGTGTGTAAATGCTTTATTTGTCGCCGTCTGTCGCATTGTCTCCGGTCTATTCCGGGAGACGGGGCGGTCTCGGGTCCACCGTCTCGACTCTGTAGGACTAGGTATTTTTGCACTTCTATCGTAGGTAGTTGTGCTTGTGACTATCGTAAGTTGACGAACGAGAATTTGAAATAAAACTACTTTTAAACGGATATAATCGCGGTTATATCGATTATAACAGTCGCGTAAACCTAAGAAAACATTAGGTCGAGAATTTGTCTGATATAAAATGTTTTATTTCTTTGATGCGAAACTTACGCGTCAATAGATTGCAATTGCAATAGTTGTGTTGCAGCATACGGTCAGTAACAAACCGTTGTTCTTAAATTTGTGACTACTCAAAAAACTTTGCTGTAATAAAATACTTGTTGTTGAAATAAAGAATTTGAATTTGAATAAGGGTATGCTAGCAGGAGCTAGCAGCTCATAATCCACCTTAATAAATCTTGATAATTTGCTACATTCTACGGATAGATGGCGAAATTTCCACCATTAATTGTGACCAGCCATCTCATTGACCAATAAAACAAAACTATAAACAGGGTACTAAAGAATTAAGAAATGATATAATGATAATGAACCTACCAGTACTCTCGGACCCGTGGACGTCAGGGCACGCTTGGTAATTGAGGAGTAGCCTGGAGTCTTCCGTACAGCTTTCTATCGACGATACCGGGCTTTTGCAGTCCCCGTGGCCTCTGGAATACGATAGCATGCATAATATTAATAAAAAATTCTATTAAGTGGTGTTAGTATACTTATTTGGCAAAATGAGATCAGGTCAGGGAATATTTTATCAATTTAGTTTCACTGCAATAGTTATTTTGGTGCTCACTCAGGGCCGTCTTTCGCCTGTTAGAGGCCATGGACACATGAGCCTTTTAATCTCGGGTTTGGTAATCGTAGGCCCCTGAGACAATCCAATCGATTGTGGGGCTCTGGGAAAATGCCCACTGTGCCCAGTGGGAAAGCGTGATTCCCGATGTATATGTGGGTGGAGATAAAACATTTATAATTGATCCACAAACATTATGGACTCGAACTCGAACCTTAGCTTTAATGGTCAGGGTTTGCAAACCAAATGTCACAAGACATATCAACCAGATGTGGTAGAACTAATAGTTTACCGCGTGCAATAAAAAACCGTGTTTTCCGAACCTTCGGCTCGTTTTAATTACACTGACAAGTACAACCTGTCTGGCTGATGACCGTCAACCGTCGACCGTCGACCGTCACTCCGTCACGGAACTCAATTACGCGGAGGAACATCTGCCGACGCATTGCAGTTAATTCCTCGTTTTGCCTGTTCATACTCGTATTACAATATTGGTACTCAAATCTTTTGGATTGCTAACTGAATTGAAATCTCATGATGTCTGTGTTTTCCTATTCATAATTGGGAATTAGCTAATATCAGAAAGGCGTGCAGACTGTAGCAGCTAATGTACACAAATCATGTGTGAAACATGTTTGTACTGGGATGAATCCTGTGGCCTCCACGGAATAAGTGTCTCGCAACTGTGGCGTCTACATTGGTGTAAAACTATTGTATCATACCTCTTCAAACTTCGAGTATTTAATGCGTAATTATCATGGGGCATACCTGTGAAGATTGAAAGAACGATGTGTCGCAGTCACAGCAGACTCTGCGTAGTGATTTCTAAAGGCCTAACAGTCCCCTATTCCGGACATAATCATCTAAAGTGACTTTGGAAGCGTACATGGTATAAATAACAGTCTGAAGATGGCACATACCTATTATAGGTGAAGGAGAAGGGTCCTTTAAGCGGGCAGTCAACGGGGTCAGCGCTTTCTCTGAACATGGAGTAGAGCAGCGCGTCTCCAGTGATGAGGGTGCACAGGTGCGGCAGCGCGTCGCGGCGGTAGCAGAATGCTGTGGAAAATAAAATGGAGGGGTTAAAGCTTAAGAACATTTAGTACTAATTATATAAGACATAGTTTTTTCGCTGAATTTTACAATATTCTTCCAAATTCCAATTCTGGAAAGGAGTAATCATAACCATTACTTAGAAGAGAGTATATTCCATTTACGTAGAAGTTAAGTTCAATTATCAGTTCGTTTGAGTGCCGTTTTAGATGGAAAGGTGTTGATGTGTTTTCCTATGTACTGTTATTTTGAGCTCCTTTTGAAACTTTTCTAACCTTTTATTGTTTACTGGCTCAAGCAACACATTTAACACGAGCAAATTAGCGAAATTAGATTCAATGAAGGTTGAGTCCATATTATTCAACAGAACATCTCACATAAAATACCTACAGACCCTGGAAACTTAGAACGGATTAATTAATTACCGAAATGTACTAGAGGCGTAAACCTACATCTAAAAAACCTTTACCTATAAATTATATCAGTATTAAATCTGGTTTGATAGTTGTTTTAGTAGTTGTAGTGATAGTCTAGATTAGTCTTCAAGCTTTGCTGGCGCCTTTTATCTTAGGTTCAAATGGTGGATCGAACCTATGAATTTATTGTTTGGTTTTTCGTTCGAGAATTACTCGATTCCAGGAATCAGCGGCTATTGCCGGTGTTTTGATTGATACCTCACTCGTTATATTGGATTGGTGTCTATGAGAGCGTGCGCACTGTTCGCCATGTTATGATGCTGAGGGGGGAAAGGGAATGTGGGAAATAGGATTGCCTATGCATGGTTTTTTTTTGTTATGCAGTAGAAAGACCTTCGACCGAAGGTGCAATGGGTTGACTGACATCTTTAAGCATACGTCTCGTCGGAAGATTATGAGGGACTCTATGGAAAGGCACCCACCTAGTACTTAGGTTATCGTGAAGAAATGGTTGTTATTGCCAGGTATTGTTCGACGGACATGTTTAATAAACCTGGCAACATGATTTTATACCACATTTAGTATTCTCAATATAAAAAGGCATCATATTTTTTATTTGTTTCCTCTCGTGAATAAAACAGAGGGGAAGGCTACTGTTCAAAATTATAGGAGGCACAAAAAGTCATGTACTTTGCGCAAAAAGCCTGTTTGCATTTGCATTTGACCTCGATCACACCTGATGGAAAGTGTAGATGAGGCCTAAGATGGAGCACGCTTGCCTAGTAGATACCTGTTCACTCTAGTCTTGAAGACATCCAAATTATAACGTTCGGGAAACACAGAACACGGCAGAGAGTTCCACTCCTTAGCAGTTCGCATTATGAAAGATGAAGCAAAACGCTTCGTGCGAGAAGGAGGAATATTAACAATGTAAGGGTGAAAGCCCTCACCGCGTCTAGTTGTCCGAAGGCGGAAGGGAGCTGGAGGAATAAGGTCATGTAAGACCGACGCACACTCACCAAAATGCAGCCGATAAAACACTGACAAAGACGCCACACGTCTACGATGGACAAGGCTTTGCAAAGCAGTCTCGGTCAGTGAGTCATCACCAATGAGTCTCTTAGCACGGCGCTCCAACGAGTCAAGTGCATCTAACTGATAGCGGGCTGAGCCATCCCAGAGGTGACAACAATACTCCATACACGAGCGAATCTGGGCCCGATAAAGGCACAGAAGCTGCTCGGAAGTGAAGTATCGTCTCACCTTATTTAGGATACCCAGCTTTTTGGCAGCAGTCTTAGCAATCGACTCGATGTATTGGCCAAAATTTAATTTGGGTGAGATGCTCAAACCCAAGAGCTCAAGGCGGTTGGTTATCGGCACGGCTACATTCCGGAAAGTCGGAGTCAGATTTAAAACACTCCGTTTTGCCGAAAAGAGACACGCCTGTGTTTTGGAGGGATTAAATGCAACCAAGTTAGCAATGCCCCAGCGGGACACAGCCTCAAGGGTCCCATTCACTCTCTCAATCATCTCCTCTCTGAGAGATTGCACGAGAGATCCGGACCTTGCATCGGACAAGTACCTCTCCGTGACTGTGCTGTCATCAGCGTACCCAAAGATACCGGGCATATTTAATAGATCGTTGATGTGGAGCAGAAATAGAGTCGCGGAGAGAACGGAGCCCTGAGGGACACCGGCATTAACGCCCAGTAGATCAGATGAGGTGCCGTCAATGACAACTCGAATCGATCTACCCCTCAGGAAATCCGCAATCCAGTTGCAAAGAGTAGGTCCTATTCCGAACGATGGAAGCTTGCCTACCAGACAATCGTGCCAAACCCTATCAAAAGCCTTTGAAATATCTAAAGACACAGCAAGTGCTTCGCCGTGTTTTTCAATGGCTTCGCTCCATAAGTGTGTGGCGTACACAAGGAGATCCCCAGCAGACCGACCGCGGCGAAAGCCAAATTGACGATCACTGAGGAGGTCATTGTCTTCAAGGTACGCCAGGAGACGATTGTTTAGTACACGCTCCATAATCTTACAGAGTATGGAGGTGATCGCAATTGGTCTGTAATTGGCGGGGTCAGCACGACTACCTTTTTATGGTACAGGTTGCACATTGGCAATCTTCCAGCACCCCGGAACTTTACCGGTTCTCATCGATAATCGATACAGGCGCGTCAGTACGGGAGACAACTCAGGCGCACAGTTCCGCAAAACAATAGCTGGTATGCCATCAGGCCCACTCGCTTTATTTATATTAAGATTGCTGAGCACTTGTATTGTATTGTACATATTGTATTGTATTGTACATATTAGTTGAGGAATCTATTGCTTACAATAATTCGTTGCCCAAAGTCATATTAATTTTGAGAAGCTTACAAGTTTTTTTATATTATGTAAGCTTCTGGATACTGATTGCTGTAGATCCGTGCATTTTTTGGTACTTTATCTTACCTTGTTTCGAAAAAAGTACTTCATGCAGCCAAATGAGGCGCTACAATATTTTATTTACATTTTGTCAATTAAGTTTTTTTTTATTTTATTTGTATCTAAATTCTGATTAATGCTATTAAGGGAGCTCTGAATTTTTTATGTCACTAATGAATTGATGTTTCCTTTTTTATTTATAACAGCAATCTGTTCCCTATATGAGTTGCTGGTGCCAATTCGCGATGATTTATCGGCATTAAAACTTTGGCTTCGCGTTTTATTTACATCCAAAAACAGGGCAAAAATACCGCTCTTAACTTTATCAGCAAATAGGGCTGTCACATGCTCCTCATTATTCTAACATTCTCCCATTCCCTAATTGACACTTCACGGCTCCATTAAGACCCGGCAAATCTACAAATAATTGCCTCTGGAAGCGTCTTAGGATATTGAAAACCTATCGCATTAACATTTGTAGATTTTCGTAGGAATTCCTCGGTCGTAAGGATTTTGTTTGTTTGCTCATTAAAAGGTTTAAGTTAGTAAAAGTCTAAGTCTGAGTAGGCTTAAGGGCTTAAGAATAACGTGTAAAATCGTCATTATCAACTACATTGTGATTGGTGCCATGGTGAGCTATAATTACCAGCTGCTACCAAAAGGCAAGTGGATTGCTAATTTCTACCTACCCTTATGTACCTGACTTGCTGAGTAGTTTGGTTGGCTGAGACGGCTACATTCAGACACAATAAAATTATGAAAGCCATGCAGATGGATCAAATCGCCACTATTGGGAACTGGGAATTTCCCAGAAGGCACTGTTGGAATACACTCGATTGGGAATGAATCTTAGTGGTTTTTTGTCAAACCAAAGGGTCATATTCATCATTTTTCCCAGTATGTCGGCAGCACTAAATCTCGTGGTCGGTGGGCTGTAAATCACTTCTCTCGCGTGTGGCTCGATCATAATTATCGATAAATAACCTTATTATTATGGTCACTCTTGATCCTATATTTTACACGTAGAGTGTAAGTTTGAACTAATGCAGGCAATAGGGAGTAATTGATTACTAGGCATCTGTATTTTTTGTGTTTCACCAACTTTTTCGCAAATATGAACAAGGAAGTATGTGTATATGAAACAGGTCCCAGGTTTAAAATTTAACGAATGGGATTTTTTTTGTTGTTGTACAACTAAAAAAAAACTTAACAATTTTTTTCTATCCATTGATTTTTTCTTTCTCAACTTACCCAATGCAATTTATTTCGAAGATATAATAATATTTTACTAGTTATTTATAGAGAGAGACCGGTGGAAGTCTCTCGTTTCGGAGGCCAAGACACACTTTGGGTCGTTGAGCCATAAAAGTTAGTTAGTTATTTATTGCACGTGAATTCATTTCCGCATAATTGGTTAAAATCGATTCTTTCCACCCTCTTCTTTTTCTTTGCACTTACATAAAATAAATGCAACATACTATCAGCCACCAAGAACACTAGCTCGAATTTATCGAATAGAATTACTCGCAGCAACGTATCGAGCTGACAAGCAAATACCTCTCGAAAGCACCTTCGTTTCATTAATCTTCACATATTTCTCCAGACCGGGGCATTTTTCAATCGCGTCCACATCGGTCGATTAGTCTAATCTGGACGCTTTGAACGTCCAGTGTTCCGCGGTGACTGAGCGAAAATTGAAAATCACACCTTAAATAAACTGTATTAAACTTCATTTTCCAGTGACTGGGTTTTAATGAGCGCGTCTGATGGTTTATCGTACACTGCTGACTTGCAATGAATGCATGGAAAATCATGTTGAACAAAAACAGTGGTGAAACAGCGGTAAGTATTACTAATACTTTAGGACGTTCTTTGTTCAAAAGTGCCTTTAATGCAATCAAAGGGTTAAGCAGGACTCCTGGCCTCAGAAGGAGATTCAAGGGCCTGATAAAATCCTGACAGTGTTCCTCTGGTGCCCTAGAGAGTCAAGGAAACTAGCGGGTTGGCTAGAGGCTAAGTGCCTACTGCATTCACCGCGGTTCTTCTTAAAATCTTATTTGTTAGGTAGATGTTATTTTGAAAATGACGACTATTGACTATGTATAAGTTGTTTAGCCACAATAGTTGATGATAGAGCTCTTAGACTTAGATATTAATTAAAGTATAAGTGTAGGAACACACTAGGCTAAAATTACGCGACGAAGCGTGAACACATTTTTTGTTCACAGACGCAACATAAGCTAAAAATGGCAATCATTCTCCTTTCCAAATTATTAGGTATTCTGTTATTCACTCATTAATATGTATAGAGTACTCACTCTCTTTATATTGTAGCACGTTTTGATGTTTCTCATGCATGACAACGCAGCGGTAACAGCCTTTTCTGTGAAACAAAAAAAACATGGTCAAGCGTGAGTCGATGTTTGAAGCTGTAGGGCATTGCCCTAGTAATGTAAGGTATCGCAAATTGTAAATTAAGGATCATTTGCACTTACATTTTACCGCTTTTAAATGATATACATAGTTAAATGGCAAAAGATTCGAGTTAATAAGAAGAAGGTCACAAATACTTCTTGGTGTCTTTGAAATTTCATCAATGAAAACTTTGCCGATATCTAATTAATATGACATAAAAAAAATTATATTTCAATGTGTTGATTTTTTTATGAGTGCGTTAAATTCAACACTTATGTTCATCAATATATACTTGAAGTGGTGATCACCAAACCACTAGCAAACTTGGTAATACAGTTGTGATTACGATGCTTTCGTAAAAAATAAAGATCAATTAATTTATCAGACTGCAATGAACAATTTATAGGCTAGACTTTCAAAAGATATGATATAGTATAGACAAAGTTTACAGATAAATACTTACTCATCAACAATGAGAAACTTGTCCCCTTCTGAAGAGACGCATTTCCCCTTGTTGGACAGCCGGTCGCCCTCGATGACTATAGGCTGAATCACGCCCGACTGGAACCATCGGCCGTGCCATCGAGGGGGGAACGTGCAGCCTGTGGGCAAACAGAGAAGAAACAAATTAGTGGCCTGGTTACTTAAGAATTGATGAATGAAAGATGATTGTAGTAAATGCTATAATAACACAAACCGTTGCACGGGATTTTAATGTATCTTAATTTTTTTACGTACATTACATATTGAACCTAAGATCATCAAAACTTTTTTTGGTTGTAATTAAGTAGTTAATTGTCATAATATACATTTGTCTTTTCAGTTGATTCGTTAAATGAATATTATATGTATTAAGAGTTGAGACATACAATTTTTAATTCCAGATTTTCCAACAGGACCACGGTCTATAAATGATATAAGAATTGATTATACGACACCTCGTTTTGCCAAAGTGCAAACTAAAATAAAATGTAAACAAATTACGGTGTCATTTTGGTCACAAAACGATTCAGGTCAAGACAAATTATAATAATATCACACCGTAGTAGAAACATAGTGGAAAATTACAAAATGATTCATTTAGGCGCACACGTTTCAAATTGAAATTGGAATAGGCATGATTCCTCATATCGTAGGCTCGAGCGGTTTATCTCATTACATCTAGCAAAACTGCCTATACAAACATTTTGATAGCGATTTGCGAGGGTTAAAACAATCCGCGCGTACGTTGTGTGATTACTGGGTTAGTTGGTGTTTAATTTGAAAGTTAGTAAATAGTTATCATTTTATTACACTCGTTAGTGTATTTAAGGATTCATCCTTAAATATCAGTAAAGGCAACTATAGTCCACTTCAGCTAAGATGATCTCTTATAAGAAATGTATCTTTATTTCAAGACAATAAATAAGCTACACGAGCTGTTTATATGATTTTCCATGGAGTTCTTAATGCTTTAGAATAGTGACGATTTTCCTATGAACCGTCAACTGTCACTGGGATTATCTTAAAAGAAATCTACTATACCAGCTTATTTTCTCGTAATAGGCAGGTACAATTAAATAAGATAGATTACAACTTCGATCTACATATTTAAGTTTGTTTTTTTACATTGAATAACTGACACAAAGTATCAAGTAGTTCCTAGTTCCTAAAACACTTTAGTATAACTTTTTATTTATACAATAACCCTTTCCATTTGAGCCCTTTTTAAGGTAATGAAAAAATGAAATATTCATAACGATAGTTGGTAAAAGCCTTTCATGCTATTGGTTAAAGTTGGAATGAGTTTGCCCTCATTAGTGACACGCTATCGCCGATTGATTACTTGCCTTTAATCAATAAAAATTCCGTTAATGCATTAGTTTTGTGTACATTGTAATTTACGAGGAAATACGATCATAGATATTTTATTAAGAATGTACTATGTCCCACCATAAAGAAAATATACCTACCTAAGTAAGGTATATTTTCTTTATGGTGGGACATAGAGAAAAAAAACGATTAGAATATGCTGCTGCCGAGTTTATTTTAACAACATATATCAATGATTTTGCACTAATAAAATTAAACGTAGGGTTGACTTGATTTTAATTTAAAGTTAATTTGACCTAGGAGCTCCGCTATTTTTCGCTGTCGTTTATCAGTGAATGGATTAAGAAATATTTGACAAGCAATAAGCATAGGAGATCAACTGGTAACTTAAACAATGGAGGTCAACACTGTCTAGATCTCAGCCTGTTTTGCAATGATCAAGAAGCTATTATTTAAGCCATACCTAAAAATATCATACACTCCGGCCGTTTTTTGGCAAGATTATTATGAACATTGGGTGTCACTTTCTCACCAAACTATCTGATTGAGGAAAAAGAGAGTGCACCTGTGCATGCGCAAAGAATATATGTTATATATAAAGGAGTTCTCATACTACAATACATTTCAGAATACTCGTATATTCATTAGATTCACAGGGTAAATCACTCGCTCACTTTTAAATAGCTACTTAAAATCGAACTAAAAGAAGTTTTGTCATTTCATTAGTATCTTTGTCGAGTCATTTACACCCATGCACCCGTATCAGAAAGGCGATAGTGGTCTCGTTAGGCCATTGTGGGCCATTGTGGTCCATCGGTGGAAGGCAATGATCTCCCATTACAACACAATGCGACCAGTTGCCGTCTGCATCGGTGAATGGATCGTTCTGATGAGACAACAATAAGCACAATCAGGTTATTGACCGTCGTTATTGATGCATTAGGTATCCAGATCATGCTTAAACATACGTAGGTATTTGTTATTTTTACTAGTTGTTACCGCGTATTTGCCCCCGATATCAAGATTTCTGTGTTATCCCGTGAAAGCGTTTAATCGGGACTTAAACTATTCTATCACCTAAATCAGCCCATATGCCATGCCTGTTTACCTTTCATCAAAATCCGTTCAGTAGTTTCTGATTGATTGACGGACAAACATCCAAACAAACAAAATTTCGCGTTTTAAATATAAGTATGATACCATTTCATCTTTCGCGCTGTCGAAAACGAAATTCTATTTACCAACATATTTTTAACTGACAGTAGATTTTTGCTTATCAAAGTCCGTGGTAAGTTCTTTTAGTAACCTTGATAATTCATCATTTGTTAATGCATCTCTGAAGCCTACAGGAATAAAGAATGTTTTGTTGTTTATTTGCACAGTTTTTGGCTGTGGCTGGCTTCCTAAATAACCAGCAAAACTACCCAGCGTGTTTTACAGTGCACTTGCGAGTACATAAAATAAACAATGGTCGTAGAATGTTAATAACATCTGTTAACAACGGGAACAGCTTGTACCATTACAACAATAATACATCATTACAGCCAAAAGTAGCACTTACAACAATACAACTAGCGACTAGCAGTTTTAATTAAAACTACTAATTGGGTTGCTTATACAATTATAGAAACAAATAGTGTAGCCCTTGTTAAGGAAATTGTATCCAGATAAAATTACCTTTTTTACTACTTTCAATGGCTTGTGGTATTTTATCAGCCGCCATAAAGGCGTTTGTCACGCTTCCATAATCACTGAATTATGTTAATAGTAGCCCCTTAACCGAAATTAAGTAATTAACTAACATTACCCGACCAATTTTGATACGCTGAGCCATTGTTTGTTAGGCGCCTCGACGAGAGCGTACTAAATTCGGTCGATTATGAGTTAAGGGGCATAGCCTTGCGTTGGTCAACACCATTAACCAGCTACATTGCTTGTGTGGTCATCTAATTATTTTTTATGAGAATATTTATGGAAATTTTTCTATGCGGTGATTTTAAAAGAGCGGTCGTTTGGATGGCCGGTAATGAATGCAGGGAACATGATTCGTGATGTTGATGTTAGTTAAGTATTATTAATGGGAAGACTTTTTTGCCGTAATTTGTGACGAGGGAGCGGTTCAATTTAGATTATATTTTATTTGTTTTGAACGTGCCAAGCCATAATTTGTATGTATAGTCATATGAGAAGAATCTGATGCCTTGACGCTATTACCTTCTAACTATAAAATGTCATATCGTCGGCTAAAGTGTCACACCTCGCAACTCGCAACTTTACAGCACAAAAAACTTTGTGACAAACCACTTTAAAATGTCGTTTGAAAATAATATTTAGTCACGAAATCTGATACTTTAGCAGACGAAATGATTCCCCAATGTTGCCTGATATGTGCAGCATTGATATATGTGTGTCTTACTGAGAAGACTCCGTTGAACATCTTACAGATATTGAAATAAGGAAAATGTGTAACTTTGATTTCCAAAAGAATACTTAAGTTGGCTTAAACCCAGCTCAGATACCGATTATCTCGTGTTTAGCATCACGTGCGATTTCTTGAGCTCTTGAGTTTCGCTGATAAACCGCTGGCAAGGGCGGCGCTGAGGCTGCCAAATCTCACATTTTCGACACTTCAAGCCTCAGAAATAGGCCAAAATGTGATACAAATCTTCCCAACTTCAAGTATTGCAGAATGTATTGTTCGCTTAGATATTACGTAAATTATTAACACAGGAAATCGACGAAAAGCGTTTTAATGCGAATCGTAAGAACAAAGGTTAGGCTTGTTTTATTTTATTTAAATTTTATAAAACACTAGCGGCCGCCAGCGACTTCGTCCGCGTAAGATACGATTTCCGCACACAGTCTTACTAAAAATAGCTGAATAAAACAACGGTCTTAATGCAACTTGCACACTTTTATGAGATAAATTATTCAGGATATAGATAGTCAAATTAAGATTAAGTGACGAAAAATGGAGACCTTATACATTTGAGAAATCATCTGTTCACCGCGATTCTGATCCGCGGCCGCGCCTCTAGCGAGGTGCGCCATCTATCGGCACATTTTAGAACTAAATAGTTCGCTAGCACAATTTACAATGATGAACTAAAGGAATATACAATAGCTTAAAGCCTACTAACCTCGATAAATGGTAAGTGGTAAGTGGACTATCCAACACAAAATGTTTTGTCAATTCGAACCAGTAGTTCCTGAACTTATCGCGTTCAAACCAATTTGGATCTTGAGTTGCACGTGTTATTGTGAGTCAACCATAAAAGATAGACATATGCTGTTGGGGGATATTTTTTAGGCAATGTTATGTAGAATATTTCCGTCATACATGATTTCTATGTGACTTTAACCATTAAGGCTGCACACGCGACTGAAGCTTAAGAAATGGAGTAAATTCTCCCGTTTTCCCCACATTTCCCTTCACTACGCTACTCCTGTTGACTGTAGCGTGATGAAAAGTATCCTATAATATGCCCAGGAGTATGAAGAATAATGGTACCAAGTTTCGTCAAAATCCGTCCAGTAGTTTTTGTTTCTATAAGGAACATAGAGACAGACAGACAGACAGACAGACAGACTGACAGAAAAATATTTAATGTACAGAATTGACCTCTCTACAGATTTATTATAAGTATAGATTATGTGTGTTCCACATACAGAATACGTTTCAGAATATGTAGTGCAATTAAAAGGGATGTACTAATAAAAATTATGTCATAGACTCGCTATGAATCGAAACTTTTGAGGTGATATACTGATTTTCTTGTACTACAATATTTATTTTGGTCTCGGGTATGTTTAGAAAACTGATTTAACAAACAACGCATTGTCACAAGTAAAAGCGAAAAACAAAATCAAACGGAAACAAGACATGCGTCCAAATTCCTTGAGACACATCAGTAAATAATGAGTTTAGTTTTACTAATGGGCGGAACTTTCAGACACATGTTAGCCGGATTGGAATGTTTGTGAAATGACTTCTTTACAGATAAAGATTTCCAAAAATATACAGCAGCAATTGTGTTAATGTCTGCACCATATATCTTTCATAAAAAAGCAGAGTGTCACCAACACTGAAAAAGCTAAATACAACCCAACTTGAGATATTTTAACCAATACCAGTAGTAATATTAGCGCGTTCTAGCAAACAAACGCTTTAGCTTTATTATATGTATTAGTATGGATAAGGAACACCTATCAAGAATCACCTCAATCAAGAAGTGGCATAGGCTCTAAGTCGAGAAAAACTAAATTTTATTGTGAAAGAACTAGAATTTTTGTTCTGCCAATGTGTTACAATTTTCTTTTCTTATCTTGGCTTTCCTGTAACTTTGTATACAACATGTACACTATCAATGTCATTCGTATGAATATCAAACATAGGTAACTGGCGATATGCTAAATATTTTCCACCCGGCTTACCCAAGGCAGAATGTTGGGCGCTCATTTGTTCCTGTATCATGTAATTTTGCACAGTTCATTAGACATTCGCTTAACATAATAAGGCCAGGAAAACAACTGTATCATATGTATTAGTTGTGGCTAGATGATTGAATTGACTCGTACAGTTTTAATATGGGTTAATCATCGCCGTTTGTATCTTTTCAAGCTCTTTGAATGCACGGATTTATTGTACCTATATAATTACTCTTAAGCCAAAGTAACCCTCCCTGAGTTACTAAATCTTCTTTGTAGCTAATCTGAGGCGTTGAATTTTAAGGATTGATTATATTATGTATGAAAAGGATTGAGATTTTGCAGTCTTCTGCATCTGTTTAAAATTATTTTAGATTGAAGACCTTGAAAACCTTTTTAATATGCATCGAAAGCAACGTCCTAGTAACAACGTATCTCAAATCAATAATCATGATTCATAAAACAGTTGGTATATAATGAAATGGATATACAAATGCCATTGTTTTGTTGCGGAAAGGAAACAATACAAAGTCAAAATGTCCTTCGTTGCGGCCATGACTCAAAGGAGACAGGATGCAATAATTTTTGCTTGTACAATGTCCCCGTCAAAACAATTGGCGAATTTACGATCGCCCTGCTAGGTGGTTTGTATAGCCGTTTTGATGTATTGATATTAATATCACGGTTATTTTGATGACAAGGGGACGGCAATGTGACTTTGACAGGAGAGTACCAAGACTTTTTCTTGAATAGGTCATCGTGTAGTGGTCTGAAATGATGTTATTTAGTTAGTAGAATAATAAAGCATCATCATTCATGTAATTTTTTACCATGCAAAGTTGCATTGGTAAATCTTTTTTAATCCAACCTTTTTTACTAACCGCAATCAAATAATACATCCAGTGATATTATCACTTTCTCATCATTTGTCTGCGAATCCCACCAAAATATTGACTATGAAATTTAACCACCGTTATTATCATCCGATCTACAGCATCGATGACATTTCTCAATGAAAATTTAATTTCGCTTCTATCGTTCATTAAACGAATTTCCGCTTCCTATCTCGACACTGGACAAATGAAACGTCATTAAAAAGTGATATCGTTGCAAAATTAATGGTCCTATAATCCAGTTCGACAACAGTCGATTAATATGAGGAATTGATATTTACAAAACGATTTCTGTCGCATTAATTAAAATTGGCGTCGTTAAAACGTCGATTGTTTTCTCTTTTACGATTCTGTACCACTTAACTTTATTTGGCCAAACGTACATTACGTATAGTTTCTTTATAACTTTCCTCCTATTATAATTATGTGTATTTTTAAATGAATGTGATTTTTAGTAGTTACGTACATTTTAGAAATATAAAATTAAGTCACATGAAGTCAAAATGCAAAATAGTATGTACTACATAACTAAACACGTCTAGAGTAAGATGCCTGTACTATAGACGCCGCTTATTCAGATTCTACAGAATTATAGATCTACATATCCATATCATCATGTATTCTTTGCAAAATTACTCTCTATTCATTGCCTAGAGCTTAGTTTAAGTTCAGTACAAAGACCATCTGTAGGTATACAAAATTGTAGTTAGTATTATGTTGCAAATTCTCTAATATGTCTACTAGAATGCTTTGTTTATTAGGTGTCTTTCAAGGAGTAATTTTGGGACCTTTGAGTAATTTGCAACTTCTTGGGAAACTTAAGAGGCGATCAACATTTCAACTGTATAAAGGATTTTAGTTCAAAACCAAAATCTAAACATCCAATTCAATAACAAACACAGATGTACTAGTTTATAGTTCTCAGGCTATAAAAGAAAAGGAGTATAGAGTGAATTACTCTAGGCACTTACTTGTAAACTATATGACGTTAAATTATTAAAATTAGCAGCTGTAGCTAAGACCATTATTATTATCGCACCATCTGGCAATATCGCTTGGTCCTCACGGCTTCTATTCGACGTTTAGTTATATTTTAAGTACAATATAACAGTCTACAGTCAACGTATTTCAATTTTGTCTTTAATAAAGGTGGCGGGGCTGTATTTTACCTACAGTAAGGGGAAAAACTTAATAATCGTAATGAAATAAATCTTACAGACGTGACCTTTAAGGGTTTAACTTGTCGCCCCCCCCCCTACCCCCTTCTCTGGTATTCCTGGGCTGGTGTTTAGGTCATCATTAATCATAAGGAGTAACGACTAGCGTTAACCTAGACTTTATTTCAGACAGCAGGGTTCATGTGAGAATATTGTCTCAGGATGATAAAAATAAAACAAAGGACGCGCAAACATTTTTTTATGTGCAAGGAGGACGACATAAAATTAGAGTATTTTTTTACATTTGGGAAATATTTTATGGGATGATGATCTCATTGATCGGGTAACATATGTCAGAATACTGAGCGTGTTGGTCGCTACAGCAATTAGCCTTTCTTGATTATTATGTGATACTGAAAATTCAGAAAAGTTAAAAAAAAAAACTACTTTCAAGCTTATTTTTAACCGACTTCAAAAAAGGAGGAGGTTCTCAATTCGTCTGTATGTATAATTTTTTTTTTTTATGTTTTTTAATCCAGTAATGCGTTTTCGATAATCAAAAATCACCAACAATAACAAGAATTCTTGGAGTTCCGAATACTGATAATGACTCAACGATTTTATAATTAATGGTACATTTCCAAATTCAAGTAGAAGTTATGTCAGGACGTGAATAATAAGTTCATTTCCTAACTAACTTAGCCGAGTTGCGAAAACCCGGGATCTCTTAGACACTGTATCATTCTTATTAACAGCACGACTGATGTTTTGCTATGCAAATATCATATTCCTTGTTTAAATACCTGTCAGTTGATGTTGCAAATGTTTGTGAACTATGATGATTATCATCAGCCCTAATGCTGGGGCATGTTATAGATGGAATAATCAAAATCAATCAATCAAATCAATATAGGAAAGCTCTAACTATACTAATATATTAAAGCTGAAGAGTTCGTTTGTATGTTTCAACGCGCTAATCTCAGGAACCACAGATTCGATATGAAAAAAATATATTTGTCTTGGATAGTCCATTTGTCGAGGAAGACTTTAAGCTTTTATATAACACTAAGTAAACCGAAATCCACGGGTACGAAGTCGCGGCCGGACGCTAGTGGGTGGATAGCGATTTGACTTTTAGCCGTGGGCCAGTGCTGTGTTTTGAAAGCAGCCATCAGCGTAGCATGCCTCCCGAAGCATAATGATTATCACTTACCACTAAGTGTCATTTATACTCTATATCGAGCTTTTTTTAAAACAAAATATTAAAAACTTGGCTTGCCTTTGCGAACCATCAGGCTAAGTGGACTTTTCTGCCGAGCGCAATAAATAAAACACGCATGGTAAATATCAAGTCATGTAAAATGCGGTACTCGACCTACATACTACATTGCGACGTA
Source organism: Nomophila noctuella (assembly GCA_958496325.1). Classification (NCBI taxonomy): domain Eukaryota; kingdom Metazoa; phylum Arthropoda; class Insecta; order Lepidoptera; family Crambidae; genus Nomophila; species Nomophila noctuella. Next base: position 2,233,127 of record OY292487.1, on the reverse strand, counting down.
TGGAGTTATTTTCTACTTCTGAAATTTAATGGGTGTACAAAGGGCTAAAGAGCTTTACACAAATGTATCTTTGTGCGATGTTGTTTAATAATAACTGCACTGTGTATGTTAATACATATACTTTTTTTAATCAAATAAATTATCTCTTTAATTCAAAAAATTTAATTCAAAATGCAAATAGCGTTCTCGTGTTCGAATTCAAATGATAATGAGTTCCAATCATAAACTGAGCTTTGAACTTATCATATTTCATATCCTGCCCTAAACTGCACTAAATATTAAACGTGCGTTGTATTATGAGAACAAGGCTTCAGGACGATATATTTCGGCCATTCGACAGTGAATGGAAATTAATGATGCTGACTAGCTGAACCACCTAACCGCGGGAAGTAGGTCGGTTTCTTTTTCTTTTTTAAAGCGTCCATTTTGTGCTTTACGGGTTCACCCGTAATGGCGGCGGGTAAGGTCGGGAATATTAAATTTAAAACGAATCCGGGATTATCTTTGCTTATTTAGTTGAGAATTGTTATGAAGTATGCTTTTTAAGGCATGAAATTGAGTTTTTTTCATTTTATTCCTGTTTAAGTGTATGTTTTTTATGTTTCCCCAAGGCAGTGTTATTTGTTCCTACATTTTTATTAAGCTGTATATTGCAGAGTTTCCAAATAAAATAATTATGCCATCTATGGCAAAATACCGCTTCTCACAAAGCCTACAATAAAAAACTTTTCTAGGTATTTTATTTTTACTTTTTAAGAGGTTTTATAAACTCTTTTCACAAATTGACGAAACGATTACTTTTCGTCCGGGCCATTTCAGTCGACCGCTGTCTTCCCCCGAGACCTGTTGATGTATTCAGGCGATCTTTATAAAATATCGCACACGTTAAAACGTGAGTGACGGTGCGCGTGTGAACACGAGGATTTACGCCGATGTTACCGCGGGAAAATATCTTGTTTGATTATTTAGATTGAAACAGTTTTGCGAAGCTCGCGTAGGACGTGATCGGAGCAATTTGTAGTTCGGCGTTAATTGCGGTTATGGGCTGTACGTACATATGTCATATGGAAAGCTTATTAAAAACTAAATTATAATGTAACTTCATCATCATCATTATCTTAGTGTATGTCCCGGTCACTTCCTCGACCATTGCCTCGGAGTCCAGGGTCCGCTTTCCTGCACTTCCTCTTCCACTTCATGTCATCTCTTACGACGTCAAGCCAGCATTTCTTGGGTCTTCCCCATCTTCAATGACCTGGCGGGGGTTATATGGCTTGACATTTGTTTCCCACATAGTTTGCCGGTTTCCGTAACACATGGCCTTATCAGCGAAGGCAATATCACTTACATGAAGGCTGTCCCTTGTAACTTATTTTCAGTGATAAGTTAAACACTTTACCGTACACAGGAACCAATGGTTTCTATGTTGTTTTGCTATGCAAATATCATATTCCTTGTTTAAATACCTGTCAGTTGATGTAGCAAATGTTTGTGAACTATGATGATTATCATCAGCCCGTTAAAGTCCTAATGCTGGGGCATGTTATAGATGGAATAATCAAAATCAATCAATCAAATCAATATAGAAAAGCTCTAACTATACTAATATAATAAAGCTAAAGAGTTCGTTTGTTTGTTTCAACGCGCTAATCTCAGGAACCGCAGATTCGATTTGAAATAATATTTTTGTCTTGGATAGTCCATTTGACGAGGAAGGCTTTAAGCTTTTATATAACACTAAGTGTGCGGAAACCGAAATCCACGGGTACGAAGTCGCGGGCGGCCATAGTGGGTGGACATAGAGATTGGACATTTAGCCACAACGTGGCTCAGTGCGTTTTGAAAGCAGTTATCAGCTTAGCATGCCTCCCGAAGCACAATGATGATCACTTACCACTAAGTGTCATTTATACTTTTTATCGAGCTTTTTTTAAAACAAAATTTAAAAACTTCTCTTGCCTTTGCGAACCATCAGGCTAAGTGGACTTTTCTGCCGAGCGCAATAAATAAAACACGCATGGTAAATATCAAGTCATGTAAAATGCGGTACTCGACCTACATACTACATTGCGACGTATGGAGTTATTTTCTACTTCTGAAATTTAATGGGTGTAAAATGTACATGTACAAAGGGCTAAAGAGCTTTACAAAAATTATCTTTGTACCAAGCCACTTAGTATGTAATTAAATCTTTTATTTTAAATATACATTTACATGTCGCCGAGGTACGGGCTAAGTGGAGAGCCCTAGGAGAGGCCTATATCCAGCAGTGGACTGCGAGGAGGCTGTTGATGATTGATGCGATGATGATGATACATAGTCTCATTAATTCAAAACAATTTGCAACCTCGTGTTCTAATTCAAAATGATAATGAGTTCCAATCATAAACTGAGCTTTGAACTTCCCAAATATTTTGCCAGTTTCCGTAACACATGGCCTTATCAGCGAAGGCAATATCACTTACATGAAGGCTGTCCCTTGTAACTTATTTTCAGTGATAAGTTAAACACTTTACCGTACACAGGAACCAATGGTTTCTATGTTGTTTGTTTTATATCTTATCAAAGATCGGTACTTTCAGCGATTTAAAGCGGAATTTTGCAAGCGTAGAGGTAAGAGGAAACAAACCTGTTTATTCTAATACACCTTCTCCTGTTGTAAAGAAGCTGAGTTATCATTACGGTGCATGAAACGGGTAGTCAAGTTGCGACGGGGTGCGATCTCAGGGCTCTTATTAGGTTCTCCATGCGACTCCCGTCGTCAGTAGTGTGAAGTTTAAATGAATTATATGCTGGTCTGTATGAACTGGTTTTATTTCACAATACTAATACACGACTTTTACAACTATTGCACTGGTTTACTGATATTAAATTATGATATTTATGTATTTATATTTAAAGATTTATATTTAAAGGTAATTAATTTATAGAGCTCTGTCTGTCTCCGCAGTCGGTCTAGGTCTGAATCCCTGATCAAAAGAAATGCGAAAATATGTAGAACATAATAGACAAATTTTGAATTTTGAATTTTGAATGGAAGTTAATTAGCGGCCAGTGGGCGCGCAGGATAGGTTTTTCCAGCCATCATGGAGGCCTGAACATCCATGAAGGCTGGAAGGAACGGGCACCGTTACAAAGTTAAATATAAATATTTAATTTAATGCAGTAAATCCGTCGATAAATTTAAATCTATACTAATATATAAAGCTGAAGAGTTTGTTTGTTTGTTTGTTTGAACGCGCTCATCTCAGGAACTACTGGTCCGATTTGGAAAATTCTTTTTGCGTTGGATAGTCCATTTGACGAGGAAGGTTTTAGGCTATTGGAAATCGAAATCCACGCGGACGGAGTCGCGGGCGGCCGCTAGTATTTAAATAAACATCGTAACAACGTTGACACTTGGTGTACTCTGAAAGAGATACTCATGTTAAAATAAATTATGATAATAATTTGGGCGGACTTTGAGTGGGCGGATGATCCTATTGAATGTAAATGATTTTAACAGGCTTTTTATACATATTAGGGCTCGTTTGTGGGTACAAGTAGTTATGCTAATAAGTGTACTTTGTGGAAGCAAACTTTGTACCGGGAGTGTTGTTGGGCCGCCGAAATATTTATTTTAGGCGACAACATATTAAATAGGACCGCCCTTTTTTAATTATAATAAACTAGCGGCCCGCCCCGGCTTCGCCCGTGGTACTTGTCCACTATTTATACATAAAAACCTTCCTCATGAGTTACTCTATCTATTAAAAAAACCGCATCAAAATCCGTTGCGTAGTTTTAAAGATTTAAGCGTTCATAGGGACAAAATGACAGAAAAAGCGACTGTGTTTTATACTATGTAGTGATTTAAATACGAAAAATATGAGCTTAAGGTTCGGTCTTTTGGTTGGATCAGCTTGTGATTTTCTTTTAAATAATTGTTATTCGATACAGTTATTTATTTTTGAAACGCGGATGGAAAGTTGATTCTAGGAATGAATTTATGAGCACCTGTAACGTTTATTATTTATTTATTTATTTATTTAATCTTTATTGTACTTCACAAAATATTGTACAAAAGGCGGACTAAATGCCTCATGGCATTCTCTACCATTATAGGAGAAATATAATCTTTAAGCGGCTGGGCTATATAATATGTAGTAGCTACAACTATGGTCGTCCATTCAATACTCCGTTCTATTACCAACACTGGTCAACACTGATTTTGCCACACGAACTTTGATAGCTAATTTTGTTTTATCAGTCTACCCTCATTATTAAACCATAGCTGTCATAAGTCTATTAGCCTCACATTTGTTGTGATACGGTAATACTCAACTAGTACTACAGCAGTAAATAACAGAAACGCTTACAAATAAATCCTTTTAAAAATATTTGTTGCTGAATTTGAACACTTTTTGTGATTTATATGTCCCTGTGAATATGTCGAGGAAGTGTTATAATGATCCTAACTATTTTTGTTATGTCTGCCATGAACTAACATTCAAAAAACAACGGCGAAATATTACGAATCCTGTGTTGGAGTGTTATCACCAACTAGCGGCCGCCCGCGACTCCGTCCTCGTGGATTTCGATTTCCAATAGCCTTCCTCGTCAAATGGACTATCCAACACAAAAAGAGTTTTTCAAATCGGTCCAGTAGTTCCTGAGATTAGATCGTTCAAACAAACAAACACTTCAGCTTTATATATTAGTAAGTATAGATAGGTATAGATATTTTGGTTTTTCTGGTCCATCAAGACAAATCCTGGGCCCCACACATGTCTGTTGCATAATGTGTGTGAAAAATTTAACTGACTGGAAGAAAGGCGCACAACCTATGCCGTGTGCTGTACCCATGATATGGACTGAACAGCGAGATCACGTTTTAGATTGCTATTTTTGTCTCACAGACATAAAAGGTATAAAATACAAGAAAAAAACCACAGTTATTTACCCTAACTTATCTTCGGCTATAAGATCAGTCTCTCATTGTAGAAAATTGCCAGAACTAAGGGGTTGTCAGCGACGAGCACGGTTAGAGGTTCCATCAGGACATTTCTAATATGGAAAAGCGGTACCAGGGCAAATGGAGCCCAAATATGTTAGCAGATTACTGCTGGACAATTAAAACGGAACAACTAGAAGCTGAATATTCAAGAAAATCTCAGATTATTAAGCCATTTATAAAAAAAAATGCTTTTGATTTACGAGATCTGTGTTCTTTCTTAACAATTTAAATTACTCAATAGAATATAATCTGTGTCTAGCAAATTTTTTTTAACTGTTTATTTTTTCTTACAATCACCAATTAAAGTAAAAAATAACAAAAAAGTCCATGTGGCACGACAAAGTTTAAATTTTGTTGACCAGTGTCAATCAAAAAAATCAATAAAGCTTAAAACAACATACGTATTTTACCCTAACCATTAATTTATCTACATACTGTACTATAATTGGCCATGTTTCCCATTATCAGCCGTAAACTAATAAACAGTTTATCGTCGCGAATAATTCATTCCCTGGTCGGAGTGACGGTTAAATTGTTTAAAATAAATAATAGTTGTATAAAATTGGTAGAACGTTTAGAAACGACCACCGTGGAGGTATAAATTCCGCCTAACCTATACTTTAACCCTGTAATAGCGGCGTAAATAAATAGGATCCCGAGGTATCGGCCTGTTTAGGGTTGGCTCTCCTTACTTCACTATCTGTTGTAAACGGAAGTAGTGAGGCAAATCCAGAGAAAATTATTTCTTGACTTATTACTTCTCATATTTATTTTCTGCTCATTTCGCATGACACGTCATTTTATTAACAATAAAATTCCGCTGCTGCGCTGTTCTAGAGTGCTCAAAAACTGGTATATCCCTCCCATTTGCCGAATTTCAAAGATTAGGAAACGCAAAATTAAAATTTCATTCGTGTTAAGTTCATAAATTTTGCACGCGATTTTTTTTCCTTCTACCTAAAATGTTTCAGTACCTAACTTAAAACGAAAAGGAAACTGTAACATTGGACGATTTACCCTATTTTTGCTTACCTGTTAGAATTTTTATTTCATGTATTTAACCAGTTAAAGGCAACTGGCAACCCTACCGCGCATCGAATATTAATATTTCGGCTGGGTGCAGTACGTGCCTGACTCCCGCCGATTGATGCTCCTGCACGGGCGCATTTATCCCGGACCGACCTTCGCAAGGTACGCCTCATTCCGGGAATGGGGACTAGAAAATGTGTGTACACTACATGTACCTACGTAGATACAAATATATTAAGTCTATTCTGTGTACATAGAGTTGGACGCCGAAACGCGGGCGCGGTCGCGCTGACTACGCGACTTTGTGTTTAAGTTTGCAGTAAAGTATTTGCGCCACTGTCAAGTTCAAACTGAAGTTTCAATGGAATCGCGCAGTCCGTCGCTAGTACAACGTGAACACATTCAAAAGACTCGTTTGTTTGATCATGTCGCAAGCAACGACGCGTCTTTTGCCGCGAGCTCGCCCGCGATGTAAGTCGCGCAGTCACTTCTTTCTTGCAAACTTTCATATTACGCCATATGTTTGATCTTGTCGCGAGCTACACCGCGTAGTCACCCGCGAATTAATGTTAATAAGCACTTTTATTAACCAACTCATAATAGCTGGCAGCCCTACCCCGCATCGAATATTAATATTTCGGCTGGGTGCAGTACGTGCCTGACTCCCGCCGATTGATGCTCCTGCACGGGCGCATTTAACCCGGCCCGACCTTCGCAAGGTACGCCTCATCCCGGGAGCGGGGACTAGAAAATGTGTGTACGCTACGTGTACCTACATAGATACAAATATATAAAGTCTATTCTGTGTACAAAGAGTTGGACGCCAAAACGCGGGCGCGGTCGCGCTGACTACGCGACATTGGGTTTAAGTTTGCAGTGAAACATTTACGCCGCTGTCAAGTTCAAACTGAATGATTTTAACTGAAGTCTCAATGGAATCGAGCTGTCCGTCACTAGTTCAACGTTAACACACGCAAATGACTCGTTTGATTGATCATGTCGCGAGCAACGACGCGTCTTTTGCCGCGAGTTTGCCCGCGATGTAAGTCGCGTGGTCACTTCCTACGTTAACACTTTCATATTACGCTTTATGTTTAGTCTTGTAAATAAGTACTAGCTGGCAACCCTACCCCGCATCGAATATTAATATTTCGGCTGGGTGCAGTACGTGCCTGACTCCCGCCGATTGATGCTCCTGCACGGGCGCATTTATCCCGCCCGACCTTCGCAAGGTACGCCTCATTCCGGGAACGAGGACTAGAAGATGTGTGTACACTACATGTACCTACTTATGCTCATATGGCCGAATACGGCCGGAGGGTATTATTATTATTATGCTCATAGATAGAAATGTATTGCCTAGCTTTAAGCTAAGGTCTGTCATATGATCGTGTGTAACATAGGCAGGTTTATCGATCGAAGGTTTAAAAGACGCCTGTGTCCCCTTAACCAAGATTCAACTCTAACTATAAACTCAAGTTCTCGTCTAGCCCAAACCCAGTTGGGGAGGGTATGGCATTTTAAAGACAGACAACGACTCAGCTACCTTTGTGGTAGTGTTAATGTGTATGGGCGGAGGTGTCTCTTGCCATGAGGTGCACCACTTGGTCAAATTACTGCTTCTAAGATAAAAAAAGGCGCGTAATGTTAGTCATCCAATTCATGTTATTAATACTAACATTTTAAACTATCCAAAGAGCAAAGAGCAGGGTCACTGCGTAATCCGTTATTCTACCAGTCATACATAACAACTACAGTTTGAAGTGCGTTTTTATTTTCCAGTTGGCAGATATGAACGTGTTCCATGGAAGGATTTATTTAAAAAACAATCTCGCCTGAAACTGGCACAAGTGGTAAGCTACTCCATACGTATAAAGCTACGGGGATGTAGCTGGTCATACTGTTAGCATACTCAACGAAACGTCCTTTTATTAAGTTTATTTTATTTTTGTTCAATTTTTCTTCGTAACGTCATAGTATGATTTGAACGAAGACTTTGTTGTGGAAGTGAAATTGCAAAACCAAATGCTTGATCATATTATTATTTATTTATATAACATAGAGCGAATAAATGCTTGAAAAAGTAAGAATTTAAGCACTCAATAAACAAGAAAAAACGTTTCGCTTTTTATTCTTTCTAAAAATAGACGAAGCACGAAAAGATCAGTGGTCTTGAACAATGTGATCGAAATTCTTTACCTATTTGTACGTACATATGTATGTATAGACAATGACATGAAAACCGACATTCTTTTCTACTACGTGAAGATGCCAGTCTACATGTACAGTAAGCAAGGCAAGTTAGATTCATGAACTCGCATGGTCCAGCTCCAACCAGCCTGTGCTGAATATTTCAGTGGGCAAGCGACAATTTTTCGCGTTGTCGCAGTATTTCTGTCCTCCTGTTTTTGGAAATAGAAGATTTACATTGCACCGCTTCTGTCAGAGTCCATTAAGGATTTGAATTTGCTTTAAAAGTTATTTTGAGTTAGTGCATTTGAACTAAACGCATAAAAGTTAAAACAGGAACTTTGACTATAAACTCAAAGTTTCATAAAGGCAGCAACTAACTTATGTAAGTACAATATATGCAAATATTTTGGTGAAGTAAAAGGTCACCCTTCTTTGTGGAATCAAGACTTTTTGATAATCTTAAATAATTTGGTTTTATTTTCGACGTTTAATTTTGTTTTGAAATCTCAGTGCACTTTGTTAAAAAACGTGACATTATTTGAATAAACAGATGACCAAATAGCCCCTACTTAACGCCTGTATCGGTCACAACCAAACATGACATTGACCCATTTAAAAGGATAACAATTTAAAAGAAAAACACTACCCAACAACGTCATATTCCAACACTTAAAAATAACCTATAAAACGGCGCGTAATTCGCCAAACCACAAACACAGGTCAGGCTGACCGCTGCCACGGGCGGGTTAAAATACTTTCCGTGTCTGGCGCATCACAGTTGACACTCGGCTTGCCCAGGCTTTGTACACGGGTATCAGTAAATCCGTAATTTAATACATTGTGGTGGATCATATTGGCGTTCAAGCAATTGTGTGGAACATTTTTAAGGAGGATACACTTCACATACAGTTTAATTAATTCATATCTCATTTGTACATATATTAAGAGCCCTAACACCATTTTACTAATATTCTAAATGTAAAAGCTTCTTTGTATGGATGTCTGACAATCACGCTGAAACTACTGAATGGGTTTGATAAAATTTGGTATAAGATAGTGTTTGGGCTGACTTTGGTGATAGAATAAGTTTAAATAAAACGGGACGCTTGAAATATAGCTAAATAAAAACTTCGCATCTTCCATATTCGCAGATATGCAAATACAATAATGCTACCTTAACTCCTTTTTTAAATATGTTTATACCTCAGTATCGTATTACAAGTGTCGTATCGAGAGCACTTAGCATGAAATGTTTGGTGCAGAACACTCGCCGGTACCCTCGAGGGGTGTAAGTCATACCTGAAAATTGTAAAGCTTCAGTTTCTATGCAAACTAAATTGCTCAAACTAAGCACTTTAGCGTTAAATTAAACTTGTAATTTTTATGACGTGTGAAAAACGATAGTTCGTTAAGGAAAGTTTACTGTTAGCAAGTAAAATCTTTCTTGTGCTATCTAGCACCAACCTAGAGTAGAATACGACATTTCTTCATATGGTCGTCGTTAGAAGCGACCAAAGAAACATTTCGGGGGATGAGAAACAGCTCTCCCCTGTATTTTATCGTTCAACACAGTCGTACGGTTAAGCGCTCCCCTGTATGTTATATTTTACCACACTCGTACGGTCACCCACCTGCTCACAGTAAGTGATCATAGGCAGGATCCTCTACGTCGGAAAAGTCTACGTCTGCCTTACTGTTAAAAGTAACAGGCTGAAGATATTAATTTTGCTTGTTCCCTCAAGTAAATAAATAAATATTTTACAACCACACAAACATTGATCTGGCTCTGTGTTAAGTAGCTTATGCACTGGTGTAACAGACATCAGAATCAAATGATAACATATAAATATTACCCAAACAAGGACAAACAGACATGTTCATGCACACAAAAGTTTGTCCTGAGTAGCATTCGAACCCGCAACCTCAACAGTCAACTTTAAACCATTACACCAAGCACCAAACGGGTCGTCTAGTTGTAGATAAATAAAACACTATATCCAATGCCTGGCCTAGCTTTCGCCTATAGTGACACAAATGATATTTCAATCAACACCAAAATAAATTCTTCCAGATGTTTCAACTCTACTCACGATCTCCTTCCGCAGTAACATAAAGTTATCATTTTAATAGTCGACCATTTAGTTCCCTTACAGGATTATGGCTTGATTAATAACTAATTTAGTGCGCCAGAGTTGCTTGAAAGCGTTATTAACGAGAACATATTTTTAAAACGTCAACTATTTTGCCAAGCGGTTTTGAACTTTAAATACTAAAGGAATTGTCCACGTGACTCGAAATTTATTTTAGGGATCCTTCAATACTCGTATTATTACGGAAATGGTTATGTTAAAATAAAGATAAGCTGTAAAAACTATTGAAAAAAAATTATAAGTTTTTTTTTTGGTTTACTTTAAATTGACGTAGCTATCTTGAGCTTATGAAACCAGAAGGGGTTTTGAACACGACTATTGAGGGAAAATTATTTTCAAACTAATGTAATTCAATATACAGCCATACCTAAGATATAATGTACCTTTCAGCTTCTAGTGCCTAGACCACTTGTCCAAACCAAACCAAACCCAGTCATTTGTAAACTTACTTTTTAAATACGGAACCCATCAAATAGCTTCTACTCACGCTTCCTCTAACTTTTTCTAAAGGATTATTGTTAATGGCCGCTGCTGAAATAGCATCACTACACATGTTTCTGTCTCAGGAAGTTTATTTGGGGAGTAGTGTTTAAGCATCCCGGTTAATTTGAGGTCAACTCGTATTTGTTTAACGGTTTAGGGAAATAGTCGGACGAGATGAATGTGTTTACCTAAACCGAGATGTTTAAATGTTCTGTCGTATTTAAGCGACTTTTGTTTAAATTGAAATTTGTAAAAGACTAATCTCGGGTCGGCGATGTGTGCGGATTTTGTGAGCAGAGGAAGCTTTATATATTGGCGTGTTAAAAGTTTTAACAAACAGATAGTTGTGGTATTGGTTTGGTTTTAGAGATAGTAATAAAAAAGTCATGGGAAATAATCACATTCATGTACGCAGCTATGTAGTAATAATGTCTTCCTTGCAGATTTCTGTTATTATTTCTTATGTTCAAGAAACTATGCAGGGTAATATTTTAGTGCACAAGTGACAGCTACATATTATTGCAGAAAAAACAATGATACAATAAAATAAATAAAAACATGAATTGCTATGAGCTTTTCTAAGGGATAATATGCGTTCTGACAAGCGACTCATTCCAGTTAAGTATAAAACTACTAAATACTAAAATCTTAAAAAAAGGCATGACATAATCTCTTTTACTTATTATTCAAAGTTTGTTTTATTAATTGTCTTCGCTTAATTTAAGACCGTTATGCACGTGTTTTAGGGAAGTAGTTTAAGTGGTGGATGTGTAGCTCGAGTGTTTACAGAGACCGTTTGAATCGCTGTATGTTTTGGTACGAGATGGATAAATAAGGCTGAAAGTGGGGACGTGGGAACGACACAACAAAACGTCGACGAAGTGTGTTTGGATACGCTTCCCGCTGAAACAACTTAGTACATACTGTGACTAGGAAAATAGATGTTCTAGAACTCTATCTGAAGATTTCTTGAATGAATATATTGTTTTGAGGAGGCATTTGGTGGGCACGTTGACCTCTAGGATGACATTTGCATTTGGTCAGCATCTGTATGTTTACGATCATACGAGTATTTGCAGAAATGTATATGATGTATGCCGTGAGAAACAAATATGCCAATATTTCATTTTGAAACTAGCGGACGCCCGCGATTAAGTCCCCGTGGATTTCGGTTTCCGCTTATATAGTGTTATACAATACCTTCCTTGTCGAATGGACTATCCAACAATGAAAATTCAATTCAGTATAGTATAGATTCATACAATATGCTTCGTAACGTAGTTCCAACAGACCAAAGTATATAATATGTTCTGCTAATGGTACTAGACTGGGATTCGAACTCTAAACATTTCCTCTAACATAACCGCTCATCTAACAACAGTCCCGGACCGGGAACCGCCGCACTGACCGCGACACGCGACGTCGCCTGGCGACACGCAACAAGGACTACGGGAGTGATGACGGGTTTTATGAGGAAGTATAATAAACGTTTGTTTCTAAATTAAGTGATTGTTTACAGTACTAAACAAATGTAGCATGTTTCTTTATAGCTAGAAATAGTAACAATTTAACTTAGCTTTATACAAATGTTTTTCGATGATGCTTGCCATGTCTTTTAATGAACTAAAACAATTTTCCCATTACCAACTGGGGCATATGTTACTATTCACACTTTAATTGTAACGCGTCATGTTCACATGTGTCTCTTGTTAGTTTAGTAATATTTTTACACGGACATGAATGTACAAGTCAAGAACCTAGAACTAATAATTGAGGGATGGCGCTAGTTAAATGCGGCTGACAAAGTGAAATTGACTTAGTTGTCGATACACCCCATCCAAGTTTGGTAAACAAATAAAAAATCACAAACGCGGACGGTGAAAATTCAAAGTAATTTTTTTACACCTAGGATTGATTCGAGAACTTTGAGGTACTGCCAGACCCTCTGCCAGATGCCAGACACGTGCCCAGGGTCCCGCGATCGATCAGGACCGCCAAACTCTGCACTTGAGGCCCTCAGACGCTGCACGATTACCAAACTAGAGATTTAAAAGGCCACGTGCCCAGAAAAAAGGCCCTGGATACTGGCATACCTAACACATTCAAACCACTAGACAAGATGAGCCGAGGCTATCAGTGAAATATTCAAAATCTCCCCAACATTTATCACTTCGCATCTTGAAAACATTTTATGCGCACCCTTTGTCTTACGTGTACAGTCATGAGCACCAACTCATTACATATACATCGACTCTTATGTCAAAGCAGTTAAGTTCATATTTGAATGTGTTTGTATACATGTTGGTGCTCATGACTGTACTCTCACCACCAGCCGTTAAGGATGCTACTAAAAAAATAAAACAAAGTTTTGGCAACCGATATATCAGCATTATGACGCCTTCAGTTGTAAGGAGTCATCCTTCGTGACTAATTTTATTTATTGCCAACCCCCCTCCCCCGCCGGAACAGCCGGCCCAATAAAACCACTGAATCAAAGAGAAAAACTGCGCTCCATTCTATAAATATTTTATTTCTGATAGTGAGAAGTACGGTGGCCATCGTTTAGTGGAGGTGCGGGACTTTTTCGAGAAAGATACCTATTTGTACCTAATGGATGTACATAGTTGATTAAAAACATAGATTCAGAGAATCATACAATTAGAAAGACATTTTAACGTGTAGGTTAATAAATAATTAATCCTATATTCAGCACTGGGTTATAAAATTAACGTAAGTAACTTACTCGTAGTAAGTACACAAACCAATTCCATTTATGTATCGAGATAATTTTTTTTTTTTTGCATAGGAAAATTTGCGGCGAATGCAAAAGCTAAAAGTATAAACTTTCATTTTCTATATAAAATGTGAACTTATAATTCAATGCATCACTATGATAAATAACATGATATAATTGTTAGGATGTCTGTGTCGTTGCTCATCGTTCTGATGGATTCTTCGAGTAAATAATACATTCCCACATATCCGCTTGTAATTTAAGCTCACACCCACCCTACACTGAGAGCCCGAGAACTTTTACTAATGCGTACTAGTCAAATGGAGTCCAGAAATTCACGCTAGCCAATACCCGGCTCTAACTCTTCGGAATACGGCTCAAAATACATTAGCACGTCGTATATTATAAATAACGTTGGGCTGCTACGTCTGCCACTCATGCATATGGAAATTGCGACTTAGGTCATAGAATAAATACGTACCGTGATAGTTTTATTGGCCACGGCACTTTGAGTTCGGATGAAATTGTGGCGGAGGATATCGAGTGGGAAGATTTATCCCTCGCTGACTTAAGTTACATTTGTAGTCGTGGATTTTTGCTTGTGCTGTATGATTTTCTGGTCTTTTGGTCTAGTGTTTTTTTATGAGAGCGAGACTGGCTCAGTTTATGGTGATTGGCTTACTGCAGGTTATATGCATCGGTACGGATTAAAAATTAATTTTAACGCAGGAAGTCTAAATGACAATAGTTCTGAAAAGTAAACGATCATACTTCGTAAATTGCTTTCAAATGTAGTTGTACTCGTAAATACAAACTATGTAAAAATGGATCATGGGTCAAATAGAAATTAAAAAAAATTGGCCAAGTGCGAGTCGGACTCCCGCACTGAGGGTTCCGTACAAATTCTATGTTTGACGTATTTAAAAAAAACTACTGAATAGATTTCGTCCGAACCAATTTTCGTTGGTAGTTTTTATGGTAATGTACATTATATAATTATTTCAGTTTTATCATCCTCTTATTTTAGAAGTTAGAGGGGGGGGGACACACTTTTTTCCACTTTGGAAGGGTCTGTCACGCAAAGTATTCACTTTAGAAAAAAGTGATTTTAGAAACCTTAATATATTTTTTAAAGACCTATCCATAGATACCCCACACGTATATGTTCAATGAAAAAAAATATTTCGAGTTTAAGATCTGACTATGGGGACCCCCTACTTTTTTTTTTTTCTATTTTCGTGTGAAAACCTTGTTGCGGTTCACAAAATGCATCCACTTACTAAGTTTCAACGGTAAAGTACTAATAGTTTCGGAAAAAAGTGGCTGTGACAGACTGGCGGACAGACAGACAGACAGACAGACAGACATGACGAATCTATAAGGGTTCCGTTTTTTTGCCATTTTGGCTACGGAACCCTAAAAATATCCTAAGATTGTCGATAAACTAAATCTACATATAAAATTATTTCTATAATCAATGTACATTATTATCCACTCCGATGCTTGCTGCTACGCTGTAGCTACGGCGCTACGAAAGCTTACGCCCGAATATATTCGTTTTTGCGAGTCACATCCTTTTATGACCAGTTTTTTTAAGAGTAGAAAGATAAGCACTTATTATACAAAAAGAAAAATAACTTATTTAAAAAGCCAATTAAACCAAAAGTAATATAGTATTTATTTGAAAGATTAATTATATTCCATGATTCGACGATTAAGCGTTAATTTTACAAGGTCGATTTACACCTTACGTTGCAATTAATAAGAAAACAAAAGGCCGACCGCGGAACATCCGCGAGATCTGATGATTTACAACGCGGCGCTTTGTTCGCCCAACACATTCTGATAAATACGCTTTTGCCGCCCGATAATTACTGATGTGTGTGCGTATGTAATAACTCGCGTGACGGAGCGTTTGCCCCCCCGGGACTTTAAACAATGAACATGTTTCTTTTCACAGGTTGGGTGGAAGACAGGTTGAAAAATGAAATAGGGCAGATTTTCATGCTGGCATTAAATTTTCGAAAAACTCTATCGGTTTGGTAAAACACAGGTAAAAAGAAGATATGACTTTTTTTTGCAGGCATTAAACTAGTGCTTTAATAAATTCAAGCGGGAAAAAAGGACACTATATTTTTTTATTGTGGCAAAGATCACTGGGATGAGGGAGTGATGAGTATTGTGATGTAATCGTTTGTTTTATTTTATTGCGAACACGGAAATCGCCGACAAAAACATTTTAGGCTGACTTGAAATCCCATGCTCTTATGTCTTTAATATCAAATTAACATGCGTTACTAAACAGAGCTAAAGCCTTATTAGCAGACTTTAACCTCCCAATTTACAACGAGCTCCTCTTTGTTTCCGCAGCGCACATCCGCTGATAAATACGCGTTTGCCGCTCGATAATTACCGCGTGTGTGCGGATTTTATAACTCGCGTGACGGAGCATTTACACCGTGCGGGGCAAAGTGAAAACTTTTATTACGTAGGTGTAGTACAAAGATGTTGGTATTTTCCTTTGCTTTTCAATTACTAAGACACTAATATTACTTATTTTACTTAGGAAGAACTTTAAACGTGACTTTCTTTTGGTGTAGCTACAGTTAAGCGTTTAGTTTAGAATTAGTTAAACTGATAACTGATATATTTGACAGTTGGTCAAAGTTTCATTTTTGAATTTACCAATTACGACTATCTGCTTTCAGTAAAGAAATAAATGGCCATTTTTTAACTGGCTGTATTTGAAAAATGCCAGTAAAATTCATAGTACAAAAAGTATTTTTTGCCTTATAAAAGTTTAGGTGCCTAAGTAAAACTCTTACTGAAATGAACGGCACATACATAAACAATATGCCAATCCTGTTCGCATATACATTCCAGTATTCCAACCACATAGATTGTCACAACGGAAGCACCAGTGATCACACACAGCTCCATTCGCAATACCGTGATCAATTTACAATAAGCATGGTTTGCCGGCGTAATTCACATCCGCTGATAAATAGACACGTCTGCTATCCGATAATTACTGACGTGTGTGCGGATTTAATAACTTGCGTGGCGCGGCGTTTACACTGTGCGGGAAGGGCACGATGTTTAACTTTACAAAGGGATGTGGGGAGGTGAAAATTAAATGCAAGTACCTTTTTTGGAGGGGCAGCAACAAATATTGAAGGCATAATTGGTGAGGTAAATTAAAGACAAAATGATTTTAATGTAGATTAATTTAAGATATGGATAAAATGGGTGGTAGTGGGACTTTTGAGCACGTCACTTTAATCAATCTAGTATGAAATAAGTGAAAGACACCATTAAGTATTTTACATAGAAGATAACAGATGACACACTATGCAGAAATTACGTCGCGTAATTTTGTATAGAAAATGCATTTCCGCCGAACTTCGGTCGCGTTATTTCAGCGTAGTGTGTTCCTACGCTTAGGATAGAGCAACCAGAGACTGGTGCCATGACAAGTTTGAAGCTTTCTGACTTTCACGAATTCGTTTTTCTGTATTTAATTATGCAGTTAATAATATCACAAAAAACAAAATGCTTTTACTGTCACAGAGGATTCTTTTTAATAAAATACAACCACAGTGTATTTTTTGGTAATCCATTTCACATATCCAACTAAATAATTCCACAGGCGATGTCACTATAAGTATTGTACAGTCACGTCGCATGCAATTTCGTTGACGTCGAAAAAAATGCATACGCAATCTAAAAGGTCCGCATGTACAGTCCGCTACATCGTGCATTGTAAACATGTTTTCGGTATCGTATTTGCTTACCGTGGCCGCTCGTCAATCACGCTCGGAAAGCTGACTGTGCATTTCAATATAAACCTTGTTACACAGGTTGGGCTATGCTGACGATATATGATTTTGCATGTTAATCATTATTTATTGATATCGGGAACAGGCTAAAACAACTGGACAGATTGTGGGTATTCAAAATACAATATTACACGCATGATAAAGTTGACATTAGAATACTAAATAATAGAAGACATGGCTTTTCTTTACCTCCACGGGAAACCATAAGGTATCTGGTACGAGGGACAAAGTAATTTCCAATATTATAGTGAGGGTATAGTACATAAAATATCTAACCTACCTTATTACGAAAATGTCTTAAACTAAATGTAACGATTTAATTCAATGATAAAGATTTTACGGTAGGATAATTCGAATCGAATAGACATAGTATCAGATAGTCGGAGTCATTAATTCATATAAAAAGCGAAATTGTACAAACATAGTATTAAGCCATCTTATAGCTTTGCTTATCTTTATCATCGCTCTAAGTACACGGCGACCTTGTTCCATCGGGCAACTGAAATTAAGACTAACGATTTGCAGGGCCTTAATGCGGCCGGTTTTAATTTTAATTTGAAAACAGATTCGCCTTAACGACGGACCGAAGCAGTTTTTGGATGTTGTAATCACGAGAATTCGTTTTGGAGGTGAGTTGTTGAGCTGTTTCCCTGATTTAGGAAATTAAATATACAGAAATACGAGTAGTACTCCTTCTGCTTTAGTATTTGGACTGCCCAGTCTGTTTAAGTGTTTTGTAGGGATTTATGGCTAGAAGTTAATGCGTAGAATTAGACAATATTTTGCTTCCTAATCTGCATGGCAAGCGTTAAGTTTATAAGCATAGAAATGAATGGATATACATAATTTAAATCTGACTTGCTCTTAATGAATTTTAAAGAAGTTAATAACTCTAACACCAAGTTATCAACCAATTAATAAATAATTTCATCGGATTGTTCATTCAGACGTAAATGACTAACAAGAAATGACACAAAATTACAAGGAGTTTTGCCCTGGGTGGGGGTGCAAACCAACGACCCCTGGCATAGACCCAACACGCCATCGAATGAGTCAGGGTTTATCAATCATGTTCAAGTCGCTTACCCATCGTGTTTACTCCATAATTATATTCACACGCTAACAAACTTAAGAAAACAATGGTGAGTCACATTATGAGTCAAAACACAATAAAATGTTTGAAGGAAAAAGGGGATCAGTGGCAATTTTTTAACGTTCTAAAGCAACCGGGTAAGTAATTTCAAGTTAGTCATAGAGTTTATATGAAGTATTTAAGATAATTGACTCCCAAATCGATTTATTTTATTAAATCATTCGATATGAAACATCAGCTTACACCTGAATGTAGGGTGACGATCGACGCTCTTCATGTAAGAGAACTGTGTAATAAAAATGCATAAGAACAGGCAAAAAAACTTGGAATATAGTTTTTAGAATATAAAATTAAAAGAAAATAAAGTAACAAATTGAATTATTAGCAAAAATAATGTGGTTTTGAAGGTCCTACATGTACATTAAATACGATGCGCATAAATTAAAGTATGAACATCCAAACATAATTCAACTGTAATATTATTATTGTGAATTAAGACACACATAATATAATCCACTATGTCTATACATATATGTATATTTCCGGCATCCAAGACACATTTCGCTAGTTTCCTGTTTTTGTAGTGTGACGATGCTTATCTTAAAATACATTCCGACAATACAATGCGAGGAAGCATTTTCTATTTTCATTTACTTGAGGAAAGCGGAAACGATGATCACATACACAGATGTTTTATTATTTAGGAATATTACTGCCTGGAGAATATTTTGCTGTTAGGAATAGCTTTTGTAGAAAAGCTAAGAGGATCTACACTCTTATATTTTATCTTAACTATATACACATATATTACTAACTGACCCGACAAACTTCGTCATGTCAAAAAAAAAAAAAAATCTGGGCTGTTTTTAGGGTTTTTCCGGCAATAATTCGAATTTTTCTTGCCGTTAGAACCATCCTTGGACTTCAACGAACATTTAAAAAAAAAAATATTATACATGCAGACGAATTGAGAACCTCCTCCTTTTTTGAAGTCGGTTAAAAAGAATGGGCCAAATTGGTTCAGGCGTTGTTGAGTTATGCGCTTACCAACTCATTTTGCGATTCAAACTTTTTTTTTGAGTATTGAAAAGGTTTATGGGCTAAGCTCAGCTGAACTAATTATGTGTGAAAGAGCATAGCGTTTATCTTTTACTTCTAAAATGGGAATTCAGTAGCAGTGGACGCTGTCCATACATTTCTAGCCCGTGACTTTGTCCTCGCAGATTTCGGTTTCCGCACACAGTGTTCCAGCCAGTAGTTCCTGAGATTAGCGTGTTCAAACAAACAGACTCTTCAGCTTGATTATGTAACGAGTAATATAGATTCAGACTTACATACCGGAGATTTCTAATTTCTTTTCTATTTTAATGTTCTCGAACTTACCACCTGTAACAATAGAATTGTCAATTATTATTTATTTAATTACTAGAAGTTATTAAGGTACAATTGCAATTAAAACCAATGCAAATGATTGAATTTATTAATATCTCACAAATACGCGTGATTCACCCAAGCGTAATTTGTTTTTTCAAATGTCCCCCTTTCCCCCCACATTTCCGAGATCAAAACTACCCTACGTTCGGAGAGAGTGTACCTAGCCAAAAGTGAAAGAATTATTCAAATCGGTACAGTAGTTTTTGAGTTTATTCGTTCGATACAAAAATACAAATCTGTCTTCTTTATGAAATTTTGATAGTGTATTCTTTATAGACAGTGTAGATGTAGAGTAAGATTTGTGTTTTTTGTAATAACTGTTGTTACAAATAGCGCTTACGTCACTCAATCTGAATTAAATATAACACTAATTTATTACTCCACTCAGAACTATTCTTCTAAAACTGAGCTAAGAGCACATTAATCTCCTAGATTTCGGTTGAGTAACAAAGGTCGTTTTTAACTATTGAAAAGGTTGATGGGCTCAGAGCTCAGCTCATTATTGGGAGCTGAGCGAGCGATTTGTATTTGTAACCCGCTTGCCTACTATACTGAAACTAACGCACCCCCGCGACTTTTCCCGAGTATATTTCAGTTTATTCTGACGACCCGCTTGGTGTAATGGTCAAGTTGTAGCCTATTATACAGGGGGTCGCGGGTTCGATTCCCGCACAGGACAAACATTTGTGTGCATGAACATGTCTGTTTGTCCTGGTCTAGGTGTTATAAGTATCAATTTAAGTATACATATTTGTAATACCACTGTTGAATTTGATTTCTGTAACACAAGTGCTTAAGCTACTTATCACTGAGTCAGATCAATGTATGTGATGTTGTGAAATATTTATTTATTCATTTATTTATCACCTTTTTTTATCCCCCTTAAACCACCACCCCAGTTAAAATACCAATTTATACAAATCCTTTCTTAGAGTATGCCTACGTTATACTAGAGTTTTCCTCTCATATGTAAACAAAAGAGAGAAGGCGACGTACGACTAGTGTAGAGTTATTAAATATTATATTTGACCCTAGATTCATATTTTATGTCCAGTAAAACCTCAGCCAGCATATTTCCGAGTACGAATCCATCTGCTGTCCATTCCCATCACTCACGCGCAATTTGTGACGAACCATGTCGCTCAATCCACTCGAACAGGACCCAGTTTGCCGTTCAAGGTACAACCGTAGTTGAAACAGTAAGGCAGTTCTGAATAAGTTTTACAACTTTGAATCACTTGTTACGAATGTGACGAGCCCTCTGATGGAGTCACGGGTGACTATGAGCGGTGATGATCGCCAATGACCACGTAGCAAGTAATTACTCGTTTCCAGACTTATTACTCTAAAGAGTTTTCTTATTATTGAAAAGGTCGTTTCGTGCCTTCAAAATCCACTTTGTATTTTAAGACCGAGTTTTTTCTTTTAGTTTATAATTGTTAACATACCTACATACATATGTTAAACATGTAAAAGTGAGCCAAAACATAAAGATCACTTAATGTTACCCGAATATTATAGTTACAACATTATAAAAGTCTGTGCTGGTAACCTTTCTCTGCATATGTTGACATTTACTGCACTGTGAGTCTGTGACCCACCTGAACTGGATTTTCGTTTTCGTTTTTTTAAATTTGATAAAACTTTTACTGCAATGCAATTGGCTGAGCTCTGTTTCGTTTGACACTTCTCGCTTCGGTATTCAAGAATGATTGTGTTTGGTTTTACAAATAGCATGGAATCATTTATTGTAACGTGGGAATCTGACACTAAATGTCAAATGTTTGCTATTTCTGACTGACGACCGATTTGGACTTTGGTAGAAGTTAGTATTGGCATTTGCGAATGGTAAATGTGTTATCATAGGGGTATGATAAAGCTGTGTATAGTGTATACAGTCAAACGATTCGTTTTATGATGGAATGCACTTTTATTCTTGGTTCTTAAGTTATACCTCCATCATTTTTCAAGGGCTCGGTTTATTGTTGTTGTTGTTGAAACGCTAAATATGTACATATGTACAATTGTACAATCAAAATAAATTTTTCAATTTGTTATACTTATTCTCCTTGGCGTAAAAAGCGACTTAAGAGTCATTAAGGAGGGTGGGCAGCAGCGTTTTCATCCACATTGAAATACCATTAAAGCGATCCTCACCCAAAATCACTGAACCAAAAACGTCACAAACGAAGTTATCACGTCACAGCTCCACCTTCGAACAAAAGCGTGTAAATCTAATTAACTGCCAACTCTTTGAAACGTCATAAGTCAGTGAACGAATCGAGGAACTTATTTACCTCGACATGGGAATTGCGAGTTGCGACAAACCACCCCTCGCGATATGACGATGACATCCGCAAAAATGCGAACTGACGGGAGAAGCGCGCGCGTGTCAATCGAGTCTTACTTATGCGGCAATAGGTAGTGGTGCAAGGCAAGAAAAATAAGAGGAAATACATTTGTCATGAAAAACATTTTATATTACTCGTAATACTCGTAGCACAAAATATCCATTAATAAATGAATGTACAAGAAAGTCCAAAAGGTAACGCCCAAATTTTTTCTTGTACCGTTTTTTTTTGACAGTTGCTAATTTCCTAATTGCAAACTATTTGAAACGTCGTAAGTCAGTATAGAAATCGAGAAACTTATTTACCTCAAAACGGGGATTGTGACTTGCGAATTGCGACAAACCATAGAATAACATGTAAAATACATACCACCTCGCGGTATGACGATGACATCCGCAAAAATGTGAACTGACGGGAGAAGCGCGCGCGTGTCAATCGAGTCTTACTTATGCGGCGATAGGTGGCGGTGCAAGTCAAGAGAAAAACAATGAAAATAAATAAGTTCCTTGGGCTAACACACCCATAAGGAATACCTACATGTATATGTAATTAAAATTAGAAATACAGTATCCACATTGATCTGATTCTAAAGGAATAACAGTATCAACATTGGAATCACTTACATAATAATTCAAATATATCCAAAAATAAGTAAAAAAATTAACAGTGCATTATTGTTTCCCTGTGTAGTTACGAAAGGAGTGGATCGGTAAGTTGCAAAAAGTACCTAGGTACACAGTACACAAAAAATACTGGCAGATCGGCTGCTGAACAAGGTGCTAGTAGGACTAGATGAACCCGATGAACCCATCGCTTCTAAAGACAGCCACTGGCCGACTCTGACAGTGACATTATATATCGGCACTGCACATCAAAGTTCCAAAATAACCTAAAACAATTGCCACCGCCACCTCCCTACACTTGGGCCACGCCCCTCCGTCTCACGTTGATATGACGGCTTTTATCAGGTATTGTTTGGCTTTCGCGATTGATGGCAGCGTCCTGAACGCAAACATGCCTCCGTTTGAACTTTGTTTGCATACAACCGACCAACGGATTTTAGGTTTTCTTTATTTAATACTTTTTGAATTTCACAATTTTATTGCGGTATGGTCTAGATATGTTTTGGCTGGTTGCTATCTGAGCAATTTTTGCTTGAGATGACGGCACAATTTAGCAAGACTCAATAAAAGTAGAGATTTTTCCAATAAAACTTCAAAGCTTTCAATTTTGAAAGAATAATATCTTAAGCGAAAATATGTAAAATAACAAACCATCATTAGAAAGTTTAATTTCTCACGAATGTTTAGCTGTTAAGATTAAGAGTATTATGCCTCTTTATTTTTAACTAGCGGCCGCCCGCGACACCGTCCGCGTGGATTTCGATTTTCAATATCCTATGCGTTATTCTGATGTATAAGCTATATTGTGGTAAAGTTTCATTCAAATCCATTCAGTAGTTTTTACGTGAAAGAGTAACAAACATCCATACATCCATACATCCACACATACAAACTTTCGCCTTTATAATAGTAGTAATATACAGTCATTAACAAACACTGATATACGGTTGGTTATACTCGTAGTTAAAAGCTGTTAGAATGTAGATTAAAAATGCCAATTAAAATAGTCCAAGCTAGGATAGTACTAAATATACGTAATAGGGACTTCACCCAGCTGCGCTTTGGATGGTATTTTATGTAAGTACGCGAAACGAACCAACTTTGATATTAACTAGACGGGATCTCAACTTTAAACAGTAAATTGTATCAAGAGATTTTTAAGTGAATTCTGTGTTCGTTTTAATAGTACATTGGACTTTTTGCGAGTGCTCGAAAATACGATTCTGGAAACAATATAGCAGTGTACGAGGCACAGTACTTAAAATATACAAATCTATTTTGTTATTTTGATTTTCGATTGTGAAATCTTTTTGCAAGCAACGCATCTGCTACTCTTGTGGAGTTGTTGATATCCATGGCCGGGGGTAAACACCTACCATCAGCCCCTACTTCCCATTTTCCTCTCTTCCTACCTTCTTATATATTAAAAACAACCTACGAGTACTTGTTAGCATAATATACGACTGCGTTTGACAGTAACATAATGAAATATGGTCTCTTTTGTTTGTTTAAAAAGTTTCAGACAATTTACTTCGTTAATTGAATATAAGAATGCAAATTATTCGCAGCCCGAAGTGCTCTAATTTGAGTCTTACATTCAGAGAACTTTTCAAAGTTAAAGTACACAACATTTACATTATTCAAGGTACTTACAAGGTCTAAGAAATTCTGCTGATATAGTAGACATCTTAACTTTTATAACAGAGAATAGTTACGAGGCGCGGTACGAATTGAGTCTTTCTAAAGTACCTTTATTGTGGTTTTTGTTTTAATAAAATGGAATGAAAAAGAATAAAGTATTTAAGGTTTAGACTAATATAAAATAAAATATGTTGTATTATGCATATTTAACAGGTGGTTTCACAACTAATTGTTGATGCTACAAATCTATGATGTCAACATATGTATCTACAAGTTTACGTATAATGTACCAGTCGTATGTAGAAAGCTTGGGTTAGATTTTATAAAAGTGAAATTGACAATTTGGTCAATTGGTTGTTGATTAACATTGAATAACTTATCATTAAGTTATCTCACTAACCTTGCTTTCTTACGATTCACGGAAATTACGAACAACATTCCTACATACACACACACACACATACAATGGCCTGTACTGCAAGACTCCAACATTTGATTCATTAACTGAGCCACAAAAAAGTTTAATAAGCTTCTTTTAACTTAGTCGACATTGTTCTGTCGGTATCTGAGAAACGAGTGACGTCACATACGGTATGACAAGTTAATAGGCACGGAACACGACATAAGTAGCAAAAGGAATCTGCATAAAAGTTTCAAAGATTGTCTTGAATATTTTTCACGTAACTTAGAAGGTCATGGTAACTTAGTATTGTGTGCATTTTTAAGCTTTTTATTTAAATTCATTCGAATTATAGCATCACCTTTAAATCTTATAGTGACCGTGGCATAAGCAAAACAGAAATATGCTATTTCGTCCTTTTATAATGTCATGATCCTATGAAAAAACGTGGTAGCAATTACATCACCCAGACTCACTCAATTCAATCTGACAAAAGTATTGTTGATTTCACCTGATCGGGTATTGAAAGCTCCGTGTGTTCTGCTTATATCCGTTATTTATAAACCTACATTTCCCGTGTGCGAAAATATACAAAAATAAAACAACGTCAAAAATCTCCGCCGGCAATAAAGTGATATTTTCCAGTAAAAACACATTAAACGTGAGAACCGCGCCCTGTCACTTTCATCATTCCCCTCCGCACGATATCACTCCCTCACAATATAAAACAAAATGGCGGACGCGCGAATACCTGTCAAAAAATAATAACCACTTATTATAATAGTGCGAATATCGCCCTTTCACGGGGACATAAACGATGTTTGTGAGAAAAAAGCATTTTTCCCAAGCATAGAGGTTTTTTATGTGCGAGAATTTATTAACAATGCGGCTCTTTTTGCGTCGAATTTTTCAAGGATGCACCACTGTGCAGCGTTTGAAAAGGATTTCGCAATAAAGAGTAATGGGTTATTAAAAACAAAAACTTCGCTTCGTTAATGGAGGAATATTTTGTGCGCTTATTCAGTCTTGGATCCTTTGTGTTACTTTACAGGACGTCTAAAATAATCCAAAAAATAATGATAATTAAATATACGGTGCGGATGTGGTCTTTTTTCTGCAAGATAAATGTTTGCATGAAAATATTTTGTTATGCTTCAATCATATTGGCGGAAGAAATGCAGCATTCCTACTGCTAACCCTATGTCATTGAGGACCCGTCAACAATCAGTATTGTAAATCATTATGCTAAAAAATAATAAAAAATATGTATTTTACGACTGTATGGTTTAGAAGATGAAACATGTCTGGTAAAACCGGGAGCAGTACAAAAAATGTGAGAAACAGATTTATCATCATCATGAAGATGTCATCATCTTCTGATGATGATCATTAGTTCTGTTATTTCAAGCACCAATCCATTTTCTTCATCCATACCAGAAAGTGAAGCAAAGATTGATGATAATTTACGTTCTTATTTTATTTTACAGACTTCACTTTAGCCCTATAAGTTGTACTTTTTGCCTTACTGCACATGTACATAGTCTTTGCGTCATCTATCCCTGGAAGTAAAGCAAAGAACCATTCTCCGCTTAAGCTCTATACAAAGTAGCTCAGTGTTTGCGCAGTAACGAGCTGTCTAATTGAAGCGGCTGAAGTCTAGACGTTTAACACTTCCTCATAGGTCGCCGGCTAATTAACGTTCACTTTAGCCTTATTGGTTGTACTTAAACTGTATATTTTATAATAACGTATAAAATAAAAGATTTTTTTAAATTCTGGATACTTAAATACAAACTACATAACAAAATTTAATTCAATATTTTTTTATTAAAGACTTTGACTTAAAAACTAGTTAGATTCGGCTTTCAAACCTTTCACTGATCCATAATCGTAAATTAACATGTTCTATTCTAAAGTTAGACATCTAAGGTGGCTCAGTATTAATCGTTTATTTATATCACACTAAAACTTATTTATATTGTATTGCTTACATAACTTAAGAACGTAACGTCAAATAGCGTATTTTGAATAAAAAACCGATAGCAATAAAGTTTGACACATTAGTATTCAATAAAACCATTCCTTCGGGCGTGCCTTTGGAGAGAAACGTAAATGTTTTCCAAACATGTCAACGTTACATCTCTTTCCAAAACATGCCCAGAGGTGAAATAGTACAAATAATGATCGACAAGAACATTTTGTTAAAATAACCACTCAATCACTGAACAATCACTTTATTTTTCTACTTCCAATGCGTTACAAAAACTAGTCTCGGCCGGTCAGCCGCGCTTGACGTCTACAACCGTTCTGCCGCGTGCGCTTCGTTTCTTGTACAATGTGGGTATATATAAAATTGTGTTGCCACCAAACGAAAGCAAATGAATTAACTAAAAATTAAATGGTATAAGATACTAATAAATCGATCGCTAACATTCGGCTAATCCTGACGTCAAACGCGCCCTCGCGTTTCACAAAATTGAAATCAAAAACAACAAAGAAGGTGAATCAGCTCAGATATCATAACAATTATTATTATACATAACAATATAAGCGTTTAGGATGATATATCATAAGAATTAATTATTATTCTTTCAAGAGATATTATGCTATATTACATTTCGTATGCTATTTGCGACTCACTATCAAAATATCGCTAACATTGGCTATCGCTAACACTCCTTAATATTAAGCACTCTCACTTGTTGCGACTCACTCTGATAAATTAAAAAAAAAATCGACTACAAGCACTCTCACTTGTAGTGACTCACTCTTATAACTTAACATCCACTACAAGCACTCTCACTTGTAGTGACTCACTCTTATCCCTACATCAACTACAAGCATTCTCACTTGTAGTGACTCACTCTTATAACTACATCAACTACAAGCACTCTCACTTGTAGTGACTCACTCTTATAACTACATCAACTACAAGCACTCTCACTTGTAGTGACTCACTCTTATAACTACATCAACTACAAGCACTCTCACTTGTAGTGACTCACTCTTATAACTACATCAACTACAAGCACTCTCACTTGTAGTGACTCACTCTTATAACTACATCAACTACAAGCACTCTCACTTGTAGTGACTCACTCTTATTATTTCACTTCTTTACAATGTAATCTTAAATAAATAGTTCAAAAATCATTTCGCTGATCAATATACCTATCCTCGTTTTTTTTTTACATATTTATTATACTGTTAGTAAAAACCTGATCATTAAGATAATATATTCGTATGTTGTACATATATAAATCTCTCTTAAAACTAAATCCAAATCTCTGATTAATTTAGAACAATTAGTTATATATCCTTAATCACCAATTTATTTAATCTTTTATACCTTTCACACTGCATGATAGGGTGATCACAATTAAACAATAATTTCATTATGAAGTAATAAATATAAGATGACAAGTCGTAATCTTATTACAATCGATTTTTTTTTACAAAGTCTTAATCACAGTTGAATTTGATATTTTATTTTTATGCAGTTATTTTTCGTTTATTACTTTCCTTTAGAATAAAATTTAATACTTCATGTAACATATGAATCAACTCAAATATATCTACATACATTTAAAGTGTAACTTTTACTCTGAATCACTCGACACTACATCATTATTAAAAACAAGCCACGGGTAAAGCTTATCAACGGCATGAACGGCTCTATACAATTTAGTACCCTCTTTTCTGGTAATTGGCGTATCCTCAATTTCGTATCGATCATTCCCAATTACTTTAGCAATTCTAAATGGCCCTAAGCATTTAGGTAGTAACTTTCGACTGTGTCCAGGATCTGTGCGAATATCCTTTTCTAATCTGACCAAATCACCTACTTGGTACTGAGTCGGTTTTTTGTGCTTCCTATCAAAACGCTCTTTTTGTTTCTGTTGATCTAACTCAACTCGCGATTCTACATCCTTACGGATTTCCTCCCGATCTACAAGAGGATGTGAATCAGAAACAATAGAATTCATAAAAGTATCTGAAACACCTGTTGTTTGAACACCGAACATCATCTCTGCAGGTGTACGACCGGTTGCTTTATTAACAGTATTATTTAACGACCACTGAATGTCAGGTATCAACAAGTCCCATTCATTTTCTGGATGACCATGATTCGAGGCAGTCAATGCGTCAACTATGGTTCGGTTGTACCTCTCCACTTGTCCATTTGCTCGTGGAGAGGCGACCGCGTTTAGAATGTGCTTAATCCCCCTCTCTTTAACAAATGCTGTAAATTCCTTGCTAGTGAAACTAGTACCTCTATCAGATATGAGGCGGTTTGGCACGCCAAAAATTGCAAAATACTCCTTAAATACTTGGATAGTCGTACTACTTTTGACATTTTTAACCGGCTTAATGTACACAAATTTAGTAAAAGATTCTATAATAACTAATATGTGACAATTTTTCTTTTTACTAAGCGGGAACGGGCCGCAATGGTCTGTGTGGAGTGTTTCAAAGGGTTTATTAGCTTTTGGTATGGGATGAAGTTGCCCTTCTTTTGCTCCAGCTGGGACTTTATTATGGGCACAATTTAAACAGGAATCACAATATTTTTTAATAAACCTCTTCATCTTTTTGAACCAATAGGCTTGGTTCACTCTCTTGTATGTTTTATCGAAGGCGAAATGCCCTACATCGTCGTGATTCATACGAACTATTTGCCACCTTACTGATTTTGGAACGACCCACTTTAAATTAACTTCACCATTCTTATCAGTAACGACTCTGTATAAACGACCATTTTTAACTGTATAATTCTTATGAATCTCGACAATGTTTTTTGTTTCTGGATCACCTAATATTTCAATTATTCTTTGTACCTCAGAGTCCTGTTCTTGCACCGTGCGCAACCAGGCATCATCATCTATAGCCATTATATCGATAGCATTTGTGACTTGTTGCGATATAACATTAATTGGGTTGCGTGACAGTGCATCAACATGGCTCATATTGGTTCCTTTACGATGCTCAACAATAAAATCATATTCCTGCATTAATATATACCAACGGGCTACTCTGGGAATTATATCCCTTTTTGTCATTGTGCTGCGAATAGCAGCACAATCCGTGATCACTTTAAATTGTTTGCCTAATACGTAAACCCTAAATCTATTTAAAGCAGTGACAACCGCTAATGTTTCCAATTCATACGAATGAAGTTTGCTTTCGTCCGTTGTCGTTTGGCGACTGTAGTACGATAAGGGATGTAAATTGCCGGAAATATCTCGCTGCATAAGTATAGCGCCGATTCCTAATTTACTCGCGTCTGTGTGAATTTCTAACTCAGCTGAAGGGTCATATAACGCTAGTACAGGTCTAGTTGTTAATTTAGATTTTAGTTCATTAAATGCGCGCATCTGGGGCTCTCCAAAAATCCATGGGTTATTTTTCTTTGTAAGCATTGTGAGCGGCTTTGCAATTACTGAGAAATCTTTAATAAAACGGCGGAAATAACTTGTGAGACCTACAAATTGACGGACTTCATGCACGTTTTTTGGTGTCGGAAATTCCGAAACAGCTTGAATCTTTGAGCTACCGGGCCTAATACCATCAGAACTGATCTCATAACCCAAATAACATATTTGAGTTTGGAAGAAATCGCATTTCCTTAAATTTAAAGTTAGATGCGCAGATCTCAACATTTGAAAAACTTTTTCTAATTTGCTTAAGCCTTCTTCAATCGTGTGAGATGGTACTAATAGGTCATCCATATAGGCTAAGGCTAGATCTTTACCTTTGCTTCTTAGCATTGTGTTGATAGTACGTTGAAAAACACTCGGAGCATTTGCAAGCCCAAAAGGCATTCTTTCGAACTCATACAAACCATCTGGAGTTGCAAATGCCGTATACTTTTTACTAGCCTCGCTCATTGGCACTTGATAGTAACCAGAGGCGAGGTCTAAGCTTGTAAAAAAGTTGTTTCCCCCTAACCTATCTAGCTGATCTTCGATACGAGGTAAAGGATATTTGTCTTTAATGGTTTTCCTATTGAGAGCCCTAAAGTCAATGCAAAGGCGTTTATCACCATTCTTCTTTTTAACCAAAATTACAGGGCTTGAGTAATCAGAGGAACTTTCTCGAATAATACCATTGGACAAAAGATCTTCAATTATCTTATTGAGTGTTTCGCGTTCACTTTGTGATACTCGATATGGATTGTATACTACAGGCCTTTGGTCGGTTAGAGCAATTGTCATTTCAGTAAGATTTGTTTTACCTAACTCTGACAAATTCATCGCAAAACAGTCCCTATAATTCTCAAGTAACAAATAGAACTCTTTCTTCTGTGATTCCGGCATATTACTACTAATTTTTACGTCTTGAAGAGGTAACGGCTCATAGTTGGTTGTAACTGTCATCATTCCCACAAACTCCTCAATTACTTCCTCATACTGGTACCCTCTAGCTATTAAAGACCCCTTAGAGATTTTAAGATCAACCGTAGATAAATTTGCCACCATTATATATCCCTTACCCGATATAAATTTGAAAAGACCTGGCATAACAATATACTCGTTGCTTGGTAGGACCCTAAGACTGTATTGAATATATCGACGGTGGAAAGCGGAAGTAGCGTATCTCAAAAAGTCCAACTTTACACCAGAGCCAAAAAACTATTTCAAAAATTCATATCTCTTAAATTAAGAATGTTAGAAAGCTGCAATTTTACATGATTTTTCTACTGATAAAAGTTTATTACATGAAGTTGATTAGAATATTCTAGAGTTACTGCTTCATTGATTTTCGACTAGTTACAGCAATTGATGTTCAAATATCGAGCAGCAGAAATGTCGTATCTGTTAGGTAAAATATATGGCTTGTTAAAGTAGACTTCAGTTTCCATGCAGCGGATCTGCTGTATCTCAAAGAAAGGATAAACTCTATAGGGCTTTTTAGCTGTATGAACTTTTGATAAAAAACTTTTTACATTTGATTTGTTTTAAGTACAATAAGAGTCACAGATGTACTAATAATAAAATACTGTATCTTTCTCTGAAATGTTTTGTTCAAATTTAAAGAATGTGAGGACACCCAAAGATCAATCTGTAACATTTTTATTTTAATCAGTCCGACAAAATTTTTCTTCTTTATTAGTAGCATAAATATTGAATGTTGTTTTTATCTCTCTTCTGCTAATACAAAAGAGTCAAACGGCAGTCACCCCCATAAAAGCCAAAACTTGCCAAATCATATAGAAGGAATTTCAAGGAATACGGTTGTGGTTAGGGCGCTGACGGAAAACGGCGCGCAGGAGCCTCGCCCAACTTCTACGACAATTGGGCGAGGGCTACCGTGCACTGGGTGGGCACAGCTGAACTATCGAGCCCCAAACCGTAGAAAATAGCTCAGTTATGCAACCTGGAACATTGGCACAATAACTGGACGAGTAAGGGAGCTAGCCAACGTACTCACGGTTGCTATAGTGCTCTCTGAGCGGTTTCGGGACAGCATTCTGGAAGTTAACCCTTCAGTTGCTTTAGCACTGATCAGTGTTCTAGTATGAAACTGCGGTAACACTGAT
Organism: Nomophila noctuella; assembly: GCA_958496325.1. Classification (NCBI taxonomy): domain Eukaryota; kingdom Metazoa; phylum Arthropoda; class Insecta; order Lepidoptera; family Crambidae; genus Nomophila; species Nomophila noctuella. Next base: position 2,200,621 of record OY292487.1, on the reverse strand, counting down.
CAGTGTTCAGATGACCTGTGACACTTTCAACTCTATTTTGAAACATATACACTTGAAATACGGTCTTAAACTCGCGCTATGTTGCCGCAGACGACGGGTACAGATTTACGCACCCTTCCCGCATACGAAAGGTTAATCGTTGCAGCGATCGGCTGATGGTGATTAAGTTTCTACTTGATGAAGTCACGCCCCAATTGATGAGAGCTTATGCGCCGAAGGCCGGCTGTAGCGATGTTGACAGGGTGAGGTGCTGGAACCAACTTGGAGATGTGCTGAGTGGCTTCCCGATTTCACAGGTGATCGTTTTGGGAGGCGATCTGAACGGCCATGTGTGTGACAGGTGTGAGGAGTTTGGACGACCTCACGGTGGTTTCGGATACGGCGGTCGCAACGTATACACACACACAACCGAACACCTAATCACCTACAGGAGCGGGCGGCATGCTACCCAAATTGATCATCTGCTCACTAGGAGCACCTCATCTGCAAAGTGGCCAACTGCAAGGTAAAAACCGGTGAGAGTCTCACTGCTCAACACCGACACCTTTTTATGGATCTCTGCGTAAGACCTACTGAGAAATCCCTTGAGTGTTGCCGATGCCAGGTAGTAGCTGCTGAATCAATCCAGATCCCAGGAGTTTGCATCAGAGATTGGCGTAACCTGTGGCGATGCTGATGGCAAACCGGTCCGAGACCGCTGGGATGGGATTCAGGATGCAATCACAAACTGCGTCAAGATGCTCGGGATGCACGGTCCTCGGGATCTCAAAGGGTGCACGCAAGTGTGACAAGGAGGCATAGAGGTGGAACGGAGAAGATCAGAGAGAGATCAAGGCAAATCAAACCTTCATCTCATAGTGGCAATTGTCCAGATCTCCTGAAGACGATACGTGCAAAGCAAGCTGTTGCCGATACCACTTACAACCGCTCTATGATAAGCTGGACTCGTCAAAAGGGCAGAAGCTTGTGTTCAGAGTAGCTGGTACAAGGGTCAAAGCTGCACTGGATATTTCCAAGTGCCGCTGTGTAAAAGACCATAGTGACAATCTGTTATGCGAGGACCTCGTGGTAAAGGAGATATGGCGCTTGTATTTCCACGAGCTGCCTTATGAGGCAGCATAAGGAGGTGCAGCCACTTAATCTTCCTCCAAATCAAGGACTAGTATATACCACCCATAACGCCTGATGAAGTTCTGAGAGCTCTTCGCCACATGAAGAATCGGTAAGCAGTTGGTTCCACAGATGCCGTCCACATCGAAGCTTGGAAGGCGATAAGTCCTCGTGGTATGGGCATTTTAACCGACCTGTACCATAGACCCTGTTTTTGCCCTAAGGATAATGATGATGATGACATGGAGAAGTACAGAACGAAGAATACGCCTCCAAATTTCCTGTTCCTGGACATGCAGAACGCCTTCGACTGTGTTCCTCGCGTGACCATCTGGTGGGTACTGAGGTCTAAGAAGGCTGAGATTCACGGAGATGAAAATTTTGCACTGGATGCCAGGAGTTACAAGGAAGGACAGCGTTAGGAACTCATGCATTCGGGGCAGCCTTAGATTAGCCGCAGATAAACTGCAGGAGTGTCGCCTAAGTTGTTACGGCCATGTTTTATGGAAACCGGCAAACTACGTAAGAACTAAATTCATCGCCATGCAACTCCCGCCAGGTCCCGGAAGACCAAGAAATGCTGGCTTGACGTCATGCTGAAGATCGTGCAAAGTGGAGGAGGAAGTAAAGGAAAGCGGACCCTGGACTCCAAGGCTATGGAAGCTCGTGGAAAAAGCGACCGAGACATACGCTAGGATGACAATGATGACATTTTCTCTTCTATTGTTTAACACAATCAGTCTGTCATCGTTTTTCTGCTTCATTAGTTTCAACATTAAATGTTAATGTTCAAATCAGTATTTTTTTTTAAGAAATTAAATAATATCATGTACCTTTTTCTCCTTTGTTACTTTGGATAGTTCATAAAATGAATTAACAATTCCGCTTTCTCACTATCGGCTTTAACGCACAAATGCCGAGCGATCAAAATGGCGTAAGCAGGACACGCGACGCAGCGGGTGAGAAACAAGACTCTACTCTTATGACGTTTAAAATGCAGTAACTATTTGATTAGTATTCACGTCAGTTCGGTCTCTTTGCTGTAAGTTTGACAACGTAAGATTTTGCAGCGGTAGAAATGATGTATCTCAATCAATATCAATGTTGAACTCGGGAAAAGCGTGCTGTAACTGTTTACCGTACTTCGAGTATTGTCGTATCTGTTTTATTTCCAAAAGTAACGTTTTTTTGCCCATTTACAGCAATTGGTCAAGTGAGTTGTAAAAAAAGTAGAAAAAAATCGTTGACGTATCTTAATTTTTTTTCATCGTAGAAAGATGATTCATACACCAATCGACGCGGGATTTTTTTCTTAACATAATGGCATCAAAAAACAATTTTGCCAATTTTTGAGATACGCCACTTCCGCTTTCCACCGTCGATATAGTCCACCAGAGTAATCATCTTCAGTCTTAACATCAATTGGCATCGTAATTTTGGGAGGAATACTAACATCGTTTTCTAAATAAATTATAATTTTAAATTTATCCTCAGTAACATTCGGACTATGCATAAATATCAATTCACTATCAGTTTTCAAAAGCATGATATTTGGTTTTTCCGTAAAATTTTGTCCAACTAATACAGCCGTTCGTAAAAGATGGTCGCTCACTATGAGCAAATCCGTCTCAGCCTTAACCGAATGTATTTCTAAAGTAACCGTGATTTTCCCTAAAGGTCTAACAGTTGAGTTGCCAAAACCTTGTAGTACTGGTAAGTTCTTATCATCCCATCTACTACCTACAATCGCCTTTGAATCAGATTCTCTAATTAAGGAACACTTACTACCCAGGTCGATATAACCTGTTAATAAGATGTCATTTATTAAGACGTTTTTATAATACTTTTCATTATTTGTTTCGCTGCTGGAAATACACATTACTGTATTGGTTTGTTCCGTAATATTACTTTTGGATAACTCATCACTGTTATTAATATTACGCCTACGGCAATCTTTAGTTTCGTGACCTAATTTTAAACAAAAACTACATTTTTTAATTGGTTTATTGCATTTCAAACTTATGTGGCCTACTTCGTTGCAATTAAAACAACGCACGGAACTAGCACCACTATCAGAATAAGGAGTTCTAACAGTATCATTCACAACTTTACTATTTTGCCTTAGTTGCGTATTAACGCGATTGCGGTTGTTACTACCAGATGAAGTGTTACTGTCATGTTGAGATACGGTGCGCAGGTAGTTAAGAACCTGTTCAGGTTGAGTGAACATACACGCTCCCGCTCCCATCCTAACAAATTTGTCATCTATCCCGTGTATGAGACAACCAACAGCTTTAGTGCCTGTTATCTCACATTTGTTTATTAATGCAATTTTATCAAAATAATAATGTTCTAAAGACTGACCAAATCTACATCGAAACTTTAACATTGATGTTAATAAGTCTCCATAATTCTCATTTGATGGAAAAGCTAATTTTAATTTTTCTACCCACCCATCCCATGTAAAAAGAACGGAAGGTAGCCCTTGGTACCACTTCTGGGCTAAACCTTTTAATTTGGGTAACGCATAATGACATATCTGTCGATCATTCCAACAGTAAATCTGTGCACACTCATTTACTTTGTTAATCCAATTTGCTATTGTTTGATTGTTATTACTAGGATCAAATTCCGGGACAACACTAAATGCAACAGGAAAATTGTTCTGAGCCCAGAAATTTGGATTCATTGGAGGCACTGAGTTACTGTGGGGATCCTCTACAGATGCTTTGAATACGTTATTCGAAGAATCGTTCGTTAAACTATCGTTAAGTTGTTCCGGTTCTGACAATAAAGGAGGAGTGCAAACACTTTGCCTAGACCGGCGCTTAGAACGCTGCCTAGAACGCGTACGTTGCTTAGAATCTTTCCTAGAACGCTGTCTAGAACGCTTACGACGTTTAGCATCCCTATAACGCTTTGTCTCACGACGCGAATGGTGGTGTTCCTGGTCTTTTTCGTTTCGATATGTTAAATTAGAAACACTAGATTCACTTGAAGATACACTACGGCGCCGTCGTCTTTGTTTGCCCATTATTATTACTTTGTATAATAACTATGGATTTTAATTGTATTATCGAGTAATTCAAAGCAAACAGACAAAACAAAAAAAATAAAAGAATCGAAAAATAACACTTTTGAACACGCCTAAGTCACTATCCAATAAACATACCTATTTCACAAACACAAAATTACACAAAATGTTACAAACTAAATAACAAAAAAATCAAAAGAAATAACGGATAAACTGTTATTCTACTCTCATAATAATCATCATTCACATTTAGATAACATAAAATAAGAATCACGTTTGTAATTAATCACTATTCGTAAGAAAGGTAGAAATCTCCAACAGTAGGCTTGAAAACTGGTTACTTGTACAGGTGCGCGCTTAGAAAGTCAACTTGAAAAGATCTGACCTTATTTTCCCTGTTCAGGAGACCGGGCTAGAAGCTGGCACGTAGATTTCCATCGTCTATCCCACTTCTGACTTGTTAAAATAACCACTCAATCACTGAACAATCACTTTATTTTTCTACTTCCAATGCGTTACAAAAACTAGTCTCGGCCGGTCAGCCGCGCTTGACGTCTACAACCGTTCTGCCGCGTGCGCTTCGTTTCTTGTACAATGTGGGTATATATAAAATTGTGTTGCCACCAAACGAAAGCAAATGAATTAACTAAAAATTAAATGGTATAAGATACTAATAAATCGATCGCTAACAATTTGTACATGTTTCACAAGTATCGTGCATTATGGGGAAGTTAAAACCAAAAGCTATGAGACTGTTATTTCCAAACTCTAGCCTTTTGTGTGCCAAATGCGCTATAAAGACAGGAAATCAAGTCCGACCTTAGATAGATGTTATCTTATTTTAAAATCACGACTATTGAATACTAGCGGGCGCCTGCGACTTCGTCCACGTGGATTTCAGATCCCTTTTTTATCGCAACAAAAGGTAGGCCTGTGCAAAATTTCATCAAAATCGGTTGAGAGGTTTAAGCGGGAAATCGTAACAGACAGACGGATAGGCAAAGATACAGAGTTCCTTTCGCACTCATAATATTAGCAGGGATATATACTTTTGGCCTTTTGTGTTGCCCAAAGGTGCCATGAGACACTAAGTTCGACTATTGTACCTCTTTTTGACGTGCAATAAGGAATTTAAAATAAGCAAATAGGTGTCTCAAAGAGAAGTATATGTTAGTATCTAGATATCTAGGTAATCATATGATTACACATCGAAGCGAAATTATATAACTAATTACATCATTACCAAATTCGAAGACACATAACCAAAAATTTTATGTTTACGACCGAATATAACCGTAACATCTGCTATTCATTTCCTTGTACGCGCATTTTTCAAGCTAATTGTTTACAAGCGGGCGTATTAATGTATTTACAGGGTTCGTGTCCCGGTAATGACATCCAGAACGGCCATTCTATCACGCTTCGACCATTAGGGTCTGCAACTCTGCACCTACGAGTGTCGAATTGCGTCTGTGAATTTATTGTTATGTCTTGTCTGTGCTCGCCCTTACTGGGGTCTGTCTGTAGTGTTCTAAAACAAAAGATGAACGATATGCAGAAAATAATGATTCACAACGAAAAATGTCTTGAGGAACCTTCATCTTCACCATCTGAGATGAGGTATTCCTCGAAGCGCTACCATTTTGAGGCGCTTCTAATGAGGCGCTCCTTTTAGAGGTGTTATTGAACCAGATCATAAAACTTAGGGTCGCGGGTTCAAATTCTACTAGTGCCTAATGTTTGTGTGAACAATATCGATGTTTATTTAGGGAGTTTAAAGCTTCATTCGAAGCTAAGCAAGGGCTACTAAACTCAATGGGATACTTATTATTTTCGAGCTGCGCGATTCATATAACAATTATCTAGGCTATTTGTTAAAAAGCATAAGTCAACGAAAAATGAAAGTAGCAAAATACTTACTCTCTCTTTTAAATAAATACGTATTAAACATAGTAAATATACAAACCAATACCAACAGTCTTATTCCTTTGCAGTTGTAAGCGACTTTACTTTCATAACTGAATAGTGTTACCTTCTTAATTGAACAACGACGAACATACTTATGAAAGCTCCAATTACCGTGATTGTTCATGGAAACAGCTATCATGGTTGCTTCATTTAATAGTGGTAAGCTTGGTTAACCGATGCTATCTGAAGTGGCCGGTCTAGAAGAGCTCTTACTGTACAGACAGTCGGTTTTACGCTAATTAGCTTCCGTCCGGTAAATGAGCAGCTTGGAGAGCGAAAAATGCTGGTATTGTGAGTTATATATGTCCGAGTATACGGACCGGTTTATTTTGGAGAAAACCATACGACCTACCATGCATATCGTATAAAATATCCTTGATGATCGAGAAAAGAGATTTTAATGGACTTACCCAATATGTAAAGAAACTCTTAGTAGTTGATTAATGTTACCGGAACTAACTGAATTCTATCTAATACTGAGAAATCAGATTGCAGCTACATACCTGTAACAAAAGAGTAATAGTTAATTATATATTCAAGGAATAGAAGCTTTACAGGAAAACAAATGTTCTGTTCGTGCTATGCTGTGTATTGTTTTGTTTTAACACTCAATAAACGTTTTTCTTTCTTTCTTTCTTTCAAAAAAAACTGTTTATTTTATTTTATGTGTGATTTATGAGTTTTATAAAATACGTTATACCTATGCCCTCTCGCAATTTCTTTGCCCTTGCAGGGCATCATATAAGCACTAATGCTATGTAACATCAATATCTCTTGTGACATGCAAGACAGAATTTAAACTTGAACTTCCTACATTGGACGATTGTAGAACCGTTCGCCGACCGTCATTTCTCCTTTGGACTGTTCACCGCAAAATGCTGGTCGAATCAAAACACACTTCTCGTATTAGTTAAAGTTTATAGTTAAAACTGCCGATTCTAAATCATTCATCAGTCGAGTACTTTTGAAATCTAAATCCCTCTAAACCTAGATCGAACATCCATTCCACGGTGTAGTTAAAAACCGGAGACAAAAACGTGCAGGCCATATATTCGGTATGAAATAAATTGAATCAAAAACTGTGAAATTGAACCGTACGCTGGGATCCGCTAAACCCCGGGAAACGGCCCAAAGCCGGGATCGTCGCGGGGAATATATTTTTATTAAATAACTTCGGTCCGCAGATGTGGTTTTAAATTCCTTTTAAAGGTAATTCCGGGATGTACTCCCGCTAAGCATGATCAATGCGTACCTATTTAGTTTATTATTCGAGCTGGATTTGAATAATGAGTCTGTTATTAATCCTAGGTTATCTTATCTGAGTATCAACTACGGCGCTCAATCTACGATTAACTACCGGATTTATTGGTGCGCAAGTTATATACGTATGTATATTGTTGTAGATTGTACATTTTCTATTATTGCCGTATACATTATACCTTTATTACAAATCTTGGAGTGCTTGTTTTATTTCTTTTCCCTCAAAGGTGAAAGAAATATACAAAATGACGCAGTGAGGCGTAGTGAGTAAAGTCATGTAACCAACTTCATAAGTTAGTTCAAGTGGTACCTTACAAGCAGTAGGCATTTTCAATAAGCACCTTCTTTTCACATCAATATGATAATTTTGATAAATATGGTTTACTTATAATAACAGGACAAAACAGGACTCTGATATTCTTCTACGCAAAATAAACCCAGTACCTTGATATAACGACTTGAAATACGGCACTTCACCAGGGAAGCGTGCAAGAACTTAGTTAACTGTACCTAAATGAGCAGACTATTATTTATTACCCGCTATGCATTTCTCGCATTTGGAATGCATGAAGTTCGACTGTCTTATGGCGGTGAATTTACCTTGTCACAGGACATGAGAATCGTGGAGTCGGTTGTTTTAGTTTAGTCGTTCCAGATCTGAATTTTGAGAGTCTCGTGATCATGATGTTGTGGTGAGATACACGAAGGATCGATTTTTTTTAAATAAAGCAAGCAAAACTCAATGATGTGTTCCATTTAAGTTTCTTTTATATAATTGGATGTTATACTAATGGCTACGATCATGCAATGCTGTTCTAACATTGTTGTGTGATAATTAGAGTATTTAAATTCTAAAACAAAATACTGCGACGGACCTCGGATTCGCACAGTGTTCAGAATTCTTTAGAATATCTACAACTGCTAAGTTGGACCAGAAAATATAAACGGATTCCGAGGTTTCAACTTCGGATGCAACCGGCGATATAGTACATTCATAAACACGCTATAGTATTATACGATGGTAATAAATTGACAAGAATGCATTTGTTTTCGCATTTCAAGACCAATGGAATTATAAGAAAAATATTTACCAACTTGATAAGTTTTTGTTCAGTCGTCGACTCCACAAAACTAATGTTCTTCAACTAAAGAGCCCGCAACATTACCCACGAACGTACCTCAATATAATTTAAGTAGCACATCTATCAATTAGGGAGGGTCTTAGTAATTAAAACGACTTGCCAACTCGTCTCAATGGGGAGTGACAGAGTTCACACTGACGCAGGTTGAATTTACTTTCGCGCTGTCAAAGTTTTGAGGCTTTCGCCTAAACTAGAAGTAGATGAAGTGCTTATAGTTCTTGTACCTAGGGCTTACCAAAGATATATTGGAAAAATAATGATGAAACATAAACTGCTTGTAATTTCATGGATGTCTTTGCAAGACATTCATATATTTCAATTCGTTTTAAGGCAAAACTTCTCCGACTACGTCCGCGTTTTCTGATTTTAGTTTTCAATTTTTTTATTTTTCATTTCATGAAAAAATTTACATTTTTTCATGTTCTTTGAGGGAATTCGCAGTATGCACCACATATTTCCTTAGTTATGGAGTGTAGGTGAACTTAATTTTGTTTAGTGTGTAGTAATAGTTTAGAATAGTATATTTTTATTTTATAAAATAGTGTATTTTATGTGTGTACCTAGATTTAATTAATGTAAATAGTAATTGTTATTGTAATTTAAAGTAATCTGCTATCGCATTAGGCTTTAACCTGTAAGGATAGTATTAAGATTTTATGAATAAATAAATAAATAAATAAATATTTCAAATTGTGATAATATTGTAATACGATGTTTAAAACCTTCCGCGACAAATGGACTATCCAACACACAAATATTTTTTTCAATTCGTACCAGTAGTTCCTAAGATTAGCGCGTACAAACCAGCAAACGAGCAAACTCTTCAGCTTTATTTATTAGTATAAAAGTCTTTTTCTTGAGTGTGCAATTTTATGTTCGATTTAATTACAAGTTCAAAAAATAAACATAGTTTTCTAATATGTACGGTATTCGAATGTGAGCAGGTAGTATAATTTGACCAAACAAAGGAACATGATTACGGCAGACGTTTGATTACGAAACTTAGCACATTTTACAAAAGAAACAGTATATGCCATAAACATATTGAAGCATGTAGTGTATCGTATTGCACGACCTGACGTGGGTCCGACGGAAAATATGATGGTGTGTTCGAACAATGGGCTGCACTAATTCAATATTTGAAAATATTTCCGTATAGGGGCAATGGTATTTCTTACATAGGTATGTATACTATATAAGTTTGGGATGAATTCGGTTCCAAGTGAAATTTGAAGAGAGTTAACACGAGGTACATGATTGCATGGACAATGCAAGCCAGTATTATAAAATACTAACGGCCGCCCACGACTTCGTCCCAGTGAATTTCGTTTTCCGAACACATAGTGTTGTATTATAGCTTAAAACCTTCCTTGACAAATGAACCATCAAAACCATAAGCGAGTTGATAAAAACAAACTCTTCATCTTTATAGTAATAGTATAGACTTTTTATATCGTAAAAACGGATGAGCAGATCCCTTACCTAATCGTGAGCTACTTGTAGCTCCATTTCTGCCCATGACAGTTGCAATCAAACAATAACAAAGAAATAACTATCTGACACTGCCCTCTCAGTCTCATATAAACTTTCTTAAACTGACTACCGCGCCTTTTTCTAGAAACTAAAAACTTATTTCTTACTTCAGAACAGTTGGCATGATATAGACGTATACATTCATAAGTCATTTACTTTCGCGATTGTAAATGATAAAGTAACTAAATCGAACGTTTCACATAATAAAATAATTGGCATGACAACTTACATATTTCCTACATAGGAAAAAAAAAAAAGAAATCCTAAATGTTCCTTAGTACCTAAGTACGGATGTTTTACATCATTTGTAATTCAACCGATTGAAAAATCATTTACCGGTAACATAACATACAATAAATATGACATAAACATACAATAAATCTTCCATACTATAAATCACTTATTCTCGTTACTAAACCAACCCGCCTTCGTCTGTCAAACTACATAGGAAGAGGCTGTAAAGCTATAGCAACTGTAACTACACATCGACTTGACGTCCTGCAGAGTGATTCTCCTAGTATAAAAGACGAAACTGCTATTAAATAACTTGGACTAACACACCAAACCTCAAACTAAGCTCGAAGTTTGTACTATGGATGTAAGGGAACGGATAGATAGGAGTATACTTAAAATTCTTTTATAAACAACCATGACTCGCATCTCTCGGTTTGTAGCCAGGGTGTCTGACCACTACACCAACGGGCCCGTCATATTCAGTAAAGCAGAGCTTGCCTTGCAAAAGAAATCCCGTAGGTGCGGCACTAAAGAAGCAGAGTAGTAAATTAGTAGCTAACTTATCCTATTTTATATCCCAATTGATTTTGCAAATAGTCACATGTAGGTAATTTATGACGTCACAGAACCTTAAAGTAAAAGTTTGCTTTTCTTTTTAACATTTAATAATTATTTAGACACGTTTCAACTAGTACGTTAATTCAAAACTTATTGTTTTTTCATCCATATCGTACCCTTTTGCTGTTCTATTCCTATTGTCCCATAGATTTGCTAGTAGAATCACCCTGCTGCAATCTATTCACGTTCATTCAAATCATTCGTGACGTGCTGCAGCTTTGAGGATGCGTCAAACAATAGCGCGCCAAAATCTGACTGGACGAGCGTCGGCCTAGCGTCGACTGTAATCCTAGCATCGATTACATTTCCTGTCCCGCCAGCTCTGAGGAGTTTATCAAGGCTCAGCCATTGCAAAGGAGGAAGCGGCAACTGACTGAATTTGGATTTTATCAACAAAGTTACGAAAATGAGATTTAGTTGACGATTGTTAAAGTCAGTGTTGCCAACACTATTGCAGTAAAACAGCATAGAAAAAAATTAAGGCTACGGTCAGAAAGTTTGAACATTTTAATTTAAACATATTAAAATTTTCCCCTGTGCTAAGCTAACCCCTCTCCTCTACAATGATTTATTTCGTCAGAATCGCACACTGTCGTGGAATCACCATGCTGCATCTAATTTTGCAGGCATTTGCACCCTTCCACACTTCGCCAGCAGCACAATTGGCGTCGTCCGGCCATCGCATGCAACACCGGGCCTCGCACAATCAGCTCTGCAGCCGAATGCGATCGGTTCACGACGGCATCATTGCGAGTGTATGCAAGAAGCAGACACTGATCGGTTTAGGCCTTTGATTGATAACTGACGTTTACTTAGCTAAAGTAAACCTTTGGCTGCTCTAGTAAAAGTTGTTCGAGTAACTGTTTTTTTTTCCTATCAAAATTTTGCAGCAATTTCTTTCTTGTCTGTGGATGATTGAAAAGATGTAGGCAGAATAGACTGTAATTTTTAGGCTTTCCAAGATTATACTTTTTTTGTTACTTAATCATTAGTTCAAGGTGAAGTACATTATGTTTTGGCGTCGTTCTATCATCTACTTAGTTTAAAATAACAATCATAGGAAAGAACATTTGAATGTTAAGATTATTCCAAACAGACAATGTGATGAATGGCTGAAAAGAACAATGGCAAAAAAAATAAACTCGATGTTTTATGTATAATGACTTAATTTTTTCCAAATCCACTTATCAATTGTGAATATGTTTTTTTCCTTTAAAAAATTATCTAGGTCAAACTATGCCTAAGCCATCTTCGGCGACATTCGCACGGAAGCCTGGAGTCATAACTACGAGCGATGACGCAATGAACCGAGTCGACTTGATGAATAGCCGCCGGTTAATGAGATTGCGAATAATGAAGCTATTTATTGTTTAACTATAGAATCCGTCCATCTGTCTTAGCGAGAGTTTGGAGAAGTATCTTGAAAAGATACCGAAATTTTATGTGATTTGTTAATGATTTTAAAAGAGTCGTCATGAATAAGAATTCGGACGATCAATGGTTGAGTATAAGTGAAGACTTCATAGGGTTTGAGTGTAAACATTGATTTTAAGAGAGGTGGAGCATAGTGGAACTTCCATTTGAATGAGGCTCCACCATATAGTGAAGAAGCACTTCGTAACTGATGTGCTATGTTTCTGCTAAGGTTTCCAGAGCTCAGTTGGAGAGGCATGAGGTCTTAAAGGCAGGCTACGCATCTGCGACCCTTATGCGATTGTTGATGTCCATGGCCAGCGATGACCACTTACAATCAGATGACCCGTGAACGTTTGCCTCCCTCCCATAAGCCCATAACATAAAAAATCAATAGCAAACCTACAGCCAGATTATTTCCGTGTAACTTTCATAGAGTTCCATGTAGTTCCAGTCTATACCTATCGCCTCATATCACGCAGTAGGTGCGACATAAAGTTACTAAGAGACATCAGGGGGTATGCGTAACAATGATCCTCTATGTTTCATTGTTCAATCGTAAGATTCGTAAGACGTTCATTAATTATTCAATCTAATGAGCTTTAAGAAAATCTGACTACAGTTTGGTTTTTGATATGTTTTATGCTCATTTATGCAAAAGGATTACGCAACACTTAAGCAACACTATCCTGCGCTGTCAACAATACGTAGAGCTGTTTGTGGCGAAAGGGTACTTTGAGTTTGTGACCAAGACACAAGTCACCAGAATTTCCCTAAAACAGTCCCTAGATATAAGATTTTAGACTTTCGCGTTGCATTATTACACTAGTATTATTTAACGGGACTTAACGCGATATTAATTATGTAGTATATGTATACTACTTACTGCTTGACGTTTCGACTGCGTTACAACAGCCGTGGTCGCAAGCGGACTGGTGAAGCGGGGCGTCGTCTGCTCGGGCGCGGTTGAGAATGTTCTTCCTCTACCCCCAAATTGTCATTTATTAAATTGTCACCCACACTTTCACGGCACACAACACTAACAGTATCAGGGTTTGGTCGAGACGAAACAAATCGCGGTTGACACTTGCTAATCACTGGATTCCACGCTGATGCTAATTTAAACCCGTCTTCCCTGTTGAAATTTTTGTACTTCTTAATTTCAATTGCCTCTCGTACCATCCTAGAATGGTAATGGCGTTCAGTGGAGAGGATTTTCGGCTCATGTAATTCCATCCAGTGATTCGGTCCCATGTCAAGTAGATGTTCAGCAACCGCAGATTTACTCGTTTGTCGATTTTTCACTGCGGCAATGTGTTCTTTGACCCGTTCAGCTATTGAACGCTTAGTCTGGCCTATGTAGGAACTACCACAGCTACAATCGATTTTGTAAACGCCTGATGTTTGATATGGTATCTTATCCTTAGGTGATCGCAATAGTTTTGACATCTTGCATAACGGAGTATATACAGTCTTGATGGAGAATTTCTTAAGTACTGTTCCAATCTTATCCGTTACACCTTTCAAATACGGTAAAAACATGGCCTGCCGTTTCACCTCAGGACATCTTGCCTTCTCTTTGGACCTCCTCATATTTCTTGTCACCCCATATCCGTTATATTGTAGTACCTCCTGAACATGCGCTAATTCCGCCTGAAGGTGTTCAGGGTCACAGAGCATGTGGGCTCTGTTTGTCAATGACGCAATAACAGACTGAAGGTGCCGCGGATGATGATGAGAAGTCGCATGTAGATACCTATCAGTATGCGTGGGCTTCCGGTATACAGAGTGTGCCAGCGTGCCATCACTTCTCACTTCTATCTTCATGTCTAGGAAAGCAATGGATCTATTCCGTTCCAATTCGTAGGTAAACTTCACTTTAGTATGTATGGAGTTCAGGTGTTCCACATATTGCTCGACTTCCTGCTGACCGCCGCGGATAATGCAAAACACATCATCGACGTACCTCTTCCACAACCGTACACTTCCTGGACCAGTAGTCAACGCTAAGTTCTCAAAATCTTGCTTTAACACCTCAAAGAATTCCTTACGAAGAGATAATTTGTAGCGTGGAACAGACGATTACCCGTAATAAAATCCCAGCCGCGGACGCTGATGGTCTAAGACAGGATGTGGCTGTTATATTACGTAAGTCGAAGCTACCTAAGAGTAATATTGCTATGGAAGAGCGTCAGGCACTAAAAGTTTTGCGTAACAATAAAAACATTTTAGTGTTAAAAGCAGATAAAGGGAACGCCACTGTAGTAATTAATACTGAAAATTATGAAAACAAAATGAGGAATCTATTGAGTGATACTAACGTTTATAAACCGGTCTCATACAACCCCACGGCCAGAGTGACACGTCGCATTCGAGGATTAATCCAGCAGTGCCAAGACATTTTCACAGATGACGAGTTCTTTCATTTACACAAACCAAAAAATGTGCAACCCCCAAAACTTTATGGTCTGCCCAAAATACACAAAAGTGACATCCCACTGAGGCCAATCGTAAGTCAAATTGATTCGCCTACCTATGACTTGGCAAAGCATGTTGCTGGAGTGTTGCAGCCTCTAGTTGGGAATACACCGTCGTTTGTGAGAGATTCCTTCCACTTCAGGGACATTGTAAAAGACATCAGCTTAGAACCGGGAGAGATTATGGTAAGCTTCGATGTGGAATCCCTTTTTACTAATGTTCCTTTAAAGGATTGTCTAGAGGTGATTAAGGATAAACTTTGCGATAGTGAGCTACCTAAGGAATACTTATTGCTCATAGAAAATTGCTTAGACGGAAATTACCTGCTCTTCAGGGACCAGTTCTACCTCCAGATCGACGGAGTTGCAATGGGTAGTCCACTAGCACCGGTTATTGCAAACATCTGGATGGAACATTTTGAGAACTTAGCGTTGACTACTGGTCCAGGAAGTGTACGGTTGTGGAAGAGGTACGTCGATGATGTGTTTTGCATTATCCGCGGCGGTCAGCAGGAAGTCGAGCAATATGTGGAACACCTGAACTCCATACATACTAAAGTGAAGTTTACCTACGAATTGGAACGGAATAGATCCATTGCTTTCCTAGACATGAAGATAGAAGTGAGAAGTGATGGCACGCTGGCACACTCTGTATACCGGAAGCCCACGCATACTGATAGGTATCTACATGCGACTTCTCATCATCATCCGCGGCACCTTCAGTCTGTTATTGCGTCATTGACAAACAGAGCCCACATGCTCTGTGACCCTGAACACCTTCAGGCGGAATTAGCGCATGTTCAGGAGGTACTACAATATAACGGATATGGGGTGACAAGAAATATGAGGAGGTCCAAAGAGAAGGCAAGATGTCCTGAGGTGAAACGGCAGGCCATGTTTTTACCGTATTTGAAAGGTGTAACGGATAAGATTGGAACAGTACTTAAGAAATTCTCCATCAAGACTGTATATACTCCGTTATGCAAGATGTCAAAACTATTGCGATCACCTAAGGATAAGATACCATATCAAACATCAGGCGTTTACAAAATCGATTGTAGCTGTGGTAGTTCCTACATAGGCCAGACTAAGCGTTCAATAGCTGAACGGGTCAAAGAACACATTGCCGCAGTGAAAAATCGACAAACGAGTAAATCTGCGGTTGCTGAACATCTACTTGACATGGGACCGAATCACTGGATGGAATTACATGAGCCGAAAATCCTCTCCACTGAACGCCATTACCATTCTAGGATGGTACGAGAGGCAATTGAAATTAAGAAGTACAAAAATTTCAACAGGGAAGACGGGTTTAAATTAGCATCAGCGTGGAATCCAGTGATTAGCAAGTGTCAACCGCGATTTGTTTCGTCTCGACCAAACCCTGATACTGTTAGTGTTGTGTGCCGTGAAAGTGTGGGTGACAATTTAATAAATGACAATTTGGGGGTAGAGGAAGAACATTCTCAACCGCGCCCGAGCAGACGACGCCCCGCTTCACCAGTCCGCTTGCGACCACGGCTGTTGTAACGCAGTCGAAACGTCAAGCAGTAAGTAGTATACATATACTACATAATTAATATCGCGTTAAGTCCCGTTAAATAATACTAGTGTAATAATGCAACGCGAAAGTCTAAAATCTTATATTACAAACCGATACGGGCCGGAGGTTGTAAAATTAATAAAACACCTTGAATTCCTTCGTAAGAAACGTGCGCGCTTGGAAACCGGTTTGTTATTTCTTACAAAGTGTCGGGACAATAATGTGTTACCTACTTGTGCCCGTTTAAAACCGCGTACCGATATTGCACATTCGAAGAGAATTCTAACAAACGCGAGTGTTCGTCTGCTAAGACAAATAATTCGAAATTGTCACAATGAACTGAGCGGCATTATAAGTGAGTTATACGGAGTACATTCTGAGTGCAGTGTTGTGTTGTCCAGTGATGACTTTGACATATGTGATCGGATTACATTTGTGCAAGCATTGAAAACGTACGAATTGAGTCGAGTCACCCATGAGCGCAAATTTAATAATTTGCTTACCCGCAAACGCGGTGAGTACCCTCGAGGTGAGGAATCGGGGACTTGGCATTCGTCGACAGATATTGAACGCACTGTAATTAATTTGTCGGATGAGTTGTTGGACGAGCCAACAAAACGTGTGTTAGCCAAGGGGTTGAATTTTGCTTTAACACCTCAAAGAATTCCTTACGAAGAGATAATTTGTAGCGTGGAACAGACGATTACCCGTAATAAAATCCCAGCCGCGGACGCTGATGGTCTAAGACAGGATGTGGCTGTTATATTACGTAAGTCGAAGCTACCTAAGAGTAATATTGCTATGGAAGAGCGTCAGGCACTAAAAGTTTTGCGTAACAATAAAAACATTTTAGTGTTAAAAGCAGATAAAGGGAACGCCACTGTAGTAATTAATACTGAAAATTATGAAAACAAAATGAGGAATCTATTGAGTGATACTAACGTTTATAAACAGGTCTCATACAACCCCACGGCCAGAGTGACACGTCGCATTCGAGGATTAATCCAGCAGTGCCAAGACATTTTCACAGATGACGAGTTCTTTCATTTACACAAACCAAAAAATGTGCAACCCCCAAAACTTTATGGTCTGCCCAAAATACACAAAAGTGACATCCCACTGAGGCCAATCGTAAGTCAAATTGATTCGCCTACCTATGACTTGGCAAAGCATGTTGCTGGAGTGTTGCAGCCTCTAGTTGGGAATACACCGTCGTTTGTGAGAGATTCCTTCCACTTCAGGGACATTGTAAAAGACATCAGCTTAGAACCGGGAGAGATTATGGTAAGCTTCGATGTGGAATCCCTTTTTACTAATGTTCCTTTAAAGGATTGTCTAGAGGTGATTAAGGATAAACTTTGCGATAGTGAGCTACCTAAGGAATACTTATTGCTCATAGAAAATTGCTTAGACGGAAATTACCTGCTCTTCAGGGACCAGTTCTACCTCCAGATCGACGGAGTTGCAATGGGTAGTCCACTAGCACCGGTTATTGCAAACATCTGGATGGAACATTTTGAGAACTTAGCGTTGACTACTGGTCCAGGAAGTGTACGGTTGTGGAAGAGGTACGTCGATGATGTGTTTTGCATTATCCGCGGCGGTCAGCAGGAAGTCGAGCAATATGTGGAACACCTGAACTCCATACATACTAAAGTGAAGTTTACCTACGAATTGGAACGGAATAGATCCATTGCTTTCCTAGACATGAAGATAGAAGTGAGAAGTGATGGCACGCTGGCACACTCTGTATACCGGAAGCCCACGCATACTGATAGGTATCTACATGCGACTTCTCATCATCATCCGCGGCACCTTCAGTCTGTTATTGCGTCATTGACAAACAGAGCCCACATGCTCTGTGACCCTGAACACCTTCAGGCGGAATTAGCGCATGTTCAGGAGGTACTACAATATAACGGATATGGGGTGACAAGAAATATGAGGAGGTCCAAAGAGAAGGCAAGATGTCCTGAGGTGAAACGGCAGGCCATGTTTTTACCGTATTTGAAAGGTGTAACGGATAAGATTGGAACAGTACTTAAGAAATTCTCCATCAAGACTGTATATACTCCGTTATGCAAGATGTCAAAACTATTGCGATCACCTAAGGATAAGATACCATATCAAACATCAGGCGTTTACAAAATCGATTGTAGCTGTGGTAGTTCCTACATAGGCCAGACTAAGCGTTCAATAGCTGAACGGGTCAAAGAACACATTGCCGCAGTGAAAAATCGACAAACGAGTAAATCTGCGGTTGCTGAACATCTACTTGACATGGGACCGAATCACTGGATGGAATTACATGAGCCGAAAATCCTCTCCACTGAACGCCATTACCATTCTAGGATGGTACGAGAGGCAATTGAAATTAAGAAGTACAAAAATTTCAACAGGGAAGACGGGTTTAAATTAGCATCAGCGTGGAATCCAGTGATTAGCAAGTGTCAACCGCGATTTGTTTCGTCTCGACCAAACCCTGATACTGTTAGTGTTGTGTGCCGTGAAAGTGTGGGTGACAATTTAATAAATGACAATTTGGGGGTAGAGGAAGAACATTCTCAACCGCGCCCGAGCAGACGACGCCCCGCTTCACCAGTCCGCTTGCGACCACGGCTGTTGTAACGCAGTCGAAACGTCAAGCAGTAAGTAGTATACATATACTACATAATTAATATCGCGTTAAGTCCCGTTAAATAATACTAGTCCCTAGATAAATGACTAAATCTCGAATCTGCCCAAGACACATTAGTCAACAGACCTAAGAATTACAATTGTACTAAGTCTGTTCTAATTCTAAAGCCTCGTTGGTCTTGTGGTTTAAGTACCGGCCCGTGATCCCGAGGTCCTAGTTTCGATTACCAGGTCGAGTAAATGAGCGGATTTCGGATTGTGACGCACATTTGGCAGGCTTTGTAACGATATTGTCATCATTTCAAATGCTGGAGGCCTCTGACCCGCAGTATTAGATTAATAGGTGATACATACTGCTTTTAAGTCTGCTTGGTACAGTCCGCCGCACCTCATAAACATTAGCAGTTCAATAATAGCACTTATATCACTACCATAAGGACGTCATAAAGTCGAGACTTTCATCTGATATGCCGTTGTCTGTATTTTCCGCAGTTGCGCCACAGTCCAATGAAAAGGGATCGTAAAGAATTCTTTTAACAGGAAAGTAGAGCCTTAACCGTGTCAAGAGGGTATTCAGGATGATTTTTAAGAAATAAAATTAATTAATAACAAGTGTACTTCACAAGAAGATTGAGTCAGCAGGACTGAAGGCGAAATTTTGGCTTCTCATTCTTGATATGACAACCTACTTATGAACAAGTTTTGTTTATTTTTAAGAACGAGAATTGTGTCAGGTCTGCGAATTATAATTGTTTTGCATACAGTATGTTTGTAAAAAACACAAAAGGGTTTATATGTTCTGTGGTCCAAACCTACTTTTTTGTCCCAATAGTCGCATCACAAATATCAAATTGTATTCCGCTATTTTAATAACAAGGTTTTATTTACCTTTTCCTTTATGATGCCTATATTCCACCTTGCTGATGCTGCATGCTTGCAGGGGCCTTCACTTTTCACACTGAGACCTTGCTAAAGTTTTAATTCTTGTTTTTTAATTCGTTTTAAAAGCGTTGACAGGCAGCACTTACAGCACAGATGGATCCTCTCTCAATCGGATTGAGGCTGAGCCCGACCCGACTCAATCACCATCGCACATTCTGCCCAAAACAACTACATTGTTTAGGTTCCACTTTATCCAGACGGTCACCTAACAGGGCTTACGAGTCCACGCCTGTATCTACGATTTACGAGAGTTGTTTGGAAAACTGGGGAGCTAGTTATTCTCATTGCTACGCCTGTTTTACCTATTGATTTGATGGTTCTCGATAAACATTTGGATAGAGAAAAACAATGACATATACATGATTATTGGATGAAAGGCGTAACTAAACATATGGATATAGAATATACAAGAGATAAACCATGACTTTTTGGAAGAAAGGCTTGCTATCAATGTTTGTTACTCGTTAGTTATATATGCGCCTATATATTTGTGGAAGCTTTGGTTGATACAAACACGAAAGACACCCTAAGTTTAACTTTTATTTTGAGTATCCTATACACGACCCCTGCTTACAGGAGCAACCACTTTTCACATTGTGACCTTGCTAACGTTTTAATTCTTGTTTTTTAATTCGTTTTAAAAGCGTTGACAGACAGCACTTACAGCACAGATGGATCCTCTCTCAAGCGGATTGAGGCTCTGAGCCCGACCCGACTCAATCACCATCGCATATTCTGCCCAAAACAACTACATTGTTTAGGTTCCATTTTATCCAGACGGTCACCTAACAGGGCTTACGAGTCCACGCCTGTATCTACGATTTACGAGAGTTGTTTGGAAAACTGGGGACCTAGTTTTTCTAATTTCTATGCTAGTTTAAACTATTGATTTGATGGTTCTCGATAAACATTTGGGTAGAGGAAAAAATATGAGATACCATGACTTTTTGGATGAAAGGCTTGATTCCAATGTTTATGAAGCATTGGTTGTTTATTTGCCTAAATATTTGTGTAAGTTTTGGTTGATACAAACACTAAGAATACATGGTTTAGCTACTTATTTTACCGCCATTCTTTTGCTACTTTAGTTATTATTGGCAAATGATCGCAACCGACCCTCATAGCCAATCTCAATTCACCATTGATTTATAAATACAAGTTCCATCGAAAAATAACAGGACAAAATTGTAACAAAATTAGCAGAACAATGAATTGGCCTTATGAAGCTAAAGGCACGATTTAAAAACGAAATAAACAGCGGAGGAGTAAGAAATTGGAGAGGGTCTGCGGCCGAACTGAACTGAAGTTTAGTTAATTCTCTGGAGATGAAAAAGTACAAAGGATCGGAATAAAACCCGGTGGCGGGTGGAATCGATCCCGGGGCACAGTTCGAATGCCGACTGTGACGTGAGCGGTCTAAGTTAAGAGACTTTGCGCTGAATTTTGGGAGCTTATGTCTTGGAGGTCGGGCTAAATGGAGAGCCTTGGAGAGGCCAATGTCCAGCAGTGGACTGCGCTAAGCTGATGATGATGATGATGATGAACCTAGTTGATGCTAGGTAAAACGTGAAGGGGTCACCTGATGGGAAGTGATCACAGCTATGGACATCAACAACCGCTCAAGGGTCGCAGATGCGTTGCATGCCTTTAACACTCCATACCCTCCCCAACTGAGCTCTGGCGACCTTACTTACTGGCAGAAACGGCACAACAGTTACGAACTGCTAGTTATCTGTGCCTTCTGTAAGGTGGAGGTACTTCCCCCAGACGAGCGGCATTTTCGAGTGGAAGCTCCACTAAGCTCCACCTCTCTTCAAAAGTAACAGAATCTTTCTATTATTAGTCGGACATAGTCGAACTATAGTCCAGAGCCCTTATGACTAGCCACTCATCACTCCACGCTCCAGTAAATAGGTTCACCTTACAGTTCTAACATTCCCTTATGACAAAATAAAAACAAGCATGACTGACTTTTGCCACCATTGATATCAGTTATACAAGTTAGGTGCCAAATGCCTTTTACAACCTGGCCACAGCCCACAGCGGTGCGACTTGCAATGCGTCTTGCGCCGGCGAAAGTGGCGAGCAAAAAAAACAAATAAAGGAAATTGTATGAAGCATGCCACAGCTATCGGCGGCGAGATGCGCGACTATTGCCGCAAATCACGTCGCCGGCCTCACCGCACCACACGTCGCGCCGCTCGTCGCCGTAGCTGTGGCTAGACCCTTAAAGATTGCTCATTGATGACTTTTTAGCACCTGTTTCCGTCGCAGATGGACACGTTGAAGGCAAAAATTCTAATTATAGAAAATGTGATATGATAACGGTGTTGAAAATTATTGATATTTCAAGTTTTTCTAAGAGAATTCAATAACACTTTATGTAATTTTCATTTCATGGACCGAAGACTTAAAGAATTCAACGCTTCCATCTTTAATAAACACTTTCCGACAAACTGAACGGGTTCGGAAAGTAACTTAAGAAATTTTTCTCATAACTTATACCAGAGGCCACTTCAAGTTGACTCAGAACCCAGAAGTTGGCTCTTTGAATACCCTCCAAGCCTTAAGTAACAGATGGATTGGGCGAATGATGGAATTAATTCTGTCACTTATTAACTTTCACTTTACCAATTGACTATAATTTTGATAAGTCCTTTAAGTAACTACAAAGTAAAGAGGAAAAAAAACATCCATTTTATATCGAAGATATTTAGTACAATATTTGGATTTGTCTATAATTGTATGTGTGAATAACCGGTACCAAGCGCACCTCGTGAAACGTAGCCAAAAACGACCTGTTGGATTTTAGTGGGTAGTCAGATGATGTTTCGAAGTCCCACATAACCCTTTGGTGACCTGAGTCAACATGCTTTACTATGTAAGGACATGTTGACATAAGTTTGACCCTAAGCAATGGAAAGAAATATTATACCAATAAATTACATTTGGACTGGTTGTACGGTGAGTTACTGGTTTTATACCGCATATTAAGTTAGGCTAAACTGGACTAAAGGTTTCTTTTTTGTCATCCAAGGGATATCTTATACACATAAGTAAAAGTATTTTTCCAGCTTGCCATATACGCCAATAAAGTAGTAGGATAAAAATAAAGGAACAAGTAAATGCACCGTATCGTCGTGTGGAAGCGGTTCCCTAAAAGCCTTGCGAGCTGCTCTCATTAACGATGGGGCATTTTAACGTCGCGGTGACCTCCTTCTGTCGCCACTCTCCCACAGGACAGGCTTTAAGACACTGCTTTATGATGCTTTTTGAAGTTTGGGTTGTTTGGGATAATTTGTGGAACCCCTGGGTTGTGTAGTTCGGTTAAGACATTCTAAGTGTAAGATGTAAAAATTGTCTCATGGCTCGTGACACGGCCATTTAAATAAAGGAAAAGGAAAAACTTGAATTCGTGATTAGATTACAAAGTCAATTATCAATCGAAAGACAGAATGTGCATCAATAGAAATTAATTGAGTGTATAAGATAATTAAATAATTACGATCATTGATCTTTCAATCAACGATCAGAAAACGTTGGAAATATCCACATTATATTTAAAACCATTTCTTTCTTGTAAAGCTTTACCTAAAACAGTTTCATGTAGACTTTTGATGTTATTAGATATTATCAGTAATGTAATGACGTAAGAATACAACACAGTGGAAAAAACTTCTACAAATTGACCATGAGTTCTGATATTAGCAAAAACACAAGCAATTGCTTCGCAATTTAGACATAGATCTAATCTTTTCGTTAGTTTCACTGTGTTACGTGGTGGAATACCTAACAATGAACATAGGACATTAGTGGTTATGTAAAGTGAGTCATTGTAATATCTGATCATATTTCACTACCATAAATTTGGTAGGAAGTGATTTTTATCCATATTTAATGTGACGGCTTAGGTAAGGTAACTTTTGCTTTACGAAATAGAATTTACCCTATCTCTACTGTGAATCCTCTTTTTTAATCAAACATTCAATAACTTTATGTAACCATACAAAATTGCAAACATACACGTACAGTCGTACAGTAACTAAAGTTATGGGTATCAGAATTATAATATCCGAGTTCCTGAAACCGACAAAGATAATCGCGCGCCAACATATTCGGTCAGCCCAACTGTCATCAAACCCATTCAATTATCTTCATCAAGCATTACTTATTACTTAATATTAATTAAAAAGCAATTTGATCCCTATCTTGACAGAGACCGACCATGCATCATCTTTTAATCAACGGACCGATAATAATTATTCTCAAAGCAAACAAAAAACTGGACGACTTTCTTGGAGGTCTTTTGAGAATCACCGCCCATAACAAATTTATCGGAGTTATTAGGATATTTTCAATCTAATATCAACTCTACCGTTATCACGATAAAGACTTTCTGCGCTGGGTGGAATGTAATCAAAAGTCTGCTGATCGATACTCAAAGTTATGGCGGAGGTGTAAGGGTGGATATTGTTTGTCAAAAGAAAGTGAGGTGGGATATAAGAGGTGTCGATAGGAACCGGTTGGTAACCGATTCCCTGGTCGGGTATCATTGAAGACACCTACGCTCCTGAATAATATTGTGCGTGTTTGCATTAGCGTCACACGTTACGACACGGCAGGGTACAAAATATTGTTTTATCAGGGAATCCTTACTAGTAAGTTGACTTGCGTTTTCTGGTATTTCAAACAATACATACTCGTATATATACTGCACTACCCAACGAAGAAGTTTTGCAATAATACGAGGGCGTCATCTATGTTAAGAACTGAAAACAACACGTACTTGAGGTAAGCTTGCATCATTGAATAAATAAATCCACATGATTCAGGTAAATTCGTTTCAGGTAAAGCATAAATCTTCTAACTATTTTGAGTCAAAACTGAACTCAACCAATGTATTTGTTTTGCTGTGATTACAGAGGACTTTTTCAAATTCGTCTAATATACAATATCAAAAGTGTACAATCAGCGAACTATCTTTTGTTTTTAGGGTTGAATGTCTTTACCACTTCACACAACTTTCGTAGAACATACTTCCTAGTTCATACTAGTTCCACGTAGCCTCTAACATACGAGTAGAGTTCAGATTGTGTAAACGTCCAATAAAAGTTTTAATTATAAAACTTGTCGTGTTAAAGTGGAAACGTGCTCACGTATCGTTCGGTTCTAGTCAAATATTTTCTTGCTCGGTGCTAAGCACACACTGTTGTTGTTATGCTATGGAATTACTAAGAGT
Organism: Nomophila noctuella; assembly: GCA_958496325.1. Taxonomy (NCBI): domain Eukaryota; kingdom Metazoa; phylum Arthropoda; class Insecta; order Lepidoptera; family Crambidae; genus Nomophila; species Nomophila noctuella. The sequence goes on along the minus strand of OY292487.1, from coordinate 2,175,471 downwards.
TATATGAAAATACATATGTACACTGAAAATTAATTCGTTGGACCCCTAAAAATTATGCGGAGATTAAAACATCATGTTTATGTTTATTTGGTACAGGTTCACTGTTTGATTATTACCTTTATATGGATTAACTGGTAACCGAGTAGCTATTTAATATTTTCCGATATATTTTTCGACATAAAATCCTATATAACTAAAAAATAACACGCTCTAAAGCAAAACTTTTAAATCCTATAAAACCAGGATTTATGAGTTCTGACAGCCCGGACGATTTATGACTAACTTTTAAAGATTATGAGATTTTTTAGGTGGGTGTTAAGGGTACTCCGTTCACCTGGATGAATAAATCACAAGGTGAACGAAGGTCATCGTTTATATCGAGATGAAATGAGAAGACTAAAAATTACACATTGTTATAGGTAAAAATAAATGATATTAAGAAATGGAAGAGTTGTGATACGTCATAATATTCTGTTCAATACCTGTTCATTTTTAAGATATTGAATGAGGCTTTTGGATGGACTATTGCAATACCTTCGCATAACTTGCAAGCAGAGCAAAAAAAAATAACGTCACATTCTTCAAAACAATAAAGTCACCAAAATTATCCGAATCCACGTCTCTTTTACAATAATTCCTAAATTCCCATAACCCTACTCATTTGGAATCCGAAAATAACCCTACCGGGAACGGGATAAAAACCTCCGGGGATTACGCTATCTGTCCGGTCCATTCGGTCCTACAGACCGCGGCCGCTCGATAGCGTCTGGGGGTTATTTAGCGATGGGGTCGATTGGACCCGTTCTGATAGATTTTGAGGTGGGCTCTAAGAGAGGTTGGCGGTTGGCGCTTTTGTTTAGAGTTATTTAGTGTATATGAGCGGTTTAAATGACAAGGATTGATTTTATATTATCAGATTACTGGAAAACTATAGCCACGGATTAAAGTTCGCGAATTAGAGCTCAAGTTTGGAGTAAATGCAGAAAATCAGAGTAAAGGCATACCAATAAAATTGTACATTGATCCATTGATATGATTTCAAATAAATTGATTCCATTTTAGAAGGTTAAACTCTCCTAAACTCTATCGAAGTTTAAGTTTGAAAACTTATTATTGTGCAAAACATACCTAATAGTTAAATGAGTTGAATACAGGTCAAACGTAAACTGCAAGTTTTTTAAGGTTAACCCTAACTTAAGTACATTAAGCCACGAAGCTAAGCAAAATTATAAGATACTTAACGAGTAAGTAAGATTTAATTTAATCATCAAACTTATTTTCTAACCAAAATGGATAATTTAAAAATACCTCCTCCGCCTCTACAGATCTATATCGGTAGTATTTCAGCCGCTTTTTATTCCAAACACGAAGGGTTTTTGATGAAGGTTCAGGTAGAGTCAGGTAACGGGTAAGAGCGGTTTAGTGTGGTAAACTCGAACGATTTCAATTGTACAGCGCTACGGTGTAACCAGATTTTGTACTCTAGAAGAATGATTTCTCTTGATACTAGAAAAGAATGTGGCATCGATTTTGGTGACGGTGACTCGTTGGCAATAAAACAAAAAGTGTCAATGATATGAAAGAAATAGTCATTAAATATAAGTATCTACTTCACTGCACTTTCCTAAAAAGTACTGCTAAGACGCCGAAAATTTTTGAATTTAAGTAAGTCCCATAACACACCCATTAAAGAACATTTATTTATTTAAATAAAAAAATATTTATTTAAATCTAAAATAAGGTGATGATCACAGAAAAATAACTCGTCACATAAACTTCCGTATTTGGGTTGTTCTTCTTTTTTATCGACAATGAGTTGTCCCCATGACACAAATGTATAATATAAAACACAACTATGAGTTCCTACTTCGAACAATGATAATTTTACTGATATATGATAGATTAGGAATTATGTTATCATGTCGTAGAAACTACTCTTAATTATTTAAATTATGAAAAAAGTTACATTGCGTGACGGAGGTGTAAGAGGTACTATTTACGTACTATCTTTGAAGACCGTGACGGAGGTGAGCATTTTGATTAATATTGTTTGCTTATAAATTAATTTGACCTTGAAAGATAGACCATCTGAAAAGTAATATCGCACTTAACATTTTGGCAATATTACCAAAGCTTATTAATATGTTGTGTAAATATTATTTAATGATTCATCAGTGAAGTCCATTGTCGATAAAAAAGAAGAATGACCCATTTATAGATATTTACTGATCTCTGAATAAAGTTCCGAAACACCTTTTATCATAAGTAAATGAATTTAACGGAAGACCCCAACTCTAAAACATGCTAGTTATTTTAAACATACGCAGATAACTGATTATTCCCATGAGTCTCCCCCTATAGACCCGGCGAATCTCGTTTGCTAAATTACCTTGCCCGAACATCACACTTGCGACCCACAGGGTTTCACCACTACGCTCATATGGTCGTAATATCATTAACTTAAAGCCGAAAAGAAAATGAAGTTTTTATCCCAGTTATTCTGTAAGCCAATAGAAGGGGCTTGGGTGAGAGTGCGATTATATATGTGAATTTACAACGTATACTCGTAGAGTATAAGCCAAAAATATAAACAAGTAAGCGGAATTATTGTATGTTACTGAAGTTTCTTGTATTTTATTTTAATAAGGGTAGAGTATGTTATATTATTCCTAGGAGAAATCAACCAACCAGTGAGGGTTATCTTCAGATAGCCTATTAGCAATTTATCTGAGTTCAGTAGGACAGCTTGTATTATTCTATTACTAGCGGCCGCCCGCGACTCCGTCCGCGTGGATTTCGATTTCCAATATCCTATGTGTTATTCTGATGTATAAGCTATATTGTAGTAAAGTTTCATTGAAATCCATTCATAGTCCAGGAATTTTAGATTTTATCTGCGGAATAATTCCTAGTGAGCTGAATTTTTGTATACACCTTTATTATGATATTGTAATGATGATGTCAAAAATCGACATTGATATCGTGCCGGCTAAAAAAGTTATAGGGGTCCAAACGTCACTGGACATAGCATATCTATATCATTACTAGCGGCCCGGTACGTGCTTCGCTACATATAAAGTGAACGACCGATTTTGTTCAAACTTCACATAAAATATCTACTAAATGGTTTGTACAAACCCTGAAAATTTGGTTTGGATCGGTGAGCCCGTTCTTGAGTTATAAAGTGAGAAAAAAAATTGCCACTTAGTTTTTAATAGTTGATATTCCTGTTTTCCTGACTGTACTAGTATTACAAGTCTTTTATATTTCTATACGTAGATCATCATACTAACAAAAACACACAAACAAAAAAGGGAAAAAAACAAACAATAGGGCTTATGCCTTCGTATGCGGCGTACGGTATACAATACCATGTGTGAGTGCATTCTAGTCTCTATTTCAAAAACGGTTAATTCTACAGAAAAATGCAGGAGACCTTTTTTGTAGACAATTTTACGACGAACAACTTTTATGAAACCATTATTGACCTCTGAGCAATAGATCGCGAGATATTTGCGAAAAACTGATTTTCGTGACGTTTAGACCCCTATAACTTTTTTAGCCGGCACGATATCAATGTCGATTTTTCACATCATCATTACAATATCATAATAAAGGTGTATACAAAAATTCAGCTCACTAAGAATTATTCCGCAGATCGTGGATCAAAATTGCTAAAATTACTGGACTATCAGTTGTTTTTACGTGAAAGAGTAACAAACATCCATATATCCATACATCCATACTTAAAAACTTTCGCCTTTATAATAGTAGTAGGTAGGATGATAATCTGTGATATTATGCTGAGATTGCATCCTTGCAAGATGAAACGTAAAACTAGAACATTGCATAAAATTCAGTACTAGGATTTCCATCTTAGTGTCCAAATGTATTCTAAAAAATTGGCCAAGTGCGAGTCGGACTCCCGCACTGAGGGTTCCGTACAAATTCTATTTTTGACGTATTAAAAAAACTACTGAATAGATTTCGTTCGAACCAATTTTCGTTGGTAGTTTTTATGGTAATGTACATTATATAATTATTTCAGTTTTATCATCCTCTTATTTTAGAAGTTAGAGGGGGGGGGGACACACTTTTTTCCACTTTGGAAGGGTCTGTCACGCAAAGTATTCACTTTAGAAAAAAGTGATACTGGAAACCTTAATATAATTTTTAAAGACCTATCCATAGATACCCCACACGTATATGTTCAATGAAAAAAAAAAAATCCAGTTTCAGTTCTGACTATGGGGACCCCCCACTTTTTCTAATTTTTTTCCATTTTCGTGTAAAAACCTTGTTGCGGTTCACAGAATACATCTACTCACCAAGTTTCAACAGTATAGTACTTATAGTTTCGGAATAAAGTGGCTGTGACAGACTGGCGGACAGACAGACAGACAGACAGACAGACAGACAGACAGACAGACAGACATGACGAATCTATAAGGGTTCCGTTTTTTTTGCCATTTTGGCTACGGAACCCTAAAAAGCGAAAGAAGCAAGATAAAGGAAAACTACAAACTGTTCATTTCTTTTTGTATTTTCAGATCTTTTCAGCGGAGCGCGAAAAGAAAATTCTGCAAGCCTTACAGATAAAGATGACAGTTGCCGCTGTAATTGAAATGTTAAACTTGTACATCTTGCTGTTTAAGCAGGATGAGAGGACTCATTGTTCATCCGATGCACATTATGGCAGAGGTAGCTGCCGATTATAGATGTGGTCTTACGCCATAATCATAATCATAAGGGTGGGCCGTGTAGGTAGTGGTAGGTACTCGGAACTCTGCATACTCGGCGGATTTTTTGATACTCGTACTCGGCCGAATAACTCGGTTAGTTTATGAATGCAATATATTTTTGAAATTTTTTTCTTCGAAGACGCTAATAGCCTCTAAAAATAATATTATTATAGGCCAGTTCTGGATAACTCTACACAGCCCCCAGGCCACAGCTGGGGAAAGGACCCCACAAATGACGGGTATTTTAATGGCTATCATTCTGGGCCAACAGGATGGTGGAACTACTCATCCTACCTACTAACGCCAAACTACTCATCCTCCGGAATGTCCCTTAGTCGGTTTTTATGATATTCAGATGCTACAGTACTACATTTTCACACGGTTGATCTTTATGGATAAAAATATTCAAGATGAGGAGGCGAGAATATGAGAAGAGGGTCTATACTGTAATTGTCTATACTATCAGTCTAGGGAATTACAGTCAGATCATTCACAACAGATTTCTAACCAGAAGCAATATGGTTCTAACCCACCTCATTTAGGTAAAGAAAGAAAAAACAATAGCTATGTATGTATATGCCTCTCCAATCATAAGAAACTCCCAGATACTCATCTGAAGAGTTACAAGAGATAGAATGCATGAACAACAATATATAACATACAAGGAACATGTTCCTAAACTTTCAATTTGCTCCTTTCCAATTTCATCTTTATCACTCTTGTTTTAAGATCCACGTTATTGTTTAGAAATCCGCAAACGCGTGTTGGTGTTCTTAAAAAGGCGTTGCTGAGTTTACGCGACAATTTCCCGTTCAATTTTAAGTCTTATTGTGTTGGTTATAAGAGCAAAGGGTGTCGGTTCGAGTGTACATTTTCGTTTGTAGGAGCAAACACTCGAATCACTAGAGACCCTACAGCAGACGTCAAAAAAGTGCCGTGGAGTTTGCTAACGAGGGTGGAGAAACAATGTGTTTTCCGTTTTGCACCAAGAATGCACCCTACCCGGTTTGGTAATGATCGCTGGACGGCACGCCCCGGGGAGTACGATATGTAATATCTTGTAATCAGTTGTAATATTTTATAGAATAACATTTTTTTTAAATATGTGCCTCTTCCTTTATTTTTGTGACTGCAATAAGTTTTTCTTTCCTAGTAATTATGTTCCAAAGTTAACAAGAAATACAATTTGAAATGCTCTGAAGCTTCCAAAATATAAATTTATAAGCGTTAAAATATCATTTTCATTGTTAATTAAACATTATGAGCACAAACAGAATGAATGAAGTTAATTGTTACGGCATTTTCATAATAACGGTTAGTGCCTGGTCGTGCTTTAAAAGACATTATTTAGATTAAAACGTCTACCTACCTAGAAATTTGAATTTATTGACCAACGCTGAGCCTTCCGTGTTATTAATTTTTATGACACATTTCAAGATTTGATGTTTTAACAGGATCTTACAGTATGGAAAGGCATTGACTCTAGTAAAATATCCTTTAATGAAACCGTTCATAGGGACCGCTTGCCATACGGTACCTAAGTTGTTCACCTATAACTGAACCGGCATGAAAATAAGGCAGGTTCTAAAATTAAGCTTTGTTTGCATAGTTTCACTCATTGTCTATTGTTTTATCTTGTTACTTTGCGTGTTCTTGTTAACTAAAAAAGCCTCAATTCATCGAGAGAGTCTGCAATGCATCACACGTGCTTGTGAAGTGCTACTTCTATGTAAGGTGGACAACACTTTCTATTAGGCGACATCTATAAACACATGTTAATAAATAAACATTATCTAGGTGATAATTGGATGACAAAAAACCAGAAAGGTCCAACCCAAAAGTCACAAGAACAACCGACCATCCGATACGATAACAATCTAGGGTCGCAGTCGGTCGAAGCGCGAATACTAATGCGCTCTCGATATGCGGACTCGTTACACGAGATTGTCGCTAGTATTGCACGGGACAAGGAATTTGTCAAGCGGTGAGCTACGAGTATGCAAGTATGCAAGACTTGAATTATGTTATGGATAATAGAAACAGGTTCCAAAAGAGAACTTAGACTATGTAAGACTTAAGTTCTGTACTGGATAATGGAAACAGGTTTCAAAACAGAACTAAGTGTCGAGTTTGATTTGTCATCATTGGTTTAGTGTAACAGGCATGCGCTAAAAGCAAGAGCATCTTCTCGACGAGTATGAATAAATCCGCATTGGTTTGGTAATTGACGATATTCTTAGACCTGGACACGGCTGCAAGTCTAGCTAGCCTGATGTGAGAAAATAAAGTCCCGTTGGTCTAGTCACCCTGACCATGGAACAGAGGATTGCGGGTTCGAATTACGCTTAAACGATAGGTTTGTGTTGTAGGGACACAACATTGTATTTCGCTGACTTAGCGTATAAGACCGCGAGCGAGACTCAGGACGGCATCATCGCCAGTCGTTCCCCGTCGCGCTCCTAGCTAACTCGCATTCCCATCTCAACTCATTATAATTGTATTAATTCGTATCTAAATTCGTGTAATGAATATTTGGCTAATACAATCATTAGTGACCTTCGGACTTTTATTTATCTGCACCTTCTGAGAGTCAAGTTACGCACAGTAGTCAAGTAATAGCAACCCTAGTGCGTACAGTGGTGACCCCGACGAACATTTTTTGGGAACGGCTCAATAGTGAGTGGGGTGCGAGCATTATAGCTAGGAGCAAACAACTTCACGGACCGTTCGCAGTAACGAAGAAATAAGTGTAGTGCCCAGTGGAGAAGAAAATAATAGATAGTGATCAAAATTTCAAGATGGCTCAACCTTCAAAAAGCATCGAAACACCAAGAACCGAATTGGCAGGAGTATCAGTTTTCTCAAGACTACCAGAATTTTGGACAGATCAACCGCGTCATTGGTTTATTCAAGTTGAAGCAATTTTAAATCCTCAGCATCTCAGCGACCAGACTAAATACGACCTTGTTATTGGAAAATTAAGTAAGGAAGCGATTGGACAAATTACAGATTTATTAATGCAACCTCCAGAGACAGGAAAATACACAGCTTTAAAGGAAAAATTATTACATGTTTATGAAGAATCGGCTACAAGACAGATACAGAAATTACTAAGCGAGATGGAATTAGGAGATCAGAAACCCTCACAGTTATTACGGCGAATGAGAGAGTTAGCACGAGGTAAAATTCCGGATCCCACTCTCTGCATACTTTGGCAAAATAGATTACCAGCATCGACGAGAGCAGTTTTGGCAGTATCAGACAGTAAAAATTTAGACACATTAGCGAACACAGCAGACACGGTAATGGAAGCCACGAAACCTTTACAAATTTCGGATATCGAATCAAAATCAACTGGCGATTCAGCAGTTTTGGCAGAAATAGCAAAAATTAGTACACGCCTAGCCAATTTAGAGGCCGGTAGTAGCAGTTCACAAACACACAGGCAATGTCAGTGCGGAAGAAGAAGTAGAAGTTCATCAAGGAACCGCTCAATGAATTATCGGCGACGTTCAGCATCTCGGGGGAACAGCAGGCGCACACCAGATAGTCCAAATTGGCTCTGTTCCTATCATTTCCGCTACAGAGAAAAAGCTCAGCGATGTATCCCGCCGTGCGCATGGAAGAATCAGACCCAGGGAAACTAGCGGAAGCGCAAGCTGCGGCGGAAGTTTGTGCTATTCAGCCTTGTCACCGCCTATGTGTCACCGACTACAACTCCAGACTTCGATTCCTCATTGATACAGGTGCTAACATTTCAGTTTTACCCGTTAGTAATAAATTAAATAGGGATGAAAATTTAGATTATAAATTATATGCAGCAAATGGTAGTGAAATCAAAACCTACGGTATTAAAACTTTAGAATTAAATTTAGGGCTGCGACGAACTTTTCGTTGGACTTTTGTAATAGCAGATATTAAACAACCAATTTTAGGCGCAGATTTTTTAAGTAAATTCGGTTTATTAGTAGATTTGAAAGCGAGGAAATTAGTAGATAGCGTTACAAATTTAAACATTCATGCATTCATTGTTGATTACAGAGAACCCGCTGTGAAAACTTTGGAAGACGGACATCCCTATCATTCTCTGCTGACCAAGTACCCAGACCTCACGAAACCGATCAACTTTAAGGAGCCGCCGAAGCATGATGTGTGCCATCATATCGAGACAAAAGGTCCACCTATTTTTACTAGAGCTAGGCCATTACCACCGGATAGATACAAAAAGGCCAAGGAAGAATTTAGAATTATGCAGGAATTAGGAATTTGTCGACCTTCAAAAAGTCCTTGGGCCAGTCCTTTACATATTGTGCCGAAAAAGAATGGCGAAATTAGACCGTGTGGTGATTATAGACGATTAAATTCAGTTACAAAACCCGATAGATATCCGATTCCGAGATTACAAGATTTTACATATTTATTGTCAGGCAAGAAATTTTTTTCAAGGATAGATGTAAATAGAGCTTATCATTTTATACCCGTAGCTGAGGAAGATATAGAGAAAACAGCGATAATTACACCTTTTGGCTTATTTGAATTCCCTAGAATGACTTTTGGTTTACGTAATGCCGCGCAGACTTTCCAAAGATTTATGAATAGTACGGTATTTCAAGGATTAGACTTTGTTTCCAGTTTTATCGACGATGCCCTGATTGCCAGTGATACTATGGAGCAGCATCAGGCGCATTTAGAAGCAGTTTTCGAAAGGTTAGACAAATATGGTATTACAATAAATATTTCTAAATGTTGTTTTGGACAGAGTAAATTAGATTTCTTAGGCTACGAAGTTTCAACAGAAGGTATTAGGCCACTGACAGATAAAGTTCAGGCAATTAAGGATTTTCCGAGACCGCAGACAGTTCAAGATCTTCGTCGATTTTTGGGTATGGTCAATTTCTATCGTTCGCATATTCCCAGCGCAGTAAAACACCAGTCTGAGTTAAGTAAATATCTCCATAATAGTAAAAAACGCGATAAGACGCCAATTGTATGGAATAATAAATCTTTAGAAGCTTTTGAGCAGTGTAAGTCGAGCTTAGAGAACGCCGCTACGCTGTCTCATCCTAATGTAAATTATCCTATAGCACTTATGACTGACGCGTCAGACACTTGCGTAGGCGCAGTGTTACAGCAGCATAACGGAAAAGTTTGGGAACCGTTAGGTTATTTTTCTAAGAAGTTATCAGAGTCACAGTTAAAGTATAGTACGTATGATAGAGAATTATTAGCAATCTATTTGGCGATTAGATATTTTAGGAAATTGTTTGAAGGACAGCAGTTAATTGTTTTTACAGACCATAAGCCCTTGACATTTGCATTCAAAAAGTTAAATAGCGATAAAGAAACTCCACGGCGAACCAGGCAGTTGTTATTCATCAGTGAATTTTGCACAGACATCCGATACATTAAAGGTAATGATAACATTGTTGCGGACTCGTTATCCCGTGTCGCGACAATTTCCTGTCCCACAGTAGTCGATTACAGCAAACTTGCAGAGTCGCAGAAACATGACGAGTACATTGCACAAACAACTGCAGCTGCGAACACCAACAGCAAGGTAAGCATTAAAGGTATTATTCTGCCTACTAGTAATGACACCGTGTATTGCGAAACTTCTACGAATTGTGCCAGACCTTACCTACCGCAGGAATTTAGGAAAATAGTTTTCGATTCATTTCATAATTTAAGCCATCCGGGAATTCGCACAACCAGGAAATTAATTAAACAAAAATTCTTTTGGCCCGGTATGAACAAAGATGTAGGTAAATGGGCAAAATGTTGTATATCATGTCAGAAGTCTAAAGTAAATAGGCATACTTTATCAGAATTTAATGAGTTTCCACCGGTTAACCGTTTTGAGCATGTTCATGTAGATATTATTGGTCCTTTGCCCACGACAATGCAAGGATATAGATATTGTGTTACTCTAATTGACCGTAGAACTCGATGGCCAGAAGCATTTCCAGTGCAAGAAATTACAGCAGAATGTGTAGCTAAAGTTGTATTTGAAGGATGGATTGCACGTTACGGTTGCCCTGTAAAGATATCAACTGATCAAGGTAGACAGTTTGAGAGTAATTTGTTTAATAGTTTAATGAGATTATTGGGAATAAGAAGAATACGTACTACTGCATACCACCCACAGAGTAATGGTATGGTAGAACGTTGGCACCGGTCGTTGAAAGCCGCACTATCGGCGAAGTTAAATAATTCTTCATGGGTTGACGAGTTACCGTTAGTTATGTTAGGTCTTAGGTCAGCGCTAAGGAGCGACAACAGCATTAGCGCGGCCGAGATGACTTTTGGACGCACTTTGAGGTTGCCTAGTGATTTTTACGACGTCACCCAAGTAGAGGATAGTTTGGATAGCAATCTAGTAGATAAAATACGTAGTGCAATTAACAAGTTTAGGCCGACCGCAAAATCTCATATTAGTCGTTCTTTCTTTGTTCATCCAGATTTAAAATCATGTAGTCACGTTTTTGTTAGGGACGATACAGTCAGACGACCCCTTAAGTCTCCGTACGATGGTCCATATCCTGTTTTGAGGCGTAATAGTAAAGTATTTTTGATCCAGTTGCCAGACCGTAAAGTATCTATTTCGATTGATCGTCTGAAGCCAGCCTATTTGTTGAGCGATAATGATAGTGATGTTTGTACGCCCATCGTAGAACAGACGGTAGAACCAGCGGATATAATTGTGAACCGTAACAGCAATGAGATAAAGCCCATATTAAAGACAAGGAGTGGTCGTGTAGTCAAACCACCAGTAAGATTTAATTTGTAATTTGGCAATGAATTGGTATTTCGAAATTGTTATTGATTTGTCATTGTAAAATTGTATTTTGAGTAAAGATGAAATTTTACTAAGTTATTATTTTCCTTTCCAAAATGGATGATAGGTAATAAGATACTTAGTCGTTAATTAATTGGAAATAAAATGTTATTTTTGTGATGTGTTACTATGCGTTAGAACATTGAGGTTACGCATGTATTGCAGTTATGTTGAGTGTGCGAAAGGCACGACTCCTAATTTGTAGGTCAGATAGTCAGTATGTACGAAAAATGCTATTGTTACTATTTTTGTAGATCACGGAGAGATGTAATTTTAAATTAATTTCATTGGTAAATTCATTCTGAGATATTTAGTCAATCTGTAAACATGGGTATTGGAAAAAGTAAAGAAGAAATGGCCATTGCCCAGGCCCAAGTTGTTACCAATACGACTCAAGTGGAGGATAAGATTCAGTATTTGATAATTATAGTTTTGATTGCAGTCATTTTAATGGTGTTTATGGCTTACTGCTTTTTAAGACAGCAGTGTTTGAAGTCTACTAAAACCTGGTTAAGAAGACAGGTAATTGTTACCAATGGTGGTCTGGAAGCACCCAGCATCAGGGTACAGACTGCACCAGTTGGAACAGTGCAACAGCCTACAGTGTATTGAGAGTGAGCATTTTGTGAAATTTTATGTTTGTTTGCATTTTTAAATGTGATTTTTCGTACAGACTGACAAATCTTGTGTGATTGATATGTGTGTGTGTTAGATTATTTTTTGTCACTAATTGATCAAAAGGTTTTTGTAAAATTATATAACTTCAAATTTAATTCTTTGCGATGTTTACTCTGAATATTGTTTGTAAATCTATTTTTAGAACAGGTCAATTGTAACAATCAGTGCAAAGAACATAGCTAACGCGATAAGCAACCGCATTCTTTAGGTCTCAAATTTCATTCACTGGAGCGTACTTAGTAAACAAGTTGTACTTTATACTGATTGCGTTAGGGTTGTCAAAATTAAGTTATCAAAATTATAGTAGCTACTTTTATTATTTAAAAATTTTTTTTGGATGTAATAAAATTTTTGGGAAGGGATGTTATGTAGGGACACAACATTGTATTTCGCTGACTTAGCGTATAAGACCGCGAGCGAGACTCAGGACGGCATCATCGCCAGTCGTTCCCCGTCGCGCTCCTAGCTAACTCGCATTCCCATCTCAACTCATTATAATTGTATTAATTCGTATCTAAATTCGTGTAATGAATATTTGGCTAATACAATCATTAGTGACCTTCGGACTTTTATTTATCTGCACCTTCTGAGAGTCAAGTTACGCACAGTAGTCAAGTAATAGCAACCCTAGTGCGTACAGTGTGATAAACATAGACATTTGTAACGTATGTAAAGATCATCTCAAAAACAATGAAAAGCGTAAAATAATACCTTTCATTTTCAAATAGCTAGGTACGAAGTAACCCAATACAAATAAATCCTCCCATTACATCAACAATAAGAAAACACGTCCAAGATGAAAACTCAAACCGTGTTTATTTCCATTTAAACCAGTTAACGCCGAGAACCATAAAAGGGTCCCGTCAGCTAGAGCGAGGCATTCGATTTTAGAGCGGGACGGCTATCCGCTATCCGTCTTAATATTAATGTAGTTGTTAGAACGATGATGAATGGTGACATCGCAAAGCACTTTGTGGTAAACGGCCTATTATTATTCTTCGACCGTATTTAGCCACCTACTTAGACATTTGCATAAGACAAATGAACTTCGGTATTAAGACGGGTCTAATTTCTTTAATCAAAAGCTCATGCGGTTAATTTCCGGATGTATTAAAAGTATCAGCTTATTAATGTGACACTGCCGCAAAGATGGATTTTGTTCAATCACCAGGCTTGCCAAAAGCGGATTGGTGATGACGAACCCGGGCTGCGTTCGGAAATACCTTAACAAATTTGCCGAACCCAAAAATGGAACCCAGGACCTCGAGACGGTCCGGATTTAAGTATTGTATTTTATCGTTAGACATAGAGATATTTTTTCGCACCGGTAAGCAGTAGCGATGTAAGATTAATTTTATGATCTATATTATGTGAAAATCAAGTCGGCTTCATTTACATGTATTTATATGATTCATAAAAAACTGGCAGATGCTATTCAATTTGTTTCTTGTATTTTCTTTATCGTTCCATAAAGAATAACCCATCGATTACTGACTTGACATCGTAATAAATAAATACCACTGTATTTCGTAATAATTAAAACCTTAAAGTTATTTTTAAATCTTACTAGAAGCGTGCAACAACAGCATTGAGTTAAGGGATTTGTAAAAAATCGCTTAAGTTAAAAATTGTATATTTTGAACCGCAATTTCCAGCAGGCGAGAGTAGCGTGTTAACTTAATTCATCGAACACACCGCTATGCACTCGGTCTTTACACGGGACGAAGGAAGGTTGATGGGAATATTAATTTAATAATGTACGAAGAACAGCATGTCATACGTCCTTGGCTTAAGGAGTATTATTGAACTGCAGTTTGTGGAGAAAGACTGGGACACCGTACTCATTAGCTAAAGCAGATTTATTTTGCCAATGGACAATACGGACAATTGGACATCACCAACTCCACAAAGAGGGACGCGTTGCTTCCCTTTAAATCTCGTGATCTACGTGATAAGTCTCCAGACTTATCAAACGACAAAATGTGGGACACAGTTGGTGTCCTTTACGGTGATCTGCAAGGGAGGTACTTCCGCAGACGAGCGGTCCATTGTAGTAGAATTAGCGATATGCTTTACCTCTATAAGATATTCATGTGTTTAAAATAAGCGAGGTGGACCAAAAGGAGGGGGAATCTATGCTGCTTACTTTGCTAGATCGTAATAATATGCTTGACCAATATGTTAACAAGATATGAAAGCCAAATCGTCTCATGTAAACAGTGGTTACGGTAACTCACTCAGTTGATTTTGTTTGCCCTAGGCCGCCACTTTAGACTTGGGCTTGATGCAGAACCAGCTTATTGAACTAAATGCTGCTTCAACTGCATCTATGTAATTTGGAGGTTAAGTTCGATATAAATTACTGCAGTACTGTCTGTCATCAGCAGTCGGGGAAACCCTTCAAGATAAATAGCGTTTTCCATCTTTAAGGGCAGGCTATGGATTTATGATATGATCTTGGTGTGATCAGCTATTGGATGCCTCATGAGTTTAGGTGATCACTTTCAATAATGATGACCCTTAGCCGTGCGAAGATCAAACGATCCGTTTTGCGGAACACTGTCTTGCAATGAGATTTCTGTATTTGTTAAATAAATAAAATAAATAAATAAATAAAGGCGATTTTACATGAAATGTAGCTGTGCTAATCGTTTCCAGAAACTTAATATTCATCAATGATTTTATGAATTAAATATTCCGTCTGTACTCTTTTTTACATAGTATGTAGTTTTTTTTTTTCAAGAAAATGTTTTAATACTGTTGCTCTATGGAAAACATACCCATTCTAGGAAAGTTAAACATGTTTTTCTTGAACAACATGCTATGCGCACACGCATGCAGCATAAGGTATTCCAATGTCTACTAATTTTCTATCATAAACATTAAGATTTAGTGCTGATCGTAAAATCCCGTAAGGCGTGGTAATATATCGACACGACAATCATGGGGTTCAGAACTCCAGTTGAAAAACCCTAATATAACTTTAACAGATACTGACGATTAAACATGCATCTTTATGATGATGATAATATAACAATTTGTCTCAATTCACACGTGTAGTTCGTTACATGGTACCCACATTATGATTATTTTTTACTGACATTGATAACTTTGATGCTTCTTTAGATACAAATGAAAAGAAAAAATACACTGCAGTTGTCTCCTTACTTCGCAATGGATAAATCAAGATCCAAATGGAAGGTCTATTGGGCAAAGTAAAAAAAACAGTGGTTTATAATGATAAAAGTAGCAAATTCCTAACACAATATGGCTGGCATAGTCTGAGTTGAGCAGTTAGCGTGACGACAGCGCCCCTGGGACGCGCCAAGATATTAGTTTTGATACTTTTTTTTACGATATTCTTTAAAGTTATTTTTGTAGATAAGTATCTTGCGAACCAAATTAAAGACTCTCCCTCATTGGAAGAAGACTTTTGGTAAAAAAATTACCATCAGATGGTTATGTAATATGAGTAACTTCCGAATCAAAATATATAATGACTCTCCTTCTCATAAGTAGAAGAAATTTTTTTTTCCTAAAAAAAAGTGTGTGTTTTTGTAATTCTAATGATAAGTAGCAAATTCCTAAACAACATGGCTGCTGCTAGCTGAGTTAAGCAGTTAGCGTGACGACAGCGCCCGCGGGACGCGCCGAGATATTAGTTTTGATACTTTTTTATATATTTCCATCATAATTTTGTAGATGAGTGACTTCCAAACCAAACCAATGACTCTCTTTATCATCGGAAGAAGATTTTGACTGTAAAAAATCGGCCATTTTTTTTATTTTTTTAGATATTCGTGTCAAAGCCATTGTGGTTCACAGAATACAGCTACTTACCTTATTTCAACAGTATAGTACTTATAGTTTCGGAAAAAAGTGGCTGTGACAGACATGACGCATCTATAAGGGTTTCGTTTTTTGCCATTTATATAACTAAAAAGGCGTGAATCTCCGTAATTCTAATGATAGGTAGCAAATTCCTAAACAACATGGCCGCTGCGAGTTAAGCAGTTAGCGTGACGACAGCGCCCCCGGGACGCGCCGAGATATTCGTTTTGATACTTTCGCAGGCTCGCTTTGCTGACACTGACTTGAGACATAGCCGTTATAATTTCAACTTATTATATACTAGCGGCCGCCCGCGACACCGTCCAAGTGGATTTCGGTTTCCTTACACAGTGTTATGCTATAGCTTTAAGCCTTCCTCGACAAATAGACTATCCAGCAGAGAAATATTTTTTCAATTCGAACCAGTAAGTTCCTAATATCAAACAAACAAACAAACTTTATTTATTTACAAGATTAATTATTGTCATCTAATAAAAATATTGTTTAGATCGGGCTATGACAGTTGTAAAGAAGAAATTAAGAATTTAATTCACTGATTTGTGCTCTGAACGCATAGTGATCTAAAAACTAATATGTGTAATAACGATAATTCGATTTTACAGATGGAGATTTTATTAATTGATTTTAATTTAGTTTTTTTGGCAAAAGTGCCATAAATAGTGCTGTTGGTACTGATGTACGCCTTGTTCTGTTGCTATCAGTTTCCCATTGCAAACCAGCAGAAACTAAGCTTTTATAAAAACATACTTCGATCATTGCTAATACTGATAGATCTAAAGCAAACATAAACGACAATATCTCACATACACACTAATGAGGAAAACGACTCAAGAACGAGAACACATAAAATACGTATTAACATAAGAATCAGTTTACATTGTACTATCAGATGATGAAACCTCAATTCGCCAAACATATTCTTAGTTGGCGAAAGTTGCACAATGCTCACAATAGCGATGGAAACGCGAGTTCAGCGGTTAATGTCAACGAATGGGACCCTTGAGACATTTGCAATACGAGTATTATTCTTGATACTTTCCTATGGGGAGGGTCCGACTGGCGCGGGACTGAATCTGGTAAACTTAACGTACACCGCTGTTAAATTGATGGATGGAGTTTCTAAATGTTCCCTAAAGTAACGATAGATGGCGGCGCGGGTACTTTAAATCGCGGTATTTTGACACCATATATTTCAATGCAATAGAACACATGAAATATGAGTACTATTTTATTCAGACTCAAAATAACAATTATATCTACCAAGAAGTCCAAAGTCAAACCTTACTCTATCGTTAGTGTAGCTCCAGATTGGAAGATCATGATGGACACGTATGAAAAGCACTACAGTATTCCAGAGGAGATTGCGTTATCGTCGTCTAGACCAGACCTTTTCATTTATTCTAGAAAACTTAAGCGCGTACTGTTGGTAGAACTTACTGTTCCATGGGAGACAAACATTCCCAAAGATCACGCGTTTAAAACAAATAAGTACTATGACCTAACCAACGAAATGACTAAAAATGGTTATATAGCACGGTTGTATGCTGTGGAAGTGGGTGCGAGAGGTATACCAGCGAAATCTCTCTACAACCTACTGAAGGACTTAGGATTACCAAGATCTAATATTAGCTCCTTACTGGAAAGAGCAACTAAAGCCGCTTTACTCGGCTCGTACCAAACATGGTTGGGAAGGGAGAGGAATGTCATCGGTGGAGGTGATCGTTAGTATACTATAAAGGGGCCCCTTAAACCTACACGCTGGGTCGCAAGTCCCAGGCGCCGACTGGCATTCCTCTCTGTTCCACGCGATAGACCCGGCACCCGCACGGAGAATCCATGGATAGCTAAGAAGTTCGTCTCTTATATAGTAAGTTATTTCTTAAAGTTTTGAAAAATAAAATGATGATGAGTACATATTGATTTTGAACTGATAGCTTTAAGACCTGGCAAGTGGTAATAACAAGGCAGGTATAAAGCCAGTTGCTACTTCGTTGAAGCTAGATCAACTTATTGCTAGTCAAATAAGGGAAAGTAATCACCTCAGATAAATCAATAGTTCGATACCAATCATTGAACTGAGGTCACAAATCCGATCTTTATTCGGACAATTCTTTCACCTTGGCGTGTCTTCCGGTTGAATAATCGCACTGCATTACTCATAACAATCACGAAAACACAAAATTGCAGTGGAACACTAACTCTGCTAAGTTCCTTTACGACTACCATTAAAATAATCTTTAGAACTGTCAAACGATTCAAGAATTCCCATTCTTCACGCAAACTAAACTTTCCACTAACTCCATAAGAGTGGGGGTCTAACAACTGTACCCTCCAGTAGCCATTAGTCCCCCTAAACATGGGACAAGAACCGACTTGCACCTGACAACGGTAATTGATATACAACTCCATTAATCAACGGGGGTTTCTATACCGCGTGATATACGATCAGATATGCCGTTCTTGAAGAAATCGTTCCTTTGTAATGAGTTTATTTATGAAAAATGTACTCGAGTATTAGCTTTTTTTTGCGGCTAGGGGAAGTATTTATTGTGGTAAGCGTTAAATCGATACCGAGGTACGGGTACATCGAATGATTCATTCGTATTTTAAATTGTAAGCCGTTGGTCGAGCACTTGCACCGAAACGAACAGAACATATGGCCTGTATCTGATCGATAAATTGTGAAACTTTAGTATAGTCAGTTAAGGTCTTTTATTCACTTCAATTCTTTCATTAAAAATTCTTTGAACCAACGCATTTCGTAAGCCAAACTAAGCTAAAATTTTTACGAAGTTTTTGCTCTATATGCTTGGGAACGCATATCATCCATGACGGCCATCCATCTGAGAGTGGCAAATTCAGCGATGCTCAATTCTGGAGAGGCTTCATGCAGTGAGAAACTAGCTGGCTGTATTTCAACTTCCCGGTTTTTTGCAGAGACTTCTATCACTGTCGTTAAATACTGGCAGAGTGAATCCATCGAATGCATCAATCGGTCCCATTGAATCACGGCAGTAGTGCCTCTCCAGGGAAAATGTCCGGCTTTGGGTGTTCAGGAAAATAGAGACAGAGCACTAGAGGCGCGTGGTGGCCACCCATCTATCTGTAATACTTAATGGCAATGGAGCGTTAACATCGGAGAACAGATTATTGTTTACTTTTTGTTCAGGTTTATACGAAAAAATAGTAAAGAAACTTATTTTTATTAATTAAGTGTAATTTGCTTTAAATAGTGGAACGAATGGTTTAAAAATTAACTACCTATTCGAGTTATTCTGGGGTAAATTTTCGGCAAGCATAATCTACCAATAATGCGCCCTATTAAAATAAATGTAGTTACATAAGAACAAATGAACCCACGCTACTTCCACTAAACGATTTCACCTTTGCATAAAAATTGTTTACCAACTTCAGTTGCGAGACTTTCAATAAACGGCGATCAAAGAAAAACTTTTCTTAATTACTCCATACTTGTAGTTCGCAGGTGGCGAAACAACGCGGCGGTTACGAGACCATTGGAAAGCCGTAGGTTTTTCCCCCCTACCCCCCAACGCTTCGGAAATAACCTCAGTCCAACTTCCCAGACGTCCGACTTGCTAACTTCTGAGTTATGGGTTATTTCTAGACGTTAGAACTTCTTAATTCAGTTAAAAAGTGAAACGATTGTAATCGACGGATTTAAGGCTTTTTGAAAGCTCACGTGTAATAAATTACGAAACTCCAATATGTTCAACATAATAATGAAGTCAGAGACAGGACCCGGTAGATATCTCATGTTGATAAAATGGAACCAAAAAGCCTCTGCGCTATTGGATTTGGTCCCACACATGCTTGAAAAGACCGGGTCCTGGTGGACCCGAGATCTGTAAAAGTACCTACAAATAATAAATAACCAAGAAATATTTAAACGAGTTATAAATTTAAATTGGTAAGTTAACTCACTTCCAGGAGTCCAAAAGTTAGACAGTTGACTGTTCTGGATTCAATCGCCTGCATCGGTTTGCAAAGATTAGCCGCAGACAGAATTCGGCTTGAAACTTTATTAGCACCAAAATAGGACGACGCGACAGCGTCAAACGATTAGCCATTTTCACCAGCTGAACTAACAACAATTCGCTGGAAATACAACCGTCAGCTTGCATTTAGATCACTGGCGTATTTGGAATGTTCCTGTGGCTTAATTCAAGCCACTTTTATTTGCCTCAAGGATCTTAGTCTGTCGCTATGGGATGACGTGTTTATGACCGACTCTGGAATTTAACGTCCTTTGTAACGTTAGATTGTAAAGTTAAGTTCGGTGGAGCGGTTTATAGGATTGTAATGCAGTGGAACGCTTTAATGGACGAATTAACATGTGTCTAATAAGAGTTTATTTCAAGATATTTTAAGATGGATCTCGAGTGTTATCTTCTTTGTAATGTAGTAGAATGCAGTTCAATACTTCGATGGAACTCTTTATTTAAATTGTTTATGTGTTGAATGTGTGTGTTTTATCTGTTAATGCAAAAGTGACTGAACTACTTATTAATATTCACTGAATATCTATTAGTTTTGTAATAACACGCCAAACTAAGGATGTGTAAAGTTTATGGTTAGCTAGACTTTTGCCATTCCATACCATTTATATTCCAATAGCCTGGAAATATGTCCAATATTATATTATTATGTATATAATACAAAGAAAACGATCAAAAAGTAACTTCGATGACTTACCCCAACAAAGCTTTGTGATTTAACATCTTTGCTTACGACAAAGACTGACTTCCCGTTAAAGCTAAATAAAAACGTGTATGTAGATACATGTCTGTTGTTCCGACTTCAGAGCCTCTCGCTTTTGCCGGGAGGGCTGACTAATTGTGCACCTCCTTCGGGGATGTCGGTTAAAACCGCCCGTCATACGTTACAAGCCGTATCGTTATAACTACGTTAGCAGCTCAGGGTTCGCACTTCTGTGTTTACGTAACATGGAATTATTCAACATGTATGCAAATAGGTTATTTCAATACTCGTAGTATATAAACCTTTTTATAGGTACCTATTCATTATTTTGCTAAGTAGATAAATTGCTATTTGGAAAACATAAATTATTTCAGAATTGGCTTACGAAGTTACGAAGTATGAAATGGTATGACAACAATTTGCCAAAATTTATCAATTTATAAAGAAATAGGAATAAATGAACCAAGTTAAGCCGAAAAAAGAGTAGCCCTTGAATCTATTAGCCCTTTTTCTGTAGTATGGCCATATTCAAAGCAGTTAGAGGAAACAAGGCACCTTTCCTAACTCATTCACTAACACACTCGGTGTTCCCGCAACGTTGGTTAGTTAATAAGAATGGTCGCTGTAACCGCTATCGGGTTATAGACTCACGTTACAGCTTATTGAGACTGATCCTGTACCCTCAATCCTACAATATATCTACTATTGTTTAACCATGGATTAATACCCGCACCAGCCCTACAAAGCACAAAATAAAATCATCGATTCGGCCGCACTCCGGACCGTGACGGAGGGTCCCGTACGCATAATGGTACCGAAAAAACCCGCCTTTGTTTCGCCCCTCCTGACAACAATTAATGTTGCTGCGATAGACTCGGTACCACCTGCCCCGAATGTGGGGCAGCTTTCTATTAAACTGCCCCGGATTTGATGTTTTAATTACGGACAAATGAGCTGTTGATGTTTTTGACGTAATCGCTAGTTTGTTGGGTTTTAATATCCGGTCTTAATAGAACCAATTTATAGTATTTAATGCGGTGTAGATCCAAATAAAAAAATATGGGTAAGATCATGCTTGGTTAAAGTCTTAGAAAAGGGCATTCAAGAGCCCTTTACTTTACCCAGTACTTTAGCTGCCACAACTTTTGTACCCTAAGTGTTAAGTTTCTAAGCTCAGGTATAAAATGGGATGAAATATGAATGGGTGTTAAGGTATAGTTGTAAAGAAACGGAAATGTGTGTTGAATAAAGAGTAACTTTATGAAAGCAGTTCTTTGATCATTCCACCCTTATACTATTAAGAATTATACTATTAAGATAAGATGAGTTTATTTTTAATCACATTGTAAGCTTTTGTCTGTAATGTATTGAGGTCCCGCTTCCCCAAACTTCATATACCTATTTTAGCGACTTATTTTTTAACATACGACATAACATACCAGTTAGGCAATGTGCCAAATTTATATTGAAATGCAAAGTCTATCTATTATGCTAGAAATCTACCACGGGACAAAGTTAAAAGATTCTGACAAAGAACGCAATCAATAGCTCAATTCGATACTATAATTAAACTTCAACAATTAGCCGCAGAAACTAAGGAAAGTAGCAAAGTGGACACAATCGCAGTAGTAGGTTCGATTCCCGGACAAGTTTCGCCTTTGTTCCAGCCCGCTGGTGACTTGGACTCTTGTTATTTAGTTTAGTCTAGTTCTGAACTAGCTTGGTGTGTCTAAATCCTATCTTGCATCTAGTTTCTGTCGAGTGATACGTATACAATGAAATACTACGCTGGTTAAATTTAACCATTTAATTATTTTGCATGACTGATTTTAAACGGTAAAATATATCTGTGTAGAAAATGTACCTGGTCCAAAACAAAATGTTGCGACATACATAAAGTAGTGTTTTAAATCAAAATTGACTACCTCTTGAAATCGGTCTATTAATTGTAATTCATTACAATTCTGTCTTATTTTTGTGTCAAATATGCCATATCACATAAAGAGTTGTGAATGTACAAAACAATACATTATTGTCACAAAGTATATGATTTTTATAAACATACTAAATTACATATTTCTAATACAAGACACATTCCCTTTTCTCTACAACTAATAAACTATGAGTATTTCCTGTGCATATGTACGTTCTGTCAATGCCAATAAAACTTTAAGACTGACACAAACATCCTCATGTCGGAGATCTCTGCTCTGTGTTCTTTCTGAAACGTCAAAGCAACTGTCAAATAAATGTCAAAGAGCGAGTCGTTTACGAGCGGAGCGTTGCTAAATGCTTTTTTACGGCACAATTATGCTGTTTACTAAACACACCGCCCAGCCGGTTAGGGGATACACACATTGTTATGACTGTATTATAGACATATAGATGAGTGATTTAACGGCCTCTGAGGTGTAGTGATCAGACAGTGGACAGTCGCTCCATTATAATAACTAGGCTGGTCAATTCAGAGTCATAGTCACAGCGTACCCTGGGCTCCGAGGCAATGCCGGAGGATGCAACCTGGAAAGACGCTAGGATGATGATGGTTCAAGAAAAAACAATTATAATAACGCATGCCCGACAAAGTAGAGGATTAGTAATAATTATTACTTTTAAAAAAGAGTCAGGCAGCACGTTGCCATAGATTTGAGCAAAATAAGTATAGCGAGTGCAAATCTAACCATTTAAATCTATGCACGTAACTTTATAACAACGCTTCATAGAACGCTGAGGTGGGGCTAAATAATTAGATATAAATTATAAAAAAAACAACAAAGTAATTTTAATTCCTGCAAGTAATGTTATGCTCTGTCTATCCTAATAAACATGGTAAAAGATAAACTTTAGTGCATGTATTCTAGAATCCACCGTGTGCGACGAGCTTTACGTGCATCCAAAAGCTTGTACAATATCCCGAGCTTTTTAAAAGCTCCGAACGCACAGTTGCGCTATAAATTTTGATCGCGCTCTTTGTGACGCGACTTGCATTAAGGTTTTATGTGGAAAGAATAAAGGAAGAGAAATTAAAACTAAACAATGCCATTTCAGCTCTTTACGTATGCAGAAATAGAAAAGCGTGTTTCCCCAGATTTAGAGTTTGTTCTTTTTGATGCTATTAGCAAAACAAAAGCTCTTAAAAACTGTTACGTAGTGTTGTCGTTCCTTTTTTACGCTTATAAAATGGCATGTTCTCTCTGATCGCAAATGCTCGTTATGATATTTATATTGAAAGACTTTCTCTAGGTCAGATAAAGTTCTAATTTTTCTGGCTGTGTTTCGATAACATTAATTCTGAGGTCATGTTAATCACCACTAATAAAGGCACTACAATACAACACTGATTATTTTCTTTAAAAGCATAGGCGGTAGCGGCTACAGTACAGAGGTGTAATGAATTCCACATTTACTAAAACCATCTTCATTTCGCGTTGAAAATGAAGTGTTATTAGTGACTATCGATGATGATAAATAGACGTCAAAGTCGTCTGACAACAATAGCAAAACAATAATAGAAACGCAAATGGTAATAAAAGCAGCGTTCGTCGGAATCCGTCCATCGAGAGCGACGGACAAACACACTTTATTTATACACGAGGACGCGGCGAGATTGACTTTCCGTGTAAGTTGGTGTCGTGCGGTCTGTCCGGGAGGTGTTTGATTTTTAACATTTAGAAAGGGTTATGTTTGTTTCGTGAATGGGGTTGTGGTTGGCCGTCTCTCACTTGATGGTTGTAAAAGAGCGAATTTAGGACTCAAGATAAAAAAAAATTGTAAAACGAGGAACCAAGGCACTGGTAGCTTCAAAATCTGTCATGTCAAAAGTGTATGCTAATTGTTTATGACATATGTTAGTACAAGGAAAACCTAAAAAACAACTAAGTATCACTTACTTATTATGATATTAAAATAAAATAATTGCGTCGTAAGTTAATCAAAAACGAATAACGCCTTGATAATTGTTTAGTATTTAAAATGAGACTATTAAACCTTGTATAACAAAACTGATTTCGCGATATAAACTACAACTAACGCCATCTACCGACGACACCGCGCATTAAGTTCTAATCACTCACCGTCTTGCTTGTGCGTGTCGGCGAGCGGGCCGCAGCTAGCCAGCCACACGAGCAGGATCCACCTCAGCATGAGGCCGAAGCCGCCCCGCTGCAGCTCGGGCTGGTTGTGGAAGTGCCGCACGGTCGGGAGGGGGGGCGAGGCGCGCGGGCGGACCATCGCTCAGTCACTCACATTTACACTGGAGTCATCGTCACACTGCCACTAAGGAGGTTTTACTTCGCATCACTTGCACTCTGGAAAGAGATTTGATTAGGTTAGTAATAAATAGATAATGAATACTTTGGATTTACACACCAATTGTCTAGCCCCAAACTTAGCTCGAAGCTTTTACTATGGAAGCTAGGGAACGGATAGGCATACTTAAATATTATGTACTTTTATAAACATCCATGACTCGAGTAGGTACAAATGCCGATAGTCATCACTCAAATATTTGCCCCTAGCGGGATTCGAACCCGCGACCCGCGATAATGTGTTGTTATTTAATAAATACGATAAATGTTTCTTAATAAGTTTGGATTGAAGGAAAATCAATAGGAATTAAGATCGTTAATTACTAGAAACTTATCTAAGAGTGGTGAAACTTAACCTATAAATAATTTCGATTTCTACATCAACGTAATTAGTGGATATTAGAATAACGTGTACAAATTTTATCAGAAATAGAGAACATTTTCCTGCTTTCGCCATACGAAACCAAGTTTAAAATAGCTCATGTTAGAGCTTTGGTAAATTCGCTACGAAGCAGTACTGAGTATAGTACTAAAATTACAGATATGTAGTTACAGAACCAAAAAACAAAATTCCTAAAGAGCATTTAACTTTAAGGTAAGATTTGGAAAATCTAATCTATACTAATAAAGCTGAAGAGTTTGTTTGTATGTTTGTTTGTTTGTTTTTTTGAACGCGCTAATCGCAGGAATTACTGGTCCAATAAAAAAAAATCTGTTTGAAGGAAGGTAGGCTTTAGTCTATTAGAAATCGAAATCCACGCAGACGACGGAGTCGCGGGCGCTCGCTAGTTCAAACCATAATTAACACTTAGCAAATCCCACAAAAAGAATCCTTGATAGAAAGTCATCTCACCAAAACATACTAATGAGAACGGTCGCATTCGCAGATATTAATGAGCGATAAAGCTATGATAAGGAGAGAATAACTATCTCGATTGACCGGGACAAATGGATGAGAGATACAAATTGCGACTCGGACACACTTCGAACATGCGATTGATGATGATAACGATGTGACTGACACATCCGTTGATACTGCATAAACAACACAAACAAACGTACAATATGACACAAGAGGCCATAATACAAGCAGTGAAGTTATTAGAAAATTCACATTATGAGAATGGTGATTTGGTCTTAAAAGACGTGAAATGATGGGATTTTTTGCGAGTGACAGTAACTGATCGATAGACTCCCAATCGCCTATTGTCTAGCTACTTATAAATGAAATGAAGAATAGCTAAATATGACACAATAACGTCTAATTGTATCAACTATATAATTTTTTTGGCAGAATGTGAGGTACACACGAATCAAAACCGTCTTTCTACTACATCACGCATTAACTAGATTAAAGCAAAAAATAAATTTTAAAAACATTCAAGGCTCTATACGCCAGATCTAACAAAACGTAATTGATTAAATAGATGTCTACTAAACCTGCTAAAATAAATATAAAAAATAAACACAAAATACAATTTGCACAAAAAAGTAGTACCTAAGATCTCTTATTTTCATCATACAAAGACATACAAAGTTACTCAAGCAAAATACTTTTGATAGAATTCGGCGACCTGTGGCATAACATCAAATCACAGCAGTGTAATTTCGATCCACTGTCGCGTTATACAAAAGCATTACCTAACTTATTGGACACGCGCTGGCCTAACAATCCAAATTCCCGTTAATAATGGCTCCCGCAAAAAATATCCAAAGGTGTTTTATCCGTGCCCTATCGAGCCGAGGTGCGGCGACCTTTATAAATCAAAATCCTCGATGCCCGATAAGCAACCTTTTAACTCATCATGGAAAGTGACTCTGATTTTTATACTCCATTTCGTTTCGGCTCTGAAAAATGGCCACCAGTGACGGAAGGGCCGAGCTAGGAGCCGAAGAAGATAGCAAATCAGGTGGTATTTCATCCTGGTTATTAGATTTGAAGTCTGGGATTTTGGACGAGATTATAAAAAACTAGCGGCCGCCCGCGACTCCGTCCGCGACTCCGTCCGCGTGGATTTCGATTTCCAATATCCTATGTGTTATTCTGATGTATAAGCTATATTGTGGTAAAGTTTCATTCTAATCCATTCAGTAGTTTTTACGTGAAAGAGTAACAAACATCCATTCATCCATACATCCATTCATCCATACATCCACACATACAAACTTTCGCCTTTATAATAGTAGTAGGATTAGAAAAATAGCAGCTTTGTTTTTGTCATACTTTGAAAGATACTCAAAAAGTTGGCATCAGTCAGATTAGTGTGTACACTGTTGTCCAGCTATAAGGCGCTATATCTCAAAAATATTCATGACATTAAATATTGTATTGGAGTCGAGCACCGTTTTTGGAGAAAACTTTGTATGGCGTAAACTACACGTGGGATTAATTAAGTTAGTTACAATTTTCCTCAATTGTCTTCAAACGAGGCGAATGGCGTCTTATAGCCCCATTAAATGGCCTCACTCATTATTTACGATCGTGTGTTCCCTAACTCTCTTTAAGAACGATACATAGGCATATTTTGAATCAAACCTTATTATTGAAAGCATTGCTACTGGGAAAAGAGAACTGCTCGTCCCTTTCTTATATTCCCACTAGACTCACTTATAAAAAACGCCATTGAGACGACTCTGCAAGAATGACTAGTGTAAAAAGTATTATACTCACACTTATTATTACCAAATTATTCTAACTTTCAGCATCGTTATTGAGCTGTCACGTAAGTAGGTATTATAGTTACATTCCCCAATGACTTATCGCTACCTACTTCGTACCCATTTCGCGGACCGATCGAAACAGACGACCCACAAACGGTCACGAAGGCTCAAAATTTATTATCATAATTGCAATATGATTGAACACGACCATGATCGTAATTTCAACGTGGCTCTATGGCTAATAACGTTATTTTTGTTCTTCCAATAAGCTGATTGCGTGACTCCAAGAATAATCCCCAGTTTTCACATATCCCTTATTTCTGTGAGCTAGGGTTGATTTTCGTTTAGTTTTAATTGATTCTGAGCCCTTACGGGGGCTGAGTTATCGCGTTCGTGATTGTACTGTAATGTCGCGTCGATCGAGGGTTTGGGTTAAGATACATCTTGTCAGTTTTGATAAGAACGTTAATGCTACTCCGATTACGATATTTATTGCTTTAATAGCGTATTCGATAAAAAAGCTTATACTCTGGGGGTGGAATCAATTCATAGTCATTTCAAACGTTTCAAAAAACAATACTTTTTAACAGTCATACAAGGTAACTTTCACAGTGTGTGAGTTTATGGGCAATAACAGAACAATTAATGTTCCGAACATTCTTTCTTACAGCTGCAAAAGCAGGGTTTCTTTAACAATCTAAAATGATTTTATTAACAATTGATTCTAACTACAATTTTGTGGGAGAGTGCACCACATAACTTCCCACAAACCTCCGCACCACACTCGTCAAAGGCATACAACGAAACACCTTTACAGCTTAATTGGTTTTTAAATCACAGCCTCTCAATAAACTCTCAAAAAAGGAGGGAAAAAATCCTATTGAGTGTCCCAAATGGGCAGGTAAGCCGGGATGGCCGCTGGACACAAAGAGCCATGCACAAAGGTGAGCATTTCATGCCTCTTCATGTCTCTATACGTCTGTTCATTCCTTGTCATAGCGGTGGGATAGAGAACGATGGCCTTTTTTATTTGTTTGACGAGCATTTGCAGTTGTGCACTTTGAGTTGTATAAAATCAATAAAATAAATTATAAGTATTTGTGGAATTAAGACACGTTGTGTAAAATGATCAGGCTAGTATTATGTCTGCTGTTTGATGGCATATCGTGGCAAACAATAATTAAGAAAGCAGTTAGAATAAATTGTTATTGCTCTACTTGTTTGTTAGTTTGTTGCTTATTTTCGACAGCAAAGGTTACACGAATATTAAAAAGTATGTACCTAAAATAAAATTTATAAGAATATATTTTTGATTCATGATTTTTAAGAAAGTTATTTTAACATTATACCGTTTAGTATTTTGTTATTCAACCAAAGAATAAATAAATTTCAAACAATTTACGAGATAAAATATTAACCAATATTGTCCAGCATATAATAATATGTCAATAGAACTATTAAATAAATAAATAAAAAACGAGAAAGTGTCCTAACGAGTGACATTTATAGCAGATGTCAGACTGCAGATGATATTCCAACGAATAACTTTATTTTGTTACTTTGTTACCAGTCATAAATATTCTTTAATTATATGTTATTTAAAGTTAAAAATCCCGCAGAAGGAAACAGGTGCGTTCGCGGTACTTGTTTACGATTTCAAAACGCATAATTAGGCGTCTGAGAACTGGATTTCATCCATACATTTTGCGAGATAGCTTTTTTTCTCTATTTGTGGTCTCATTCGAGTCCAATTTGGATACAATGATGCGTCGATTTGTGCCCGAGAAATTGATTTTAATGCTTTGTATTTTGCCTGCTGTTGTTATTGATATTTGCTTGGGCGACATTACACAATTTTCTTTAAGCACTCTTTACTTATAAATACAGTAATGCCAATGACAAAAAAAGAAAAAAAAAACTTATTTTATTGAACTACGAGGTTTTAATTTTTAAGGCACAAAATAATTATTTTTAATAAGAAAAAACCAAAACCTTTAACCCACATTAGTCATTTTCTGTTTTCATTCATTTCATATGTCAAAAGACTAAGTATGGAATCAGAATAACATAACTAGTCCGGGTTAGAACATAAAGCTGGGCATAAGCACAAATTGAATGACTTGGTTTCCCACACGTTTGCATACAAAAATATCAATGATTTCGGGTTTTAACATAAGTTACCTTCATCGATATTTTTGTACTAAAACGTGTGGGAAACCAAGTCATTCAAACCAATTCAATTTT
Organism: Nomophila noctuella; assembly: GCA_958496325.1. NCBI lineage: Eukaryota > Metazoa > Arthropoda > Insecta > Lepidoptera > Crambidae > Nomophila > Nomophila noctuella. The sequence goes on along the minus strand of OY292487.1, from coordinate 2,145,433 downwards.
ATGTAACAGTCGACGATTAATATTGGTATCCAATAAGCAATGTTTACTTGTTTCACGGTCAAATCCAATTGCTATACATCGAACTCTGACTCTACAATGACGTAATAATCTAATTCTGTAGTAGCTACTAGACAATCCCACTATATTGTCCTTATAGTTAAGTGTACAAACACACTAAACGGGTAAAACGCGACCAAAGCATGGCGGAGTTTTCTATTTCGCGACGTAATTTCAGCACAGTTCATTTAAATACATTGAGGGCATAATCCCGCCGACTTCGGTCGAGTTTTTTGGCCTTGTTTGAAGATGCTTAGTATATTTTCCTGAATGATCATCGAAGATTACACTTTTAATATAAATAAATATGTTAGACGTTTTATTAGTCGCTATTTTAGTTACGAATCATATTCTTCAGGTTCGAATGCTAGACAAAAATCTTAATAAAATGTAGCTTCGGAGATTACGAAAGATTACTTACGAGCTCAATTTTACTTCCCAAATTGATGTACATATTTGACTTTAAATATGCCTATGAAACTAGAGAAATCTATCCATCGGCAACATATTCAACAATTCCGAGAAAATCGGATCTTGTCACTCTCAAAAGGTATTCTATTCCTTCCAAGTAAGTTCCATGAAAATTGATTTCACCGCACCGTTTCTAAGCTTCAATTCTTTGTTTAAAGGTCTCATAACGTTTAGATACTAGAGGTTGAATCCCCAGTCGTAAACTAAATCCCATGTGGGGATGTTAGGTGATCCCCGTAACGCGAGCTATTAAAGCCACAGCGAAATGCCTTGACGTTTTTACAGTACGGAAAAAGTCATTCATACGGCCAAAAAGGTTTCGTAACTATTAGTATTTTTTAAAGACAAAAATAGTTTGATATTGTTTCGATGTCATTGGAAAATCGACCCTATCCTACAGCAATAAGAAGAAGAACAACAGTAACAAAACATTTCATAAAAAAAATCTAAGCAATGAGAACAATCTTCTCATCCTATGATAAAATTCTAGCTATAGTTATACTTTTCGATGACATGAAATGCCGGTTAGTTGAAGAATTCTTTGAAAAAAGCAGATTTAAGCTACATAGGGAGCATTGTTGTAAATAACTTTAAAAATATAAATTTATTTTAATATCAAAGTTGCTAAGTTACGATTTAGTAAATAGAATACAATAAATCAAGATTGTAAGCACTCTTACATTATCAACAAATCTTTAATATTTTTTTTAAAAATGTTTATTCATCCTATGATAAAATTCTAGCTATAGTTATACTTTTCGATGACATGAAATGCCGGTTAGTTGAAGAATTCTTTGAAAAAAGCAGATTTAAGCTACATAGGGAGCATTGTTGTAAATAACTTTAAAAATATAAATTTATTTTAATATCAAAGTTGCTAAGTTACGATTTAGTAAATAGAATACAATAAATCAAGATTGTAAGCACTCTTACATTATCAACAAATCTTTAATATTTTTTTTAAAAATGTTTTTGAATAAAGTGAAATATAAATACTCGAATATGCATACCTACGCAATCTCTTCTATACACATCCAATATTTATTCAAAATAGCTTTTTACTTTTTGTACCTCAATTGCATACTATTCGAATAGCGATAATAATAAAACCTGCTACGTATTTCTAAAAAAGCAGCCTGATATTATCGCAGTAGCAGGGCCAAATGCCTCGACCATTGTAATCGTTACAAATTCGCTGAGTCACCTTCTTACCGGTTAGCGATCACAAACCAAATCTGTATAACTATAACAATGAGGGTTGGAAAAATACACTGGCTTCTGAGCTGCGATTTTGAAGAAAAACTAATACATTTATGCTCCTATTTTATTGACTTAGCAAAAACTTTGATGCAAAGATTAAATACATGTATGTTATAAAAAAATAGTCAAATTAAGAATATCCCTTTTTTCAAGTCGGTCAGTGAAATGTTTTTTTCTGAAAACATACTTATTTATTATGACGATTTTTTCATCTACCTAGTCTATTGCTATAGCAAATTAAAAATAAATGTCAGAATACAAACATTCAATCTTTTTTTGAATAAATAATCATTCCAACATCGTTACAACACCAGATAGAATAAGCAAAGAAATAGAGCAAGTTTTGTTGTCGATAAAAATGAACATTGTAGCCGATAAAAATGAACAGTAAAGGTAATAAAACGCTAGATACATCAGTTAACAGTTCACCATGTTTCTGATTGGATTCTGGGATCGGAGAAATTTGTTCGTTCCCATTCCGATTTTATCTCACTGTTCATTTTATGTAAATGCTATTTCTCTATCAACAGATCAAGCAGAGCGGACGACTTAGCTCATTTATCGGAACTTGAAATCGTTACTTTTTGAGCTTTTGAGCAACTCTTTGACGCAGTTGGTTCTGTTAACCCGTTTAACAATTTGGTTTGGTGACACTTTCTTACGTAAAACACAGGAATAAAGTAAATGTAATAATGAATACTATGGGAAATTATCCATACGGCGTTAATGAGTCCCAAATAAGATAATATGGTGCTCTTTATTAATGTCAGACAATTGATAAACTTATTTAAATGAATACCTTACCCAGAAACAACAAATCAGAGATGTCTGTTCCCTAAGAAGTATGTACATACCTCTTGTAAATTATAATTTATTGCAGCCGCATTTGCACTTCAAAAAAACATAGTAGTCAAACTCGATTCAATGCCTTCAAAGCTACAAGATTCAATTTTCAATGTCGCAGAATTATTTTAGTAGTACATTGAAATGATAGCAACAATCATAAAACCCTGAACCTATTCAGATTAATGATTTAAGACTTGGGTGGGGCGCTATTCTAGAAAACACGGTGTTCTCGAAAGATAAAAATTTAAGACCTTCCAAGCGACATCCAATTTAGTAGACTTCCGTTACAGTAAGTAAACATTAAAATTTATTGAATACCACAGTTTAATATGACATTAATATACTTAGCACGTCTGAGGTTTTAATTAACGAGGTTATATTTTATAGCCCAAATGTTGGTTTAGTCTACGACTTCCATTTCAAGGGTAAATACCTTTTATTGGAGTAATTTCGTTCTGTTTCACGCATGGAAGCACGTCATTATGTATTCGAAATAGAAAAACAATTCGACTGTTTCTACACTTAAGTAATAATTAAACTACGGTTATAACAAAAAGTGTTCGAAACAGTCATGGTATGTTACACTTGTGGCAATTATTTTTGGATAAAGAACTCATTCAACTATTAATAGCGTTTAATGTTAGAATTTATTCTGTCACATATAATACCATACGTACGAGTCTCGAATCCCTATAAATATAACAATTAAAACAATAACTAATAGCACTTTTATTTCTCCTCACCAAATTCATGTGAAGCATTCCATATCATATAAAAACCGCATACTCGTAGTTTTTAAGGATTTTGTACCACATACATAGATTTTCATACAAGTTTCTTTGCTTTACCTTACAGAGTTGTAAGATAAGATAAATTATTGATATTATACAACCCATTGAAACAGGGTTAGTATTGTACGGAATAAGAACAAACCACAAACCTATAAAATGTTTTATTTTAAGCTTCGATTTATTGCCAGATCGTTGAAGGAAAAAGGTCTTGATTCAATTCGCTAAACTTTTAGTTGTTACAATGCAACGCACTGTTTTGATTAAACTTTCCATGATACATCTTGAACAGTTAGTTGTACGTGTCTTAGATGTTATATTACTGTCTGGTAATAAATAACTAACTATTACGACCTCTAATATGTCACTTTAAACAACGAAAACATTGTAATTAAAAACAAATTCACCATAAATATTAAATACTCTCTGTAATAAAATAAATCCCTTTATTACACTTTATTTCCAAACACCCGATCCCATTATCCATAGCTATAAAAATAACTCACGCAGATAAAATCTATATCACCACAACAGAACATAAAAAGATGATAATAAATTAGTATCTTTGTAGTACAGGCGAAAACAGAATTTGTAATGAATCTTGTTTTATTGAAGACGAAAAATGAACTGAGATGAAATACATACGTCTGAACAATATGTCAATAACCTAGAATTGTTTTCTCGTCAATTTTCCATAACAATAACAACCGCTCAGACCTCTGATATTGTTCTCATTTATTGAGCAGAAGGAGACCATAATTAAATAATTTGACCCGTAATGAAACAATTTTGTAGACATTAGTACGAACCCTCATTTGTATTGTATCGTAACTATTCTGTCTACGCTATCTGCTGTAGGTTGACCTTATCAAAGTAACGTTAGCGGTCATTCAAGTTTGGGGGTGAATAAGATACTTAATGTTTTATGTATTTTAGACATACGAACAGTGTTATTTCACAATTATTGTGAACCAATTTAATAAAATCAAATACACGATTACGTGATTTGCAAAAAGATCTTCTCTAGTAGCCTAAACGCCAACCGAAAGAACTCTACACAAAATCTACGCTGGCTTTAAACGACTTTTATTCAAGAAGATGCAAGTAACATCTGTATAAAACCAGCTTATTCGCATTGTCCAAATCCTGATACCGTATAAGTATTGTTACTCTGGCAATAAAGGGCTTGTTTAGAGAGCCCCGCAAGACAAACAAGCAAACACAAATAGAGGAACTAGACAATGTCCTAATATATTGCGGTCGTGGACAAAAGATACATGTAACAATCGCGTACCGGGCGATTAGTGGAAGGGTTGGATCGAACTCAAACACTGGATTACAGCTATTTAGATACGAAAAGGATAACGAAAACGGTCCGGTATTTACAATTTTTGTTGTATTAAATTTTCGAGCACAATAAGAACGTACGGCTAAGGTTGGATTTGGGATGATTAATTTTCATTCTGATGGTAAATTGGAATATGCTTGTTATTTAACGAACGGCAGAAAAGCGCAAAGAAACAACTTAAGTAGGTAGATCTTGTTTTTGATACAAGGAATTAACACTGATCTTAAAACTATTACAAACAAAGCAGATCTTATTCGCCCTCGCCCTGTTATTATTAAATTACACATGTTTTGTTTGAGAATATGAAATAATTTCTATTTAAAACCTCCTTTCTGGAGCTCTATTTTCAGTTAAACGGAAAGTTGATTAAATTATGCACTGAAATATGAAAACCCACGTACTGAAATAGCTTGCGGCTATAAAAGCAGAAATACGAGCACATCTAAATAAATCCGAATTCGAAACAATAGACGGTGGCGGCAACCAAAATCCACATCCTGAAGTAATTTTACTTATCCCAGAACAGATGATTGACGTACCCTATCTCCAACTAACTCTCGTCTAAAACTGTCACACGAGCGCCGCCTGAAGGAACTTCGATGTACTAATTACTATGATTACTCGGAACATTATGTTCTTCGTCTGGTAGTAGCTGGATGTTAACTCGATGGGTATGGAGTTGGAAAGTTACATTGATCGCGGGCACGTCGTAATGCGTATGTAATTGAAACTCACATTAGGTTAAGTTGGTCGTCGGAGTGAAATGGTGGAGAGATGGCACCATTTCGTTTAAAGACTGGATATTTGAGAAGAGTTATGTAGTGGCTTTCTTTAAACGTATTTTTCTTGCCATTAATGTTGTGATATCAATGTTGTGGCCAGGAAAAGGCACGTCTTGTTTGCAGGCTTTTTCTGAACGTTTGTAAAACTAGAATGCATTTATGTACCAACACGATGTTAGGCTCCCCTAGATTGGGAGCTATGCCCATAGTCACCATGCTTTGGCAATAAAACACAGGGAAACGTCGCTGTCCATCTCCCGGAAAGTCTCTTAGTCGCATATGATGATAACAACGGGAAGAAATGGGGACTACCAGTCTAGGTCGTGCTGAACAGCATGTTGGGATCCTCTTCTGGATATCGGCTTCCCCTAGATGGTAAGCTATGCCCATAGCCACAATGGAGGGCTGTGCCCATAGTCACGATGGGGGTTTATGCCCATAATCAGCGGACGGATTAGGCAGATTGTTGACTGCCGTATGATGAGATCCAACACAGGAGAATGCTACACTCCGTCACTTCTAAGAATTTGGGTAGTTCTATTCTAGAACGGCACTACAAGACAAAGCGATGGTTATGTAAAAGTTATGAGTATCACGTATTCTCCAATGCAGCGACATTTTACTGTTCCCGTTAATTTTCGTCTCAGCCGAGCGGGCGCTTGAGCGACGGCCGCAGTTGCGTCCGGAGTGACAGCTGCCACTGTCACGTGACCCGCCGATGGAAATTGGCCCTTTATTATTGTTGCAGTTAATTCACGACATCATTACTCATTGGATTGGAAGGAAATGTTAGTAGGGATGTAGAAATGAAAATTGCGGTTCTTTTCGGTACAGTCACACTCTCAAATCCTATAAATAGTAAGTATGTTAAAACAAAATCTAAGTATTCCTTGTCGTAATAGGGCAAGTATTTGGAGTAGTGCACAATCTCCTAATGAACAATTAAAATAAGTATTATCAGGGTTATATACTATTATAGTATATAACCCTGATAATACTTATTAACTAATGAGTACAATTGATTGCTCGGAAGCATATTTTTATATCCTTGTCGTTAAATGATAAGCTCTACAGAAGCACGTATTATGAAGTCATAACAACAAAAAGAATGGGTGTATCAAACAGCTATTATCAATATTAGTCTTATGAGTTATTATTTAAATTTTATAAATGAAGTTTCACAATCCATCAATGTCAATGTGGGATGTTTTTTTGATCGAAACCGTTGTGGCATGAACTTAATTACATCTTAATTATGATAAAAACAGCTGAGCCACAAACTATCACAATGTGTGTATGTTGAAGCGTGAACCAAACAAAAGAAAGAATTCTTCATGTCTGTTGATTGAACAATGTAGAGTATTCGCCCGGACTGCGAAGGGTGCCGGTTCGAATCCCGCCGCCTGATACCTTAGTCAGATATTTTTTACAACAAGCTTTGTGCATTTTGGAAGTAATAATAACAATACATTATGATCATGTTTAGATACGTGTTTACTTGCTATAAATCAAACTAGTAAATCTTAAATACTTTCGACATATTTTCGACATAAAACATCATAAACCCACCAATTTACATAATAAAATGAACGTCAAGATTGTTTCATAACGTCTATGAGTACTTTTCACAATACCGAAACTTTGTTATCAACCTTGAATCACAGGGTATGTACTTTAAATTTATTTAAAAAACAGGACTGGCCAGTTGATAAATACCTACATGTATACATTGAAGTATGTGTGTATGATACACATCTACACGTTACTACGAGTATTCCTAATCATCTCTTTCAAAATAATCATACACAATTCATAGCAATAGACACAGAATACTGTGATTGACCGTCGACAAAACTAAATCGACAGTAAACAAATAACAGTTCCAAATTTAAAATTCCACAATTTAAACTACAAAATGAGCGGTAAAATGTGTCAAAGTTTACACGCATCGTTAGCCGTCGGTTCGCTTTTGCTTCTTTGTTTAGGGACGTGACACGTGGCATGCTTTCTCCTTCCCGCGTACACGTTTATGTACCCTGTCTCTACAGCAGCAAATATGAAATTTGCTTGCGCTTCCGTTTCAAAAAAACAAATGAGTTGATAGTTAACCATTTGTAAAATATATCTTAAACGGCACGAAATAGGGTTTGTATTTAACCGTTTTTGGGTAACAGAAAAAACGTCAAAGTTTAGTTTGCCAGTTGTCAGTCACGAGTAAAGTGTCAACCATTCCTGGCAGCATTTTTTCGCTTGATCGCACACCTGTTTGGGGTCTGAAGGGACGTCAGTTAATAGAAATAAATAGGTTTATAGTTGGGGAATTGAATTTGGGTACAGTCAATTATTGGTCTGAAATTGGATTCGCCGATAGAGTTGTAAGGAATGATTTGATTGTCTGATAGTGTTTCAATCATGGATTTTGAATCGAAATATTTAATAGAGAAGTAAATTAAACGCTGCTGCGTTCACTTTCGACGAAATAGTTGTGATATTTGATTTTAGATATTTGTTGATTGAGTATTTGGCTTACTGATAGACTAAGGATATTGAAGCAATTTCCTGATACAGGGAATATTTAGATGTCAACAAAAGTAAATTAAGACATTATTTGCTAAACCTGGAAAGTCGTGTTGTCTGGCCTAGGCAGCGTGTAGGACGCCAAGTTTTTCAAAACCACGCAACCGATTTCTATGTCGTTTAAAATAGGATGAACGCATGCAATGCAAATGCAAATGCACCAATCATTTAAACACCCGTGCGAAGCCGGGTGAGTCGCTAGTACATGATCAATGACTCAATGTCACAGATTAAAGGACATAGTAATGTATGTATGACAGGTATTATGAGTTTCATGGCTCTACTTATGTTGCCATGAATACGTTGCAATGTCAAAAATTCAGGCGCTAGTAAAATATTAGGCCCTACTCATTATTTCATGTTTGTTTCTTCATTGTAGTTAAATACTTGATAAAAACATCTGTAGAAACAATAAAATTGTAATCATGCAGAGGCTTTGACACGACTGTATAAAAAGGCGTTGAAGTATCGAACAGGCTCTATTGAAAGTGTCTAACTATCGGAAAATTAAGGCTTTTGATTGAAATCAACGAAGCTCAAAGCACTTTGTCTCTACAACTTTGAGAGGTGATAATGAAAATATATTTTAGTTATATTCTAGCTCAAATAAACTTCGCACGAACAAGAGAAGATAAGTTAAAAACATTTTCAGTGTATTTCTTAATGGATGTAAAAGTTGGAGTCTGGAATATTTTTATGAGGCGTAGTTTTAGACACTCTATCTTGCAAGAAGATCAACCTTTTCAGAACACTTTTTGCTTTCGTCAAAAGAAGTAGGTGTTTTATCAATGCTCATCTAAAAACTTATCCTAACTAGGTATTCTTAAAATGTGGACTTCTGCCTTGAATCCGAGGCCCGTAGAGGCTTTTGTCTACCACTGTTTAATTTGTACTATAAATAAAACTTTCCATATGTATTAACTTACTCCTTAGTATGTAACTACTTAAATCAGATTCCTGAGATTCTTAACTCCTTCGCCGTTGTGCCTTGTTCCTACTCCGTGTTCATTTCAATTTCAACCGCTTCCTGACATTGGCATTGCAAATGGAGTCCGCTCAACATTGAAAAGATTGCACATCTTATTTCTGAAGGAAGAAAACGCTATTCTGCTTTGTAGTAAGTATTTAGTTAGAAGCTAGGAGACTTATTTATCGTGATGTTATGAGAATATTTATTTGATATTATCATTATGACCTATGACCTATGTGATTACTCCGACTGTAAATATGAGAATATTTTTAATTGGAAAACACCGCGACTACATGGGTTTCGATTTCCTATAGTTTAAAGCCTTCTTCGTCACATGGACTATCCAACACAAAAATATTTTTTCAATTCGAACCACGAGTTCCTGGACCCTTCAGCTTTATTTTATTAGTTTAAGTATATATAGTATAGATGACCGATGGCTGATGGCTCACCAAAACTGATGTTAAAGCGCTTGTTGCTCACAAGTCAATATCAGAAAACAACAAAGAAATCATTGCCCTAATATGGGGTATATGCAAGCAAATGAGCATTGTCCTATGCGTGTTTAGATCGTGTTTATAATCCCACACAAGCGTGTCCCAGGATGACCCACAGTCAGTATAAAATAAATAAAAACACAGTCGTGGGTAGACCCTTTTGTACGCTAAGCAAATTAATTATACATAACGAGATAAAACGTAAGCCTACATAAATAAAAGCGGCATTCCGATAATCAGCATTTCTCAAGATCCAAAATGAACAAATGTGAAGCGGGATCGTACGTATCTAGTCTATGAAACCGGTCGAAGCCGATAACTTCCGGGGTAGGGATGTTGCTTTAGTTTTGGACTCGGGTTTCTTATCGACTCACTTTGAAGTTAGTTGGATTCAATCGATATTAGAAAGGAATGTTAGATTGCGTTTTCAGAATACTCCGAATGTCAGTTCCATTACTTTCGTGATTGTTATTTATAAATATAGTAAGTACTAGGTATGTGTAAAAAAACGGTAAACTTTCATGTGATGACTATTTCTGTTTGTTTTGTCTGGTTTTAAAGAAAATTAAACGTTTGCAACGATACTAATGATCACTGTTTTAAATTCGTCTCCGTCCCGAATAAAGTAACGCAAAATGAAGAAGTTACTTTAACGCGATATTCATTGATTTGTGAAGAACGAAGTTCGCCCGTTTGTATAGAGTTAAATAAAGATGTAAATCAAGGGCTTGTCATAAGGGGTTTTTTTTAAATACCTAGAACTTTTTATATTTATAACTGGAACTTTCGTTTAAAAACGAATTATAAATTTATCTACTACGTTTCTGCTCATTATTTGATGAATCAAGATACTGAAGTAGTTACATAAAAAATGTATACTATACGCTCTTGTTTATCTTAATCATACGAAACCAAGTAGGTTATTCAATCCGAGTCACATTTTTACTAAGCAATAACTTTATCACACACAAGTGATCATTAAGTTTATTAGTTTCGATATTCGTATTCGGTAAAACTGTTCTTACAAGTATATGTACTACATACATTCGATTGGTATCGAGCATCCCTAGCCGCAAGAAATAAGTTGTACTTTGACTGCTGTCTTATTTTTGTTGGGTTCACATGCCCGCTCTTTTGGCTTAGTCGCCGGTATTGGTTCTACTTAGGGGATTATTTTTATTACCAACTGCTTATTGCCGAATGTGTCTTTGATTGTAATTTATACGGGTCTTAGCAAGAACGCTGTAAGTTTAGGATTGAGTATTTCGTGGGAAATGTTTATGTAGGCTTTTTCAAACATTGCTTGGCAAGCGTTGTAATACAGCCAGTATCTATCATTATAACGATTACTTTAAAGATATTATGAAGTTTTTTTCTTTGGAATATCGGGCTGAGTAAGGTACTCTTTGTGTAAGACGGTAAGTAAGTGTTTATAGTAATCCAAAATCGATTACCTTAAAAAGCCTGGATTGGAAACTTAAAAGAATACTCCGAATCCGAGATTCCAGTTTTTTACTAACCATAATTTTTCCTGGCTTAAAATCAGAACGTGGCTATGCGTGCGTGTTCAGTTCGCTTCTTATAAGCTTAGAAACCCATCGCATGATACTTTTTCTTTCGCGAAAAAGTAATAAATCTGGAATTTACACCGTCTTTTCCCAAGCTCCATTTACTTATTGGGCGCACTGCGATCGAAAATTTGGCAAGATATTATTGGGGGTCTGCTGTCACCTCAGTTATCCAGGACGGATCTATCTGATTTCGCTGCTACAAATATTGTACCTATAACTTGTGTGATGTGGTCAAAGTTTTTTCACCATGTCTAACCATAGTTCAATATTTGAATGTATTAGGTAAAACATAATAATTGGAGTAATTTAATCACATAAACAAATTAACATTCTTGTCTCATCTAGGAATACACTGTTTTTACACTACCTACATTAATTGTATATGTCGTATCGAAAATACTACTGAAAATATTACTAATACCATCAAAGAAATAAATCATCCTGCAACATAAGATCCACTTTCGATCCTAATGTATCAATAAATTATATCGAAGAACCCTTATAAAGTTCAGTTTTGCCGTCATGGTATCTTATGATTTATTCGATCAATGAATACAAGTTTGACAGTTAAAGCCAAATAATTTTCAAAGAAAAAATGGCGTCTCTTTTAAATATAATGGACGGTGAATGGATGTAATTAATATTTCTAAGTCTTCATTCTAAGTTAGGAATTATTAGTGACTCATAATTATTCAATTAATGTTAAAAAAAAACGTTTAAAAACAACCTTTATGAACTGAATGAAGTTAAATTTGCTTCGAAGCGATTTAAGAGTCTGGGAGTTTCTTAAATCAGCAGTTAGGTGGTACCAGTGGAATATCGGCTGATTAGTATGCTACTGGCTCTTCCCGTGACTTCACTCGCGTCAAATGCACGCGCGTCTTCACAAAGAGCATCCACCGTGATCATTTCGAAAGACCAGGATTTCTGGACTAATGAGTATCGTTTTTGAATAACAATATGCGTCACTGCAGTTGTCGTCTAGGTAAGGTGGTTTTAAGGTGAACTTGGCACAGAAAACCCGACAGAAGTTAGTACTTTCACATTTATGATCTTTTATTAATTACCTACCTAGGTAGGCATCATACATTTTTATGTTGCTCATAAGGATTTATCATCAAATTAAAATTGGACACCTTGTTTGACGCAAGAATATGTATTTTCACATCTTAATGCACCTGATAGTAGGAAGTAAGCAAGAAAATATTAAATAGGCAGGTAGGTATGTAGGCAAAATAATGACCGGTTTTTATTTGTAAACAATGACCGAGAAACCATTAAGCCCTGTATAGGTTAGATCATATTACGTTCCAGTAACGAAATAAACTAAGGAAATAATAATCCTAGCACTAAATCTAGATCTAGACCAAAGTCAGACAGGTTAATAACTGGAATAGAACAGGAAATTAGTGCAAACGGATCCATTTGCACAAAGGAAATAGCTGTTTGGCTGGGTTCGGGGGACCAGAGCATATAGAATTTATGATATTATGTAAGTGTAGACGTTTCTGTTTACTTTTCAATAAAGATATAAGGTATCACAGGTAATAACAAAGTCAACGCATTTATGAAACATGCTTTATTAATTTTATTATATTTATGTAAGGGGTCGCGTCTTTATAATCCACTAGCGGCCGCCCGCGACTTCGTCCGCGTGGATGTCGGTTTTCATTATACGAATGTTTTTTCCCGCTAACTCCCGTTCCCGTGGGAATTTTGCAATATCCTTTTGCAACTAAGCATCAAGTTTACTAAGGGACCTGCATGCCAAATTTCAAGCGTCTAACTCAAGTAGTTTAGATTTTCCATACAAACTTCCACCCCCTCATTTCGGGGAAGTGGGGGGTTGGAATGGGTCAAAAAGTAGCCTATGTTCTGTCTCAGGGTCTAAAGATTGTCTGTACCAAATTTCATCAAAATCGGTTGCGAGGTTTAAGCGGGAAAGCGTAACAGACAGACAGACAGACAGACAGACAGACAGACAGACAGACAGAGTTACTTTCGCATTTATAATATTAGTTGGGATTCAACCAAGGTTGGTAAACTTAAAACATACTGAAGAAACAGCAGCCATGTAACTCATCACTCAAACACGAGGAATTTTAAGGAATCAAACGAATATCTTTACAAAATTAAATCATAAATGATGAACCACACGTTTTTTAATGTAGGTAGTCAGTAAATAGACGTTTAATTTAATTGTAGTTATAGCAACAACGGTGATGAATTCTTATGTAATGTACCACTTCACAACCCCGACAAAAATAAAGACCAACAACCACAAGTAAATGCTAACGATGCAGATGCAATTGTAAATCAAAATATAAGCATGCGGACTGAAAAATTTGCAACACAAATCGCCACTGCAGTGTATAGTGCAGAGCTTTTTGTTTGCGGTAGAAAGAAACCTGCTGATTAGCATATTCCATCGGATGGCCAGGCCGATGCGGCAGAACCGACCGAGTATACGCCTTGTTTACAACACATTACTTGACTGTTCCCTATTTGATTTATCCTAACGTTGTTTTATAACATTATAATCAGTACGTTACCATTACGCTTCGGAGTTGGAGCATCTTTATCCTTTAGCACTATCACTTTTGTGTTTTTTTGCACGTTTGTTGTATTTGAGCACTGTTTTAACACAGGAGATCACATTGTTGGTGTGTTGGATTGGTTATTGTGTTGGTTTGATGGTTATTATGTGTTTCGCGGGGACGGCGCGGTGCGGGCGCGCTCGGGTCGCGCACACGACTAGTTCCCGGGCGATCGTGCCCAGCGGCCGGCGAATTCGGCGCGTTCCGTTACACGCTCCCTATCGATTTTGTCGGCAACATTGTTGGATTTAAAATAGTTTTGCCGTTGTTTCGTTATTATGATTTTGTTAATAGTTTTGCTGGTTAAACGATTTTATTTTTAGTAGGTATTACAAATGTAATTTTCTGTTATGTCATATTTAATCATTTGTTCGTCTTGAAAATTGTAAAAGTTTCATTTATTGTTAAAGATAACGTTATAATAAATCTAATACGTAAACATTCAAAAGACAATATTTACCTTTATCCATACAATCTTTGTTGTTAATAACTTCAGCAACAAACATACGATAGTAAATAATAAAATGTAAGCAGTCAGTATACAAAGTTTTAAAAGCCTTCTTAGGAATTTTATAAACTTGAATTTTCTTAAAAGAACAAAAAGGTAGGGCTTTAAATTAATAAATAAAAAAATATCAACAATAATTTAAATCACAGATACGTAAATCAATTTCTGAGTGGAACGGAACGTAACCGAAAAATCGGCAACATTAACGCCATCTCTTTCACTCGATCGCCGACAAAAGGTGACAGAGCTGTGTGTGTCCAACCCTGTGCTACCCTTCCCAATGCAGGGTTACATCGTCCACAAAAACCAGACCCGCCCGCTTGCCACTGCCGTAATCTTTGTGTTCGTTCATTATACCAGGAGGGAGAGATGCGGGGGACCATGTTAAAGTGGCCCTACGAAAAATATAGGGCCACGATTTTAGGGCTAACAAATTAGAAAGGGGGAAAAAACGTTGGAAACGTCAGGTTTATTGACATTTCGCCGGCGATAATTAAGGCTTAGTAAGGGCCCTGAATGTTATCGGCACACCGTTAAATTTTAAAGTCAGGATTTTCGTTTCAATTAGTTCGGTGCCAATTGGTTCTCAAATGAGGTAGTAACGGGGTTGTAATTTTTATTGCGCTTTTGTTTTACGAGGGTTTGATATCTGTCTGTCAAGGGTTTTAATTGGCATATCAAACCTTTTTATGTCAAATTTTACGATCGACATCGGCTGATATCTATGCCATAATTTATTTTTCGTTACCGTGGCAAAAACAAACATTAATAATTAATTTGCGATTGAAATGTAAACTTTAAATACAAATAAAGTCACCGGCTCCTAGGTACATAATCTCCTAATAATACGCAATATTAATTTGTAACAATAAAACACACAACAACCACTACCCGTACACTCGGCTACATAAATAATGTACAAAACTTTCAATGGGGCTGGCAACGGAAAGCTCATTGTAGATGTCGCCACCATAGATGTGTCCCTGCCAAATTGTTTGAGGTTATGTGTCATTTTGATTCGGTTGTGTTTCAGGCGATATTTACTACCATCCGTGAGTCTCAAGTGTTAAAACAAGTTTAAATTGATTACGAACAATGTATTCTACATGGACAGTTGCTCAACTGAAAAAGGAATTGAAGGAACGAGGTGCTTCTTTACGTGGAAAAAAAGCAGACCTAATCGAGAGGTATGGTAATCAAAATGCCGTTTGTAGCCCTTTATTGGTGTTTTACGTTGGTTTTGCGTATTATTCTGATGGAAGATAGACTTTGTATCAACTGCAACACAAAATCAAATTACATTGTATACTCATCTAGTTCCTTAAGATATCTAAAATACTCTTACGAATTTGCAACAACATTTTTAAAAAATATCTTTGTAAAGTAAACATTTGTGTGCATGAACATGTCTGTTTGTCCTGGTCTGGGTGTTATATGTATCTATTTAAGTATATTTGTAATACCACTGTTGATTCTGATGTCTGTAACACAAGTGCTTAAGCTACTTAACACGGGGTCAGATCAATGTATGTGATGTTGTGAAATATTTATTTATTTATCTTTGTTTTCTTACAGATTGGAGATTTACGACCAGAATTTCAACTTCGGGAATCGGGAAAATAGTGAAACAGACGATCCGGTGATGAAATTACCTTCTAATGAGTGCTACCGTGACATAAATAGTCACACAAAATTACCTCCATTAAATAAAACACAAATAAGACATTATTTATCATAGTAAGTTTCTGTTAAGTACAATACTCTAACAATAACATCTTGTGAAAAATATTTTTATTAATACATTTTTTCCTGGGTATTTTGTTCAAACCCGGCTGGGGTTTAAACAAAATACCTATATAAATAATATTTCAAATTGTAATGCCAATGGTTCTAGCTCATTTAATTGATTTTTTCATATTTTTCTTACAGCACTAGCAAAAAAATGGATAAAGTAGCACAACTGTATGAATCTCGACACTTAGTTACAGCACGATCCTACACCTCATCAAATGAAACATATATCAAAGGGATTTGCAGAAAAACTATGAAGAAACTGCATTATAGTGTAGATATTAAATTGGATGAATATGGAAACATCATGGAAGCACACTGTGAGTGTCCAGCAGGTAGCGGAAATAATGCTTCATGTAAACACATTGCTGTTCTTTTATTTGGGATAGAACATATGGTACATGCAAAACAAATTTTATTATTTGAAACCTGCACCCAGAAGTTGCAGGAATTTCATGTACCAACATCCCGATATTCTGGAACACCTATCCGTGCAGAAAAATTATCACGGAGAAGACATTTGCCAGTAATATTTGAGCCCTATCCTGTCAATACACTAAACAAAATCAACTATGATAGTAGGGTTCGAAGTTTGGTTTTAAATTTCCCTAATAGCTCAATGCCTCTCAAACAAATGTATGAACCTGCCAATCCCTACAGCTTAGAGACTGATCACAATTATACTTTAGAAGACCCAAAATCTAAAATCTTGAAAAATTTGCTGGTGTCGGAAATAACTGAGGATGACATAAAAAAAATAGAAGAGGAAACACGTTTTCAAAGTAACAGTGATGAATGGCATAACCAAAGGCAGACACATATAACTGCTAGCAATTTCCATACAATATGTCATTTAAGAGAGAGAACAATGAAGATCTACGCAAAACAATTGCAACAAAAAAAGAAAACATTCTTCAGCAGAGCGACAAGCCATGGCATTATAAATGAAAAAATTGCATTAGATAAATATTGTAAAATGTATGACCTCATAGCAGAGCCTTGTGGGCTTTTCATCAGTAAAGAGCAGCCTTATCTTGCAGCTTCACCAGATGCATTGTTAGGTTCAGAGACTATCATAGAAATAAAATGCCCTTATGCAAGCAGATTTCAAAATATTACCTCCACAAGTGTGCCTTATTTATATGAAATTAATGGTATTTTGAATTTAAAGAAAAATTCTCCATACTATTACCAAATTCAGGGGCAGTTGTACTGCACTAATAGAAAATATTGTAACCTGGTGATATACACCTATAAGGATTTAAAAGTGGTATATGTTTACAGAGATGAACAATTTATAAAAGAAATGTTATTAAAATTACATGACTTTTTTGAAAATTATTATAAAGGTGCACTTTTAAATAAGTATTTATATTATAATTATGAGGATTTTAATAAATAATGAACCAATCATTAATTTATGTTTTTATTTACTATTCCTTCCCTGAAATTACATAACATCATGCAAATGAAAAATATCTTAGAGGCTAAAGGAATATAATACTGGTTAAGTTCACTCGTTAGTATTTTATATGTTTTAGATAAACCAATAAGTCTTTCTATATGAACCCGTTGACTGGCTAGCTTCTGGTCTTGTTTCAATAATACTCCAGGAATTTGGGACATTCCTTTTAAAAATGTAGGAATATTTATTCCTACACCTTTACTAGCAAATAAATCTTGAACATTGAAACCACGGTCGGCCATAATGCTGTCTCCTGGTTCACACTTCTCAACGAGACTGCTGCGTTCCACAATTTGGCGGTCACTTGTAGATCCAGCATATGCTCCTGAACAATAAGTAAATAACCCACCAGGTGATGACCCGACTAAGAATTTCAAAGTATTTTTGTGTTTATATTGACTGAAAGAAGCTTTTTGAGCATCAGGTTGGCTAGGTTTTTGTATGGGAATTTCTGTTCCATCTATAATTATTCTTGTAGAAGGATAATTAGTTTTAAAAGAATTAGGCATATAAAAGTTCACTAGCTCACGAGATGGCCAGATATTAATGAGACTCCAAAGGTCATTAACAAAATTAATCCAGGTAATAATCACATTTGAAACCTCTGTTTTGCTTACACCAAACATTTTTCCTAGCTCAAAATCAGGCTTATTTCGCCTTAATTTAATAAGCAACATTAAAAATTGTTCTTCTATGGACAAACATATTACTCTGCTCCATCTATATTTTATATCATTAGCCATAGGCATTAAAGTAGATAATACTAATGAAAACTTTTGATAAGTTTCCAGGCCTGTATAAAAATTTACTGAATCATTATCGGTCAGCAATAAATCAGTAGAGAAGATTTTCAAAATGCTTGATGTTTGCGTTCCTTGATTTTTCATTATTTTTGTTGTATCAGTAATATTACAAGCATTTTGATGTGCGGAACCTTCAGTTAAAATATCCACATATTGACCAATATTTGCATCCTGTTCAGAACACAGTACATCCTGTAATGGTTCAATATCCCTGTTTTGCGAAGGAGATGCTTCTTGAAAAAGGCTTTTCTTATAATTGCGAACTTTCAATCGTTCTTCTCTTTTCGCTGATTGTTTGGAAACAGGTTTTACACTCCATGGAAAAAGAGAAGGTACAGCAGACTTTTTCAAATGTTTATGCTGATGTTCTACCCCTGTAAATAAAATCTCTACTATAATATTTATTGGTATAGTGATAAAACAAAATCATCTTAAATCCTAAGGTCAAAATTATAACTTTTTGTAATGTTTACCTGTGTAATTACTAATCATTACATAGTCGCTTTCTCTAAAATGTTTTCGACATAACCTCGAGCCACTTTTAGGTACAAAATTCACACGACGGATTGCTTTCAGCCACTTTCTTTTTAGTTTCTCATCCTTAGGGAATTGGTGGGTAGCGGTTTCAGAACAATTTGGAACACAGCAACGTGTCATTTTTATAATTTTCTTTAATTAACAGAACTCTTCATAGAAAAACGCTTTGTTATGGGACAGAACGACGATAGCGCCACTTTGACAGTTGCCAGCCCCATTGAATGGACGATCGTGCGGTAAAGATGTAAGTGGCGACATCTAGTTGTAAGTTACGAATATACAATGTCATGTAAGTACTCTAAGCTTTTAGTAGGTTTGGTACAATGTAATGCAAAGAGTTAGTTTAGTATTCCACCACTTTTGTAATTAAAGTAAATGTGTAAGTTATACCGCTTTACAACGAGAAACAAACTTGCTTTACTTTGTTGGTTTGTGAATCGTACTTAAAAGTCAGTTTGTCTGGTCTTGTAATGTGGGTAGGAATAGTTAGTTCAGAAGTATTTTGGTAGATGTCACTTGCTTACCTGAACAAGTTGTCTCACTAGGTTACTATACTTTAGGATAACTGGGAAAGCCTGTGTCAGAAAGAAGACGGCAATGACACCTATAGTTCATTTCACATAAGATGATTCCGGTGACAGTGGACGGTTCGAAGGAAAATCGATACTATTCTAAAGCATTAAGAGCCCTATGAAAAATCATATAAACAGTTCGTGGAGCTTATTGCCTTGAGATACAGTTTAATTTCGTGTAAAAGTGAATTTTACTATAGTTGTTGGTGATGACGATGAACGAGTTTTCCATCGATAAATCTTCTCACTTCCTCATCATCATCTTATCATCATCATCAACAGCCTATCGCAGTCCCCTGCTAGAAGTAGGCTGCTGCTAGCATCATTAATCACCATGAGTTTTAAGATTATATCTTGTTAAAGCGTTTATAATGCTTACCTTTCGAGTTCTACTTTCCAGCCCGGAAACCATGGAATGCAGTTATGATTAGTTCCGAATATTCAAAGATTAATGATTGTTCCATTCATCTAAGCCGGATTTTTGTGACACAGATTTTAACTTTTTGTTGATCTCGATTTTTGTTTAGGGGTTTATTAATGGTGTTCTGTTGTTTGATATGCGAATTTTGAGTGTTTTATATTGATAAAGATATATTTGTAATAAAGATATATTTTTTTTTTCAAAAAATAATGTGTTGTTAAAATCCAATTTTATTGTCGAATATTTTATTTCGTTAAGGTTACGTATAAAAGGGTATACAAATTTCGTTGTAATAATATACCTTAAAAACTATTTACAACTTAACCTTACTAAGTTTACAAAGCCTATTTATTTATACAAAATAAAATTTTCCTAAAATTTTATTGACTGGTATTTAGTAAACATTGGCATTTCAAAACGATTCATTCTTGAATCTAAATGTTCCACCAGGAGCTATAAAATGTTGAACCATATTACGTAAATATTTTACTGAAAATAATGCAGTAACATGATTCATAAACATAAAGTTTTATTAATGAGAAATAGTATGAGTATGTAAATTCAAAAGATTTTCAAAAGACAATTTAGAATTACAAATATCCAATTACACATTTAAAATAATACTACACAATTTATTTCTCTAACATTGTAAAAGGATGGAGAATATTGAGCAAATTGTAAATATAATATAATTATACTATGTTATGTATAATTGGTCCGTGAAAATTCTTACTAAGAAAAATAGTAGTTAATATCACAAATCCAAGTAAAATAGGCTTTAGATCGGCAAATCTTACTTTACCCTTTCCTTGACATTGTCATGTTTCAGTAAACACTTGTAACTCTACTATTGCCGTGTTGCAAAAAGAGAAGGATAACTCACTATCTTCGAGCTTAGCCTCGAAAGAAAATAATTACTTTTTGTGACTCTCAATGAGTAAGTTACTATGAAGCTAGAGAGTGATGGAGGGATCTCAGGCTGTGCACTGCCTAAGGCCCCAACATGATCACTCAAGCCCTGAACTCTAGGATAGGGTAAAATATATTAAGCGCATTCAACGTTTGTCATTCTCAATAAAATACGCTTACTAATCTATGAACAAAATAATTTAAAAGTTACATATGTACAATTAATTACCTAAAACTAAATAAAGCTCAATGGACGGGAAGAGAAGATTAACTTAAAAATAAAGAACAGGGGAAGATTATGAGGTAGTTTGTATTGAACGGCTAATACCTGATATGAGAGTTCAATTAGAAACAACTGGGACAAAATATGAACAATGTACAACGTAGTTTTATTTTTTAAGACATCAGTCATACATTCTTTATCACAGAATGTATCAATGATTAAAAAATATATTTGTTAATACACCATGAAACTTCTTTATTTATGATATGGCACCTTTTTTGGAGACATGCATGGATCTCCAAAGAAGGTGGTTCTACTCGAAGAATTAATCACATTCAAATCCACCTTAACTGTTATACTACCTTAGAAATAGTGCAACAGTTAACTGTGAACTATTATTCAATTCTATTTGAAGGCATATACGACAGAAGGGACTCAATAAATTCGTTAAAATTCGAATTTATTCGGAAACATATTTACAGATAAAACTAGCTCTATAACTGAACATAGCTCGTAGTGGAATGTAGCAAAGTCTAGGAAGACTGTTTTCTGTACAATTTATTATGTATCAATGCTTGGAGAGAGTTGAATATAGGATTGCAAAACTCAGGTGTAACCATGAAACATTTCTGTCAAGATCTGTCGCTTATCTGAAGAAACTATTGTTACAATCCTACTGAGGTTCTTTAAGTTTCAAATTACATCGAGCACGACTTTCTTCCAAATCTCTCCAAGCTTCAAAAATAATGAGGTTCCTTTTGAATCGGACTATTGCACCTTCTTATCAGCTATACAGACTCCGTTTGTGAATCCGTTCATGTGTCCATTGAGTTCACATTTGGCATAACCGTTCGCGTTCGTGAAACCGTTGGCTTTTGGTTCTTCCTCAGATTTGACATGTCCGTTGGCTGTGACATCAGCGGTTCCGTTCATCTTGCTGTGTCCGTTGCTGATGGTGTTGTTGTTCTCACTGGGCGCGATGGCTGGCTTCTGCTTCGGCCTGTCCTTCTTGTAGGCTTGGATGTAGAAGTTGGTGAAGAGGACGATGAAGATCGACGAGTGGAGGATGAGCCCTGAGGCGATGATCCTGGAAAGGTTTGAGAGATTGGTTATTATTTACACCTTAAACTTTTCATCCGACACATGAGTTCAAATAATGGTCATTGAGACGGCTGTAAAACTGTAACTGTGAATTTACTAGGCTCAATGCTTTTGACTCAAATACACCACAAATCATCTTCTAATCAAAAGGACAGGGACAAATACTAATTTATGTAATGTCTGGTAACGATTCTAATGTCATTGAATAATTCAAAATCAAATAATATATGAAATGCTCGAATGTTAAGCCGTGGCGTTAATACTTACTTTGGGTACCCGCAGTCGTATACAAGGGCGCTGATGGAGTGGAACAGCACCATGAAGAATTGGACCTGAAGAAGAATAAAAGCAAGGCTTAAATATGAACAAATATTGTACAGACCCTAAAAATAATTTATAATTCTTTATTATTATGTAATAAATATGTTTAATCAATAAGTCTGAGTTTAATAGAAGCAGAACCTCTAGCAGCAGCAGTTTTTGTGAAAAATCTCACTTATTCCTTTTCTGAATTGTAGTGAAAAACGGTGAGAGTGGCCCTACGCAAGTTTACAATGAAATGCAAGTAGTTACTTTTTTAGTGAATGAATCGAATGTAGGAATTTATAACGGTCAACAGTAAATAAGGAAAAAAAAGTTGGTGTCTTCATGGACTCGTTCGGAAGGTGCTGGCAAGCTACCGTCATTTGAAATTCATAGAATGAATAACCCAGTTGGAAAACGAAAATATTGTAGAGTTTCGAGTATTTGTGCTGGATGTCCTTATATTGAAGAAGTTGCAACGATGCTTTACTTTTAGTATGACCTTCGTTCCGTCTTCTTAAAATGAAAACAATCCCCAAAAATATGAACATTTTTAAAAATGCTCTTTCACAGTTTTCAAGGCCGCCCATATATCACGAAATAATGCAATATTTATTCGTCATTTCATATTTCGTAGACACGAACGATTTTAATGGTGTCAATGTCGATGAGTTAGCGCATATTTGAGTTACGTGATCAAGTTTTCGTTGTAACGCTGTTAATTAGCTATTGACCTTGCAAGAGATTGTGATTACACATATGAGCGATGGTAAATTTAATATACGAATTAACCATGAACATTTTGAAGGTCTATTAAAGGAGTAGGAATCTACTTCTATAACTGTTTCCGGGGATTTCAAAACATTTAACTGTCTTTGAAATCGACTTTTAATAATATGCTCTGTCACTGATTGATCAATCTCAGATTGAGTAGAATGAAAATGTTTATAAGAATAAACGTTGCGAACCGAATTAAATGCAAAATAGTTTAATTGATTTAAATTCAATTCAGATAAAAATATATAAATATCACAAAACATCACATACGTTGTGCATAATGTACGACATTGATCTGATTCCGTGTTAAGTAGCTTAGGCACTTATGTTACAGATATCAGAATCAACAGTGGTATTACAAATATACTTAAACAGATACATATAACACCCAGACCAGGACAAACGTTCATGCACACAAGTGTTTGACCTGTGCGGGGATCGAACCCAAGCAGGTCGTCATATTATAAACTTATTGATGTAATGAAAAAATAGTAAAAACTATTAAACGTTTCCTATCGAGTCAACGCGAAATGTCATTTAAGAGAAACCAGTCTTAACCGAAGCCGTTTCATTTCATCACTCACCGGTTTGAGAGTATTAACATTAGCTGTTAATTTTTAGTACGTGTATCGGAACGTGCCGGTTAGAAAGGATATAGCGTTCCGCAGGCGATGTCGAAATTGACGGGTCTTGATCGACTGCACGGAGCGACTGTACTGCGGTTATGTCGGGAATTCAATTAATTTATTATTTGTAGTTATGTGCCTATTATGGAGGATAATACCGCTCGAATATCTCTATAGAAACTCTTAAATAAGCAAAGGACAACCATGCTCTTCAGGTGCCATAATGTCTTTAGGTACCCCAGATATTATCGGCGTTCTATCGAGCTAATGACAATTAATGCATTAATAGCTGGCATAAAAAGCAAAGACTTATACTGTTGATACGACAATGGGCAGGGACTAGTAATATACTCCGACCTCGCCACAGCAAAAGAGACATGTTAGGTCATTATCAATTTAGCTTTCTAAACTAAAATGATAAAGTAAGTTTGTCAAGCTAAGGCAAACCTTAATTTCGGAACGCTGTGGGATGCCATTGACTTTGCAAATCTATATGAGTGAATAATCACGTGCCACCAGAGAAAGTTATAGATAACGTCTTCCCCACATCCGACGCAAAAAAATGAGCGAAAGATTATAAAAAATAACATAATATATTTGTGAGTAATTATTAACATAAATATTTTTAATTCGGCAAATATGACCGTGGGAGGATAAAGTCCAATTTTCGGTATATAGGTTAAATTTTTAGTAACATGCACGCACATTTCCTTCTAGATAAATGAATATCCTTGCAGTTCAACTGACTCGTGGTAGCTTTGCGCAAGAGTCGATCAGCGCGCATTCTAGACTCGGAAAGGTTCTTATTGGTTCAATGACTTTGCTACTAGTAGCTTAGAAATTTAAGAATTTTTTAAATTAAATCCTTAAATGATGCAGTTGTAAGGTTACAATTTTAAATTTTTATGAGTAAGGGCATATAAAGTATTTTAAACTTTTGGGAAAGCTGGACGAACAATAAGCTTGGCAATCATTTGCACTGAAACGATGGTTTCAAATGTTAACCAGTTTATATTAAGGTAAGTCTTAATTACCAGTGTACCTGTGAGTGTGTGTGTGTGTATTACCTGTGATAGCATCAAAACACATTGTTGCATTACTCTATTTGCATCTAGAATCTAGATCGTTTCGAGATAAGTCCTTGCGCAGCGCACATATTTTCGTCGCAAATCCTGGCTTGCGCAAGAGTCGCGTCGGTCCGGCGGTGGCTAGGCGCGGTCCGGACCTTATTGGACCACTGAATGCGTCAGGATATTACGCACACGAATTCTATTGAACTGACTGACTGACTGACTTGCATTTCACTTTGCATTACAATCAGACAAAATTAAAACGGGACTAAATGAATTTACCATTTAGAGCCGTTTTTCTGACCGAGTCGTAATTATTGAAATTCTAAGTTTGTTTATATTAAAATTCATCTCTCCATCTCTCTATTAATTGATTTAGATTTAGACTCGTTGAAAATGTTCATAAAAATGTTGCGAAATATTTTGGACCATGGCAAATATTTTTTTACTTAAATAAAATGATGTTGATGTATGTATGTACATTGGGTAAATTATGTGGTTGGAACTCACGACTCCTTTTACATTGTAGTAAAGAGCAAATGCCGATTATATTAAGGTTACTATTACTAGTAGCTTCCTTTCACAAAATTGTTTAAATTGCGCAGGATCGATCTCCGATCTTTGGTATAACAACTGACACCATAAGCGATACTAAAAATCGTTCGCACCGGTAAAAGCAAAAACTTACTAAATTGCTTCTTTTGTAGCGTTCCTACAACCACTCTTTCACCGAACAAAAAATGACATCTCCAACCGAAAACCCTTTCTAATTCCAATGACAAGTTTTACGTAAGTCATCTTGTTGCAAATGTGTCTTTAGCTTTTTAAACCAATGTGCAGTTACTAAAATAGATTCGAAAGGTTCTGATGAAACAATTAGACTAGCAACTGTGGTACTTAGTGCGAAATGTTTAAGATTTTGCGAGCACTGTAATTGTTTAAGTAACAAATTAGTAGACCGTAGCATAGTAAGACATAGTTTAAATAGGTTATGTTTGTTGCAAAACCTATTGCTGTTCGCGAAAAAGTTCTATTTTTAAATGTTTATGAAAATATTTTGCAAACTGTAATAATGTGACTTTCAAATGTTTTTATGAGAAAATATTTGCCACTTCAATGTACTTTAGGAGATTATAACGTTAATATTATTTAATAAAAATATTTATAGTATTACATTTTCTGAAAAGATTGTTGTGTACACAAAGTGACATGTAAATAGTACATCCGATGTATGCAAATATAAAGTACAAACTTCCGTCGTAAATGCGTTTGTTTTACTTTAAGCATTCACATTTCCATTTGGTTTGAAGGTAAGTCAATAATTTAGCCAGCTTTTGTACTTATAGACTCGGGAGATTTATATTTGTCAAACAATTCTTAATAAATGAAATAACAAAAAATTATAACTATTAGTATGCATTGCATATGCGTTTGTATTTGTCCTATTTTGGAAAGAACGCCAGAGCACTCATTTGGCAGATCAAAAATTGACTTTGCCACAGAATGGTCAGATTTCAGTGTATTCCACAAAGATTGCATTTGCCACAACTAATTAAAATGTAAGATTGTACTTACTAGTTGGAGGGTGGTGAGGTGCTTCTTCCACCAGAGGTACTTCTGGTACTGCGGGCCCATGGCCGCCAGCATGTAGTAGCTGTACATGATGATGTGCACCAGGTTGTTCACGATGTTCGAGAAGGTTCCGTGACCGCCTACAAGGAGAAGAAGAATATTTAATATGCAAAGTCATTGAAAGTTATTGTTTGTGATGGTCGAGTGGGTATTAATCATCATCTTCAGCCTATCGCAGTCCACTAATGGACATAGGCCTCTCCAAGGGCTCTTCACTCAGCTCGATCCTCGGCAAATCGCATCCAGTTCCTGTCAGCTATCTTGCGATCGTCACTCCAGTCCTGGCCTAAAGGCGTTCTTCACTGCGCTTTTAGGGACACTTGCTAAAACGCGGAATGGGTATTCCTCGTTCTGTAATGGGTAGTATTGTGATTTCGCACTTCTTTGAGCTATTGCTCACTTGAAATACACTTTATATTCAAAATATAAATGCTTTAAAAAGAACGGGTATTGAATAACTTAAATTTTAATATCACATAAAAAATTGCAGTTCCGGGATTTTCTGTTTCGGGATTATCTTTTCTTGTGTAATTAGGAAATAGATAACATTATTTGAACATACGAGTAACTTTGATGACATTAAATAGTTATTCTTACCAGCGATGAACTTAACAAGCAGCCACGCCTCGAAAGGCGTGAGCGAGTGGTGGTAGAGGTGCAGCCAGGTGATCTGACTCTTCTTCTTGCGGAGCACGAAAAACACGGTGTCAGCGAACTCCGATAGCTTGGAGAAGTAGTACACCCAGCATAAGTGCAGCATCTGTGGAGATATCATTGAAAGGGTCATAATCATACACATATTATTAAAACGAAAGTTTGGTTGTTTCAATGTCTAAAACTTTTGAACGGATTTTGACAAAATTTGGTATACAGGCGATAGGATACTTTTTATCCTGATTAAATACTCCTATGGGATAAAACAGAAATTTGACAACGCGGGCAAAGCCGCGGGTAAAAATGAGTTCATAATCACTGCAAAGTTGAAAAAGTCTTAGGGCGAGTAGTGTGACTTTCTGAAAGAGTAATTTGTCTAACATAATACGGTCACTAGCCCGACTGCCCTATGTGGTGACTACGGACAATTAAGCATTACCCTTCATTTGAAGGCCTACCAGTAGTTGAAAATAATGATGTCAAATATGGAGTGTTTACAAAACATTTTCGCTTTGTCCAGTAGAACCCATAGTATAATCCCTGGCTTGCTTCGGGCCTAGATGCTGCTATTAAAAGACAAAACTTTTGCCGACCCTCTTTGTGTTGCGGTCAAGAAGTTGACTAGCATCCATAGTACAAGCTTCGAGCTAAGTTTGGTGCTAGGCAACCGGTGTGTTAGCCCAAAGAATTTATTTACTGTTAAAACCTAGAGAACCTTATTTATTTATTTGTAATATTATATGCTGATAATATAACAATATCTTGCCCAATGCCTCAGTGGGTAAAGGTGACCGATCTTGACACGGTTGTGTGTGCATTGAACTTGGTGAAAGCTCTGGGTCATCGCGTCACTCGCTACACGATGAAAGTGAAATTGTCAAGTGGTGTTACCGCTTGCGTGCGTTTAAACTTTGCGGAATGTTATTGCTTGATTGTCACCATTATTATCAACGACAGTCTTCTTCAAGGGGGGTTATATCCCCATCAAAGACATCAGGTTGACCAAACTGGGAAGTATCCGCAGTGTGGTCTATAAAACTTTCAACCACGAACCAGTAAACTTTGGAGAACGTGAGTATGCCCCAAAAACTATTGCAAATATTATTGCTCGATTGTGACCATTATTATCAACGACAGCAGAAGTTATATCCATAGATATCAGGTTGACCAGACGGATTGGTCCCGCAATGTGGTCCATAGAACTTGCAGCCATGAACCAAAGACCTTAGAAGAACGCTAATTGTCCCATAACCTCGGAATCTCAGTGAGTTTAGGTTTGCTTGTTAATTTGTATTATTTTGGCTCCGAAACTACTGGACCGATTTAATTTAAACAAAATCTTTTCATAACAATAAGGCTGCCACATAATGCTTGATGCATATATGTAGGCTAAATTTTAACCTCGTAAAACATCACGTAACGCGGGAAACTGTGTTGTCCACGTTAGAAAAGTCATATCAATGAATCAAAACATACTTTATTTATGTAGGCTTCTGCAAGGCACTTATCAATCGACAAAAATAACATTACAATGATTCGACCAACGACTTCGGAGTTCAGTCATCTACCGAGAAGAAGCAGCAAGAAACTCGATAGTTGCTCTTTTCAATAGCCATTTTTTTCCATAGTTGCTCGTACAAAATTCAACATACTTGTATCTTGATCATTCAGTTACCCAAAGTAAAAAAGGCTATACAGTTACCTCTTTTAAATATTAAATTAAAAATTGATTTAACATGAACAGTGTCAGTCCCAGTCGACCAGTCCCCAGAGGCGGCACCTGTTCACAAAGTGTGTCAGTCACCTTCACTCAACCATTTTAGTGGGAATGAAATAATGAAATAATAAATAATAATAAATAAATAAATATTTCACAACATCACATACATTGATCTGACCCCGTGGTAAGTAGCTTAAGCACTTGTGTTACAGACATCAGAATCAACAGTGGTATTACAAATATACTTAAATAGATACATATAACACCCAGACCAGGACAAACAGACATGTTCATGCACACAAATGTTTGTCCTGTGTGGGGATCGAACCCGCGACCTCTTGCGTAATAGGCAACTTCTTGACCATTACACCATGCGGGTCGTCAAATGAAAATGACCCGCCACATAGCGCCACCACCCCAGAGACATTATAGTGTGCATATCTACTAGGACACAGGCCATCTAACCATCAAAATCTTTTGAACTCTAATGTTTGGGATAGCACGCTTATGCCTATTTCTTGTATTAAATCTATTACAATCCGACTATTTGAGAACTGTTCGAGATTTTTGCGAACAAACAGTTGTGATGGTACAGTTAATATGCTTATCTTTTTGTATACTTACCACTAGGTGGAAGACTTGTAAAATATGATCTCAATTCCGCGGGACTTCCCATGTGGACGCTTACTTTCGTTCTATCATTTGTCATGATTCAGCATTTGATTTTCCTCAAGGTACTTTTACTTCTTTTCTATTCATTATAGGACTGTAATTGCCTTGGCCTCCATCAGCGTTCAGAGATTAATTTCGAAGACTTTCCTTTTTAATACGTGTTTATGGATACTATTCATCTTGTTTTATCTTAGTTTTATAGCAAAAATCAGAGACTGTCGAAAGTTACGCACAAAGATTGTAAATTCTCAATCATTTCGTCTTTATTAATAGCCACTTGCGATAGATTGTGGGACATTAGCGAACAATCTGTCATTCCGTAACAAGGTAATGATAAAAAAAATATGAATATAACTAACTTTGACTAATTTTTCTGGTAGGAATCAAACTGATTCGTATCGGTTTGAGTCCTACACTAGAAACTCTTGGTACATTGGTAGAGCTTCCACTTTCTTAAGCGTTAAAGAGCCTGCCAAATCAGTCATTGAGTCAAAGGACAAGTGCCCATTTACATAGCGGTTATTGCAAGGCTCAGTTGAAGTATTTAAACTGCATTACTCATACATAATACTGGCCTGCATACAACTGACTACCAATCACTGTCGGTTTGCAATTTCTCTCTCGTAAGGAGACATTTTGACGGTTCTTTTATGGTGTGTGTAAAAGGCTTTTGAAACCATGTTAGAAGTTGGGACGCGACAAGTATAGGGGTTCCGACGGCATAAGAAACAAAACACCTAGGTAAGTCTGAGGGTAGCGGGTTCGAGTACCACCTGACCTGCTGAGGCAAGACGGATTTATCTAGTTTAAAAAATATTGACTGACTAATAGAGTTCGTTTATTTCATTGCTCTAACCTGATATAAACATTTAAATAAAATTGTACGATACATTCTTTTGCTTTAAAGTCAGACCTCACCAAGGAGCCCTTATAGACCTATTTTATTATTAACCAATTTTAAGTAATAAAGCATCGTAGAATCCCTCATTTACGAAAAACTGTTACATATGTCGGGATTTAAACCAGCTACGTTGTAATGACGTATGTAGAGCTATTTTATGGTTACTCAAAAGAAAATACTGCTTAATTGGGTACGCTGTATGTAACTGTAGGTACCACTTTCATTTTTGTTAATTAAAAGAAATGCGAACTCGTTATTCGAATGATATTTAGTAATTGACCCTAATGTTCGTATTGTACCTCTCTTTCAAGATCTTGACGAAGAGTTAATTTGAAATTGTCTCGTTAATTTTAATCCAGATATATACTGGCTCATCATTTACACTATAATGTGAGAACATTGTTGTTATGGAACATTTCTATTAAACAAGTCAATAATAAAATCAAAACTCAGTAGAAAATACTAAATAATTTAAAGCTATGCATTTGTATTTTTAAAAGAAAGCAATGTATGTATTTGCACTGTCGAAATTTATGCACTATCAACATAGTAATAAAATATTACAGACTTTTGTTTTTGGAATAGTTGCTCATTTGACATTATTTGTTTAGCAGGCAATAAAATAAATTCGCACCATGCAAAATGCAAATAAGAATTCATCAGCGCAATGCAAAAAAAAAATGTGTCGTGCGATTTCTCTAATCGCGAGTGTCAGCAAAAACTTTTATCTCAAATATTATGGTCAAAGAAATTTAAATGACACAGACACGCCTTTGCTATGCTTAGTAATAACAATGGGCATTTCACAACAGAACCGGCGTCGGTCGAAAGCGGCCGAAGTGTGCCGTAGCTGGTGCCGTTGTGAACTTGACCGTGCAAAGATTAAAACGCAGACGGTTCAAATCATAAATCACCAATTGATAAATTTTCCCACGATCCATTAACCGCTGCTAATAAATCAGCTTTTTTCAACATAACAAATCTGTTTTTTTTAACATAACAAGCTTTGTGGTGACCGCATTTTTATTTCCATAAATCACCATTAGTTTGAAGTGACAGAGATGATCATTCATTTCGAAAAAAATCGATTCCATTTCTTGCCCAATAGACTAAACTTGATTGATCTCATTTTCTTTGAAAAGAAAAACAATCAAAGCATTCTATGCAATCAGTTTTAATACCTTCGATACCTTGATAAAATCTGTTTCATTTATAATATTCTTTCCCTAAATAAGCCAAATGACAATAAATTGCGACGCAGACACGAGATAAATGAGACTTTTGAGACAACGTTTAGAAAGCCAAAATGAAGCTGTATACGCGATTCCAGCTTATTATCTCAAATTCCGATGAGAAACCCTAAAGTGACTTGACCTATCAATCGAATCTTTTCGAATTAGGCCCTCGGATATGAAATTCATCAATCACGATTTGACTAAGTACTTCAACAATAATCTCATCTCTTTACACTTAAGTGCTCTGTTAAACTAACAATAGCATAAAGTACAATGACTTTTCAACGCAGAATCATCTAAAACTCTTTGAAAGTGATGTGTGCCGCAAAGCCAGTGCTGTTGTGCACTTGACCGTTCAAAGAGCAAGAAACATATAAAAGACAATACGTTTTGTAATCATCATTGATTATGCAAGTATTGGGTGAACAATAGCGACTACGAATTAATTTAATAAGTTGTGAGAAAATCAACTTTTGGTAGTAATTTTATCCGAAAATTTTACAATATTGGTGATGAATAGGTATTTGGTAAAAATATATAGTGACTCATGGCATTAATTAAAAGTGACCTCATTAATTTTAAATGTGAACTATTTTTAAGCTGTAATATGAATCAGCAAAGTAGGAGTTTGTTTTTTGAACTGTACTGATTAATGAGTCAATGCCAGAAGTTAATTAAACTTACGGTAATCTTGCATTTCAATTTTACACAAGAGAAGTCTAGTCTGTGCTTACTCATCAATAGCACAACAATGAGAAGTGTTTCATCACATTATTCTACAATTTAAAAACGCATGTTTCATACCACATTTATAGGGTAATCATAATCAAACCATATACATCTCATTTCCCCCGAAACGAACCTAGCTTTAATGAATCTTCTTTGCAACAGCGTATAAATTCTTAATCCCTTTTCATGTCAATTAGCCAAAATAGTGGCTGAGACGACGCTGTAATGACTTGTTATCATTAACATTAATGTTGAATAAACTTAGTGGTTCACATTCGTGAAAGTTAACGATTGTGAGGAGTAGGCATAATGTGATTGCGGTTGTGTAACTTCTGTGTAATAGTTATTCTTTGAAGGGCCCGCGGAGTCTCGCCGGCACTCGCTTTCTAAGCATTCAATAAGGTATGATAAAATATGTATAGCTTAACTGACTAATTATGGTGCGTACGTGCCCTTATCTTTAGTTAAAGGTGCTGTAAATCTTTTGGAAAACATTTTTATAACATTATCAACGGCCTGTAGTTGTTCACTGTCCATCCTAAGGTTTTGTCACCACCCCAACCCATAGAACACATGGGAACTGTTCTGCTTCTCAACCGGAAAATAAATAAGTCCTTTAGTCTCTTATTACGACATCCACGGGAAGAAATGGTGTGGTATTACTCTAGGCCGGTACAACACGACTAACCAGTCCCGTTCGTCAATGAAAGTCGTGAAAGGGCCAGCTGATTGGCTCCGTTGGACGCACAGTTATAATTGACTTGTGCTTAAATTGACGCCCGAGTATGAGGTGTGTAAAGCCTGTGACGAGGTGAACGAAAGGTTTATTGTATTGATCGCGTTTGATGGACATTAGTTATTATCAGTGAGATCTTCATCTAATATGCAAATGTGTCCATTACAATGGAAAAGTTAATTGTAGACAATGAAACTAAAAGCCTTGCTTACTCGATCGAACCAAAGAGTGTTTTAAATGCTTGGTTCTTCCCATGTTACATAAACAAAAATGCTCATGTAGGGTTCGAAATTGCCTAATATATTGTCTACTAGCGGCCGCCCACGACTTTGTCCGCCTGGATTGCAGATCTTTCAGGATCTAAAGACTGTCTGTGCCAAATTTCATCAAAAACATTTGAGAGGTTTCAGCGGAAAATCGTAACTAGTTCTTTAGTCTAGTCTAGGGATGTTGACACCACCAGTCATTTGACTTTTATTTACTGTCAAAACGATTCCGAACAATGAAGTTTGTATAGGAATAGCACACTTTGACGTCATTATTTTTTAAGTCAACTGAGTAACGTACTATTTATTTTCATTTCAATATAATAAAAATCCTTAACTTATGAATGAACGAAAACAAAACAATACATTAGATGCTAAGATGCGTCTTCTTTTTGTAGAAAAGTGTTTGGAAATTAATAGTGATCTGTGTCAACATCCCTTTTGTATGGCTAGAAATTACTGAGGGGTGAAAATGTCTCGCTCTACGCCCATGCTTTGGTTAACAAACGCCTTGTCTTGTTAGTTTTGTCGGTTTCTCGAGACACTTAAGAACAGTATCTGCATATCATTACGAGTGTTATGCTGAGTCAGAATTACTTAAGAGGAGCACTCACCCGCTGCGCTTTCTCGCTTGTGCTGTAGTCCACTGGCTGGCACGACAGGCTGTAGTCACCCCACCATCCTGACATTAGGTGCTGTGGACAAAATAACAAAGGTTTAGTTGATAAGAAAGGTTAACCTTTCTAAATAATTAACACCTTTAAATATTAAAATATTAATTCTTTGACAAACAAGACACTCCAATTTATATGTAGTAATGATGATCAAGGAATGATTTAGCTATTATTGATGGGAAAGGAAATAAAATTATACCTAAGAGACAATTAAATAACACTCGTTGTCTATGTAGACTTATATTAATTAAAAAAAAATCGATCAATGTTTGACAGCACAAAGAAGAATTACTCATTCATTCGGTTGAATGTGACACTACTTTTCACTTTAGGAAATTAGGTTTGAGCTCAGGCTTTGAGATGTAAACCATTATTTTATTGTCATAAAAATCTATACCGGGTATGCTAATTTGTCAATAAAATTAATTGATCTGTTGAATTAAAAAAACTAAATAAAAGCTTGCAAAATGTGCCACGCGTCACACTATAACTATTTTGGAAAAGTGAAAACAGTTGTGATGTGTGTGAGCAATGGGCATACTTTTGTCTTTCTTACAAGACAGGTTTTAATAAAATATTTTTACCATAGGAATTTTATTAATTTACGACGCCAATTTGTAACTTTTAATATTTCAAGTCTTTGTACGTTCGTTATAATGATCTCGTTTATGGGGTTCCCAATGTCGTTGGTATTTTTTTTTTAGGGTTCCGTAGCCAAAATGGCAAAAAAACGGAACCCTTATAGATTCGTCATGTCTGTCTGTCTGTCTGTCTGTCCGCCAGTCTGTCACAGCCACTTTTTTCCGAAACTATAAGTACTATACTGTTGAAACTTAGTGAGTGGATGTATTATGTGAACCGCAACAAGGTTTTCACACGAAAATAGAAAAAAAATAAAAAAAGTGGGGGGTCCCCATAGTCAGAACTGAAACTCGAAATATTTTTTTTTTATTGAACATATACGTGTGGGGTATCTATGGACAGGTCTTCAAAAATTATATTAAGGTTTCTAATATCACTTTTTTTTAAAGTGAATACTTTGCGTGACAGACCCTTCCAAAGTGGAAAAAAGTGTGTCCCCCCCCCCTCTAACTTCTAAAATAAGAGGATGATAACACTAGTATTATTTAACGGGACTTAACGCGATATTAATTATGTAGTATATGTATACTACTTACTGCTTGACGTTTCGACTGCGTTACAGCAGCCGTCAAGACTGTATATACTCCGTTATGCAAGATGTCAAAACTATTGCGATCACCTAAGGATAAGATACCATATCAAACATCAGGCGTTTACAAAATCGATTGTAGCTGTGGTAGTTCCTACATAGGCCAGACTAAGCGTTCAATAGCTGAACGGGTCAAAGAACACATTGCCGCAGTGAAAAATCGACAAACGAGTAAATCTGCGGTTGCTGAACATCTACTTGACATGGGACCGAATCACTGGATGGAATTACATGAGCCGAAAATCCTCTCCACTGAACGCCATTACCATTCTAGGATGGTACGGGAGGCGATTGAAATTAAGAAGTACAAAAATTTCAACAGGGAAGACGGGTTTAAATTAGCATCAGCGTGGAATCCAGTGATTAGCAAGTGTCAACCGCGATTTGTTTCGTCTCGACCAAACCCTGATACTGTTAGTGTTGTGTGCCGTGAAAGTGTGGGTGACAATTTAATAAATGACAATTTGGGGGTAGTGGAAGAACATTCTCAACCGCGCCCGAGCAGACGACGCCCCGCATCACCAGTCCGCTTGCGACCACGGCTGCTGTAACGCAGTCGAAACGTCAAGCAGTAAGTAGTATACATATACTACATAATTAATATCGCGTTAAGTCCCGTTAAATAATACTAGTGTCATAATGCAACGCGAAAGTCTAAAATCTTAAGAGGATGATAAAACTGAAATTGTTATATAATGTACATTACCATAAAAACTACCAACGAAAATTGGTTCGAACGAAATCTATTCAGTAGTTTTTTTAATACGTCAAAAATAAAATTTGTACGGAACCCTCAGTGCGGGAGTTCGACTCGCACTTGGCCAATTTTTTTTTATTACATATAAGTCTAATTTGGTTTCTGGAACTGATTAGCATTTTTGAAATGAGTTGGAGAAAGGCATGTTTTTTGAGTTCTCGTAATTGCTATTACCGCGTTTATTTACAACGTCCCTTTCGAAGCCCGGAATCATAATTCTTATCGCCATGACCTAACCAAACTGGGAAAACCTAGGCAAAGAATTGTACCCCGCGGGATTCGAAGTCATGACCACCGAGTTTTGAGCGCTCTAACCACTAGACCACGGAAGTAGTCAGGGTTGGTTCTCATGTGTGTTGAACGATAAGAACGGAGAAAGGAATGTAGAGTCATATTCTAGGTCTATAAATACATGACACACACAAAGAGATACACTATGTAAGGGAGTTACCACACCAATCGACCGAAGGTCTATCGACGCCATCGATCGATGGTAGAATGGTATAGTCGATGTCGATCGATAGTTTCCACCAGACCAATCGATCGACAGTCGATCGACGCCATCGATCGATGGAAAGTGCTGCCAAACTTAAAGAATTTAAGACACCCATCGTTTTGGAAAAACGATATTTCACAGACCCGGAATGGGCCGGTATCGCCCTTAGTAACATCACTTTTAAAAACATCGAATCACCGGATAATACTTCTTACATAACTATCCACTAATGACATACTATTCACCACAATTTAAAATGGCATGAAATAAAATGATCGTTACAGGAAAAGAAACACTATATGATAAAGACCGCAGTTAAAAGATGGTTTCGAAGAAAATTACCATTAGAGCGGTTTTGACTGTTACAATTTTGAATAAACTGTTATATAACTAATATTACAACTTATTGCAATTTTCAAAGCGTTGCGTAAGTTGTAGTGAGAGTAATTTTCACGGTTACTTTTCTTTTAATCTGTTAAAAGTATTTTCTGAGTTATTTTCATACTTTAAAGTTCATCTATAAAAGGTACCAATAAAATGCAGTCAACAATTTAGTAGTCAGATTATGTCAAAATTTTATATATAAAACGATTTACTACTAATTATATTTCTTGCCGTATGCAATGCTATCACACGATATAGAACAGGTGAATGTACTTCAGAATCGAATTAAAAAAATAGATTCTATTGTAGAGTCCATATTTTGTGAAAGAAGATAGAAGAAGGCTTAAGCCATAATAACTACACTATGGGTGCGGAAACTACACAAATTTTACGTGGATAAAGTCGCGGGCGGCAGCTAGTCGCTGATAAAGCAGAGCACATTATAATGCTGTTTCGAGTCAAATTACATCCTACGATGTCAAGATAAAGATCTTTAGTACCGAATTCCACTCAAGCGGAACTATGCACAATTCATAAACATAACAACTTCTAAAAATACTTCTATCAAAATTGAATCAAACCGGTAAAACCACTTAATATTGAGACTCTTAGACTTCTACATCTTGAGACTAAGAGGAATTAAAAATAACACTCGTTTTTGTGTCTAATTTTGTTGCTACATATACTTCCTAAATGAAGTATAGTTATGTACAAATGGCAATTAATTTCGGATTCTATTGCAAGTTGAAATGTTGTTGTATAATGATATAGGAGGAAGTAATCAATGGTGCATTTAAAAGTGACCTTGCCCTTTGCTAGGGGTCATCATGGGTTTCTTTACAAACAACAAACAATTTTTTTTTGTTTCACTCACAAAAAAATGTGTTGATATTTATACATCTATCCAGCGGCCGCCCGCGACTCCGTCCGTGCGGTTTTAGGTTTCCGTACACATGGTTGTATACTGTGGCCTCAAGCCAATGGACTATACGACACAAATCTATATTTTCAATCAGATCAAAAGTTCCTGTGATTAGCGCGTTCAAACAAACAACCAAACTTTTCAGCTTAATTATATTAGTATAGATATACAGATCGATTTCATGATCACCTATCCGCGTTTGAATTGGTTAGCTAGTATTTACTTTTAAAGTAAAGTAAAGTAAAGTATCAGCCTATTATTGTCCCACTGCAGGGCAAAGGCCTCCATCATTTGAAATCATGTTTTCGTTACAAAGATGGGTTTTGGCTTAATCACCACGCTTGCCAAATGCGTTATGGCGATCACAAACTCGGGCTGTGTTCAGAAAAATCAACACAAATTTTGCCCGACCCGGGAATCGAGCCCAGGACCTCAAGATCACGGCTCGGTACTTAAACCACTAAACCATCGAGGAGTATTTACTTTTGTTACGATTAATTAAATTTAATAGCACAAAAAGATTGTAAAGCAATATGCCTACTGCAAAAGGCTGATAATGATGGTGAGAAGATATAACATGGAGAAAGCTGCGGCAAATCACTCAATTAAAAGTGCCGAAAGAGTTCTTGTGTGTTTTATGGAACTATGGAGCGTATTTTAAAATAATGATCATGAACCTTATTGTAGGTACCTGTATCGGGAGAATGAGAGTTAGATGTAGTATATGGAAACGAAGACACGATCTTAACAATAGAGACTTTTACCTGCAACGGGACGTTTAGGTTTAATGTTAAAATTAGAAACAAAGAAAAAATCATTAGATCTCTTCAGCTTCTTGCTTGAGCCGCGAGATCTGATGAAATAATACCTAGCATTTAAAAATGCTCAAATAAAATATACAAAAAGGGACGTTTAGGTTTCACTTTTAATAGGGGTATTTTATCTTTAGTTATATAGTGAAGCTGAAGAATTTGTTTGTTTGAACGTGCTAATCAGTAGTGCTTGGAATTGAAAAAATATTTTTGCGTTGGATACTCCATCAGTTGTAGAAAGCTTTATGCTATGTGTGCTGAAACCGAATTCCGCGCAGACGGATTCGCGGTCGGCGGCTAGTATTATATTAATTTACCTAAGAGTCGAATTATTTTATTGACGATTTATAAGTGCCTTGCAGAGACCTACATAAATAAAGTATATTTTGATTTTGATTGTGCTTTTGAATAGGTTTTGCTTTTAACGAACCCTTCTATGGATACTTTTTCCTTGGCAAGCTTACTTTGTGGTTAATATACAGCAACCCGTTTGACATGCAGCGTTGCATCCAACCACGTGTCCGGTATGTAGGTGAACAGGTTTCCGAGGAAATCCATAGGAATGCCTTTGAAAAGTAAAAGTCTGCAATATGACGGGTGCCGTTCACCGAATATGTCCAAAGTTGTTGCTTTTTGGTGTACAAATAAACGAAATGTATGTACGTGTGATCTTATTAATGTCCTACTCTAGAGCATAGGCCTGTTCTTTGTAATTAACTAGTGGCCGCCCTTCTCCTTCCTCGAGGATTTACATAGTGTTCATTTGTGTGCATTTGTCGAGGAAGGTTTTAAGCTTACTATAGCTTAAAACCTTCCTCGACAAATGCACAATCCAACACAAAAGTATTATTTTAACTCGAACCAGTAGTTCCGGAGATAAGCGCATTTAATCATATAAATAAACTCTTCAGCTTTATTATAGCACTAGCGACCGCCCGCGACTCCGTCCGCGTGGATTTCGATTTCCAATAGCCTAAAGCCTTCATCGTCAAATGGACTATCCAACACAAAAATATTTTTTCAAATCCGTCCAGTAGTTCCTGAGATTAGCGCGTTCAAACAAACAAACAAATAAACAAACATACAAACAAACTCTTCAGCTTTATATATTAGTATAGATAAGTAGTCCCACAAAAAACGAACGTCAAAATTAACGGGCATCTTATTCTTATTAATTCTTTAAGCAATTTTGCATTTCATCATGAAAATTATCCAGTCAAGTATTTTACCTCTACTCTACTTTTGCACCATCGTGGTGCATTGTATCAGTTATTAGAAAGAGGAAATTGTTTTCTCTTACCTTATAATAAGTAAGTTGGTAAGTATCAGCCTATTAATGTCCCATTGCAGGGCAAAGGCCTTCATCATTTGAAATCATGTTTTCATTACAAAGATGGGTGTCGTTCCATCTTTCTTTTACTTTACTTAACCTTATTAATTGTCTATGACTAAAACTCTATCGTAAATACTAATTAAGTAAACAACGATGCTAAAAAAAACTAGGTTTTCCAGCCCCGCCTACCGCTTTCCGCTTTATCGCTCACGCAATAGAGGTCAAAGTCGCGTAACGTCACGGGTGCCTGACTGAGCAAATTGTTTAATGGCCCTCCTTGACATCGCATCGGAAAATAATCTTAGATTGCTAATTTATTGCCAAACAACTGCGCTTTGTGAATGTACTATCGTTGATTATTATCAAGGCTTTATGCTAATACATTGTTTAGGTTTTATTTTTACTTTTGGTTCTAGACTTACTAAAGAATTGAGAAACTTTTACATTTATGTATAGTCCTATTGATTTAGAACATAAGGTCAGTGGTTCCAATTTGGACAGGCAGACGTCGATCCTAAGGTCAATAATGTGCGGAATTCGTATTAACTCTAAGGAGTAAGAAAACATAGTGAGAAAATGTTCACATTAGTATATAAGTGCGAAATGGAGACGGCAATGGCAAAGCATTATGATTGCAAATTGCAAAGTGAGTGTTTAATTTCACACACTGATCACGACCTTAAATTTTGAGGAATATGGGTAATACAGATCAATAATTATGCAAGTTATGATTCGAGTATCAACAGAACACAGAACAATCCATTTTGCATCATAACGTACTGGTAATTATAAATGTGTGTGTTCAAGGTAATTATTGTTAATGACATTGTCTAATACACTTGCGGTAAATACTCGCACAGAAAAATGGCACGATCGAGATTCGAACCATGGCCCACGCATTAATGCGACGATACCGCTAGTTGCCAAGGCCCTGCAACGCGTATAACATTAACAAATTATAAAATCAACAGACTTTCTCTGCTGGTAAGAGGCACGAGTCATTTTCCAGT
Organism: Nomophila noctuella; assembly: GCA_958496325.1. Taxonomy (NCBI): domain Eukaryota; kingdom Metazoa; phylum Arthropoda; class Insecta; order Lepidoptera; family Crambidae; genus Nomophila; species Nomophila noctuella. The sequence continues at coordinate 2,104,399 of OY292487.1, read as the reverse complement.
ACAAAATTCGAGCATTGAATCGATTACGAAGAGAAGTTGTAATAAAAGAATTCACGTTATCAATTCCCAAATTGAATTGTTCATTTCATTTCTCTCGTGAAGTTTGTTTTTACGAATGTCATATTCGTACGCATTCTTCTTGCATTTCAATTTTTGAGTTTATTAATTCAAAGGAAAAAATGGGACGCTCTACGACATTGAATGCCTAGTACGAGTAATCCCAACTAATATTATAAATGTGAAAGTAACTCTGTCTGTCTGTCTGTCTGTCTGTCTGTCTGTCTGTCTGTTACGCTTTCCCGCTTAAACCTCGCAACCGATTTTGATGAAATTTGGTACAGAGAATCTTTAGACCCTGAGACAGAACATAGGCTACTTTTTGACCCATTCCAACCCCCCACTTCCCCGAAATGAGGGGGTGGAAGTTTGTATGGAAAATCTAAACTACTTGAGTTAGACGCTTGAAATTTGGCATGCAGGTCCCTTAGTAAACTTGATGCTTAGTTGCAAAAGGATATTGCAAAATTCCCACGGGAACGGGAGTTAGCGGGTAAAAACATTCGTATAATGAAAACCGACATCCACGCGGACGAAGTCGCGGGCGGCCGCTAGTAATACTATAATTTAAAAAAAAAATTGAAATTGGTTCATCCTTTCGGGAGATATGACGTCACAGATATACAGACACACATACAGACAGAGATGTCAAACTTATAAAACCTCATCTTTTTCGTCGGGGTTTAATTATAAGAATTGTTTAATAAATCAATCCTATATCCGTATTAAATCAGTATACTTAGTCGGGTCATAAGTTCTGTCACAAACTTTTTAGGAAATTATTGATACACCTTTGGAGATATACATAAAAATTATATATGAAATGAAAGGTTATTAAATTTACAATATAATTTTATCAATATCATTTGAAATGTCCTCCTCCATTTTGGACAGATGCCTTTAATCTACGAAGACAGTCATCGATCGCTGCCCGCACCACATTCTTACACCTTTCTTTCGCTGACTTAATCAGAAACGCTCGGAGAGACACTAAATTCGGGTGAGGTTAAGTACAGACTTTCCCCTTCAAATATTAGTATAACTTGTAATCCCATCGGTATAAATGTGGACTAGAAGAGAGCCGGTGTTCATGCCGGGTGAAGTCAATTCCGCGCGCCGTCAACCATTACTCGTATTTCGTGCTTCGGGCCCTATGAGCCGGTGTAGAGTTTCGTTGTAATGTCCTATGTCTGTTCTTGATTATTATTTAAGAAAAAGGTTGTACTATGCTCGTTACGACAGTATTTTGATATGGTACAGCCTTGATTTTCCCCCTTTTTTTACAGGAAAACACCTCAGTTATGCCTGAATCCGAGAGTCCAAGCCAAATCATGAATGAGGAAGGGTGATGACCGCATTGGTCCCTCGAAATACACGTGCTTGCTTCTTCACTGATGTGGGCATACAGTTTATCATTTTGTTTGTGATAACTTAAACCTATCGTAAAAAAAATGACATCCAAAAAAAGAATTTCGCAGTTTTTTTTCCCGCGTGCCGTCGTAACAGAGCCCGGGATCTTTCCTGCTTAATTTTCTTTATACGATCATTCGAAAATATCCGGTCTTCTTACGATAAGCACGTGGTCTCAGGTTTTCATTTAGCCCTCTTTTTCGTTTGGTTCTGCTTAGCCACAGCTGGAGAGCTGGCGTTTTTTGTTAACGCACGGGATTTTTTTCGTTTGACGCCTTCACTGCTCTGATGACCGCTAGTGTTCCTAAAAGAGCAAGGTCTGCCGCTTTTTTTACGATTTTGAAATCTTGAGACTTCATTGTATCGATTGATAGTAGAATAAAAGAAATAGGACGCTTTTTTCAACTTTTGTACGAAATTGAAAATCTCCTTCTATGCGTTACAACAGCGGTGCAAAGGAAAACCCGTGACTCTATCGTCTTTACTCGTCCATTCCATATTCAAATAATGTACAAATATAATTAGTTCTACTATTTCCGACATGTATGAATGTTCTATTTTTAGGGTTCCGTAGCCAAAATGGCAAAAAAACGGAACCCTTATAGATTCGTCATGTCTGTCTGTCTGTCTGTCTGTCTGTCTGTCTGTCCGCCAGTCTGTCACAGCCACTTTTTTCCGAAACTATAAGTACTATACTGTTGAAACTTGGTGAGGGGATGTATTCTGTGAACCGCAACAAGGTTTTCACACGAAAATAGAAATAAAAAAAAAAAAAATGGGGGTCCCCATAGTTAGAACTGAAACTGAAAATATTTTTTTTCATTGAACATATACGTGTGGGGTATCTATGAATAGGTCTTTAAAAATTATATTGAGGTTTCTAAGCTCATTTTTTTATTAAGTGAATACTTTGCGTGACAGACATTTCCAAAGTGGAAAAAAGTGTGTCCCCCCCCTCTAACTTCTAAAGTAAGAGGATGATTAATCTGAAATAAATATATAATGTACATTACCATAAAAACTACCAACGAAAATTGGTTCGAACGAAATCTATCCAGTAGTTTTTTTAATACGTCAAAAATAGAATTTGTACGGAACCCTCAGTGCGGGAGTCCGACTCGCACCTGGCCAATTTTTTAAATTAGGAGCGTAATTTCTAGCCGGTCTGCAAAACTCAAAAATATATGGCTTTGACAGAACTTATGACCCGACTGGGTATAGTAAATGTCATATCCATAAGATTTCTGCATGTAGTGAAACCACGTACCTCATAGAACATGTACAGCGACAGCAAAACCTGGAAGGCGTTATACGCCACCAGGGTGTTCTGTATCTGGAAGGGCTTGCGGCTGGCCATCCACAGGGGTCCGGCCACCATCACGAAGGCGAGGTAGACCACCACCATCGCCAGGGTCGGAAGCGGCGTGTCGAACAGGAACCATCCTTGTACTCGGGGATCTGGGAAGAAACAACAGAACAGACGTTAACATTACTGATATTGGTTATTTATTTATTTATTTACAATAAATAGTTGGCTAACAGTGTGACACCAAAACGCTAACTATCCTAAATAAGTTGACAAAAATACTCTTAGACATAAAACAATATGAAACATACTGTCATTAAAAATATCGACATGCTGGACCTCGTTTGTAAAAACCTATCTAAGATTATCGTTAAAACAGGTCAAAAACGTCAAAACTAAATCATAATCATTGTTGCCGATGGCCCACATACTTATATTATTATTATTTTTATTAAAACCTTTTTGTAACTTCTTTTAAGCTTTATATTTTTACTTCTTTTTCTATGTCTTTGTGACACTCCTTCTTCCTGTCAATTATATCTTACTCACCTCAAGAACCCTTCTTTTATTCCTCAATTTTCTCAACATATTTTTGGTGTCAGAAGTGATAAAATAAATAACTCATAATGCTGCGTGTCGAGGCGGACCGTACTCTGCTCGTACACGCGCTTACGCTACAATTAGCGCCTCATGTTCTGGATGTCGGAGCGACGTGTACGAGCACTCATGATACAGAAACATTGCGGTTGGCCCAAGCAGTCGCCAGCCGAGAAGCTCGGCACCAAAGACGTGTCGCCTTAAAGGAGCGGGCACGCGTCCTCGTCGCGGAGGCTGCGGAGCGGAGACGTGCCTTCGTCGCGGAGGCTGCGGAGCGCGAGCGCGCCTTTGCCGCGAAGCTGGCAGTCGTCGAGGCGGAGCACCGCGCCCATATCGCGGCAATAAAAGCGTCCAGCAGAGCCGGCCGCCGAGGATCGAGCCGTGCGTCAGAGCCGCACGTTCGACAGACCACTCATCAGCCTTGCCCTCAACAGCTCACTCATACCACTCATCAGCCTTGCCCTCAACAGCTCACTCATCGGCCTTGCCCCTCAACCGTGCCTCCCCATAGTGAGGATGTGGATGCTAACCGCAATGTTTTCAGCCGTACTCTGCCCGTACACGCTCTTCCGCTACAATTAGCGACTCATGTTCCGGATGCCGGAGCGACGTGTACGAGCACTCAAGATATAGAAACATTGCGGCTGGCCGAAGCAGTCGCCAGCGTCGCCGCGCCTGTGGCTTCACGACCGGGGGCTTCGCGGTCGAGCTCGCGGGGGGCGCCGCCGCCCGGGAGTGGCCGCCCTGATGCCTCGGAGCCGGGCCGGCGGGGCGCGCGTACGTGGCACTCCACAAAGCCACCTCTAACTACTAACCGTGACCTTCTTGGCCCTACACTACACGCACACGCTCATACGCTTCAAAGTGGTCACTTCGAGACCAATGCGCCTCAAGCTCCGGTTCCCGGAGCGACGTGTGCGAGTAGTAAGGCAAGTAAAAGGTCACGGTTAGCTCAAAAATTTCTTTACCGCATTGTTATGGTGCGCCTCCGAAACGTGCCCGACTATTTAGTCTCCCGAGAATTTAGGCTTAGTGGAGCGCTGCGTGTTCGCCCTCCGCAGGCTCGGCTTCGGGGCGTCGGGGCGGCCGTGCTCTGGCGCCGGCGCCCTGCGCGGGCTCGACTGCGAGGCTTTCGGTCTGCCATCCTTCAGCGCGCGCACTCTTCATTCTCATACTCTCATTAGCTCTCATTTGTTACATAGCTTCACCATTTCATTACGAACCGCTCGCTCATTTCACCCATTATCTCATCCACACCCTTCCCACTCATCCCACTTCTGACACCAAAAATATGTTGAGAAAATTGAGAAATAAAAGGGTTCTTGAGGTGAGTAAGATATAATTGACAGGAAGCAGGAGTGTCACAAAGACATAGAAAAAGAAGTAAAAATATAAAGCTTAAAAGAAGTTACAAAAAGGTTTTAATAAAAATAATAATAATATAAGTATGTGGGCCATCGGCAACAATCATTATCATCAATGAAACACAAGCCTGTTGCAGACGACTGCTGCGCGAAGTTACTACGCATTGGGATTTATAATAATTGTTACCATAGGTTTAGTTACCAAAAAACATTAGTGAACGATAAAACACGGAATGTTTCGGCTACTACTGGACAATAACAATATAAAAACAATAAGTGTAGAATCACACAAAGCGGAAAAACGATACCGAAGTTCGGCTAAAGTACATTTTGATACAAGAACGCGACTTAATTTTGGCGTGGTGTGTTTTGCCCTTTAAAATACATTGCAGGCGTAGTCGCGGTTAACTTCGGTCACGTTTTTTCTGCCTGGTGTGTTCCTATACAAATAGTGTCTTCGACAATGATTACAATAGAATAATAGAAAATGATGTCCTTTAGCACTAATTGGTCATTTAACAAAACTGTTAAGTTGTGGAACTACCAATAGTTTGCTGATTTCATACAATCGGTTTATCGGGATCAAAACAAATTATCCTCCATAAAATACTGGCAAAATCTTGGCTGTAATTACATTTTGAAAATTTTCGAAACTCTAAATGGTCATATAATTTGTCTGATAGAAAGTAGTTTGGACGAATTTTTTGAAATGCGGTTTACTTTTTGGTATTTTAACAGCTATAATTTAAGAAGTGTTGTGGAGAGTTTATCTATAAGTTAGTGGACTGGGAGGCGATTTTTTTGAAATAGTTAAATAACAAATTAGTATTTGACAACAATACCTACTATTGTTTTGACTCAAAGGTTAGTAACCCATATGAGTAGCACCAATCAGTGAAAACTTTTACAAACTTATAAATTGGTATCACCTCCATTTGAGCAGGAAAATCGAATGTGGTGCTTTCCATGTTCTGACTAGGTTATATACATAAATCCACCCCTTACAACTTGAATACCTCTAATGTGTTTATAAGATTTTGACCTCACAAAAATGTAATCACTTATCACGATAGGTGTATGGGGTACTAAGAATTCTGTATTCTTATGTGGGGCTATGCTAGAAACAACTATTTTAATATTTTTAGCATTTCAACTGTTATGGCAGTCGTAGAATCAAGTGTATGATCGTCCGATTATATAGTGACTTTAACATATATTATAACACGCAAATTACTATTATTTAACAATGAGCGGATACGGACGTCTCGAATCACAGTAGCCCGGAGTACTTTGGTATAATGAAGGCAACAATATGTGAAAGTAATACAGCCAGATGTATTGTCTGGTCTCTTCCATGCATCTAAAGGTACAATGCACCAATTAGTCATCATCATCCTAGCGTTTGTCCCGGTCGAATCCTCGGCTGTTGCCTCGGAGTCCAATAACAAAGCACCAATTAGTATTACATCTAAAATCTGGTTTTAAAGAGCTTCTAAAATAGACTAGTTTCAACTTCGACCTTATGATCCGGTCTTGTAAGCGTCATACGATCAAAGTCTAAATAGCTTAATTTTATAGGCACACAAAAAACTATAATCTACAAAGTCATGTTCTCATTAATATTTTCAAAGGACAACATCATCATCACCATCTTTTTACATACTACGTAATAATACAAAATAAGTCTCCACCACTTTGCTCGAAAAACTTGTTCCATTGAAAAAAAAAAATAAAAACAGCGGCAAAATCAATTAATTTGATCTTCGTCATCATCTTCGTCCTTGTCTTTACATTGATCTAACTGCAAGGTATAGGCAATTTGATCGAATGGACTAGAAATAGTAAGCTCATATTTTGACATTTCATCATTTAAAATCAAGTTCAAAAACCACTGTCCTTCCACCGCAAGAAACAGGCTTCAAACTAGTCCTACTAGTGTACCGAAACTACTTTAAACCATTATCTGAACGAGTCAAAGGACACCCTTTTAATATGTATTTTTGGCATTAAATGAAGCTTCAAACTCGTCCTATAAAACTACTTTAAAACATCTAAACGGGTCAAAGGTCCCCTTTATTATTTTTGGCATTATAGTTAGTCGTCGGAAAAAGGACTTTGCCAAAAGGTTCTACAAACTACGAGCGTCGAAATAACGAATGTGTCGGATTTCGCTCGTGCGAAATAAAGACATCAACGCGCATACGTAGTGCGTAGACTTCAGTTAGCGTTTAATTTATGTATTCCTTATACAGACGTTATTATTACGTAAAATCATTAATGTATAACTGGGAATAATCGCACTTATTACAAAACCGATTATTGTAGGTTAGTTCTTTTATAACTGCACTGTAAGGTTATTTGAAGAATACATTTATATAATTGAAAAAAAAATAGTAAATTGAACTTGTAAAAAATCGTGATCACTTACTTCTTTAGTACTTTAAACCATTAGTCAACTAACTATGTTTTCAAAGTCAACTTCAAATCTAGTTTATTTTTTACGTTTAAAACTGAAGCCGTTACATTGTATAACACAAACATTACCAACAGTTTATCCTCATTTATACCCCCTCGTTAGTGTAAATGACAAGTGCCATCTCTTCAAACGGTCCCTGGTTCTGGCCAGATGTGAAAGTCACAAGTCTGTATAAATGCGCACGTACTTTCTATAGTATTTCGGTTCTGTTATCTTGAGACCGTGTGGCAAGTTAAACTAGTATGATATGTGAATTTCGTACGTTTGTAAGAGGTTTTTGTAGCGTAAGATTTGGGAAAAATCTCTGATGTTAAAATTGGCAGGATAGATATAAAGTATTTCCGTTATGGTTTGTTAAATCTATACTAATATAATTAACCCGAAAGGTTGTTTGTTTGAGTATTTACTCTATGTGTGTGGAAACCGAAATCCACGCTGACGGAGTCGTGGTCGGCTGATAGTTGTATATAAAGTCAATAAATATAATTGTATTGCTTGTCAATTATTTCACACTTTAACTCGCTTTTACGTTTAGATGATCTGGACTGAACGTTTGAGGGCATTGTATCGAAAATATAAAATGGTCATGAGCACGGTTTATTTTCAAAGTAAAAACCTATTTTTGACAACCAATTCCATGTTATAAGTTATAATATACACCTTGCAAAGATCGTAATGATATCGAAAAAACATAATTATTTTCACTCCACGCCTAAAGAACCATAAGCATAATAAAGGATAAGAAGCTCACACAACTAAAGTCTACTGTAGTAATTAATAAACATGAGTAGGCACTTTATCGATGACTTTCATCTCATTATATGATTTAATTCGTCTCTGAAACTATCATTATGAAATTGCCAATACTTTTTCGGAAGATCTTGGGTAAAATGTTGTAACTTGTTTTGACAAATTGTATAAAGTGTATGATTTGGGTAAGTGGTTAAATATACGCTTCATATGTAATGAGTTTTGCAGCGTCTGCAGTTTTATAAAACTATTGCAGCCGTACTTAGCTACTGATAATGTAAAATAATTGAAGAATTCTATTCATTTATTAACGCCTCGAGGTCCTTGTTTCGATTCCCGGTCGGCAAATTTGTGTCGGTTTTTCTGAACACAGTCTGGGTTTGTGATCACGAATTGGTGATCACCAATTCGCATTTGGCAAGCGTGGTTATTATGCCAAACCATGGGGTTTTATAAGCATTATATTTTCAAAGATGGCTTTGTGCCGATAACATGATTTGAAATGATAGAGGCAGTTACCCAGCAGTGGGACATTAAAAGGCTGATACGGAAAAAGGGAGTTATTGGATGATTGCATGAAGTTAGAGTGCACTTGGCAGACCAACTGTTACTTACTCGATCAAAGTGTTCTTTGATAAATTATGTTAAAAACATGTGTATGAGCCATTACACCCGATTTTACAAAGCGGAAGAACAATGTACAAAATGTAGGCTTGGTCGAAAACTGGATCTTAAGCATACATAAAAACTTTTACTTCACAAAGCAAATTTCCTTGTAGAACTTAAGTATATGACCTTTGACATGCCGGAATCTTTGTATACGCACAGTTACTTTTTTGTATATTGCCTTTTGAACTCTTTTTTTAAAAACGGCTCTTAATTATAATGGTCTCAGAGTGAGATAATACAATCAAATCATCAATATTTAATGTTATTTATTAAAGTTATTTTTAGTCCTAAAAATTTAGGTTCTTTTTTAATAACTTTTATGCATCATCTCAATGACAGAATACTTAGTTGTTACACTACAGTTAAGTGGCGACTAGGCCAGAGCAAACTAGATTGTTTATTCTTCTAGGCTAGATCAAAAGAAAGATAGATAGGTCTGGACTTATAGCTGTTGAACAATAGGATTGAAATGAATGGAGTATTTGCACTGATCATTTCAAGATAATGTCCTAGTTTAACATTGATATCGCAGACATAAATTGTTTGTTTTACGTTTCACCAATACATGATTACGGATTAATTCTCGTCGGAAGTTTATTCGTCTTTAAGTTGATTCAGAGCTTTGTGACATAAGGAAATGGATATTGGTATTTGCATTTCTGACGTACTTATACGTAAAAATATCGTGACCAGTTGAAGACAAATTATTATAAATGTGGCTTTTTTATCCCGGAGCTATAATTTGGGTGTCGAAAATTTTAAATGTTTTCAATTTTACTGTATCCAGACTGGGCCAAAATAACTGTTCTATCCTTTTTGACAACACTGAATTTAAGAGCTCATAACTAATCGTTTTCGGCCACATTATTTAAAAAATACTTATCACATACCTGATACTCTCTCTGCCAGCATCCAGTATTTGTTGATGATCGTCGTCCAGTTACTGTCAGAGTAGTAGTCATCAATCGCTATTTTCACAAAGCCCGACATTTTGATAAGGTTCGTTTACGCACTAACACTTGAACTAGTCAGTTGAACACTGCACTCTCACTTCACGGTACTAACTAATATTGTTAATACTAGAGCCACTGAGCTGAGCGTCGGTAACTATTTTGCCGCAAGCAAGCTGTCACCTGAAACAAAAACATTTTTTTATTAAAAAAATATCTATAAAAATTTTGGCTATTTTTAAAATATCCAAAGGTTTTTCAGTAATATTAAAAATATTTTGTCGTCCACTAAAAATATTTCCTTTGTGGATAAAACAGTATAATTATGATTTTAGAAATTGCCATAAGTAAAAAAATAATTTTGTACTTTAATTTCACGTTTGCTTATTATTTGAATTCTAATGTTAAAAAAAAATATGATAATTGATTTTAATTTATTCGACGAAACCTTCTTACAGAAAAAAATAAGCAAGGAATTAGAAAAATATTACAAAATTTCGAATTTCCTGAACATCCAAAAATTACAATACAGCACAAAAATATTATTTAAAACTACCGAATCCTCATGCTAGCACCAGCTACCATCTTTCCGAGCGTGTTCCGTTCACAATACGAGTCACTGCACGCATCTCATTTCCACGGATGAAAGCGAAAATCTGAGAGGTGAGCTTTACGCGAAAGTGCGCGCGAGTCGCCAGTCCGACCACAATTGAAAACGGCGCGCAAACCAACCAATCACAAGGCTTCTTTCTCCCACGCCACCACAAGGACGTAACCGCTCGTGACGCCGCATTTAATACTCAACCTTAAATTTACTACGACTTGGCTCGCTTTTCCGCTGGACTTGATTTCTACCATACTACTACCATTGTAGTGGTATTCTGAAATAAGCCTTACCACATCCGCGTAAAGGCGAGGTTAAATTGTACGTTTTTTACGTGGATTGCTTGACCAGTTCAAAGTCCGGGGACGTTTTCCATCTACATGCACAATCACAATGTTTGATATTATTTCATTTCACAATTCATGTATTTTAATTTTTATAATTATTGCGTCCTTTATTTATTATTGAAAGTGTGCTTGGCGTTATGGAATTTTCAAGACATAGGTATTCTGTATGATTTAACAATTTGTTTACAATATTGAAAGTGTTCAATAATTTATAATACAAAATACGTTTGATGGATACTTTTAGGAGTTATGGAAAAAAACTATAGGCAAAATTTTTTAAAGTAACAAATTCGTGATATAACTCGTGTTTTAATATCTTTAGATTGGAGCTTAAAAAACGCAATTTTTATTTTAAGTTACTCAAAAGTTGTTCCGTCAGCAATCAAACCAATCAATGCATAATTAAAACGTTTCAATCAAAGGTTGTTCTTAATAAAAAAAAAAACTAATAAAAAAAGCAAATTAATAAACATATTCAATCTCCGAAACAAACACAGACCGACTCGAAAGTTGCGACACGGTGTTATTGTGTCTCAACGCAGCCGAACCTCGGACCGGTCCACACGAGATAGCGTTTTGCAACATATCTCAGGACCTTCGGGTCTAATATTTACACTCATTACAATGACAGCCTTGGCCGTGTTTTGTTAGGGTGTGAATGATTTATTAGATAGGTGAATATTTAATTTTATGTATGATGGGAGGACTATTTTAAAAATTACACATCTATGGCTAAACAGGTTGAGTATTTTTTTAAACCTTTTTTTATAACATCACGGTTCATTGGCTCTTCTCTGCCTGATGGTAAGCAAAAGAGGTTTTTATTTTATTGCCATGACAACGAATGTGGTACCAAAGTGGTGTGGAATCCGTTGTCATTGCCATACCGGCCCGCAAGATTCATCATCACGCTCTTCCAAAGGAATCTACGTAATCTACGTACGCCCTGGCAACGCATTCCAATTTCCATCGCTTAGTTTTTTTTTTTATGTCAGAGGCGGCAAACGAGCTGGGGCGGGTCGCCTGATGGTAAGCAATCACCGCCGCCCATGGACATCCGCGACACCAGAGGTATCGTTGATGTGTTGCCGGCCTTAACCCCATACCCTCCCCAACTGAGCACTGGCAACCTTACTCACCAGCAGAAATATAGCACAACAGTTACGAAGTGCTACTTCACTGCGGTCTTCTGTAAGGTGGAGGTACTTCCCCAGACGAGCGGCTCATTCGAATGGAATTTCCACAAAGCTCAAAGCACAAAGTAATTACATTTTAATGAAGTGCTTTTATGATACCGCGTTGGAGGTGTTTAGATATTTAGAACCTATCTAGTTCCATTTTATCAGCAAATATTTAAATAGTATGTCTGATAGCATGTTAAGTATTTCTTTTTTACCAAAGAAATGTTTAATATGCCTAAAGAAAACTTATTTCTGGTGCTGGTTCTTCAGACTTTTTTATTTATTTTATTTTATTTTATTTATTTATTTAAGGAAGACCAAGATTTACCCAAACTTATCTAATTGTACAAATCACTTATAGGTCCTCACAAATAGACTTGATTTTGCTACTATCGCCTTCACTTTCATCACAAGCCTCCCACAATATGTTCGGACATGTCTCCGTAGTAAGTCTCTCGTGCGACAGTATCGCCGTTAGTTCCGTGTATCCCCACAGAGGGCGCTCGTTGCTTTCACTGCCGTAACCGAGTTTGTGTGAACTTGTGCCAGTTCTTCAGAGTCAATGCCAGGAAGTCGTTGTGGTGCTCTTGAAAAAAACCGTCAAGCGCAAGTCGTGGGTCGAAAAAAAAAAGAAATTTGGTTGATTAATCCGATTTTTTGAGTTCTGGAATTGGTTAAAGTTTTTTTTGGAAAAATGTTTTTTGAGTTTTTTTGAACTGAGAATTTAGATGAGCCCTTAAACAGTTCGATATACGAACTGAAACATTTTGAATCCTCGTTATCAATTATATCGATAATTCTAACAATGTCTTGATTTCAATAATAGACGCGTATTACCTTGCGTAAAACATTAATGGGTTGATTTCTTTTCCTTTGATAGATTTAAATAGTTAAGTATCATTTGAATGTTAGAATTCGTAGGACGGGATGATGTTTTTGGGCGTCATGACGATCTCGATCTTATTGACGCGTCAGTAAGATCGATATCTGCTTTACTCTATATATATATATATATATATATATATATATAACTATAACTATATATATATATATATATATATATATATATATATATAACTCTTTGGGATCGATATTTCAATGTTTCACCAAAGTAATTATTGTAGAAACACAACAGGCTGAAAATATGCGACCTAAGAAAAGAAGCTACGCATTTTCTATACAATATTACGCGATGTTATTTCGGCATGATGCATCGGCATCTTCCATTTAAAATATTTTTTTTGGCTAGGTGTGTTTCTATACTTCTGTTGTTTCTTATTAACGTCATGTTACGGGGACCTTAAATACGAAAATAGAAGAGGACGTAAGCTATGACAGTTTAGTTTTATAAAAATGAAGCCTAGACCACAATTTTCGATTCTTTTATTAAACTCACAAATATGTGTTCAATTCGAACCAGTTATTCAAACAAATAAACTTTTCAGCTTTGTTATATTAATGCGCTTTGTAGTGGTGCTGGTTAACGTCTCGAAGTGGCTACAACAGGCTAACAATGAGTATGAATTTGACATTCGCTGCTCCTAAGCTAGGTCATATCACTACCGAATGCGCCATCAAACAACGTAATTAAGTAGTAGCGGTTCCCACTACTACGATTTTCCATTAAAACAAAAAAGCGTTCATTTAAAGACCTTCGCCCACTTAGAGATTATAGCGACATTGAAACGGCCTATACAAAATATTGACACGGCATTTCCCAACGCGTTAGGAAAGCTAACCTTGCAGACCAGCGAATTGTGAATTCCTCCGTTTTTTTTATATAATTACCCGACGTGTGAAGGTTAATGTACGCTGAGCCCGAGTGTCCAGTGAGATAGTTGAACGCTAGCGAGGTATAGCTTTGCGTGAGCGATGCTATTGTTTAGTGGTTCCCAACATAATTAGATTTGTCAAGTTCAATGTGATATTATGTGTGTTTTGTGTTGGGAGGAAAGGTTGAATCTACTTGCTACTTCATTTGTTATCTGCTTGAAGACATTTGACTTTTAGAAAAGATGCTTTAAAAAAACTTGAATCGTAATTGCTGGATAAAATGAATTGTACTCTTACTCGTACATATTAATCTTGAACGTCGTATTCCGAGTTGTTAATATTAAAAACGGGTTTCAGAGTTCTCTTAATTATACTTTTGAACGAGTAAAGTTATATGAAACATAAAATTATCATAGAAATGAGGTAGCATAATCTATCTATTTATACACAGTAAACGGATGAAAACAAAACTTTTCTACGCATTCGATGTCAATCAGCGAAGATTGAGGTCAAATATTCATTCATAATGCTTTATTTAATCTAACAAAATATCGACATCACAGTAAACATATTAAAATATTCATATTGATGACTTATTTAAATCGTATATATTGGTCAATTTGCGATGTTGCAATCCCGTTTTTTATTTGACAAACGAAGGATGATACAGCTTTTATTACCAAACAAGAGTCTTTGTTGTTTTATTGAAAATTAATATTTGAAAACACTTGTAGTTCTACAAAGAGATTTTTCAAATTATTATTACTGTTTACATTTTCTACGCAATCCAAACTATTTATCACTACCTACGTAGACAGTAAGGGTAACAATGTTGTGACGCTTTAACAGTTAAACGTTTATGCAAAACAGTTTTAAATCTTTTCATTATTTGTATATGGGGCAGACGATGAGAGTGCATTAACTGATATTTATGGGCAGATGGCCATCGTTTTCTAGTCTAGCTGATGTTTAACTTACTACATTCGTCAATCCGTTTGTCCGGCGTATTCACTGTCGTACTAAAATTATAAATGTGAAAGTTTTTTTGTTTGGGTGTTGGTCCGTCAATAACGCTAAAACCACTGAACAGATTTGGAGGAAACTTGGTAAACAGGCAGGACATAGGTGATAAGATACTTTCTATCTATCTATTATATACTGCCATGGTAAAAACAGGAATCTTGTTAAATTGGGCAAAGCCGGGTAAAGTAAACCACTAAAGAAATGACTAAGGGGATTTTTTTTGGATAGCCTACGTTCAATAGTGAACTGATAATTCGCAATTTATTAAATCGAAGTAAATTAAACTCACCATCATCATTAGCCTTACACAGTCCACTACTGAACAGAGGCTTCTCGCATATGGAAAGTTATGCCCATAGTCACCACATGTGAACAAATTGGTGTGCGTTTAAAATTGACGAAAATTGTCATGACTCTGAAAACTTCCATTGTATTATTGTAACATAATAACATTAGTTTATAGCCCCTTTTTCTTTGTTTACATAATTTCTAATGCTAAAAAATGGACAATCTATACACATTTAATTAAGCTGATCAGTAGCTACTGGTCCGATTTGAGAAATTATTTTTGTGTTGAATAGTCCATTTTTCGAGGAGGACTTTACTATAGTTTATACCTATAAGTGCGGAAATCAAAAACTAGTAAATCAAAAAAGTACCTCCTATTCTAGGCTGGCACTACACGGCACAACACAAACTAAGCTCAAAAGATAATGTGCAGGCACTTTTAGCCAAAACACAGCAAAAGTTGTTTACAAAGATAAAACAACGCTAGTTCAAAAACTAATTACGAAAAGTTAATCCAATGTCATTAGAGATTATAGTTACATTGTATACGATGACTGACATTTTTGCTAATGTTACTATGTAATAATGTAAAAAATCCCACAGGTAATGACCTAACACGGATATTGAAGACGTAATGTTAGGACGAAATAATACAAGGAAACGGATTAGTGCAGGCAAAAAGATAGAGACGTCATGGACTTTTGAACTAATTGTTTTTGTGTTGTTGTTAGAAGGTACCTTAATTGGAAAATAATATATGAAATACTGTGGGATATCGTCCCGTCATCACTACTAATATTATTGCGCAAGAGTCTGTGAACTTTGTTTTCAATGTTAATGGAAAAACCGATTTTGATGATGGATGGGAAATGTACTTTGAACTTTAGGTTTTAGGAGCTTTTTTGTAAAGGTCATAGTAGGACACATTTCTGAGTCTGGTTGAGCTAAATACAATGGAAGATTTTCTCACAAAGAAATTTTATACTTCCAATGCTGCAAGAAGACATAACCATCCATCTTCATACTGAGCTTTAGAGATGTGCTTTACATTTGCGATTATTTATTTCACTTTAACTATTCTAAAGTGTGATGTTTGTTATTTGGTTAAGTGTAGGAACACACTAGGCTGAAATTACTCCACCAAAGTGCAGCTCCAATGCATCTTCTATACAATATTACGAGCCGTAATTTCGGCATAGTGTGTCATCCTTCAATTGAAATACACTCCAGGCGTAGTCACGCCAAACTTCGGTCGCGGTATTTCCGCCTAGTGTGATTCTATACTAATATTAATGCTAATGATTGATCGAGGTAAGATATGCGAATGTCCTGCGGTTCAGTCAAGCGTTGCGAAACAGACAGACAGGTTGATAGTATCTAGTGGTGAATGCTAACAAGCTCTGAACATTATTGACAGTTGTCTTAAGATATTTCAAGTTGGATCTTAGTTTTGGCTTAGGACGTTAGCAGATTATTTTTAGAATTATAAATTTATTATAGAAATGTCAAGAATGTATTGCTACCACAAGGCAACGTCTTCTTTAAACAATTTATGCGGTGCAATAAAGAAGGAATAAATATATTTTTTCCGTTCTTCGGAAGGCATTTTCAGATTGTTCAGTTCAGCTGTTGGTCCTCCGCCTGATCTCACTACAGTCGTGTAATTCAGTGGGACAACAATCTGTTGTCCCACTGAATTATGCGAGTCAGGTAAATAGGGAAGTGCACTTGTGAACTATAACATACCCTGCGTAGGTACGCGTTTTAGATTATGATTCTGATCGATTATGATGGCCAGAAGGTTAAAAAAGGACAGTTAAAGTTGACAGGTAACGCTTTCGCGCTTGAACATCTCAACCGATTTTGATGTCTTTTATTGCGAAAAAAGGGGATCTAAAATCAACGTGGACGAAGAATATCCCACTACCTATTTAAATGAATTTAAATAGGTAGTGGCTGGGATATCACGACATGATAATTTACGATTTATTATACTCGTACGAGTATTTGTACCGGCCACACTTGTAACCGTAAAAGACTTTAATCACTTGACTACATTTCCACCTCTCTCGTGGCATATGTTGCAAGTATTAATTGACAGTTAACATGGTTTTAATGAGAGGTAAGTCAACATCAACCAATTTTACATTTAAAGTGAATATATCTTTACTGCATTATGCTCGTTTATGTTATTGAAACATTCAACGTTTTTAATAGTTGGGGAATGCAAAAACTGACAAATGTAAAGGAAGGGAGTTAATAACTGTCCCACTGAAGTCCATAGATGATAAATATTCGTTGTGTACTTATAGATGTTGTCCCATTTTTGTAACGAAGACATGATTTCAATTAACGTTGGTCTAAGTCCTGCAGTGAGTCTTTAATAGGCAGATACTTTACTTTACTAATGGTTGAAAATCTATAGAAATAAATATACCACCAGCCATTATATTCTTTGATTGACAATTTGATTGAAGTAGGAATCTAAAAGGACTATTATATTTAAATACGAGATAAGATCGATTTAAGATTATTACAGGGCTGTGTATGACGTGTAAATTAGTATTAGGTACAGAGTGCATTATGAGTTATTACTAGAACGTATTTGACAGATTCTTAGTGTGTTCCAAATAATTGACGCGGATAAATGATAATTTACCTGCCCTACTTTTACTGAGTTGTTTAGAAACAGAGCATATTTCTATCTGCGAATATTATTTTTAAGGAAGAAATGTCTAAGGCTACAATGTATGATTTAAACAGTATGGGTAAAACTTTTTTCAGATAACATTATTTTAATATTTTAATTTACTTTAATTAATAAAAATATATTTTGATTAATTCAATCTTTCCTCTTTCACTACAACTTACGTTACAAACTTAACAAGTAGGAAACTTCAGATCAGTCTGAAGTTAATATAAATTTAATTAGTTAGTAGTTAATGTTAGTAAAATTACACAACACTAAATAAGATTATTCTACTTTTAATGCATTCCTCACTCATTTACTTTATTGAAAGCATGCATAACACTTACTTTACTTAAACAAAATGCTGATGGATAAATTATACCTACATATGTAGTTTCAGACGTATGTAAATGCGCAGTTCGGACGAGTTATTAAGCTTGGTAAAACCCTGTCCAAAAAGGCGCATAAAGTTGAGAGCGCTGCCGTAATCTCTTGCGCATGGGCACGCATTATCAGGTTATTTACAGATACGAGAGACGAATACTAAATATTTATTGCTAGACGTTTTGTAATTGAAATAAATCCGGAGGTTGGGCAAAGTTTTTCAAGATAACTATGAGTGTTTTACTACTGAACATATTTTACTCTTGCTACAAAATTGAGTAGTTTATCAAGAATCTGTCATTTCAAAACTGTTTACCGATTTCAGAGACGGTAAATATAGAAACACAATAGGCGGACAAAACGCAACCGAAGTTCAGCGCCTATTGCACTACTACGCCTGAATGTATTTTTGGGAGTTGACACACCATGCCGAAAGTACGTCGCGTAATTTTGTATAGAAAATGCATTGCCGCTGAAATCCTACTAAATCTACCTGTCCTTAAAATCAGATTTTTAGGTTCACTTGGTCAAGCTTTTTGATTGAAAAGCTGAATCACGCCTTAATTTATACTATACGCTTAATAATATTGATTTTAAGGTAAACGAACAACTTAATATCACTATAATTACGCATTGCATACGACTGTGTTGTAAATGGCACAAGTTCAAAGCATTTAAGTTAAAGGTAGTACGATTATTGGCCGAAATGTTAAACTTGACCTGTTTTGAACGGAGTGAGATTTCAAAATGATGAATGATATTGATTAAATATTGACATTGAAATTTAAATTAATTCATGTTTGAGTTTATGTGATGAGGCTTGACAGGTTTTTTTACGTTTTTTACTAACCAGTTTACGAAAAAAAAAGTTCTAAAGTAGATAACATCTTTTGGCGGTAATTTGATACTGTCAAGAGAGAGATCCGTGTATCATAATATGTAGTACAATCTTCTGGAACTAAGGACATGACTAGCTCACACGACATATTCGGTTTGCATATTAAACATAAAAAGAGGATTTTGCGTCCATAGGATATCAACATTTTGTCTTTTAACGACAATATACACAATACTTAAATTACTCAACTCGACACCTTAATATCACTTATCGTCTTTGTGATAATGGTCTTAAGAATTGGGTATTTGACTGCATTTAAAATAAACTATGAAACTCATACATTAAAGACGAAATAAAAAAATAATCACAAATCATTATGCCACAGTTACAGTTTCGCTTTTAACAAATTATCATAGTTAATCGAAACTAAAAAAGTATTGATTTGACAATACCAGCTTGTGACGTCATATGCTTGTATTCCATACAGTTTTCCCTACAATGTTGCGTTTTTGACATTTAATAAAAGTGTGTGATTTGACCTGTCAGTCAAATACCGTATTGTTCTACACTATTCTACATACTAGTTCAAGTTTACGATACGTTGGCTACATAACTGCTATGTAACACTTTGGGCTGTAATAAAGTCAAAGTCAACACCATTAGCTCAAGGTTCACTATTTCACGACGTTCCGCGTTTTAATTTCGGTCAGCTATTTTTGATAAACTTACACTTGTGTAACAAAAGAAGATCGTTGCGAATTTCTGTGACAAATAATTTATGTTTTAGTTAAGAAACACCAAGCGGAAAAAACGCGACCTAAGTTTGGCGTGACTACGACTGCAATACATTTTCTATACGATGAAACGCGACGTCATTTCGCAATGGTGTGTCGTCGTTCATTTTAAACCCATTTCAGGCGTAATACTCGTAGCCACGCTGTATTCGGTCGCGTATTTTTGGTCTTGTGTGTTTACTGTTTCTAAACTTATAATTTGTATTATTCCGAACTAGATTGACTGGTCTTGATAACATGGGTATTTTTTGTTCCAAGGAAAAAAGAGGGATAATACGTATGAACCAATCACTTTTTTGTTTCAAACACGACGTCTTGCAATTAAGTGGTCGGTCGGCAATGTCTTCACAACGCAAATTGGGGAGGTCATGATTGAGTTTTTATACGCGAGAAAAGTATCTGCAATTCTTGTGGAGTTGTTTATGTATGTTACATTGGCGGCGATGACCTCTTACCTTTTAGTGTAAAAACACACCTAGTCGAAAAAACCGCGGCTGATATTCAGCGTGACTACGCCTACAATGTATTTTAAATGGAGGATCACACTGCAAGCCGCAATTTCGTCGTGTGCTTTTGTACAGAAACACTGCCGCCGAACTTCGGTCGCTTAATTTCAGCCTGGTGTGTTCCTACACACAGAGGCTTCACAATAATCATATGCATATACCAGGTCCAAAGGACAATGCTCTTATTGGATGAAAAAATCTTAGGCAAGGGGCATAAGAGAAGTGACGGAAATTGAATAAGATAAACATTTTGAAGGATCGAGTACACATCAAATTGCATTTTAGTTTACTTAACCAAAACTACATACGTGTAAGGTCAAGTGTAGCATACATTTTAACATTTATAGCCGGATTTAAGATGTTCCGCTCAAAAGCGTAGTAAAAGTTAAACGCATTAATGTGGAATATTTAAATCATAACGAGCGAGTTACAAAATTGTGTCGCAAAACGACCTTCCGAAGGCGCGGGGTCGTCGGCGCACTACCAATTTAAGTATTTTAATTAAATATTTGTATTAATGTAAAATATGTTTAATATAATATTCTCTCTTTTGCCTTATTTATGGGACAATGCCAATATTATGGCGTAAATGTTGCAATTATCTAGGGCGGTCGTAGCACTTTACATGAGGTAAAAATTTGGTTGTCGTATGATGTAAGGATATTTAAAGGTAAGTTAGATAAAAATAGCAATTAGCTTGCTATTTTAATCATCATAAATATATTTTACAACTTTGTTTTTAAACTTGTGCTTGAGTGTGTTTCTGTCTGATGCTTATAATAACGAATTCTCTTTCTATGTATCTAAAACTCTCGGGAAAACATCAGTATCTTTAAAATATGTTGTGCATGTGACAAAATTAAAACCACTTGAAAAAATCTTAAAACATAGACCAATATCCGTTACGTATGTTTAGAGACTCAAGCAAACAAAATGAACGGACAGAAAGCGCCAAGCCACTGTGTTTTATACATACGATGAAGTGAGGACAGATGATACATCTTGCTTGAAAGAATTACGAGTTAAACATGATATCATCATTAACACCAATCGTGCAGATATTTTAAATAGTAATTGCAAAGTTTTGCCACGTAGCATTGTAAATATTTCAACATATCAGCAGCATTCGTAAAGCATTCATGCTGGCTATTTGTAAGGTCTCCGAGTTAAATTAATTACGTGTTGATAAGATAGATGACATCTGTAGAGGTAGCTTAGCAAAGTTTTGTATGATAAGTGACGGAAAGAGTGACCAACAAATCAAAGAGATATGTATCGTTTTGCCTGTACATCTTTTGTTACTGTTTTGTCAAAAAATATATTGTTTGGCTTATACTAGGAATATCTTTTATTTATTTAATACTTAATCTTCGTGCAAGTGTTACTCTCACAGAAAGCTATAATATAATAAATACCTAATATTTAATAGATACAAATAAAATAAGACACAAAATAAATGCCAGCTTACTTAAATACAAGTTTATAAAATAGGCTTAGGGATGATAATGGTTATGATATTACAGTGGTTCATTTAGGCTTCAATACTGGATGATAGGATTGTGGAACGATTCTTCAACTAACTACATTACATTTATGTAAAAAAATTAGACATGTTAAAGATTGCAGTATTTAAGTGGTTGCTCTATTTAACGCAAGAAATAAAGGCACAAAAAAGTGTGAATCAATATTACGAGTGTTGTATGGATTACAGCCTCGTAACTTTTCACACAAGCCGGTTAGGCTCGTTCACTTGTTCAGTTTGATTAACTAGTTCAAGGCCATTTGATGTCCTTTTTGGGATATCGCGTACTATATAGTATACTTTTAAGGAAATCCCAATTAAAAAAACGATGTAATGAGGTTAATCGAATGATTTAATGATATTCCGAAGTATGTATTTTCAATTTGAGATAAGAAGCAGACGATAATGTAATTCATCATCAACATCTGCCCGTCCCTCGAATTGTATGGTATATCAAATACTGAAGAGTTGGAGATAGAACTATGTTGGACCGGAATGGAAACGAGCCCTGTTCCCAGTTTATGGTCGGCGCAATACGTTGACTTTTATCCATACAGGCCTACGCCCTATCATCGTCATCTAGTAATTCACACCTTTTTCACTCATATCATCCTTAAAACGAGCTATTTTATAGCTCCTTAATAGTTTTCGCTGTTATGGGTGTATGGCAGGGTCCAAATCATCAGTCTATTTGGCAATATGTCGTTCGATGTCGATAATGTTTGCAGAGTTAGCTCCCAACGAATGGCTAATCTTCGGGATTACAACCAATGTCGGTTACCTAACGTTTGCTAACACAATGCAATATTGACACGATTGAGCTGTCATCACTTTTTATGTAAACGAATGAAGCGTGTGCTTCACGCGGTTGGGTAGTGAGGTCGTCCGACCAGTTCCAGTTATATAGTGCTAGGTCATTTTCTAGTTCAAGGCCGATGCTTACATGCAGTTATTGCATTATGAACTGTTTTTTTGTACGTGAACTTCAGGCTTTTTCAGTGCTAACTGGATAATTCCTTAACGGAAGCCAGACGACTTCCGTTAAACGTATGAAGGTAGAATATTCTATGGAAACGTTCAACTTAGCGGCACATGGTGTCCAAGTATGAGACTAAATACTGACGTCTCGTGGAAGGGAACAAGATAGTACCTAACGTTTAATTTTGTTTTGAACTGCTGTTATGAGCAGAGGAGCTCGATGTCGCAGTGGTTAGCGTGCTCGGCCAGTCAGCGGATGGGTGGCCGAAAAAAATCATATAGAGCTCCCCCGTGCTTTGGAAGTCACATTTAGCCGTTGTCGTGTCAGATTGCTGGCCCATCGACTATAGGTTAATTCTTGCCATTTACCTTTTCATCCCTACATTGCACAATTTTCATAACATAAATAGATGTTTTTACTTCTGTATAATTCCATTGTATTGCAACTTATCATTTAATCTGGGAAAATTTCGTAAAGGACACTGATCCAGATACTCGTTTACTGTTAATTAAAAAAAATATCTGATGCAGAACCAAGTTTGGTTGCAGTCAAAATATAGCATAATGTCACGGTCAGTGGAACAAACATCCTTTAGACGTACTTGTTCAAGTTGTTTCACAATTGCCAACTGGAGCAGACTTTAAGACAACATTCTTGACCGTTGCGAAATCGTTCTGGACAAAATTAAATTTACTTAAACTAGTTACGTGGCTTTGATGCGAATAGTTGACATTGTTTTGGTGTGCTATGCTATGTTTGTGTAGCAATAGTGCGAATAAATCTGATATTTAAACAACATATTGCTTTTTTCACGAATTTTTTTCCACTTGAATAAAATTATAACCAGTAAAAGAATAGTTTTAGTCGTTTTACCCAGATGATCAATCAATTAATCCATTAATTGATAATTTCAATCTGGATACAATGATTATTGGACTCTGCCAACTATGACTCGTTTTAACTCATGCTTTTCAAAACGGACGCTCCGTTCATTCTGCCCTTATGAAGTTGCATTTTGATGCACAATTTAATAGCGTTATTTTTGGCAAATTCCATGCACCCATTGAGGACCCGGTAAGGTGACGGCTGGTTTATAACATGTACAAACGACCCCAATAATAAAGACTAAGTAATGTTAAGCATGTGGTTACTTTCAATAAATATAAATATTTTACAACATCACATACTTGATCTGACACCGAGTTAAGAAGCTTTAGTACTTGTGTTACAGAAAGCAGAATCAACTGTGGCATTACAAATATACCCAGACCAAACCAGGACCACAGACAAGTTCATGCACCCAATTTTTTGTCCTGTGCCGCGACCTCTTGATCTAATAGGTACTTTTTGACCATTACACCAAGCTGGTCGTCAAACTTTGGCTACCTTAAGGTAGGGAAGTAAAGAAAAACAGTAATGTTTTTGTTTAAGTATTATACGTGCATACGGCATTTTATTTATACACTAACATAGTCTAAGGAAATTGTTACTAACGAAAATATGGATCTCTGTCACAACTAAATGTTTTTAAATGTGATTTGATTTATAGGTTCAAATTTACTACCACTCGGACTACTAGGAAGGAAGCGTCCAAAAAGCAGAAGGTGCACCGTTTCCCTCAGTGAGGTAACCCGGCTGTACATCCGAGCGGGGCGGAACCAGCCGCAGTCCTTGGCGCAACGTCCTGTCGGTTGCGTGCGCGTGCGCACTTGCACAATTGCGCTCGAGACCTAGCTAAGGGAATGGAAGTGCGTACGTAGTGGCTAGTTGATATATTGGATTTATTGGAGATATGACCGTTGGTCTAGTGGCCAGAAACCCTGGCTAGAGAAACTTATAATATTATTATGATGAGATGCATTGTGGAATCAAAAAATGGACTACTTCAGAATTTTGTTTGTTAAGGAGGAAAAAAAGAAGATAAACATTTATTAACCTCAGACAAAACTTTGAATCATAGGCCCATTTCTTTCCTGATTTAAATGATGTCCTGACCTCAAATGCCTAATCTCTGCCTAGATTGTGAAGGAGGAAAGAAAAAAAGAAACACATTTATTGAGAACGTACACAAAAAATAAAGTAATGTTATGCCAAACAGTGGTGGTCAACAGGTGTGTCAGCAACCCAAACTGCAACCAAAACTATGTAGCACCAACACAGAGAAACATTAAGATAAACAATACCTCAAAATGTATATATGCACTGCACATACATTGTACATTGAATTCTGAATCTCTATTGGCAGGGTCAGGCCTCTCTTTAACCTCAGTTCAAGTGTTTAGTACAGGATGGAAGAGCTCGTCTTGGCTAAAAGTACATATTTCCTAATTTTACGGCTTGGTGAAATTATCATATTGCAATTATTTCAATGATGCCTAAGATAAAGCTGATTGGAACATCCAGACGATGCAGTCAAAAAAGACGATTTCATCTAATCTCCCCTTCGAAGATGACATTGTCAAGTACACTCATCACCAAAATATTCACGTATAAATTAAATGTTGCAACTCAACGTTTATTCACATCGCACATTACCATGTATCATTAAGTGCGCATGATTCTATTCAGGCAATATAACTTTTACGCGGCAAGGTTATCGCAGCCATCGGCGGTGTTACGAAATGGTTTCCGTTCTGGGTAAGGCGAGATACATAAAAGTATATTAACATTATGAGTGTGAAGTAGCTTGTTTAATAATCTCCAAAAGGGTTAACATGGTCAAGGGGTCTGGTTAGCGGCAGCACTTTATTTTTTACGTGCAAAATCATTTACTGGGCAAATAAGTTGCTAAATAAATTATTTGATTTAATATCCTTTTATTTTTTTTTACAAAAAATGGGGACCAAAAAGTAGGCGGCTTAAATGATAGAAGTTATTTTTCAGTAATAATTTCCGTCACAATTACAAAGACATCAGGAAACAGCTTAAAATATCGGTTCTTAATTTATTCTGTTTTGTGAGATTATTTAATTGTTCTGTGTTAGTTCTGTGAGATTATTTAATTGTAGGTAACTCATTGTAACTAGCTGACCCGGTGAACTTCCTATCACTGTCATAACGTGTGAGAGGTAGGACAGTTTGTGTGTTTTTCGTTCGTTTATTTATTTTCTCGAAACTTTTCCATATTTTCTTATTGTTTGTCTAGACTAAATTTTTTATATACCTATATTTATATAGCCTAATTGGGTATGTTCATGTTATGGTTGGTTTCAGCAGACTAACGAACATCTATTCATTTTTATTTATATAAATCATAATTTTTCATCTAGAGCTTCAGAAGGCACGTTTAGTTGTGGTCCCGGTGACATTAGCAATGGTTAATAACCACCAATCCGCATTTGGCCCACGTGGTGGTTTAAGACCAGAACTCCCATCACAACCACTTCGAAGAATTTACCCCAGCTAAACTGCTGGGGAACATTCGTAACAGGGAACGTGAATGGGCTGATGATGAGATTGTGGTGTCTAAAAATATCCTTTCCATTGACAAGACTTTTTACAAAAATAGCTTAATCGCCGCAGGCTATTTTAATCTACGTATAACTCAACGAATCAATATCGTCTAGTCTTTAAGATTATTCACCTACTAATTTAGAATATGACCTAGACATTTTGCGAAATGCTAGTGAGGCAGAATGAACCGTTAGATGTTGATTGAAATTGCACAACATAGATCCAGTCGTAAGTCTTATGAGAGTATCCCAATAAAACAGAGTAAAAAACATATAAATCTGCTACCCTTCACTTGCATATTACTAACTGTGTGGTGTTTTGAATATATAAATTCTAATTGACTATATTTACGAAGCCAACTGTAACTGCCAAAGATTTGACAGTTGTCACACTTTAATGTCGTAATGGCTACTGTTGATCCTTAAGATCCTGAGTTCAAGTCCCTTGTTCAAAAATGAACATTGAAATCTCTCAGATTTTTAATAAAATTATCAAGTCAAATTGAAAATGTGATTATTATTGCTAGTCAGGGATGTAGGCTTTTGCTCTGCTGTATACTAATACCCTTACTTTTGTATGCATTTACTTAAGAAAACACCTACATAGTTAAGAATATTCCTAATAGTTTTAAAGCAGAATAAAAACTTGCAGCATGATAATTTGTTTCTTTGCTTTGTTTACGTTTGTTTTGCGTCATATACAAGTTAATAGTATCATTAGCTACGTACTATAATTATTTAAAATTATATGTTGAGGGTTACGTTCAAGTTTATTGTTAAACTGTGGTGTTCAAGATGACTGTGTGTCAGAAGAGGTCAGGAGCGGAATCTTATCGCATGTATAGATGGAAATCGTTAGATTTTCCCTCGCCAAATGAAATTGGCACTTAAATAAGAGTGACAGTCACTTCTTAGAGCAAGACAGAACTTTGACAGTCACCAGTTTAAATCTATGGGCGACGTGCTGCCTCGCTCCTATTATCGTGCCTATTTTGAAGGAGGAAAGGGCAAATGTAACGATTTGAATCTACATTCTCATGTGTATCCCAATGTAGACATTGGGCATTCTACAGTGGCTTTTAGGACACACTTTTATCTGCACACTGCTCGGCTGTTGGGATTGAAATAGACTATGTTTATCAGTGATAAAATTAAAGAACAGTGAATAGGTTAATCATTCTAGTCATATTATGAAAACAATATGAAAGCTGGCTTAATCAATTTGCACTAACACAACAAGGTGCACTTTAAAACATCACATGACAGTCAAAAAGTCGGGTTTTGAATTTGACGGTGTCATTACACACACCTGTACTTCTAAAAGCACGCAAAGTGTCCTGTGATAGTTATTTATAGTCGAGTTAGAAATCGTAGAAACACACTTAACGAAAACTAGCGGCCGCCCGCGACTCCGTCCGCGTGGTTTTCGGTTTCCTCTATTTCAACCCCTTCATCCCTTTTTTTCGAAATAAAAAGTAGCCTATGTTCTGTCTCAGGGTCTAAAGATTGTCTGTACCAAATTTCATCAAAATCGGTTGCGAGGTTTAAGCGGGAAAGCGTAACAGACAGACAGACAGACAGACAGACAGACAGAGTTACTTTCGCATTTATAATATTAGTTGGGATAAACGACTACGTCTACTATTACTATTTCGGCGTGACCACGTCTGCAATGTATTTCAAATGGAAAATGACACACTATGCCGAAATTACCTACGTCGCGTAATTTTGTGTATAAAAATGCATGGCCGCTGATCTTCGTCACGTCATTTCAGTCTAGTGTGTTCCTACTAAGATGCCACCTATCTGACTCTGGTGAGTATAACTGAGTTTACCCATTCACTAGTAAATTATTATTGGTCAATCGTAAACATTAGCAGCGGCCGATAGAACAGTAAGCTGCTATTTAATTTTCATGCGCAGTCTGTTTTATGCATTATTGCTTAACCAAAAACCAAACGAGGATAATAGTAGTTTGTTTCGGTGCTGATAGAAGTTTCTTGAAATCGATAGCAGAGGCAATCTAAAAGTCAAAACAAATTAGCCTTAGTAACCTTCTGGTTACCTGATCAATATGCTATCACTATACATAGAGCATTGGACTACGGTTCCATGCTTGCATGAGACAAGCAATATCTACAATTTAAATATTGGGAGTAATAATGTGTAGAAAAGAATTAATGTCCCACTGCAGGTCAAAGGCCTCCATCATTTGAAATCATGTTTTCGTTACAAAGATGGGTTTTGGCTTAATCACCACGCTTGCCAAATGCGGGTTGGCGATCACAAACCCGGGCGGTGTTCAGAAAAATAAACAAAAATTTTGCCCGACCCGGGAATCGAACCCAGGATCTCGAGTTCACGGCCCGGTACTTAAACAACTAGACCATCGAGGCGTTTTTCTTCCACAAATAAAGAATGACCAAAATATGGTTATTAAAGAATAAAAATGTATACTTTGCATATTGGGTTTCATAATAACAAGTTCAGTTTATAAATTGATACGTACTTTCCGGATTTTTTATCAAGAATCCTTTGATCATTATACGTATGAATCACTTTTAAATTAATCACACGAACTTGTAGTCATCCAATTTTAGTTTAAAGTTTTTTGTTTTTTGTTCTAATCCTTCCTAATGACCTCCCGGTCAAAGCTTTAATGGGTATTGAATAGCGTCAATAAGTTAAAGATCTTTCCTTATAATTAGTTATTTTAAATTATTATGCACATTTAATAAATCAATATCGTCTTTACTTTTTCATAGATGGTTATTTTTTTATGATTGATTATGACTTATTATATAAATTGCGAATATATAAATGCGTAAACTAATCGAGTAAAATATTTATCTTAACTTACCATCAAAAGTTTCCAAATTGACACTGTACAGTCCTGATACTAAACACATGTAAATTTTATAAAATTAACCACAATTATAACTCCACATAATTTCTTTAAAAAAACATAACAAAAAAATTTAGCTGTATTATACTAGTTAAACAAACTTCGCGTCACGTCGAGTTATTTTCAAAGTTCAGCTATCGCGTGTCCAGCCTTCAGGCTCATTGTACACCAGAAGACGACCATTATAGCACTGAGCTGAGTCGGTGAACTAGACGAGCCTTTGCTGGTAATTACAGGTAATTGTGCTCCTAAAGAACAATGTACCATTAGGGAAAATGTTTTTCTTACCGCGTGGATAGGACTTTTTATGATATTGAATAAGACTTTGAACACTACGGCAAGACTGAGACACTACGTCTGTTGGTTGGGATATTTTAATAATTTTTACATGACTGAGTTACGTTATTAAAAAATGAAGCAGTATATATAGAAATTTTTGAAATATGCTGAAAAGCCCGCCGCAACTAGATAAAGTTCGATATAAATATAGATTTGATATATTTTTTGGAGAGACTAATGATTTTTAACTCGTTTTGTTTGGATTATAATTCAATACTTAACTTAATTCATAACTTGTAATTATACACATCAGTCTAAAGCTCCAACATAACCACAGCCTAAGCATACCAATGTACGTCGTATGAAATGTTTAACCTAAAAGAATAAAAAAACAAACAACCTCATATTTTCCGTCAGACAAACTACGTCACTCGTATCATTTGCAACCTCTGAACTTGACGTTGAATGAAGCTCATTAAAGTTGATTACTTTGGCAATACCGTCACAAGAACAAAACACAAGATCTTACAGTTCCTTTTATATTATACTCGAGCGTTGAACCAACGAAACATAATAAGTTTTGATGGTTATTTTAGAACGCAGCATGCAATTTTGCAGGATGATTTTTTGTTACTACATAATTAACAATAATCTCACAGTGGATTAATTTAGTACCATCATTTTCGTTCACATGGCATCCATGGCTCTAAAGTAGGCGTTTATAATAAAAAGCTCGGATTAACGATTTACGGATTAAATTATTAGTGTTTTTCTACGCACCTGTTTTAACAATAGTCGTTGTTCACTAGCATTTTACATTCACAGATTATAATATGTACATACATAAACAGAAACATTTGTGTTACAACTCAAGAAATCTACACTAATATAATAAAGCTGAAGAGTTTGTTTGTTTTAAAGGGGTTAATCTGAGGAACAATGCAAAAGAATTTCTATGTAAATCAAATTACAAAATAAACCACTTTGACTTTGACTTTGAACTTCTTATTCTTATTAGATAGTCCATTTGTCGAGGAAGGGTTTAAGCTACACTATTTAGTGCGGAAACTGAAATCCACGCGCACGGAGTAGCGGCGATCGCTAGTTGGAACTATAACTAGTTACAATGCAGTAACGAGTAACTTAGAACGTATCTCATCATCATCATCTAAGCGCTTCTCCCGGTTGCATCCTCGGCCATTGCCTTGGACCCAGGTTACGCTTCGACTATAATCCTGAATTGACAATCCGAGGCCAATGGTTTTATATGCCTTCCGAAGCACGGAATCATCATTATCGGACAACCAGGTGATTCAAGATAGCAATGTCCTAACTAAAATTGAAAAAAAAAAAGTACAAAGTGGTGGTGTTTGTGGGTTTGAACCCACAACTTCCGCGGTTTTTCAGCCCAGCGCTCTAAACGTTACACTACAGAGACCGTTCAGTTAGAACGTATATATTGTTGCCAAAAAGAACGATACGGTTACATTTTACGAAATATTGCAGTGTACTGTGTAACACAATCTGAAGCTTGAACGTTAGATGAAATCTAGGCAATAAAGTTGCTACACACCGTTTTTGCACGTGTCTGTTTTATAACTGCTAACATAGTTGCAATTAAGATTATCTTTGTTCAACTCGGGATCAGGTAATGATGCTTCTTGATCAATTAGGTAATTCATTAAAAGTGCTTCTACAATTATTTAAGACATTGAAACCATTTTTCACTACCTCCGGAAAAACCTGATTAGCGGAGACCATTTTGGTACAACTCATACATTTCATTTTTTTTATTTTTTTTTTGATGAGAAGGATTGTTTATGTTTTTGTTAATTATGTTGCGTTTTTTTTTATTTTTCAATCCTGTGTGTTTTTTATTGTATCCTTAATTGTATTTATATACCAAATAAACATTTCTCTATTCTATTCTATTTGAGTTTCAAAACTGCACAGTTTTACTTTCCATATTACAACTCTCCTAGTTCGATGGGACAGCTATCTGACATTTTCTTCTTCCTACTTTCCGAGGTGATCATCACACTAACAAATGTATGTACAAGTACATTTGTCACGTCTCAGTTTGTTATTACGTAAATTATCAACATGCCCCTTGATATTTCGGATATATCACACACTTATAAACACACACACAATCACACATGCAAATATACATACACACACTCACAAGGATACACACACACAAATACAATCAAAAGACAATAATTAAGTAGGTACCTACACCCTAGCTAAGTTGTAGTTATTTTTGTGAATCAAAACCAAATTAAATTTATCAACTTGTTCAAATAGTTCAATGTAATGTAATGCAATTAATCTTTATTATTGACGTCAAGAAACAGCTACGTCTCCAATCCCAGACTTCATACTTAAAAGAAGACACCGACCCATTTGTACACGTGTAAAAGATACTAAATAATAAACTTTTTTTTTAAACATAGTTTTTCCCGATGTAAGCTATAAACTTAATAACCGTGATAGTATCTACTACGTGCAAAATAATTCACACAATTTTCCATTCACACTGAACTTTGATATGATACGTATTAGGGGCATTCCCCACTTTAATGATGTTTACTACGTTGGTTGTCATTAACCTGTCTAATGATGGCTTTGCCATTACGCTAGTCCTCATTATTTAGGGAAATAATGTCTGATTTATTTAGTCAAGAATGGAAAACATGCGTTCAAATTCCTTTATGTTGCTTAAGCACTTGTGTTACAGACATCAGAATCAGTGGGATTACAAATATACGTAAATGGATATATATATATAACACCCAGGTTTGAAGTTATACCATTCAGAACTGTGATGTTTTGATTATAACTGTTGGCATACTTATGCTGTCAATTAAACACGGGCTTGTGATCCATTTCACCAATCCACAATTGGCAAGAGTGGTGCTTAAGCCAAAACCTATCTTTGTAACGAAAATATGATTTCAAATGATGAAGGCCTTTGCTCTGCAGTGGGCCATTAATAGGCTGATACTTCTACTTTAGTAGATAAAAGGTTAATATTAATAAGAATGTTTTACATGCTTGCATGCTGCTCACAAATAAATAAAGCAAAATAATATTTTATGTTATGTAGTGCAAGGTTCTTGAAAGTTTTTATTGTTTGACGCTTCAAGTTCAACTAAGTATTTTCAATTGGTTTATGCAACCGTCGGCTTAAGCTAATTTGCGTACTATTAATTAGATTAATTCACATACGTTTTTTAAGCGTAAGAGTCACCATGTCATTACTAGTCGTGCCTATAGCAGTTTATAAGCAAGCAAGAATCGACTAAGGGAAACCGATTACCGTTTTTTTTTTAAATATTATATTTTAGTTATCATTATTTGATTCTTCTAGAATCATCTGTCAACAATCGGAAGTTTTACTTCCCCCCATCGTTACTTACCGTTCGATTAATAACTATGATGCAATTTCCTCATTTTCCACCCGTGTCCTTCTTTGAACATGTTATTAACATTAATTTCAACCGGTTTTATAATTAATTATCAATGAGCATTCTTCGATACGATCCTTTTCCGGTCATGTAACTATGTAACTCTAACTGTAAATGAAATATCAAAATATCTCATGTTTAAAATTATAGAAACTTATCTTAATCGCAATTTCAAATGTTGTTATAATTAACGAACAAATTCATTGTACCTATTTTATTTGTTGCGAGTCTTGGTAACTCGCAAACGCTCAAAGCTTTTGATCAAAAACTTGAGCACTTATTTAAAGCTTTTAATAAATTTCTTGTGCATTAATTTATATCAATTTTTTATACCTAATTTATCCTTCTTCATATTTTTATTGATAAAAAAAAACAGTTTAATTGTAAAAGCTTAAAAGCTCCGAAAATATAGTGAGGAAGACGATTTAGCAATTATTATTTAGGTACAAGAAACGAGATAACTTCCAAACGCAAACTAGGGATGCAACATTACCAGGTGTAATCTATCGACAATGAACTCTATGCATAAACGTATTGTTCTAGCATTTATGTAAACGCATACCTATATTCATGCTAACGAGTCGGATTGTATTTCAATGATTCCGGCCCACTTCCACAAATTAGTGTGATTCCGAGATTCTGAATTTTCAATTATAAATCGTTTTATCGAATAATGCTCTAGGATTTCAGTTTTTTGCATACTGAAGACAGAATTATTTCGACGACTGATTCCTGTCCTAATATTTATGTTGATCTGGTAACGTGATGGCAATGTTAAATGGGAACTAGAGACTAGAAAACATGTACATTTTTAACCTGTGATTCACTATTTAGACTATGATTTAAGATAGTAATAATCACCAAATTAAGGTATCATTATTATATACATATATTATTAGAATTTTCTTTATTTAAGCCCAAATAGCGTTGATCAATGGCCAAAACATAAAATCGAAATCAAAATGGAAAAAAAAATCCTAACCTACTAAAATCAGATCACTAGTGTAATTTAGATAATATCAAAGGAAATAAGCAATATAACCTTATAATTACCGCGATATTTTAAAAATATAAGTTCTGAATACAAAGAAGCTGGAACGAAATGCAGATGTATGTATGTAATAAGTAGCTTGTACGATTAATCGCGTGAAAAATGTTAGCGATCACGCCACTATAACTGATGCACAGACAAGACACGTTCCTTACGGAATTCGCAATACATAATGATTTAATATTGAATTATTTTGGAAGTTTGTTTTTTTTGGTAAAGTTTTATTCCCGTTATAATTTTTTTTATAAAATTTTAACTGTACTATGGCCTTCATTGGATATGAACAGGATGCCATAAGATTATAATAACCTACAACGGTTAATCGTTATTTCGTACAATTTATTTCCATAAGTTTGCTTTAAAATGCCAAAAGTATTATTTTAAGGGCGAATTAAGAGACATAGTCAGATCAAGTTTTAAAACATTTTACAAATAAAAAAAAATATTTCAGTGAATTTTTTAAGCATACCTATTATTGAAAGTTTTATGATTTTTTATTAAAGGTAAGGGCGTTCATATTTTACATAACGTAAAATTTTCGCTGGCTTTAATTTTTCATTCTTTGATGACTTATAAAACTTATTGTTTGAAAATTGTTGCTAAGCATGAATAAATATAAAAGTTAATTAAACCAAATAAAAAGAAAAAAAAGTTTTTTAATGAATCAACAAGTTCTTATTTATAAAAAACATATTTGAATATTTATATAAAACATATTAGAAAATAAACCAGCAGTTCCTAAATACCAACAATAATTAAGTACCTAATATAAACCCCTAAATTACAAAATAAAAAAAATAAAATACGTACCTCTTTTTTGAATTCCCACGAGAATATTCACTTTTCTCTAACTAATTTACAGATCACAAACTAGCAGAGTACACGACATAATTAATCTTTTCACTCGGTATTAACGAAGCTCCATCACATTCAAAGAGAGAACATAAGGAAAATCTCGTGGCATCTGAAAACCTCTAGAGGCCTACAACTGACTGAAGTGAGTCGTCAGAACTAATTTTCATATATACAAACTATTACTGTTTAGTAAAAAGATGACGCAAAAAATTCATTTAATTTTGAACTTTATTCGTCGCGCAATAAGAGCGGTTTGGTTCGGCTGCGTGCGCGCAAGGCGACATAGAGTTCTAAACTAAACCAGAGGCGGCATGTCATAATGTAAGTGCTAGAGGGGGTGTAGCCTTGCCCCATCCGGCTGGTGGAAGGTATTTGGATTCCATAATGTTTCGTTTGCTTCATTCATTATTGTGCAAATAAATATCGCGAGGAAAATATGTCGGTAGGCAAATTAGGTGTACCGTTAACAGAATCGAGCATACACATTTATGAACCTTAAGGTGGGGGATATTTTCTATGAAAACATTTTATCTATCATAACTTTTTAGTAATATTAGTTTAGAAAAGTATAAATCGGACGATTGGACAACGTATCACGATTATCTTGGCGAGTTTATTTTCGACTGAAACTCTTAATTAGGCAAGCAAGGCAAAAAATAAAGCAAAGCTTAAAGTTTAGTTAAGATTTTCTAAACCGTCGAGTAATACACGTTTTGGGATGTAATATATCATTTTGTAAGATTTGATATCAGTGACTAATATCATCAGACCTCCATTATTCTTAACTCTGTGTATAAAACTGTCTTCCTCTTTTTTCCTTAACTATAAATTAATAGCCATTTGAAAGGTGCATTGACTTTTACATGACGTACGTCAGGTTTATACTATATAAAAATTAAATTTCTGACGAATGTCAAGTATACGTCTGCATGAATTTTAGATTTTGATTTGATATATGACAAGCAACCGCACGCGATTCCGTACGCGTGGATTTCTGTTATACTATAGCCTAAGCCCTTCCCCGTCACATGGACTATACAACACAAAAATATTTTTCAAATCGGACCAAACTCTTCAGCTTTATTGTATACTAGCTGCCCGCCCCGGCTTCGCCTGTGGTACTTACTTACATGTATTATACATACAAATCTTCCTTAAGAATCACTCTATCTATTAAAAAAAACCGCGACAAAATCCGTTGCGTAGTTTTAAAGATCTAAGCATACATACGGACATACAGCGAAAGCGACTTTGTTTTATACTATGTATTGAAGTATAGATTACTAAAAGGATAATCTTAGCTTTATAAAACCTTTGAATGGTATGTAATCCATAGTATTTATCACATATTTACAGATCTATAAACGCGATTGCACAGTACGTCCGGTCAATTTTATACCGAAGGTCTTAGGGCCTAATTAGGCCATTCGCCTATTTTACAAGCAATGAAATAGTTTTTAGCAACAATTAATTTATGTTATGAATAAAATGATGTCTGTTATGAAACTATGTTTCACAATATTTCACGAGTTGATTTTATACCAAAATTCATTGTAGTTACATATTGTTACAAAACTGTTATATTTATTCTAGATTTCAGCGGGTAGATTGTGTACTAATGTTTAATTTAAACTGATGTAAGGCCTATTTCATTAAGAAACACTTCATCAAATATTTTTTTGTACCAAAGTGTAGATAAACTGGAATAAGCGTTTTTTGGATAAGGCATCTAATCTGTATGTAGTGTAATGCGTTGTGGGATAACACGGATTGTCTTTTGTGATATACATTTATACAAATATGTACAATTGTACATCTATAGAATGTTTATAGAAAATTTTATACATTTTACCTACAAAGACTACGAACAATATATTTAACTGTTGATAATATGTTAACCGATGTACCAAGAGTTACAATCTCCGACGGAAAAACACAATTTAATGAACTCACGAAACATATCGAAGACACATGCAATGTTGGTTGAATGCACAAATGCATTATGAAAACTGCGTCCTGGCTGATACCCTTGTGCGTTCTCGAAGATTTATGTATATTATTTGTTTCTAATTAAGTGGGAAAACGTGCACTTTAATAAATAGTATTTCTCTAGCGGAGTTTCGGTCTTTCGGGTTCGGGTAAGGTAACTTAACTAAATGACTTTTCCAAATAGAAAAATGTTTAGTTAACTTTTCGATACTTTTAGTAGTTAACTTTAAATCTTTTGACGAAACGAAATTATCTTCTGACGATATGACCTTACGCCTTTTTATTATTTTGATAATGGCTAAATAACAATGTGCTGTGGAGCAGAGATGTGTGATCAATTACAGCTTGAAATTCTATTGGCTACTTACGACACAAACACAGCACACAACACACATCTTAGCTTTGGTGGAGTCTCACCCTAAGAGGGCTTAGGGTTGCGCCTGGCGATTGGAGTCTAACTCGAAAAACCGTAAAAACAAAAATAAACTAAAAATTAAAAAATAATTCCTAATATCTACCTCATACTGTAATTTTCCTAAACTATGTTAAAGTAATCTTAAACATACTAACTGAAGTCGGTGCCTGCCCAAAAACAGAAGAGAAGAAGCACCGACTTCAGTTAGTATGTTTAAGATTACTTTAACATAGTTTAGGAAAATTACAGTATGAGGTAGATATTAGGAATTATTTTTTAATTTTTAGTTTATTTTTGTTTTTACGGTTTTTTTGAAGTCGGTTTAATTTTTTTTTAAAAAGTCAGTTTATTTCATGATTTTTAGTTGTGTTAAAGCGTTGTGAACTTAATTATTAATAGGAACTTAGTTGTTGTTAAGAGTGAATGAGAGTGTGGATAAATTTCTTGTTCTCGCGAGAAGGCCCAGCGAGACTTCTCGGCGAGATTTTTTGCCGTGGGTCTGGATGTAATATACACAAGTATCACGTAAGCCCTACATACATTCGATCGACCAATTGCAGTTCTGCCTTCCAACTCCTAACCGTTAAGGAGTACTGTAGCTTCATCATCAGCACAGTAGCATCAGATGTTGATTCAAGCATACCTCACAAGCAACATGTAAGCCCTACACATACTACTAAATAGTTTCCATCGACCAAATTGCAGTTCTGCCTTCCAACTCCTAACCGTTAAGGAGTACTGTAGCATCATCATCAGAACAGCAGCATCAAATGTTGACACCCTGAAGCATATACCTGAGTAAGACATGATTACGAAACAAAAACACCATACGAGCATACAATTTTCGGTGGTTGCCCTCGATTTCTCCTGGATTCCATCATCAGATCCTGGACTGGTGAAAATGGGACCACCCCAGACCTAAACTCTACAAAACAAAAAAAAATTTTTGAAATCCGTCCATAATTGACGAAAATATCGGTGAACATACATAAAAAAAAAAAAAAAAAAATTATACATACAGACGAATTGAGAACCTCCTCCTTTTTTGAAGTCGGTTAAAAAGTGGAGCGTTCTTGGATTTCTCTACTCAAGTGTTTCTCAAACTTTTTTTAAGCAAAATATTTGATGGAACCCTACAATAAAACAATAGTTTTCGAAAGTGTATTCTTGAATAACACGTACCGCGCGCAGCCAAT
The DNA here is from genome assembly GCA_958496325.1 of Nomophila noctuella. NCBI lineage: Eukaryota > Metazoa > Arthropoda > Insecta > Lepidoptera > Crambidae > Nomophila > Nomophila noctuella. The sequence goes on along the minus strand of OY292487.1, from coordinate 2,066,280 downwards.
TCAAAATGTTTGACCAGATAGAGGCGCATTGCTTTTTTACTTAATTCTTATGGACCACCTACAGAAGTATCTTATAACCTTAGGGTTCCGCGGAACACACTTTGAGTCTAGTTTTACTCATTTTCTTTTTATATTCTACTACTCACGTGTCAGTAAGGCAGCGCGCGGTAGTGGTGGGTGAAGTCGTACTCCTCCTCGTCGGTGAGCGCGCACTCGTCGAAGCACCACAGCCCCGCGACGGCCAGCAGCACGATGTACACTGCGTAGTATGACGCGTATACCAGGATACTGGACAAGCTCAGTCTTGCACCCAATGTTACTTATTCGCACGTATGTGAAGCACAACTACTTCTACCTCTATTCTACTACTCACGCGTCAGTAAGGCAGCGCGCGGTAGTGGTGGGTGAAGTCGTACTCCTCCTCGTCGGTGAGCGCGCACTCGTCGAAGCACCACAGCCCCGCGACGGCCAGCAGCACGGTGTACACTGCGTAGTATGACGCGTATACCAGGATACTGGACATTGCTGTTCACACGGTGTGGGGCATTAAAGGCAAGCAACGCACCCATGTACGGTTGTTGATGTCCATGGGCAGCGGTGATCACTTACCATCAGATGACCCTCTTATACGTTTGTCAATAAAAAAATCTTCACTGGCACAAAGCCGCGCCGGGCGTCGTTTCTGCCTTCGAGCTGGCTTTCCGCCGCATCTATGCGATCCACACCTATCTGTCTAAGGCCGATGGCGATGATTTTTTTGTCATAATTTATCAAGGCCCCGTTATAGGTCAATGACAAGCTCGGTCTTGCCCCTATGTTTCTTATTCGCCCGTGTGTGAAGCACAACTACTTCTGCCTCTATTCTACTACTCACGTGTCAGTAAGGCAGCGCGCGGTAGTGGTGGGTGAAGTCGTACTCCTCCTCGTCGGTGAGCGCGCACTCGTCGAAGCACCACAGCCCGGCGACGGCCAGCAGCACGGTGTACACTGCGTAGTATGACGCGTATACCAGGATACTGGACAAGCTCAGTCTTGCACCCAATGTTTCTTATACGCACATCTGTGAAGCACAACTACTTCTACCCCAGTATATTCTACTACTCACGTGTCAGTAAGGCAGCGCGCGGTAGTGGTGGGTGAAGTCGTACTCCTCCTCGTCGGTGAGCGCGCACTCGTCGAAGCACCACAGCCCCGCGACGGCCAGCAGCACGGTGTACACTGCGTAGTATGACGCGTATACCAGGATACTGGACAAGCTCAGTCTTGCACCCAATGTTTCTTATTCGCACGTCTGTGAAGCAAAACTTGTTCTACCTTCTATTCTACTACTCACGTGTCAGTAAGGCAGCGCGCGGTAGTGGTGGGTGAAGTCGTACTCCTCCTCGTCGGTGAGCGCGCACTCGTCGAAGCACCACAGCCCCGCGACGGCCAGCAGCACGGTGTACACTGCGTAGTATGACGCGTATACCAGGATACTGGACATTGCGGTTCACACGGTGTGGGGGATCTGCAGAAGAACGGGGTCAGCATTAGTCTATTAATGTCCTATTGCAGGGAAAAGGCCTCATTTGAAATCATGTTTTCGTTACGAAGATAGGTTATGGCTTAATCACCACGCTTGCCAAATGCGGGATGGTGATTACAAACCCGGGAACACACTTTTTTGGGACCTTAAACTGCTGACCATCGAAGCAAAATAACGGCGTCAATGCAAAGATTATATTCTCCTAAGCAAGTGTCTGAGGGTGCGTCCAAATCTGACGAATGCGTCGGGACGCCGTTCGCAAGCCGCGCATGCGCTTATAGTTTATATTAATACTTGTAAATTCGTCCTACGTCTCATGAACTACATGAACAATTTTTTCACGAAACAAGAAAACTAATACGTACGCATGAAATGTTATCCCGGAAAACTCAACCACATTTTTTTATTGTTCTTAATCTGTCCGTCACTACTGCGCCACGAAGGCTTAAGTATTCAAATGAAGTAGAATAACTAAAGTTCATTGTACATCACAGAAAATTAACAACAACCACTCTTTTAATCTCACGTGCAAATCTGAGTCGCAAATTCGTGGTCTATCTATCTTGTACGATCTTTGTCCTTGATGTCAAGGTTACGCTCTCAGTCTTTGAGCACCGACTATTTTATCTCATATCTTGACGCGTATGGCATAATGTACCCATCGCAATTTAACTTACATTTTGAATTTTATATTTTATTTAATTAAGACTTATTTTCAAGGGCGGATCCATCCTATTAAGTATGTACAACAGCCTATTCGACCATGAAACGACGTTGCCCCAGGCAAAATATTTTTTCCTGGGTCACAAACGAGCTCTATCTTCTTTTGTACGTTAAATCTGGTAAAATTAAATGTGAAAATTTCTGTCGAGCAAAGGACTTATCCTTTTTCGAAAGTATAGAAATAAATTTAAAAAAAAAGGTTTTTTTGAAAATGCTACTACTTTTATATGAACAGTACTACCAGTATTCGTTTTTATAAAATTGTAATGTGGTGTGATGTAGAGGGTTCTATTATTTGTTTTTATTCCATGATCCGAAGGCTACACGACAGCAAGTGCGAAGCAACAAACAATTTAGATTTCATTGTATTTCTTTGTATCGTTCCAAACTATTTATTCTTAACTACTCGGATCTTCCCTCCGGCAATTTCAGTAATTCTCGAATAAACTAACGCTTAATAGTTGCCGACATCAGGACCGGTTGAAAAGTTCACAGATTTGACCCGCGTACATTACTCGCAAGGACGGTGCATCTGTTAGTAATCCTTATAGGGCAGGCATGGTATGTGAATATACATTAACATTATAGTATAATGCAGTTTGGCTTTATAGCCTATGCTTGTTGCTAACTGTTTGTTTTGTTTTGAAGACTTCTTTCGAGATAATGTTTTATCAGTCAATTATTATAATATAAAAGTCAGGTTTTTTTCCACATTCGCACTTCTCTCTGCCTGATAAACAAAAGTCCTTACCCATACCCTAACTGCGGTAGCGGCTGATACCAAAAGGGTATTATATCCGTTGGAATCGCCATACCGGCCTGTAAAATACAACTCTAAAAGAAATCCTCGTTTGAAACACAAACATGTAGCAACTATTAAGGGAGCAGGTCATTCCTCTTGACAAACAAAAAATACCAAGAAGCTTATTTCACTGATTGTAAAGATTAACGTTAACTAGCAAAACTAAGCATTAAACATAGAATAAATTAAAAAATGGAAAACCCAACACGATAGTCTAATTAAGTCCAGAGGGCCATCTTATTAGAAAAACTAGAATAATGTGATATAATCCTGAGCATGCTGCAAAAAAGGCAGAAGTAGTTAACCATGGTGATCTCCACCCTCACTGATGTGGAACACCACTTAAGTAGCAAGAATTATATCTATATCTATACTTATATTTTAAAGAAGAAATACCTTTATTCCTGTTTGAACTAATAACCTCAAAATGTACTAGAGATTCCAAAATTGTTTTACCACTAGCGGCCGCCAGCGACTCCGTCCGCATGGGTTACGATTTCCGCACACAGTCTTACAAAAAATAGCTGAATAAAACAACGGTCTTTATGCATGCAATCAACTTGCACACTTTTATGGGACTCATTACTCAGGAAAGAAATAATAGTTAAATTAAGTGACGGAAAACGCTTATCATTATTAACAATAATCTGGAGACCTTATAGATTTGAGAAATCATCTGTTCACCACGATTCAGATCCGCGGCCGCGCCTCTAGCGAGGTGCACCATCTATCGGCACATTTTAGAACTAAATAGTTCGCTAGCACAACAATTTTACAATAAAGGAATATACAATAGCTTAAAGCCTACCTCGACAAATGGTAAGTGGTAAGTGGACTATCCAACACAAAATGTTTTGTCAATTCGAACCAGTAGTTCCTGAGCTTAGCGCGTTCAAACCAATTTGGATCTTGAGTTCACGTGTTATTGTGAGTCAACCATAAAAGATAGACAAATGCTGTTGGGGGATACTTTTTAGGCAATTTTATGTAGAATATTTCCGTCATACATGATTTCTATGTGACTTTAACCATTAAGGCTGCACACGCGACTGAAGCTTAAGAAATGGAGTAAATTCTCCCGTTTTCCCCACATTTCCCTTCACTACGCTACTCCTGTTGATTGTAGCGTGATAAAAAGTATCCTATAATATGCCCAGGAGTATGAAGAATAATGGTACCAAGTTTCGTCAAAATCCGTCCAGTAGTTTTTGTTTCTATAAGGAACATACAGACAGACAGACAGACAGACAGACAAAAATTTTACTGATTGCATTTTTGGTATAAGTATCGATCACTAAACACCCCCTGATAGTTATTTTGGAAAAATATTTTATGTACAGAATTGACCTCTCTACAGATTTATTATAAGTATAGAAGATATAGATTAGCAAAGTACAATATCACTGAGTTACATAGGCAAAATTTAGTACTAGTTAAGTTTTTGGTTTTTGTATTTATGACTGCTCGTGCGAACCCGGGACGGGCTGCAAGTAAGTAATTAATTAAATTCCGAAAACACAAAACTCGCAAACCACTCCTCATTTAGTCATCAGTGCTGCAAATGCAAGTGCATCGGAATAGTTTCGCAACTGATCCGGTCGTGGCGCAACCAGCCTTTCTAGAAATACTCACATTAATTCAGCACGACCGTTGAGACGAGATGTTGCGGAAACTGGTATTGGGTCGATAGGGCCCGTTTAGGGTGTAGAACAAATCACTTGAAATGTTCGAATGATTTTGTTGTACCGTGTAGAATATGCCAGTTGGATAGTACTACGAGTATTCTAGTACTATCCTTAATCTTACAGTGGGTGTTACGGGTTCTTGGGACATTCCAAGGGGATGAACAGAAGCATTTCCTTGTGTTCTTAATACTTAGGTGCCAACCGGGAATCTAGCTGTTAACCCGGAAAAGAAGGCCAGAGGAGACTACTGGAAATACACTTTATCAATTACTAACCATTCTGCAGTCACCAATCCACTTGTATAGCGTGAAAACTATAGCCATAACCCCCATTGGGGTAGGCTTGCGTCCAATGGACTGCGAAAGGCGGATCCTGATGATGATGTTCGAATGGAAATCCCATAACCTGCGTAAAGTTCCATTCACTTGGGATTTTTTGCTGAAGTTGAGTTTACTTTAGGAAAATCTTAATGATGTTTTCGAACAAAATAGTCATAAAGACATACAGAGCCCTTATCAAGGTTTTAAGCAAACGCGTTACTAACGTCACTCGAATTATATTGTTGTTTTTTTATTTAACGATAATAATGCAAAGACCAATTCGCCTTGTGTTTTACAAAATAAACAATTTCAAGTATGTGCACATTTACGCGATTTTTTGCATTAATTTAGCATGCCATTGTTTACGACAGCCTGTTGTTCTGTAATAAATTATCACAAGGCTTTAGTAGGTAATTTCGCATTCGTAATCAAAGTTCAAATTATTTAACTTTTAATGAATCGTTCTATAATGATTTATACCTCAGATTGTTGATCAGGTTTGTGTCACGTTTTTATACTAACGCTTGTGATGATCAAGTCCGGTATTATTTTTTTACATATCAATTTCACGGAAACTACTAACAGACCTCATATTATGTTGGGCGTTTTAACATCTGTTTTATTAATTTATTATTTATAGGTAGTTCTTAAACAATTTTAAAACATACATAAGTAAACACTAATCACTGTAATCATTATGAGTGGCTCCATTTAATAGTCACTAACATGTGGAATTTTCTACTCCAATACAAAAGAAATACCGAAGAAACAGAAAATATTTTATAGATTCATTTAAATAAAAAAAACTCCTCAAAGTTCGTTTAGCTATTGTAAAACGGTAGCAATGCGACATTATACAATTATTGATGTCTGCCAGTGCCCTGTAAGCGAACAAGTGAACACAGTTGGTCTGATATACATAGATATTCATCAAATCAGCCAATTCTTTATAACTACTACAATGAAGACAAAAAACTAAATCTCCGGTGTTTCCCCTGTCAATGCTCTGAGAACTTAATAAAAAACTGTCATTCAGCTTTTTCTGTCATTGTGATTTTTTCATTACAAATAACCATAGCAGTTAAATATAAACAGCCCATTAAAGCCAAGATTTGTCATCAAATAATTTAACGTTCTCGTCATTTGTCCAATCATACGATATCCAGTGTAGTACAGTCAGTTATTGTCAGAGTGACATTCAAATTTTACAGTGATTCAAAATTTTCGTACATGATTTTCACGTATGTTCCGCAAATACTCGTAGTAACAGCCTATTAATTTTCCGCTGCAGGGCAAAGACCTCTATCATATAGTTCAGCACAAAGGAGCACATCTGGTCGTATAAATAATGCTAGTACTAGCTTAAAAACACATAGGAACAAGAAATCCGTTACACTGAAAATATAATAATGAACGATCTTTTACACTCGTACAATACAATTAACCTCTTCTGCACTAAGAGCTTAGACAGAGTTTTATTCTATTAATGATCAATATCGCAATATACATACATGCCTGAAGAAAAAGCTCTTCTGTTATAAGAAACGACATAGGCGGTAACTTAATACAAACCCAATTAGACCTTCGACGAAATTAAATAATTTGAATGCACGTATTTAAGACCATAAGGACAAGGTCACTACCAAATGCTCAGCAACACCGTAATCAACCTTTATTGGTAATCGAACCTGGCATCGTTCATAACCGGCATTCCACACCATCTCATCTCCCACTAGGTCAAGGTTGCATGCGTACAGCTACGTAATTTGCGCTTGTCCGTCCGTTGCGACAGCCGTGGACCAGTTATAAATCTCCGCACTGTCAACTGTCCAGCTTGAAGGACCAAAATTTACTTTGTAAAATATTCATTGTGGGAACTTGTCAACAGATAAGATGAGGGTCAAGCTACTGATTAGTTAGTATCATAGGAAAACAAGAATTAGTATGTCACATCGTTGCTTAATACGACACCGGAAAAAAATAGAGTACCTAATACTTTTCTAGCCCGGCACTAGGTTCACAGCATAAAACGAAAATTTCCTTTGTTAGCAACACCCATTATAACAGTACATGTAAAATCGAGGTTAGGGTTAAACTACTAGTGTGATAATACTTATGATAAGAAGCATTTGCACGCAACTTAGGCTACTCTGCTTTCAGAAGCTACATGTATACTTAATGTATTAGTATAGTTGTATGTTATGAGTTTAAGGCTGTACCTATACATTTTGTTACCTATTTTGGTGTGGTATTACATGCAGAGTTAAAAGTGACGCATATAATTTAAACCCTATCGATGATCACCATTTAAATCATATATCAAATCATGTAAATTGTAGTTATTAAACCATGGGATCCAATAAAAAATAAAGATTAAATCAACCGTTTGAAATAGAATATGCAAATTTTAGTTCAAGTCTGGCTAAATTCTGGTTTGAGCAGAAACTGGTTGTAGGCAAAAAACCCACTAATTCGTTACCTGGGTATTCTATTTCCATTTATAACATGACATTATTCGTCTTGTTGTTTTATAAACGTTAGCCATGAACTTGAAAAGATAATGATAACAATATTAAGACGTCACTTATTTTGGACATCATTGCTGTACGTTGGCCTCTTAGGTTAGGAGTTATGTCAATGTTCTTCCACTGTGGCCACTTTGGCCACAAAGTCAGAAGTTGCACCAAATCCCGAGACCTGCTTTGTGAGGGTGAGACTCCACCAAAGCTTAGATGTGTGCGGTGGAGCGGAGATGTGGCGTAAGCAGCCAATAGGATTTTATCCTTAACTCGTGATCAATTACATCTTGAAATCTAATTGGCTACTTACGACACAGCACACAGCATAAATCTTAGCTTTGGTGGAGACTCACCCTGAGACAGCGAACTAGCCGGCGGAACACGTGCTCTGGAAGAAATGTCCACAGCGAAAGCCATTGCCAACACCGAGTATAAACGGTGGCTCGAGGCTGAGGAGATGGACACGTCTGTCGTCGCTCCCCCTCCGGCAAACAACCCGAGGACCAAATCTAGGAGCATACAGTTCCCAGTGACGCCATCGCGAGTTAGTGTGTGGGCAGAGCCCTGGTCTCAGGCACACCACCACTGAATCACTACTACCAGGGAACCTGTGGGAAAGCCCCACAGGTTAGTTTAGTCTGGCACTTCCAGGAGTCCCACTTACTCCTTTAGTCGCCCGACATTAAAAAAAGGTTAATGCCATTCCATGTTGGGCAGGCTTGTGACCGCGGAATGGTGAACGACAAAACGATGCTTCTCTAAAATACAATGGAAATAAAAAATTGGCCAAGTGCGAGTCGGACTCCCGCACTGAGGGTTCCGTACAAATTCTATTTTTGACGTATTAAAAAAATTACTGAATAGATTTCCTTCGAACTAATTTTCGTTGGTAGTTTTTATGGTAATGTATATTATATATTAATTTCAGTTTTATCATCCTCTTATTTAAGAAGTACGCAAAGTATTCACTTTAGAAAAAAGTGATATTAGAAACCTTAATATAATTTTTAAAGACCTATCTAAAGATACCCCACACGTATATGTTCAATGAAAAAAAATATTTTCAGTTTCAGTTCTGACTATGGGGACCCCCCACTATTTTTATTTTTTTTCTATTTTTGTGTGAAAACCTTGTTGCGGTTCACAGAATACATCCGCTCACTAAGTTTCAACAGTATAGTACTTATAGTTTCGGAAAAAAGTGGCTGTGACAGACTGGCGGACAGACAGACAGACAGACAGACAGACAGACAGACAGACAGACAGACATGACGAATCTATAAGGGTTCCGTTTTTTTGCCATTTTGGCTACGGAACCCTAATAAATGGGTTAGTACACGGGTACCGCCTCAGAACTAAAGATAGAACTATTAATTTTCAGCTAGCATGACACAGCAGTTTGGCGCAGTGAAATCAATTATCGTGCACCAAGCCGACCTTGGCCGAGAATCGAGATGACTTCGTTTTGGAATGCTAAACGGACATTGTGATTGAGGTTCGATTACCGGTTCTCATCTGCGCAAGTTTCATAACTTTACCAATATTATTCGAGATTATGTGAGGAAAAAATTAAAATTTCGTACATCATTTTGACTGACGCAAAGATTACTCGGCCAAGGGTTTTTGATCGTATGATTATGTTGACCGCTACTGCTTGACAATTAAACGTCTGTTTATGACATCAACTGTGGTGATTTGACATCCAAATGGGCAGGCGACGGGCCCGTAGGTCTAGTGGTCAGAAACCCTGGCTACAAAACCAAAGGTCGCGGGTTCGAATCCCGCAAGGGGCAAATGTTTGTGAGATGAACATCAACATATTATTTTGTACTCGAGTCATGGATGTTTATAAAAGTATTTTAGTACGAGTATGTCTATCTGTTCCCTAGCTTCCCTAGCTTGTACTATACAAGCTTCGAGCTTAGTTTGGGACTAGGTAATTGGTGTGTTAGTCCAAAGCATTTATTTATTTATATATTGTGGATATCATAATATTGTGTACATTACAGATTGCGCTAAAACTTTTGAGACCTTAATAAATATAAGTACTATCTAGCCAATAGCACGACAGAGGAGAAAACTGAACTGTACTGGTTCCATTTTCATCATCAGCAAATCCCAATTGGTCTGAAGTATGTCTGAACATATTGCACTTTCGAGTACAATAATAAATTTCAATCATACGAACGTCTCTTGTCCATCGCCCACCTGCAACAGCTCCACATTAGCATAACCTGAACCTGGTCTTCCAATGCTGTTGCAAAACCGTCCACGCCCTTTAACCGTCCCCAAGGTCACCGCGAAATATCAATACACCGAACTGGCACGCAGTTCCGAATGTTGCGACAAAGTTAGCTAATGCGCCGAATGACTGGTTTCGAGAAATGACAGCGACCTTGCATCGTATTCGACGGATAATATAGTCAATACTTTCAGCGAGTCGTTTTTTAATTGGATGTTAGAGAACATTGAAATTTGACACGACTGGTACAGAAGAAACCAGGAATTTAATTTTGCCAGGACGCGTATAAGTTTTCCTGATGTAACCGATTATACATTTTTTCGAAGCCGTATTATGTCCTAAGGCGAGTTTTGGTTTCGGCAGGAAATTTTATCTATTTACACGTCATTTTTAAGGTCTAAAAGACAAAAGTGGTAATGCAAGCAAGCATTATCAGAATCACAATATACCAAAAGAAACCAGACAGATAACGATGCATCAAGTTCAAGAAAAAGGCGTCTGAACTTTAAGAATTTTGTAATCACTTCAAAACACAATTATGTTATTCATATTTTTTTCATATAAACGACACAGTATTTACTTCTAGTCTTAGTAATACTCTTCATCACATGATTGGTTTAACTAAGCGAACGGTGTTTGAAGGCTGAAACATTGACCAACAAAATCATCCGACGCGGTAAAAGAAATTCATGAGATACATCTCCAGATTAAAATTCAGAACTATACTTCACAACGACATTTACTCATGTTCAAGTATTGTAAGCAATAAAACCGCAAAAAATGTTCGAGACAACCTGACGATATCATTGTTTCGAGCGGTGACAGCTGAATGAGTTTCTGCGTTGAGAAAAACCTTGTGAAACTTGAGTTTTCGGCGCTCTTTTAACTTGTTAAGCATTACTGACGTGGCTATGTCTTGTAAGGTATCCATTTTTGTGTATATGAGTGCATTTATAAGCAATGAAAACATTTAAGGTTTTAAAACTGAGCAGAAAAAAAGTACATGTTGCCACATGAAGTTTCTATCTTACTAGGCTGCCACGACTTCGTCCCCGCAGATTTCGGTTTTCGAACACATAGTGTTATATTATAGCTTAAACTTAAAGCCTTCCTCGAACAATGGACTATCCAACACATAAATATTTTTTCGATACGAACCAGTAGTGCCTGAGATTAGCGCGATGAAACAAACAAACTCTTGAGCTTTATTATAATACATAGTATAGATTTATGAATAAATTCATAACCGTTTTTTGCATTAGTTTTAATGAATGTACGAAATAAAAATTAAGCAACTGATGAATTGCTAAACGTGGTGAACATTGCAAGAAAGAAACATACATTATTTTTGCACTTATTATCGCACTAAGTATCACTTGATACAACCACCTTTCGCAACGAAGGAGTTAACATCTCTACGATAATGTTGATTCTAATTACGCCTAATTACAATATTTCAGTGTATTTTAATTTAATTAAACAGTTAAGTAAACAATTCTTTGAACTTAACAGTACGTATTTATATGAATAAGATATAGTACCCTTATACTTTTTTTTAGTCTGTCAGTTTTAGCCTGGGGTCCTGTCACCTAATCTAGCGTTTTAGGAATCCATTAAAATATAGCTATTCCGCTGGGTTTCGCAACCAAGTTACTTAGAATAAATGAATTATAGAAAAATATGATTAAAATATTTGATAACGAATCCTACATATTGTAGACAAGCGGCCGTCCGCGACTCTGTAGTAGAGTGGTAGAGAATGCCATGAGGCATTAAGTCCGCCGTCCCCGCCGTCCACAAATTTTATTTCGTGCAATAAAGTTTAAATAAAAAAATTGGCCAAGTGCGAGTCGGACTCCCGCACTGAGGGTTCCGTACAAATTCTATTTTCGCCGTATTAAAAAAACTACTGAATAGATTTCGTTCGAAATAATTTTCGTTGGTAGTTTTTATGGTAATCTACATTATATATTTATTTCAGTTTTATCATCCTCTTATTTTAGAAGTTAGAAGGGGGGGGGGACACACTTTTTTCCACTTTGGAAGGGTCTGTCACGCAAAGTATTCACTTTAGAAAAAAGTGACATTAGAAACCTTAATATAATTTTTAAAGACCTATTCATAGATACCCCACACGTATATGTTCAATGAAAAAAAATATTTCGAGTTTCAGTTCTGACTATGGGGACCCCCCGCTTTTTTTATTATTTTTCTATTTTCGTGTGAAAACCTTGTTGCGGTTCACAGAATACATTCACTGACTAAGTTTCAACAGGATAGTTCTTATAGTTTCGGAAAAAAGTGGCTGTGACAGACTGGCGGACAGACAGACAGACAGACAGACAGACAGACAGACATGACGAATCTATAAGGGTTCCGTTTTTTTGCCATTTTGGCTACGGAACCCTAAAAACAGTACAGCTTAAAAGCCTTCCTCGTCCAATGAACTATCCAATCAAAATATTTTTTTCAATTTGAATCAGCGCGTTGAAACCAACAAAATAAGGTCTTGACGTTGGTCTTAGATAGTCATAGGAAAAGACAAATGAAAGATAAAAACAAAATAGTATCAGAAATCGCTACATTTATGAGTAACACCCACGTATCATTAAGCCCAGTAGCGGGTTGCAGTTTCGGCAAGGTGATCTGCATGCTTTAAGTGGTTATTTGACCAAGTTGATCAAAATTATTTGCACACCTTCTGTCATTGTCTCGATGACTTAATATCCGGCAGATATTATTTAAATGTTTATCATTTTTATGTATCAAAAAGAGTATCCGGCTTCTATTTAAAATCTTTCTGGTGTTTCTTTGTATTCTCGCCAGAGCCACCTGGGATCAGATGATTTTTTTATTTTTTTTTTATTTTGAAAGCTCCTTTCTGGAAACTTTAAAAACTGCATACAATCTGAATGCATATTTTTAATGAAAACTAAAATTTCGCAGACTGAAAAAAAAAATCATTATTTACGTTTGCTATTTCATGTACCCGTATGAGGTACATAGATAATCACATAAACCATTAAGTGTATTGGTTACATTAAATATATAAATATATTTCATTTAAACCTTGTCACGAATAATTTGAAATGGACAAATGGTTAATGCACAGACACGTAAATCTATTGTATCAATGCTTGCTATTAAAGTATTATTGCTTGATAAATACTCATTGAAAATTAAATTAATTAACAGTTAAACCATTTAATCAAAAGACTGTAAAATATAAAGGCAATATATCTGACTATTAACAATATTCCTTATTCGCCTCATACAAACTACGATAAGGACTTTTATGCCACGTGGCAAATGAGCTAGCGAGTCATCTCAGGACGAGACTCCATCGAAGCGGAGATGTGCAGAGCGGACCGGAGATGTGTCGTAAGCAGTCAATAAGATTGTGACCTAGCACGTGACCATCTCAGTATTGAAATCCTATTGCCTACTCACGCACGGCCCATCTCTGCTCCCGACTTTGGTGGAGTCTCCCAGTGCCGGTGATAAATCTATCAGCGCCCGGGGCGAGATTTCTTTGGCTAACTAAGTTAGCTTCGAACTATAAGGATAGTCAAGGGCGCCTTGTAGGGTAGGGCGCGGTTGAGCGTCGGCCCGGGGCGCCCAACCACGCCCTACCCTAAAACTGCTACTGAGTCACACCCTGACAGTAAGTGATCATCACCGCCCATAGACACCCACGATTTCATAGGGATTGCAAAAATCAAAATATACTTTATTCATGTAGGCCTTAGTGAGGCACTTAAAAATCGTCAATGATATCTCAATATAATGGATCTACCACCGACTTCGGAACGCAGTCATCTACCGAGAAGAAGCGGCAAGAAACTCGATAGTTGCTCTTTTATTTTATTCCGTTTGGTTATGCTTAGTCGGGCTACGGAGTTAGGATAGTACTCTAGGATGGCACTAGCCGCGTCGAATCCTTGGGACTTTCCAATTACCGTAATTACAACATATAAAACAAATATTGTGCGCGATAACCTTCGGTATCGCTAAGTGGGAGTTGCGACAGTCGGTTGCGACATTGTCCGGTCCATTCGGAACTGGCTGGGTACTACGCGGCTGTAGTAGGTTGCATTCCAAGCTTTTGCCGGTAAAACTAGTATTAGTGTTCACCTAATTTAGTCGTTTGTACGTAGGTAATAAGATTTGGATCTACATAGATTATATTTCAGGCTTTTGAAGGCATTAGTGGCCACCTGATTTGAAGTTTAGTGGGTGGGAGACATGTTTGGACGCGAAGTGAAGTATATGTACAGGTGGCATTTTTAATCCGCTGAGAAAATGGTTCCTAGTGTCCATTTTATTAAGCGAATTTTGACAGCTCACACTCATAATGATATCATACAATATTATATTATAATATATATTGTACTTCATGGACGGTTACCGCCCACGCACACTCAGTGATATGCTACGAATTACGATTACAATAAAGTCCCGTTATTTGCAAAAGTTTTAGAAAATTAATGGAATGACTGGTTTTTTTTTTGCGGTAACTCGAAGGCTTACTGCAATGTTATTTTCTGTACTAAACTTAGTGAAAAAGTATCTATGATACTGACTGAATGACGATATTGTCTACCTTGCATACTTCAAAACTTTGTCTTAGCCATCAACTGGTTTTAATTTATAGCTGCAGTAAGTAATCACTAGATGCAACAAAATTGCAGTTGTGAAACACTCGAAGTCCAAACTTGGAACTTGTTGGAATTATCGGTTGCAATGTACGCTCAGATTAGCAGGTGGTGATTGAAATGTATTTACAGCCTTTGCATTAAATAGTCATACCTTAGAAACTAGTTGATCGCTTTGGCCACCGTACCAGTAATTTCAGGTTCAAATGCCAGGTCGAACAAAAATATTTTTATGTTTCAGTTAACGTTCGGAGCTTTTAAGCTCTTCCTGGCTTTAAAGCCAGGGACGTTATTTATAAAGTATTGGAAAAAACTTAAAGTCGAATAATGGCAGCAAATTAATCTATACAAATATTATAAAGAGGAAAGGTTTGATTTTTTGTTTGTTTGTTTGTTTGTATGAATTGAATAGGCTCCGAAACTACTTGGCAGATTTGAAAAATTCTTTCACTGTTGGAAAGCTACATTCACCCAGAGTAACAAAGGCTATATTTTATCCCGGTACGGGAAGAAGTTCCCCCGGGACGCGGGTGAAACCGCGTGACGGGCCGCTAGTATTTAAATAAAATATTAATGTGAGTGAATAATAAAGTGTCTTTTATCACTGTTATTACTTTAATGTCCAAATAGAATCCGAATAAATTAACATTTTGAAATTATAGAAAATATCAAATGAAACAAAAACAATATACAATATTTTGCTAGCTGAAGAATTTGTTAGATTGTTTGTAAGTTTGAACGTGCTAATCTCAGGACCCACTAGTTCAAATTGAAAAAGTATTTTTGTGTAGGAAAGTTCATTTGTCGAGGAAAGCTTTAAGCTACAATATAACACTGCGGTAACCGAAATCTACGGAGACAAAGTCGCGGGCGGTCATTAGTAATCAATAAAATAATTAACAAGATACCTCCTCGTTATCATAATTATACTTCACTTTTGTTTCAAATAAGTCTTCACATGTTTCATTCACCGTAATGATGACATTATGACACATTCCCGTGTTCACGACCACAAACAACGAAACATTAACAACACTTTAGCACAGCACGTTTGTCGCGCTCACGACCTATGCACACAAACTTGAAACGCGCTAACCAACAGTTACCGTAACCTATCAAGTCAGTGTTAAAAGTTAACGCTAACTGCGGCTGAAAGTTACGTAATGGTTACGTTTACGTTAGGAAACAAATCGATGTTATTTGCGACACTGAACCTGTGACAATGAAAGTGTAATTTAAAAAGTAAAGTTCGATTTTGAAATTCTAATTCGAAGGTGATTGTTTCGATATGTGTATTAAACTAGTGTTTTGGTTTTCTGACATTGACTTTAATCTGTGGGATTTCATTTTTCTTTACTTCGAGGAAAAAAAATGATGCTAAATGAAGCATTAAATATTTTTTAATATCACTGATCTTGACGAGTATATCCCTATCTTACTTTTTTCAACGCAAGTGGCATCCCCCCAAATTTTGCAGACCTTATCGGTCGGGTGAATAATATAAGGAAGCAAAACATTGTTTAATTTTTGTTTTTAAAATATCCAGAGACTTGTAAACGAAGAAGCAGCAAGCCGCGGCTTTTTATTAAATGCTTAGTTAGACCTCCATGAAGTTAAGATTTTTTAAATGAAATCTCTGACCACGTGCTAGCAAATAAATCAAAAACATACAAAAATAACTAGTACCTACTCGTATGTGTTACAAAAGTATATCATAAATAAAATAAAAAAAGCCTTTTAATTCCTGCTAATTTGTTTAACAATGTTTATTTTGCATAATGCTTGTTAATTTATAGTATTTCAGATAAGAGGTAAAAGTATATCATACAACTATTTATTTTTACTGGCTCAGTGACGCTCTGAGAATGACATTCAAGGATATTCCTATATTTTTTTTGGAAAACCTTCAAAGCACTCAAGTCTTTCGTTTCAAGGATGTTTCTTCATTTATTTTAGGCAACCAACAAAGCACTTAAGTCTTGTGTACTCCAATATTCACAACGAACCATCTTCCCAACCTCGTTAAACATAGCAAAATATCAAATGACACATCTTTAAAGAAGCCTTCTAAGGCAGCCGGCATAGATCGCAGTCAATGCCGGACAGTCACGACATTGCGCAAGCGCAGGTGAAGATACAGTTGATCGAACTTTGTAATTACTGACCGGGGTTGTGATGATCGGCTCATTTCATTCAATTTTCTAATTGCTGGCCTTGGGGTGCGTAAACGAGAGCTAAAGCGAAATAAATATTAAATAAACATTTTATTTTTGACTAGCTTTCCGCCCTCGGCTTTGCCCGCGTGGAATTGGGTTATATTGCAAACAATATTTTTGTTTTTCCTCGGGCATGTATTTTTTCCTGGATAAAAAGAACCCTTTTATTTAATCCGGACTTCTAACTTAACGTCTGCAAAATTTCAAAGCAATAAATTCAGTCATAACGGCGTGATAGCGCAACAAACAAACTCACTTTTCGATTTAAAATATTATGGAGTAAGGATTCCGCGGAAGATGTTTTCCTCGTAAGTACGCGTGATTTTTTGAGTTCCGTGAAAATGGTCTCATTATACCATTCTATTTGAAGTACATGTAAGTTTCAAAAAATATTTTTTACAGAAAGAAACAAATAAATCTAACGATCTTTTTGAGTATGCGAAGAACGTTTATGACTACAGCATAGGAAGGAACACCACATTAGATATTAGAATTGTTTTGATTTTTAAGTGTTACTTTTAGTGATAAAGTGAAGAGAAGAAATGATAAAGGATAGTAGTTATAATAGTTTGGCAAACTAATAACAGAGAGGATTCCTTTCAATAGTGTAATGGACTAAAATTAGCACTTTTAGTTAAAAACAATTTTATTATAATTTACAAGCTGCCACATAAATGGCCGGTTTATTGTCAAATATCATTTGCATTTATTTAAATTATGTTTTATACCGCATTTATTACGAAATGGGAACTTGGAAATATATTAGTTAATAAAAGGATCCGAAGTTATTTTCGTACCATAACGACGCACGAATAGTTTGTTGCAGCTAGTTTGATAAACAAAGCGTGTGTATTACGCGTTACGCCGTAGTAATCGCGGAGTCGTAGCTTAGAAAGTTTTCAGTCCGTAGCACTTTCTCTCGGTTTTGAAAGCTTTCGTTTACTGGTTCGTAGCATTAGTAGCTTTGAAGCTTGTTGATATTTTTTAATTAACCCTTGCAGTCCCGTATTCGCGACTGGGAGTTCGGGTGCGCAGAGGAATAACCCGCGATATCGCTCGCACTAACAATATTTTATTGCTTATTGTGTCTAGTTAACTGGGATTTGACAGGTTAAGTTTCATGATTAATTAAAAGGGTTTTTGCGTTAAGAATTTTAAAGAGAACAGGCACAAGCCGTGTTTAATTTTTAAAAATCAAAACCTATAATATTGTATAATTATACTATAATTCATAAAAAAAATGTGTTTAATAGAACTACGAATCTCCAACATCACAACCACCCAAATTTATCAAAAAACCCCTAAAAAAACATAACGCAAAACTGATTACAAAACACGCACTAAATCCAACTTATCACTTTCGCAACCGTTGCTACCAAGGTCAAGTACTCACCCAAGGTCGCAGACAGCTGTTCGGTGCAGGAGTCGATCCGCGTGACGCCGGCGAGCGGACTGAGCCGTGCGCACGCGCAGAACGCAAGTGTCGCAACCCTTGTAGTGGTGGTTGGCAGTGATTGTACGAGGTTACAGGGATTCAGTTTTGAGCTGTTGACGAGAGAAGTTTCGTTGAGTAGTGAGTGTGAATGCTTTAAGTTCCTGGAACATGATGGGTTTGGGAGAATTTTGAGCTTTCTCGGTGACTAATAAGCTTCTTAATACGAATTACCTCGCCATTTCATAAAACAGTATAGATAGATTTTTTATTTGAAATATTTATCAGCTTAATTTATGATAATTATGTAGGAATATTTTTTCCATCTATCCCTAACAGTAGGGATAGCGTAGTAGGGATAGATGGAACAAGCGGAGATTTTGATGTTGACGCGTAAGAGCTATGATACTTGCCATGGTATGCTCTGGGTTCCAAAGATGGAGAGCCCCACACAACCTGCCATCCCTGGCAGATGTCCCATTGCAATAAGGCCTGGCAGCATTTCCTCTGCAAGAAAATGAAAACGAGTTTACGAGTGATAGTTTTTGACAAGTTAGGTTTGGTTAAGACCCGTGTGGAACATAGGTAACCTGTAGACGTAGTAACACCGAGGAAACACAGGCGTATCACAAAACTTGTTGAACTATTAAGAGCTCTGGTTTATTCAAATCAGGACGAGCAGGTTCATTCCCCTCATGGTTATTACAACGCCTATATTACAAACACTAAATTACGCATTTCTGGAGTTGCGGTGTACTACTTACCATGAGCTTGCTCATTATAATAATAAAAACAAATTATATTAATAACAACAAATAGATTCCTTGGACAAACATAATTATAATATCTTGTTAGTCGTTCACTTTTGTATTTATTTTTATTTTTCATTATTTTTTGTTGTATTATATTCTTCTTATTATTGAACTGTTTATGTAACTATTTGTGTTTTGTCAATAAATGTATTTTCTTTCTTTCTTTCTTTCTTTCTTTCTTTCTTTCAAACACACCAATTGCCTAGCTCCAAACTTAGCTCGAAGCTGGTACTATATGGATGGTAAGTAACAGAGACATTCTGAAATACCACTACAATAGTACAAATAATGTCGATGTTCATCACACATACATTTTTCCCTAGCAGGATTTGGGCCCGCGACCCTTGGTTTTGTAGCCGAGTGTTTGACCACTAGGCCTGGGCCTATCAACAAATTATTTGAAAATCAGTAGCAACAAAATAACTGTCGGTCTAACTGCAATAATTATGCCAATAGCCCTCATTGTAACGATGGCATGATTTCGAGACCTTAGCCCTAAAGTATACCATAAATAGGCTCATACTTCATGTAATAAAAGATTTATTATTACGATTTTATGCAGTGATACTGCATCGAGATCGCTGTGGCATTTATGAGTTCACGCAATGCATTTAGTCATGACTCAATAATTTTTCAAACTTAGCTATTCAATATTTTCAAACTTAGCTATTCATTATTTTCAAAACTGTACCTACTCAAAATTGTATATCAAATCTTTCTTTACATTTAATGATCGATATGGAAACAATAAATGATGAAATAAAATAAGAAAGACGATTATGGAAAAGACAAAATCATCTTTCTTATTTTTTCTCTCTTTATTTTCGAAAATGGCATAACTCTTCATATTGGCATAATGCTCCATAATAGCCAAAAACTCGTAAGCCTTATATCATACAAAACAACATCACAAATCTCTATTAATGGGGAATTATTAAAACACTACTCGGTTAATCGTGGAGACATTGACAACTACCTTTGCAGAGAAAAATATTTATTACCCAATAAACATTTTAAATTTTCGAATTTATTCGATTAACGAGTTTTTTCAATTGATGACAATTCAGTTTAATGGCTCGAGTTCGATCGTTAGAAAAAAAAATGTGCCAGAATACACCTGTACGCTTAAATTAGTCTGAGTCAATTACTCATACATAAAAATATGCATGTCTAGCAAAATGAATCAGAAACATTACAAAATGATCTTTACTTTTTAAAACAAAATTCTTAACGGTTAATGCCCAATGCTACGTATAAGGCAACTTGCACAATGCATGCAAAAAGACAATACGGCATGTCATAACGTGACGCAATTGTCCGGTGCAGCGAATGTTCAGCCTATCTGCATTGCTACACTTCACAGAAATATACTGTATGACCGCTATGGTAGAACAATCTAGGCCCTCGAGTTGAAGCCTGGAGTCATGGGTTCAATTCCCGCCTTGCACCTGCTTTACTTTAAGGACTTTTTCTGAACTAGGTAGATATAACAGTCAAGTAACTGAACACGGAAGGTCATTGGCTCGACTCTTATCTTAGATGTAATTTAATCAGTGGAAGTTTTAGTAGATGACCAAATATCAGTAAAATACCTAAACCACTTTTTTTGTCAACAATGTAATATATTTTATGATAACCTTTAGTTTTAATGGTTAGCGACCCATTCGGACAAACGGGTCTAGTGGGTTCTCTACGCACAATACCGATGACCGAAGACATTAACCTGCTAGACCGCTGGGCACTGGAATCTCGGATGTCTCGAAAAAATATTTAAATCAATCCGTTGCTAAGCAACTCAGTTGTGTACGAAACCAAAAATTTTAAAAGTATTTATGCCAAAGTATTCAAAGTAATGGAAATAAAGGAGTCAATCGTTTTTGTATGGAGAGTTAGGCCCACATAAAACTTTAGCGTTTATTTACGAAATGGGTATCAATTTATTCCTTATAATCTCCAGATTATAGTGGTAACATTACTTTTTCATATTTTAACCGGAATCGTTAGAAATCAGATGTGAAAATATGTATTAACCTCATAAACTAATCTGTCATTTTACTTTCCTGACGTTCAACGCCTGAACCGTAATTACTTGCACATAAGGGCGATTTTCCATTATGTTTTTCCTATGTATCTGAAGTAAAAGCAATTTATTATGACTAGTGGCCGCCTGTGGCTCTGTCCGCGTGGAATAAGGTTTCGCACGCATAGTCTAATATATAGCTTAATATTTTTTAGTTTAAGCCTGGTTCGACTAATGGATTATCCACGTAAAAATTTTTTTTCAATTCGAACCAGCAGTTCCTGATAGTAGCGTGTTCAAACAAACAAACATACTACAGCTTTTATTTATTATATAATATAACCATTAATGGCAGTTGACAGACAGGAGGCTTCTGACATTTGTATTCAGTTTTTAAATGAAATCAAAATCCGGCAATAGACTAGCACTTGCGTTCCGTTATACGGTTTTTTTTTGTATTGTTTATTCGAATTATTTTATTTCATTAATTAAATGATTGAAAGTCACTACCAATCACCGCCTTAGATAAAAATAGGTATGAAAACCGTTCCAGAAGTAAATTGCATCTCTTTTATATTCGATTTCAAGTGTTATATTTTAATTCTATTGATAAAAACCTTTTTTCCTTCAGTTATCTGTAACGTCAGCCATTGTTTACTAATCTTTGGACAGATAGTTCACGGATATAATCAAAATAAGGCTTTTTATTTTGGTTTTATGACTCCGGTTTCGTTTGAAATTCACTTCAATTGCAAAATTCATAAAAAATCCTGTATATTTTTAACGTAGTTCTCTTTCTCTTAAACGTTACCGATTGTTGGTGGGCCCATAAAAAACTGTGTCCTTTTCAAGTAAATGTCCTCTTGATTCATCAACATCATCCTAGCACTTCTCGGCCATTGCTGAGGAGCCTAGGGTACGCATCGACTATGATCCAGAAATTGACTAGCCTGGTTATTACAATAGAGCGACTGTCGTCTGACCTACGTAACTCATACAAGGGAAACCAGACAAGACAAACCAAAAACCAGCGTGCAACGATAAGTGCCTTTCGAAGCACGAAATCGTCATTATTATCGGACAGTCAGGTTAATCAAGCTTGCAATGTCCTAACCAAATGCAAAAACCAACAAAAATTAAAAGTATTACCTGCGGAATTCGAACCCACGCCCTCCGAGATGTTTTAGCACAGCGTTCTAACCACTACACCATGGAGGCAGTCAAATGACCTCTTGATATTATGAGAAACTGATTCTTGTCACCAGGGCTGTTTGTTTTGACGTGGTCACAATACACAAATTAAGACATTCACTAAATTAATGTTTGCATTTCAATAGGAGCCGAATTCAACGTTCTAATTAGTTGTAATGGTGAACAACATTATTACAGAGGGTTATTACAACAGAACTCATTTACATTTGTTTAATAATAGCTTCAGTTGAAAGTTTTTGTTATAATGAGTATTTTTTTCATGTTATGGTAGTTATGTGATTACCATCGAACTGTTAGGTGGTAGAAGCGCATCGAGAATTGTAGAAGGCTAAGCTACTTACCGTGATTTCTCCCCATTATAAACGATAACGTAGCGCCGCAGGAGTTTTGAGCGGGTTCGCGTGAAGGAGAGCCCCACATTACCCGTCTGCGCCCCGGCGAATTTCCCTTCGACGCGGCAGCATTTCATCTGAGCGAAAATAGGTAAGTGATCAACATGCATCATTGAGACATTACTACTAATATAGAGGGCATCAAGAACAAAATCTAAGCGTCAGCTTGGAGGGATCGGGGCGGATAATTAAGCGAGCATTACTTTTTTTGTCTATGAAATGACACACCACTAGTTTATTTTTGCCTCCTGCAATGATTTGTAAATGATTTTAAAATACAAGATGGGTAATTTCGATTATAAAAATAGTACAATAGACGACAACTGTTGTCCATGGACAACAGTGCGTATAAGTTTTTTTTTTTCTTCTTGGTGGCTATTTTGTGCGTTGAAGAAATACTTAGTGCCATCCATGGACACCGACAACTCAACAACGATTGAAAAAGCCTTGCCTACATTGAAAACCCTAAGGACCGTTCCGATCAAGATACAAGCTCTGCAATTACCTAATATGGTTGGGAATGTAACGAATATCTTCCTAGTATGGTCAGTCAGTACACTATAAAGGTGCCTCTTAAACCTACACGCTGGGTCGCAAGTCCCAGGCGCCGACTGGCATTCCTCTCTGTTCCACGCGATGGACCCGGCACCCGAACGGAGAATCCATGGATAGCTAAGAAGTTCGTCTCTATTTGAATTTATTTGCATTTGGCATTCACGCCTATTATACTCAAATGGTGCATCCGAAGATAGCCGCTCACTTTCCTTACAACATCTCACAATGCAAAACTTTTTTTATGTCTGTGTAGCAATTCTTCGTGATAACTCGTGCATTTGTTGCACCGGGAAGTTGCAACACGACACACAATGAGTATTCTAATGCATCAAAACCTTTATGCCACTAAAAAAAGATAATTTTCAAAAACTTTAGGTATTGAGGGTCATACGGATGATATAATTTCCTAAGAATAGCTGCTAAGCTATTTAGGTTGTTTCAGTCGTGTAGTGCCTAGAATACTACATACTAGTATTTTAGTATACCGTTCTGCGGTCACCAACCCGCCTGCCCAGGGTATTGACTACAGACACAACCCCGCATTGTTAGAAAGAAACTGGTCTATCACAGCAAATCTATGAATATCTTTTTATACTATTGCGTCAACAAATAGTGATTCAGCTAAATCTCTGGTATTCACAATAAAATTAATGAAACCAGTTGCAAAATTAATACCTTGAAAATATTTCTGACTTCGCGGACTAAGAGGCAAACAGTTTGGCCTCCGGCTATGAAATGACGTCGCAAAAGATGAAATAATTCCTAATAAACTTCCCTGGTTATGTCCGTCTTGAAAATGTCAAGGTTGTATGAATTAGCCAAATAAAAAGACGGAAGGGAAGTTTGAAAGTTGTCTTGGATTAAGTTGGTAATGTATCAGTAATAGTTCATAAGTTTTGAGATATAGGAAGAAATAACGGTCCACCTAATAAAGGTTTTGAGCCGACCAAATACATACATAGGTACATTTATTTGACGGGCCCGTTGGTCTAGTGGTCAGATACCCCTGGATACAAAACCAAGGGTCGAGGATTCGAATCCCGCAAGGGGCAAATGTTTGTGTAATGAACATGGGCATTTATACTCGAGTCATGGATGTTTATAAAAGTATTTAAGTATGTCTATACGTTCTCTAGCATGCACAGTACGAGTTTCAAGCATAGTTTGGGGATAGGCGATTGTTGTGTTAGTTCAAAGAATTGATTTAATTTATATGATACACATAGCGAGACATACGAGTATATCACACAGTGATGCCTCTGCCTGATCTTACAAGCGTTCATAGATGACAATTACTGCTTCAAACCACGTGGCGAGTCGTAGATTTGAGCAGCCAGTGATATAAAAAACATTCCATGAACATAAAACCGCTAGCGTAACACTAACATGCGCTGCTTACTCTCTTAAGGAGATAATTTTCTATTTCCTTGACAGGTCGTGTAATTGTACGGAAAAATGTATGCTATTTTGAAACAACAACGACAATTAATTGATCAAGTTTATTCCTTAAACAATGCTTTAAAGCAACTCATCGCAACAGTCAAGTTAAAATGCAACAGTAGGTACTTATACCCTTTTATTTTTGTCTAAGATGCGCAGACGAAGAATGAGGCAATACTATAGTGATTTGACACAGAGGTGATTGCCGCAAAAAAGGTGTTTACTACGTCGTCCATGGATTTACACACGATTGGGATACGTTGAATCTACTAAAGTCACATTGGGCACTGAGAATTTTAGTGCTACTCGTTTTTATAATTCATACGAACGTTTTATATTAAGACTAGAATTAAGAGTCCTAGAATATCTTTTCTGAATCCTTAGATTCGTTAAGTCAAAAGAGGAGAAAGGTTGAATGTTAAGAGCACACCTATTGGCTAATAGCTAGACTTGTAGCTGTGTATAAGATTATAATGTTACTTGTTTGAAGCAACATCAACGTATTTAAAGCATCGGTTGAAAATGTAACACTTGCATTGATATTAGCTAAGGTAGGTATTAACCGGAATTCTGGTTGCGTTTTTATTTCATATCATTTATATTGCATGTTCAATTTAATTACTGCAATTTAAACTGATAATAACAGAGCGCTAAACGCAATATTTAGCACATGTTATGCGAAAGTTAAATCTTGAATTATTGTTTGAAGGTTAAAGGGTAATTAAATTTAAGGTTTTCTTCAGGATAAATTGATATAGTATTCAAAACAAAATGTAAAATATACTGGCAAAATAAGTTGTTTGTGGACTCATACACGCGCACACACAGGTGTGTGAGTATCACTGTTATTGTACGATAGAGGGTATTATTATAACGAATAATATAAACAGTGTTTGCTGAAAAGTGACTGGCATATCAGCTTTAGTGTTAAACCAATCTAAGACCACTGGCAATTCTCCCTTCTCGGTAATCTGTAAGGGAACCACCAGCGATTATTGTAAGTTATGCGTCTTTTAGTATACCTCACTTATCCAAACTCGGAAGAACAATGCAAGATTGTTATTTAATTAAATAAGGATTGTCCCATGTTTTCATGCAGTATGGTCGCTCTACCGGTGCAATGTTCCACTGAGTGCGTTTTCCGTGCGGCTTACACGTTTCGTGCAGATCTGTGGAAATTTGCAAAACTCTGTGAAAGGAGACCTTGGGGGACTTATTTTCTTTCCTCTTTTATTGTATTCTATTTTCTTAACTTTGGCTTAAGGGTAATTTAGCTCAGTTAATGTTTGGACAACATCTTGCCTCATTGAATGTATTTGCATTTATGTACAGTACTTTAATTTGAAACCTTTTATGGTCATGATTTGATGCTTACGCTCAATTGACATAGTAATATTTTTTTTTCCAGGTCAGTAGAATGATATTAAGAATAAAATAGTTGTAGTACGCTCAGGACTTCGTCACACTACCAACTAACATCCTGAGGTGCGGTTTCCCTCTCTGCCGTGTGGTTTGGCGGACTGGTTCTTGTGCCTGGCGCTTGCCTGGCGAATGCCCAGTCCATTCCCGGGCATTCCCTTACCTAGGTGGTCAGGTTAAGTAGGGTCGCCTGAGGGGGAAGACTCAGGAAACGGCATTTTCCCCAGACTTGAAATGGCATGTAAAGCAAACTCCTTGTAAAATAGACTAGCAAATTTACTAATGAGCGGTAAGTCCCCGAGACTCGTAAGTATAAGCATTTTTTGCTCTATGAATTAGAACTAGACCACTTAATTGAGAAGGTTATTGCGACCTAAGCTATTTATATGAGTCAGATAAACCTGCTTTGGAAGCGTCATGGGATATTATAGGAGCGTGAAAAAGAGATGAAGTGCTTTTATTAAAGACTAGCCTTCCGCCGCGGTTTCACCCGCGCGTTATTTCTTTTTAAAATATCTCCCCCTTCCCCTCACATTTTTGGGATCAAAAGTACCCTCTGTTCACCGGGAATAGTGTAGCTAGCCAACAGTGAAAGAATTATTCAAATCATTCCATAGTTTTTAAGTTTATTCGTTAAAAAATACTCATCTTCTCTCTTTATTATATTAGTGTAGATAGTGTATTCGATATCTTCGGGCAGCAAGAGTCACCATCAAACGAACCGTAGGTATAGTCGTCTGTCAGAACAGACTCGCTGTTAACTTGAGGTGGTCCGATTCCCTGGATTAGGCAAAAATTTTAAAGGTTTTACCGGACACAGGCCGGGCTCGTGATCACCAATCCACATTTAATTTATACAATAATGGTGATCAATCTAAGCCTTACATCTTTCCCTGTTTCTTTATAACGACAAAATGATTTCTGATCATACAGGGTGGAATTTTGTCATACCCATTTTATAAAGTAAACATTAAACCTCAGAATACAGAATAATTAAACTTAAAACTTAATTTAGTACAAAAATTTAAACATAAACTTAAAACTTAATTTAGTACAAAAATTTAAACATGAATTGAGTACGGTTGGCTAGCTCCCAGACAAGCTGGGAATGCCGTCTGGAGGGGAATTACTCTTAATACTTCTAGATAGAACATTTTATTCAAAGGAAACATTTCTTTATTTTTGAAAAGAAAGATAACTGCTTCTAATATTTTTTTAATTAATAATAAATAATAATAATAAATAAATATCTCTGGACATTATTCACACAGCGCCGTCTAGCCCCAAACTAAGCATAAGCTTGTGCTATGGGTGCTAGACAACGGATTAACATTAAAGGACACAGTTTTTTTTGGGCCCACCAACAATCGGTAACGTTTAAGACAAAGAGAACTATGTAAAAAATGTATATATTTTTTTATGAATTTTGCTATTGAAGTGAATTTCAAACGAAACCGGAGTCATAAAACCAAAATAAAAAGCCTTATTTTGATTATATCCGTGAAATATCTGTCCAAAGATTAGTAAACAATGGCTGACATCCAGATAACTGAAGGAAAAAAGGTTTTTATCAATAGAATTAAAATGAAACACTTGAAATCGAACATAAAGGAGACGCAATTTACTTTTGGAACGGTTTTCATGCCTATTTTTATCTAAGGCGTTGATTGATAGTGACTTTTAATCATTTAATTAATGAAATAAAATAATACGAATAAACAATACAAAAAAATCCGTATAACGGAACGCAAATGCTAGTCTATTGCCGGATTTTGATTTTATTTAAAAACTGAATACAAATGTCAGAAACCTTCAGTCTGTCAACTGTCATTAATGGTTTTACTATATAATTTAAAAAAGCTGTAGTTTGTTTGTTTCAACACGCTACTATCAGAAACAGCTGGTTCGAATTGAAAAAATATTTTTGCGTTGGATTATCTATTAGTCGAGCCAGGCTTAAACTAAAAAATGTTAAGCTATAGTTTAAGACTACATATTTTTGCAAAAACCTTATTCTACGCGGACAGAGTCACAGGCGGACACTAGTCATAATAAATTGCTTTTACTTCAGATACGTAGGAAAAACATAATGGAAAATCGCCCTTATGTGTAAGTATTTACGGTTCAGGCGTTAAAAGTCAGGAAAGCAAATAGACAGATTAGTTTATGAGGTTAATATATATTTTCCCATCTTATTTCTAACGATTCCGGTTAAAATATGAAAAAGTAATATTACCACTATAATCTGGAGATTATAAGGAATAAATTGATACCCATTTCGTAAATAAACGCTTAGATTTTATGTGGGCCTAACTCTCCATACAAAAACGATTGACTCCTTTGTATCCAAACACTTTTACAAAAATAGAACGTCCTGCCATGCTTGGTAAGTAAGAAAGAAGTTCGAAGTTTTTAGCTAAATCTAGTGTTAATTAATTATTAGTATATGTAATTGTTTAACCTAAATATAATTTACTTTAAGAAAGTGCGCCATGTTCCTCATCATTTGCGATACCCTAGCAGGGTCCATATCATCATTAGGTTAAGGCCATTTATGTGATATCATGTGCAAATTAATAAATAAATAAATAAATTTCAGGCCTGTCTCACTCAGTTCCGACTGAGCTAACGGCTGTACGAGTACTACTTTTCTAAATATCGCTTGTAATGAGCCAAAGAGTATATATTACCATATTTGGTTGATGAACGCGAGAAATAAAAGTCGGCAACTCCCTTAAGTATTTACTATTTGCCAACCCTACAGCGAATGCAGGCTCTATCAGGCTTTGGAAAATAGAGCAATACTTCAATACAAGGGGAGTTTTTTCTGGCGTATTTTTTGCAGTCATTACTTTAGTATCAGAGTAATGAGGATTGGTTTTGTATTCAGTTCTTTTTCCAGTATTGATGCTCTACCAGTGTAAAACTGGAAATGTGCAACGCTTACAAAGCATTTAACTAAATGGGAAATACATTTTGTAAGATAGAAATAGATGAATAAAGGAGACCTTTGTTTTTGGGCCCACCAACAATCGGTAACGTTTAAGAGAAAGAGAACTATGTTAAAAATTTATATATTTTTTTATGAATTTTGCAATTGAAGTGAATTTCAAACGAAACCGGAATCATAAAACCAAAATAAAAAGCCTTATTTTGATTATATCCGTAAAATATCTGTCCAAAGATTAGTAAACAATGGCTGACATACAGACACTGAAGGAAAAAAGGTTTTTATCAATAGAATTAAAATAAAACACTTGAAATTGAACATAAAGGAGACGCAATTTACTTTTGGAACGGTTTTCATGCCAATTTTTATCTAAGGCGGTGATTGGTATTGACTTTTAATCATTTAATTAATGAAATAAAATAATTCGAATAAACAATACAAAAAAACTCCGTATAACGGAACGCAAGTGCTAGTCTATTGCCGGATATTGATTTTATTTAAAAACTGAATACAAATGTCAGAAACCTTCCGTCTGTCAACTGTCATTAATGGTTTTACTATATAATGTAAAAAACTGTAGTATGTTTGTTTGTTTGAACAGGCTACTATCAGGAACAGATGGATCGAATTGAAAAAATGTTTTTGCGTTGGATTATCCATTAGTCGAGGCAGGCTTAAACTAAGAAATGTTAAGCTATAGTTTAAGACTATGTTTGCGAAAACCTTATTCCACGCGGACAGTGTCACAGGCGGCCACTAGTCAAAGTAAATTGCTTTTACTTCAGATACATAGGAAAAGCATAATGGAAAATCGCCCTTATGTGTAAGTCTTTACGGTTCAGGCGTTGAACGTCAGGAAAGCAAAATGGCAGGTTAGTTTAAGAGGTTAATATATAATTTCACATCTTATTTCTAACGATTCCGGTTAAAACATGAAAAAGTAATGTTACCACTATAATCTGGAGATTATAGGGAATAAATTGATGCTCATTTCGTCAATAAACGCTAAAATTTTATGTGGGCCTAACTCTCCATACAAAAACGATTGTCACCTTTATTATTATTTATTTATTATTTATTATGAGCCTATACTGTCCCACTGCAGGGCAAAGGCCTCCCTACTTTCCTTCCACTTTCTCCGGTCATGTGTAAAAGTGCTCCAATTCTTTAAAAAAGCGTCCAAATCATCTCTCCAGCGTTTTCTTGGCCTTCCACGCGGTCGCTTCCTATTCTCGGGCAGCCATTCGGTGGTAAGTCGGGCCCAAAGGTCTTTTGGCATGCGATACACATGGCCGGCCCAATCCCACTTCAATTCTGCAGCCTTCCTGGACACGTCTCGTATCTGAGTTCTGGAGCGCAAGGTGGTGTTACGGATACGATCGATTAATTTCACACCAAGTATACTGCGCTCCATTGCTCTCTGACAGGTTTCGAGTGCATATTTCTGGCGATCAGTAAGAGACCAAGTCTGTGCGCCATACGTGAGGATAGAAAGAATACACATGTCCATCACTTTTCGTTTAAGGGAGATTGGGGCCTCTCCCTTCATTAAGTGCTTTAGGGCCCAATAGCTCCTCCAGGCGTTCTCGGTGCGTCGGGCTATTTCTTTTTCTTGCTGCGCCTGGAAGGACACTGTTTGACCCAAGTAGATGTAGTCACTGACATATTCAACCTCCATTCCCCTCACGTATATTTTCTTCTTTGTGCTGTTGGTCATCACTTTGGTCTTCTGCATGTTCATCTGCAGTCCTATGGAAAGACTTTCTTCAGTCAGGTTTTGAAGCATTTCTTGCAACTGACTAGCAGAAGTGGCGATGAGGACTATGTCATCGGCAAACCGAAGGTTGGTCAGCCGTTTCCCACTGATGTCAATGCCTTTATCTTGCCAGCCAGATGCTACTTTTCTGAACACTTCTTCCAAAGCTGCAGTGAACAATTTAGGCGAGAGCGGGTCTCCCTGTTTGACGCCTTTTTGAATTGGGAACATTGGTCCAACTGCATGTGTTTTTATAGCAGCCGTACTATGTATATAGATACACCTGATTAAATCTATATAAGCTGTACCAATGCCCTGATTATGTAAAGCGGCAAAAATGGAATGATGAGTTACACTATCGAACGCCTTTGCATAATCCACAAACGCCAGATACAAAGGTAACTTGTATTCAACATGTTTCTCTATCAATTGATTGATAGATTGAAGGTGATCGGTAGTAGAAAGGCCCCTGCGAAATCCTGCTTGTTCTGGTGGCTGTTGAGTGTCTAGTTCCTTCGAGATTCTGTTATGTATAATTTTAATAAACATTTTATACAGATGTGATATCAGACTAATAGGGCGATAGTTTTCAATGTTGCATTTATCACCCTTTTTAAAGAGTAATATTATGTTCGAATGACAAAATCCTTTGGGAAATTTACCGGACTTTAAAATTAAATTGAAAAATTTACTGAGATGTGGTAATAAAACGCACTCCCCCAACTTCAGCGCTTTCGATGTAATGCCGTCTTCACCAGGAGTCTTTTGGTATTTCATTTCCTTTAACACTCTTTGTACTTCAGAATCAGATATAGAAGTTATTTGCTCAAATTGGTATTGTGTATTATTAAGATCATTTGTAGAGTCATCTGAGTACAACTTTCTATAGAAGTCAGTACAAATCTGTAATACCTTTTCTCTGTCACCCTGCTTAATACCATTAATATCCCTCAATGCAGACATAGTACTTTTCCCTACTTCCGTACCCTGTTTTGCTTCAATATATATATAATACTTAAATGACACTAACATTAAATATATACTTTTTTTAATACATACATATTATACATAGAAACACCCAGACCGATACAAACAGACATGTTCATGCACACAAATCAAAGTCAAAGTCAAAGTCAAAGTAGTTTATTTTGCAATTTGATTTACATAGAAATTCTTTTGCACGTCAAATCTTGTTTTACCTACCAGCACTTCGACGTGTATGGCCTGCTGAGAAGAAGTGCCGCAAGAAACTCAACAGTTTGCCTTTTTTTAAAAATAATTACAAATTGGTAAACTATTATTTACATGTCATCAAAATAATAAAAAAATAATCATGTCATATAAAAACAAAACAAAAAAAAACATATAAATACAAATGTAAGAAATTAGACAACCACATGCGCAGAGTGGTAAGAAATTGTCAGGCCCACAAATTCTTGTCGATATCATTTAAATTTAAAAATGTTTGTACCGTGCGGGGATCGAACCCGTGACCTTTGGTGTAATACCCGACTTCTCGACCATTACACCAAACGGCTCGTCGCTTTTTTTTTTTCGCTTTCAGTACCTGGTAATCGTAACGCCTATTATCTGTTAAAGTTTTACCCTGTAGGAACTTTTATTGCGTCCATCGTTATTGCCAATTATAAGGATAAAATCTCTCTAACAAATTTTATAAATTAAATGGAAGAACCATTGAAATCTCAAATTATTATTAGGTATATAATGGGTCAAGTTAAAGCACCTTTACTCAAAGATCATCATCTGTTTACTTATGTTATTAATTATTATTTATCATTGACGTCATCAACCATTAAGATGACGATTTACTATTTAGATAGGACGATGGCAATTTCGATAAATGAATAAGTTAGTTGTTATTTTTTGCTAATGTTAATAATTGGGGATTTGATTGTTTTCCTTTCATTTAATTTACTTAGTTTGTTGGAGAGATGTCATCCTTATAATTTACCTTAACGATCGATGCATAAAAGTACAAGGTGAGACTTTTACAGATTTTTCAAGAATCGTTGAACGCAGTTTTATTTCTTTCTAAAAATAAAGATATTCCTTTTAGTAAAAAACTCTCACTACTGTTTTAAGAGCGCTAACTTTTCTTTCAGCTGGCATTACAAAATTCCACCCTGCAGAGGCCTAAGACTTGAAGTGGATATTTATATGATGACGCTTAACTTTTTATAACTGGAAGCAACTATCAAGGAAGTTAAGTCCACTAACATGTATTACTGACCTATTTTAATGAATGCATTAACAAACCTACCCGTATTGGTATATCGACACTAAATTTAGCAAAGCTAACTCGTTTTATAAACTTCCTCGTACAGATTAATTACCTATAGGAGCAATTTTCAATTTGAAAAAGTTGTCATTAGTATACATAGTCTATTTGCGACTTGTCTTGTTTTGTCGTTAAAATTATTATAATTATTATGTGAATGGTTGGAAAAAGGATTTTACATCGGTATTTAAATTTATTGACTACCTATACGTTAATTTAAATATAATCTATAATCTATACCGGGCTTTGATCGATGTGCAAATTCAACGTTGTATTTTTATACCTTTCTTAAAAAAATAAAGATGATTCGTACTTATGATGTTTCTCCTACCAAGACATTACGAGATTGAAAATAAAATGTTACATTACGAAAATAATCATCTTTCAATCATTTTTGAAACGAATGACTGTATTTGTATTTAAACTTACGTAATTTTATTCCCGAATTTGCATACAATTGGATAGGAGAATACTTAGTCAATTAATTGAAATGTATTCTTTAATTTCCTAACATTTCGTACATTCCGACGCAAGCTTTGGTTGTGTGTCAGTGTATCTGAGGTATTCTAAAATGGAGATTGAAAATAACGTTTTAGAAAATGTGGCGATTGGCAGAGATAAGGGTAAGATAGTGAATATCAAAAATAATACAATAATCGGTTGAATACGTTATTAATATCGGTTTCATAAGAAACTAGTGTATTTTGCCGCGTAAGTAGGTTAGTCTATTGGAGGTTTTTATAAAAAAAACGTAACGATTTTGATTCCCCTATAGTCGCACTTATCGGACTGGGCATTCGCCTGACGCTCGCCAGGAACAAGATCCCAGTCCGTCCCACCATACGGGTGAGAAGAAAACCGCAGGGTTTTTGTTGGGACGAAGTCCCGGGCCCAACACACGGCTAGGTCTAGATAGACTGTAGTTATCGCTAGTTAATGGGTTTTCATGCGAAAAAATATAATAATAACGGTCGTACTTATCTGAAGACGGTAGGAGTCATTCACTATCAAAATATTGTCATCCTCATCTATTCATGGGCACTGGTCATCATCTGATAATCCCCTTAACTGCCCGTCCTTTCTTGTATCATGCTATTATTTTATTAAAAATATATATATTACTACTAATATTTCCTAATCTCAAAGCGATGAATGGATTACGTGAAGTATGATTATGGACGTGAAAGGAGTGTAGTAAATGTAGAGTTGACGGCTGATGAGGCTTGGATGAGGAGTGAGTGGAAGGAGAAGACATGTTGCACCGACCCCACCTAGTGTGGGATAAGGGCAGGAAGATGATAAAGAGGCGCATGGGCTATTTATCTTTAGATGATTTATATAGTACAAAATACTGATACCCCATCACCACAATATATACTTATATGTCAATGAACCACGAATTGATCGAAGTTTTAATAATAAAAAATAGGAATTACCACAAATTTAAAAAGTAATTTAGGTCTTTTTTGTGAGCGTATTCTCTCATACGCTAGTGTTTTTGCTGTATGTTTTTATCTGTACCTGCTTGTTGTTTATATTCGTTAATATTAATCCATTATACCTATTGGGAATTGGTTTTTGTAACCGTCTAATTTAATGGGTTCAATGTAATGATATATTAATTGAATCTGACAATGCCGCATTTGATGTGCTTACATCAAATGCAGCATTGTCATGATAAAAATTAACATTTTGACTTTAGTTAGGTTATTTATTAGAAGATGCAATTGTTTTTAAAATAATGCTAGTGTCGGTCCGTGTGGTTTTCGGTTTTCACACACATAGATATCTACTATAGCCTAAAGCCTTCCTCGTCAAATGGACTATCCAACACAAAAATACTTTTACGAATTGGACCAGTAGTCCCTGAGACTGTTACGTTCATACAAACAAACGAACAAACTCTTCAGATTAATTATATTAGTAAGATGCGTGATTGCGTGCCATCAATGTGTACATTATTGTTATACAACCAACTTATTCGAGTATTTGGTATTTACTTATAAGTTTAATTCACTATTATTTTCAGATGAAATCGAATTATGGACATTATTGGAAACCTCCAAGGCGGTGGCCGTTGTAATAGGAATTTACTTAGTGATTGTGCTTAAGATATTACCATCCTTCATGAAGAATAGGGAGCCATTTAAACTGAACGGCTTCTTGATTTACTACAACGCATTTCAAGTCGCCTACTCATTGTACCTGGTCTTTATCGTAAGTTGGCGTTTTTGCTATTATTTTTCAAGTAGGCGTTTACAAAAATATTCTTCCGTCTCTACTAAATATAAATAAATATGAGACAAAAGCATATTGATTGTTTCAAAATCGTGTGTTGATTAGTTTAAATGTTTTATATATGAATACGATCCATGACAGATAATCTAATGTGAGTTATCATTATTTAACATAATTTAAAAAAGATCAAATCAGTATATTAATATTATCTATATTAATCTAGTACACAGATCGCACAACTACTATTAACTATCTCTAGAAAATACAGTTGGTATGTTTATTCTAACTCAAGGTTAGGCATGCCTCTTGCATTGCCTTTGTGACATCAAATCTTAAACAAAAAGAGACAATTCATCAATATTTGTGCGTAAATCAATACGACAACTTTGATGATTTGACTCTCTGTAGGCTCTGTCATAACATGTCAATTTTTAAAATCATGCGTACCTAAGTTAAATCAAAATTCCGAAAGTGTTAACTATGATGACGTAAATTATGAATATTAATATGCGTTTGATTTGTTATTTAAATCAAAAAATGCTAAAGTCCCTTTCACGAGAGAATCGATTGCTGACGTCAGCATGGACCACCATCAAGGTCCAGTTTCATAAGTTGAACTTGATACACTTTCCAAAAATGTCGTCCGTATACCCGGGGCAGGACCCGAGCTCATTAAATATCGAGAACCAGCCTTGTGCTCCAATTGCGACGGACAGGTTACTTTCCTTTCTCGACAAGTTAACTGAATTGTATCAAATTTTGGCGTGATTCGAGCATTGATCGAGAGAATGATATCGATTGCTAGGGTTTATCGAGTCATTGTATAAATTATGTACTATTTAACAATTTAAATGAAATTACTTGAAAAGAGGTTGTATTTCAAGAGTAATGGTCGCATAAACCTAGGTAAACATTACGTATTTAAAATTTAGCACTTTTCCAACTATTGTTAGTTTAACAAAAATACAGTTTCGGGAAACATTTGGCCCACCTTATGTTTTCGAGCAAATTTTCTAGTAATACTGATAATGTGGTAAATAATTTTTCAAATCTTCTAAACAATAGGTGGCGTACAGTGCCTAGTTCATGTATTACTTCATGAAGTACCTACTTAAAATGTATATTTATTGTATTGAGCTAGACAAACATAAACTGTCAATTCCGAGAGTTGCATATTTAGCATTTTTGTTTTTTTTATCATGTCGAAACATATTATTAGCTTACTAAATTCCAAGTCTGAGGCACATTAATTTATTACAATGCTTCATTAATAAACACACCAAACTTCAGCCTGTTGCAGTTTAATGCTAGACGTAATAACGCCCGCATGGTTGTTGTGCCCTGGTGACCAAGCTAGATTCCTGATCGCTATGTGGTAAAAACCAGGAACGTTCCTATGTATATTGAATTAAGAGAATTTTTGAAAAGAAAAATGTCGTTTGAAATATTTCAATTATTTAGATAGGATGGTTAGTAGCCCCACCTACCTAATTTGCCTTAGTAACTTCTCACTACACCTACAGGAAGAAATTTATAAGGTATTTTACAGAAGACCGCAGTGAAGTAGCACTTCGTAACTGTTGAGCTATGTTTCTGCTGGTGAGTAAGGTTGCCAGAGCTCAGTTGGGGAGGGTATGGGGTTAAGGCCGGCAACACATCAACGATACCTCTGGTGTCGCGGATGTCCATGGGCGGCGGTGATTGTTTACCATCAGGCGACCTGCTAGCTCGTTTGCGGTCTCTGACAAAAAAAAATCGTATCGTAAATTGTGTAGGGTTGGACTACTTGGCTTGTACAATTTATTGGTACATAACACATATGCCACTGATTGATCGCCCTATCGCGCTAGAAACATTGATGGTAGAAAATCTCGATCGTTTCAAGATTAACATCCAAGAGCATGATTTTATTTGTAGTCGCCATTTGTTTTTGTCGGACTGACTCATTTATTTTGTGAAACCAATATAATTACAATTGACCTCTTCATAAAATATGGTGTTCCGATTATTACTTTTTGATGTCAACTTCAAAAGATTCATAAGGGGCAGTTACCCGCTAACCTACCATTCTAACCCACTGGTGGGTGGAGGGGTAACTCGAAAATTTTAGTAGTTAGTTAGTTAACATCGTTGCTGTGAGACAACTAATTCTCAAAGATCGTCATGTAATATATCGGGAGAAAGAGGCTTTATTAGGCATCTCAGGGAAAACCATTCATAAGATTTTTCATTAAGAGTTTGGTGTGAGAATCCTAGTTTCCCGTTTGATCTCCCATTTGTTTTCCCACGATCAAAAGGTGGGTCGCGGCAAATGGTGTAAGAAAATTCTTCCAAGGCAAGATTGGGGCGAGTCAAATCATGTCTACGATATCATCAGTGATGAAGAATCATGGGTCTATGCTTACAATCCCGATTCCAAACAACATTCAAGAATATGTATCTTTCAAAACAAGGCGAAGCTGACCGAAGTTTTTCGCTCTCGAAGCATTTCAAAGGAGACGGTGGCCTCGATCGTCGCAAAAAACTCCCCATGTTGCGACAATTGAACTTGGTGTTCGTGGTACGGTTAATGAAGAATAGTATACAACAGTTTGTTCACCAGAAGTCATTTCCGAACTTAGTAAATCGCACCCTGAGCGACGCGTCATCTAACACTATGACAATGTGAGCTTACACAGCGTTCGACATACGATTCAGCAATTGAAGAATAAAAAAAATAAATAATTGACCAAATCTAGTACAGACCTGACCTAAACTCTAGAGAATCCTTTACAATACAGAAAATTAAAAAAAAAACTTTGTGGTCAAAGATTTCTAGTCCGGTGAAGAAGCAGTTGATCCTTCAAGTTAGCCTAATTGAACACCCTCACTTTGGAGTGACATTAATACTTAAAAAACTAATTCGAGCTAATGGAAAACTGCATAAATCTACGTTATAAATACTCTTTAAAATAATAACAACGACAAAAATGTTGTAGTTCTGTTTTTTTCTTCAAACGACAAAACTTAAAAGGCAGCCCTCGTACACGCGGACGATTTCTTAATAGGTCAAAAAAAAAGATAATATTGCAAAAGTCACATAATTTTCAATTTTCAATAAAAATTATGTATTTTCTTTTATAGAAACTTATTGCAGAAAAGGGCGATCCGTGCAATCCGTGAGATATTTAAAGTAATAAACGTTTTAACTTTAGCGTCTCAATACATGTTTGATCATGGTTAACGTTATAATTCCAGCCCTCTAAAATCGTATTCGTTAAATGAGGTAAACTGCAACATACTGCCATGTTTGCGTTGGAGGGCAATAGTTACAGGGAATTCGAAATCAGAATGAACTATTAAGAAATCGTCCGCGTGTATTTCGTTTGCCGCACACATAGTGTTATACTATAGCTTAAAACCTTCCTCGACGGATGGACTATCGAACACAAAATATTTTTTCAATTGAAACCAGTAGTTCTTAATATAAGCGCCTTAAGACAAACAAACAAACAAACAAACAAATAAAACAAACAAACAAACAAACTCTTCAGCTTTAATATTATGTGAAAAGTTTATATGTTAAGATTCCATTTTGTTCGTCCACGTTGGTTTCCTGTTTATAATATTCAAATTTAATTCAATAAACAATTCATTTTGAACGCGCTGGTTGATTGTGGATGTGGAATGAAACCCAAGACTGCTTATTTTGTAGAATTTACTCAAAATATGCAATGTACAAAATATTACGTATTAAAATTCAAAGAAGTCTTGCTCGTCCGAGTCTCAAAGCGCGCCTCCTCTTTGACATCGCTTTTTTTTTCTTTCTTGACATGAGCACAGATAACATAAGTCACCGGTGCGTTTTATTCCAATCTGAGGTTTTGCTGTCGAATTCTCGTTAGGAACTTTTCAGTCCTGAACACATTTAATCGACCATATTGTTTTTCATTATCGACAAAATACATCGATAAAGAATTCCAGCCTTGACGCGGTGGGTGGGTGGGAACTACTGAAATTTTCGAGTTACCCCTCCACCCACCAGTGGGTTAGAATGGTAGGTTAGCGGGTAACTGCCCATGACAAGAAATTAATTTTTAATATATTTAGTAATTTTTTTTTTTGCAATTCCTAGAAAGCCTCTTTACTAATTTTAAACAAAAAACCTTTATTTATACTCACATCATTAGATTAAAACATATTTAGAAGCGATAATTTATAAATCATCAAGTGAGCATCTGGTGTCAGAATTAGACAAAGACTTGTGTGATACATATCGCAATTATTATTGGACAAAATAAGTACCCTATATATGATTCATCTGATTTGCAAAACATTAGAAGAGAAACTTTGTTTACAATATTTGTCAGAGTGCGAGTAAATACTAAATACACACAATTTTGTTTTCAGTATACAAGATATATGTTCAATTATGGTATCATTGTGACGAGGTGCCCAAAAGGAGAGGATTTGCATGGAGTAAGTTTCTACTATTACGTCTTAAGATTCATCTTATGATAGAACAAGGTCAATGGGGAATATGCATGATTTTTTTTTAATCGTTTAGATGTTTCTACTAGTTATTACATTACCAAACATAAAAATATAACGTCGAAAATAAAAACTATTATACAAAAAATTAAATATTAAAAATAATTAAAATCGCGATCAATATAAACGCGGCCATTTTGCCGCGCTTGTGCGTGACGTCACCATTACACGAGTTCAATGTCAACAGCAAAGTGTTTGGTTTACAAAATTACCAAAAAATGAATAAAGTGAGTGAATATCGAATTAATTACCATGGAAAAGTACAAAAAACATATTATAAACATTGTGTCGCTCCTATGTGTCCAAATAACATCAACACTGCACCTGACAAAGTGTATTTCCTTATGCCGAAAGGTGAAAATCTAAGAAAAAAGTGGTGCAAGGCAATGAGAAGAGACAATGTATCGTGTTTGAGCTGTTTATACTGGTGTGCTCGATGGCACAGTGGTTAGCGCACTTGGCCTGCGGTTGCTAAAGTTAAGTAACGTTCGCAGATGCCAGACATCGGATGGGTGACCGAAAAATTTCATCTCGTGCTCCTCCGTGCTTCGGAAGGCACGTTAAGCCGTTGGTTCTGCGCCTGATCTCTCTACGGTCGTTTCAGATTGCTGTCCCACCGAATTATGAGAGTGAAGGAATAGGGAGTTCACCTGTGCTTGCGCACTTACTTGTGCACTGTACTGTAATATATCCTGCGTACCTGGCTGATCGTAAGATCGGCCGCCATGGCCGAATAATTATTATATTTATTACTGTTGTGAAGATCATTTCAATGTACGTAAGGATATTAAAAAAGTAAAATACATATCCTACTAGGTACTATTATAAAGGCGAAAGTTTGTAAGTATGGATGTATCTCTTAATGCTATACGCCTCTGGAATAGTCTCCCTGACAGTGTAAGAAAAGCACCTAATAAGTTTGCTTTTAAAAGGCAGGTTCGTGACTTTCTGTCAGAAGCCTGACGTGGAATTGATTTATATTCCCTTTTTTGGGTCATTATTCAGGACATCATCATCAATATTATGTGTATGTATGTATTTATTGTATTGTATAATGTATTATATTAGATTGTATTTGTGTATGTTTATTATCTGATTATCTTTTGCTATTGTAATTTAATTAGGTATCTTTAAAATTATGTTTTAGTTTGCTCACTACCGCATTCAAACATTTCAGTTTTCTCAAGGTTGACTGGTAGAGAATGCTTTTAGCATTAAGTCCGCCTTTTGTACCTTACTTACTAGTGTGGTCAATAAAGTTTTTATAAATAAATAAATGTATGGATGTTTGTTACTCTTTCACGTAAAAACTAGTGAATGGATTTGAATGAAACTTTACCACAATATAGCTTATACATCAGAATAAGACATAGGCTATAACTTATACATCAGAATAACACATAGGCTACAATTTTTGAGGTTTCTAATGTGAGGTCGTAAAAAAAATATTACGGAAATCGAAATCCACGCGGACGTAGCCGCTAGTACAAATATATATTTACAAAACCATGAAAACGATCATTTATCAAATAAATATATACATACTATAACTAATTAACCTCGCAGCTTCCTCTGAGTTCAGCAGACTTATAATCTGGATTTGAAGCGAAATACTTGGCCATCATAAACACGTCGATTTTCGGAAGATTATCCGACTGCGCTTTTACGAAACCGGTTTCAGTCGTTATCTTAGTCCTTCTTCACAATTAATTAATACTTTGAACACATAAAACTATTAACTTAAGATAAAAACAGCGAAACTATACAATAACAATTATTCCTCAAAACAGAAACCATACAAATAGTTTGTTGACAGCAGACGTCGCGTGTAAAACTGACGTCACATTTTGTTCCACCAATAGTGTTGCGTTTCGAAAATTTGCGCGGTAATATCAAAACAGCCACTTTTTGATGATTAATTTTCATTATTAAATTGAAATAAATTTGAAAAACAATTGTGCAGTGTGTTTTCAGTAGCAATAAATGTTACAAAAAAAAATATTTTGTCCATATTTAAGTCACGTGCATATTCCCCATTGCATGTGGGGTCTGTTCCATACAATGATCACCTTAAAATTTAAGGTGATCTAGATCACTAACAAAATTAATAAAAGATTAATTATTTAAGCCTTAAATAAATTAATCTTACTCTTAGTGTAGCAACCCACTAGGATGCAGGTAATACGAGATCGAAGACGGCAATGCACTTTCTATACAATATTACGCTACTTAATTTGGGCATAGTGTATCATCTTCCATATAAAATACATACATTGCAGGCGGAGTTACACTGAATTTCGGCCGCCTAGTGTGTTTCTATACTTAGTCGTTATATATCACGTACACAAAATGTATTGGTCTAAATAAAAAACCGATTTGTAGGGTCGAATTTGGACCCTTCACTTTTTTTTTTATTGCTTAAAGTGTGGACTTTTTGTCTTGGTTCATGTGTCGATAAAATGTTATATCAACGGGGCATCTATATTTTACTTTTTAACTCAACAACGTTATTTCTGAATCTTGCAGATTGTCGCCGAGATCTTCCCATACTTCATAGCAAAGCACATAGACCTCCTCGACACAGTTTTCTTCGTCCTCCGCAAGAAAGACAACCAGATTACCTTCCTCCATCTATTCCACCACTCCATAATGGTGTCCTGGACTTGGCTCCACCTGGTCTATTATCCTACGGACCATTTTAACGTGGTCGGGTTACTGAACAGCTTCGTACATGTGCTCATGTATGCGTACTATGGAATCGCTGCTTTAGGACCCAAGTATGCCAAGTTCGTGTGGTGGAAGAAGCATTTGACCATGGTTCAGCTGGTAAGTTTCTTTATCTGAATCGCTGTTAGACTTAAATAAGTTCCTGATGTCGTATCTGATAGATATACATATACCATAAAAGTAGGTAAGAGACATCTGTACGATAGTGTTAGCGGGTTAGTTTTGGTTTCCTATAGCCTTCCTCGTCAAATGGACTATCCAACACTAAAATATTTACCAGTACTTTCTGAGATAAGCGCGTTCAAAAAACAAACAAACAAACAAACATACAAACTCTACAGATAGAAATATATTACTTAATAATGATGAAAGTAGCCCTTAACATAAACAAGTGAATTTTAATTCAATTCTCCTGTCAGTAAAAAACATTACATTCAATCATTGGGATTATTTCAAGTTTATATTAGTACACCACGTAACATAATATATGTTACGGTTTCTGCCCTCGTTTCATCAATAACAGACCTACTACAAAAAATATTTTATCGGAACTAAATGCGGAAATATTATGAATATTTCCGATCTTACCTAATCAGACATACGAGAAATCGCACAACTTAAGGCATTTGAATTAATGTTTTGCATTTAACATGTCATGTGGTCCAAAGAACTTGTACTCGTCCGAAGGTTGATAATGAAAAGAGAAAGTAGGTGTGTCTCCGTTCTGATATTGGCAATGTTCTATAATGATCATTGACGTAATATTACACTTCGCGATCTAAGCGTATTTTTTTGGGATCCGCTTTTCCTGACATTATTCCTGTAGATTTAGTATTAGAGAGTCCTTTTACGGGGTTAGAGCTTCTCTGCGGTCTTTAAGTGAGGATGCAGTGGTATAACCTCCACAGCCAAAAAAAAACATTCAAGTAGAAGTTAGGACAAACGTATCCATATCCACTTTAAAGTAACAAAGAAGTGGCTTTAAAGTAAACTGCTACACCAGGCCCTTCCAAGTCTGGAAAATTTTGAGATTCACTCTAATAAAAACATTTGTTCAATATAATAAATCTCTGGCCAAATAAATTACATTATTCGAGTAATATTTGTTCATTAAAGACAGTTTGTATGCGCTGTATTTTCCTTATACCTATTTAAGTAGTCAGTCGGCAGTGCTCGCCTTGATTTATTGAATCTAATTTTAGCTTTTCGGCTTCGATAAAATAAGCACTAGTCTAAATGCAGAATTGGTTTCTAAAAATAGATTCATCAGCGTGGGGCTAATGATGTTGCGTTGGCAAAAAACGACATAGTTTGATGATCAATGCGTGATTAAAATTAATGGACATATAGTTCCATCATTCATTGAGAGCGATGGTGGCCTAGTGGTACGGACCGCGCCTCACTTACGTGAGGTCCGTATTCGGTTATACATTTTAGTAAAAGCTTATTTTGGCGCTAGGCCAGAGATTAGTCTAAAGAACTCATAATTTATGTAGATATATATTTATTAGACTATTATGATTTTTCAGGTACAATTCGTGTTGGTGGTATCCAATCTGTACTACCAGCAGAAGCTGACACCGTGTCCCATCCCCACGTTCTTCCACTACTTCTGCCTGAGTAGCATTATTTCTTTCTTCATCTTATTTATGAAGTTCTACTTAAGCAGCTATAAGAAACGCTCCAAGAAGGATTTGAGTGAGAACAAGATTCAGGATAATGGGCGTAATGAAATCAAAACTGAATGATGTTTAATTAAGGGATTATTGCCTGCAGGGTAATTAAATAAATCCTTTAACTTAAATTATGATTTTTTATTTATTTTAAAACCACCATTATCGTTGTCTATAACATTTTGTAACTCCAGAACTCATCTAAGGGGTGATAACTGTTGTTTTTGTGTAGATTTTCTCAGTATCATAAATTGTTTATCACTTTTTATGCAAAACTAGGTCGTAATAACAAATTGTATATGGTTTTGCAAATAATCGCAAAGGGACCGCTCTTTGGGAGAGGCGGACGAAAAGTTTGCATTGATTTCTGTGGACATGGAATGGCAAGGCACAAGAAAAAAAAT
The DNA here is from genome assembly GCA_958496325.1 of Nomophila noctuella. Classification (NCBI taxonomy): domain Eukaryota; kingdom Metazoa; phylum Arthropoda; class Insecta; order Lepidoptera; family Crambidae; genus Nomophila; species Nomophila noctuella. The sequence goes on along the minus strand of OY292487.1, from coordinate 2,021,734 downwards.
ATATACTTATCATAAATAAAAAAAATAAATAAAATTTACATGGAATGAAACGCATTCTCACTATTCCAAAAACTACATTATGTTCTTAATGATATGCATTGTTACATTGTGTTCTAGACAAAATTATACATTACACAAACAGATTACTATTTAATTGCTAAAAGATAAAGAAAAAAATATGGGGTCAGGTAAAAGACGCAACAGATAGACCAAGACACATTAGAATTCAATATTTGACCGCTGTAGTAACTCTGAGCTTATTGTTACATTATACTTTTAGAATGAAATAACTCAGAATTTACATAATAAAGTTTGTGTTTATATTAAAGTAATTTTTATTATTTTGTAAAACTGATAGTAGCCAAAGTAATAGGGCAACTCTACAAAAGTACAAAATACTTTTGGTAAAAATATGTTTGGAGAATATAGCTGAAAGATGTTGTCAAAAATTATTATACGTTTATTTTTCAAGTTATAGTTACTATTCAGAAACTTGTTATTATAGAGTCTGCAAACTACTTCAATGACCCGTTATGTAAACTATAACGTTTGGGGTCGTGGTATCAAATCCCATTCTATGAAGTAAATAACTGTTAATTCTGCAATCTTGGATCAAGCTTTTGTCCGGGTTTTTCAGTTATAAAAACCTTGCTAAAGTCACTGATCACCGCTGCCCATGGATATAAAGAACCGCAGCAGGGTCGCAGTTGTGTTGCTTGCCTTTAAGCATTACTCTCCGCACCTGAGCTCTGGTGACCATACTCACCAGCGGAAACATATCACAACACTTACGAAGCGCTATTTCACTGTTGTCTTCTGTAAGGTGGAGGTACTTCCCCAGACGAACGGCTCATTCGAAGTTCTACCTCTCCCAGATTGAAAAAATTGTACACCTTATTGAATTTTGCGTATCTTCGTTGATTGCTAAAACTAACAGCCGAAGCCGAAACGACTAGTAACAATAATATAATCAAATGAGTTACCATTTGAGGTTGTCAACAAAATAATTAAGGCAGAGTCAGGTTTAAAAAAAGACATCATCACTGCTTAATTGTAACAATATAGAGTCATTAAATTATTCATAAAAACATGTTTGCTGGTCCCTTAAGGTCACGCCATGATTAAGTTTTATAATTGCGAACCGTCTTGGTGTAGTGGTTGAAGTAGAAGTTGTCCACGGTTTCGATGCCCGAACATGAACAATGGACTTGATATGATCTGATTGGTGCTAAATTGTTTCCAAAGTTCTAAAATTTAATTACCGAATTAATATACCTCCCGCTACATCCTAATAGCTGGGAGGTAGAACTAATAAACGTTCCTATAAGACGAGTGTTTGTAGGAGTGTTACGACGTGAACGTATGCGGGTCCAAAGTTCTGCTTCGTTTCAAAATGGGAGCGTCAGAAAGACCTTTATAAATTGAGGTTAATTAATCTTCGGGTCAGATATCTTTTAGATTTTACAATCTAGCCGATACTGTGATCTGATAAGCTCAAAAACGGTAGTACTATAGTGTTCGTTTAGCAAATCTGATTCAATGAACACTGGTCCATTCATCAGAAGGCTTCAGATGCGCAAGCGCAGCCTGCGCCGGACAGCCGCAGTCGCGATCCGACCTTTGCCACGGCAGGACGTGTCTGTCCCTTTCACTTTCTCATCAAAAACCGCGACCGCGAGTGTTCTTTTTTCAAAACTTCTGTCACATCACTGTTTCTTCTAATTCAAACCCGCCGACAAAAAAAGGAGGTTAGTGACCATTATGACGTTTTCGTGTAAATTAAATTTTTATTCGAAGAAAGTTTTGGTTCAAAATATTGCAGACTAGTTTTGCAATTTGTGCTGAATGTAGGAAACGATTCCGCTAACCAATCTCTTGTCTTTTGTGCATATGCCATGAAGTGCATTTGTGCGTAATCAGTGTTTTGTCGTGTTGCAATTCCAGTTGCATTGATTCCAAAGTACTTTGGATGCAGGTTAAAATGTAGATTACTGCTGAAAATCTTAATACAGGATGTTAAAAATGTTTGCTCAAAATAATACTGTATGGATTATTCCGCCTTCAGTCGTACTTAATAATAATATTAGCAGTACCTACAAATTGTTCCATCCGACGACGTCGAGCAACGTTATTATTATGTGCCAATTAAAGGGTTTTCATAATGAACATAATATTTATGTTATAACACTCGCTTTACCTACTAAATTAATAAATTGTTTAGTTATACATACATATTGTTATTAAATGTTCTTATAAAACATGAAGTTCACTGATGACGTGACTGGTAACTAATGATATGTAAAGTGATTATTATTATATAAGATATCGACCATCGAACGTCATAACGCTTTTTCTCTTATTTTTATTTAGTATTTATAGTATTGCTGCTAATATCACTTTTTGTGCCACACAGACAGTAGTCAATTCCTGAATGACTTTCAAAGATTTGCTCTATAAGAGTCCTATTAAAATTAACTTTGACTTATTCTCACATAGTTACGCGATATTACGAGCACGTTTACTTATAATTATGTATAATTACATCTCATGAAGGAAAGTCAACGGTTTTAATAGACGTAGAGAAAATAAATATCTTTTAAAGTCATCAAAGTGAGTTTTGTTACGAGTTTGTAGAATCTTTGAGTGTCTAATAGTTAATGACTACGAATGAGTACGACTTTACTTGACACGTTAGATATGTTAAGGTGTACCTACTTAATACATTCAAACACGCAAGCTTCTTCGTGAGATAAGCATAGAATTAGTTCCGCGCATAAAATTATGAAAGCGTCGTATTCAAATGGCTTTAATCGTTTTGGGTATGTTTTCTACTTTTTACACAACGTATAGAAATCTTTGGGGCTTAAAGACTAATATAGACATATTTGCATAAATAGAGGTAAGGCATTTGGGAACGTTGCCAATTTTTAAAGAAAATGGCTGATTTGGTGATGTATCCGCTTAGGGAAGACAATAGTGAACTTTACAACTGTTTTGGCTATGTTTCTGCTGATGATTTTCCAGATTACAATTCCAAAGTTCACGGGCGACAGTGATCCTATACCAGAAAGTTATCTATGCCTACCTCTAATAAAAAAGTTTGGTAAATCAGTCGGCATCTGTATTTTGTTTTTTTCTTATATCATTCACTTGTACGCAACTCTCTAAAATGTTATCGTACATCATAATCTAGTTTGTGGGTCACGAGAAGCATAACACTGTAATTTAAAAGTTTCTAACTCGCCATTACACCTGCCTCTGTTCGTCTATTCATGTGAGCGAAACAAAAAATAAACTGTGAATATGTAGAGTACGGTCACTATCAAGTTCCGTAGATTTTCGTTAGATTCTGTTATTTTTTGTGCTGATGAATTTTTAAATGATGAAACACCAGCAAACACTTTTACTCACACTTTTTGTGCTTCATTTTTCCCTTAGTGAAGGTTTTGTTAGTTGATTGGCTAGTTTCTAATTATATCAAATGCGAAAAACGGTAAGCTAATGTACAAAACTGTATGAATTACACTTGTTTGTAGCAGTAGATTTGCAGTTTACAATACAAATAAACAAGCAATTAAATTTTTCCTCATCATAAGTATATATAGATTATAACATCAGAAGGCCGAGAACAACTAAGATATCAGAGATAAAGATTTAATAACGTCACTTATTAAATACGGGTTATTGAATTGACGCCAGAGGTGTACTAAGTAGCCGTCATTGCATCAGTTTAATTGAACTGAAAATAGTTTCACTTTCACGGTCAATCAATTGCTTGTTAACATAGTCTATTCGAAGTTCCAACCAATTTGGTTATTGACTTCATTCAACTTACAAAAGTTTTCTTTTACTCGATATCTCTATCCCATCTATCTCATAGCTCTTTTAGACTGAGCTGCTGTTTTTTTACGAAGGAGAACCATTTGACGCGCTGTAGCGTCATGTAAGCAAAAGCTGTAGCCGTGCGAGTGTAGGGCTCAGAACTGTATGTCCCACTACTCACTAAACTCCTGCGGTTTCCTTCGTACCCGAGCAGGTAGAGACCGGCACCTGCTTTGGCGATTTACAGGTCTTTTCAGACCAGGACATGGGGCCCTAGGGTGGATCACCCAGGAAACAGGTGATCCACGGACATGGCTCTGGCAACCTATACAACGCATGCGGGGGCTACTCCCGCGCGCAGGCTACGCAGTTATTTATTTATTTTCATTTTATTTTATTAAGAAAACCAACTGCATATACATGTAAGTACCTATATCCTTTTGCCTAGTTGCCTAGACACTTCTAACTAGACACTACATGCGCGTTATACGTTTAAGTTTCTCTTTTTCTAAGATGCTTAATCAGTAAAAGCTATTCTTTTCTCGACGAACAAAAGGATCTTAAGATTATTGCATACATTAAAACCGCAGCATTTGTCTTTAATAAAGCGCCTATAAATTAGTGTTAAGTTATTATATCGTGATAAATAAAATGAGGAAGTCTTTGTACTGAAGGTACATCTGGAAACGATGTAAGTAATGAATGTAAATTACGTGCGAAGTGGAAAACAAGATATTGACGGTTAAGGAGGCTCTAGTATAATTGAATATAATATGGCTTATTACGGACATCATCTTTATGCACTTAAAAATTATCCTTTTCCGTAATAAACAGAAACGATCAATCAAATGAAGTAACATCAAAGAGTAAGTTCCATCCACTCATAGGTATTTCGCGGTTATAAAACAGGTCCCCTAAAGATGATCAATAATAATATATAAAAGAAATATATGTATATAGTGTATTTGTTGGTAATTAACTGAATGTGTGTTATGTTCGTAAATTATAGCTCAAATGGCGGAATCAATAGGTCTTGACGTATGCCTTACACAGCATCTTTAAAATGAACTACCAACATATATGTACATATGAATTTTAAAACCTTAACTAACGATCTATGAATATTTCGAAAATCAGTGGTTTTCAACAATATACTTAGATGGAACTTCATCCACAAAAACGTTGAAAAGACTCCGCTCAACAAAAACGTATCCTAAATTTTACACAACAACATCTAGTAAATAAAGTATTGTTTTTTTATTCTATGCAATTATTAAGCTAATGTATCTTAAAATAAAAAACATTTGTATCTACATACATAATTGGAGTTATAATTGCGATGCCAGCATACTTTCTTGCGAAAAAAAATATTTAGTTCGTAGAAAGTGTGTGTGTAACATATGTTTTAATTTACATCATTAGTGACTATTGTGTATGTATAATTAAATCGTTTATGGTGACTTTCTGTTAAAGAGCATTGTTTGAATCAATGTTGTTAGTTATCTTTTATAACACGTTTATGTCATTGCCAAAAATGTTATGTAGCTAAGACAGTATCATCATTGGCATTAACGTACATTACATATGATTTAGTCATTGCCATGTAAAAGACCGATGTCAGATATTACAATTATAAGCACCTAATAGAGAGCACCTGTGTATCTGCATTATTCGAGCCATTATTATTATTTTGCGTTATGGGCTGATCAGAAAATTAGTATACTTTGCAAAATTCCGATTCAATAGTTGATAGTTGCTGAATCAAAATTACGAAACGTCGACGATAAAAAATATATCACTATGTTAAATAATTACTCATGTAACGCAAGGAGGCTGTTGTAGCTATGATCAAATCCTACTACTATTATAAAGGCGAAAGTTTGTATGTGTGGATGTATGGATGTATGGATGTATGGATGTATGGATGTTTGTTACTCTTTCACGTAAAAACTACTGAATGGATTTGAATGAAACTTTACCACAATATAGATTATACATCAGAATAACACATAGGATATTGGAAATCGAAATCCACGCGGACTGAGTCGCGGGCGGCGGCTAGTTATACATAATAATACTATTTAATATGATAAGCGAGATAAATATGGACATAAGTCGGCGATGATGATCATAAATCCAAATTTTACACACAGTGGGCAAAGTAAAAGTTACTTGATTACACCTTTTAAAGAAGCATTATGTCGTATATTTCGAATTGGTTAGTTTAATATTAATTTTGATTTGAATGCTTTTATTGTCAAATGTATTGCAGGATGTTTCTAACATTCTGAATGGGGAGTTTAAAAAGGCATTGTGAGACGAAGCTCCACAAAGTTTACAAACACTTTTGAAGCTTTTATTAATTGTTGAGATAAAGGAACCTTTTTTTTTTTACTCGAAATAATATTCTTATTTCTTATTGTTCTCTATTAACCTGATCAGTTTTTAGGGTTCCGTAGCCAAAATGGCAAAAAAACGGAACCCTTATAGATTCGTCATGTCTGTCTGTCTGTCTGTCTGTCTGTCTGTCCGCCAGTCTGTCACAGCCACTTTATTCCGAAACTATAAGTACTATACTGTTGAAACTTAGTGAGTGGATGTATTCTGTGAACCGCAACAAAGTTTTTACACGAAAATAGAAAAAAAATAAAAAAGTGGGGGGTCCCCATAGTCAGAACTGAAACTCGAAATTTTTTTTTTCATTGAACATGTACGTGTGGGGTATCTATGGATAGGTCTTTAAAAATTAAATTAAGGTTTCTAATATCACTTTTTTCTAAAGTGAATACTTTGCGTGACAGACCCTTCCAAAGTGGAAAAAAGTGTGTCCCCCCCCTCTAACTTCTAAAATAAGAGGATGACAAAACTGAGATTAAAATATAATGAACATTACCATAAAAACTACCAACGAAAATTGGTTCGAACGAAATCTATTCAGTAGTTATTTTTAATACGTCAAAAATAAAATTTGTACGGAACCCTCAGTGCGGAGTTCTACTCGCACTTGGCCAATTTTTGTTTAGAATCAGTAGCTAATAGATTATTTAAAACGCATCAATCTTCATCAGTGACCAAGTAAAACTTTGCCCATGAGAAAAGTCGGTCAAACGAATAAGGCGAAAATCAGCAAAATTTCAAAGACAATTAAATTATGAACTACATTTTACATGTGACATTGCTTTATCAGCCTACAACTGGGTCACTGCTGACTTCGCTAAAAAGTAATGTCGTACAAAAATATTACATAACATTAAAATTGTGACAAGACAACGAATATGTGATTATTGTGGATAAGTAAACTAATCAAAAAGATTAATGTGCTTGAAGTTTACAAAGATTGATTTGGTGTAATGGTTTAATATTTGACTAGAGTGTTATGTAATAGAGGTCGTGAGTTTGATCCATGTGCGTTTAAAACATTTGTGTTGGTATAATATAGGTACATGATCATGAGTATTTATGAATGTTAGAATAATATGTGTTTTTATTTCATGTTTTTGTAATACAATATTTGACACATCTGCAGTATTCAAGTTATAGTCATACCGCAATGTTACTTCGAGAACTAGTCAGATAAGGTACGTGATGTTGTAATTCAAATACAAGTTATAGATATAATACACACAGAGACAAATCCCAAAATGTACTAGCGACCTTTGGCATTAAAGACGAGTTTGAACCGAATTTAAAGAATTAAGACAAAAGTTGAATCATGTCGTTAATTAAAATTGGCCATGGTTAGCACCAACCATATTCTCACAGTCGAATTTGTAATTGGAAACAGTCAAACATAGAAACTATTAAATCTAATAACAAGCGGGTACGGTGAAAGTCGAATTGGGCATAGTCACAAAATTGCTCCAAACCTGCCATCATCATGAGGAGACTGGCGTCTTGTTACAAAAGTTTTTATTTTATTTAATTGAAGGGCCCGTTGGTCATGTGGTCAGAGACCCTGGCTGCAAAACCAAGAATCGCGGGTTCAAATCTCGCTTGGGGCAAATGTTTGTGTGACGAATATCGACATTTGTACTCAAGTCATGGATGTTTGAAAAGTATTTAAGTATGTCTATCCGTCCTCTAGCGTTCATAGTACAAGCCTCGAGCTTAGTTTGGGGCTAGGCAATTGATATGTTAGTCCAAGGCATTTATTTGTTATTGTCCTAAAGAATTCGAGAGTAAATTCCATTGTCATAAAATTTTATTTGTAAAGCTTTAAGCTAAATAATATGTTCGATAAGTTAGTACATCGGTATCGATGTTACGAGTGTAAATGACATACGAAGTGATAATAACATAATGATGACTATGAAATTGAATAGTTTATATTATATATTTTCGCTCGTGACAATAATAATTAAATATGTGAATTCAACAGATTTCGGCAAACACAACCACTTCAATCCCCTCATTGCATTTGCGCACAAACGTGACTTGCAAAAATATTCGGCTCATTGGTAAAAACGGCAAAAAGGTTGAAAACGAATTCCTAAACTACCTTTGATTTGGTTATGATATCTAATACTGATACTTATTTTGGGAATGCAGATTAAAATCTTCACATCATTATTTGAAGAGAAAACGTAATTTCATAGCAATAAAACTATGAAACAAGTGTGGTGGTAGACCTTAGTTTAATTCCACTTAGCAACCAGACTTTCATAATTTAGTACAATGTGTCTTAAATTATTATAACGATGACTCTAATTAGTTTTTGCTAGCAGAGCACTTGCTTAGCGATACCATTTGTGAATGGATGCATTTCAAACAAATTTCGTAGTTTTTATACACAAGTTACGCTGGCGAGCGGTCACCTTTAACTTAAATCGTTTATGACTCTGGTTATGTACCATTACCTCCAATTAGGGTCTATTTTTCCTGCTTTAAAATAAGTCTGGGTGCATTCTATGTAAGAAATACAGTTTGATATACAAACATTTCTACAGTTAAACAAATAAACTTTAGACAACATCACAAATATTCTGACTCCGGTGGTAAGGATCATGGATACACAAGTTTGGCCTGTAATTCTTCGACTAACCTGTACCAATGTTACAAAGCTAAAGAGTTTTGTTTATTTGTTTGTTGAGGCTTCAAGCTATAATAATATACTGTGTGTGATTTTGGGGTCGGTGTGAGCTATCCGCTCCCACAACAGTCCGGTTAAGCTGTTGAGGTAGCCTTCAGGAGCGGCTAAAAGCGATGTCCTTTTCAAAATAAAATCTATTTATGCGGCAATCCACGGAATCCACGAGGACAAAATAGCGGGCGGCCGCCTTCTTCTACATACGAGTATTAACATACTGTAGTAAGAAGCACTCTATAGTCTTCTTCTTAGCGTTTATACCGTTTCTGTACGGGTTCTGCTTATGATCCAGGATTTGGCAAAATTGGTTATTACAGTGAAGCGAGTGCCATCAGCCCTTTGTAAACTAGAGAGGGGAACCAGACAGTTTTTATCATAGTTACACATTCAGATCTAACTGAACTCAAGTCAGAAACTATCTTAATGTGCAGGTCTTCAGGCTTCTTATCTCTAGAGTATCAAAGTGATATTGACCGAACTCTGTGAAACCTTCGCAGTCAACAATTAGCTGATGAGTACGCACAAACAATGGTCGCCGCTTCAAGCCAATGTCACCACAACACGCGACTGTCTTTCTTTCAATCTACTTCTAATATCCATGCTCAATTTTAGCACTTATGTCTGAAGCGTGAAGTTCATTTTTGATTTTATCTTGAGTGTTAGTTGTGAGCAGGTGGTTTTGTTTTGTAACTGAATTCCAGCATAGAATGGTTGACGTGTTTGAACCGTTCACGTTCTTTACTTCTCCGTTTGTAAGGATAAAAAGTTGTAAGCATTGTTATGCAGAATGATGTAGTACTTTTTTATGTAACGACATGTAAGTGATATTGTTTAAAGGCCTCCTAAGGTCAGTTGTTGCAAAATTCTTAAAATTTATATTGAGACCACAAATTAATAACCAATTTGTTTAAAATGAGATAACAAACAACACAATCAACAACACTAGCAACGTACGAAATAACACGTTGATAACATAGGCGACCTTTAAAAAAAGAATCCAATGAAAATTGTTTTGAAGAGTGAAAGTATCGAAGCGTACACAACGAATTCCTTGCCTAGAGGAGGTTAACAAATGATGATATTATGAGATTACATTTAAATGAATATCCCACGCGTATCATGGAAAATATTCATACATAAATAAATACGAGTAGTAACTACTCATCAGATTACACTCCAAAGAGACAGCGAATAACAAACTTCGAATTCGGTCCATGGAGTGTAAATTATGTAATAAACTAAAAACAGACCTAAATGATTTCAATAATGACAACATTGCCAATATTTTATGCGTATTAATGTAAGCCTATTTATATTGAGGTTAAATAAACCCAACAATGAGTCGAGTGTTAAAATAAACGAAGAATTTAGTGCGTTTTGTTTGCTCATTTATCATAATAATATGTGGACCTCAAACAGGTTACAAATTCTTGTATTTTTATGGTGTTTGAAATGTCTGTCTGTCTATGCAGAATCTCCTGTTTAGAGCGTGAATACGTTTTGTGACTAAACGTTCAACGTATGTAACATTGATTGAATATTGGTCTCAAGTAAGATCAAGTTTAGTGAGAAGTTTTACTTTGTAACGCACGATGACGGAGATAAAATAAGGTTAAGGGCAAAATTCAGCAGAAGATCAGATTGAGTGATCAGAACGTAATGACTGAGTTATCGGAGTTCACGATGGCAAGAATGGTGGTTTTAGGCAAAGAAAGTAAGAAATATCACATTTTTTCTTCATGTAGAATTCGGAGATGCATTCACGAATCATCAATCAACAGAATACACGTTGATTCTACCACCTATTTCAGAATTAGCCTATCGAGAACAGGCGGCGAAAGACTCGATGGTTGCTCTTTCAACAAATAAATAGGTTGCCAAAATAAAACCGTTCACACATACCACGCGAATTTTCCGAGCTTACAGGTTCTTTAGCTCGTATTCCACTAACCGTGATGTCACCTAATGGATGTGCTGCATTTAAGACCAGTCATTACGCAATAAGTGCCATCGTCAGACAGGAAACTGGTATGTGTAGTGAGTAATCGTAGGTTAGGAACGAATATCGACACTGCTTGCGGCATCGGCATATGGTATAGTGTTTCTACAATGGCCTTTTTTTGCACAAGTTCGTCTATATGGAGATGGATTCGAGAGGAGTGGCGATTGATTGTAGATGTAGAGGTCTATGCCCAGCAATGGACTTTGATGGGCTACTTGTCCGATTGTGTATCTTATGCAAATAAAAACTGTATCTCCACTCAATTACACCCTGGCCACAGCCCACAGCGGTGCGACTTGCGATGCGTCTTGCGCCAGCGAAAGTGGCGAGCGAAAAAATCAAATGAAGGAAATTGTATGAAGCATGCCACAGCTACGGCGGCGAGATGCGCGGGGCGAACGCGCGGCGGCCATACCCACGACTAGGGCGGCCGTCGCCGGCCTCGCCGCGCCGCTCGCCGCGCCGCTCGCCGCTGTAGCTGTGGCTAGACCCTTAAAGTTTCCCAGATGCCCTTACGAATTATAAAAAAGTAAAACGATGACACTACCACCGAAAGCAGTTTCTGTCAAGAAAAACTGGCAAGGAACTTGACATACATTCTCCATTCAACAAAATTTGGAACTTTAAAGTAAGTAAATCACTACTGTGACATAATGCGAAATAACGTTGTGATTCTTCGTTATAAATGACGTTAATTTAAAATAGAAAGTCGCGAACCACTTCTCCAAATAAAGGAATATACTAGAAACTTTAATTAGTTTTCTTCTGCCTACATTTGCCCATTTAATTGTTTTAAAAGTAAAAGTAGCGTCGGTACATTAATATGACGTAACAAAGCAGAGATCTGTATCGAATCGAATATTCTAATTGTTTTTAATTAAAATGGGCTTCAATGTGAAATCTTGGTGTGTCAGAGTCATTCCACTGAAAAAACAAGAATAAATATACATAATATGAAACTTTATAGGAGGCCCTTATTTATTTGGGTCGATACTCCTATCGTCCTAGCAGGATTGTTCGTTGTGCGAAATAAGTACAAGCTTACTTCTTTTCTGATCCCTATTATTTAAGTTCCTAGCCTATTATACTCGTATATTGCTGATTTTTACAGAAAAACTGATAAACTATTAGTTTTTTGTCTCCAGCGATGCAATATTATTATTGAATTTTGTAACATCACTGACAACCAATGCAAATTGATTATGATAATATTCGCAAAAATTTGAATTAATTTATTGATTAACATATATTTATAGATTATGAATTTAATCAATGCATGTTATGTCATATGTTTATGATACACGTTCAAAGTCATTACGTCGAATCATAATCTCTGTTTTGCTTTCATTTGCAAGATGATATCCTATTGACGCAACCGAAGGTAGACTACATTAATTTAACGACCTAGTAAGATCAAGTTCTCATTTGAATACACTGTGGCTTTTTATAAGCGATTTTTACTGCTTGAGTTTTCGTAGTTTTTGCACTCATTATCATAAATTAACAAAATTAAAATTTCAACAATGATTTCAACAAAATACCCAAAGATTTTGGAAAAATCAATAGATAATCCATATGTCAGGTTTGAGTGAAGCCACCAAAACTTCAAAAATTCACCTAACTTTACACCTATAGTGCCGTGCCTATCGATAAAGTCCTCGAGCCAACAAGACCTTTTTCTACCAAGAGATTTTTTATATATTAATTTGAAAATACTCAACATAAATAATAATCATTGAAAATGTTCATCATTAAGTGAAAAAGTGTAAAGAAAAGATACAATATTACACGATTCAGTTTAACAAAGGTAATTTAAATTTATATTACCTTTAAGTCGACCATAACATCTCTTCGCCTGTATCTCTCTACAAAGTTTGTTTCTCTCAACAGAAGTCGATTAAAATTACTAATTCGTAGATTGAGTGCAAGTTCTTTATAGACAGATACATATCTAATAACAATGCAATGCATTGTGCGTGGATTCATATCGCGAGAAAGAGGAAAGGAAAGTATTATCCGTTTATCTGAGTGAAATGCAATGTGTTACGCACTCCTTGTGCGACATTGTCTATGTACGTTGCTATGGATTAATATATGTCAGAATATAACAGAATTGAGAAAAATGGTGTGCTTTTATTTCACTTAACGAATCTATATTCTCAACATAAGGTTATAAAGTAACTGTTCGAGGTTGTCATTCAATATTCTTACAATAGTTACGGCAGGAACTTTTTACTACTTACAATATTGCGCTCGAAGTACGAATTACACTGGATTCGATTCCCGTTAAAAGTTGACCGCCGTAATAGCCAGACCAGCTTTACCCATATTCATTATTGAAATAGCCACTTTTATAAATGATGTCGTTTCAAGTTATTTTACAATACCACCTCTATTATCAAAAAAATATTCAGTAGATCATAGACTACACATATAAACGGAGAGTCGATATCGATGAAAATCGGTACGCATGTACTGGAATCCCTAGTTCCGTCCACTCATAATGACGTTTAGACGATTTTTGTCGGTTGTCTGGTATCTTGCTCTATCACACATGGTTCATATAAAAGAGAAAAAGGACAAAAAATCTGTCAAATCATAGTCTCCATCTAGTACTTCCAAAATCTTTGAAAATACCTCAATCTGAGTTTTTCTGAACAGATAATATAATAAATCTATCTCGACTTACAAGCTATCAAAGTACGAAAAAGTTGAATAAAAACCCCAAGAGAACTCTATGGTGTGGCAGTGACTGAAATTTTAAAAAAAGTTGCGCGTCAAAAAACTTTGAAACGAGAGGCCGCTTGACAGACAAAAAATATTGTCCCATTTCCTTTTGGTATATTTACTACATTATACTCTTTTAGTGCTTGTGTGAGTTTTAATTTTATGGACATTCGTAAAAAAAATAAGGCACCATAACGTTCATGGGCAAACATGGTGCTTTTTCTAGGTTATCTATATTCTCTTCCTCCAATACATTTGTAGTTGATAGTAATCGTACCACGAGTACTATTACATAACAGACTAATTTGTGTGTTCGTTCATCTCCGCTACGCTCTCGACCGCGGCTTTACACCGAAAACGGCTGACTTTCTCGCGCTTAGTTTTTGTGATTACATCGAAAGTGAATTAGAAGTGGAAAGTGAGTACTATTACGACTGGTACAGATAATGCGATATCACCACGTGTTCTCGTACTATGATTACCGCACTGTGTCACTGATTGTGGTTTGAATCGTATCATCGGAACGTGTATTGTATGTGAGTTTGCATTTTTTATTTTAATGAACTCGATTAAGGATCTAAGATCTATAGTGAAGTCTAGACTTGAATCTACACTAATTTAATAAAGCTGAAAAGTTTGTTTGTTTGAACACGCGAATCTCAGAAATACCTGGTTCGAAATGAAAAAATATTTTTTGTTGGATAGTCCATTTGTCGAGTTGTCTATTGTCCATTTGCTGTATGTATACCTACTATTATACTATGTTTGCGGAAACCGAAATCCACTCGGCGATAAGACTACTTTTTGGATACTATGTAGGAAGGACAGTGTGAATTGTATAACGTAGAATAGAATTTACGCGTGAATAATTTATAAAATTGAACAGTATGGCTCAATATTGGGATACTATGTATTAATAAATTAAAAACAAACTACGTAGCCGTAAAATTAAACATAGCAGCTTTCCGCTGTATATGTTCGAATTATGATGGGTTGTTTTTTTTAAAGATAAAATACTCAAGTATCCCTCAGGACAAACGCTTCTATCGTTATGCTTCTATTTAAGTATATTTGTAACACCACTTTTAGTTCTTATGTCTGTCGGTAACACAAGTGCTTAAGATACTTAACACGGAGTCAGATCAATGTATGTGATGTTGTGAAATGTTGATTAATTTATACGCACCCAGACGTCTTTTATATAGTAATTTAACTTCCAATTTATTTACAACCAACCACTTACCCGTTTGTGCAACTACCATTTTGCTTATAATCAATCAGATACTCATGCGCAAATCTCTTTGGTATTCGCTAAGTAATTCCACGAGTTATCTTCGTTAATGCCAGCCTCCCGACCTTTGTAGTTTCATAGTTTCGTACGAATCCCTAATATTATAACTAAATGTTTGTGTGTCGCGTGGTGTAATCTAGGCAGCCGAAGTAGGACGCTAGGTTGCAGAGAAATGTGTACGACTGAGTGTTAGCTTACTGCGCAATGTATTGCGAACTCATGGCTACTGGTTTTAGTATTGGTTTAAAGGCTATTATAGGTATTCTTAGACGAGAACTATAGATAGGTTCATCTCTTAGTAGTAATAGAAGTGAGTTTATTTATTGTATTGGAAATAATTATAATAAGGCAGGTACGAGTTATGCGGTTTGAATAGCTGAGAGGCTACGGACAGCGATTTGTTTTCGAAATGAGAAAAAATACATTTTCTTACGTTAATTTTGTTTACAAAAACGTATGTGCCATTTCATGAAATTCAAAGAATTTTTTTATCTCGTAACATAATATTGAATTTAATTAACAATTTATAACTGTCTCAATGAATGGCAATCATCCCTTTTTGCTATCAAAATAACCATGATTAATCACAAACAGGAGACAAACTGTTTGACAGGAGTAGTACTAAATATTATACTAGTATCTAGGTAATTATACATTGGACGTTAGACTTAGGAGGCGTAAAGAGATTTAGTAACTAAAACTATAATTAAATAATCTGTTTTGCGATTGCATTTCTCGAAAAATTATGGATTACAGACCTTATCTTATGGATTTTCATTTGTTAGTCAGTGTGGTGCCTGATGATGCCTCCGTGGTGTAGTGGTTATAGCACTGGGCTCAAAACCGCGAAGGGTTGTGGGTACGAATCCCGCGGCGAACAACACCATATTTTGTAGGTTTTCTTAGTTTGGTTATGACATTGCAGGCTCGAATTACCATTTTGTCCGTTAATAATGATGATAATGATGATTAAAGTTTCCTTGGTTACTAGTAAGGTAACTAGAACTCAGTTCATATTCCAAATCTTTGATCTTTGGTTGTGACGCACAGGCAAATACTAGAATAAAAGTAGTAAAATAACAGTTAAAAAAAGCTAAGATAAAATGTGGACTTTGGTTTTAGGTTTTGGTTGTTTTAAAATGTAAATTATATTATATCGTTAATATACAAAACAATTATATCGTAACCCTGCAGTCGTCTGCCGCGTTAAACCAATCAGACTCCCAACAATTATCAAGCAAACATCAAAATTTTAGGTCAATAACACACGAGCGTATTATTTTAACCGCCAAACGTGCAGCCTATTCCGACAACCGCAATGTTTAAGTCGACCGCAGTTCAGAACAGCCTACAATAAGCTAAAACTTCCTAAACCACAAGGAATAGTCAGTGGCTATAATCATCTTGGATATTTTCATCATTCTCGCTTATGTTTGACAAGTTGAGAGTAAAGTTGCAATAGGACACAGTCAGTACAGCCTTTAGGTATAGTACTAGCGGCTAAACCCCTCTTTTCCTCCTCTCATAATGCTCGTCTTATAGTGCTGTGTTATTCCAATAATAACATTATATTACCCTCCGCGCGGCTTGTGTTGGTTTTCCCAGTTAGGACAAAGCAGGTTTAAATCACCAGAATATTCAATAATGAATGATGATTTCGCGTTTCAGACGACACAATGATCAAATTGGTCTGATTTCTCTTGGAACGGTAACGGAGGTTAGACAATAGTCGCTCTATTTTAAAAAATCGGCCAAGTGCGAGTCGGACTCACGCACTAAGGGTTCCGTAGAAATTTTATTTTTGACGTATTAAAAAAACTACTGACTGGATTTTGTTCAAACCAATTTTCGTTGGTAGTTTTTATGGTAATTTACATTAAATATTTATTTCAGTTTTATCATCCCCTTATTTAAGAAGTTAGAGGGGGGGGACACACATTTTTCCACTTTGGAAGGGTCTGTCACGCAAAGTATTCACTTTAGAAAAAAATGATGTTAGAAACCTCAATATCATTTTAAAAGACCTATCCATAGATACCCCACACGTATATTTTCAATGAAAAAAAATATTTTCTGGTTCAGTTCTAACTATGGGGACCCCCCATTTTTTCTATTTTTTTCTATTTTCGTGTGAAAACCTTGTTGCGGTTTACAGAATACATCTACTCACCAAGTTTCAACAGTATAGCACTTATAGTTTCGGTAAAAAGTGGCTGTGACAGACTGGCGGACAGACAGACAGACAGACAGACAGACAGACATGACGAATCTATTAGGGTTCCGTTTTTTTGCCATTTGGCTACGGAACCCTAAAAACCAGACTAGTAAATTCAGAATCATATTCGCAGCGTACCTTGGGCTCCAAGGCAATGGACGGGGATGCAATCGGAACAGGCGCTAGGTTGATGATGATACCCTCTTGATGACCTTTGTCGTCCGCAGCGCCCAATAATTACTCAGGATTATTACTACAGTGCACAAGAGCGTGCGCAAGCACATGTTCACTCCATAGTCCCTCACTATCATATTTCAGTAGCTCAGCAGCCTTACAAGACCGTAGAAAGACCAGTTGCAAGACCAACGGCTTAAAGAATTCCCTCTAATACCTACAGTTTGTAGAACTGTACCTTCTAAATAATATCAAGAATTTAAAGCACGATTAATTTCATGCAAAAAAATATGACACCGCCTGTTGTTTATCAGAGTGTAATAACTGCTTTCACTAAGCTATACATCATTCATTCGTAATACCTAATCAAGTTCATAATATGTTAATACCGCTGACAGCTATCGCGGTAATCGAAACATCGGAACTTGTGTGAAAGTTAGGAAATGACGTCTCGAATTCGTTTTTGATCGCAGCTAAGATTTTTTGATTGAGGTAGGACAAGTGGACGGTTCATAGGAAGTATGTAACCGCAGTTTCGTCAACGATAAAAAAACACAGGGCAAAGTTGCAACCCATCACCATCTCTCATCAATATTTGGTGTTATAATAATAATAATATGTTCTTCATGAAATATGAAGTCTTTGTACAATTTTGCAAGCACAAGTAATTATCACACTTATATTGTAAATGTGAAAGTTTGTTTGTTTGGATGCTTGTCCGTCAATCACGCTAAAACTACTAAACAGATTTAATGAAAGGTATACAGGCTTAGGTGATAGCATACCGATTAAATGCTCCTATGGAACAAAAGAGGTATTTGATAACGCGAGAAAAGCCGCGGTTAAACTCTGGTTTAGGTATAAGGCATTTACCATTTGCTTGGTCGTACTATATAAGTAGATGTTTCTACGTTAGTAAATTGTTTTATTAAAAATACAATATATTAATCTATTTACTTAGTGGTACGAAACACAGCGTCTATATAACCGACCTATTTCCTTGTTCTCGCCCTTTCTCCGCTAAGGCCGTCGCCATCAACTTGATGGCTGAGACCATCAGATGTCCAGCTTCCGTATTGGCGACATTAGTTTATGTATGAACATAACGCGTATTACTCACGGATGTACTAGGACAGCTAGTTATTAAACTGTTGTTATTCTGCCAGTTACTATCTCGGAATTAATATACATCTAGTCAAAGACAGCACCTGGCAAATGTAAGAATTGATTGAAAATGATGACGATGAAATTTGTTTATGCTGCCTATCACTCGGAATATCCATGACCAACAATCTTATTACAATGACAAAAACTGCTAAGTTAATAACATCACTCACCTGATATCTTCTCATTCTCGCGTGATGTTACAGCTTTTTTATTCATCACCAAATTAAGCAGTTCTCTGTTTGACATACTCACAGATTCACAGGCGAAAGTTTGAATATGAGTATTAATCCTTTTAACACAATTTTTCAACGTAATGTACCAGCAAAGAACTACATTCGCGGCGGTAGGTTATGGCGACGGCGGCGGTGCGGTCATATTTTATTTAATTCAAACCTTCAAGTCGCGTTAAAATTACAATTAATTAATTAAATGAATTAATAATTTGTCACGCTAAAAGATGATAAACGTAAGAACGGTCGAGGAGGATATTCCACAATAAAAAACAAATGACGCGCGGAATTCAAAAATGGAAGCTTCAGCGCTCTGCGCACGTCTTATTTTTTTTTTATTGCGGCCAGACCGCGGTTTCTATACTATTTGACGCAAAATACTTTCTCTCAATTATTCTACTTTAATCAGTTATATCTAGTTTGAAGTAATTTAATTTCATTAAAATGAATTAAATTATAGTTTTGCTGATTAGTTGTGTGTGTTTACAATGAGCTAAAATTAAAAGATGTTTTTGTTACTTCCCGTTTCCGAATTATATTCGAAAGAAATATATTGCGAACATTCTATAACATTTTCAATGGTAATTAAATTTAACTCAAATAAAACTTGTACTTAAATTATATAGCTAGTAGTTAAAAAAATATTGAAGAAGTAGGTGCCATGCCATCCCACTTCCCAAAAAGAGAGAGATTGCGGTCAATGCCATATAACCATAAACATAATATTATATTTTTTTATGATTTCGGTACAGTCCGATCCAGTTTTTATATTACGTAACGGTATCTTGAAACAATAAAATTCTTATAACAGCACATGAAGTGTTAAGGTTATGTTCACACGCAATACCAAATATTTAAGAACTGTTTATGTTATTATTAATTATGTGAGGTGTTAATTTACAATGTCCTTCCATCACGAACATATTTGTGACTATCAGCCCGACCCGGCTTCGCACGTCAACACGTGCGAACACAGTTGTACTAAAAATTTATTAGCCTATGTCAGTCAGTAATAGGTAGGTAGCTTTCTAATTGAAAATATTTTTTCAAATCGGTCCAGTAGTTTTTAAGTTAATTTGTTAATACATAAATACAAATCTTTCGTGTTTTTTATATTAGTCTAGATGCTATTTCTATGTGGTGTTCTCTGTAGAGCCTTTTACTGTGTTATTCCAACAATAACATTTGAAGTCCAATTATTGCCAATGTTTTTTTTAACGGTATTTACCAAGATAGAACAAAACAATGGGTAATTAAACTCATACAATTATAAGCGTCGCAATTTAATAAGACTAACCATAGACATTGGGACCTGCTCGACCAAGATAACATAATGAGATGTTATCGCAACGATGTATTCGTATTATATGAGGTCATTATCCGTGCTTTACTTTTACTCTATAAGGAGAAGTGGTCACAAGGCAAGCCGTTGATAGTGAGAGTGGAAATAGGGAACAAGGCGGCCTATACCCACTTCAAGTTATTTAGGACAAGCACTCGGACTCTTTCGAAACTATTTCGACAAACGCACGACAAAACTTGTCCAAGAAAACACACCCTTAAACCGACTGTGTAAAGTCCTCATAAACTGCAGATATAATATTGGTACTATCTATTCACCAGTATAACGAGACCCCTCTGAACAGTAAGAAGGTTGTGCAGCGTATCGAAGTTGAGTAACAACTAAGAGGTTGCGGGGATCTATTTGATTTGGACAAGCAATTACATAGTGTAAAACGTTTTACGCAGCCATGAATGGCTACTACACTTGCGAAAATTATGTGTATTTGTTACATCTATTTGTTTTAAGGAGATAGGTATTGCGACGCCTTTGCGGTTTTATTTGTTTGTTGTATGCCTTCAAGTATTTAGCGTGCACATTCGAAGTTATAATTCAAATGGGTGATTATTGCACGTTCAAATATCGTAGTATTAAGATATTTGTAAATACCTAACAGATAATTTTAGGACTCTTCCATTTTCGTTTCGATTTTTAATGAATTTCCTAAGTTTCTTTTTGGATTTTCCTCCCGATTTTTATTTGAATTAGCATTATCAGTGACATACAAAAATTACTTTTACCGCCGTTTGGGGCTAGATATGGCACTGTCTGAACAACCAAAGGACTTCTTTTAAGAAATTATCCATTCATAGATAGTGAAAGTAACTAAATCTTATCGTATAAATTATTATCAGAATAACAATCGAGTTGTTATACGGAATATAGTTTTGTTCCGCATTGTGGGGTGGGGCGCTGCGGGCTCGGTGCGATGTTTCCGATCACCCCTGGAATGTACAGGGTGGTTTAGTTTTGTGGTTGTTTATCATTATGGCATCTTTATAAGACATCGAGTAATAAGTAGTGGGCTAATTTGCTTGGCAAGGCATTTTGTGCTGATCTTAGTTGATTTCGAAGATCTATGATACACAGCACTGTACGCAAATTCCTTTGTAAGAGTTTACAATGTACCTTTACATACCTGCTTACAAAGGAATTTGTTCATAAAATTACATGAATCATTAAGTCCAGTCTTTGCAAATTAATTTTTCATTATCTTGCATAATAAAGATTGTAGAAAGCCTTAATTACACATAGAAGATAAAGGATACACTCACACACACCAACAACGTGTCTTTTTGGACTTCTAGTAGCGCTAACCCTATAAAGAATCTAAATTATAATCATGAGTTTTTCGACGAAGGCAAACTTTGTGATAATCAGTGAATTATTCAAGAAAAACTCCCATACGTTACCATCAAATGAATAACAACAAAAACATAAACGGAATATACGACGCCATTTTATTTCACGCAATGTCCGTACCCTATGATAAAATTAAAACACCCCATTTCCAGATCTCACCCCAAACCGCCCAACTTTCAATATGGCGACTTTTGGGGGGAGGGGAGGGACAAAAGCTTCAGTCCAGCCGTAGACACCGCGGGGAGCGCACGTCCCACTAAAATGATTTAATCTGTTGAACCAGTGTTTGACATTTTATTTAAATGTAGAACAAATAGTGTTTTGAACGACCATGTCTTCCAATTGAGAGATAAAGCTGGTTTTATGTGAATAGTGTTGTGTTGTAAGTGTCTTGTGTGGCTCATCTGTGTGGTGTTCTGATTTTATCCCATTTTAATAAGTGTTTTAGCATGAAATGTATTTGAATTAATTTAATTTTGTATTCCCTCATATTTTTTGTAGGCACTAATTTTACTTTCAACGATTAATAATCTCAAACGTCATAGATAATAATTAATTTTAAACTCTCATTTACTTGTGAGGATATAAATGGGAATAGCAATTCATATTTTATGCTTTCATTTGAGAAAGATAATGTCTATGTATTAGAGTCATCCACGAAAATTATGTGTTATAGGTATACATAGTATATCATAATGAAAATACTTGATTTCCATTACGAATTCTCTTGCGTGCAGTCAATGGGCGCTAATGGTCTGATACTTAATTTAAATGTATGTGTAAATCGACTAATGGTTATTTGATTTGATCTGGCCTTTATTTTGAGTTCTATCGTAAGCTTTCTCTCTCTCTACCTGAGAAAAGGTTTGAAGTATCTACGGCTGTTTCACCTTTGACCTTTTCATCTGTTGCTAACTGGATGGTGACGTCAAGCAACTTGCTTTTCAACCATTTGATAGAATTAATCTTGTTTTCTATCTGTTAAAAATAGCCCATAAGACATTAATAGTAATTAATAAACACTTGTATGAATACATCGCATACCTCAAACTGATATTGATTAACCACTAAAGAATAAACAAAATTGATAGGATATTTACAATAATCATCACAGTATCGTTTTGTTACTATTAGCTTAGAAAATGTCGAAACGCAAAGAATTATTAAAAATGTGAAAATTTCATAGTAGCACAAAAGCTTCATTGAATTTGCCACTGTTAGATTTTTATATAATAGATAGCGCCATATTAATCAAAATAATATCGGTGGCCAAAATGTGCCCATGTAGGTAGGTAGGTAGGTATGAAGGGTTCAGCTAATGCCTAATCATTTCTCATGATATTATTTGAGTTTTGTTTAGATTTTCATGTATTTAATTTCGCCTGATGCTGGTATCTTTTTCTGTAGGCGTATTTTTGACATTTGCCAAAATAAAAAAAAGTTATTCAGGCCATGACCGACATTTGTGCCATTTGATAATTTTAATTTCAATGTGTTCAAGAATGTTTAATTTATTCGTCATTTATCAGTTTTACCATTTCTACTAGTAAGCCGCACGGTATTTAGTTGTACCTGTATTACCTACATCTTTAGGTATTTGAGTATTGTATGTTTTATTGTAAGTAACTCATTTTTGAACTTTTTGGGGTTTTTATTGTTACTTACTATCGTGTATGAAGACTAGGAGGTACAATTTTACTATCGCATTACAAAAGGCAAGATATTTGGTGTCAGATTGAATCCCAAGCCATGTTTATTATGTAGGTACAACTTGTAAGATTTGATTATTTAATAAAAACTGAAGTGAATCCTTAAAAAAAGTCTAAAGTAAACATTATTGCATAATATAACATAAGAAAAGTTTATTTACGAAATAAAAAATTACTTGCCAAAAATAAAAAGCCAAAGAGCTCAAGAACATAGTTTTTTTCAATGATTTGAGTAGTATGGCTATGGCATATCGTATGATTTTTCTATACGTATTGGAAAATCAAGGTGTATTCAGTAATATAGGCAATATTTTGTAAAGTTCAGAACCAACCTAATTAACTTACATAAATGGCATAATGCCAATCACGTCGAAGTGCTAGTAGGGTAAAAAAAGACGAGCAAAAGAATTGCCTTGTAAATCTAATTGCTGAATAAATATGTTATTTTTAATAATTCCAGATACCTGAGCGCCGCGTGACGTCATATATGATGCGGGAGAGCCTCTCATGACAGCGGCGCGTTGACACAGGCTGAGCAGAGATGGCGCTGTCCAACAATTCCTTCGCGAGGACCTACCACCGGCTGTTTGTGGAACTAGCTGGTGAGTACCGGTCCTGATGATGGACAGTTTTGTGGATAATTAATTATAAATAAATAAATAAATGCCTTGGACTAACACACCAATTGCCTAGCCCCAAACTAAGCTCGAAGCTTGTACTATGGAAGCTAGGGAACGGATAGACATACTTAAATACTTTTTATAAACATCCATGACTCGAGTACAAATGCCGATGTTCATCACACAAACATTTTCCCCTAGCGGGATTCGAACCCGCAACCCTTGGTTTTGTAGCCAGGGTCTCTAGCCACTCGACCAACCGGCCTGTCATTTGAATCAGCAGATAGGTAGGTTTACCATTTAGAGAAACAGAAAGGCAAAAATCAATAGTAGAGTTACATAGGAGCACCTTAGTCAACACATAAAATACGAACAGAGAAGTTCAGGTAAAGAAAACTGTTTGCGGGAATTGAATCCACTACCTTTCTTAGTATATCAGTCAACTTTTCAACAATTCAACACAGCTCCTAGTTTCTTTTTTACATTTTATAAAATCAACGCGTAGAAAAAGGACTTATCGGAGATGTGTGCAACGAATAAAACGATAAGGTGTAGGTGAGACACAAACATTTTGTAGACAAAATATCCAATTTATTTAAGTGTGCCTTACCTACTAGTGTCATTTTGTTCCTTAGAGTATATAATAACGTTGAGCTGATGATCCTTACGAAACTGCCAAAATCAAAACAAGTATCTATAATTTTTAAAGTTATATACAAAATATATGTACATCGGATATCAGGTGGCTCAGGCGGCGAACCCAGCGCCTCTTGCAAACCGCGCAAGCGCTCTGTCAAAACATATAATCAAACCTATACCCTTCTCCATTCCAGATCAGCGCACAAATGACTGGTTCCTCATCCGCAGCCCGGTGCCAGGGCTCACCATAATCGGGCTGTACCTGTACTTCACACTGAAGTGGGGCCCGCGGTACATGGCCGATAAGAAACCCTTCCAGCTCCAGAAGACGCTGGTGGTCTACAATTTCCTGCAAGTTCTGGTCAGCTGTTGGTTGTTCCACGAGGTGCGTATAAGTCTAAAAAGAGTAATCTATACTGAATAGTTTGTTTGTTTGTTTGAACGCGCTTAACTCAGGAACTACTGGTTCGATTTGAAAAAATCTTCTCTATCAAAAAATAGTTCGGTAGGACAGCAATCTGACACGACCGTCGACCGTACTTTTAATTTTCGGACAGCGAAAAATTATTAAAAAAAATATACAAGTATTATTGTTCCAGGAGTAATAAAGCATCACGTAATTAGTTAAATTGTAAAGCACATTACATTATTAATATATACTTATAAAACTTAAGTGTCTTCAAGGATTCTGATTACGTATTTCAATTCAGTTCAATTCAAATCGTATTTATTTGCTGCATTCAAATAATTAATGAATGATCTTTTCTCTTTACTTCCAGGGACTTGACGCGGGATGGCTAAGAACTTACAGCTGGAAATGTCAACCAGTGGACTTCTCGGAAACCCCAGAAGCGATGAGAGTAAGTTCTAATTTTAACTTTATATTAAACCGGACAAGATTTGGCAGTAACTTGTGATTTAAACGCTTTGCCTACTAGTTTATTAAACTAGTGGGCAGCAGTATTGAAAGAATTTTATCTTTTCCTTGTAACCATTAAGACACCCTTTCAACAGAATAGGTTTAATCTAGCCTTAGTAATAGCTGTAAATAATTTCTTTTAAATCTCTAATTTTGTTAATGTTGAAAAAAAAAACATTTTTGTATATTATATGTATTTTGTATTAAAGAGAATTTCATTTTACTTTCAGGTGGCGCGAGGAGTTTACATATACTTCCTGGCAAAGATATCTGAACTACTAGACACAGTGTTCTTCGTCATCAGAAAGAAGGATAGGCAGATCACTTTCCTCCATATGTACCATCACACGGTGATGCCCATGATATCTTGGGGGGCCACGAAGTACTACCCCGGAGGCCACGGAACCCTGATAGGAGTCATCAACTCTTTTGTACACATCATCATGTATACCTACTACATGCTGGCAGCTATGGGGCCTAAATACCAAAAGTTCCTGTTTTGGAAGCGGCATATCACTACATTGCAAATGGTATGTACTTTATTTTCAAATCGAATGCTACACTGATTGACTTATCAGGAATTTTAGTTTCCAATTATAGAAAGTTTGTTTCTGGTAACAATCCCAGGGCAGAATTTAATTTTTATTTTATTTTCGTGGAATTCAGGTGATGAATTTGCTCGTCCTATATAAACAAAAATTATCTCTGTCTGTTTTGCTTACCAGAAATAAGTTAAGGTAACTTATCGAGTGATGGTCTGAGGATGAAGGGTTTCAAAACAGAACACTTGATATAAACGTGTTCGCTAACTCCTTTGCAATAAGGGAAACTTATTACGTCTATTGCAATGCCAAACAATAACAAAAAAAAAAACACTGGCACGGCCTAATGCTGTTGTTTCAATAGGCCAAAAGGAGTTACAGTGAACAAAAAGCCCGCTTGTTACCCTTCGCTCGTAAGAAAACATAAAGAGATGATGTTACACCTGAACTTGAACACTATAGAGTCATTATTAGTAGTTGGTAGACCAACGCAGAATGAACTTGGCCAAGAGCACATTACGTTGAGGAGTTAAAAAAACCATTGACGCATCTTAACTACATAAATTATACGTCGCTCAGTAAATAAAAAAACCGGCCAAGAGCGTGTCGGACACGCCCATGAAAGGGTTCCGTAGCTAAAAGATGGCCCGACCGCTTAAGACACCACATAGTAAGGGCAACTGCACGTCATAAGTTGGTCGAGTTGTATAAAAATAACTATGTATGATACAGAGTTCGCTTTAGTTTTCGTTGAAAGTACTTACTTGGAGGTATACAGGACATTTTTTTCAGAATTATTGTAATAGTATTTCAAAAGTTAAGGGGGGGGGGGGGGGGAAACTCTAATTTTAACTTTGTATTAATATATCTCGAGACTGGGGTGTTTGATCCTCAGTGATGGTGGATGGTGGATGGGGTGGAATGGTTTTAATGCAAGTTTTATTGTATTTAAAAATACCTTTTTAACGATACCCCACACGACGGGGTAAGTCGAATTTTTTTTTTCGAATTTACTTTTCGTTGTATGGGAGGGGGGGTAAAAATAATAATTTTTCGATTATTTTAAAAATCTATTCTTGAATTATCACTATACATCTCTCTACCAATTTTCGTGGCAATCGGTTCAGAAACGGCGGAGAACGAGCCAGGACAGACAGACAGACAGACATGACGAAACTATAAGGGTTCCGTTTTTTGCCATTTGGCTACGGAACCCTAAAAAGGTTGTTGTTCAATGCTTTACTCTGCCGAAACAATATCTTGGCCTTCTGCGTAGACTTGAACTTTGTTCTAAGCAAAAGTATGATGACAATGGAAGCCATTTCTACGTCACTGATGTATAAAAATTTGTTAGCAAACGATGAAAAGCAAATTTATTATTTATTTTGACGGGCCCGTTGGTCGAGTGGTCAGAGACCCTGGCTACGAAACCATGGGTCGCGGGTTCGAATCCCGCTAGGGGCAAATGTTTGTGTGATGAACATCGGCATTTGTACTCGAGTCATGGATGTTTATAAATGTATTTAAGTATGTCTATCCGTTCCCTAGCATCCATAGTACAAGCTTCGAGCTTAGTTTGGGGCTAGGCAATTGGTGTGTCAGTCCAAGGCATTTATTTATTTATTTATTTATTTATTTATTTCCATAGCTTTTGTGCACGTGAAAAGAAAGAATTCCAATTCTTTCATTTCCAGTATTTTCCATTCCAGTTGACTTAACGAAAAATAAAATAATGACGAACTCTGGACTGGAACTGATTTTTCCAAAAAGAAAAAGACGAATACAATCCAAACAGGCTACAAGCTGCATTATCGAAAGCGACGAGCAATCTAATTTCGCGCAGAACACAAAATGGTTAGGTAGTTGTATCAAAAAATCTTGGCAGCAGCTCTCTTAAGTCCCAAACACGCTATAAAGCGTTTCCCCACTCAAAAAGACGGCGTTATTTACAAAACGTTTCGTTTCTTTTCATTTTTTCGAAAATAGCTGCGGTTTGTAACAAATCGTCGGCATTTAGAAGGGTAATGATTAATATAAACTTATCTTTATAACCATAATAATATGATGTTAAATGATGTTAAGCCTTTGCCTTCCAGCGTAATATAAATAGGATGACACTTTAATACATTAACATTTATAGTCTTTTGTATCTTTGTTTCAGCTGCAATTCTGCATTGCTTTCCTGCATTCATCCCAACTTCTGTTTTACGACTGCGGCTACCCAAGATGGTCGGTGGTATTTACTTTACCAAACTCTATATTTTTCTATTACCTATTCTACGACTTCTATTATAAAGCCTACGGAAAGCCCGGTGAAGGGCAATCAAAACAGAAGCTAGAAAATGGAGATCAGAGAAATAAGGTTGTAAATGGAGTGGCCAACAATGGTGTTACAAAACAGGAATACAAAGTAGCTAATGGGTATAAGAATGGAAATAATAACGGTGGAAAGAAAGTCGACTAAAGACCAAATTGTGAATTTAGACATTGTGAGGTTAATACTTATGTTGTAGACGCTAATGTTAATAAAGGCAGGGATTCGTTAGATAAGTTATCAGTTACCAAAACAAACTTTTCGTGGTTTATGAAGTTAAGAAGATTATACAAATCAAATGTTGGAATAATATGCTGATTGCGTTGTGCAAGACTTATTTTCTGTCCCCACAGAGCCAAACATGTTGCTCCCTGAAAGAAAGAAATCAGGCAGGCACGACTTGAATTCCAAAGTGATCGTGGAGAAAAAATAGTATCAAAAAAACTACTGAAATGCACCCTCTGTATGCTGTTAGATGACAAAATAAGGTCTCTTATTGCTAGTTGCGTTGCGTTGTGTTTTGATTTTTATTTGATGAAAAAGTTTTTAGTATTAGTAATTTCCTGCCTCTCTCAAAATTTAAAACATTATTAAACTATAAAATTTAATAAGTTATACAACCATCGATTTCATGAAATCTTTTGTTCTTGTAAAAAATTGAGTATGCTCCTCAATGCTTTCTTTACTAAGAAGTGATGATGTGGTTTTGGTAGAAGCTGTATATATACTTTAGGATTAAATTTTGGTAAACTGTGTTACTTGTAAGATCAATGCTCAATTTTCTAATGTAGATGGCCTAGAAAGAATGCTTCTGCTAATAAGGGATGAAAATTTTATTTCATCTTCTATGTTACCATTTGCATTAATACCATTGTTTATACATATTATTGTAATTAGCCAGTTTTAAGTATATTCTTAATGTATTATTTACAAATTTGTTACTAACTTTACTATTTTTAGAAATATGAAAGCAGTCAGATACTACACAAACCATCTCACGATGCAGTCTGTTTACCCTGACTTGTATTTGCAACGTTAATTTCTTTAAAACTATTATTTTTTTTATAATATTATACTATATTTGCTATTTAGATTAATATATAATACAAATCTTATAGACAATAGTCTACCAACAAATGAAAATAGGAGTGTAATGCATACATTTGCAACCCAACAGTTTTAACCATGCTTATGAGATTCAAATTTTGTGTTAAATTTCCCAGTTTGCAGTTTGTGTTAACTGTGACTTTCTTCCAATATTATTTTAATTGAAAATTCACTTTGAGTTGTATCATATAGAAGTTAAGTCGAATGCACATTGCTATTTAAAGGTGAATGTATTAGATAAAGATAATTATTATAATCAAAATGTATAAAGAATATGATTATACTCTTCCAAAGCGGGATACAGGACTCTCTGCAAATGTTAAGTAATTTATAAATATTGAAGTTCATATTTGTAATAAGATTTTAGATATTGATTCAAAATGTTGCTCTAAGCAATGAGTGGTTTTAAATAATCTTGTCAATTAATCTTGGAAGTTACAAGTAGTTTGTTTAGCATTTTCTTGCAGTATTATAATGTCTTCCAAAAATAAATTCCTTTGTTTTGAAATAAATTATTTGAACTGCGCATGCTATTGTGTTTGAATATTTTGACTTGGATATTTCCAATACACATATAAACATACAGTAATTTTGGAATTTTAATTACACTTTGGAATGCTTTTACGAATAACTACGGCAGACGGGCGACAGAATCTTATGTGGAAGTTCACATTTGACTAATTTGTAATGTATAGACCCCGATCCCATTAATGTACGAGGGCAGTTTGATAAGTTCGTGCAAAAATAAAAAGTATATGTTACTTTTTGAGGTAAACCTTTTTTATTCTTCGACATAGACTCCTTAGAGGCTTATACACGTAATTTAACGCTTTTCGAATTAGTTAATCCTTTCCAAATAATAGGATTTGTAAAGGTCTAAAAAATAGCCAAATTTTTCAGCCATCACCTCCTTGTTTGAACAAAATCTTGTTCATGCAAATATTTTTTTTAAATAAAGTGACAGATTTTAGTCAAAGGGAGTCAATTCTGTAGAATAACAGGGATATAAAACAAATTGGGAGCCTATTTCTACTAATTTTGGGACCACAACTTCTGGGGTGTGGGCTGGTACATTTCCATAATAAAAAATTACTTTTTCAGACAGCTTTCTCGTCTCTGAATGTTGGTGAATAATATTATGTACTCGTTGATTCGAGATGTCCATAGCACTAGTAATCTCATGCATCTTCACTTTTCTGTCATCTATCACTATGTCATGGATTTCAACCAACATTACTGCAGTAGTACCCTCTACAGGACGTCCAGATGGCTTAGCATCACTTGGACCCATAAGATCACTGCAATTTTTTTAAAACACTTGATAATTTAAGGAGCAGAATCGCCATAATGTTTGTCAATCATCACTTTTGTCTCCTGAGGAGTTTTGCTTTTCAGACAGTAATGTGAAATCACCACACGAAATTCTGTTTCACAAAATGTTCTGAAAATCACTCGACTTCCTTTACGCGAATCAATGGCAAACACAAAGAAGTGGGCTGATCAAGCTGAAACTTTGCGTATGGTCCTCTAAAAGATGCTAGTAATCAAACATAAACTCAAAACGAAGCAATAGCATAAGCTCTCGGACTTTGCACGAACTTATCAAACCGCCTATGTAAATCTGCGAATATTTCTACCGTATTCTATTATTCGTGACTCTTTAAATGTTTCACCAAAATCAGCATTTCGCGGTTCATAGTTGGACAAAGATTTTCCTGCCATCATTCTTTCGTAAGCTGAAAGAGAGGAGGGTTACCACTGAATGATAAACGATTATGAAACAGTGGAACACTGCTGTCAAACCCTAAGAAATTTCTTTTAGTTGCTTTTTATATTCTGATACTAGTTTAATTTTAATACAATTCTTCAATCACTTCACAGGATTATACAAATTGAAACTGAATAAAGTATTATTTATTCATTAATGGCTTCAAGGCAAGAAATGGGTAGAGATATGGCAATCTGTGCTCGTGCTACCTGCGGCACGTTCATGGCCGACACTATAGAGTTACTTACATACTTACAAGAAGTTTTAAGACTATCGCTTTTTGCTAAAACTGGAATGAATGTAACCAAGCTTTGTTAGTTGTTTATAAATATACACATGATCTTTGCACAGGCAAGCAAAAAGTGTGAGTACTACTGAAATAACTTTGTATGGTCTTAACAATGGTTATTTTTTATTAATTTTTATATTTTTTATTGATAAATATAATTTATGCATAAATAAATGTACATTTATTTATGCATAAATTTTTAATATAAAGTTACTCATATTAAAAGAGAAGAGTTGCTAGAATTTTTCATCAGTTGGTTTGATGTCAGTGTCTTAAATATATGATTTGTGTTAGGTGAATTTAAATTCGAGGGGTGTCATAACATAACACAGGCAAGAATAAGATTTTGTAAAAGTTACGAATACTGAAAGAAATAATCTAGAGAAGGTAAGTTTTAAAGTATTACATCTTGAAGTAAAAACGTAAAAATTATAGTTCGTTAAATACATAGTAACACGGCCTCAAAGTAAGTGGTGGACAACCCATATCTGTAACCTGACACCATATACATACATACTTATCCAACATAGTTGATTAATATTTTGAATTATTACAGATAAAATGGCGGACGCAGAAACTATTAACATCACCAACACCTACCCTTTGCTTAGTATTTGTAAGTTCTCTTAAAATATATTATTAATTAATTACAATAGAACTTTTAATATAACTACTCGTAATAAAAAATAATCGTGGTTGTTCAAACCCAATGGTACATACACGTTTTTGTGATTTGCTAGGTTCATATAATTCATTACCAAAACTTTTTAACTTGAAAAAATGTTCGTGTCTCAGGAACCAGGTATTTAAATTAATTGATTGTAATAAAAAATGCTTAACCATATTGATATAGAATTGAACTCTGCACACAATTTGTTTTGCAAAACTTAAAAAAATAAGTGTTGTATGCATTCTAGACTACAGGCCCATGTACAAAATGGATGGGTCATATGAACCACCAGGTGACGTATATAGGACGATATAAGAGCATAAAATAATAAATTTTCAGCTATATACCGTCACTTGTAAGCTGTCCAACTGAGTGCTGGTGAGAATTCAAAAGCGCAGGTAAAGTTAGTAC
Organism: Nomophila noctuella; assembly: GCA_958496325.1. Lineage (NCBI taxonomy): Eukaryota > Metazoa > Arthropoda > Insecta > Lepidoptera > Crambidae > Nomophila > Nomophila noctuella. The sequence continues at coordinate 1,989,328 of OY292487.1, read as the reverse complement.
CTTTTGGGTCATATATTTTAGTACGGCATTCTTACCATCGGTAAATCCATGAAATATAATAAGAAAGCGCGCAGTGCCGTAAAAAATTATGCGCCACAAAGTCGGTATTTTTTTTATTTTCTGACAATTTCCCGGGTAAATTTGGTATTTTTTTTCTGTACGGCATCAGTTTCATTCTGTTTCAATACAGCTTCTAATCCATTATTCCGCAATGCTGTACAAAATTATATGACCCAAAAGGTACTTACTCTACCTGCGCTGTTGAATTCTCACCAGCACTCAGTTGGACAGCTTACAAGTGACGGTATAGAGCTGAATATTATTATTTTATGCTCTTATATCGTCTTATATATGTCACCTGGTGGTTCATATGACCCATCCATTTTCTACATGGGCCTGTAGTCTATTCATATATTTTTGTATATCAATGGATGTATGACAATAATTTAGGAATATTTTTTGATTGTTGAAAAGTTACTGAATTGTTCTGTTCATAGATGATGAATTCAGAGACTACCCGCTGTCGGATTCATTTTGGTTCCTAGTATTTGTGGTCGTGGCATATCTATCATTCGTATTGAAAATCGGCCCTGATTATATGAAGAACAGACCGGCATATTCCTTGAAGAATACTCTTCTGGTTTACAATGCTTTTCAAGTGGTCCTATCCGTTGTGCTTTTCTTCTCAGTGAGTATTGAATAAAATAATTAATTAAAAAAGTAAAACTTATACATATGTAGTTTTTGAAATATTGGACAATACGGCCGTGTTTTTATTATGTAGACACATTCAAACGGTATCATTTACTGAATCAGATGAAAATATCATCCAATGCCAAGTTTTCGAAATAAACCTAATATGTAGTATTTTATGTCTTTCAGACTTTGTATCCAATGATCACAATCGGACTATTGCCGAAAACATCTCCACAGTTAAATCCAGTCCACAGGAACATTGTAAGATTTTTTTTAATTGGTCAAATTATTCAATCATTAACATCTATTTCTCTTATTACTTGGGAAAAACTTGGTACATTTTGGATCATTGGGGATCATTCGTTCTGTAGCCTATGTTCCGAAGTGGGTGGTGAGATAAAAAATGGTAAATATTATTGATCTAACACACAAATTGCCTAGCCCCAAACTAAGCTTGAAACTTGTACTGTGGATGCTAGAAAACGGATAGACATAGATAAATACTTTTATAAACATCTATGGCTCGAGTACAAATGTCAATGTTCATCACACAAACATTTGCCCCTAGCGGGATTCAAACCCGCGATCCTTGGTTTTGTAGCCAGGCTGAAAACAGACCCCTGTAATTATCTTGCGTTCTTAGCTGGATCGTAAGATCGGCCATTATGGTCGAAAACGATCGGAAGGATATCGCCAATCCGCCCAGCGTTGTGACAATGGACATAACCCCCAACTGGACCTCTAGGTCTAAGTCTAGTCTAAGGAAAAAAGGTTCCTTACCTACTAAAACCTAAGTTATAACTATTTACATTGATTTCAGATGTTCAAAGGATGCTACCTAATTATCTTGGGAAAACTGACCGAACTTCTTGACACAGTATTCTTTGTTTTACGAAAGAAAAATAACCAAGTAAGTTAACATAAAGTTTTATCCACGACATCCAAAAATATGTTTATCTTATCTCTAATAAGAAGAAGTTATTAGATAATACACACATCGGTACAATACAATCAGTGCTTAAGCAAAATATATTATGAATAAAAGACATACTTAGTCCTAAGTTCGATTCCAATAGAAAGTGTGGCATAGTCAACTGATGAAAAAGTGTACTTATAAAGTTGGCTTATTTTAATGATGAGGGATTTGTCCTGGGACGCCCTGGGCATGCCACACAAGAGAAACCAGAGAATTTGGATCACAGTCGGGACCAACGTCTTATCTAGCCTTCCAAAGCACGTAATGATCATATTCAGACAATCATAGGTGCAATTCACTAAGCGCAAATGTCATAATCTCACGGTTATGTCATCGGCGACAGTAGGAATTTGGTACTAATTTTGTACTGTCGCCGTTGATACAACCGTGCCACTGTGACATTTGCGCTTAGTGAATTCCACCTCAGGTGATGCATGCCTGTAATGTCCTAACCAAACTGGGAAAACCTACACAAAGTGTTCCCCGCGGGATTCAAACCCACGACTTTCAAGACTTTTAAGCTCGGCGCTCTAACCACTACAGCACGGAGGCAATTCAGACTGCAACAACTAAAAGGCTTCCTTCCTCCACAGATAACCTTCCTTCACGTGTACCACCACGCGTCAGTGATAGTCGGTACATGGATGATGGTTTTCTACTCAATCAACATGACAGTGGTATATGCTGGTCTCTTCAACGCCGCAGTACACACTGTGATGTACTTCTACTACTTCCTGACGGCGTTCGGTCCTCAGGTCCAGAAATATCTGACGTGGAAGAAGCACATCACTATGTTCCAACGGGTAATTTATTTAACGTGACAAAGTTTCATCCCCGGTTTTATCTCCTTGGGGGAAGAATTGATGAAAATCCTTTCTCAATCAGTACCAACAGTGGATATATGTCCATACACTAACTTAGGTTCACATTCAAATGGCATAATTATGCTTTATAAGATCCCAATATACCATAACTAAGCTCAGCTTCTATAAAAGAATGGCAACGGCATTATAGATCACCCCGACCAGAACAAAGACACATGTTCATACACACAAATATTTGTGCAGTGCGGGGATCGAACCCGCGATCTCTTGATTTAAGTCAACTTCTCAACCATTACACGTAACAGGTCGTCAAAGTATCACGAATTTCTATTGTATATTTCTGGTTACAGGTCCAATTCTTGACAACGATTGTGCATCAGAGCTTCAGCTTGATCTACACTAAAGGCGAACATACTATTATAGGCATGATCTATGTATATTGGTCTACTATGTTATTTTACTATCTCTTCTCCGACTTCTCCATCAAAACCTATGGCAAACCAAAACCAAAAACTGTCGCCAATGGTGAAGCGAAATACGAATAAAATAATATGTAGTAACAGAGCTCTATAAAGTATCTAATAAAAATAATTTATTTATATACCTAGGGCTAATAGGGCTTTTTTATATATATTTTTTATACTGTGTATAATGTTTAAGTTTGAATTGTATTGTTTAAAGAATAGTGTATTCGTAGTATTGTTTTCACTTCGCCTGATATTTGTTTTTACTGCCTAAGTTTTTACGGCAAATATTAAAAATATCAACATCCAAACTCTGTTTTATTTTTCCTAGGACGGGAAAAACCTTTGCTTAATTACAGCGTGCAAGTGAGTGCGAAAGCAGAGGTGCACTCCCTATTCCCTCACTCTCATAGTTTGGTGGGACAGCAATCTTCTTCGGTAACCCGTCCGATGACCGGTTTCTGCGAAAGTAGCTTATCCTTTGCAATCGCAGGCCGAGTGCGCTAACCACTGCACCATTGAGTCCAAAAAGCATAATACATTCACGCACTATCGATTTTTTCTAACAACGCTTTTTGAAAGCGGAACTAATGTAATAAAACCTTGCTAGATATTTACAAACAATCGCATGATCTTTGTACGGGCGAACAAAAAACGTGAATCCTACTAAAATAAAAATGTTTTTAACAATGGTTACTTTTTTAATATTGTAATATTTTAACGTAAATTTTATGTTATTAAAAGAGAAGAGACGGTAACACTTGTCCTCAGTTCGTTCGAAGTCAGAGTCTTAAATATGTGATTTGTGTTCAGTAATTCTAAGGGTGTCACTTATCAAAGTTTGGAACAAAATTTATGAGCACCTTTTCAGTACCCAAAGGGAAAATATAGAAAAGGTAAGTCTAGCAACTTTTAGAATAACAATAATTCACTTTTCAAGCATTTCTGTTTTAGCTTCTTAGACTATTCTTCTACTTCTTACGTAAACATCAAATTGATTTATTTATTTATCGCATTTGCAAAAGTATGTAAATGATTTAAAACGCACGAAGTGTTTGATCATTAGTAACACAAAAAATATTTTAAGATGCTTGAAATAATTTCGTGCTCTCGTGCTAAAAGTAGCTTCGATGGGTGTTCACTCGCAACAGTAATGGTTGATTCTTTTAAATGATTACAGATAAAATGGCGGACGTAGAAACTATAAGCAACACCTACCCAATACTTAAATTTTGTAAGTATTCATAAAATATGCATTATTATCTTATTTAAATTTCGAGTAGAACATAGAACTTAAAATATATAGAAGAGAAATATGTATTTTGTGATTGGTCAAAACGAATGTCAATGGTTTCAAGACAAGATACTCGTGTACCTCCAAGTTACAGAAGCCCAAGAATAAAGTAGCACTTTGTAACTGTATCGTAAGATCGCCAGAGCTCAGTTGGGGTCTTCAAGGCAGGCAAAGCATCTGCGACCCTTGTACGGTTGTTAATGCTCATGGGCAGCGGTGATCACTTACCATCAGATTACCCTCTAGTTCGTTTGCCTCCATATCACACAAAAAAAATGTTGTTGTAAAACACGAGGAAATAGCCATCATTACTACTAGTATAGTAGTTAGTGATGTATAAGCCTCGAGACTTCTATGTAGTTCATTTTTCAAGGCTCGAGACGGAATGGCTTGACTCAGTGAGCTCAGGAGACTCGAAGTCCGCGAACTCTTTGAGCCCTGACTTAGCCTTTAAAAGGGTTCGAGCCTTCAAAAGGAGCTCGAGGCTTCAGAAAAGCTCGAGCTCAGAAAGAGTCCTCGGGCGAGGGAAGCCCTATAAATGATACCGAGCTCAAGAGAAAAGGACTTGGACGCCTCGAACCTTGTACATCTTAGGTGCGAGCAGTAACAAAAGCAAATTACCACAATGTTTGTATTTATTTCCAGATGATGAATTCATCGACTATCCGCTTTCGCAATCCTTCTGGTTCCTGGTATTTGTGGTCATTGCATATCTATCATTCGTATTGAAAATCGGCCCTGATTTTATGAAAAACAGGCCGGCGTACTCTTTGAAGACTACACTCCTGGTTTACAATGCTATTCAAGTTGTTCTCTCCGTTCTGTTTTTCTGTTCTGTGAGTATTGATTATAATATTTTTGTTTTTTAAACTTACACTTGTTGTCATTGAGCTATTACTTAGTTAGTAATTAAATCAGGGGTCGCTGCAGATCGCTAATTTGAGTAATTTACCGATATATTTTCTTTATTTCAGACTCTGTATCCAATGATTGTAATCGGAGTATTCCCGAAAACATCTGCACAGTTTAATCCAGAGTACAGGGAAATCGTAAGATATTTATTTTTCAACATCTGTTACCTAATCACTTACGTAACCATTATGTGTTCACTAAGCGCGATAGAATTTTTAAGTTCTAAAAAACTTAAAAATTACGTTCCGTTTAGTCTCGTTTTAATGTTTTCCATATGTGAAGCAACGCGAAATTTTAAAGTGTTATCTTAAACAAAATATAAAATTTACCTCTTTATCCTGATTTCAGATGTTCAAAGGTACCTACATATATTTCTTGGGAAAACTCACCGAACTTCTTGACACAGTTTTCTTTGTTTTACGAAAGAAATATAACCAGGTAAGTTTTACACAAAATCCCAAAATATGTTTATTTACCTAATTTTTTTTATAGTAGTGACGAGGTTTATTTACAGAGAACTGATTTAATATATCGGATCCAATAATAATTTATTATGAAAGTAGATTTTTTATACGCTTAATGATTTAACACTGTACCAATGTAACTTAAAATTAATGTACTTTGATTTCATGATTCATGATATTATCGATAAGTAAATAGCATCAAATGAATCAGTCTCTATCATTGTAAAGATAGCTTATTTTAATGTTGAGTATTTTGCGCTTGGACTTTGGTAGAATCATGGGCATAACTCCTAACTTGGGGGATTTATTTGCTGTTTACTGCTAGACGTCAACACATCACCTTACAGAAGACCACAGTCCAATATCACTACGTAACTGTCGTGCTTTGTTTCTGTTGATGAGTAAGGTTACCAGAGTTCAGTTGGGGAGGACATGGGGTCTTAAGAGCAGGCAACGCATCTGCGACCCTTGCCCTTGCGCGGTGGTTGATGTCTATGGTGATTGGTGATCACTTACGATCAGTTGACCGTCTTGTTCGTTTGCCTCCCTATAAGATTGAAAAAAGATGAGTGTTTTGCACTGGGGCTTTAGTACCGTTATGGGCAGGAGCCCTCATTAAGGGGAAGACATACAACAGTAAACATCATACATAAAATGAAAACGCTGACCACCCACTTTCATCCACAGGTATCCTTCCTTCACGTATACCACCACTCATCAGTAGTAGTCGGTACTTGGATGATGGTCTTCCACTCAATGAACATGACAGTGGTATACGCATCTTTTATCAATGCCGCAGTACATGTTGTGATGTACTTCTACTACTTCCTGGCAGCGTTCGGACCTCAGATCCAGAAATACTTGACTTGGAAGAAGCACATCACCACATTCCAAAGGGTAATTTATATAAAATGATGTATTAATAAGAGTGAATATATCCGAAATAGGATATGAATGATCCTAAAAAGGACTTTACAAAAAAGATGAAACGATCAAAATACTGTTTACCCGCGTCTTTGGCCGCGATATCAAGATTCCTGTTTTATCCCATTGAAAGTATCTCTGTCTGTCTGTCTGTGTGTGGTGCGTGTGTGTCTCAACTGATTTTGATGAAATTTGGCACATACAATCTTTAGACCCTGAGAAAGAACATAGGCTACCTTTGTTTTCGAATAAAAAAGGTTCTGAAATCCAAGCGGACGAAGTCGCGGGCGGCATAATATACAATATTTCTCATTCTAGGTCCAATTCGTCTCAATGTTAGTGCATCAGAGCGTCAGTTTGATCTACACAAGAGGAGAACACACTATCCTTGGCATGATCTACGTACTCTGGTCCGGCAGCTTCTTCTACTATCTCTTCTCTGACTTCTCCAACAGAAGCTATGGAAAACCAAAACCAAAAACAATAGCCAATGGTGAAGCAAAAGACAAATAAAAACAGAGTAACAGCTCTATGAATTACATAATAAATATTTATTATCATTTTAAAAATCGTTTTTATTCGTTCATTAAGTTTTCATAAAATTTTAACGTTAGATTCATTGCTTTTTATCCCACTGATATTGTTTATAGCTTGAGTTGTTATCAAAAATAATAAAGATTTCAAAACATAAAGAGTTTATTTTATTTTTCACAAGAAGGAGTATCTCCACTAGGCAAGATCACTTGCCTTAGATCTTAAACTCTTTCATGGTCAAAGTCATGAAAGAGTTAAAGACACTTAGTGCAACGTGTCTTGTGCCCTTAACACTAGATAAAATTTAAAAATTATTTTTTTGAAATTTTACATATTCCATTGTCTTTGAGTCTTTCATCCTCAAAAGGAAAGACTGAATAAAATACATATTTGTTGTATATTTACACTTGAAGCGTTTATATGATTAGTATATTTTTTTCTTCATAACATTATAAAAGACAATGTCGTCTTTTGTAGGAAAGGTGGCAAACTGATTGCCTACGAAGTACGAAAGCGATAATCTAATTTCAAAAGTAACAACATGTAAGGGAATATTGGTGAAATATTCTTTGAAAGCGTGGGCAATTCGTCTATTGTCTTTTAATACTTCGATAATGATATTAAAATACAAAGTTGCCCTTGGTTTTATTTTCCCACTTGTAATGCCTGTAATGAAATAATATTTGATAGGTGGTCAGACAATAAATTCGTTATGACCGAATTCTGCCCAAGTTCAAAATAATTCGAGAAAATATTGTCAATTACTGCATCACACTTAGCTGTCAAGCCTTCGACAGTGAAATCATTATGTCAGTGATTCGGCAGTGGATACACATTATCCTCTTCACTCCTCCTCACTTTTACGAAACCTCTAATAGCTCTTCAATCGTCGCTTACAGAGTCTTCAGGGGGTGACTATTAAGTTAACCTTTTAATTCCCACTATTTTCATTTCATTTCATTCATGCCCAAAAATGTATGAAATACCTAGTTGTGTTCTTCTTTAACTACTTAAGTTATTTCTGTCTAGACCCCCCCGCCCCCGTTTCTTCTTTCTACTTTACATATAAGTTAGTTCGATTTCAACCAGATGGATATATTTGTAAGGTACGAAATCCGAGGCCTACAAGAACAATTATAATGGCATCTGCATATTATTATGAAAACCCCTGCATTGTGCCTATTGAGCATCATCGTTATCCTTGCGCTTATCCCGGTTATATCCTTGGCCATTACCTCAGAGCCCAGGGTACGCTACGGCTATGATCCTGAATTGACGAGCCTGGTTATTACAATGAAGCGACTGTCATTTACAAAAATACTACGCGACTTTGTCCGCGTGGATTTCGGTTATACTATAGCCTAAAGCCACCCTTGTCAAATGGACTATCCAACATAAAACTATTTTGTTATTCCAACCAGTACCTAGTTCCTGAGATTAGCGCTTTCAAACAAACAACCAAATGAACAATCAAACACACAAACTCTTCAGATTTATAATATATTACTATACATTTAAATATAAATTCCATATTGTTATTCCGTTAGTGCTAAGACCGCATCTACGGTTCGAGTTTTGACTAGAAATTATTTTATTACCAAGATCCTTTCGTAGCGATCGTGACAATCGTCTCTTCCGAATGCATAGTAATTAAAATTTAAGTAGTAAACCATGGTTTAAACGTAATTTATTATTCATTGTTACATTTGTTACCCATTTTATGTGGATTTTTATTTGGTTACTAGCGGCCGCCAGCGACTCCGTCCGCGTGGTTTCCGGTTTCCCTACACATAGGTATATACTATAGCCTAAAGCCTTCCTCGTCAAATGAACTACCTAACACAAAAATATTTTTTTAAATCAGACCAGGAGTTCCTGATATTAGTTGCTTAACAACCTGTCCTAAAAATAACTCTTTGGAAAATGCTAAGTAAGTCTAAGTGGACGAACACACTCGGCTGTAATAACGCGACCGGAGTTCGGCCGCATTGAATTTTCAATACAAAATTACGGGAGCTCATTATGGAATATACGTAGTGTTTCATCTTCTTAATATATAAAGCTGAAGAGTTGGTTTGTTTGTATGTTTGTTTGTTGATTTGAAAAATTATTTTTGTGTTGGATAGTCCATTTAACTAGGAAGGCTTTAGGCTATTGGAAATCGAAATCCACGCGTACTGAGTCGCGGGCGGCGGTGTTAAATACGTAGCAAGCGTAGTCAGGCCTAACTTCGGTTGCGTTTTTTCCGCCTTGTGTTTTTTTCTATCTGAAAATGTTTTTCATAGTCAATATATATAATAACAAATTATGTGACTTTTGACTATTGCAAAAAAACATTGTTTGTGCTTTCCGTTTGCGTCTAAACTAAAAAAAACGCCCATGGTTTGAAAATATAAAAATGGAGATCATGCAAATTATTTTCCAGTAGTTTGTGAAAGGGCTGGCGTGACAGTGTTATATAATAAAAAACATTAATAATTTTACTTATTTTGTCATGTTTGCTGTGTAAGATAAATACCTATTTTTGTTTTTGGAAAGTGTAAAGTGAGTTGAAAGAACTTTTCTTTAAACAAAACAAATTATCAAATCTGTTTATTGCAACACTTACTTAATCTTCGTATCACTTATGATCAATGTGATGTTTCCAGATAGTTTTGATATACTTATTTAATACCTACGTATTTATAACGAAAACTATGAAGGTCGGCTACTACACTTTTATCAAACGGTTTCGTTGAAATATAATTATATTATCTTCTTCTTCCTAGCGTTTATCCCGTTTCTATACGGGGTCCGATTTGACCATGATCCAGGATTTGGCAAGTCTGGTTATTACAGTGAAGCGACTGCCATCAGACCTTCGTAACCCATAGAGAGGAACCAGACAGATTTGGATCATGGTTACACATTCAGATATAAGTGAACTAAAGTCAGAAATCACTGAATATGCAGGTTTCCACACGGTGTTTTCCCTCACCGCCGAGCTACTGGCACAAATCCAAACATAGATTTCGAAAAATCCAGAGGTGTGGGCCCGGATTCGAACAGCGGACCTCACGTATGTGAGGCGCCGTCCGAACCACTAGGCCACCATCGAAATATAAGTATATTATAATATACAAATTGAATTAATTAAAAAAAAGGCATAACTGCTGGGCTTGTCGGTAGAGGAGCTCGGTAGCCTAGTAGTAAGAGCGCCGCTTCACATGCGTGTGGTCGGCGGTTCAAATCCGGTCAGGCACGCACCTCTGGATTATGAGCAAAGAACTATGTGCGTAATTTCATACCAGCTGTACGGTGAAGAAAAACATCGTGAGGAAACCTGCATACTATGAGAAAGTGTGTGAAATGGTGAAAAGCAATGGCAAACTACTCCATTAATATTGCCAAGAGAGTAGTTGTGTTTTACATTTCATACAATGATCACGACCCTCAGTAATGAGGAATACGACTCAACGGCAATGGCTGAGTTTCATTTGGCATCTTTTTTCAGCAGGCCCTTCACATAGAGCATTGCTGAATGAATTATTTCAAATAATACATTTCTTTCACAACACTTATGATTAATCTCTTTCATGGGCCATGTAGTGGCGGTCTTGAATAGTAGTTGTATTGTACTGGGTAACACATTCCTATTAGGGGAAGTTTCGGGTGGACGGGCAGCAGCAGAATTCCTCTGTGTTTTATTGTCCCATACACTGTGGTCACCAACCCGCCTGGTTATAAACTTCGTTAGGGATGGGCCTGCTCTCAGCAGTGGACTGTAGAATCTAATGACAAATATTTTTCCAGCATCAGTTTGACGTCGACTTGCCGATAAATATTTAAGTCAGCATAGTTATGTATAATCTCAATCTCTTCGAATTTTCTAATCTATTGCAGTTAAAATAATTTTTAGGTTGATTATCAATGTTTTTTCACAATCATCATTTTAATATCTCTCAAGCTTAACTTGTAAAATAGTTACAGGTGGAAATAATAATATTGTAAATATTTTTTTCTATTTTAGCTTAATTACTTACTTAATAAATTATCTGTTACAGAATTCAACACATAATACAAAATGGCTGCAATAATCGATCAGGAAACGAAAGGAAACACATACCCGATAATAACTCATTGTAAGTAAAAATTGTTATGTAACGTTCAAATTATGATGCAGCGTGCCAAAGTTCAAATAATCATAATACAATACAATCTTTAAAAAAACAAGCGTCTATGTTTTTGTAAAACGTGTTTATTTTTTAAGATTTTAGAAATAATTACCTAATGTAACGATTAACGAGTATTACATTTAAAAATCAATTCTTTTATTAATAAAGTAGAACTCAGATTTATCTAAACGCCGATTATTCGAATATCTAATTATCCAAATCGGTCCTTATTATAATAAAAAAAATGAAAACCAAGTAACTTCTCTATTTTTTGTAATTTTTTATATTTTGTATTTTAGCTAGGGCCTGATGGCGTTGTAACTTACACTAATCGAGATATTTTCACGTCAAGTAATCGTAGGACTGTCTTTATAAACTTACCATAGTTTTTTCAATGTGTGACATTTTGTGTTTCTAGAATATCCGATTATCAGAATCGACCCTGGTCCCAATTAATTCGGATAATCGGCCTTCTGCTGATAATTTGCCATTACTTTAGCGACATAACATATTTCAAAGATATTTCGCATTTACCATACAGTGAGAGGCTGTTGATGATGATGATGCAGTGAGAGATACATTGTTAATTCTTATTTTCAGATGAGGAGTTCGATGTCTACCCATTATCGGATTCTTTAGTACCCTTATCAATTCTAGTCGTAGTTTTCTTGGCTTATGTCATAAAAATAGGACCCGATCATATGAGAAATCGTCCACCTTTTAAGTTGAAGTACACTATATTAGTGTATAATGCATTTCAAGTTTTATTTTCATTGCTTTTCGTAATTATGGTGAGTTGATTTTTTTACTTTAGAGTTAAACGAATGGTTTGGAGTAATTATGTTTGAGCTTTGACAATTACATCAACAAACATTTGTGTGAGTGAACAACATTGCTGTTTGTGTTGGCCCATATCAAGACATTGCCATAGTTCATATGTTGACTTTTTTTTCAGTCTGGACGGGTGATACTACGAGTTGGTTTATTCCCTAGTACATCCCCACAATTCGATCCAGAAATTCGGCATGAGGTAATTAGAGCTAATATTAAAATAATCAAATAAAGTAACTTATGTACTATTTACGCTCTATGAGAGGTTGAGCATAAAACTTAAAAAAACATAGAAACTTCCTATATTCTCCATAGATGCCGTACCAATCAATTGATATTGAACCTTATCCATCAGGACAGGTTGATAATCGATAGAAAGATTTTTGACTTTGTATTATAATTATGATAAAGACCACTCTGAACTAACCATACCCTTGTAACACTATTTATTTACATTTCAGATGTTCATAGCGATTTACCTATACAATTTAGGTAAAATAACAGAACTTTTAGACACGATATTCTTCGTTTTAAGGAAGAAAGATAACCAAGTAAGTACTTATGTTTTAGCACTATAATATCCCGAGTAGTTTGATCGTTGTCACGTTGGCCTAGAATAGTGTTACCACTCTGCCCATGCGTGTTATAGGAAAGACGTTTAACAGATTAGTAGCAGTTGGGGAGGGTATGAGTTTTTTTAAGGTTTGCCTGACTTAAAGTCAGGCAAATGATGAATGAAACCATGGGCGGCGGTAATCATTACCCATCAGATGACCCACTAGTTCGTTTGCCTACCTAACACAATCATCAAAAAACAAAAAAGCATCTGTAGGAGGCTAACTTCATTCTTTATAAAAACAAAATGAAAATATATTTTATTTACATAGGCCACAGTTAGGCACTTATATTGTCAAAATAATATCACAATATAGAATGAATCTTCCACCTACTTCGGAACGTAGTAATGTATCGAGAAGAACCGGCCAGATATTCAACAGTTGCTCTTTTACATCGCCTACAATTACAAAAATTACTGGACTAGTAAGCTTTATATTATTTTATTATTATATTGTGTCTAACATACTTACTACCTTTTTCAGTTGACCTTCCTCCACATATACCACCATTCCTCAGTCATCATTGGGACCTGGATGATGCTCTTCTACGGCCTCACCATGTCATCGATCTATGGAAGCTTCATCAACTCGCTAGTACATGTGGTGATGTATTTCTACTACTTCATGGCGGCCTTGGGTCCTCAGTATCAGAAGTATTTGACGTGGAAGAAATATATCACTACTTTCCAATTGGTAAGGTTTCACTATGTACAAGTTAAGCTCTTTTAGTCGCAGTAGTTCGGTTATTAATCCGATTGACCGAACTACTGCAACTTTATAATGTCAGTAGTCCGGTTGATAGGAGCCATCGAACTAACGATAGTCTTTAGTGGCAACAGTTCGATTAATTCTTCGTCGAAAAATCGAACCGTTACCGAGACCGTTTCTGGTTCGGTAGCTTAATGGTCATAGCGCTTGCCCGGATTGAAAGAGATGCTGGGTTCGATTCCCGCCCTTAGCCATCTTAAATCAAGATAAATTGAAGTTGAATAGATTAATTAATTAAATTATTTCATTCTTGCACCATACATGATATTAAGCTACAACTCAACTTAAAATATGATGATGATGCCACCCCGGCCGGTTTCGGCCATGGCGACCACTTCGGGCTCCGTATTAATTTAAAATATACATAGACCCTGTCAGGGTATGGCAAAATATTCTCTAAATGTATATTCTAAAATAAATATAGATAGGTAAAGATATTATTCATATTTTAATTTTCATTCCAGGTCCAATTCGTGAGCATGTTCATTCATCAGTCCTTAAGTTTTGTTCTCACTAAAGGCGAGCACCCACTTTTGAGCGGCGTCTACATCTTGTATTCAGCAGCGCTGTTCTTCAAACTGTTCTCAAACTTCTACAACTCGAGCTACAAGCCAAAGGAAGGGAAAACCATTGAAGCCAATGGAAAGGCTAAAGAGCAGTAAAGTGTATTTTTATAGATAGCTAGTAGTTAATAAAATAGATAAATGAAATGTCACCCTTATAAAAAACACTTCATTCCAAACATAACTTATTTGTAGATATATAAATGTGCTTAAGTGCTGAATAAAATATGAACAAAATATATGTTATTTATTTAAATTTTCATTTTTTTACTTCATTTTCTATAGTCCTATGAGTAAATTGAATGATTAAAAATTAAAAATACCTGATATTTCAATTTTTCTTTTTACTAAAACCAGAATGCTGTATAATGTTCGGTTCAATCACACAGAAATTGCGCCTTCTTTGAAGGAGTCGGCAAATTGTAAAATATGAATGTTGGTGAGGTCTGTCAGGCTCCATAGATTGGTTTTCCCAGTTTGGTTTGGACATTGCTGGCTCGAATCACCTTCTTGTTTTTCCGATAAGATTCGGAAGGCATGTTAAGCCGTTGGTCCCGACTATGATCCAAATTGCCTGGTTTCCCTTGTAAGTATTACCGAAGTCAGGTGACAGTCGCTCTATTGTAATAAACAGGCTGGTCAATTCAGGATTATAGTCGTAGCGTCCCTTGGGTTCTGAGGTAATGGCCAAGGACGCAAATGGGATGATGATCATGAATGCTAGTGCCTATCCCCAGAAAGTCCCTTTAGTCACAACTGTCACGGGGAAAATGTGGCATTACTACCTGTTAATAATTATCTTAACTGGCACTACACACATAGCGCCTACTCAAATTCAATAGTTATAAGTATTTTAAGTGTATTCTACGCTTATTCGTGTGTTGTTGCTCTGGTAGTACCTATTCTTGAACCGCAATATACATAAATGCATAAATTAAAATTGCAGTCCGTGTAGTTACAATCGAATATGCGACCAAGGTATGTAAAGCCGCGAATTACCCACTACGCATGCGAGTTACAAGTAATTCTACGCATTGCAACCATGTCAGATGAAAATAATGTAGGCAAGGGAGAAACCAACGCTTACGTCATTCAAGACTAGGGCTTACCTACTGAGATCTAGGGGTAGGGCTGGCGTCCCGCGCTTTATTTTTCAATGATTTTGATAGAGAGTAAATTAATAAGCAGTTAGTTGAATAAATAATACTTTCGTCAGGTAACTAAACGGAGTAGTTTGATTCTCTTATGGGTACCTACTTAAATGATATTTTTATCAGGTATTTGTAACAAATACACGGTGAAAAGTTCGATCCCATTTAAACATACTTATATAAAAAAGTGATTTCAGAGTTATATGTAAAGTAAGTAAATAAATGTAGAGTTGATTAATGCATTAATCCCGCAAATACTGGGAGTAAAGCTATAAAACAGGAAGCGGGAAACCCTACTAAGGCTTATTTTACAAGTTGATGAAGTGATTGCTCTCCACATATTCTAAGATGTGTCAAAGATTTTTCCTCGTATTATTCGCGATAATAACAATATACGTCATGAAGTGTGACCACACAAACCGCTTAGACGTGATTTCATAGGAAAACGATCTTTTGTGAACCGTATATTGGATGCGATAAACATGAAGAATTATTATGTTTCACTATTATTTTTTTTAAAAAAAGGCCAACACTTTTTACAATCGCATGATGTGAAACGATGTGATAATAAATAATTTTTAAAAGTTGGTCTTCTTTCATTCATTTTTAAAATCTATGTGTAGGGATTTCCCAATTTACTATGGAAGCACGTTTTCGGGATTTTAATGTAGGTACATTTGATGAGTTTGAGATAGATTTCTTATGTTAAAATGACAAATGTATTCCTTATCTAAAGCACCAGTTATCTGCTAATCCGTTTATGTATTAGTTTTTTTTTGGGAAAAGATGTACAATTGATGACTTTACTTTTAGAAATTGGGTAAGATAATCAATGCAAATTATTCCATTTTGAATGCGTATAAAAAAAGATTTAACAGAAAGACGCATCAAAACACAGGTAAATTAATATTTGACAACCATAGATTTCAATCGTTAATTATATTGTCCTGACCATACTATGACCTGCCCAGACTAGGCACTGTAAAATTAAGCGTAATTGTTAATTTCGGCACTTTTAATTAGTCTTAGGTATCAAACGACGTGTCTGAGACGTATAATGTCATAGTAAGCAGCGCTAAGGTGCCATTCACTAAGCGCAAATGTCATAATCTTAACGCTTTGTCATCGATGACAGTCGTAGTTTAGTAATAATTATCTACTGTCGCCGATGACACGGCGTTGAGATTATGACATTTGCGCTTAGTGAATTGCACCTCAGTAGGGAGAATCCTTGCACTCTTAAATGTTACCTCTACCAAATATGAAGCCTATACACGTTGGCGTGTGTTGAGGAGGACCCGTCTGATTAGTAAACATGTAAAAAAAAACTTGGTTCAATGTTCTCTCTAAATGATTTTCTGACACGCTCGAGTCATTGCACCCCTCTTGGGGTCCCCTACTTGTATAACAACGCTGTGTACTGACTACACTTGTCAACACAGATCATGAAGGAGGACAAGTGACGTTTCTCCTTTGAACCTGTCTGAATATATTGGTTGTCAATCAGGAAAGAGAAACAAAACACAATCTATAAGTAAATAACTTGTTTACATACTACAGACACTTCACAGACGAGCAATACTTACAAATGTTTATTAGTCGATGACAGCGTCGCTGTTGTCAAAATCGAATATTATTTACTCCAAAGTCAAAAGGAGAATGAAAATGTTGGGCCCAGCATGTAATGACTTGGAATTTGGTCTAAAAATAAGTCGTTTTTTTTGTAAATACACATGCCCAAAATCAGCTTGATTCTCAATTTGGAAACTGCGAAATATGAAAAAGATCGTTTTCCTGAAATAATCGATTGCACGAATGATTATTCGAATGACTATTAGTTATGATTTTCGATTTCACATAAATTGACGTGTGACTTGACAATCGTGTTTTTCCATGCGTTCCCATTGCTTTTCTCCTTATTTTCTATTTTCAACGACCACTGCTTTGTTTTACGGACTCCGAACCAGCCCACCTTATACGACCCTTGCTTTTACATTGGACACCGAAGATCGCACGCACGTTTACTTGGATTTGTTATTTTGGATTTCATCGCCGGCTTGCGGATTGGTTATTGTTATTAAGATGGATCGCTGTGTGAATTGTGGTATAGCAACTGGTCAGTGCAATACACTAGGCCACCGACCGTTAAGTGATGAAACAATTCCGGCGAACTGTAGGCTGCTGTTCTCACATTATAGATACCACGAATTGTTCCTCCTGCCCAATTCCTGGACGATATTTTACTAATTATTGAAGACGAATATGTAAAATACTGCTTGAAATAAAATAAAATGTTTTACTGTTTGACGTTTTTTCTCCTTCTTCTTTTTCAGAACTCTTATTTGTTACCCATCTGTAATTGTTGATCCTTCTTCAGTAACGGGGGTAATTAAAATACTTTTAAATGTGTTGTGATGTGACTAAAAGTATTTTACATTTATTTTTATTAAAAATATTAGTGTAACTGCCTCCATGGTGCAGAGGTTAGAGCGCTGTGCTCAAAAACTACGATCTCGGAGGTCGTGGGTTCGAATCCCGCGGGGAACACTTTCACTTTGTGTTGTTTTTCCCAGTTTGGTTAGGACATTGCAGGCTTGAATCACCTGATTGTCCGATAATGAGTGCTTAAACAACATCTGAACATTGAGTAATTTAAATCATTGCATCTGACAGTCAAAGATTGCAACATAACGTCACTTTTACTAAACTTCCATTATCACAGCTCTCAGATTGCCGAAACTTACAGAATTTTCACTGATTGGTTTTTAAGTTTGAACCTTTTAACTGACACTATTTTCATTTCGTTACATGCTGGGCCCAGGGTTGTATGGGATCGTTTCGGTCTCCTTTCCTCTTCTTATTAAGACGTTTAATTCCGATTTCACCCACAGATTAAGATAAGTTCATGGCACTGTACATGTTTTGTTTTTTTTTTTTGATAGGGAGGCAAAAGAACAATCCGGTCACCTGATGGTAAGTGATCACCGCTGCCCATGGACATCAACAACCGTACAAGGGCCTTTGATGCGTTGCCTGTCTTAAAAAAACCCATACCCTCCCCTACTGAGCTCTGGTGACCTCACTCACCAGCAGAAACATATCACAACAGTTACGAAGTTCTTCTTCCCTCTGTTCTTCTGTAAGGTGGAGGTACTTTCCCAGGGGAGCGGCTTATTCGAATGCAAGTTCCACTAAGGTCAACCTCTCTTCAAAATGTATGCTGTATTTCTTTTGTAAGAGGGAGGATAATTGTTTTTATCGTTAGTAAAGAGCTTGTGAAGAAATGGCCGGGAAGATTAGTGACCGAACCGTGATTCGTATATTGGCCGATTAAACATAGTACCTAAGTCATTTCACGCACAGAGAGAAATGGTCACATCCTGAGAAATCCACAGTATCATCTTCTCCAGACTATCATGATGGGGAAGATTGCCGGAAAGCGCATAGCAGGAGGACGCAAAATTTCACGGCTTTGGACCGGCATTTAAACAGTCGAACAGTTGTTCAGACTTGCCATGGACAAGGCTAGATTTAAGGAGCTGAAGGCTAACCTACAGTGATGAAGCGGCACCTAAAGAAGAAGAAGATTCAAGGCCCAGCAGCAATTGTCCCAAAAAACAGGTATAGGACGCTCTCAGGCCAGGTGGAGTGACGGTTTGCGCAAGATGGCTGGCAGAAGCTGGATGCGAGTCGCCGAGGACCGGGCTTAATGGAGAGCCCTAGAAGAGGCCTATGTCCGGCTGTGGACTGCGATGGGTGGTTGACGATGATGATTATGATGACTAGTCTAGACCATCACTACATGGCACTTTTCTCATTTGAAGATAAAGTAATAATTGTAGAAAAAGGTTTGCAACAACTGCGTCTTTGTTTACAAAAGCCTATGCTAAAAATAACGAAGTATGGTTACATCCGCAACCAGAATAAATTGTTTTTTATAAAGACATATCCTCTCTATTAGAAATTTCCGCAATAAATAGATAAGCATAGAATTACCTAGTTTCTTATTTTTGACTTGTCTTGTAAATACACTGACGCATGGTTATTTTCGGAAGACAATGCAGCACCAAAAGTAGTCTTGCAAAAGACAACACGAAATTGATTGCCTCGTATTGATGTGTAGAAGATGCAGTAAGAAAACGAAAAAAAAAAACATTATTTTGGGTAATAAAGTAAATAAAAAATAGTAATAGAAGAGTATCAGCCTATTAATGTCCCACTGCAGGACAAATGCCTCCTTTTATAAACATGTACACATGATTTCATTACAAAGATGTGTTTTGGCTTAATCATCACGCTTGCAAAATGCGGATTTGTGATCTCAAACCCTGGCTTTGTTCGGGAAAAACACACAAATTTGCATGACCCCGGAATCGAGCCCAGGACCTCAACTCTCGGCCCGGTACTTAAACCACTAGACCATTAAGTGGTTAAAATTAAAATAGGAACAGGATAATAAGTTACACTTCTTTGGCTTTCGTTTGAATGTACTTGATTTATAAGGGATTGCTGCGCTTGCGATTTTTATCGATTTTGCGATTCTTATCGATTTACATATACAATTTGCAGATGCACCAAACCTTTTCAAACCACTCTTTTATTAGCTAATGTGATCGTGCACAGCTTTGCTCGAGTTAAATACGAGTGCAACTTATACAAATAAACTAAGTTGTTTGTTTATTTCTTTCTTTCTTTGTTTAAAAAAATATTTTTTTTGTGTTGGATAGTCCATTTGACGAGGAAGGCTGTAGTATAAACCTATGTGTGCGGAAACCGAAAACTCCGCGGACGGAGTCGCGGGCGGCCACTAGTAATGACAGAAAAGTGTTAAATTCATAATTTCTTTGGGTTTAACTAACAACTTGTATAAATTAATACATACACAAACACGTGTGTGTTTACAGTACTTTTTTTTTAATAGAAATAGCAATATCAAAATAAATCTCTATTTCTATAAAACAAAATCAGGCATGTTCGCTTAGATATTTTAAAATATGCAACGGATAATAATAAATACGTTTTTGAATAGAATTTACACAGAATATAAATCGAATTCCTAATTTGTGTCTAACCAACAGTGAGTGGGCCTGTCATCTAATCCGATAGGTTACATTTAAACATGACTACCTATTATACTATTTTGTCAAAAGGCTTTACTTGCACAATCATTACTGTCTAATGTACCTACAATATTCCTACGTGATGTTATTGACATACATGATAGCTTATGAAAGAATTATAAAAACATTAGGCATATTATGAGTTATTAGTGAGGTCGTCTAGCGGCCTAGTTGGTAAAATCATTCACAATAACCAAATAATGTAGTTGTAATGGACCCACGACCAGCTACAAAGGTATTTTATTTAATTTTTTGGACCCTCTTGGATTTTTTTGATCGCCACTTTGTTACGTTTCTTTCCTAAGCCCCACTAATTTATTATCAAAAAGTGTATTTTTTTGGGACTGACATATCAAGATTAATTTAAACCTAGCATTATTAGTACATTTTATCATAATATCGTTTACATTAACAAATCTAGTAGGTTAATATAAAAAAGGCTTTTAAGAAACCAAAAACGCTTCATATTGTTATTTCAATTACAAGTGCATTCTCAAGCAAAAAAATACTAAATACGTACTAATTATATCTGCTGAATTACAATGAAAACCAATAGTGTTAAGGAACATCTACTTATTTTATACAATATTTGGAATCGCTTTATGAATAATACTTTCAATATAATTCTGGACTTAGAGTACCCCAATATTTAATCCTCAGTATCTACTTATACGTACCTACATAATTACATTATATGTCTGTCATGATAGTTAACACATTTTTTTTATTACAAAACTTAGTGTAAAAAACATAAATCTTAATTATTCCTAACGATAAATGAACACTGTTTTTTCGGTATAATTCCATTCACTCCTGCTATAAAGGTTGACGGCACCTGCCTCCTCTGCTGTGATGCCGGCATTTGTCAACGCACAGACCTACCTCGACACTGCACCTATAAAGGCTTAGCAGAGCGAAGTTATTTAAGAAAATAAAGTAAATCCTGAAATTAAATTAAATCTTCAATAAAATATGCTGATAGTTTTAGAGTGGTGAAATTGAGTTTTTGCGGCGCCACAAAGTATTTAAGGTGAGTTTATTATATTTTTTATTATTTAAACATTTTATCGTTCGAAGTTCAAAATTTAACCATAAGGTTAAAGTCAAAAATATTATTAGACAATTAATTATAATTTCTCTTCATTAAACGATGATGCCAATATCCTTTTTTAGGTGTCTGCCAATGTATGAGAATAATCATGATAATTAGGGCTCTCTGCTTAATCTTTAAGCTTATTTAATAAGCTATTATACTGAAGCTTGGTACTTTTTTGTTTTTACTTAAATTAAACTATGATTAACGGAACTACATACTATTGACTAATAAACATTATAGGTCTCTCTCTGCTAGAGCTACTCATTTATTTAAGAATGAATTTTCTCACGGCCTTTTCTGATAAGCTCGACTGCACACGTGGTAACCTTGCGTATGGGCTATACTATAAGTCACAGGTTCGAATCCTAATTGGGACAAAATTTACATCCTGGCCTCCTTTTCTTTTCTGCGTGTGGGATTATTGTTCGTATGTATTCTTTTCAAAGCATTTTTTTTTAAGTTTTAAATATCGTTTTCAGTTAGATACGTAATATTGCGATTAATTGTTATTATTTAAGTTAAGCTAAACAATTGAGAATCTGAGGCGATTAAAGCGGTGGAGGGGTGGAGTGCGTACATAGTTATCGGCTCACAAGAAACACTTGAATCCATTCAATGAATCGTGCAACCTGAATCCTTTGAAAACATTTTTATTGAAAAAGATGGACGCGATGGCAGTTTGATCCACTTCCCAGAACATAAACTAGTAGTCGAAACATTATTCATCAACGGGGCAAGGCTGCATTTTTCAGTAAACTTCAAGCCCGTGGTTCAAATCCAGGCCCAAACCTATGGATTTTTCGAAAATGTATGTGTGGATTTGTGCCATTAGCTGCGCGATGAGGGAAAACACCGTGAGGAAACCTACACATTCAGATAGTTTCTGACTTGAGTTCAGTTAAATCTGAATGTGTAACCATGATCCAAAATGTGGTAGTGGCTTCACTGTACTAATCAGACTCGCCAAATCCTGGATCATGGTAAAAGCGGACCCCGCACAGAAACGGGATGAACTCTAGGAAGATGATGACTTTAAAGAGAGACGAACTTCTTAGCTATCCAGGGATTCTCCATGCGGGTGCCGGGTCCATCGCGTGGAACAGAGAGGAATGTCAGTCGGCGCCTGGGACTTGCGACCCAGCGTGTAGGTTTAAGGGGCCCCTTTATAGTATACTAACGATAACCTACTGTACTACTATACACTATAGGTACTAATAAGTAAGTTAAAATATTAAGTTAAATTAAAATGTTGTATTTCCCTTAAATAAATAAAAAAAAATTAAACAAAATGTAAAAAAAACTCCTGCTGAGCTGCCTAAAAATGTTCATGCAATGGGGAATATGCACGTGACTTAAATATGGACAAAATATTTTTTTTTTGAAACATTTATTGCTACTGAAAACACACTGTACAATTATTTTTAGAATTTATTTTAATTTAATAATGAAAATTAATCATCAAAAAGCGGCTGTTTTGATATTACCGCGCAAATTTTCGAAACGCAACACTATTGGTGGAACAAGATATGACGTCAGTTTTACACGAGACGTCTGCTGTCAACAAGCTATTTGTATGGTTTCTTTTTTGAAGAATAATTGTTATTGTATAGTGTCGCTGTTTTTATCTTAAGTAAATAGTTTTATGTGTTCAAAGTATAAATTGATTGTGAAGAAGGACTAAGAGAACGACTGAAACCGGTTTCGTAAAAGCGCAGTCGGATAATCTTCCGAAAATCGACGTGTTTATGATGGCCAAGTATTTCGCTTCAAATCCAGATTATAAGTCTGCTGAACTCAGAGGAGTAAAAGCTGCGAGGTAAATTAGTTATAGTATGTATATATTTATTTGAAAAATGATCGTTTTCATGGTTTTGTAAATAAATATTTGTACTAGCGGCCGCTCGCGACTCCGTCCGCGTGGATTTCGATTTACGTAATATTTTTTTTATGACCTTACATTAGAAACCTCAAAAATAGTAGCCTATGTGTTATTCTGATGTATAAGTTATAGCCTATGTCTTATTCTGATGTATAAGCTATATTGTGGTAAAGTTTTATTCAAATCCATTCAGTAGTTTTTACGTGAAAGAGTAACAAACATCCATACTTACAAACTTTTGCCTTTATAATAGTACCTAGTAGGATATGTATTTTACTTTTTTAATATCCTTACGTACATTGAAATGATCTTCACAACAGTAATAAATATAATAATACCATCCGGCCGTATTCGGCCATGGCGGCCGAACTTACGATCAGCCAGGTACGCAGGATATATTACAGTAAAGTGCACAAGTAAGTGCGCAAGCACAGGTGAACTCCCTATTCCTTCACTCTCATAATTCGGTGGGACAGCAATCTGACACGACCGTAGAGAGATCAGGCGCAGAACCAACGGCTTAACGTGCCTTCCGAAGCACGGAGGAGCTCGAGATGAATTTTTTCGGTCACCCATCCAATGTCTGGCATCTGCGAACGTTACTTAACTTTAGCAACCGCAGGCCGAGTGCACTAACCACTGTGCCATCGAGCACACCAGTATAAACAGCTTAAACACGATACATTGTCTCTTCTCATCGCCTTGCACCACTTTTTCCTTATATTTTCACCTTTCGGCATAAGGAAATACACTTTGTCAGGTGCAGTGTTGATGTTATTTGGAGACATAGGAACGACACAATGTTTATAATATGTTTTTTGTACTTTTCCATGGTAATTAATTCGATATTCACTCACTTTATTTATTTTTTGGTAATTTTGTAAACCAAACACTTTGCTGTTGACATCGAACTCGTGTAATGTTGACGTCACGCACAAGCGCGCCAAAATGGCCGCGTTTAAATTGATCGCGATTTTCATTATTTTTAATATTTAATTTTTTGCATAATAGTTTATATTTTTGACGTGATATTTTTATGTTTGGTAATGTAATAACTAGTAGAAACATATAAACGATTAAAAAAAAATCATGCATATTCCCCATTGTAACTTACTTAACCATGTTAATTCTAAATTATTGATTTAAAATTGGTTTATTGGAAATACACTGCTCATTATTGCTTTGGTATGCAATACTTGGACACATTATACCGGTATGTCAAGATTAAACCATTAGGGCAGAACAATTAGGGAGTTCCGTGATGTAATTAATAAACGAAAGTTTCCCAATTGTCTTGTCCGGGAATATAATTGTCGTCATAATGTGAACTTAACTCTGTGTTAATGAAATGCATAAGAAGTCAGGTATCAGCATTGTGATTTTTGTCTATTAATAATGGAAACATGAATTACTAGCCGCCCGGTACGTGCTTTCCTACGTGTGGTAAATTAAGAACCACTCAACCGATTTCGTGCAAACTTTTAATTAACCATCTAAATAGTCCGTGTATTTAATATAGAAGAGAACAACAGACAGATTAAATGTTGTAAGTAGGCGGAATAAGAACCGCGAGAGAGAGTGAGGGAAAAGGGAGAGCACCTGTGCTTGCGCACTTACTTGTGCCCTATATTATATAAAATCAGCTGCCATGGCCAAAAACGACCAGACGGGTATGATACCAACCCTTTTTTAATAAATAATAACTCGTTAATTAAAATGTAAACTAACCTATAAACTATGTTATGAACATGAAAATCTGCCTTGTGTGAAGTTTGATCTAAAAAATAACGCCAAATTAAGTCAGTCAGTTAATCAAATCGCCCAATTTGATTAAATCGCTTAGTTTCGAAACGGATATTTAAAAAGTATAGTTAATAGTACAGATCCGTGCACACGATTGTCTCTATATTTCTCTATTTATATGCCTCTTTTGTTATTGATTCTATTCATAATCAATATCGTTTTATGTCCCGTCAGTGTTGCTTTATTTTAGAAAGGCTATCAAATAGTAATATATTCGATTCGAGACGTGGTGTAAAATAAATTAACGGTAAAGCTGTTTTGCTCACACCTAACAATTGTTTGGGAATAAACTTGACTGTGTATTGGTTTGAAATAAACATTGCAATATATGCCTTCATGCAATAAAAACTTTAACCGAAATAAATAAAATGTTGTTTAATTCACACATTTACTAATTTTTACCCGCGGCTTTGCCCGTGTTATCTAGATTCATGTTTTATCCATGGCCTCATTGTATCGGTATAAAAAGTATCCTATAACCTAAGACAGCCCATTCCCTGCCTGTTTGCCCGTCAAAATCCGTTCAGTAGTTGCAGCTTAATTGACGGACAAATATTCAAACAAACAATATTTCACATTTAAAATATTAGTATTTTTCTTTTCATGTTATAAAAATAAGCATACCTCCATAAAATTCATATGCATGAATAACAATAATATGTATAACATCGACCAAAATATAACATCAAAAGTATTTCCAAAGAAAATAATAATATTGACAATCAAAGTTATTTTCGAAACAATTGATGAAAATATTATCGACACTTATTTACATAAACACCATATTTAGGTATAGGTACATAAAAATTTTGCTATCAAAACATCAATTGTCCCAATCAACCGAAGAAAAGGCATTGTTTGAAATCACAAATAATTTAAATACACGTCCTGATTCTCATGAGATAAGGTTTGATAATCATCTATGTACATGTACAAGGTTAATTCTGTGTACAAAACATCAATGCAGTTGTTAAACTATCATGAAAACTAAATATTCACGTACTTGGGTTCTTCTGAAGGGCTAAGTCCTCCATCATTTGAAATCATGTTTTCGTTACAATGATCGGTTTTGGCTTAATCACCACGCTTGCCAATGCAGATGCGTAATAACAAACTCAGTGAGAAAAATCCGATGGTCTGGTGGTTCATTTACCCGGCCATAGTCTCGAGCTGCTGGGTTCGATTCCCGAGTCGGGCAAAATTTGTGTTGGTTTTTCTGAACACAGCCCGGGTTCGCGATCGCCAATCTAAAATTGGCAAGCGTGGTGATTAAGCCAAAATCCATCTTTGTGAGAAAAACATGATGGTGGCGCTTGCCCTGTCTTGTGATGTCATTACGACATCATCATCAGCATCCTAGCGCCTCTCCCGGTTGCATCCTCGGCTGTTGCCTAGAGCCCCAGGGTACTCTACTACAACGATTCTGAATTGACCAGGCTTGTTATTACGTCACTGTCACTATGACATCATCATCATCATCCTAGCGCCTCTCCCGGTTGCATCCTCGGCCGATGCCTTGGAGCCCAGGGTACTCTACGACTATGATCCTGATTTGACAAGGCTTGTTTTTACGTCGCTGTCACCATGACATTGATTTATTAATAGTCTGACTTTGTACAAGTTCAACAAGTGAAACAAGTAAAACATTTGGCGCTAAAATTCCCTAAATAACTACGAGTAATAGCCATTAGACGCTAATTACTTTTAATTAAAAGGTTTTTCAAATCACTTGTCAGTTTTAATGCAACAGTGACAGAAATTAGACTTATTACTTCGTTTATAGTGAAAGTTAACTTCATTGATATTTTTATTTGCAGAATTGCAGTGGCTTGCAATCATTTCACAATATGGGCTCTCCAATTGGATTAAAAAACCGTTACTGGGATTTGAGCAGGAGCAAATGTGAGTAATAAGTATTTTATTTTGTTTATCACAGGTTTTTACCCGCGGCTAAGCCCTCGTTATGAAGATTTCTGTTTTATCTCATGGGAGCATTTAATCGGGATAAAAAGTATTCTATCACCTAAGTCAGTCAAATGAATTTTATTAAATTCATCGTGATTGATGAACAAACATTCAAACAAACATACGTTCACATTTATAATACCTATTAGCATTGATTCGAGCTTAAGACAAGTGTATTTTAATACCTATTATCACTGTAGAAATGTATTGAGATGGAATCAAGCAGTGACCTCGAGTATTATACTGAAGGGCACAACCCTTACTGGGGGAAGCCTACCCAGGAATCGAACCCAGGACCTCGAGACCTCGGCCCGGTGTATAAACCGATGGACCAACGAGGCAGCCAATGCTGGATCAACAGCTATATCAGTAGATCTCCTCTCATGAAAACTTTTCTTTCAGATGAGGAAACAGACGAGTACTATTTGATGAGGACTCCAGGGCCAGTGCTGGTGATCCTCGCAGCTTACCTACTTTTCGTATTGAAGATCGGGCCAGCGTTCATGAGAAAGCGAGAGGCTTACAAGCTGAAGACGACTCTGTTACTTTACAATGCGGTGCAAGTTGCATTATCAGTTTATTTGATGTTAAAAGTAAGTATTTGCTTTCTGCTTTTTTTTGAGCCCCTCAAAGATATACCTTTCAGAAGATCACAGTGAAGTAGCACTTCGTAATTGTTGTGCTATGTTTCTGCTGGTGAGTAAGGTCGCCAGAGCTCCGTTGGAGAGGTAATGGGATTTTAAAAGGCAGGCAACGCATGTGGGACCCTTGTCGTTGATTTCCATGGGCAGCGGTGATCACTAACCATCAGGTGACTTGCTCATTTGCCCCCCTAAAACATAAAAAAAGGTTTGTGCTGAAGTGTTTGCTGACCATTAGGTCCAATGCACACTATTTTTCTGCCAAACAATGTAGCCTCATGTGCTTATAGTTGACTTTCGGCTAACAATTACTTTGAGTTACTCTGTTGAGTGTTTACAATGAGCAAAGGTCCTTAACTCATCACTCATAGTTTTGAACAACAAATGAAACGATCGTAGGAAGAGGAAAATACTTTTATAAATGAGTGAATAACCTGTTCAATAATACCTACACTGAAAAGTGTTATTTTCAAGAAATTTTATCAATAGTTATTAATTTTGACTTCAAAGTCAGTTTGATGAGAGAGATGTAAAGATTTTAATGACATATCAATTCACATTGCACAAGCATAAGTTGCACGTGAAATCTTAATTTATGGAAATTTATTATTCATTTTGAGATTGAGGTCTATTTTAAGAACAATTGGCTGCATCCTATTGTTCTTAATATTTTAAAAACAATAGCATAATGTATTATTGCAATTACAATAAACATATTTGGTTTGGTTTGATTTGCTTTGATTATGCTATTGTTTTAAAAATCATTTTTATTGTTCCATTGGATTTTTGGCTGCACATTCAATTTCTATAATGCATTGCAAAAAATTAAATTATTTCATACTTTAAGTCGGCAATAATTGTTTCGTGACTGATTACGCACAGTTAAGTAGGTACGTAATACGTAAAATCTTTGCCTGATAGTAAGTCCAACTTTGCCAGCTATATTCATGCTCACTAAAGAAGATACTAAGGTTGCCGTTGAACAAAGAGGACTAAATAATAGTTTTGGTTGTAAGGATATTATTACCTCAAAAGCATTAAAATAATACAATACGAAAAAACATCTAACTATGATCTATATAGATATTTTTTTATCTACAAGTACTCAAAGGTCAAATGTCACGGGTAAAGTTAAAACTTCAATATACTTAAGAAAGATATAAAAGCCATTAAAAGACTCCATAACTATCTTTAAAGACGTCTAACGATCTTTATAAGTATGAGATTAAAATTAAAATGATAAGCACACTAAGTATACATACCTACGATTTTTTATGATTTATACTAGGAACAGACTCACTATTTTTCCTTTTTCCTCCCAAATTACCATATTTTGTTAGCGAAATAAACGAGTCACAGCAAGTAGCTAGCTACTTGCGCTGTTATTCATAGGAAATGGATTTGTATGTTAAACTTTGTTCATTCTGGGACGACATTTGTAGGTAGATACTTTCAATCAATGTCTTAGTACAAGAAAAATATTATCTTTGAGAATATATTAACATCTCATCTCATTTTGTTATCATTTATTTTATTTCTTTTGTTGCAGTACTTCAACGGAATGTACAAAATGGGTCTGACCCCGAAGGCGTGTCATATAGAAAATGCCGATATGCGGGATGAAGTAAGTACCTAATTCGATATTCCCTCGATACTAAAAGTAGATCACAGTTATTCTTTTATACACAAGTAATTTTAATCGGATAGAATCATATTTTACCAACAAAAATATTTTCAATTTCATTTCATTCATTGATATCTAAAACATTACATTTTACTTTTCTAATTTTTAATGGAAAATTTCATTACTTTCTGAATTAAATAACTTCATATATATTTCAGATTAGCTTCGATATACCACAAGTGTTTTACGATTTGTCATCCTTGCAATATGCAATAAAACTTTCAAGAATAAAATTGAACAATGAATTTACTTTCGTTAAATTCATTTGAAAGTTGAATGCACATAAATTCTTTCTATAAGTATGACTCGCACCAATTGTTTTGATATAATATTAAAATCGAAGTCGAGATCATAAACGCATATTATAATCATAACATTTTATGACAATTATTCTGGTGCAACAATGTAAAAATAATCTTTTATTTATTTTAGACTAAATACACTTACGCGATTTTTCTTTTGCAACTTAAGTTTTTGGTAAATTTCGGGCCAGTATGGCGATGCCAGCGGATAGGATATCACTTTGGTACCGCATCATCTGTCATGGTAATTAGGGTTCCTCTTTTGCTTACCATCAGGCAGAGTGGAGCCATTATATCAAACCACTATAAAAAATAACACAATAAATCCCATTGTTCCAGATTCTCAACGGCATCTGGTGGTATTTCGCTGCTAAAATAACAGAACTCCTCGACACAATCTTCTTCGTGTTCAGAAAGAAAGAGAACCAAGTGTCCTTCCTTCATCTGTACCACCACTCCATCATGGTTATCGGAACTTGGATGATGCTGAAGTACACTCCATCCCATAACCTGTTCTTCATTGGTTTCCTCAACTCTTTCGTCCATGTCCTGATGTATACTTACTACGGTGTCGCTGTTTTTGGAGACAGATTCTCTAAGTATTTAATTTGGAAGAAGTATATGACTACTATTCAACTGGTTAGTATTAGTATCTATTTTTTGATCCATTTCAATGTTACGAAGGGGTTTTTAATTTGCATAGAAGAAGTTACAAATTTTCTGGGCTGATTTGGATGATTCTTATAACAATTGGAACCTACATTCCGTAATGGAGTTGTTGATTTTTTGAACTTCAGTAGTTGCTTATCGTTAAGCGACCATGGTTTTCGTTTGCCTCCCTCTTTTATCAACCAACTAGTGTTATGTTATACATAACTAAAGCCTTCCTCGACATTGAACTGTCCAAAACAAAAAAAAATGTTTCAAATCGAAGCAGAAGTTCCTTCAAAGAAACAATCAAACACACTCTTCAGCTTTATTATATAAGTAAAGATAACTATGTAAGACATTATGACTTCCCTTCCCAAAACATGTTACATTTTTCTCTTTATCAGCCACTTATCAGATGGCTGTACCACGAGATATATGGTACCAGTTGTCACTTTGATTATTATTTGTTCAGCTTCTAAATCTCTATTATTTTTGCAGATTCAGTTCGTGATGGTGCTAATACACTACATTGCAGCCGTTAGAGAGTCAGAATGCTCACAATCAAGAACAGTAGCTTCCCTAGTATCAGCGAACACAGTCTTCATCCTCCTACTATTCATGAACTTCTACAGGCAAAACTACAACACCAAGAGATCTAAGAAAAATCTACCCAACGGAAATGCTAAAGATGTACCATCTGATTTAGTCTGTAACGAAAAAAAGGTTAACTAAGAAAATAGATTAGTTATTTTATTGTTTTTTTATTAAGTAAAATTAAATGTAAATAATATTTATAATTGTGTGATAATAGAAGTGATTTGTAATTTATTGTGAATAAACATTAGCCAAACTGACTTTGTGAAATGATTCGCTTGTTATGCCCTTCTTTAAAATTTACCATGAAAGGAAAATTCATTGACAAGTCTTAACCGAGAGAAGTGTACTTTCCAGTAGTGGACTTTAGATTTTCCAGTAGTGGATATCAGATGACGATGATAATTTTTGAAAACAATTTCGGGCCCGTTGGTCTTGTGGTCAGAGGCCCTGGCTACAAAACCAAGGGTTGCGGGTTCGAATCCCGCTAGGAGGATATGTTTGTGTGATGAACCTCGACATTAGTACTCGAGCTATAGATATTTTTATATGTATTATTTAATTATGTCTATCCGTTCCCTAGCATTCATAATACATACAAGCTTCGAACTTAGTTTGGGGTATTCTGAATTTTTGTTTTACAAATGATTTGTTATAAAGAAAGAAACACAAGTTTGGCTTGTGACCAAATATTGCAAATATTCGATTTTTATAAAAATATTGGTAAACCTTGGAGAGTTTTCTGCACTCAGGGCCTTTGCGGTAATAGTCTTCTGTCTTCTGTGCACTTTTGTTGATGTAACGGTCTACAACCGTCGGTCGGTCTCCCAAAAGCCATTACTGCACTTTTTAGTTTTCAAAGATCTTGAGATTAATAAAATCCTTCTGATGACTCTTTGATAGTTTTTATTTCAGATGCATTTATGCCCAATGGGGCTCTAATCATGGCATAGGTTGAAAGAAATCAATAGCAGTAATACTATAGTCCATTTCAGCATCTGTGAATATTTCTCCACGAGCTGTTTAAAACATTTTCCATAGGGTTCATGATGCTTTAGAATTGTTTTGATTTTCTTATGAGCCGTCATCTGTCACTGGGACCATCTTAGGTACTGACTATACACTATGACTGAGGTTAGGTATTGACTATACATATAAAAGAAGGAAAACAGTAAACGCCTAGCCTCAAATGCAAGCAAAACATACATGCTACAGCATTTTCAGTATAACTTGTATCATACATAAAAGTTATATTATGCGTAACCTGAGTGAGAAAACATAAAACTTAGATATTTCAAGTAGCGATGTAGTAATAATACATTTGAATCATGGTTTATTTGCTATATATTATATTCCTAAAACTAGCGTGTGTCACTTTAGTTCCTTCTGCGAATTTTTGACAATGTAAATCTGCTTTTCTTGTTATCCTTACCTTTTTCCGGCAAACGCACTGTCGGCACTTTGCAAAGTAAATTTAACACTTACTCATTGGACACTGAGAAAACAACTGAGGATCATGACTGTGTATGCTCAGTCAAATCAGCAAATATTGTCTTCTCGTGTTAAAATTTTGCTATCGCAATGAACTCTGGAGCTACTAAAGCTTATAATTGGTGACACAAATACGGGTTTTCGGCTGTTGACATTTGTTTTTGTTTGTCTTTAGTAGTTAGTCACGTGTGTAGAAAACACGTGTTTTAAGACGAAAACATCTATTGTTACCTTAAGTGTAGGAACTAACTACGCGGAAAAAAACGCGACCAAATTTACGCGGCTGAATTTACGTTCCGTCGTGCTCATGATATGACATATTTTAAATGGGAGATGATACACTGTGCCGAAGTTACGTCGCGTGACTATTTAGGGAAAAATGCATTTCCGCTGAACTTCGGTCGCGCAGTTAAGCTAAGTGTGTTCCTACTCTTACATGTCGTCTCAAAGAATGGTCCAATTTTTTGGCATTAGGATAGGTCAATTCATCTTAAAGCGTTTAAGAAACACATAATAGTAATGAGTACGCTGTATTTAAATTTAAATAAATTATTATGATGCTTACTGATATTGAACCTATGTACTCCCAAGCACCCAGTGGCAAAAGAAGTTATGTTATACATATATACAACTTTTGAACAGGCGTCTGAATAAATACCGAGCAGTCTATAACAAATAAAAACATTATTGATTTAAGTAATCTAAAGTATTTGCTTTTGCACTTTAGTAAAATATTATATGAACACACACATATGTATTTAAATGTCTGAGAATTATAACATGTATCGGTAACTAGTTTTTATTTGCGGCTTTGTAAGCGTTATCAAGATTCCTGTTTTATCCCTTATGTATTTAGTCGGGACAAATGTATACTATCACCTAAGTCAGCCCATACCTTGCCTGTATACTAAATTTCATCGAAATTTGTTCAGTAATTTTAGCGTGATTGTCGCACAAAATATGTTGGATATAATATGTATGTTTTCCGTCAATAGCGCTGAACATGAACAACCAAACCAACAAAAACTTTCACATTTATAACATTAGTCTTACCTATTAATTTCAGAACAATATTACCGGCATTTACAAAACTCAGTGAACCACAAGCGAAAAGGATCTTGTTATTGTTGATATTAATTCAATAATTTATGCATATCTTTCACTTTAGTTCGAAGTTTTTATAAATACCTCCTCCTTAACATAGTATTACAAAACAAGACAATTACTTAATTTTAACTTTAGGAACATAAATTAAATACGATGGGAAAGTCCCTCCGGATTCCAAGAAAAAGTTATGTAAGAACAATAATGGACAGTGTTAGCTGCTCAATGATTATAACCTGTTCAAGTATTGGCTCAAAAAAAGACAATAACCGCATAATAATTAAAAGAAATGGCTGATGGACAAGTAATGCGATGAGGTAATGGGTAATTTTCCTTTAGCTGGCCAAAGCAATTAATCTTTCATTACCAATCACTTTCTAGAAAGTTATTGAAAGTTGGGATTGTTGTGAGAAAAATTATATATTGACAAATAGTTGTTACAAATTTATTCTTCATTAAATTAGACTTCATAGAATGTGACTGTTTTTGGATGTTTGTCCGTCAACACGCTCTAACTACTTAAAGGATTTTGATGAAATTTGGAAACTTATTTATCCAATTAAATGCTCCCACAGGAATTTTGCTAACGCGGGCAATGCCACGGGTAAGAACTAGAAAAAATATATCATTGGGATGATTTGATGCATGATAAACAGAAATATATTTTTTTTTCTAGTTCCTCACTTTTTTTTTGACATCCAATATCCCAATATTGGGTGTCAATTGATACGAGTATAATGTAATAGTAGTTATTGGATAAGAACACATAATTAACTTTTTTCTCATGTAACAATCATGTCATTATTACAGCGTCAATAAACATCATTGTGTGGTTACCATTTAGCTTACATCGACAAACACTAGGTTTATTTTCGCCTGACAATGCGATAAGTTTTCACTGCCATAACCAGGCAAATAACAAGATTTCCTCAAAGAATTCTCATCCTTCCGCGTGTAAAAACTTTGGGACTGTAATTTGTATGCAAACGAAACTAATAATTATCTGTTAACCAACTAGGTAAACAATTGGATTCACATTCGGCTGCGAATTGCGTATAATGATTTTGTAAATAATATACTGTGACCGTTTTAATAACAACTCTTGCGGTGAGGATAATATCTTATTTTTTATGTTGTACGGAGGCAAACGAAGAACAGGGTCGCCTGATGGTAAGTGATCTCGGCTGCCCATGGACATCAACATCTGCACAAAGGTCGCAGATGCGTTGCCTGCCGTTGAAACCCTTGACCCTCCCCCACTAAGCTCTGGCGACTTTACTCACCACAACAAACGGCGAACAACATAACGAAGTGCTTCTTCACTGTGGTGGTAAGATCGGGTACTTCCTCAGACGAGCGGCTCATTCGGATGAAAGTACATGTGCCGTAACAGTAGAACCACACCTAGCTAAAAAAACGCATTAGAAGTTTGGCATGACTACGCCTGCAATGTATCTCAAATGGACGATAAGATGCGACACCATACCGAAATAACGTCGCGTGATTTTGTTTAAAAATTGCAATGCCGCCGAACTTCGGTCGCCTTTCTTTCGCTTAGTGTGTTTTCATACTACGGTTATAAGGCTGCGGTAATATAGGCCTTATATGAATAAAGTAAGGCAACCTATTTACACACAATATTTTATCAAAGTTAGTACGGGAGGAAATAAGAACCAGTTGTCTAATTAAATAGTTTTATTGACATTTTATCACATCACCTAAAATGAGCAAATAAATAAATCTCTAGTATCCTTAATTCTAATCTTAACTACATACCTAAGTACAATCGCCGCGAAACAACAACCTTAAATTTTGGTCCAGTACAGTACATCTTGATGTCCAGTATATCTAACATTTTCATACTAATATAATGTATAAATGGTAAATTTTGTACGTTTGTTCGTCAATCACGCTAAAACTACTGAACTTTTGATGAAATTTTGCATACAGGCAGGTTGACTTAGATCAAATGATTTTTATCAAAATTAACTCCCATAAGAATCTTGATAACACAGGCAAAGCCGCTGGTAAAAACTAGATTTACATATTCCAAGGTAAGTCTGCTTAAAATTGTATTGTTTCGTTTTCGGTCTATAATGGAACACAACACTTAGTAACCGCATATACAATTGTTGTTATGTTCCAGTGAAGATTTTGGTTAGCGTTTTATATAAAAAAAAATTGAACTGACAACAAATCGACAGCTGAATTAAAACAAGTCAACGTTGCGCCAACAACGCAATCTCATTGTTGTTTTTAAACATTAAATCTGAGGAATCGGTTTTATAATAATAAGACAAACAGAATAGTTCACCTGAAGGAATTTCTGTCAAGTCTGCCTTTAAATGTTTCATTGCCTAATAAATATATTTAATGATTGGCATTGCCCTGTGCCCTGTGTATTACACGGGACGCCAGTTGGTAGGTCTCAAATAATGGCCGATTTTAATAATGTATCTCTCGTCAAAGAAGGGCTTCCTGACTTAAGTACCTTAGATAGTGTTGTCATTTGTCTCTTTTTTACAACAGTATATAATAGCCAACTAACTGCCTCCGTGGTGTAGTGGTTAGAGTTCAAATCCCGCGGGGAACACTTTCACTTAATTGTTAGTTTTCCCAGTTTGGTAAGGACATTGCAGGCTTGAATCGTCTGATTGTCCGATAATAATGATGATTGCGTGCTTCGGAAGGCACGTTAACCCGTTGGTCCCGACTATGATTCAAATGGTCTGATTTCCCTTGAAATGGATACGGAGGACAGACGACAGTCGCTCCATTGTAATAACCCAGCTGGTATATTCAGCAACATCGTCGCAGCGTACCCTGGGCTGCTGAATGCAACTGGGAGAGGCGCTAGGATAATGATGATTATAATATTTTATATAGGCAACTAACTCCGGTGAGACTATCTCTACCGAGAGATAGATCATTGTAATCGGTCATAACAAATGCATGGAAATCAGTTCGCTTTTTGCTTGTCAGCCGTCGTTTTCTTGTTTTTTATGTATGATTTAATGTAAAAATCGCTGAATAGAAAGACGAAGAACATCGCATTGAATATAATGACGCTTATGAGGTAATACGAAGGCCGGCAGCTCCCGTAAGTGTAGTCCAATATGGCGTGTAAGATGATCAAGACGAACTGGATCTGTAACAAGAAATGTTGTTGAAACTTAATCTAAACATTAAATATCGAAGATGACTGACATAGTTATCTATCAAGGCACAGCCCAAACCACTGAACGGATTTGTCAAGCGTATGTTATGACGTATGTATCCGTTAAGAAATGATTTTCAACAATTCAACCCTCCAGGGGGATGAATTGGGGGATGAAATTTTGTATATAACTTTTTCAAATAAAACCGATCGAGCTGAAATTTTGCAATTTAGCAAAATAGTTTTCGATAACTTAAAGGTTGAGAAGAACTGGCCTATTTGAATGGAAATGTTTGTTAGTCGCTTCTTACGACATCCAGTTCATGACATGAGTAACCAAGCTCCTTGTCCGATAATAATCCTCGATGAGGATCAAATCCACGGTCTTAGACGAATAAAGTATATTTCTCATGCCATTAGACCAGTCAATGCATATTATTTAAGGACAAACATCCTGTTTCATGCGGTTTATTGTTAGACAAACAATGTTAGTTTGAAAAACATGTTTGACTGGAACCATAAAATAATATCCCAGTGTATCTTT
Organism: Nomophila noctuella; assembly: GCA_958496325.1. Taxonomy (NCBI): domain Eukaryota; kingdom Metazoa; phylum Arthropoda; class Insecta; order Lepidoptera; family Crambidae; genus Nomophila; species Nomophila noctuella. The sequence continues at coordinate 1,952,125 of OY292487.1, read as the reverse complement.
GGGCTGAATAAATATTATTAAGGGATTCTTTGCTTAGTAGTATGAATATCCTTCGGTTAGTATTTCGGCATCTGCGTTGTTTTTTATTTTAATAAAAAAAATCTGTATTGTCACCAAGGCTATGTGATCGACTTTGGAACCCTTACAAACCTTAATGCTTAGAACTCGAAATATAATTCTACTTATAAATAAATTATCAAAAGTGTATGTTTTATGCTATTTGCATAATTTTGTTTATTAACATACCTATAGTACATTTCACCTAAGCTTCCGGTGACAGTTAACGATTCAAAGAAAATCGACACTTTTCTTAGGCAATAATAACCATATGGAAAATCATACAAATAGCTCATGGAGCTGCCTTGCAATAAAGTTTAATTTCGTATAAAAAGTACACTTTCCACAGGAATATATTATGTGAAACGTTCTATAGTAATTATTATTATGTTATTTACTTGTATAACGCTGTCAAGTATTTGAATAATGTGTATGCAGTGTCAAAAGGATGTCTTTCATACAAATCACTGCTCATTGAAATGTCGAATAAATTAAATAACAATTATATTTGTGAAGCAACAGGTATTTTTCGTGTTTTCTCATTTGCAAATACATACATTTTGACAATCGTTTGCAATGGTTGTTAAATCGACTATCACTCAAGCGGTCGCTGGTTCGAGCCCCATTACAAGTATTTGTGAACATGGACTGATTGGATTGTCGTTTCCTCTATTATCATCTTTAAAACATGAGATATACCTACCTGAGCAGCAGATTCAAATTTAAGTTACCAGTAAATAAAGTGCGTAATTGATTATGTAGGTATGAACGCCTCGGTGACCTATTGGTTTAAGTAGCGGGCTGTGGTCTCGAGTTCCTGGGTTTGATTCCCGGGTTGGGCAAATTTGTATCCGAGCACACACACACACACACTATTATCCAAACACAGCCTTGGTTTGTATTGTGTACCAATCTGCATTTGGCAAACGTTTTGATTAAGCCAAAACCCATGTTTGTAACGAAAACATGGTTTCAATTGATTTATGAATTTACTTTGATTACATAAAAATAAAATACCCTTCCGATCGTCTATCGACCATGCGAACAGCCAGGTACGCGGGATACTACTCAATTATAATTCCCAAGTCATATCCATTCACCAGAAACAAAAGGAACAAATTCTACTTACCAACTGCATAGAAGTGATGTACTTCTTCCACCACAGATACTTCGCGAGAGACGGGAACGCCGCCAACCCGTAGTACGTATACATGACTATATGAATAAACGAGTTGATCGTTCCCAGGAATACCACGCTGTACGTAGGCTCGTACTTGAGGAATATCCAAGGGAACAGCACCATGCTGAAGTGATGGTAGACGTGGAGGAAGGTGAGCTGGCTTTGCTTCTTGCGGAGGATGAAGAAGATTGTGTCGAGGAGTTCGGTTACTTTCGCTGCTAGGTAGGTGTAGATGGCTGTTGTCACCTGGATGGAGAAAGTAGTGTGATTAATGCTATCGTTGAATAAGCGGCCACCTGCGACTTCGTCCGCGTGGATTTCGGTCTTATTAAAAAAATAATAACTTTTTACATTTTTAAAAAAGTTTCATTAACAACCATTAATTAGGCAGAATAATCTAACCTATACTAATGTTATAAAGTTGAAGAGTTTGTTTGTTTGTTTGAATCCCAGGAACGACTGGGTATTTTGTGTTGGATAGTCCAATTTTTGAGGAAGGCTTTATGCTCTAATTTGACAATATGTGACACCGAATTTTATTATCGTTAGTCCTTTTTGGATTTACCATAATTTTATAAATTTAAAAGGTCAAATTCCTTAAGGTTTCAAAGTTCATTGTACGTTATATATAGCAAATAAACAAGTGTTATTCGTAATAAATTTAGGCTAAATTAGTAAACAATGCGTTGTCAAAACAATGAAAAATTTAAAAGAACGTGTAAATTATGGCTTTTGATTTCGTTCTTGCAGCAAAACTGATCGCCCGTCGATAATATTAGGAACGTTATAACTGTGAATGCATTAACTTTCTAGTAAATGTACTCTAAGGAAGAAGATATAGATGGATTTTAATACCTAAGTATAATCTACGATTGACAGCCACTGCTTGACAATAAAAACTCAAGAATTAATTTGAATAAACTTTAAACCTTAATGTTATAATTTAAATAAGCATTTTGAACGGATAATTTCATGAACTTTTCGTTTTCGATCGTAGTTTTACATGCTTTAACTACTAATGATAGAGTTGATATAGAGAATTTTTAATAGCTTGAATTTATCAGATATATAAATTAATAAAAGAGACCGGTCTTAGAAAGGATATATTTAGTATTTTACTTACAGCAGCCATCGCAGTTTCATTGTTCAGCAAACATGTTTTATGTATTAGTCCAAACGGCAAGATGAGTCGCAGGCCCTTAAAATATAAAAAAATATTACAATATAAAATAACATAAATTATAAAACAAACAACATTGCAATTTCAGACTCTGGGTAAAGAAAGAGCTTATTTTTTCGTGTCATATGATTACAAAAATCATAACCGAATTGTAGAATAATATAATCGATGTCCCCATCCAATAACTCGGTAATGTGATATTAAAGACTATAGATATGCTGTTATTTCCTTTCGAGTTATAGATTTTGCCTACAGATATGATATATCTAAGCATAATTTGTTCTCGTCATTCTACATACATAGGTTGCTGTTATTATTTGGTCTTCTTTCATCTCTTACATCGTACATTCTTAAAGCAATCATGCCCTTTCTTCGAAATACGGAAGTACATACACACAAACAACATGCATTTTGTGAGAATTAAAATCTTTTATGTATCACATATCTTTTGCTGCGTGCGTAATGTTTTAGTTAGAATTTGACCGCGTTCTAATCTAGGCTTTGCGGATGTGGTTTTTCTACTTTGCTTTGAAAACCCCGATTAATCTACTCGTAGAAAAACAGCAGTTTATTTAATTAATAGTTAAAAACCCGCGGCTTTACCCTTGTTATCAATATTCCTGTTTTATCCGATGGGAGCATTAAATCGGATAAGTATCCTTTCTCCTTAGTCAGCCTATACCCTGCCTGTAAGTATACCAAATTTTAGTTGTTTCAATGTGATTGTCGGACAGACATCCAAACAAACGTTAACATTAATTTTATTCGTATAATACAAACTGTATTAGCTTCTTGAGTCCCTTTGATAGAAACTTAACACTGCGGCTTTTTTACTTTGTATAAAACAAAGTCATTTCCTGTGTCACTATTATACGCTGCGCTATCTAATTAAATCTGTTATGTATTGATGTATTTTTTTAATGTGTAGAATTATTCAAGAGGTATATTTATTATTTTACACGTGTAGTAGAGGAATAATGGATACTAGCCGCCGCGCGCGACTTTGTGCCCGAGAGTTTCGGTTCCGCACACATAGTGTTACCTATTTATTTTGGCTTTAGCCTTCCTCGACAAATGGACTATCCAATCCAAAAATATTTTTTTCAATTTTAATAAGTAGTTCCAGTGATAAGCGCGTTCAAACTAACAAACAAACAAACGGACTCTTCAGATTTATTAAAATATAAGTATAGATTTGGCATATAGCTGATGCCGGGCGGTATACATATTAACATATACTGTAGGAAAACTTTACAGGTAGTGAGATCCTCTAATATTTTTAGGATTTTTTCAATTTAATTTATGATAGAGTAATACAATCGTGAGGGTTACTTATCACCGGCATGCAAAGTCAAAATCTAAAACCTAACAACTGACTTCTCTTAATTACAGAGTTAAGTATGCTGTTTGTCCCGTGAGCAAGCTATAACATTGAACGGGAATTGAACCCGCAGCCTTCACATTCCTGCCTACTGGTCTACCAAGGCGGGCAAAATACAAAGTCAAGGTAAGTTAATGATCGTTACTACGTTATTAACGTAAACAGATCAATTATGTTAAGTTAACATGTTGAGAAACATAAGTCTGTCCGGCCTTACACAAATCAGGCATGAAGGATCAATTCGAGGTTTTTGCTTATAGTTGTCTTTGGTGACTAAAGAATGCCGATGGAAACAGGGGGGTAAATCTCCCTTCACTAGCTATTAGCTCGTATGTACGTATTCAAGTTTCTAGGATATTACAGGTCAATTTTAGCTCATCTAGAAATAGGCGTGTTCGTAAGCAGGGCTGTCTTTCGCCTATTAGGGGCCCTGGACATATGGGACTTTAAATCTCTTGTTTGGTAAACGTGGGAAATCTATACTTATAATATAATCAAAACTGAAGAGTTTGTTTGTTTGTTTGAACGCGCTTATCTCAGGAACAACTGGTCCGATTTGAAAAAAATATTTTTGTTTTGGATACCTAGTCCATTTGACGAGGAAGGCTCTAGGCTAAAGTATACCTACCTACGCGTGCGAAAACCGAAAACCACGCGGACGGAGTCGCGGGCGGCTGCTAATAAAACTGAAGAGTTTGTTTGTTTGTTGTGTGTTTGAACGCGTTTATTCCAGGAACTACGGGTTCAAATGAAATATTATTTTTGCGTTGGATAGTCCATTTATTTAGGACGGAAGGCTTTAAGCTATAGAATAATACTATGTTTGTGGAAACCGAAATCCATTCGAGTCGCGGGCGGCCACTAGTTATAAATAAATTAAACGACTATAAAAAAACTTACCAAGACAAACAGATGCACTGACACCGCGACCTGGACAATGTTGTAAACTATGAGAAGCTTGTTTAGGTTCATAGGTTGTCTAGACTTCATGAATTCTGGACCTATTTTGACCACGACTAGTAAGTAGGAGAGAAGTAGGGCCACAACTGGTACAGGTGATGACATCAATATCCAGTTGTCTACGGCGGGAACTGAAATAGAAACGATATCATATTTAGAGACCCTGGTCATAAAAATAAGGATCGCAGGTTCGGATCCCGCTAGGGGCTGTTTTTGTAATGTACATCGGCTTTCGTACTCTAGTCATGGATGTTATCAAAAGTTTTACGAATAAGTATGTTTGGTATCTATCCGTGATAGAACAGTTGCCTGATCGGTGGAATATCGAGTGCGCTCACTGGACTAAAGCGCGGTCGGTGTTTCCCAACACGATCCCCAACCAACGAGGCCGAATACGCGCGCCCGCACAAATACTGGCCGTTTAGAAAAAAAAAGTAAGAAAAAAGAAGAAATTCAAACGTCACATTTTTTCACTCTCGAAAACAATTGGTCATCGCCGTGCGTGCCTAGTTTTCATCTTATAAAAAATAAGGATTAATCCGCTTGCAAATAATATCCGTGATATTTAAAGTTTAAAACAAATTGTGGTTGAACGTGGTGGATCGTATTCGCTGCAGGAGCCCGGCCGTTGCAGAGGAAAGGTGAGTCGTACTTGCTTTCTGTCGTGACGGCAATTTGTTTTTTAGCGGATTGATACCGAAACCGTGTTTCCCTTATTTTTCTCTATTATTTCTTCATTCTTAAAATACAGTCCACACTCTGCTCTAACATTTGGTCCATTCTAGCCGAATTTTTCTATTAATTAATTTACTTATTTGAAAACCATTTTGCACGATTTCGTAAATTGCTCAATATGGCGGAAGAATTACAAATTAAAAGAAAAGGTTTAATTGTCAAAAAAGAATATTTATTCACTAAATTGCAAAAGTTATATGATGTTTCTGGTAAGATTAGTAGCGATTTGACTAAATTGCCAACGTTTTTATTACAATTATCTGAGATCGAAAATGTTCGTACTAAGTTTGAATCAGCCGTATTCGAATTGTATGAAATCGAGTTACAATTGAAATCATCAGCGAAGCTAGGTACTAGCGATCTAGATGCGTTTGATGAAATGTACAACACATGTCGTTTAATTGCGAATAAATATTCGAAATCTGCTGACTCGACTAATTGCGATAAAAAAGATTTATCATTAACAACGCCTGCTTTGCCAAAGTTATCATTGTTTGAGTTCGATGGGAACATCGAAAACTGGGTAACATTTTATGACACTTTTGTTTCTTTAGTGCACAATAGGAATTTTTCTGATATAGATAAGTTTCATTATTTACTGTCTTGCCTGAAAGGCTCAGCTTTAAATATCGCAAAAAAGCTTCCTATTACTTCTGCTAATTATTCTTTGATTTGGAAAAGTTTAATTGATAAATATCAAGACAATCGCACGTTAGCTTCTAGATATTTAGACAAAATGTTGAACTTTTCTCCGCTGTCTAAAGATACTGTGTCCAACCTAACGTTGTTCATAGAAACATTCGATCATTCTCTTAAAGCTATTCAAATGCTTGATATTAAAAATTTAGATGACTTTTTATTCTGTTATTTAGCGTTGCGTAGGCTAGATCCGCATACGAGAAAATTATTTGAGGAAGGCCGTGATCAAAATACAATACCTACTTTTACTGAGTTAATAAATTTTGTTAGTAAACAGATTAAAGTCTTAGAACACTCCATGACAAGCTCATCTGATATGGCTGTCACATCAAGCGGTTCGTATAGGAATAACAACAACTCTTATAAAAATATTAGTACTAGTAGTTACAAAGTGCCATCCTCAAAGACTGTTCTCACAACCACGCGTAATCCCAGTAATGATTCGTATAGAAATACACTCGCGTGTGTATTTTGCAAACAAAATCATTCCATTTACCGTTGCGATCAATTTCGTAAATTGACTGTCGACGAAAGGAAGGACCGTGTCCATTCCTTAAGGTTATGTATGAATTGTTTGAAACCAGATCATAGTTACAACAGTTGTAAAAGTACTATGACATGTGGGGTGTGCGCCTTGCCGCATCACTACTTACTGCACAGGGACAGAGGCGCGGGCAGCGCAGCGCCGTCGGCCGTGCCGAGCGCGGGCGGCTCGCAGCCATCTCCTCCATCGCACGCGCACCATGCGCTCTTATCTTCGCACTCTCACTCCGTGAGTGAGACGTTGCCCGAGCAACAAGCACTATTAGGTTATGAAAATAATCGTAATTATGGTGTAGTATTAGGTACTACGCTTATTCATGCTATTGATAGCGACGGACAGTATCAGAGCTGCCGTGCAGTTATTGATTCTGGAGCTCAGAGCTCATTTATCACTACCGAATGCGCACAGAAATTAGGTTTACCTAGAAAGAGGTGTCCGTTTACGATAAATGGATTAGGCGGTGAATTTATTAAAAATCAAGGTATGGTCACCTGTACATTAAAACCTAGATTTGCAGAAGGTCCGACATTCGATGTCGATTTAGTCGTGGTATCAAAGGTATCAGCAGATATGCCTAATATCGCGCTTCCTGAAAACATATTACAGGAATATGATTCTTTTAAGTTAGCAGATCCTTTCTTTTTCAAACGTTCTCGCATAGACATTTTATTAGGTAATGATATTGTACCAGATCTTATATTAGATAAACCGATAGTAATTAGTACTAGCATTCCAAGTGTAATCGAGACAGTTTTTGGATACATCATTAGTGGTAAATTGTATTCGGACTTTAATGATAATCGATCACAAACATTTCATTTATCTGTTTCTAATGACGATCAAGCGTTAGACAAAGCGTTACGTAGATTTTGGGAGGTTGAGGAGGTGCCGTGCACTCCATCGCCAAGTCCAATGGATCAATTGGCCGAGAAAATATTCGCCGAAAAGCATACACGGGAAGAAAACGGGCAATATGTCGTACCACTACCGTTTGCATCAGACCACGCGCCACTGGGCGACTCGCGCGCTAGTGCCGTGCGTCGACTCCTGTACACAGAGCGCAAGCTTGCACGTACCCCAGTACTGCAGCAGATGTATAAAGACTTCATGCATGAATATGAACGACTCGACCACATGGAAGTCTACCAGGGTGAGGAACCTAGTAGATATTTTATTCCTCACCACAGTGTTCTTCGTCCGAGCAGTACATCAACACCATTGCGAGTTGTATTTGATGCATCGGCTAAGTGTAGTAATAACGTAGCTTTAAATGATATTCTATTAACCTGTCCAAAACTGTACTCTGCTATCGAATCAAATATTTTAAAATTTCGACTTTTTAAATACTGTTTATTTAGTGATGTGTGTAAAATGAATCGCACCATCAGTCTAAGACATGATGATCGTTCTTATCAATACATTTTGTTTAATATAAAGATTTATGACGTAAGGAAACGTTTTCCACTCGCTGAACAAGTCTTGTATAACAGAAACGATCGTGTACTTAAGTCAAACGTTTTGACTACGGTCGATTTAAATGATGTATTGAAAATCTTACTTAAATTGACACAGAGCGCATACTACGAAGTAGAAATGAAGTTACGTAATATAAACAAATATGTTCCTTCTTTGAAAAAGTTGTATCCGTTTATTGACACCCAGGGATTCCTCAGGGTAGGGGGTTTCATTGAAAAATTCGAGCTTCTCCATAACGCTAGACACCCGCGTCTTTTACCAAAGGGCAGTCAATTTACGGAACTGATCATTGAGTACTTAAATTATAAATTTTTGCATGTTGGCCCGCATAACTTGCAATGTATACTTAATGAGAATTACTGGATTCCGTCTACTCGTAGTCTTTTTCTATCAATTTTATCTAAATGTATAACTTGTTTCAAATATAAACCTCATATGGTACCTCTGCCAGAGGCTCGTTTACTGACAAATAAGGTATTCACTCACGTTGGAGTGGACCTTGGAGGCCCTTGTCTCATCAAAGAAAGTTTAAAACGTAATGCTAAAGTATTAAAAGCTTATTTAGTTCTGTTCGTTTGTTTCTCTACTAAAGCGGTTCACTTAGAAGTCTTATCTTCACTATCCTCAGATTGCTTCCTTGCATGTTTGGACAGATTTGTCACACGATGCGGCCTCTGCTTCTTAGTTAATAATGTAGGTGATAAGTCTTTAACGTTTAAAGAACTTTATATTTTCTGTAAGGCAAAAGCTATTTTAAACTCACGACCGTTGTGTCCGTTACCTGCTTCCGATAGTCCCAACGATTTCAATGTGTTAACGGCGGGTCATTTTTCAATTGGCAAAACTTTAGTTGCGTTACCTGATTTTGACGTTCAAGATATACAGGTTAAAAGACACCGACGTTGGCAATGTATTCAAAAGTGCACTCAAATGTTTTGTAAACTTTGGAATCGCGAATATTTAAATACCTTACAACAACGAGCAAAATGGTTTACGACATCAGCTAATATTAAAGTAGGTGAATTTTCTGATTAAAACAGATGGTGTTCCATCTTGTAATGGCCTTTAAGTAAGATGGAACTCTTACTTGTGTCTTATGTTAATTAACTTTATTACTCACAATACTTTAGATATACCTACTTTAGATTTCTTATAATTCTTTAACCTTTACTGGGTTTAGTTTCTATTTACTTTTTCTATTTCTAGTAGAAACCATCATTATGGTTTCGGTAGGGGGTATGTTTGGTATCTATCCGTGATAGAACAGTTGCCTGATCGGTGGAATATCGAGTGCGCTCACTGGACTAAAGCGCGGTCGGTGTTTCCCAACACGATCCCCAACCAACGAGGCCGAATACGCGCGCCCGCACAAATACTGGCCGTTTAGAAAAAAAAAGTAAGAAAAAAGAAGAAATTCAAACGTCACATTTTTTCACTCTCGAAAACAATTGGTCATCGCCGTGCGTGCCTAGTTTTCATCTTATAAAAAATAAGGATTAATCCGCTTGCAAATAATATCCGTGATATTTAAAGTTTAAAACAAATTGTGGTTGAACGTGGTGGATCGTATTCGCTGCAGGAGCCCGGCCGTTGCAGAGGAAAGGTGAGTCGTACTTGCTTTCTGTCGTGACGGCAATTTGTTTTTTAGCGGATTGATACCGAAACCGTGTTTCCCTTATTTTTCTCTATTATTTCTTCATTCTTAAAATACAGTCCACACTCTGCTCTAACAAAGTATGTCCAAGCATTTCCTAACTTCCATAGTACTAGCTTCGAACTTAGATTCGTGCTAAGCAATGTTTTCGTTACAAAGATGGGTTTTGGCGTAATCACTACGCTTGTCTAATGCGGAATTGGTGATAATAAACTCGGACTGTGTGCGAAAAATCCAACACTAATTTGCCCGACCCGGGAATCAAACCCAAGACATCGACCCATTGGCCCGGTATTTAAACCTCTAGACTACTGGGCATCTTGATGTTTATTCACATTTATCATTCCATCTGCCAACAATGCGTAGTTACCTGGTTTCATACCAACTAACATTTGATAAGATCTGAGGAAACCACAGCGTTAATATACATACACATTATGTGTATGTTCCGGTTGACATTCGCAGATCAAGTAGATACTGCTTCCATGACGCAGTCAATGACTTGTAAGTAGTTTAACGACGGTCACGTCAGCCAGAGGTTCAAGTCCCGGATTTGTAAGTTTAAACTTATTTAAAGACGGGAATTACAAATCCCGAAAATAAAAATAAAATTGGAATAAAAATTGACAGGCCCGTTACGCTAGTGTGGTTAGTCGCCTTACAAAACCAAGGGTCGCGGGTTCGAATCCCGCTAGGGACAAATGTTTGTGTGATGAACATCGGCATTTGTACTCTACTCGAGTCATGGTTGTTTATAAAAAGTTTTCAAGTATGCCTATCCGTATCGAACAAGCTTCGAGCTTAGATTGGGGCTAGGCAATTGGTGTGTTAGTCCGAGGATTTTTTTTATATTACTAATGGATTTCTGCGTTCAGGAAAAGAGTATGCAGTATAATGTATGGCAAACAGGGGATGGATACTATTGGTAAAATGGCATAGATTTTTATCAGTAGTACCATATGAGTAGTGTGACTCGGGGAAAAATAACAACTATATTTGCTTTTTTCCCCTTACAGTTACAAAGTTGGCAGTGATTGAGAAACTTGGTTCTATTAGTTCTAGTGGAAATTATCAAAAAACAATTGAGGTCATATCATGTGATGTGCTTAGCATGGCAAATTACTTAAGTTATCTAGGTCGACCATATTTGGTCGTATTAATGTAAAATAAATTATTTCTGATTTCACTTGTTTATCTGTTTATAAATAATACTATTAAGTACTTTATATTGTATAAAAAATACTTATAAAATCCATGTTTTTTATTATTTTTATTGAAAGTCATATTAAAGATCCTGTTTAATTTTTATTTAACTATTTAAATAAACTCCTTTTATAAATTATATTATGTTTATAAAGTTTTGTTTAAAAAAATAGTTTTTGATGTTTAATTTAATTAAGAATTGTAATTTTTTTCACCTCGCGTTATTGATTTTTATAAATAAACAAATCTCATTGCCGGGAATCGAACCTACTCACGCAGATTAATGTAAAAGAAAAAAAACAATCTTCTTAAAAAATCTGTAGATAAAAATAATTTAAAAAGATTTAACTAACCTTTCCCTTTAAACTCCCAGAGCTGGGAAGCCGCATTGGTTCCATTGATCACCTCCATGTTCCCGGCCCCGCAGACTCACAACTGACTTACTAATCCCAGTTCCAAGGGATCACCACTTCACTTATTCTATTTTTCGTTAATTGTTCCGCGGGTCAATGTCGAATGTCAAACTCACAATGCAAGGCGACCCGTATTGTACGTTAGCGAATATGTATTCATTAATTAATTGCATAAGTACGAATTAGTCAATATCTTGTTAACAAATGATAGAATCCGCTGACGACTTATTGACTTACACAAATGTAATGCTTAGTTTAGACGCGTGTGCAGTTTAAATACGATACATAGCGATGACAATATTCATACGCGCGATGGATAGCTGTGAACTTAGTTGACATTATAAGCGGTTTTCGCTATTGACGCGGTAATATGAGTATGTTAATCACTTATAAAAATTGTCTATTAATTATGATAATGTTTTCCAACCTTACTGTACTAAGTACTTTCCGGTTATCGTCTTAATTACCGGAAACCAAAAAGCATTCAAAAATTTCGGTTTAATGAACTATTTTTTTAGTTTAAAATAATATTTTTATCAACTCAAAATAAGCTGAGCGAGCTGAGCGAGCGAAACACGACAATGGTCAACGCGCGTTAACAGAATACTAACTTTTGAACTATAACTTCGCATTGTAATTTGTACGTGTCGACGTAAAACATAATAAATCTCTTGAAAATATCCTTGTATCTGTGAACCAGTTGTTAACTAACTGGTCTGGTTTCGTCAAAATTCTGTCGCAGTCATTGTAAGGACACTGTGTAATGAGTTTAAACCTTTTTGTTTTTTATTATTATTTAAAATACTATCAGGATGTCATCTTGTTTTTATGCATGTGGGCTTATAGTTATTGTAAGTAGGCAGACTTGTAAGTAAATTACTTGTAGTAATTAATAAGAAGTTTGATTACAAAGCAGTATTCATCTAAGTTCTAAAGATTAAAAAAGGTTCTTCTCTCTTAGGGTGCATATAGCAAGTTCGCTGTTTAGTAGGTAAGTAGGCATTTATATCAATTGACATCAGAATCACGTTACTTAAACCAGATTCCAAACACATCATTGGAAGATAGTCATAGCAAGCGATGCATATGATGTACATTATCAGATTTTTATTGAATGAATTATAAGGAGCTTCTTCTTCTTCTCTTCTTTAAACTAAAGAGCTACGCTCTTGTCGTGTAGCTTCTTCCACTCTTTCCTGTTCCAGGCCAGTTCTTTGACTTCTTGATAAGACACGACGTTTACCTTCTCCTTTATTTGGCTCATATAGGTGATTCTTGGCCTACCTCTCCCTCTCTTTCCTTCTATCTTTCCTTCTATGATGTTTTTTAAGAATTCGTCGTGTCTTATCAAGTGGCCATAAGCTTCATTTTAAACAAATACGCATTTGTAGTTTATCAGATGGGTAAAATTATATCGCCAAGTTTTTAAAGGCATTCGTCAAAGTTTCCGTATTTATGCATAAATTGGTTTGAAAGTTCATTTCCTCATAACATATACATACATAACATATATAAAACAACATTACACACTATCATTAGAATCATCAACTGATTTTTATTCGAATTCTTAACGATATAAATCTTAAAAATTAGAATTTTCTTTAAAACTACTATTTTGCTTACGATTTTCCTTAACGGGACTAACAAAAATCCGGAAGGAAAATTTTAATATTAATTTTATTTTTCACAAACCACGACAGCATTAACGAGTTGGATCATGACGCAAAATATTTTGTTATTCTGTTTCAAATGCGTATTTCAATATTTTTGACAGCAGAGTTGTGACAAGTATACTATTGTACACTTACACGAGGATTGGTTCGTGATCCTACGGTCAAAGGTCTCGACTTTGGCTAGCACTGTCCAGCGTCTAAGAAACACCTATTGTATAAGATTTTTGACGTTCGCGTTGCATTGAAACGGACTTAAATTATTTATTCAGTAATATAAAGGGCCCATTGGTCTATTGGTCATAGACCCTGGCTACAAAACCAAGGGTCGCGGGTTCGAATCCCTCGGGGACAAATGTTTGTGTGATGAACATAGGCATTTGTACTCGAGTCATGGATGTAATAAAAAGTATTTAAGTATGTCTATCTGTTCCCTAGCCTCCATAGTACAAGCTTCGAACTTAGATTGGGGCTAGGCAATTGGTGTGTTAGTCCAATGAATTTATTTATTTTTGATTATTTGATTCACTTAATTAATTCCTTTGCCCGTCAAAACTTCTTTCGCCCTACCACCACTACCATTTTACACTTACATTGTAATTATTATGTATCACCTAAGAAAATCTCTGTAAAAGGTAAACTTTTCATACGAAAGTCAACAGTATTTCAGGGCAATAATTTCCAGGAGCTTTCTCTGATTTTCCTTTCTAATAGTGTAGATTTTCCTTTGCAGGCAAACTATCACCACCTTATGTGAAATATAGTACTTAAAGTAAAAAGTAAGTAGGTATTAGAAATGTACTTCATAAATAAATATCGCGTATAGATCCGAAAGTCAATGTAAACATCTATTATGTAAGGAAAATTGGTGGTTGAAGTCTTCAGTTTTTCTTATGCGTTATATTGTGCTTATTAAATGTTGATTTGGAATGATGTGAGAATTCCCTTTACGTCAAAAGATATACCATTGGTGGAAAAGTTATTGAGTGATGGCAGCATAAATTATTCAAATTGTTACGGTGGTTACTGTGGACATTGACGTTTCTTATGCTTGTTAATCTAAACATCTGACAAAATTAAGCATTATGTTTATTTATTAAGTATTAAAGTCCCGCTGCAGTGCAAAGGCCTGCATCATTGGGAACCATGTTTTTGTCAGAAAGATGGGTTTTGGCTTAATCACCATGCTTACAAAATGCGGATTGGTGATCACAAACCCTGCCTGAGTTCTGAAAAACCGCCACTTTGCCCGACCCGGGACTTGAACACAACTTTAGTTTGACTTAATTAATAAAAAAAAATATGTATTGCAGTATTTATGCATGTCACGCCAACAAACGGTATCGTGTAAATAATCTAAATACGACCATTCATTGTATGCAAATACCGAGCTTGTAATTTATTGTGTTTAACTAGTTTAGCATCGCTTGCATCTTCATATTTATTAATTAACCAATTACTAAACAGAATGTGCATAACTGAGTCACGGATAAGTAAAAAAAGTTAGGACTCCGCGGTTCTAAAACGTGCAGCCATGAATTTTTGCATGTGTGTGAGTTACCTCGACGTCACAAGCAACTGAAGTTTAAGTGACGTTTTAAAAGAACATAAACTTTTTGATGAGTTATGTCCCTTTTGACACGTGGGACACCAGAGTGGTACACCTATAACTGGAACAAAATAGTAATTTTGGAACACCTTGGTAACTTTGGTGTTCCGCGGTGCTTATCAAAATGGTAATATATTCAGTTTTAGATAGAAAGTGACGCTCAGGGTACTCAAATGCCATAAATATGGTTACTTATAGACATATCGCCATTCAAATTTTTAAACACTATGCTTCGATAGGATACCTACCTGTTGGCGCATTGACGGCTATCATATTTATGGTGGTCTGACTGGACCGACCTATATGACGTTTTGAATGTGTCGAGTTTTAAACGATTAGAATGTTAACAACGATAATGGAAAGTTTGTTTGAACCGATATTATTGACAACTAGCGGCCGCCCGCAACTCCGTCCGCGTGGATTTCGATTTCCAATATCCTATGTGTTATTCTGATGTATAATATATATCGTGGTGAAGTTTCATTCAAATCCATTCAGTAGTTTTTACGTGAAAGGGTAACAAACATCCATACATCCATACTTACAAACTTTCGCCTTTATAATAGTAGTAGGATTTGGTTGCGTCTATTTATTTGTACCCGTAGTGTCACTATCCCTCAGACGCTGACGGTACAAGGAACAATTAATTCTGAGATTTAAAATAACACTATCAAATAGAATACCTGCACCTACCTTTATTTCCAATGACGTATATGTTCTCGATACACTGCGTCATCAATAATAATGACTCTAATTTGTTTAAGTAGTCGTCATTTGATCGTAACTAGTACAACGACTTTAAGTGGTGTTAGAACAATATTTTCCTTAAATAAATATTATGATCAAATACTTATATAATTATGCATGAGCTAACGGTACAGGACTTGCCGTACAATAAATCTGCTGCTATGAGTAAGTTATTTTGGAGTCTAATATGTTGGTATTAGCCAAATTAGCATACATATTTGTCATCATCATCATCATCCTAGCTTCTCTCCTGGTTGCATCCGTGGCTATTGCCTCAAAGCCCATGTCACACTATGAGTATGATCCAAAATTGACCAGGCTGGTTATTACAATGGAGCTGTTGTCGTCTGCCCGACTAAACCCTTTCAAGGGAAATCAGGCAATTTGGATCATAGTTGGGACCGACGCTTTAGCGTGCCTTTCGAAATCATCATTCCTATCGGACAATCAGATGATCAAGCCTGCAATGTCCTAACCAAACTGGGAAAACCAACACAAAGTCAAAGCGTTAACCGCCCTTTAATTAACTACCAGGTTTGAACACTGGTGACAATCGGGATTCTTTTCCCATTCATCCTCAGTGGTGACAAAGCCAGTGGTGTCAAAGTCAAAAGTCAAAGTCAAAGCGTTTATTTTGCAACTTGATTTACACCGAAATTCTTAAGAATTGAATTCGTGTCTGGCCGAATGGGGAAAAGTGTAGACGGTGCTCCTTACACCACGAAGGCAGAGATTTAGTCTAATATAAACTGTATTCAAAAACTAAGTTACTTTTTGCAGCCTGTCATCATAATAATATGTATGTTTGCGTTATTGCTCAGAATTTTTATATAGGCACCGTGTTCATTATATCATAGTGATCATGACTACAAGCAGTTTATATGCTATTTTCAAGGTTAACATTTTTACTTTGCCCTTAATGGTGTAGATCATTTTATGGGAGAATATGAAATCAATGGTTGAAAACACATCATTTATTCTTTTTCAATATCCTATAATAACAAATTTTGTACTATTAATAATTAAGGTAAAATTAAGGAGAAATAAACAAGCCATCTATTAAGAAAATGAAATAAAAATTTATTGACATCATTATTGCGTCTTACGTCAAAACAATTAACTAACTGACAAAGTATAACAATTTTATGTAATTGCATTTTTACAATAACTTTATAATATCATTTTTATTAAATTTTCTACCAGGGGTCTCTTAGCATGTGGTAATAATTTGTTTTTCTGACAATTCTCCTCTTATAGCAATTTATAAAATTTCAATATGTTTCAATGATTCAACAAGAATCACGTCTAAAGTTCAACGATTTCGTTTAAGGTTTAAACATAAGTGTAGAAACACATCTAACCGAAAAAACGCCACCGAAGGTCGGCGTGACTAGGCCTTCAATGTATTTTAAATGTCGGATAACACACCATGCCGAAATTACATCGCGTAGTTTTGTATAGAATATTTGAACTGTAGGTATTGCCGCCGAACTTCGGTCACGTATTTGGTGTGTAGCACAGAAAGTGAAAAAATATAATATTTTATGGAACGGACACTGCATTATGGCTTTTACAAAGTTTATTAATATACTGTTTTTTGTAGGGCATTGATTAATCAGCAAGAATGTTGTCTGGTTGTTCTTCTAACAAACATAGATCATCAAAATAGCAAGACTTAGTTCCCTTAAACTAAAATATGATAATAATATAGAACGACTTTGATGAGAAGTTAAAAAAACAAATTAACTTTAGCACATGACGAGAAGACCCATTAATGATTAAAGCATATTATAAGCAGAATACAATTTTACATTTAAGTTATTGCTTATAAGAACGAGTATCCTTATAGAACTTGGGCCCTAATAATTTTTCAACAATTACATGTTTACCAGGAACAATCAAATTAAGTAATCACTATTTCACTTATGGCTTAGTTAGCAGAACAAAACTTAAATTACATCATTTTAAGAAAAGTTCACAATTTACAGCATAAACTTAATAAGTATTCCAAAAAGTTAGTTTTTCCCTAATAATAATAACAAACAAGTTGTAACATAGGTCAATTTTATGTAGGTACTTATACTACTCGTACTACTCATAAAGGTTTAATTTGAACTTAATTCGTATTTTATAAAATAAAACAAAATAACCTTTTATCGAATTTGACGCCGCATTCAAAAACTTACTTTTATATAGTAGAGGACGAAATAAACACACTTCTTCTTTTTTACATTAAAGTTATTATGAGTAAACAATTATCTTAAAACAAACTGGGAAACTTAAATGAAGTCTTAAAAAATATCTTATAGTTACATTACGAAAGTATATATTAAAATATGCACCAAAGTATGAATGTAGTCCCAACCGTAGAAATATGAAGTCTGTTTTTATTTTTGTATTCAATAATAAAAACTATTATAATTGTGATACCATCAATATGGCAGATGCATAAAATGAATCGTAACTCTGGGTCAAAAGTTGCAACATTTGTATAAAAGCAATCATCATTCAGTTACAATAAAAGTTATTATTATCTAAGTATACCACAAATGAAAATTGACGGTTGTCAAACTAACTGTATTTGAAAGAAAATAACAATCGCCATTTACTTGTTATTAATCGGACCAAAATGCAATTAGATGTAACTACAAGAATTTGATAATATGTAGAAACAATGCAAAACCACACTTTTTAATCATAAAACATTCCATAAAACCAGTACCATAATTTGCTGCAATCCAATTTTGTCTTAATCTAATTAATTAACGATAATTGTGCGGTTGGCGATTACTGTAAATATTTCAATATTATAAAGCGTATCTTCTCACTGTAAAGATTTTTGTTTATTTAAAATGTTAGCGTAAATTCATTTGCAATTATAACCTACGATATGCTAAGACTTTAGAATTTAAGTTTCCGAGAAGATTTGTAAACTCAAGTTAGCTAGAGATCTTTCAATAGCCTCATCAGTTAAATGTATTAAATGCTAAATTAATATTTGTCTTTTGCCAAATTCAATAACTTGTAACTGTAATGCTTCACATTTTCATCCTCTTAATCTATCACAGGCAATAGAAATCTTGAAAGAACTCTTCTAACAAGGCCAATAAATTATACCTTAGCGTACTTAGAAACTAAAACCCCCATTATTCTTATTGCCTTATCTAAATTAAAACTTTCATCTGTGTCATCACAAACATCAGTCTCAACAGAAGCTATCCACAGTCTATCAAATTGAATCATTTCTTTATTATACTATCAAAGTCATATTGAGGTCCGAAGGCAGACTTTGCCGTGCGTCTTGTCAGGTATACTTTCCCGTCTTTCTCATAGTCTCCGCAAGCATTATTCACTTCATACGGTACGTCGTCTACTTCAGCATTTTTACTATCATTTCTATGGAGGCCATTTTCTTTCTCGGAAGTTTTAGTGACTCCGTTTGTTTTAACCCCGTTGACTTTGACTCCGTTTCTTGTCTTTTGATATTCTTCCTTGATTTCCTTTTCGACGTCTTTCTTTCCTTTGTAGCTCTTGGAGTAGAAGTTGAGGAATAGAAATAGAAAGATCATAACGTTGGCGCAAATGAAGTAGGTGAAGCCGGAAGCGTACTGGCAGCGCGGAGAGAAATGAGTCCATGCGCAGTAGACAAGCATTAACACGAATTGGATCTAGAGGGAGAAAGAAAAGGGTAAGAGAGACCAATAAATAAAACAATCTACGCACTATGGAATTTTAGGACCACTGAGTAAGATTCTATAAAAACTAGAACTATGTAAGAGGTTCGGAACTTAAGCATTTGTTTCACTAATCAATAAAATTGAGGAATGCTATACAGGAATCTTTTTAAAGAAACTTATTTATTGTAAAACTAAGGATTTAATTAAACTTTACTAAGCTAGAAAAAGTGTTACGGGTTTTTCATATTATGTCTACTGGTTTCCATGTTATTATGTATTATATTCGATAAATTGTGTAAACTTTATAACAAATTCAAGAACTTGTCTAGCTTCTTTAATTTTTTAAAGATTCAGTACTATCGAAGTTAATTGACAATGCAGTAAGTTTGAAGGGTAAGTTTTTTAGACCCATTGTCAACATTGTCAAAATCAACCTTCAGATTTAATCCTGAATCATTATTTTTGAACTATGCGTGTCACAAATTCATAGACCTACAAAATACGATTAAACTATCAAACTACGTTCCCTCCGCAACTAATTCTCAAACAATTCTTAGCATTCTTACCAGTTGCATCTTCGTGACGTATTTCTTCCACCAGAGGTACTTCTGGAAGCGAGGACCCAGTCCTGACAGGAGGTAGTAGGAGTACATCACCACATGGACTACCGAGTTGAGAAGAGCCAGGATAGCGCCCTCCCCCCCAGCGGCAAACTTCAGGTAACTCCACGAGTATACTGCCATGATCACGTGATGGTACACGTGGAGAAAGGTTACCTGGAAGTTGTTAAATATTTTTGTATAATAATTTATACTTAAATAAGACTTTGAAGCGGACCCTGGACTCCGAGGCAACAGCCGAGGATGCGACCGGGACAAACGCTAGGATGATGATGACTTAAATAAGATTTTGACATTAATTGAGAAAATGTCGCAGATTTGAAAAAAGCTATTTCCTTTTAAAATACTCTTAGCAATTCCGCAGCTCGGATAAACTTGTCTTAAAATTTATTCAAAACACTCGACCGATTGATTAATTTTAATTTTCACAAGTCAAAAGTAAATAATTGTAATTAATTATTATAAGTGAAAAAATATTAAGTTGTGCTTCAACTTTGCAAATGAAGCCAGTCTTTATGAACCATTTTCGAGCCAACGTTTACTTATGCAAAGGAATATAGACAAAATGTTGGCATCTAAAATTCAAGACATCTAGTACCCATTTCTCTTCATTGTCCTTGTCAAAACATTCAGAATAAGCTCTAAAGCTGACAGTGAATTGGGCTTGGATATGAAATACTAAAGTAATGGTACAAACCAGTGCAGATAATACACGGCAAACTACTTGGTATCTAAAGATAAAATACTGTTGTTTCGGATCGTTTGCCTAGATACCAAATTCACAAACATGTCTTAATGCATTAGACTCGTGACTATCAGAACATACTCGTACAATAAACATTAACAACTGAAGTTCAAGAACTTGAGGTTTTAATTATACAGAGACACAAAGTTTGAAAAAACATTTCAACCCCTTACTGTAGCATTGTTTTGATTGATGACATGACGTACGTTGGTTACTAAGGTTACTCAACGGTGTACCGTGAAAAAAGTGTTGTCTCCTTTTCTCTTAACGTAATTTTGCTAATGCTTACTCTGCCACGCATTTTATATTATTTCCATGGCAACGGATTTAAATATTTGACGTCATCTGTGGCAATAATGACAATAATATTCATTCCGTTCTGCTTAAAGTAACATTCATTTTGGGAAAAATAATAAAATACTATGTTTAAAATAAGTTGTTTGTGATAAATAATACATTAAAAGATACAATTTCAAATATTTTCTATGGTTAAAGCTATATTTTAATAAATGTAACTGTTTTACATACAATATTATATTGTGTATATTGAGGACAAGAGCAGACTACCCGTATTTGCGTTGAAAGGAACGCATTTTTCCAAAAGCAGTGTATAGCGGAAGTTACATATATTACTAATTAATTTCTTTTAAAAACTGACAAGTTCTACAAGATTCTAAAATATATAAAAATTATTATTTTAATTTAATATACTTTGTGCTTTTGTGTCATTCGTGGCCATCACTAGGCAGATTTTTATTTAAATTAAAACAACATCGTTTTCTATCCTATTCTAATATCTAGCCAGAAAGATCGAATGAAATGGCACCGTTCGAGTCTTCCGTTCCCGGAGTGGAAACTTGAACCAATGGCAAAGCGTTATGACAGCGCTCAAACGTCCCGTCCAATCACTGGCTTTTTAGGCCACGCTTCCCGCGCCCTCTAGCGGCGTGGTGTGTGTAAGATCCACCGGCGCACATCACACGTGCGATCGTAACAAAAAAATCGAATTTAAGGAATTTTCTCGGTATTGGTGTGTGTAAACGTGTTCTGAACAATATTTGTGATCATCAAAGTCCAGGACAAGAACTATTTCCAACCTAACGCACGACTTAACGCCAAACGAGACGAAGTGTGGGAGCTCCCAGCTAGATGCATCAGCAAAGTACCTCCTGGACAAGACGTTCGTGGTGAGAGGTAAGAGTTTCTTTCTTTGGTGGCGGACTTCTTCATCGGCGGACATTCAATCTTTACCCCGGCTGCACCCAAATGGGCAGGAAACGTTTTCCTGCCGCAACTGTATTGGTATAATGTTGTACATATTGTACCAATTACTAACACGCTTTAGTTTAATGAATGCTTTTCGATCATTCATTAAAGTAATGTCAAAAATACTCAAACAAAACTTTTTGTTTAATAGAAATATCACGCAATTCAGTGATCAGTAGTACATGATTTTGTATTTAGTTAAATTATACTCGAAGTGGTGTGCGAGATAGTATTTTTTTATTGTTCACTTATAATACTAATGAACCAGTGTGATTTCAGTTATTGAATATGGTTCATCTGCTTAGTCTATTCTTTATAATAAGTATCAGAATCAAATAAAGGACAACGCACCACAGAAACAAACACTTAAACTGTTAGAATTGATAAAAAATCCTCCACTGCTTTACCCTACACTATGATACAAAAGTCCTGTATAAAATTCAAATCTCTATCGCGTGAGATCGTTGCGATATCGTCTATAGAACTACGGCTACACTAAACGATTGGGGTAAACGATTCTCGGGCACGTCATGTTAAAACGTATGCAATTAATAATATTATTTTTGATAAAAACGCTGCGATGGTATAGTGGTTACTTAACCGGGTCGTGGTCTCGAGGTCCTGGGTTCGTCTCCCAGATAGGTCAAAATTTGTGTGAGTTTTCCGAACACAGCCTGGGTTTGTGATAACCAAACGTATTTGGCAAGAGAGGTGATTTAGCCAAAGCCCATATTTGTACCGAAAACATGATTTCAAATGATGGAGGCCGTTGCCCCGCTATGACATTAATAGACTGATACTTTACTTACTTGGTAAAAAAACGTAGGTACTGGTTATGAGATTAGGCGGGTCTAAGCCATAAAGTATCGGTTGGAGCGTAAGTAACGCTGAGATACGTGTTCCGGATGAGATATGGCTTTCAATGGAAGGTTAACCTTGATTCTGTATGCCTAAAAGGGGTCGTTTTGAGGCTTAAGTACCCACTCTTATGTAGTATACCGTTGCTAACGCCCTTGAAGGAATAATCTTTTCCGTACAACTAACAAGTTGTACTTAGTCTTTTTACAAATAATCCGAGTGAAACCTTAAGAGATAACAGTAAATTAAAATAGAAGAGACGCAAAATAATTTATGCGTAAAGTATTGTTTGAGAATATAATCAGTCAAATAATTTATTGCATATTTACCTGACTGTTCTTCTTTCTTAACACAAAGAAAACTGTATCCAGAAGCTCAGTGAATTTGGCGAAGAAATACCACCATCCTAGGTCTAACAACTGGAATAAAAGAAAATAAAATTTTCATGAACTATTCAAAAATATAGGAGGACTATTGTAATTTCAAAAAGTTTTCATATTTTTTAACGCTTACGGGATAGGTTCTATGCTATTTTAATTACAATTCTAGAAAAGAATAGAAATAATATTTAGCATGTCAAACTGTTTAAAAACAAATATACTAAAAGCTTCTTACTAATTCATCATATCGCTAACTAAATTAAGGTGTATATTTCCGTATTACGTGTCTTCTAAAACGAATTCCACAGAATACCGGGAGAAAAAATATCGTAAATTGACTAAACTAAATAAGGCTTACCATTGGATTCTGCGTATTGGACGGATACCGACACCCGGCGTACAATATGCCATCTCTGAAGAGGTTTAACTTGAACACCTGAGAAAGAAATAAATTGAAACGTATAAAAAGGCTACATAAATACCTAAAAGTCGTCAAACATGCTGCTTTATACATAGAACACAACCAATAGCTTTAAATTCAATGTGTTTCAATTGCTCATCGTTAATATCTGTCCCAGTAGTTATTAGTTGAAATCTACATACAAACTTTGAATAACTTTCAAACGTTAAGAAAGCCATAATCCAAAATATGCTTATAGTTGGTAGCCACTTTTCGCAAATTTTAGGTTATGAAAGCCTAATGATGAACAGTGTAAAAAGTCATGTTAGATTTGCCCTCGCCATTCTTCGAAATTGGTACTAAAATAAGAGCAATAGTCCCTTCTTCAGTTCGCTCTACGAGACAGCACGTTGACAGTAACCTTTTTAAATCAATGACCAACAAGCTGTCTTGCTCTTAGTGCCCATTTCGAATTTAAAACGATTGCAAATCTATGTTTAAAAGACATCTCACCTTCGTACAAATCATGCTAGCCATCAGAACCTGCGCCGCATTGTAGTAGGTGATGAGCTTGTTCATCTGCAACGGCGGTCGATCCTTCATCAGCAACGGTATCACTTTTATCACCACGAGGTATGCGATCACGACGCACAGGATCGGCACTGGGCTGGACATCATGAACCATGAGTCCACCAATGCACCTGAAATTATGTTTTTCTTTAATATCATAGGTAGGCAAATGAACAAGCGGGTCATCTGATGGTAAGTGATTACCACTGCCCATGGACATCAACAACCGTACAAGGTCGCAGATGCGTTACCTGCCTTTAAGAACCCCATACCCTCCCCAACTGAACTCTGGCAACCTTATTCACCAGCAAAAACATAGCACAATAGTTACGATGTGCTAATTTACTGTGGTCTTCTGTAAGGTGGAGGTACTTCCCCAGACGAACGGCTCATTCCAGTGGAAGTTCCACAAGAAAATGTTGTGACGACAGATATTGAGGAATGGTTGAGAAGACTTTACGCTCTCGTCACGGGCCGAGAATCAGCCAAGATGGAGGGAGATTCCTTGGAGAGGCCTATGTCAAGTAGTAAAATGCGATAGACTGACAAGACAATATAATTATTATACAATTTTCTAAATTAATTGATACTATTAAATAATATCTTCTTATAAATGGATGGAATCGTGTTTTAGAAAAGACTACATTTAAATATTTACAAGGAAACCAGACATTTAGGGTTTCACTTGCTCCTTTTCGGAATTACTTATTATATTTATATAACAAGTGACGCATAAAACCTGAGTCATTCCGTGAACATCCTTTTCAGGAGCCGGTTTTCCTGTAAGTATGTAGTTTTATTTAGACCGAGATTTTGTCGGTTTTAAATTAGATTTATTTAATGACTAACAGTCGCATAAACCTAAGAAAACAAATTGGTATTTTGTTTAAAATCGAAGTAGGTACTTACTTTTCCCCACCTTCAAGGAATCCAGGTACTTATCCACCTTTTCTAAGTAGCTCATCTTGCCGCCTTTCAGAACCTGTAAAAGGAAACCTTAAATTAGGATTTTAGAAATTAAAATGCATGATGGTTTTCGCTTTGACATTATTATTTTGACGTTATTTTTTTCTTTTTGCTTTATGGTAACCAAAAAGTTTATATGCCAGTACCTAATTGAAATATTGTTTTACAAATTGTTGGACGCATTTAAGAGTCCTTAAACACTTTAGATTATTGTTGAATTTAATAATTATTTTATTGTTCCCTGCAGTAGGACGAATGGGCTTTTTGCCTATTATTAGGTAATAATGTCCCATCTTTTAATATTTGCTCTTTAATATCTTAACAAATCAGTTAGCCATAAATTACATTTCTACACAACTGCTGTCTAAGATAAAATAAAACAAGATAATCAGATATTCAATGTGGTTTGTAGTTTATTCTAATTAAGTAAATATACCGAGAGTACCAACTTAGCCTAAATCTACAACCCTCAGTAATAAAAACATTCTTCTAGCCGAATTTTGAGGCAGCCGATCTCTTACGACCGATTATACATGATTTACTACAGCGTACAAGTGTACGCAAACACAGGTGCACTCCTTATTTCAGTTTTACGAAGGTTATCCGTGACGTATGCGTTTGTAATCCCTAGATAGTAAAGTGTTTTGAAATAAATACTGGGCCGTGGTCTTGAGGGTTCGATTTCCGGGCCAGGTAATTTTTTGGTCGGTTTTTCTGAACGCAACCCGGGTTTTTGAGCACCAATCCGTTCCTGACAAGCGTGGTGATTATTCCTAAACCATATTTGTAACGGTATAACATTATTTCAAATGACTCTCTGCATTGGCCCAATAATAGGCTGATAATTTATACTTTGGGTTTGAACTGGATCGGAGTGTTGCCGAGGATCGGGGTATATTCCCTGGAAAGCCCTTTGAGAGACCAATCCTTTGTGGAATCCTCTGGTTGGGTTTTGGTACCAATTTTACCGCACACTGGCACCGCTATTTGTTTTTCTTTAATTGTGATAAATTTGAGATTTTTGACAAAAAAAAGCTCTGTAGTGCACTTATAAATGAAATTGGTTGGCTGGATTGGCAGCGCTAGTGTGCGGACTGCATGCTCTTAAGTGCGTTCCTTGATTCTCCAAAGCACGGCCTCCTAGCCGACCAAATTAAGGAGATAGTCACAACTCTTCATTGTAAATAAGAACGTATAGACACACAATAATTAAATGTCCAATGCCCTGATCGATCATGTGTTTAGAAATAGACAAAATAACTTTCTATTTCAAGCACACGCACCTAGTATGTAATTATTGAGACGATTGCTTTGATTATATGGTAGTGGATAGCTTGCTAACGATTCCTAGTTGAATTCTTTGTGTTTTCTGAAAGAAAAAAAGGGTTAGAGTGTACGAAGGGTTTACATGCTTAACATTACAGATAAGTATGTAAACCCTATGAAAATTCAACTTTCCGTATCTAGTTGCACAGATTTGTTTACGTAGGTAGTCTGCAAGATATAGGCAGCCCACAATATTTTTGCCGCAAAAATATTACAAAACCCGTGTTTTAAAATTTGAATTCTTTTAAAATCATCCTCTTTAATCAACAGTGAAAAGTATTTTTTTACTAGCGGCCGCCCGCGACTCCGTGCGATACATAGTGTTATAATGTACTATACCTTAAAGCCATCCTCGGCAAATGGACTATCCAACACAAAACATATTTTTTCGATCGAACCAGTAGTTCCTTAGCTGAGCGCGTTCAAACACATAAACTCTTCAGCTTTATTATATTAGTAACTAGCGGCCCGCCCCGGCTTCGCCCGTGGTACTTGTTCACTATTTAATGGATTACATTATACATAAAAACCTTCCTCATGAGTTACTCTATCTATTAAAAAAAACCGCATCAAAATCCGTGGCGTAGTTTTAAAGATTTAAGCGTTCATAGGGACATACATCATACAACATGACAGAAAAAGCGACTTTGTTTTATACTATGTAGTGAAGATTGCGTAGATTTGTTGCTTAATAATATGTACGTATTATTGTCTCTCTATTCTTGAATTAATCCATCGACAATGCAACCCTTCTTTGAAGTTATATATTCATTATTAATAGTTTAATATTTAAGCTAGCCTGCACTGCAAACATCTTTAACTATTCTGTCAAAGCTTGAGTCTTCAATAGCCGTTAATGGCCATCAAGGAGCTGTTTTGAATGCTTGAATGTTAAAACGCTTTTAGTGAAGCCCTTTCCCTAGGCAATCGACGTAGCCTACTAAAGCCCCGACCTTATTTTAACAGAAATATACGAGTCACTGTTACTAACCAACGTACAGTCATGAGCACCAACATGTATACAAACACTCAAATATAAACTTTACTGCTTTGACATAAGAGTGTATGACGATTTGTATACATGTTGGTGCTCATGACTGTACATGTACAAACAAAAACTAAATCACTGTATTCGTAACAGTGATTTCTATACAACCTTTTGTTGATGAGAAACACGTTATTACGGTGGCTTTTAATGTATTGGTTATTGATATTTCCAGCGTTTGACAACAGAACTCATTACATTAATGTTAAGTTAGAATGTACTGGTTCAAATCAATATTTTTCGAAGCTTTACATGTCCTAAAGGCATTAGAAAAGAATGAAGCAGTCATAAAGATAATACTGGTATGACGTTGGCATCTCAAAAGAAAGGCCTTTATAAATTCCACCCCTAAGGGATAAAATAGGTGATGAGGAAACCGAAATCCATATCGAAATCAAAAGTTAGTCATAAACATTAAACACTAGCATTAGTGCTCCACTTAACATTTCATGTAAGCTTCAATTTCATTAGAATCACTTTCATACCGCCACATTAGTGTCGTCTAACATAATATTATTTATAGACTCCAATGACGTGTAATTCGTGACGTCAGACCACTTTCCACAATCACTGAGCTTGATTACGGTAGTTTATTTCAAGCTCATCAGTACATTGTTGTCGCGAAAATAGTATCCACTTGACGCTTGCAAATTATGTACGGTCGGCAAAAGCTGCGAGATGTTTATTTATTTAGGTACGCTTAGAAGTAACAGTCATTCTGCGATACAGTTTTCAGCAAAATGTTTTGCTTAGAAATTATTACTTACGTAGATTTTGCTATTAAGGATATTAGTAGATATAGTCCTTCACAGCGTTTTAGTATAGACTTTAAAGCCACGAGAGAATCCGTGAAATCTGCAGAAACAACATAGTCAAATGAATTATTAGACTTCTTCGCAAATAGCCTTTGTATTAAAGAAGACATACATACACTTTTGATTTTATAATCCCGACAGATAGATACTACAGACAGAGGTAACTCAATAGCTAATTATCTTACCTACAACAACTTGTAAAATAAGTTCTATCGAAAATCGATACCTGATCTTTTTATCACACAAAATGTCCCACCTTAGAGTCTAACTGCGGAAAATCCCCCGGCTACCTAAACATGATCTTTAAGCAGTGAAGCCCTATCTTTTTATGTTGTCTGTACCTTAATAGGAAGGTCGATTCGAGTGCTAGCTCAAGAAAATGTCGTGTTTTTGTCGATGTCAGGTCAGGTATAATCGAGTGTCGCGGTTTGTATGTCAGGCTTGCATTGTGCGATGGTGTTATAATGCAGGTGCCGTTATACGGTCAAGAAGCCAAGGCTGCTCGTAGATCATTACCTACACGATATGGAAGTTGAATGACCTTTAGGTAATGACACGTCATAGTAAGTCATTAGTCATCGTTATATTTTTTAATTTCACTGAGAGACTTTGATAAATTGGGGTTCGTGCGTTGGTGTTGGACTTATTGAAGGGGTGCTAGCGTTGCGTTGTCGATCCCAAATGTACATGGGCTGCTGATATAGGAGTAGAAAGGTTTGTAGCATAGCGGGGAAGGACTCACAATAAGATTTACGTTGTTTTTTTAATGCCATGTTTGTTAATTAAATCAGACTTAATGAAGAAAGGCTGCTCTGAAGTAGATGGTTATTTTAGTGACGAAAATGCATGGACATGTAAATCTGCTTAGCCGCACTTAATTTGTAATTAGATTGGGAGAAATTGTAATATATTTCAATTTATAAAAAAGGCGTAATTGCTAAGTTTCTTCCTGCGTCTCTTCTCAGTAGGCCACTTACGTCAAGGCGCTTGGAGTGCGTAACAAAATTTTACGTGAAAAATAATTTACTAGGTGAATAGCACAATAATTTATTTCATAAATTTAGTTCCAGTTTATTTACAATGCGTTCAATTCACACAACTGTAAAACTGTTTTTCAGCACTACAACAGTTTGTTTTCTATATTCCCTCCTCGATATGGATGAGAATGAGTTACAAAGGGTTCAAGTACCGTACCAAAAGAAGAGTCTCAAAACCATCCAATATAACCCTTCGCCCAGCAACACATGCCTAAGTATGTCCACTGCACTTCGATCCAACGACAATGGGCATTTCCCCTTCGTCAACAATAAAGGCTTTGAATTATTGAGTAACTGTTTCAGTGACGCGTTCTAAGTCTTGACGCCTGTGTTTACATTGTGAATTAGTTACTCTAATAGTGCATTCTTACCCCTCCCATTCTTCGACCTGGTCGGACGGCCCTGTGATGTGCGACTGTCGCTTCACATCATTATCATCATCATCATCAGCCTATCGCAGTCCATTGTCCACATATGCCTCTCCTAGGGCTCTCCATTTAGCCCGGTCCTCGGCGACTAGCACCCAGCTCCTGCCAGCCATCAGCCAAATCGTCGTTCCACCTGGCCTGAGGGCGTCCTACACTACGTTTTTTGGGACTCTTGCTGAAACGCGGTTTCCACTCCGCTTCACATAGTAATAACCTTATGTATATTTCAGCTAAGATGATCCTTATGATAGGTGTACCTACTTTATTTCAAGGCAATAAGTTCCACTCGATTTTTGTTTGGAGGCAAATTATCACAGGGATCTTAGTTAAAATGACTATTATTACCTATGTATGTTACGTTAATCAAAATTACTCCTCAGTTTTCTTGTATCGCACGGTTTAAATCTATGACATTTTATATTGTACATTACATTATAACATTCATCAAGTGAACTCGTAAATCGCTCATTCTATTTATAAATATTAAGGTTATTAGGTAAAGGTAAAGCGACCAACTAAAGTTATAGATTTGAATAATTTATCATACAATTTTAACATTATAAGGGACAAGTCTAATTTTGTAACAAAATGCTTAATCATTCAGTGGTACGATTAAATGTGGGTTTATTTGTACTGTTATTATTATGTTTACTTATTACATAATAGTGATTTATTTATAACTAATCTATACTAATACTAGCGGCCCGCCCCGGCTTCGCCCGTGGTACTTGTCCACTATTTAATGGATGATATTCTACATAAAAACCTTCCTCATGAGTTACCTATCTATTAAAAAAAACCGCATCAAAATCCGTTGCGTAGTTTTAAAGATTTAAGCGTTCATAGGGACATACAACACACATAGGGACAGAAAAAGCGACTTTGTTTTATACTATGTAGTGATAATTAAAGCTGAAGAGTTTGTTTGTATGTTTGTTTGTTTGAACGCGCTATTCTCAGGAACGACTGGTCCGATTTAAAAAAATATTTTTGTGTTGGATGGTCCATTTTACGAGGAAGGTTTTAGGCTATTGGAAATCGAAATCCACGCGGACGGAGTCGCGGGCGGTCGCTAGTATCATAATATAGTTTAGGTCATTCTTAGTATTGAATTCATTGCCAGATAGTTTCACAATTATACTGAGTACGTACTAACTGATTGGTGTGATTATTATTTGTCATGCAATATTGGTTAATCAATGGTTAAGATTATAAGACAAGGAACACGCCACAATGGGCGAGGTTCACCTCTAAAAACTACCTACTAAGGAAATCATAAAGTGTTTATTCAATACATTAGCTTTTTCTTAATACTTCATGTTATGTAGGTAATATTTTCAACTTGTCAAGTAAGTGCTTTTCAAATTGCCTAAAAAATAGCTGGTTTACATTTATGTGCGCTTTGAAGGACTATGTAGCTGACAATAGTTAATTATTTTAAATATGGAATGATTCAGTTTTATACACAACAACCAAAATACCTCCTCAATAGTCTTATTTATGAACAAGGCTCTGTTCGAACCAGCCAAATGTTTAAAGAAATCGTTACCTCCTACAAAATTAGTTTGAAAATTGATTTGTGCTTTATTTCCAAGCATTAAGTATTCATTAAATCAGATTCGGGTCATGAATGGACACGACTCACATGTATTGGGGCAAATCAACTTATAGTCCAGTAATATTAGCAATTTTTATCCACGATCTGCGGAATAATTCCTGGTGAGCTGAATTTTTGTATACACCTTTATTATGATATTGTAATGATGATGTGAAAAATCGACATTGATATCGTGCCGGCTAAAAAAGTTATAGGGGTCCAAACGCCACAAAAATCAGTTTTTCGCAAATATCTCGCGATCTATTGCTCAAAGGTCAATGATGGTTTCACAAAAGTTGTTTGTCGTAAAATTGTCTACAAAAAAGGTCTCCTGCATTTTTTCTGTAAAATTAACCGTTTTTGAAATAGAGACTAGAATGTACTCACATATGGTATTGTATACCGTACGGCGCATACCAAGGCATAAACCCTATTGTTTGTTTTTTTCCCTTTTTTGTTTGTGTGTTTTTTGTTAGTATGATGTTCTACATATAGAAATATAAAGGACTTGAAATACTAGTACAGTCAGGAAAATAGCAATATCAACTATAAAAAACTAAGTGGCAATTTTTTTTGTCACTTTATAACTCAAGAACGGGCTCATCGATCCAAACCAAATTTTCAGGGTTTGTACAGACTATTTAGTAGATGTTTTATGTGAAGTTTGAACAAAATCGGTAGCTTCACTTTATACGTAGCGAAGCACGTACCGGGCCGCTAGTAATGATATAGATATGCTATGTCCAGTGACGTTTGAACCCCTATAACTTTTTTAGCCGGCACGATATCAATGTCGATTTTTCACAATTTCATCACAATATCATAATAAAGGCGTATACAAAAATTCAGCCCACTAGGAATTTTTTCGCAGATCGTGGATCAAAATTGCTAAAATTCACATTGCATATCTATATCATTACTAGCGGCCCGGTACGTGCTTCGCTACGTATAAAAAGAACGACCGATTTTGTTTAAACTTCACATAAAACATATACTAAATAGTCTGTACAAACCCTGAATATTTGGTTTGGATCGGTGAGCCCGTTCTTGAGTTATAAAGTGACAAAAAAAATTGCCACTTAATTTTTTAAAGTTGATATTCCTATTTGCCTGACGGTACTCGTATTACAAGTCCTTTATATTTCTATATGTAGAACATCATACTAACAAAAAACACACAAACAAAAAAGGGAAAAAAACAAACAATAGGGTTTATGCCTTGGTATGCGCCGTACGGTATACAATACCATATGTGAGTGCATTCTAGTCTCTATTTCAAAAACGGTTAATTTTACAGAAAAAATGCAGGAGACCTTTTTTGTAGACAATTTTACGACAAACAACTTTTGTGAAACCATCATTGACCTCTGAGCAATAGATCGCGAGATATTTGCGAAAAACTGATTTTTGTGACGTTTGGACCCCTATAACTTTTTTAGCCGGCACGATATCAATGTCGATTTTTCACATCATCATTACAATATCATAATAAAGGTGTATACAAAAATTCAGCTCACTAGGAATTATTCCGCAGATAAAATCTAAAATTCCTGGACTATTATAGGGTTGACGATAACATTGGAACATTTAAAAAAGGGTTTTTAATCAATCTTGACGATTTCGTGTGTAAGTTTTTATATTTTATTATGCGCTTATTATTATTTTATAATTTCATGTAAAGTTCACTTGGAACATGAAATTTAATAAACGACATAATAGTTTTTTAAATCCTGATTATTTTTTTCATTTGTTTACCTTTGAAATAATTTAAAAGAAGACATGCAATCTTGTAAATATTTTTATTTAATATTTGTCAAAACATACACTCAAATGAATCATGGTCCTTTCCCACCTAGCATCGTACTAAATACTTACTACTCGTATTACAATAATTATAATGGTATTAACAACCTTTTCAACGCGTAGCCAGCCAACCCTACGTAGTCACGTGACCACCGCCCATTATAACCAGCCCGAAAATACTTAGCGAAAAATATCATAAGAAGTAAATAGTATTATATGCTAAGCACTCGGATTTGCTTGACCTTTCGAAGACAAAATGTTAGTATGCCCTTTGCGTGCTAAGGCTTCTCGATTTCTGCAACGTCCGATACATCGACAGGCGACTTGAAATGTTTCCTTCGGAAGGTACTTGGCTATCTAACCACTTTTGACCTAATTAAGGGCAGAAAATCATCAAGAAGAAGGTTAGTGGTGCCATTAATTTTGCGGTTGAATTATTCAACAACCTATGAATATCTAAGCCAACGTACCCCGATTCGAAAATTGAAAACAAATTTAATTATTTTAGCAAGGCACTTAAAATATTGGACTAATAAAGCTTGTTAATATACTTAACTAAGATGGAAGATAGTACGCGGTCCACTTAGCGATAAGCGAAACATCAAATATTTATGTTTCTATCGCTCCGTTATATAAAACAGCGTGTTATGTGCATGAATACTGAAAACGAACTTTGTGAAACCAATTATACAAAAAGTGGAACAAACGAGGGCACATGTTACTTCCCTGGGGAACCCCGTTCAGTGCAATCGCATTAGAATTCGTATAATAGCCATGCCTGCAAAGGCATTTAGAATTTAACCTGTTATCGTTATGGTCAACGTAATTATAGGTATGAATGTATGCTTTATACAATAAACGTTTTAATAGGAAGAGTTATGAGCATGGTATAGTATGTATAATGTTTCATTATTTTCTAGGTTTTGTTAATGTGATTGCTAATGTATCAAATACAAAAGTGACTTTGATCGTATTTTATGCCAAGTATCAACAAGTAACCAATGATATTATTGGTTATATAAGTTATTGAAATGTAAAAATACTCTCTTAAAGAGCAAGTCGATGGATTCACTAACGATCAATAGTGTCAAAAGCCTACCACCAAGACACACTTTTCTTTGATACTTAAAATATTGAATGCCGTGTTATATGTGTTCAGGATGTAGTGGTATTAGTGAGAAAACCACTCTTGTGTGGTCGGGACCACACATACATACTCGTAGGTATGGTATTGAGAACCATTAGACATATTATATTGTAACTTTTTCAACGCATTATTGTCCTTTTTTAACTAAAATATTTGATACTTAATATAAATCATTATCTTTTTTCTTTCTCGTTATTTTTTGTAGGTAAACGAGTGCATGTATCTGATACAAATGACAATAGATTTTCGTAATAAGACCTTACCCCACATTTCATTCAATGCAGATGAGATTGTTAACTTTATTTTAAGTCTGACTAATACTATTTTACTCATTTAATAAGAATATTTATAAGTAGTATGGACTTCACAGTGTGCACTGTCTCCGATGCGCAATGTTTGCCAGACAATTGATAATTGTGAAAGACATTCGCTTGAAGTCGCTAGAAGACTATGATCCAAATGGTCTGGATTTCCTCGTAAGGGTAACAGAGGTCAAGCGGCAGTCGCTCCAATGTAATCACCAGGCTAGTCAATCCAAGATCATAGTCGCAGCATACCCTGCGCTTCGAGGAAATAGCCGAGAATTAAACCGGGAGAGACGCTTGGATAATGATGACATAAGCTAAAAGACAACAGAATTTTAAAATAAAAATAAAATAAATTGCATAAGTGTTTGCACCCGTGTCTATGTTAGCTAGTTGTTGTATATTGGCTCTAGCCGTAGCAACGTGGCTTGAAGGCATGATTATAAGACATACACGTGCCCCCTAACAACTACCCCGCCACGGTCGGAGAATATTTTTTTTAAATGTTCCAGGCTAACTAACGAACAAGAAGGTCACCTGATGGGAAGTGATCACCGTTGCCCATAGACATCATACACCGCACAAGGGCGCAGATGCTTTGCCTGCCTTTAAAACCCCACACCCTCACCAACTGAGCTCTAGCAACCTACTCACCATCAGAAAGCACACAGTTACGAAGTGCTTTTTCCCTGTGATGTTCTGAAAGGTGGAGGTTATTCCCCAGATGAGAGGCTCATTCGAGAGGATATTCTACTAAGCTCTACCTCTCTTAACATTTATACTAACAGTCTTCCTACGCGTTACTAATGGACAATTATCATACAAAAACATGACCACATTTGCATCATAATCATCCCTCAGGTGGGGTTATAACCAAGGTGACCCATCTGTTTGTGACCGCAGTATTGTAAACGATAAAATACAGAGCCTATTCTCCCATTAATGTTTTCTAGTCACTTCTAAGGACACCCTTGAAAATATAAGGTAGTCCTATTCTAGGCCGGCACTTCATACATGGCATTGTTTATTTAGTAAACAAACTGACCCAAAAAAAGTATTATAAAGACCCAGATCATTGAACTTGTCTTGTCTTGATGCTACAGTTTCACGCAAGCAGACAAATTTTAAATACAGGTCCGTGGTCTCGAAGCCCTGGGTTCGATTCCCGGGTTGGGCAAAATTTGTGTACATTTTCCGGATACTGCCCAGGTTTGTCATCACCAACCCGCACTTGGCATGCGTGGTAACCAAAACCCATTTGTAACTAAATCGTGATTTCAAATGGCGCATGCCTTTTTCCTGCAGTGGAAGATTTAATGGGCTTACACTTTATTTTTTTACTACTTTTGATAAGTCGTAGAAATAAGATAATAACTAAAACATCAACCTTTCCCCACAACGGTCAACGATTACGTAACTGGGCCAGTCGCGAACGAGTAGGTATTCATACGTCCAGTCAAAGTCAAATTGAATTTGCTAATTAGTTTTCAAGGACTTATTACGAACTGCGAACAATAATTTGGTTATCCCACTTTTGCATAACTTTTATATATTCGATTTGGGACAGCTAACCACGTGAATTTTGAAATAAATAATAAATAAATAACTCACAACATCTCGTTTATTCTTTTGACTTCATGTTAAGTAGCATTAATGTTACAGTATCAAAATTTGCTGTTTATTTTTACAAAAAAAATTCAGCAGTAGTGTTACAAATATGCTAAAATTGATATGTTCGTTCATGCACACAAAATAAATGTTATCCTGTCAGGGGATCGAACCCGTGACATCTTGCCTATAACCTTAAGCAAATCGTCGATGAAATCAAGATATAATTAATCTGTGCTATTACTCATATAATGATTATCAATGTACTTCAGGGGAGTTTTTTTTTTATCTTTTAGTTTAAGCGCATATCAAACATACGTTCGATTCATGCCCAATTAATGGCTTTTATATCAAAAAGTTTTAATGGCAAAATATGGGACCATGATGTAACACTTTTGTATCACAACTTAAAGAATTTTATTACTATAATAATAATACACGTTACTTTAAAATAATCTAAGGCTATTCAGAATATTGTAACAAAGCGACTTTAAATTCGGCCATACTAACTCATTCTGTCGCATTAGGTTGCACTCTAAGCATTTTCTCAGATCGCTTCCGTTTGATTATGTCAAAGGAAGACATAAAAAGAGAGGGTTAACCTTTTTGGCGATGATCCAAATCGAACACAGAGTCGAGACACATTATTATTATTCAGTTGTCTCAATTCTGATACAATGAAACAGTTGACTATGAAAAAGCCAGTGAAATATTGTGACTAACGCATTGTATTTCTTATTAGTAAGTATATAGTGGAGTCAATGAATACATAAAACAGGCAATATTCGAAAGTCCTCAAGAACAGCTCCGATTTCGATGATTTTTTTTTTGTTGAATTGGTTTTTTCATACTATTCAAAATCAGAAACCTCTTAGAGCGGGGACGGAACTATTTATATTGTTTAAACAATATCTACGATATAGTTTATGCACAAAAACACAATATCCATTAAAAACTTGTAAATATATTAATTAATGTTATAAACAATCTATATATATAAAACTCAAATCTATATATATAAAATAAAGCTCGATCTTCTATATACAAAACTCAAAGGTGACTGACTGACATAGTGATCTATCAACGCACAGCCCAAACCACAGGACGGATCGGGCTGAAATTTGGTATGGAAGTAGATATTTTCACGTAGGCATCCGCTAAGAAAGGATTGTGAGCAATTCAACCCCCAAGGGGGTGAAATAGGGGATGAACGTTTGTATGAAACTTTGTCAATTTTAAACCAATCGAGCTGAAACTTTGCATACATAAAGTTATTCTGATGTGAGCATCGCCTGAGAAATC
Source organism: Nomophila noctuella (assembly GCA_958496325.1). NCBI lineage: Eukaryota > Metazoa > Arthropoda > Insecta > Lepidoptera > Crambidae > Nomophila > Nomophila noctuella. The sequence continues at coordinate 1,914,722 of OY292487.1, read as the reverse complement.
ATTTTGATAAATTCCACCCCTAAGGGGATAAAATAGGGGATGAAAGTTTGTATGAAACTTTGTCAATTTTGAGCCGATCGGGCTGAAACTTTGTATGCATCAAGTTATTATGACGTAGGTATTCCCCATGAACGATTTTGGTAAATTCCACTCATAGAGGAATTAAACGGGGAATGAAAGTTTGTATGAAACCCAAATAAACGCGGACGAAAATAATATTAAATTATTGTTAAAAACCTTTTTGTAACAGCTATTTGTTACAATAAGATTATTATAGAGATTTTTCTACAAAAAAATATAGACCAAACTTAATTTTTTATATCCATATCGTTGATATTGTTTAAACAATATAAATAGTTCCGTCCCCGCTCTAAGAGGTTTCTGATTTTAAATAATATAAAAAAAACAAAATAAACAAAAAAAAAATCATCGAAATCGGAGCTGTTCTTGAGGACTTTCGAGTCAAATGCTTCATTGACTCCACTAATAATTATACTCATCTAAGTAATAATTAGAAATACACTACTATTGAGGTGCCTAGTAGCGATGGTATAGACATTTTATTAAATAAATTAGAATTATGTTATGTATTAAGTGTGTTATGTATGGAGGCAAGCGAGCATGATTTATTTATTATTATTTAATTTTATTAGGATATAACCAACAGAATCTCTATAGATTAAAAGGCACAACAAAATATGTAACAAGTCAAAAGGCTATGTCAGAATACCACATCATGAGTTAATAAGAACAGAAATCAATGGCAGTGATAAATATATAAATGCAAAATGATGGTGTGCAACGACGATCGTTGCGTAAAAATAACACCCATCAAAATTTTGAAGTTCCTCATCAGAATACAAATAACTAAATCGAGATAGATTTAGTTAGATAGACTAAGATTAGTCAGGTCATTGCCCCTTCCTTCTCATAGGTACCTTGAAGATGCGGGGATTTATTGTTGGATCAGAGGAAAGCTTTTGTTTTAAAAAAAGGTTATTTTTTGGGTAAAATGTTCACATAATGATATTTTATTTTATTTTTATTTTATTTATTTGGAACAACAACAGCCTTAAACTTAGGACATTAAAATACAATGATCACTTACATTACTTAGGTCAAAACAGTTATTCACAGCTTAACATAATATTTAAGTATTAAACATGCAGTCTTTGACTATAATAACTTTAAGTATAAGCCAACAAGATATAAACCAAAAAGATAAAAAGATAAGGTAAAACATAACTTCACACAGGTGAAAAATAGATTGTGTATTACAATTATGTTTATGTTCTATGTACTATACTATTATACGCATTAACAAATATATAAGAAATATTAATCCCTCTCACACACTCAAACCTATTCAAACAGGTACCTATAACATTTAATCTTTGCTCAGCAGAGTTTTTTTAATTTCATGTTTGAAGGACTTCTTATCTCTGTACATAAATGGGTCCACCTCTGAAAACAGTTTGTTATAAGTGTTAAATATTTTTGTCAGTACGGCATTTTGCCCGTAGCTGGTTTTGTGGAGAGGAATAGAAAACAAATTAGTGTGACGGGTGCGTCGCCGAGGGATGCACAATGATACTCTCTCTATTAATTCCGGACAGTCCAATCGCCCGTGCAAAATGTCGTACAACAGTCCCATCTCAAGCAATGCTCGCCTACTCTCAAGTGTCATCAGTCTAAGCTCACGGCAACTGCTATCATAGTCTGTACTATATAATATGTACAATATAATATAATGATAATCTTCTTCCTAGCGTTCATCCCCGCTCCGCTTCGCGGTCCGCTTGGTCCATGAACCAGGATTTGGCGAGTTTGGTTATTACATTGAAGCGACTGCCATCGGACCTTCGCAACCCATAGAGGGACAGATTGGATCATGGATGGATACACATTCAGATCCAACTGAACTAAAGTCAGAAACTATTTGATTGTGTGCAGGTTTCCTCACGGGTTTTCCCTTACCGCCGAGCTAATGGCACAAATCCACACGTAGATTCCGAAAAATCCAGAGGTGTGGGCCCGGATTCGAACCACGGACCTCACGTATGTGAGGCGCCGTCCGTACCACTAGGCGATCATTGCTCTAATGATGTAATGATAATATGCGTAGAAAATAAGTCAATATGCAAAGCCTATGAGAATATCCTAAAGGTCATTTTTATCGTAGCTCATTACAGTGAGTTCCACTTTGCCAGATTGCTAGAAGGGTACCTGACCTATTACCTAATGTTGTAATGTTTCAGACGGTTCTCATACCAACCACGTAGTAAAATGTTTTGGGTACAAACTACATACCTATCTTGTCTTAAAATAGGATAGCTCATGTACCGATACCAATTATACGAATACATTAAAAGAGCAAATACATATTATGTAGTTACTCGACTTTGCCTATTTATGATCAAAATGAAAATAAAGATAAATCAATCAATCAAATCAAAATATACTTTATTCAAATAGGCCTCAGAAAAGCACTTATGAATCGCCATAATAATAAAAAAACAACACATTGAATCTACCACCGACTTCGGAATGCAGTCTTCTACCGAGAAGAAGCGGCAAGAAACTCAATAGTTGCTAAATAAGATTATTAAGATTTTTGGCATCATCCTAGTTAAACATAATTTTATTATTGATTAGTAATAAATCTCATTATTTCTTAGGATTCCGCGCTTTCTACTTAATTATAATTTTTCTCCGTTTTCAATAGTATTATTTATGTTCTAAAAATATGTGTGTTATACTCATTGTCAATGAACTCTAGTATACCTAAAATGAACTCTAGAATACGAGCGACGTAGTTTCACAGTTCAAATCCAGTATCGATCCTGTATAATGTTTCCTCTCTCTCTCGGGTTTCAGCTGATTGCAACTAAAGCTTCAGAATATTTTGATACGAGTATTATACAATAATGCTTTTGTAGCAAGACATTTACGAGAAGGAGTATGAAAATTATCATTTCTCCAGAAAGCTATTATAGTTGAGACTGTTCTTTGTGTTCTCAAAAAAAAAATGTCATTACGATAAAATTAAATGAAACTGTCCGATGTCACGATGATAAATGGAGACTGTGAGGATCCGTGTGGCCAGCGTAGAATAGAACTTTTTCTGTGTATGTTGTATGAAGGGACAAAGGGTAAAGGGATATATTTCGAGGAAATATATTTGCCGGGCCCGTAGTTCTAGTGGTCAGAGAGAGAGAAGTTGAGGCGGGAGAGACGTTGGCTACAAAACCGAGGTTCTCAGTTTAACGACCGATCACCGTGCTGCAGTCACTAAACCGCTTGTCCAGAATGCTGACGGGGCATAACCTCCATCTGAGGGAGGCTTATGTCTAATGGACTGCGAGAGGCCAATTTTCATGATGACGATGATGAGTTTATGACACGTTTGAGTCTATAACAGTATGATCTTCGAGAGTTTAAGAATAAAAGAAATATTCTCATTACAAAATACAATAATGATGATGATGCTGATCTGACCTGATGATGATATTTACGTATTGGGGAAAAAACGTTTGACGTTTTTGACGTGCATAAGAATTCAAGATGTACATAGGTATACATTTATTTACTGTATAATTTATTTCATTGCAACATTTCATTTCAAATTTCATCTCGTTATAAGTGAAGCAGTAACACTTATTATGCAGTCACGGACAAAGAATAATGTCTTTATACAAGGAACTTGATCTCACACGCGTAGGCGTAGGAAACGGGCAGTTATTTTAATAAAAACTTATTAACTGCTTGCACCAAAGTCTACGTTATATACAGTTGTATTATTCAATTGAATCCGGCTCAATCCTGTAGAGTAATATTATCCCAATGAAACTCGAAAAAGCCATCGTTTTATAACAACAGCCGATGCTTTCTAATAGAAAATTAATGTTCCTGGATGTAATAAAAATCTTTTAACAGCTAAATCAAATTCTGTAAAAATAATCTCGGATTAAACAGCAACAGCATCATTATCAAAATGTGAGATTGTTGCGTACTTAACTATCATACTAATATTAAAAATACGAAAGTTTGTTTGTTTGGATGTCTGTCCATCAACTACACTGAACTGATTTTTATTAAATTTGGTATACAGGCAGGGTATGAGCTGAGTAAGGTTATAGGATCTAAGACTTATATCTTGATTTAATGCTCCCATGAGATTAAACAGTAACCTTGAGGCAAAGCCGCGGTCAAAAGTAGTCTTAATTTTTTTAAACCAAGTTTCTGGTAAAGAAATAAAACAAAATAAAATGAAGTAAAGCAGGATCTTAAAACTGTTTCATCTGATAATGTTCCCATGTTTAGTTCGGGCTTCAAGGTTCAACTCCCGGGTCAGACAAAGTAAGTCTAATTTTTATAACACTGCTCGGATTTGTGATCATCAACAATCGTGTCTACACCAGCATCTTTCAATGTGACGTCGAAATGCCATTGACAAAGGCCTTTGCCCTACAGTGGGACATAAATAGTCTCATACTATAATACATAACAAAATGTGCGGCCAAATAGACTAGGATGACGACGTGCCTTATTATAACTGGCCTAATAACTACACTTTAAAATAAACGCTGGAATAGAACTGTAGCCAAAACTAAGAAACATCTTATGACCAACCCTGGATTAGAAGTGACGACCCCCAGATTATTACCCGCAAAACTATCTATACAAACATATTAAAGCTTAAGAGTTTGTTTGTTTGTTCGAACGCGCTAGTTGCGGGGACTACTGTTCCGATTTGAAAAAATATTTTTGGGTTGGAAAGTCCATTTGACGAGAAAGGCTATAAAAGTATACACATATGTATATGTTCGGAAACCGAAATCCATGCAGACGGAGTCGCGGGCGGCCACTAGTCATTCATTAATGTCATAAAATTACAGGGTTTCCCTGTATAAAATCACAAGTCACATAACAATGATTAATTGGGTCAACGAAACAAAGCAAATCAGGACTGTTATTTCATCAAAGCTTTTAAACTTATCGTTAACCCTTACAACTTTTAACTAAACATGTTTTACTCGTACTTTAGCTAATTAAAGCAAGGGCCGACTTAAAAGAACGTTATATAAATCAGTTTTACCGTCGTATCCACGCTGATTTCACAGAACACACAACGTATTAGCATAACTAATCAATAATACAATAAAACGTTTTAATTAATCCATTTGAATACATTTAAATGTACACGCTAACTTGCGATCGTAAAATATTAAATATAAAGTTTCAATTATAGCACAAATTTAGACTTCGTTTGAATTAATATCAAATTAACTTTAAAAACCATGAGCATTAGTGTGGAAATCGTTGGAAATAGTTCATTTTGAACGTTTTTCAAACGGATTCAGCGTAAAACTTCAGCGCACCTTGTTACCTAATCGCGATCGTAACTAAGCCGGTATGCGTCAGTACTCGTAAGGAAAAATTATACCATTAAATTTTCACACAAATTCACATCCAATAAAAGCTAAACGTAATACGGGCATCAAAAATATATTTTAACTTCGTATTCTTAATACTGTCCACTTATATTAATTAGGTAACAAAAGATGGTCACCGAAAAAAAACAATTGACGGGTTAAATCCTGATTACGAAACTTCTTCCGTCACTAGTCGCCGAATTTCAAACTTAGAACGTTTAATTTTCCCGAGCCGGATTTCCGAAATCCGAATTTCCCGGCGGAAAAACAAAAGAAAAATCAGCCCAAAGATTTCAGTACGATTAATTCGAAATTTAAACGTTATTTTTTTCTAATCGTCTGCATTCGAAAGTGTATAAGTACGAAAATATCAAAATAAACTCACCGCGAAGCCGGTAGTCCTGTTATAACTTCACCCGTGCGAGTTTGTCGGGACACTGTTCAGCACTGCAGTGCTATCGACCGGGCCGCGTATTAAACCGACCTAGCACGCGATGCTAGCAGACATAGGCTGTCGAGACGTCCATCGTCCTATATTGCGGGAACTTTGCTTTACTTGATTATGGAAGGTGTCAATATACACCTAAGACGGACTTAGTTTATATACGCATCCTAGGGAGTAAAAGAATTGTAGCTATTATGTAAGGTTGACTGACTGGAGTGAAAGATCAATCCCAGACATTCTTTGTGGCTTCGTCTGTGAAGAGTTAAGTTCTGATTGTTGTTGCTGTCGTCTCATTTCGGCTCAGATTTGTACACATTTCCATATCTCTGAAAATCATAAAATTTTACCATTTAAATAGTTTGAAACGTCGACGAGTCATTTTAACAGAGTTGGTTTAATATCAATGAATATTTCTGGATTCAAAAGTCCATAATATAAAATTTAATAGTTAGATAATTTTTATGATTACTTTCACAATTTACAGCATATAGATTCATTTATCGATGATTATATAAACGAGTAAAATGCCTTGTTGCCTCAGGACTTTTTGGCCTGGTACTTCAAAATTATGAATTTGAGGCCTTACTTCAAACTTGACGACAATAATTTATTCACTAGAGCGTTTGAATTTATTCAACCAATTCAGTTTAGAAAATTCGATGTCCATGATGTTGATACATACATTAAATTATTATTGTCATTATTTCTAATATTTTGATAACGGTTTAAATTAATTTAGGAACATGGTCTACTGGCGTCTATTCCTTTAACGTCAATTTCAGCTACACGTTAACGAAACACATTACAGAAATGCCTTTGTTTACATATTGACCGATTCCTATTACGTTGCCGGCAAACATTGTGAGCCCTTTGACTTTCACCTATGCACAAAGCATTGGTTCCAATAACAAAGCAATTACTTGCAAAAATGACGCTGATGAATAAATTATGAAACATGTTAACGCAAATAGGACATAATACTGAAGTATTGATGTAAAATATAACTTCAATAATACCATTACCAGTGGGGGTGACGGAAACATTCGATGGAAAACTGGACGGTAGGAAGAAAATGGTAATTAATGGTTAGAGCAACGGAGACGGCAGGGACTGCAATGTAATAAAAGGACTGTTCTTATAAACGAGATGTTAAAAAACAAACAATTTAGTAGTAAAAAGCAACAATTGCTTACGTTCTTAAGTATCATACTAATATTATTAATGAGAAAGTTTGTTCGTTTGGATGTTTTTCAGCCAATTCCGCTGACACTACTGAACGGATTTTGACAAAGATATTGGCAGATATTGGTATGAGCTGTCTTAGGTCATAGGATAGGTACTTTTTAGCTCAAGTAAATGCTCCCATGGGATAATCTTGATGGCGCGGGCAAAGCCACGGATAAAAACTAGTAATTAAATAAATAGAAACTAGAATCCTTTCAAAATAAGAAACAAGAATCAATAAACCCGGTACTTCGTTCACTTGCGGTTGCATCATGTCACCCTTTTAGCCGCAGCACCAAATTAGCAATTCCTCTGGTTTTGGCAGTCGGCCTAAAACAATCAATGAACGGAGGTTGGAGTGCGCCAACCTGTAGTTGTTTAGGGTGTGGTGATGTCTGCACCGAGCAACAATTGCAGTCCTGCATTCATTTGTGTTTGCAGTCTTAGAATAAATTGTATTTGAAGTCTTGGATTAATCTATATTTGCAGTCTTGGACTTATAAGAATTACAGTCCCGGATTGATTTGTGTTTGCAGTCTTAGATTAATTTGTATTTGAAGTCTTTGATTAATTTGTATTTGCAGAATTGGATGTATAATTGCAGCCCTGGACGAATTTGTGTTTGCAGTCTTAGATTCATTTGTAGTTGGAGTCTTGGATTAATTTATATTTGCAGTCTTAGACTTTTAAGAATTATAGTCCTGGATTGATTTGAGTTTGCAGTCTAAGATTAATTTGTGTTTAATGTCTTGGATTCATTCATATTTGCGGCCTCAGTCTTATAAGAATTACAGTCCTGGATTATATACATTTGTACTTGGGACACAGATGTTTATGAAAGTATTTAAGTTGGAGTATGTATATCCACTCTAAGCATCCATAGTAAATTTTTTGTTTGGGGTAGGCAATTACTCGTAGTATGCAAGACCAAGGAATTGCCAGGCTGGCATTGAAAATGGAAATGCGAACGTCGCATACCAAAATTAAAATTAGCCGTTATGTAGTGTTGTAAGGGCTATTTTGAATTACATGACCTTGTACTGAAGTATGTACTATTTATATTAATTTTAATTATGTTCGATTCAAAAATAAAGCGCTATTTTTCTAATTATATCTTCAGATTAAAACGTTTTTTTTACGGCCAGCAACATTGGCATGACACTAAAGAGTATTAATACATTTTTGTTGTCTATACAAATATTATAAAGAGGAAAGGTTTGATTTTTTGTTTGTTTGTTTGTATGAATTGAATAGGCTCCAAAACTACTTGGCAGATTTGAAAAATTCTTTCACTGTTGGAAAGCTACATTCACCCAGAGTAACATAGGCTATATTTTATCCCGATACGGGAAGTAGTTCCCCCGGGACGCGGGTGAAACCGCGTGACGGGCCGCTAGTTTGTAATAAATATAAGAACCTTTTTAGTTTTTTTACTACAAGCTCTATCTACTTACATACATATAAGCTCTAACAACATACCAAGCCATATTGTATTAAACCATTGAAACATGTTAAAAGAAAGTCACAGTGTCAGAGGCTTTGTATCGTACACATGAATGTTTTATTATGTGTAAGCCTTTCAACCTTTGAAGTCACTTTTGTGTTCCGAGTAAGGGAATCTAAGTAATATTTTCAAATAAGCATGCTTGTCAAGATTAGCTTTAAAATAATTGTTTAGTGCGTGTATGAAAATATGTTAACTATGTTTATTTTATAAATGAATAGGGGAAAGCACTATAAAGTAGAGTATTACATAAAGTAAATAAATAAATGCATTGGACTATCACACTAATTGCCTAGCCTCAAACTAAGCTTAAATCTTGTACTATGGATGGATAGGTACTAGGGAACTAAATAAATGCGGCAAACAACACTACCAAGTGATCATTACTGGTAGATGTAGGAAAGAGTGTATTTTGATGTCTCTCTATGTTGGTCGAGTCCGATTTAGTAAAATGGTGTAGAACCTTCATAAATATCCGGCTTTTACACCAGAAGTCATGAGTTCGGTTCCTGCTATAAACTCTTTTTTACTCCCGTGTCCCGAGATCGGTACTAAATAGTAGTGCAATCTATCTCACTTGTTCACCTGGGTCGGGACTTTTGTGGCCGAGTTTTTATTGTGATACATTGTAACACAAAATGGTGTGACTTTACGGGAAAAACAGGAAAAGTGTGTGGGACACCAAAGAAGGTGTAGGTGAACCTAGGTGTTTCCACGGTTTAATTTTGTTCCGTGAATCATCTAGGTGTCCTCCTATTCAGAATAATGTACCTATCCATAGTTCACCTTACTTGTAATAATGTACAAGAAAAAGGAGATAGCTCAACACTCAAACACAAAAACTCAGTGCAGTGGTCTTGTTGCGCTTAGTCAGGTTAAGCAACTTTCCCAAATGCCGGTCATCAGGTGGGTGACCGAAAATTTTCATCTCGAACTCCTCCGTCGGTGCCTGATCCCTCTGCGGTCGTGACAGATTGCTGTCCTGCCAAACTATAAGAGTGAGAGTACAAAGAGTGCACTTGTGCTTGCGTACGCGCTTGTAACATTATAATATGTATGTATATCCTGCATACCACATACCTAGTTGATCTTACTTATATGGACTGCTTTATTTTTTATTCGCCTTTGTAGCGCTTTAGGTTGACAATGGGACCAACCATCCATAACAATGGGTCGATAAGTCCACGGGTAGTTTTATGGGGTTAAGAGAATGAAGCATTTATTAAGGTATGTAAGTTCTAAGGGTGCGTCCACATCTGATGAATGCGCAGCGAATGTGCTGTCGCGAGATTAGCCGCTTGCAAATACTGCAATCGTTTGGTGCGCCTCTTATGAGATAAATTAATAAAATTCTTTTAACTAACACATCAATTGCTTAGCCCCAAACTAAGCTCGAAGCTTGTACGATAGAAGCTAAGGAACAAATAGACATACCTACTTAAATACTTTTATAAACATCCATGACTAGAGTACAAATGCCGATGTTCATCACACAAACATCTGGCCCTAGCAGGACTCGAACTCGCTACCCTTGGTTTTGTAGCCAGGGTCTCTGACCACTAGACTAACGGGCTCATCGAGAAGATGCTTGTATACTTGTATAGAGCACGTACCCAACAAGAACGCGCGCAGCTCGTGAGTCGTTTTCGTCAGGTGTAGACACACCCTAATAGCACAAAATGTATGTTTTCAAATGTTTACGTGCGTGTGCAATGGGTGAATACCCTCTAAAAATGAATAAAAATGTATTCACTATTTAGTAAAAGGTCTAAAACAATTTGTAAAATCAAGCTTGTAATTTGTAAAACGATTGAACCAGAAATATTTGGTTAAATGTGGGCTCACCCAGTTCTCACCAAGGGCCAGATGTATCTCGGCATGTGATGACTTTACAAATACCAGCAGTGTACAGTATTTTAGTAAAAATCGATTATAGTATATGTAAGTAATATGAGTGCCGCTATATCTGCATTAAAAAAAAATTACAAATGATTTACTCGGCTCACCCTACCGTCCGCCATTATGAAGGGCATCAAAAGTCTCCCAACAATTTCGCAAACGCCAGTAACGTCGAATGCAGAATGCAGAATAACCCAGATTGTTCAACAGCACATCCGATGGGTCGATGCAGTGTCTTACCTCCCAGACCGGGACGTGAATCGCCAGTTCCTGAATTGTAGATGAGCCGTTCCGTCGTGTCCCCTCTTCGGCCAAATTGAATCCTACATTTATGGAATTTGGTGTCTCGGACCTGCCAGTATTTCTGTGGACTGCTTTATTTTGTAGTGGTCGCCTTGGAGGCGTTTTTGGGCATACAATGGGAAATCAGAGCGATATAGAATTAACATCCCCCGTAACTCGTATGGCATGAGATATTTTTTTATTGGATAAAACTGCCGCTTGATGTAGTGTAGGTCTTTAGCTACCGGAGGTGCACGTCGTTGGTGCTATAGGCCTAAAATATTATCTATACTAATCTATAGTAATATAATTAAACCTGAAGAGTTTGTTTGTTTGTTTGATCATAGTCGGGACCAACGGCTTAGCGTGCCTTCCGAAGCACGGAATCGTCATTCTTATCGGACAATCAGGTGATTCAAGCCTGCAATGTCCTAACCAAACTGGAAAAACCAACACAACGTGAAAGTGTTCCCCGCGGGATTCGAACCCACGATCTCCCGAGTTCGTAGTTTTTGAGCACAGAGCTCTAACCACTACACCACGGAGGCAGTAAGCAGCGAAAGCATTATAAAATAAATATGAGAGTGCTGTCTTTCTTCTTTATTTCTTGATTCACTATAATTAAAAATAAATAAATAAATAATTTTTGTCGTCTCTAATTTCGCTCAATAAAAGACCTAAAGAAGCAGTGGCTATAAACATGAAACGGCACGTCCAAATATGTTGATACGACCAAATAGAAAAGTCATGTCAATGTAGAAAGAACAACGCCCATAGCCCCATACAAGATAAGTTTGAAACGGAAACACATGTATTAATTTAATTATTGTTATAAAAAATCTTTATTGGTATCAATAAAATGAAAAGCTTTCCATTTTACCATCTTGGGTCGCGGAAAAGATGATATTTTTAAAATAAGTGTTGAGGTTATGAAAGCCGGCCATATATTCCAACTTCACAAACAATAGATTGTATTATTGCTTCATAATGGAACATTATAATTATGACGATTTATATTAACATAAATGATTATAACTCCCGTAAAAGAAGGTGCGAAATAAAATTATGTTAAATAATCGAGTTATTTCAGTATCATTAGTTTTCGACATTAAGAAGCCAAGGTCAAAAAAAACAAATCACAATGACAGTTTGCCTTTGTAAAACAGTTCGTTTCTACGTACTCATTCGCGTAGCATTTGAACTCTTTACTTATTTTTCTCTTAAAAGTTGATTGTAATTATTATAAAATAGCAGATTTATTTATAACTAGCGGCCCGTCACGCGGTTTCACCCGCGTCCCGGGGAACTACTTCCCGTACCGGGATAAAATATAGCCTATGTTACTCTGGGTGAATGTAGCTTTCCAACAGTGAAAGAATTTTTCAAATCTACCAAGTAGTTTCGGAGCCTATTCAATTCATACAAACAAACAAACAAACAAACAAAAAATCAAACCTTTCTTCTTTATAATATTTGTATAGATATAAAACTAGAAACTTAATTCAAAATTATTTTAATTTTTATTAACGGCTTACGTCCGAACGTATTATTCGTAATCTGTGAAATGGAACGTAGTTTGTCTATGTGTTTGCTTCAGAGACATATTTTTTAGCATTGGAACATTGTTTTGGGCAAAAAAAAACATAAAATCGCGTTTTTTTTATCCAGTACGTTTTAAAAATTCTTTTTGATGATACTGAAATAATAAAAAAACATTTTTTTTTGGTATAGTTCACATCACGATACACGCCAAGCCTATTTTGAGCATTGTTCTTTGTTTGACATGAGGTGCTTTTTAAATTGGCCGGAAAGTGTCAAAATTCTAAAAAGTACTTCCATTGTAGAATGGTAAAAAGTAAGTATTCCGCCTGCTTCTTTGTTTACATAATTTCTAATGCTAAAAAGCCTGTCGTTTATCAGAATATAAATTAACAGCTAATTAGATTAATTCTTATGTTCTTTATTTACTACATTTCTTAACACACCGGCCTTCGGTTTCTTTATATAAGTCTTGATGTAGAAATCGATGAATAGTATCAACATGAACAGATTCTGTGGAAGGAACACGGCTGAGATCCAGCGGGGATATTCGCAGTCCGGCTTGAATACTATGATGCCCATGTGGACGACGCACCAGAAGAATTGCATCTGAAAACAGTTAAAAATATCAATTTATTGTCTTCGTCTTTATAATGTTTCTAAGGTTTACGCAGCTATTACTCATGAAAAGATGACGGTGCTTAGAAAATAAAAATCTAATTGTGGGTAGTACTGTAATAATTTCAATGACAAGTGACGCATAACACCTAAGTCATTCCGTGATCACGGCTCCGAAAAGGTGCCGAAACGTCGGGTTATCCTGTAAATAATGTGGTTTAAGTGTTGTGTGCCGTGAAAAAGTGGGTGACATTGAATAAGTGACGAGTTGAGAGTATCAGAAGAATATTCTCAATGGCGCCCGAGCAGACGACGCCCCGCAGCACCAGTCCGCTTGCGACCACGGTTGTTGCAACGCAGCCGAAACGTCAAGCAGTGAGTAGTATTTATTTACTACTTATTTAGTATCGCGTTTGGTCCAATTGATTAATATTAGAGTTTAATATAGATGTCACTTACGAGCTTATTAATATTAGAGCTCAGTTAGGAAAGATGTTGGGTTACAAAGACAGGCAACGCATCTGCGACCTATGTGCGGTTGTTGATGTCCATTGTGCATTGACAGTGGTCATCACTTACCATGAGGTGACCCTCTTGGTTTTTTGCCGCCCAATTTTTTTTAATAATAATAGAAAATGCTTATAGTCGCGGTGCTTTACTATCAATTGATAATGCACGAGGGAATGCGCAAACACATATAGTGTCGTAAAGTCCTGTACTACCGGCCGGGAACTACCCCATCACTTCCCGTAGGTGTCGTAAAAAGCTCCTCAGGGGTTTTGGAGTCCTCTTACATTGTGCTGGCTATGGGAATAACCCAAATTTCTGTAAGGTTTAGTTCCAGATATCGACTATAACGGCCTGCGGACCGTTATCAGAGATTGAAAAAAATATTGAGTTTCAGTTCCAATTATGGATCTCTTCTCTTCTTCCTAGCGTTTATCCCGTTTCTATGCGGGGCCCGCTTTGACCATGATCTAGGATTTGGCAAGTCTGGTTATTACAGTGAAGCGACTGCCATCAGACCTTCGTAACCCATAGAGGGAACTAGACAGATTCGGATCATGGTTACACATTCAGGTCTAACTGAACTAAAGTCATAAATCACTGAATGTTCAGTTCAAACTATGGATAACCCCACAATTTATTTTTTTCTATTTTTCTGTCTGTCTGACATACAAGGAGACAGACAGACAGACATGACGAAACTATTAGGGTTTACATTTGGCTACGAAATTACAAGAAGTGTAAAACTAATCGTACTTGAACTGCAGTCCTCACAACTTATTATTTATTTTATTTTATTTTTTGACAAGGGTTCTTGAGGCTATGAGTACTATAAACCAACGGGCACGGGTACAGACACACAGTTAAAATAAATCTTCATTTACTTACAATTTGCAACTGAGTAATGTATTTTTTCCACCAAAGAGACTGCTTCAGGCTCGGTTTGACGACGGTGAGGAGGTAGTAAGAATACATAACAACATGGACGAAACTGTTTATCACTCCGATCAATGTGCCGTGACCACCTGAAATTGAAAACCATTGAACGATGAGTAAAGTAAAGCCTTTGAATGACCCACTGCAGGGCAAAGGCCTCCATAATTTTAAATCATGTAATGATATTTGTTAACGGGACTAAACGCGGTTTTGATTGTGTAAAATTTTATTTAAATTGGTATCAAGTTTTTGTTACAAAGACGGGTTTTGGCTTAATCACCACGCTTGCCAAATGCGAATTGGTGATCACAAACCCAGGCTGTGTTCGGAAAAACCGTCACAAATTTTCCCGACCCGCGAATCGAACCCAGGACTTAGAGACCACGGCCCGGCACTTAAACCACCAGAGAATCGAGGATGAGTAAGTGGTGCCTCCAATTACATCAGAAACTAAAAACCATTGTCAAATAAAAGTTCTGAAAACTGTTGGATACTCGTAATGGCTGATAATGACATTTATTATAGTTCATTTAAGCTAGATGATCCCGGTCACAGTTTTCCTTCAAATAAAAATCGACACTATTCTAAAGTTATAAGTTCCTACGGAAATCATTAAATACCTTGTGGAACTTGCCGAAAAATAAAGTTTAATTTCCTAGAAGAAGAAGTCACAGGGATCATGTTAGCTGAAATGGACTAAAGTACTATATAATTCGGATAAGCGTAGTTTGTAATGATTTTAAGGTAATGTTTTACTTTTAGCTAGCACCTTATCCATATTTATTTATATGGTAATCACTACCTTTTCTGTTGCGATTCCAAAGAAATCAATTTATTTTATATCTTACGAAATTAATCGAACTTATGTATAATTGACTCACCCGGTTGGTAAGTGATTGCTCCCCAAATAAGGAGCACCATGCCAGTATGATGGTATACATGGAGGAATGATACTTGTTTTGTTTTCTTACGCAGGACAAAAAATACCTGCAAAATAAAATTGCATCAAGCTTCACATAAAATTGATATAATTATTAAGTAGTAACATTCAGTTTCCTTTTAATATTACAAAGTTCACATTTTACTTTTCGTCTTTTTTTAAAGGGTTTACATTGAATGTTTGTATTAATTAATACAATTCGATTAGATTACTAAGCAACATAAGTTACGAAAATTAAGCGTTTGAGAAACAGAGCGTTAAAACCTACTTCACTTTTTGATTTGCCCTAAGGTTGAATGGTAGAGAATGCCATGAGGCATTAAGTCCGGCTTTTGCACAATATTTTATGAAGTACAATAAAGATTAAATAAATAAAGAAATAAAAGCAGTCTCTTCACATAGACGCTAGAGCGACATCTGTAAGGTTTGGAAGACAATGAATGAACTGCTTGTAATAGTGTTACTGTTTGCTCATAGATGGTGCTCTTCCAAGTGGTAAAGCAAAAAAAGGTGTTTCAGTCATTGATATACAAAAACCCAAGATACACAATCAACGTCTCAAAAACGTCCCCAAAAAATAAGTGCAGAATGCTTTTATTTCAAACGGTCTTGCGTCACCCGCGTCATCGCAATTTTTAACACTCCCTTGTGAAAACAATCTTATCTAATATGCATAAGGTTTAATTTACAAAAAATAATGTTCATCATTTGACTTTTGAGTTTTTGGTGACAGTATTGAATGTTACTTTTGTTCGAGACTGTGCATCTTGGCTTTTTTGTAAATCAATGGTTTCAGTACTTTCTGTGCATAGAAGTTATGTTAAAAAGGTTAATCTGTTTAAAGATATTTCAAACTAAAGTGCGAATGAAATCTAAAAGTCAAACTTAAACCTTACCGTATCAAGGAGATCGATCACTTTCAGCAGAAAGTAGTACCAGACAAACTTGGCAACTCTCAAAGATTTTTCATTGACAGTGAAGTCCACGGGTTCACATATCCATTTGTATTCCCATCCCCAAGCGTACCTTATTGACTGAAATAATAATATTAATAATAAATTCCTTGGACTAACACACCAATTGCCTAGACCCAAACAAAGTTCGAAGCTTGTACTATACAGGGTGGAATCTTGAAATGGGTTTTGTTCGGCAGGTACATTAACCGTTACAGTTACAAGATAACGTTGTTAGGCAACCATCCATAACTTTTTGAGATATTATGACCTACATTCACAGATTTTGGAAAAAAGGTACAGTCAGCAAGAAAAGTGCTGAAACTGGCAAATTTTTTTTTATTATTTTTTTTTTTTTTATTCGATCCTATTTCATATAAGGATCAAATTACTCTATGGGACCATTTGAGGTTTGAGTACTAGAAATGTCAGAAATAGCAAAAACCTTTTCCAACACATTTTGTACTAAAAAATCCAAAAAAAAATTGGAATTTTTTTTATGCCATTCGATCCTGTTTCATGTATGAATCAAAACTTTGTATCAGACCATTTTAGGTTTGAGTACTGGAAATGGCAAAAATCGCAAAAAATACTATTCCCATACATTTAGTACTGAAAATTTTCGAAGTCTATTTCTCACATTTTTAGAAGACAAACCTTAAATGGTCTGATACAAAGTTTTGATTTATACATGAAACAGGATCGAATGGCATGAAAAAAAATCTATTTTTTTTTTGGAATTTTTAGTACAAAATGTATGGGAAAAGTTTTTTGCTATTTCTGACATTTCTAGTACTCAAACCTCAAATGGTCCCATAGAGTCATTTGATCCTTACATGAAATAGGATCGATTGGCATGAAAAAAAAAATTTTGCCCGTTTCAGCACTTTTCTTGCTGACTGTACCTTTTTTCCAAAATCTGTGAATGTAGGTCATAATATCTCAAAAAGTTATGGATGGTTGCCTAACAACGTTATCTTGTAACTGTAACGGTTAATGTACCTGCCGAACAAAACCCATTTCAAGATTCCACCCTGTATATATGCTAGGGAAGTTCATTACACAATCATTTGCCCCTAGCGGGATTCGAACCCATGACCATTGGTTTTGTAGCTAGTGTATCTGATCACTCGACCAACGGGCCTGTCAAATGTGTACGAAAATCTCATCATCGGCCTACGGTACATAGTGGACTCTTGAAATTGGTACAGGCAGATACATTAACCGTGGAAATTACGAGAAGACATTGTAAGGCCATCTTTTGAGTAAGTATCAAACTTAATTAATAGACTTTGGAAAAAGTACAGCCAGACAAAAAAAATACTAAAAAGCATTATTGTTTTTTCATACTATTGATTCTATTTCATGTATTAATCGAAAAACTACGGGACCATGTAGGGTGAGACTTCACCGAAGCTAGGATGTGTGGTTTGAAGTGGTGTGAAGCGGTGTCTTAAGCAGCATTTTGGCCTTAACACGTGATCAATCTCAGCTTCAAATCCTATTGTCTACTAAAGACATAGCAATCAGCACATATTTTAACTTTGGTGAAGTCTCACCCTTAAGGTTTGAGTACTTGAAATGTCAGTAATCACAAAAAAATGTACCCATACATTTTGTACTGAAAACTCCAAAATATTTGTTTTGCCCTTTGATTGTATTTTTGCACGGATCAAAAGAAAAAGAAATTGCTTTCTTGTGGCTGTTTGTCACACGTGTTAACAACTGCATAATTCAACCTTATTAACGACTATTATAATGTAATATGTATAGGTTTAATGTAAATGCAGTTACGACCTTATAAAACGAACAACATGCAATGCAAATGACACTTACACAAACGAATATGTAAAAACAGCTAACTACTTGTAGAGCGTTGTATACTATTAATAGCTTATCAAGGTTGAAAGGTGGGCGGTCTTTCATCCACCTCGGGCCCCACTTGAGGACGAACATTAGGTAAATGGCTATGAGGGTGATTCCTTGGTGCGGCTTCGCTACAAGAAACCAGTCTTTTGTTCTTGGATCTGCAAGGAAAAAATAAATAATAAACAATAATAGATTTCTCGGGCTGACTCATCAATTTCCTAGCCCCAAACTAAGCTTGAAGGATGTTAAGACTTTTTAATTTTGAATATACACTAGCCGCTGCCCGCGACTCCGTCCGCGTGGATTTCGATTTCCAATAACCTAAAGCCTTCCTTGTCAAATGGACTATCCAACACAAACGATTTTTTCAAATCGGATCAGTAGTTCCTGAGATTAACGCGTTCAAACAAACAAACATACAAACAAACAAACGTACAAACAAACTCTTCAGCTTTAAATATTAAGTATAGATAAATACATACCCCCGAGACCGTGCCAAACAGATATGTTTTTGTTCATGCACAGAATTGTTTGTCCCGTGCGGGGTTCGAACCCCTGTTTTTTTCTAATGGTCTAATACTAATAGTCAACGTCTGCTATAACCATTTAAACAGGGAAGTCAAAAAATAAAAATAAAACAATGTTTAATGCTCATGATTTGTAGATGCACTCGTGTTTTGTAGTATAGGGACACACTAGGCGGAAAAAACGACTGAAGTAAGGCGGAATTACTCCTCTTGCAATGTATTTTAAATGGATGACGACACAGTATGCAGAAATTACTGCGGGTTATTTGTCAAGAAAATTGTTTATAAAACTGTTTCTACACTTATGTAGGTAGTAGTTTTATTATGTTTACGAGACTGTTTATCTTTAAATATAACTACTTTTAAGCCGACAAAATCGCGGTTCAGTTAATACAACATTTTTACAGGGAAACCCGACGTTCCGCCTGCTTTTCAGGAGCTTTGCTCTATTGGTAAAACACCTAAGTCATTCCGTGATGACGTATGTATACCCAACGAAAATCCCCATGACTGCGCTTAGAAGATATAAATTAAGTTGCCAAAACTTCAGCAATTTGACTGAATATTATAATAGCAAAATGGTATAGGCATATCGTCTGAAAAGATTTGGACATGTATCGCCATTATGGCAGAGAAATATTATGTATGTATGTAAAAAACTGAAAATGTTCAACATGAACGGCTGACCGTTCTACTGCTTTTTGATTTTGATGCAAAAAGTAGTTTTGTGTTGAATAGTCCATTTGTCGAGGAAGGTTTTAAGCTATGTAATACTATGTGTGAGGAAACCGACATCCACGGGACGAAATCGCGGTCGGTCGCTGGTACATACAAGCGGCCGAATTATAAGAGTTCCCTATACGTAATGTAATATATTATAGTATAACGATAAAAAAAAACTCTTGCCAGAAACTTCATAAATTTTTAAATTCGGAATATTCCTAAAATATTTTTAGGTTCATACTGCAAAATATAAACTTTGTCTCAGGCAAAGGTATCAGGCCGGTCTGGGTAAAAGTGTATTTTTTTTACTCAAGTTTGTATATTCAACAAATACTAAACAAGTAAATGAGTTAATTCTTTTAAAAATAAATTATAACTCATACAGTGTTTGGATTGAGGTCCACCCAAACACTGCATGAGTTATAATTTAAAGTCTTGCTGGTGTGAGACTTAAAAAATCTTACGAGTATAATCTATCATTAGATTCCTATAACATTTCTTTCAGATACAAAAAGACAAATAATTTAGAAAATAAAATGTCCGCGATACATGCTTACCTGGCCATTCTTCAAATAAAATCTGGTATCCTTGCCAAGCTTTGTTCAATATTGCCGCCATTTCTAATACTTAAACTAATACCAACTAATTTTAAAAACTAAATCGTAGTAACTACCAACTTATCTGTTCGACAACTATAGTTAGACTAAGTATCGGGAGGGGTCAACAGGGCGATTCTAAAGAATTGTAAATAAACAAATAGAGGGGGGACACGACTAGACGGCACCTATGACATCTGTCAAGTTTGACGTTGCTCATGAAGTTCCCTAGTTATTGAAAACGAATTTAGAGGTAACAATTGCGATAATTTATTGGCGATATTGTTGTACAGAGATACATAAAATTTATCGAATGAATTTTAGGACTGACAATTTTTTTTCTTACAAATTACAGAAATTTGTGTATTTATTCACCTCTCAACTCGTTAATAGTTTTACTTTATCGGTTAGTTTAATGATAAACTTCATAATATCGAACTTTCAGATCAATACTATAGTATTTTACAATTTCCGAATTTAACAATTTGTTTGGATGGCCTGATAGTAAGTAATCACCGCTGCCGAAGATATTCACAACCCCACAAGGGTTGATGCTGCATAACTTTAACACCCTATTCCCTCCCCAACTGACCACTGGAACTGTGCTTGATGTTTTATGTGGTAAATAAATAAAGTGTGCTATGTGCCCCTCTCCTTCATATTCATTTTAAAATGTGTTTTAATTAAACTTTTTAAATGAAGCACAAAATTGCTCCAAAACTTATTGATTAAGGAAATAATGTCGAAAATAGAATTGACATTTCACATCCCTATTTGTGATGTCAAATGTCAACGTCATGTGCCGTCTTACCGTGTCTAATGTTAATTGATTGACACAGCATTGTCATTGTGCTTTTTAATTCTTCCACGCATTCTGGTGCGTTTATAAATAAGAAACCTTTTTTCAGCAGCACATTTAAAATGTTGCATCAGTAATACATGTAACATAGTTCGTATTGTAATAACAGTCATATAATTAATATTTATTAAGTTGTAAATCATGCATAGAGCTATCGTTATTGTCATGGAATTTTTGGACCACCTCAATCGGACTGTTGCTATAGTGTTACAATCTAATATTGTTTTGTTGACTAGCAAAATTACTGTATTTCGTGCAATACTACATT